>CM046668.1:1200000-2400000 GCA_025594165.1 Tamias sibiricus | reverse complement strand
GACAGGGCCTCCCTAAGTTACTGAGGCTAGCCTCGAATTCGAATCCTTCCGTCTTAGCCTCCTGAGTCACTGAGATTACAGGCATGCAACACCACGCCCAGCAATCCCTACCTGTCTTATCAATTCTGCAACTTTAAAATTTTAACATCTGCCAGACAGGATTGTGTGTGCCTGTCATCCCAACTACTCAGGAGTCTGAGCCAGGAGGATCAAAAGTTCAAGGCCATCACTGGCATGGTGGCACACGCCTGCAATCCCAGCACTTGGGAGGCTGAGGCTGGATCACGAGTTCAAAGTCAGCCTCAGCAATGGCGAGGCACTTAGCAACTCAGTGAGACCCTGTCTCTAATAAAATACAAAATAGGGCTGAGGATGTGGCCCAGTGGTCGAGTGCCCCTGAGTTCAATCCCTAGTACCAGGAAAAAAAAAGTTCAAGGCCAGAGGTCATGGCTCAGTGGCAGAGCACTTGCCTTGCCTTCCTCAACACCACACAAAAATAAATAAGCAAAATAAAATAAAGATATTGTGTCCATGTAAAACTAAAAAAAAAATTTTTTTAATTAAAAAGGGGTTGGAGTTGTGGCTCAGCAGTAGAGCGCTCAACTAGCACATGCGCAGCCCAGGTTCAATTCTCCGCACCACGTAAAAATAAATGCGTTGTGTACAACTAAAGTAAATAAATATTTTTAAAAAATAGTTTAAAGCCAGCCTCAGCAACTTGGTGAGGTCCCCATCTCAAAAGATTTTTAAAAAGTGAGTGAGGATGCAATTCAGTCATAGAGCATGGGTTCAGTCCCCGGTGCTGCCCCCCCCACCCAAAAAATTTTCTGCCCCAAAATTGGGGTGCATCTTAAATCAGCCTGTGATGGTTTCATTCACATCATTGCTTTCTTTGGAGCCATATAAAAAAAAATGTGTCTATGGTCAGTGGTGTCTTAGATTCGTTGTTGGTGATAGGGCAACTCTCTACCTGAAGTCTTGATGAGTAGGAGTTGTGCTTGTTTTGACCCTGGGCTGAGTTAGTGCAACATTACCCCTATCATTAATGGCTTCTGTGCTCATGTCCTGGGGAGAGTAGCTGTTACTGTTCAGTATTTCCTGTGTCTGCATGTCTCACTTGCATGTTCACCTTATTTATTTTAAAATAACTAAACCTAGCCAGGCACGATGGCACACACAATATGACCCCAGCAACTCTGGAGGTTCAGGCAAGAGAATCACAAGTTTGAGGCCAGGCTGAGCAACTAAGTTGGCTCCAAGCAACTTTGCAAAACCCTGTCTCAAAATAAAAAGGGTTGGGAGTGTCAGTGGTAAAGCATCTCTGGATTCAAACCCTACTACCAAAAAATATATATATAAAAATAACTAAACCTAGCTGGGCATGGTGGCGCACTTGGATAGACTATGGCTAAAAAGTGAGCTGATTAGGGCTGGGGTTGTGGCTCAGCGGCAGAGCGCTCGCCTCACACGTGCACGGCCCGGGTTCGATCCTCAGCACCACGTAAACATAAATGCATTACATTGTGTACAACTAAAGTAAATAAATAAATATTTTTTAAAAAAGTGAGCTGATTAGAACCACACCCGCCTATTGAACGTGCTTCACTCACAACATGCTTCTCTGGTGTACCTTTCTATGCCTTGTGCAGTGAGGAGACTTAAGTCCTAAAGATCAGTGAACAGTTTTCTGGTACTATGCTCTTGTACGCAACAATCTAGGGCCTGCCCACCTTTCGGGTCTCCACTGTAGTTTGTGGCCTCCTTCAGCAGAGATGAGTCAGAATGTGCTTTCACATCCCAGCCCACTGTACGGGCTCAGCTGTTAACTTTGGCTTTGTTAGAATCTTCCATTTTTCCATACAGGTCTCTGTAGCACTTCGTATTGTTCCTTTGCCTGTGATAGGTGTCGGCTGTCCAAAGATATTGGGTGTACCCCATTGTTGCTTACCATTGGTTTGAGAATCATCTAGAGATAAACATATACTAACCAGCTTAATTTAAATATATATATATATATATATATTCATTTGCTTTAGTTGTACACAATGCCTTTATTTTTACGTGGTACTGAGGATCGAACCCAGGACACGCATGTGCTAGGCGAGCACTCTACTGCTGAACCACAACCCCAGCCCCACCAAACAGCTTTAAGTGAGAAAAGCCAGAATACAGAAGGATGTCGTGGGTACATTCTAACATATAGCTGTGCTTTTCCACAATACAGGTATCTGTTCTGTACAAGCATAGGAAACATCTGGAAACGCATAAGGCAGATAGCAGTGGCCCCTCTGGGGAGAAAACTGGGATTTGGGAGGCCCTGAACAAGGCACACTCGACTATGTAACTTTGAATGGTAGTATGTGAATTATGTGTTTTCACGAGGACTCTTCAGTTGCCATCAACAGAACCTCCAAGCCACACTGGCTTTAAGTGGAAAATGAAGAGCAGCTTCATGCAGCCAGCCAGGGGCCCTGTGTTTCTCTACTGAGACTCTGCTCCCTGGGGGGCCTCCACTCTCAGGCAGGCTGTCTTCCTGTGAGGGTGGCTGAGCACAGGAAATGGCTTGTGTGCTCCAAGCCTAGTGGAGGAGAGACTTCCTGGAGCCTGAGCAGAGGGTCATTTGCTGTTGAACAGTCCTCTGGCCTGGAGAATTCCTGCTGATCTGACTATAGCCCCCACTGCTCCTTCCTCCCATCTGTGTAGTGTGAGCCCCACCAGACCTCTGCCCCCTCCACATCCCCGCCCCGAACTTGGGCAGGAAATAGCAGTGCAGCTACTCCAGAACCAGCCACAAAAACCAGGAGTGCCAGGCCCTGGCCTCGCAGTAACCCAGCTCCTGCAATCCTCTTTGCTTTTAACTTCTTTAACATTTATGGCATCCTTTTTTTCTTTTTGTTAAGGAGTATTTCAAACATACAAAATGTGTCCTCATTATTCTAATTTTTTTTTTTAGTTGTAAATGGACATAATACCTATATTTTATTTATTTATTTTTATGTGGTGCTGAGAATCGAAACCAGTGCCTCACACATGCTAGGCAAGTGCTCTACCACTGAGCCACAACCACAATCCAAATGTCCTCATCTCTCTGCTTTGGCATTTGCCAATGCCCAACCAGATTGTCTAATCTGCCCCTTCCTCCTTCCCTCTAGGTTCTATTTGTTTATTTTAATATTTATTTTTTTAGTTGTAGTTGGGCACAATACCTTTATTTTATTTATTTATTTATTTTTACATGGTGCTGAGGATGGAACCCGGGCCACGCACGTGCTAGGCAAGCGCTCTGCTGAGCCACAACCCCAGCCCCCAGTCTACTGCTTTTTATGACAAATCAGAATCCAAATAAAACTCACCTGTTGCATTTGACTAGTACCTGCTGACTTAAATTCCAAGGTCTTACTCATCTTTTTTCCATACATATTCCTCTACCCCTTGGATTTTCCATAAGCTAGTATTAATAGGTTTAACCCAACTCAGGTTTTGTTTTTGGTTTCCTAACTTTTGTTTTTATAAAATACTTAAACATTGATTTCTGTTTTTCCTGTTGCATCTCCTTTGGCAACTAATGAATGGTTGGTTATCTTTGTAAGTTACAACCCATCAATGGTTTTGGCTGGTATCTGTCTGATCCATCCATTATAAAGTTCCGCAATATATTTTTGCCTAATGTTTTAGCAGCCATTGATCCTTGCCCAGGTCCACTAGTTCACTAGAGACTTAAGCAGTCTTTGAATTTGATCAAAAAGGTGTTTGCTAGCATGACTGCAGCTGGCTGGGCTCTAGTGGATTTTATGTTGTTGATGTGATGATTCCTACACGTGACTCATTTGTAACAGAAGTGAGGAAGACCAGCCTTTACCTCTTTTGCACAGCTCTTGAAGGGCATGTACTTTAATTTCACCATGGTTTCTGTTATTTTGATGTTAAGTGGGAAACTATCACAAAAGAATCAAGACCAGGAGGGCTGGGGCTGGAGCTCAGTGGTAGAGCACTTGCCTAGCACATGTGAGGCACTGGGTTTGAGTCTCAGCACTGCATATTAATAAATGAATAAAATAAAGGTTTATCAACATCTAAAAAAAATTTTAAAATAGTCAGGACTATCTTAAAATTATTGATGTGAGGAAATTTTTGTTTTTAATATAATGTTGAGTAAACTCATTTTGAATACACCAAACATCAGTCCTTCGCTGGGACTTGTCACTTTTTCATTATCTGGAGTGTTGCAATCACACTGATTCTAAATCCATACTACTTGTTTGCATTCATCTGGTGTACCCCAGTCTGCTGCCCCCAAAGATTCTCCCCATTACTCCTAATAAGATATCCGTGAAAACCATTTGTAGCACATGGAAACTTAAGGATACTGGTTCTCTGGCCCATGGCCTAAAGCTCCAGGAGTGGGCACTTGCCTCTCATTTCTGATTCCTTGCATGGCTCCTTGGTCGGTTACAGGCTGAACGAGCCTGGTGGTTCATTCATACGTGGCAAAGGAGAGGTGGGGCCTCTGAGGAGCTAGAGTGAGAACAAGGCCAACCCAGGGGTACACTCAGTACCAGCTAAAATTGCCCAGCAAGCAACAGCTGTTCCGGGGAAGGAGACTGGAGACAGCCGCATTTTACCTCACAGTAGGATCCTTAAAATTAAGGGGTACTTTTGCAAAAATACCTCAAAAGCCTCTTCTTTTCCACAGGACCTTTCCTAGTCCTTCGACTCTCAGATCTGCTCTTGAGAACCCCCTACATCCTCAGCCTGCCTGGCTTTCTCTTCTTCAGTGGGTCTGCCATTTGCTAGAGACTTCGTGTGATTGGAGAATCCTGCATCATTTGTCAGATTTGCAGTTTTAAGCAGGCAGTGCTTGAGCGGGTACTGATTCTATAAATGGCCACCTAAGGGGTCTGTTTGTCTGGTTTGGGTTTGGAGGGAGCTGACTGTGCTGGGAATCAAACCCAGGGCCTCAGTATTAAACCCGGGCAAGCACTGTACCACTGAGCGGAGTTGATTTTGTTGCAGTCACACCTGCTTCCTTTTGTTTCTTGGCTATTGAGGACATGTCATCACAGCTCCCTCTCCGTGGCTGAACTATGTGTGCGGTTCAGTGTTCATTGTAACATAGGAAACCTGTCCTTCAAATTTAATAAACAAGGCTTGGGGTTGGAAGAGAACTACATGCATATGGTAATGTTTTCACCACTTCCATGGCCCTTTAAGCTTTAGGAAAGGAAATGTATAGACTCTAAAATAAGATTTGTGAGTGTGTGTGCTCTTTTGCCCTGCAGGAGGTTTCAGCCAAGAAGAACTCCTAAAAATATGGAAAGGACTCTTCTACTGCATGTGGGTGCAGGATGAACCCCTTCTGCAGGTAACGCAGCCCCTTTGTCGTGTTCCTGGACCTTTGGCACGGTGGCCAAGAGACTTGATGTTGACACTCAGTCAGTGCCCTGACATACCTAAGCAGATTGGGAATGAGTGCACCCAGGAGCCGTTTTCTCAGCTCGTCTGAACAGAAAGGGATGCTGCACCAGCTTTTAGGTTAATCATCTTTCAAATACAGTGGATATTCTAAGTCGTAGACTTCTGTCATCATTTCATAGATTCCATGGTAGGTTTTGCATTATATGTTTTAAAGTCTCTGTTTCTTCTCTGTCAAGTTTACTCCTTGTGGACAAAAAGGTGTGGTAGGAAGAACTAGTCTTAAGAAACTGCAAGATGCAGGCTGCACGCCCACCTCTGCCACAGTGTGGCTGGTACCAGGGATAAGGCGGCCACCCACTGGCCTCAGGTTCTTCACAGAGCAGGTGACCAGCCCTCGCGGCTAAAGCCTCTAACCACTGAAACTCGCTGGAAACTGCGCCACTCACCAAGCGTGTGTGAGCCTTGGTCCCCATCTACGGAGTGCACTCAGCCCCTGGCCAGCTCTGCTGGTAGAGAGCTGCCTTCTGAAAGCAGAGCCGCGAGCCTCCGGCATCCGGTCCTCCTGCGCAGTTTCCTGCTGGGAGGCTCCGTGAGCCCTGCACTGCCCCATGCTGGTGGCAGCTTGTCTGGATTTCTCAGATTTGCTCAGCTGAACATATTTTGAGTAGGTTAGCAGGGCAGGACATTTAGATCCATTCAAAAGTGACATCCAGCAGCTTTAGTGAAGAAAGAACCAGCAGACAACACCATTCTCAAGTCTGGAGTTCATTTTAAAAGGAAGGAAAATTACGTGAAGTGTGAGCAGTGCTACTGAGGACCATCCGTGCCCAGGGGCCTCGTGGACAGCAGGCTTGCTGACTGCCAGGCAGGCTTCTCCATGGGCCATGCCCACTGCACTCCCGAACAGGCCCTGCTGTGCCTTCAGAGGGCACTTCTGTGCAGGGCAGAGCCTGGGGTTCTGCTAACCTTTGTATCCAGCCTACTCTGGCTTCGCCAGGCAGAAGACAGTTTCTGATCCCACAGTTGGCTCTGTAGAGTAAGAACCCCCACCCTAGTGTTCAGCCACCAGGGAGGGGGATGCTGTGTCTTCTGTCTTTCCCAGCATTTGAAGATTTTGATACAGTCTCAGCTTGATTACAGTTTTAAAGCCAGGGATTGTCGGCTAGAGTGGCCTTCTGTGGGTTGCTGGACAGCTTACTAGGTGCTTTCAAACCCTCCTCGTACCCTGTTCCCGCACACACATGGAGTCAGCACAGTGGCCCACTGAAATTGAGGTCTCACACCTGGAGACGCCAGGTGCTGGGAGCCGCAGCCCACTAGAGCAGGAGGTGCAGGCCTTCCCGCCAGCAGGGTGGGAGGAGGATGCAGGCCACAGTGCTGCCTTGGGTGGTACAACACATAATAACCCCGATGTTTCTCCCCAACCCCGCCTTTGCAGGAGGAGCTAGCGAACACTATTTCCCAACTCATCCATGTTGTTAACAGCTCAGAGGCTCGTAAGTCCTGATGTTTTCATGACTTTCAAAACTACCTCGTTCATCGCATTTGGTAATTTGCCTGGGAAACCCAGTCAGTGTTGTTTCTTCAGAGTCCCCATTTTCCAGAATATGTGTATAGCATGAGCCCGGTGCTGTGTTGTGTGGGCGTCAGGCAGCAGGCCTTTCTTGTTTTAAAAGCTTGTAGACCGAGATAGCAACTTCTAAGAGAGTATGGGGGCACCTTGTACAAAGTCACTCAACACACAGAGATTAGAACCTCAGCCAGGTTCTGCGTCACTTGGGCACTCTCACAGCCGTCCATTCACACGCTAGTGTGTTTGGTCACCTCTGGCAGGTGCACGCTCCCTAAGGTTAGGTAGAGGACAGCACTGGTAGCAAGCGACAAGGAAACTCCTCTACCAGAAAGACGACGGAGGGGAAATCAACACTGCTGAGACAGACTCGGATCGTTCATAGAGGAGGAAAGGACGACAGTGCTCTGCTTAGTGCTCCCACACACAGCAGGACCATCGCGCGGTTCTGGGTCCATCTCATAGTGAAGCAGATTGAGTGATGCCTAGCGTGGGTTTGATGTATTAAGAAGGAATTTTACTCTGAAAAGTAGTAGATCCAAGAAAGAAGTCAGCAAGTGTTCTCACTGGAAACGTGCTAGCACCACGGCTCAGAAGAGAAGACTAGAATGCCTTGTGCTAAAGCTCCCCTAGGTGACACCTAGCACAGGTGCAAACTAGAGCCTACGTGGATCATGTGAGTGTTTGTCAAGATGAGCATGTGTTTTAACGGGTGCCGTGGAAAGGGCCAGCGGGTGTGGAGCAGGGAATCTCGATGTTAATGTAAACATGGCCTTGCAGTAGTGAAGTGCTCCGGAGAATGCTCCGGTGGGGAGGTAGCACTAGCCTTCCTGGCATTATAATCTATTTATGTTAACGTAAAGGAAATCATCAAGTGTATTCAATTGTTGACCAGATTGTCTAGCTGCCCAGGAATTTTCGAGACAAGTAAATAAACCCTAGTTTCTCCTCACTGTCTTCTTGCTATGTGGTCAGACCCTGGGAACCGGGCATTCAGAGCCTCTTGTTCCCCGCAGAGCACCTGTTCATTCAGACCTTCTGGCAAACCATGAATCGGGAATGGAAGGGGATAGACAAGCTGCGCCTGGACAAGTACTACATGGTAAGGCCAGCATGCCTTTGCCTCACTGACTTTAAGGTCTTGTGTGCACCCAGGCACGGTGGCATAAGCCTGTGATCCCAGCTGCCTGGGAAGCTGAGCCAGGAGGATCAGACATTCGGGCCAGCCTCAGCAACTCAGAAAGACAGTGTCTCAAAAATAGTCTGGGCATGCTGCTCAGTGGTAGAGCGCTTGCCTGTCATGCACAAGGCCCTGGGCTCACTCCCAGTACTGAGAAGAAAAGGCTCCTGAGCAGAAAGTTCTGCATCATAAAACCAAACGAGGGGAGTGGGGTTTAGCTCAGTGGCCGGGCACTTGCCCTCTGTGCACAAGGACCTGGGTTTGATCGCTAGGACTGCAGGGAAAAAAATTATTAACAAACAGTGGGTGAGGCCGTTAGGCAGCATTAGGTATTCATGGAAGGTTTTCTGCAGCTCTTGTGGCTGTTGAGGAAGAGCCTGGGGATCATTAGTGAACATTCTTTGATCTATAAGTTAAATATATCATTATATTTATTATGGATATTGTTTTGTTTTTCGGATCCAGACGACACCAATTTCATTTGATTTCCTTGTTCTGCCAAGCTGGTTAACATTTTTTACTTTGACTTTTGTAACAAGAATTGTCTGTGTTTAGCTGATTCGCCTGGTCCTGCGGCAGTCTTTTGAAGTTCTGAAGCGGAATGGCTGGGAGGAAAGGTTGGTGAACTATTTGAGTTAGCATTTGGTGACCCTCGAGACCAGTGAGGAAAGTCTGGGGTTCCCTCAGCAGTAGCATACTTGCCTAGCATGCACAAGGCCCTGGCTGATCCACAGTGACCCCAGAAAACGCTTGCAGGATAATTGGGTGTTTTCTAAAGCTTTTCAGTTCATCAGGACACCTGAATTGCCTGGTCTGTGCAGTAATGCCATAGAGTGCTGTGAGGAGCAAAAGGTGTCCTTCCTCGGGGAGGGCTCTGAGCCCCGTGACGGCCTGAAGCCGCTGGGCACGTGGGGTGGCAGTGCTTCATGCTGGTGCAGTGGTGGCCTTCCCTGGACACCTTCCTTGGCCTTGTCTTTATTGTTGGGCGGTATGAGTTCTCACTTGAGTATTTTTGTTCTGGGGAAGAGTGTTGGCATGCTGTCGTTAAAGTACCACTTTTTTTTCTTTAGCCGAATCAAGCTTTTTCTAGATGTTCTGATGAAGGAAATCCTGTGTCCTGAGAGTCAGTCTCCTGATGGAGTGAGATTCCACTTCATCGACATTTATTTGGACGAACTATCCAAAGTAGGCGGGAAAGAGGTAAGAAGCAGTGGGGCATGCGGACAGCAGAGCGACAAGGCCACACATGCTCAGAGGGTTGTCGGCAGAGCGCCGCCGTCGGCACTTGGTGCTAGAGACAGTAATAGCAGAATGGGTCTGACCTCTCCCAAGTCATTCCCCACGTGGGAATGTGCACCAGGCAGCTGGCAGGACCTGTGGACAAAGATTGCACCGCCATGTGTGTGGCAGTCCTGTTCATGAAACAGAGCTGAGCCAGGCAGTGTTGCATGCCTGTGGTCCCAATGTCACTGGAGCCTGAGGCAGGAGGGTCATTTGAGCCCTGGAATTCAGGAACAATATAGCAAGATCCTGTCTATTAGAAGAGAGCTGGGCATAGTGCCACACGCTTGTAATCCAGCAGTTTAGGAGGCTAGGACATGAGGATCACAAGTTCAGGGCCAGCCTTGGCAACTTAGTGAGGCCCTGAGCAACTTAACAAGACCCTGTCTCAATTTTTAAAAAATAAAATATAAAGGGCTGGGGATGTGGTTCAGTGGTTCAATTCCTGGTGGCAAAAAGAGAGACAGAAAGGAAAAGAAACAATTAAAAATACCCTACAGAGAATTCAGTAATGGGGAGAGATCCTCAGGATATAGTGAAGGACTTTCAAAGCAGTAGGGGAAAGGCAACAGACAGAGCTATATGTTTTAGTCAGCTATTTTACCACTGTGACTAAAAGATCTGACCAAAACAACTTTAGGGAGGAACAGTTTAGGGGTTCATGGTTTCAGAGGTCTTAGTCCCCTAGAAGGCTGGCTCCCTTCCTCGGGGCTTGAGGTAAGGCTGAATATCATGGCAGAAGATATTGTGTGGCAGAGGGAAGCAGCAGCTCACATGATGATCAGAAAGCAGAGAAGAAGACTCTACTCTCCAAATACAAAATATATACTGCAAAGCCACACCCCCAGTGCCCCATCCCCTCTAGCCACACCCCACCTGCCCTCAGTTACCATTAATTAATCTCATCAGGTGATTAATTCACTGATTGGGTTAAGGCTCTTGTAACCCAACTAATTCTTCTCAGCACTTTATTGCATTGTCTCACACATTAGCTCTGGGGGACACCTCACACCCAAACCATATGTAACATACAAATGGTGTGAAGTATAATTTTAGTACATAGATAATTATCTAAAATTGGGAAGATGAATAATTTTGACTTTTTTCTTTCACAAATGTTCTGTAGAGAATTTTTTTTCTTTGTTAAAAGAAACCACAGCCGGGCACAGTGGTGCACACCCGTAATCCCAGCAGCTCAGGAGGCTGAGGCAGGAGGATTGAGAGTTTGAAGCCAGCCTCAGCAACTTATCGAGGCCCTAAGTAATTCAGCAAGACCCTGTCTCTAAATCAAATACAAAAAGTGTTGGGGATGTAGCTTGGTGGTTCAGCACCCCTGGGTTTAATTGCTGGTACCAAAAAAAAAAAAAAAGAATAAGAATGCCTTCATGTCACTCTTGGAGGTAGTCCCCGTGTAGAACTTCTTACAGGAAGAGAGCCTGTGTGTCGTAAGGTAGTGCTGGCTGGGCTGGTCACTGCACTACGGTACCCAGAAGGTGGGACGATGGCTATGACCTTAGCCTACCAGGCCTCTGTGGCTAGCACAGCACATTTGGGGCTAGAAGACTGGAATCACTGCGCCCGGCTCAGCCCGCTGCAGATGCACAGAAAGGGCCCTTCCCAGCACGTCAGGGCACAAGAGTGGCAGCGGGAAGCAGCTCGCATGGCTGGGGTTTTGTTTTATTTCAATCTTTTTTTCTTATTTTATGTCTAAATCACAGCTTTTGGCAGATCAGAACCTCAAGTTTATTGACCCATTCTGCAAAGTTGCTGCCAAGACCAAGGAGTAAGTGGCTCACCGCGGGAGCTCACAGTGCCCCAGTGGGTCTCAGGGCGGGAGGGGCTGCATGCAGGCCGCTAGGACGAGCGTCCAGAGCAGAAATGCCGCTCTCGATGCCCGTCAGCGAGGCCTTTGAAGCAATGCGTAGTGATTCGGCTTCCCCACTTAAGGGCTTGACCTGCTGGTTCCTGGAATGTCCTCCCACACCCAGAGTTCTGCCCCTGCGCGTCCCTGGCCTACCATCCCGTGGCCCACAGGTGGCTCCTCAAAGTGCCGCAGGATGCGCTCTGCTGCTCATCTGCTGCGCTCCTCCTGGTGTGAGGTCCAGATGGTGTGTTTTAATTGCCTTCTTTCTGCTGTGCTTCTACCCTCAGCCACACACTGGTACAGACTATAGCTAGGGGTGTTTTTGAAGTCATTGTAGATCAGTCTCCTCTTGTACCTGAAGACACAGTGGAGGAACAGAAAACCAAAGTGGGTGATGGTGACCTCTCTGAAGAGGAGACTTTTGAAAACGAGGCAGCTTGGAAAAAAGTAGCCGGCAGAAAGAAGACAGGTGAGACTTCCTGCAGTGGTCTTTCCTCTGCCTTTGGGGATTTTGTTGTTGTTTTTAATTCTCATCAAGCAAGCACTTCTTAAACACTTAAACCCATAATCCCAGCAGTTCCGGAGGCTGAAGCAGGAGGATCGTGAGTTCAAAGCCAGCCTCAGCAATTTAGCAAGGCCCTAAGCAACTTAGTGAGACCCTGTCTCTAAATAAAATGTAAAAAGGGCTGGGGATGTGGTTCAGTGGTTAAGTGCCCCTGGGTTTAATTCCCAGTACCAAGAAAATAAAACACTTGGAGCTGAGGCTGTGCGCTCAGCAGTTGAGCGCTCACCTAGCACGTGTGCAACCAGGTTCAATCTTCAGCACCACATAAAAATAAAGGCATTGTGTACAACTAAAACAAGTAAATAATAAAGCACTTGCTGGCTTCTCACTGAACACAGCCCAAAGTTGACTGGGTTTTACCCCCAGTACAAAAAAAAAAAAAAAAACAAGGATAGTCTGGAGTGTTAGTAGCCCAGGTGGCAGGATTGAGCAAGTCCTAGGGTGGCCTCAGGAAAAGTTGCCACACTGCTACAGATTGAGCATCCCTCATTCAGTATGTTCTCCAAATCTGAAACTTTAAGCATCAGTGTGACACGCAAAATGTTTGAGCATCTCAGATTTTTGTTTTAGGGATGTAGGTCAGTCTGTGGAAATGTTTCAAAATCCACAAAGCTCCTAAATGAGAAATGCGTCTGATCCTGCATGTAAGGTAAACGCTTCTGATTTCCAGTTGGTCCTAAACTCACCTAAAACTGACCATATACTCCCAAGTCCATTCCCCTCCTCACAGTCAAGCGGCACAGAGCTCTGGTCCACCTGCCTGAGTGCCTCAAGAACTTCCCTTCCCCTCAGCCACAGGCAATAGCCAGGACAGCCTGTGGCCGGGGAGTGTGAGGTAGCAGCAACTTATGTGGGTTTGTCTGGCATCACCACAAGGAGGAGCAGCAGTGTGCTTCCTCCAGGGTTCGCGCTCCTCCCAGGACCAAGCGACCAGTGCCCCTTGGGAGGTCGCCCAGTGCAGGTGCAGGTTCTCTCTGGGAAGAAGCGTCTGTTCTCACGTGGGCAGACGCTGCTCCTGGGGAAGCACCATCACTGCACGCTCGCTCGACATGTGCAGAGCCTGACCTTGGGTGTGTTCCTACAGCACTGGGTGGATGTCCCTCCAGGAGAGGTGGGATCAGCGATGAGAGAGGAAGAGAGGACTGTGGCACCTTGGAGGACACGGGGCTACTTCTCCAGGTGGGTGTTTGCTTTTTATAGAACGTAGACTTACCGGGTGGCCTGGCAAGAGAATTAGGGTCACAGCTGATCATGCTGTAGAGCCTGGGTGTGACGCTCTTAATCACTTCTGTCACTGATGTTCCCTTCCTTAGAATGAGCTTACTGGAGACGAGTTTAAGTAGGATGGAATTTTGAAAGCACTCAGTCCCCATTTTAATTGCTACTAAGATCTACAGAGCCAGCTCTGGCAGCCCTTTTCAAATAAAAGAATTTATTGGGCTGCCAAGTACAGATTGGAAATCTAGATTAAACTTAAAAAGAAGCATGTCTAGGAAAACTTGGTGGTGTGTCTTATACCACATTCTAAAGGGGAGTATGGTATGCTCACTGCCTGGCTTCTCCTAGATGAATGATTGCTAGGAGGTGACTTTGAAAGGTGGTTCCTGCCCTGGTCACCGCTTCAGCACGAGATTGCTGAGCCTGTTTCTCCGGTACCTAGGGGTCTTCTGTTATTGGTAGATGTGCACTTCCAAAGTCAGGCGTGTTGCTTTGCTATAAGGCTGTTGTTTTGCGATGTAGTTTGACTATAAGGCTGTTGCGGACCGACTCTTGGAAATAGCCAACAAGAAAAACATTCCTCCCTTCAACCGGAAGCATCTCTACAAACTAATCAAAAAGTAAGTGGTTAGGTGGGCTCCTTTGAGTCTCCTGGTGCAGGCCAGCTGTCACAGTGCTCACTTTGTGTCCTCCTTTGTCCTTCATGTTTTTTGTTTTGTTTTTAGTTGTAGTCGGACACACTACCTTTATTTATTTATTTATTTATTTATATGTGGTGCTGAGGATCGAACCCTGGCTTCGCACGTGCTAGGCAAGTGCTCTACCCATGAGCCACACCCCAACCCCTGTCCTTTTCCTGCTTGTCCATAGCAATGTGATGTGCACAGAAACTGGAGACCTAAAGAGACCGACCGCCTCTTGCCCCTCGAGTTCCATTCTTCACATGCAGCCATGCTCATGTCTTTTTGCTGTTTTTGTTTTGTTTTGTGGTACGAGCTAAATCCCAGCCCTTTTTATTTTATTTTTTGAAACAGGGCCTCGCTGAGTTGCTGAGGCTGGCCGGAACGTGTGATCCTCCTGAGTAGTGGGAGGTGCCACCGCGCCTGGCTTTTCACTGTTTTGTAACAATGTCAATGTAAAAAGAAGCCTGCTGGTGTCTGCGAGTCACGGGTGAAGAGACGTCCTACCTTGCTGTGCTAGGATGGGTGGGGATCTAGTCACCCCCTTGCCCTCCCCTCCCAGCAGGGTCAGGCCGACCTGGTGCTCTGGCTCAGCGGTTGGTGTCAGCGCACAGAGGCATGCCAGTCGTGTGCCGTGGAGCCTGTGGCACGTTCCGACTCACGACGAGTAGCAGCTGTCTGCTCACACTCTGTAGTCTGGGCACTGATGTGAGCACTGTCGTTTCTTTTTCAGTGTTAAAAAGACCCCTGGAAGATAGCTTCTGTAACTTGCCCTGTTTTATAGCTGGGTGACTGAAGGCCACAGCATTAGCTCTCAGCCCTAGATTGCTTTTTCTGTTGCACCAAAATTGTATAAGAACCCCACATAGCATATCTCTATGGGACAGTTTAACATAATTGGAGGTCTAAGTTCTTTTGCCTTCAGAAACAAGTGAGGGGAAATTGGGTTTCAGTTGGGCGCCGTGGCGTATATCTTTGATCCCAGCCACTTGAGAGGCTGAGGTGAGAAGATCTCATGTCCAGGCCAGCCTGAGCAACTTAGCAAGACCCTGTCTCAAAACAAAAAATGGGCTGGAGATGGAGCTCAGTGGTAGAGCACTTGCCTGATGTGTGCAAAGCCCTATGTTCAATCCCCAATACCTCAAAAAAGAAATTTAATTTCTTGATAGTTTTATTTGTACTAAGATAGACACTGTCCTTGATGTCCACAGTGATCCAGGGTGATTTTGTCCTGGGTTTCTCCCTTCTCTGGACACATACTGTGGAATTCCTCTCTGGCCTCCCTGCTGGAGAAGAAAGTGAGCCTAAGGGTAGCTGGAGCCTGCCTGTTTCAATGCATGAGTCTGTGGAAGACAGAAGGAAGTGTTTCTCTCTATGAACTTTTGTGTTTTCTCTTTCAGGTTCCAAGGCCTCTGTGAAGGTGAGGAGAGTCTGCATAGCAGTTCAGGATGTTCTTCTAAACATCTCGCCAGGCGCTGGGAAGGGGCTTGGATAGGGCGCTCATTGAAAGCTCGGGGGAGCTGGTAGCCCTGGCTTGTGTTCTTCCTGGAGCACCCTTTACAGCCTGCCCACCTTGCCCTGGGCACCCCATAAATACCAGAGCCAGGAAGCAGGCCGCCTCTTTGGGTTTCTATTACATTTTGACTAGGCAAATTTTTATTGGGCTAAGAAGATTCCAGATCGGTCCTTCATAAAGAAGGAAGTCTGCCTGTGAATCCCTTTAATTTGCTGTCATGATCATTTGTCCCCAAGGGAAAGCTGCTGGGCACGGGTTACATCTGAATGGGTGATGAACCCACACTCCCCTCGTCCAGTGGGCACTTGGAATTGGGGAAAGCACAGAGTTGGTGGAGCCAGGAGACTGCCCAGCCCAGCCCGCCCCCAGGGCTAAGCCACAGAGGATTACCCACAGTTGGTAAAAATACACAAAGCTAGCCGGGCGCGGTGGCGCACGCCTGTGTAATCCCAGCACTTTGGGAGGTTGAGGCAGGAGGATTGCAAGTTCAAAGCCAGCCTCAGCAATGGCGAGGTACTTAACAACTCCGTGAGACCCTGTCTCTAATAAAAAAAATACAAAAAAGGGCTGGGGATGTGGCCCAGTGGTCGAGTGCCCCTGAGTTCAATCCCCGGTACCACAAAAAAAAAAAAAAAATACACAAAGCTTTGTTAAGTGTATAATCACTGTGTCAGTGGCTTCCAGGTTTAGGGTGGTAGAGAGGAGGCAAATACCAAGGTTTAAAGTCTGACCTGGCTAGCTCGGGCAGGGGCCAGCCGCAAGACCCCAGGGTAGGAGCGAAGGCCTCACGAGCTGAGAGGTGTCTCTGGTGTCTCGCAGGCAGTATATCTCAGCTCAGTTTTCCTGAGGACATTGCTGCTGACGAAGGTGATCAAGCCCTCAGTCAAAGAAGACATAAGAAAAAAAGACGCAAGCTTTTAGAGAAAGCCGACTTGGAGAAGGAAAAAAGGTGAGCTGCAGGGCTTACCATCAGGGAGGGCTTTGGAAAGCAGGGCACGCCTGGGCTGAGGAGCCTGGGCTGAGGGGCGTGGAGTGTGTGTGCTGTTGAGGTCCAGGGAACTGGAGATAGCACACAAATCATGGGCAGAGCAGAAAGCTTCATTTTTGGATTTTTTTTTTTGTTGTTCATTTTTGTTTTTGTTTTGGTACCAGGGATTAAATACAGGGCACTTAACCTGTGAACCACATCCCCAGATCTTTTTACTTTTTATTTTGTGACAGGGCCTCACTGAGTTGCTGAGACTAGCTTTGAACTTTCAATCCTCCTGGCTTAGCCTCCTAAGCTGCTAGGATTACAGGCAGGTGCCTCTGCGCCTGGCAAAATGTCCATTTTAAATGGCTAAAGAGTAAATAGCTTTTCCCCCATGTTTTGTGATTTTCTGTGTAGCCAGGGCTCCAGGTCCACTCCTCCTCCTGCACGTGGCAGCACCTTCAGGGAGGGAGAGCAAGGACAGGCTGTGGAGCCTGGAGGCTCTGCCCTCGGGGCAGGGATGTGCAGGGTCTCTGGACTCCTGTGGGCCTTGGAGTAGGGGTTTCACTGTGGCTTTGACCTCACGGCCTTCACATTATTAGAAACCTGGCTCCTCAGTCCCCGTCCACTGAAAGGGACAGGGAAGGTTTGCAGTCACAGCTGCGGGGGAGGTAGCACATGTCAGCCTATAGAGGCACCAGGTGCACCCAGGACAGAACCATGGCCTGGGGTGTGGCTCAGGGACAAGAGAGCTTACCTTGCACACGTGAAGCCCTGGGTGCCAGTCCAGTCAGGCAAGGCTGTCCCCGGCCACGGGAGCTTGTTTATTTAGGTCTCTGTCTTTATAGGAAACAAAGTCTTTCTTGCTGAGGAAAAGGACAGTGAAGGTAGCATTCAGAAAAGAAAAAGGAAAAAAAAGAAGAGCCACCCCCAGCCTGAGACCTGGGACCTGAGGGACGCGGCCTTGCCACCAGCACAGAGCGGGGACAGGGAGCCCGAGCCTGCTCAGAGGCAGGCCCCAGAACCCAGCGAGGACAGCAGCTTGGAGTGTCCCCCCTCCGTCCCCACGCATGGTAGGAGGAAGCGGCTGAAGAGAAAGAGCCTGGGGACACAGGGAGAGATCTGGGACCCCACAGAGCTGCCTCTGGAGGACAAGGCTCAGAGTGGCCCTGGCAGCAGCCATCCTCCCGGACCTGCCGCCAGAGGCTTCCCAACAGATGGAGCCCAAGTCCCGAAAAGGAAGAGGAAGCTTAGAGCGCTCCCTGTCAACGGCAGTGGCCAGGCCGCCTTGCTCCAGTGCAGGAGGCCACACAAGAAGAAGGCCGAGCTCAGCAGCCTTGAGCTCTACAGTCTGTCCAGTCAGAAAACAATGATCTTGAAAAAGAGGAAGAAGATGAAAGAAATGTCAAACTTGATGGAACACAACGGAATGCTGGGGTCCAGAGTCAGACAGATCCAAGCCCTGGTAAGGTGGGCAGGGCCAAGGCCAGAGTGCTGAGGCCCTCGGCGTGTGTGTTCCGGGAGCCTGCTCCCTCTTGTGGCAGGGATGGGGAGTTGCGGGTATGGTCAGACCTGGACCAAGCAATGCTTAGAAGGCACTGTGGTTTATGACATTCCTCACCCAGGTGACTGATAGGTGCCTGTCCAAGTAGCCAGTGCAGGTATTTCCAGGCTACCACCTCCACCCAGGCCACACGCTCCAAGGTGAGGGAAAGGTGGGCCTGGGCTAGGAGATCCTGGGCGAGCCCCACTGCCCTGCGGTGCTCACAGGCAGGCGGGGGTCTCCTCCCTGTGCTGGGCCATCTGGGACCTTTGGCAAAGGCGGAAGCCCAGGGTTCCCTTGTACATGCCAGGTTGCAGTGAGAGGAGCTCTCTGCCGGCGTCTTGTGAGTCAGGTGTAGAGGAGGGGCCCGGCTGTGGCCTGCCCTCGCCCTGCCGCTGGGTGCATGCTGTGCTTCTGCGTCCGGTGGACACGTGTGGGGTTATGGGGCAGCTGTGCCGTCCATGTTTGCACTGTCTGTGGTCACTGTCACTCCACAGTGACGGAGTTGAGTGGTGTGACAGACCTAATGGTCCAGGGCGGAAAATATTTACTGCCTGGCCCTTCAGAGGAAAACCAGCCTGCTGAGCCTTGTTCAGCACAAGCCTTCAGGCCCACGACATGGCAGTGCCGTGACACTGAGGCCCCCTGGGTGGCCAGGTGAGGGAGTGAGTTTGTGGTCAGTAAGAAGCCTCAGCAAGACAGAGCAGGACATGAGCTGGACTGGAGGTCACTTCCTGGTGCAGACTTGCCTGAGTGTGGTGTCCCTTTGCCTGCTTGGGCTGTGTCGCCCTCCTTCTCCAGGAGCAGCAGAGACATCGTGGCTCGCACCCTTGGCCACCAGTTCTAGGATTGCACAGTTGCTAGGTAATTCCCAGGGCCTGTGCCGGCAGAGGTGGGGACACGTGGGGCCCGGGTCTGCCAGGTCTAAGGGAAGACGGCGGACTTCAAGCCAGGAGTACCAGTGCCAGAGCCGCCTTGTGGCACCCCTGTGCTGGGCTCCCCAGACCCTGGGCCAGACCAGGCCTTTGCTGGTGGGTTGCTGGCTACATACAGCCACCCAGAGAGTCCTGTGCTGCCTGGGGGGCCTGCAGAGCCAGAGCTGGCACACCTGCCCTCCTTGGCAGACCTGCGGCCACGTGACGCCTTTAGTCCCAGGCTAGAGACTGGGTTGCTGTTGAGCAGGTAAACTCTGAAGGGCAAGTACTCGGCCCAGGGCTTGGGTTTGGATATGCAGATGAACAAGTGGGTTCAGTTGCTGAGAAGAGATTTCTGTCCCCTAGTGGGCGTGGTGCCGAGGTGAGCCGAGGCCTGCGCGTGAGGTCTGCTGTGCCTGGGGCGCGAGTCTGTTCCAAGAGCTCTCGCAGGTGGCTCTGTGGCGTGACCCACCCCCTTGGCCTCTTGCCTCCTTAGGGAAGCAGCAGGACTGTTACCTCCCTAAAGAAGCAGCCACTGAGGACAGAAAAGGACTTCGTGAAGTTCGACGCCCGCTTCTTACCAAAGCCCCTGTTCTTCAGAAAAGCCAAGAGCAGTACTGCTGCCCGCCCTGCAGAGCGAGCTGTCCAGGTGCGCCTCCGCGGGCCCGTCCCCAGCCTGGGTGCGCTGTGGTGGTCTGGTGGTCTGGGAGCACACTGAGAGCTCACGGTCGGGCTCGGGTGCCAGCGGGATGAGCGTGCGGCCAGCGCCCCTCTCGTGAGTGGAGCGTGAGTGGAGCCTGGCGCAAGCAGAGGGAGCTGGGAGCAGGAGAGTCGCGCGAGCCCGGGTTCTAGAGGAGGCTCTGAGGCGCCGCCTCACCATCAGAGGGGAGCAGGCTCTAGGGTTTCCCACGCAGGGAAGGATGAAGTTGATTCTGATGACCTCGAGTTCTCGGGCACAGAAGTTAGATGATTTGCATTCATTGCCATGGAGTTCGATTCCATTGTAGGTCTATTCTAATTGATTTTGTATAATCTGCAAATTAAAGCTTACAAACTCTGGGACAAATCAGAGGGGTCGTGAGCGTGTGTCCCACGGGCTTCCGACATCCTGATCTTGTTCTGCCCTTCACTGGGGTCACTGTCCTGTGGCCAGGACTGAGCCAGGTGACTGTCCTCCAGTGGGGCAAGCTGTGTGCTGGGAGTGTCCAGGCCAGGAGGCGTGGCGGTGGGGTCTGACGGATACAGCAGGCGTCAAGTGTGCGCTGTGGTGCTGCAGACAGACTGGGGCCTCCCTCCTGGGCGAGCCCCAGAACGCTCAGACAAGGAGGCGGCACCCGCTGCAGCACACTGTGGCTCTTGTTCTCCTGCAGCTGAACAGAACGACCAGCAGTGCCAAGAAAGTCACCTTTGGGTTGAACAGAAACACCACTGCGGGTAAGCATGGCTGCCTCCACAGGCCTGGAAAATCTGGGGCAGGGGGCTGGGGGCTGAGGTGGAGGCCCCTCCTCACCTCTGCCAGCACCCACAGTGTGCCCCTCACCTTCAGGGTTGCCAAGTGCTAGGGCGAGGCAAGAGGCGAACTGCAGCTGTCCTCTCAGACTGGGAGAGGGAGGAGGGACAGCCCCGCCTTTCTGGCTTCAAAATCAAAGTTTTGTGCGGTGTTTTGTTTTGCACTGCTGGGGCTGGAGCCCGGCCTCCTGTGTGATGGGCAAGTGTCTACCACTGAGCTGCACCACAGCCAGAACCATGTTCTAATAAGTCGATCATGAAATGTACATAGTGGCTCACACACGCCTGTAATCCCAGCTACTCAGGCGGGAGAATCACAAGTTCAAGGCCAACCTGGGCAACTTAGGGAGAGTCTGGAGACTCTGTCTCAAAAATAAAAATAGGGGCTGGGGATATAGCTCAGTTGGTAGAGTGCTTGCCTTGCATCTTAAAACCCTGGGTTCAATCTCCAGCACCACAAAAATAAATAAATGAATGAAAATAAACAGATTGAGGATGTAGCTCAGTGGTAAAGCACCTCTGGGTTCAATTCCCAGCGCCCAAAAGAAAGAATAAAAAGACCTGCCACTTGAGTCCCCAGGTGCGTGTGCCTACCTGTGTGACCCAGCCTTGTCTAGGCAGCTGGGAGAGGAGGGCTGCTCCTGGACCCGCAGCTGCACTTCTTCCAGGGGCGCCTACTACCCGGCACTTCAGCCTCCTCCCCCAGAGCTGTCCCTGTTGCTGCCTCTGCGTCCTCAGGGCCTGCAGGAAGAGCACCCAGCAGCCCAGGGCAGGTTGGAGGACAGGCCTCACCTGGTTAACATGGCCTAACCTTCCTTTGGGACAGAATTCAAGAAGACGGACAAGAGTATCCTGGTCAGCCCCTCAGGCCTCTCCCGAGTGGCCTTCAACCCTGAACAGAAGCCCCTCCACGGGGTGCTGAAGACCCCCACCAGCTCTCCCACCAGCACTCCCCTGGGAACCAAGAAGCTGCTGGCTGCCACTCCAAAGAGAAGGCCGACGGCTGCGGACTTCTTCTGAGGACAGAGTCCCTTTTAAAGACTGCTTTTGTACAGAATATTCTATAAATTATATCTTTGAAAATATGGGCTTTTTTATCATTTTATAAATCCTGTTACATGTCCCAATCCTGGGATGACCCGCAGCTCACCCTGGCTCCTGCAGGCGCTGGGCCTCGGTTGACCACTGGCTGCCCGCCTGCTTCAGCTCTCCAGAATTCACTCTGCCCACGGGGGCTGCCACCACATGGGAGCTAAGACCATGTGCCCCTCCCTCACCCACAGGATCCAATCTATTGGCACCTGAGGCCAGCCTCTGTTTCTTAGAACCTTGGTGCCCGTCACTGTCCACCATGCCACGCTGCTCTTTGGTTGCTTGCCGTCCAACGGCCTGTTTTCTTTTAAAAGCCTGTGGACCCTGTTCCCATGTCCTGTGGGCATTTGACAGTTCTGATAGGGATGATTCTCCAAACCAAATCAGCAATACGAGGCTTTTCTACCTGTGATGAGCAGGGGTGTGGACCAGCGGGTAGAAGTTCCTCTGCCCTCGGGCTTCTCACCCTGCCTGTTCTGCCATCTTCCTACCTCTACAGCAAGCCCCAAGTGTCTTCTCGGAGGGCTAGCTCCTCAGACCCCACCCAGAACCCCACCCACACTTGAGCCACACTGTGAAGGTCGCACTCACTGGTCCCAGGACCACGTGAGGAGTGCCCAAATCCAGCTGCCACCCTAGGTTAACTGCCCTCAGGCACACAGTGTCTAGACCCCGAGCTCCTGCAGAGGCGGGAAGCAGCCACCAGGTCGACCTGAGCACATGCTTGCTGTCACTGCCTGCTGCCTAGACAGTCCTCGTAGAGCTCCTAACAGGGCAATTCCAGTACCAGCACTGGAAGGCCTTCAGTTTAGTTGGAGAATCTGATCTTTTAGAGCAAAACTTGCTCCGTGATTAATCAGTTCTTAAGGAAACCACCATGAGCCAGAGAGATGGCCACTTGGGTATCACAGGGCCAGGCTTTCTCCATGGTTTATGCAATTATAAATCCTAGATAAAAAGCAGTCAGGGTGCATGGTGGGCTGCCCATCAGCCTGCCGTGCTCAGGGCCCTCAGGTTGCCCCCTGCCCCTCACCCCGCCTGCTGCAGGAGCCCCCATTTTTTACCACAACCGTGGCCAGTCCCCTTCTCCACTCTGGCTCCCTGACAGGACCCCTCGTTGCCTTAGTGGTCCTGGCTGTGGCTTAGAGCAGCGGGGAGACCCACTGGAGTCCCGGGACGGGGCTAATTTGGGTTTGTTTCATTCATTCATTCACAGAATTGGGGGGGGTCATCTGCAAATAGCGTAAGTTGATGGCCTAAAGAGAAGGAAGCAGGATTCCTTGGGTGTCTGTCCCTGTGTCCTGTGTCACTGAGGTAGGGGGACTGCGCAGGAGTCCCCTGGATGGTTGAGGCGTCCTGGGACCGCGCACAGGTGTCCACTGCCATGTCTGGAACCTGTGCTTCACGGGCCTAGCTTAGGAGGCGCTGCCCAGAAGCGGCTGCCACGGGCGTGTCAGAACAGCACAGCTTTGTTGTCACTGAGTCATGGAAGAAGAGAAAGCTAATGTCTTGCAGTTAGTAGCCCTGTGGTGAGACCCTCCCATACAGCGTAAGGGGGTTGTACTGCATGGTTTCAGGGGGCTCCCATGAGGTCGTAGTCAAAGCCAGCACAGCTACCATGAGGTTCAAGGGAGCGAATGCTTTCAATTTTTCATTTTAAAATGTTCACTATCCTGGGCCAAGGTATTTTTCTAACAGTTTTCAGCTTTAAAGACAGGTCGTATGGCCAAATGGGTCATGCAACCCAAAGATGTTGAGCCACACCCGGGCAACGGTGGCGCACGTGTTCTGAGGACTCGCCGGGCCTTCGCGGCATGCCCACAGGCCTGCCTGTCCTAGGCCTGCCTGTCCTGAGCCCGCTGCCAGAGTCGGACCCGGGGGCTGCGCACTTCTTGCGTCCTTTGTCTCAGATGTCTGGCTGACTCCATCGTGTGTGCTGGTCAAATAGGCTTCCTGAGGCTTGTTTGAATGCCTACATTTTGACAAGGAAGGACAAAAGCTTTTTTTTTTTTTTCTTTTTAACTTTCATGACCTGTACCACACAGTAAGAACATGTCACATAAAGAATATGTGCTTAGAATGCCAGTTTTCTATTTGATGCATGTTATTTTTCTGGGTAAAATTGCCAAGGTGTCTTGAAACTCCAGGAAAGGAAAATTTTAAACGAATGCTGGTGATCATAGCAGCAGTATTTGTAAAATGATCGCCTCGCCTCTCCTCCATAGGTCTGGACAATTTTGTACAATTTGGTATTAGACTTGACAGATTTATTATCCTTTCTAACTTCTTGGACTAAAAGCACAAAACTGAGTATGAGGAAACCCTGGAAGCAATTGTTACTGCCAGGAAGACGATGAGGTTGTGTCTGTCGATTCTTGCGTGTTTTCTCTCAATTACCTGACCGTGCTGGCAAGGGCGCTTGTTCACGATCAAATTGTATTGGCGTCTTCAAGGTTTGTCAGTACTCCTCAAAGCCACGTTCTTATTAAAAACTATGTCTTTGCCCTCAGATTCGTATTTGATTTTGACTGTTGGCCACCAGGCCCACCTCATCTCACCCAGCATCCCCCAGGGCTGGCAGCAGGTCCAGAGCCTGAGCTTAGCCCCACGCCCCCAGCACAGGAGGGCCTCGGTGAGCCTGCACTGAATCAGACTGAATGCAGTTGAAAAACCATAGGCCCCGGGCAGGGTACAGCTCAGTGGCTCAGCACTTGACTAGCATGCTGGGCCCCGAGTCCCATCCCCAGCACGGCACACACAAAGAACACACGGAAATCCAAAGGGGTGTCTGGCTGTGTGCCCGTGAGGTCCACGTTGAAGAAACTCCTCCTTGTAGCATCACCCGCTGGGCACGCAGAGGAGGAGAGCAGAGTGCAAGGGGCACCTGCAGACCCTCCCTCTGCTGAGAGCCAGTACCACTCCCTGCATTCTGCTTATCCTGTTGTTTGTTGTACTGGGGATTGAACCCAGGGTGCTTTACCCAAGCCACATATCCAGTCCTTTTTATTTGTTATTTTGAGACGGGATCTCACTAAGTTTGGAGGCTGGTTTCAAACGTGATCCTCCTGCCTCAACCTCCCAAGTCTCTAGAATTACAGGCATGGCCACTGCACCTGGCTGTTCATGCCTTTGGACTGAGCTTAGAGTCAGTTCTGGACATAACTGCAGGCACCAGAGTGGCCTCCTCTCTGCAGCCAGAGAAAGTTGACCCCATGTTCACTACAGTTCCCGCTCAGCTTCTCCCCATTGGCCCAGAACCACACATCACCTGCAGTCTGTCTGCAGTCTGTCTGCTGGAGGGCCTACCTCGCTGCCTTCCTGCCCTCAGGACCATGCATTTTTGAAGTGCCTAACTACTTGGCCTGGGGATGGTTCAGCAGGGATCCTGTCCTTTCTACTTCATCGCAGGGACCCCAGCAGGGGAAGTCCTGGAAGCTCAAGGCCCTACCACTGAGCCAGGCGATGCTATGGATCAGTGGGGGGTTGCCATGACAGCGCTAGCCTGAGCCTCCCGCTGGCCCAGAGAAGGGCTTGACTTTCAGTTCTAGGAAAGGATGGTCTCCCCGTCAGCACCAGGACCCAAATCCAGAGAAGCACAGGGGCAGTGCGGGCTGGCGTGTCCCCACCTGGCCGAGGCACGCCTCTTCTCCCTGGAGCTCCTACAGCTTCTGGAGGACAAACTGCCCACCGACTGGCCGGAGCTGTGGACCACCTGGACCTCAGGCGCTGGCGAATTCACGGTGAATTCACAGGTCAGCACCACAGGCAGCAGGCGTGGCCGGTTTGCTCACAGAATGGACAGCTCTGGAACAAGCTTCATTGTCTTCAACTCCACAACTAAGTATTACTTTTCTATAAATGAAACATATGCCAAGTTTTTTGTTTGTTTGATACCGGGAATTGAACTCAGGGGCACGCGACCACTGGGCCACCTCCCCAGCCCTTTTTTGTATTTTATTAGAGACAGGGTCTCACTGAGTTGCTAAGTGCCTCGCCACTGCTGAGGCTGGCTTTGAACTTGAGATCCTCCTGCCTCAGCCTCCCAAGTGCTGGGATTACAGGTGTGTGCCACCACGCCCGGCTCATATGCCAAGTTTTGTTTAAAAACACAATGCTGAATATAGAAGAATAACTGAACTTAGGTTTGCCTCCTGCCAGAGCCAAGACAGTGCTGTGACCTGCTCTTCCACTAGAGAGCCCCAGGGGCACAGGAAGGTGGCCTCCAAGGCAGAAGGCCCAGCTCCTACGGAGCCCCCACAAGCATTCTCAGAATCTGTGACACCTGCACCGGAGGGAGGCAAACCCCACCTGCCGTGATGAACCCACAGCCACCCCCGGCAGGAAGTGGGTGCAGATCAAGGGCTCCCCGGCTCTCTGGCAAGGCCCTGGCACCTGCTGAGTGTCTGGGCAGTGCCAGGCACAGGGACACAGGCAGGGAGGAGCGTGCTCAGGGCCGGACAGCAGAGGCACACTGAGATGGAGTGGACAGCAGAGCCCGCCTGCTGAGCGCAAGCCCCACTGCGGCCGTCCACTCCAGTGACACAGGCCAGCCTTGGCAGGGAGCGCCCGTGATCCCAGCAGCTCAGGAGGCTGAGGTGAGAAGTTCAAAGCCAGCCTCGGCAACTTAGCGAGACCCTGTCTCTAAGTAAACATGAATATAAAAAGGGCTGGGGATGTGGTTTGGTAGTTAAGCACCCCTGGGTTCAATCCCCAGTACCAAAAATAAATAAATAGAATAGAAGGAAAAAGAAGCCAGGCTTGTGGCCTGCATCTGCAGGCAGGAGGCTGAGGCACCAGGACTGTGTGAGCTCGGGAATTCTAGACCAACCTGGGCAACAGAGTAAAAAAGAAAAAGAAACTGGAAAAAAAAACTATTTTAATAATACATTTTATTTGCCCCAATAAATACAAAGTGTTGTCTGAACACATAAGCAGTATAAAACATTATGAGGTGTTTAACAGGGTTTCTTTCCCACGGTCTACACCCAGCATGCATATTACACCAATGAGGAGTGTCACTGGGGACCAGTCGCATCCCAGAGCTGCGGCCACCCGTGGCTTGCAGCTGTGCTATTGACCACGGGCTGCGTGCCTGGGATTCCAGCAACTCGAGATGCTGAGGCGGTTTGAGGCCAGCCTCCGCAATTTAGTGAGGCTTTACCAAAAAATTCTTTTTAAAGGGCAAGAGTGCCCCAATGTTCAGCCCCCAGTCCTGAAAAACAAAGGGGAGGGGGCTGGGGTTGTGGCTCAGCGGCAGAGCGCTCGCCTCGCACGTGCGCGGCCCGGGTTCGATCCTCAGCACCACGTAAACACAAATGCATTGTATTGTGTACAACTAAAGTAAATAAATAAATATTTTTTTTTTAATATTTTTATTTATTTGCTTTAGTTGTACACAGTGTGTTTTATTCAATGCATTTTGTTTGTACGTGGTGCTGAGGATCGAACCCGGGTCGCCCACGCGCTAGGCGCGCGCTCTACCACTGAGCCACAATCCCAGCCCCAAATAAATATTTAAAAAAACAAAAACAAAGGGGAGGAGCTTGCCCAAGGTCGAGCTGCGGTGGGGACCTCAGCAGAGGGAACCACCAAGCAGAGGCACAGAGGTGGGGACACCACAGGCGCAGGTGGGGCTGGGGCCTGGAGGTCGTGTGGCCACCTGGAGCATCCTGGCTTTGTCCTGTGGGACGCTTCAGGGACTGCGGAGGCCACGCTGGGTCAGTGGCGCCCTGGGAGCAGGGAGGACAGTGGGGTGGGAAGTGGAGGTGGCCCAGGCTAGAGGAACAGCTGGGCTGGAGGCCCCTCTGAGCTCCAGAGTGAGGGGAGCAGGTTTCTGGTTGACGGGGAAGGAGGCCCCAGCGAGAGTGGAAGAAAGAGGGAAGGAGGCCCCGGGGCCCCAGAGCGTCCGCCTCCCTGCTGCGTGGTTTCTGCTCCTCGACGTCTTCATGGGTCACCTGTGGCGGGACAGACCTGCCTGGATGTAGCGTCTTTCTCTAGGAATCAAGGGGCTTCTAGAGTGGGCAGCCTGCTTCAGAGTCGGTCCTCGGGGTTCCCCTTAGGGGGACAGCACCAGAGAGGCACTGTCCAGGGAGCAGCAGCCCAGGAGGGTGACCTGGCTGTGGGAAAGGGTGGCCAGGGTCCTCCGGGTGGGCTGAAGCAGGAAGCCTGGCCTGGCCTCAATCGGGTGACGAAGGGGCCAAAGGAGACGGGCTCCCTTGTTCCAGCGCTGCCCCAGAAGGGACATGCTTCCTGGGGAGGCAGCTCACAGGCCCTGGACTCAGGAGAAGAGGCCCCGGTGGGCCAGGCCGCCTGAGCCCTGCAGAGCTCAGCCTCCTCTGCGCGGCTGGAGCTCGCCTGTCGTTCCTGGGACTCGCTGCCTTTCTGAACCCAGTCTAAAAATTGTGAGTTCTAGCTGGGGTCAGTCATCGCCTTGTGACTGAGGCTTCCGTCTATCAATCTTTAGATCCTGCGATTTTTTTCTCAGCCTCGGGTTTTAAGAATAGAAGTTGAAGATGCGCCCGACCAGCAGTGACCAGCTCCGAGTCTTTTCAGCAGCACCTCCCGCTAAGCGGCTGCCGCAGCACTGGGGCCTGGCGGATGGCTCACACTGTCCCTGACAATGAAGCCAGAACTGAAGACAGGCCGGCAGCACAGACAGGCAAGGGTCCCATTCAGAGAACAGACACCAGTTTGGGTCCTGGAAGTTGAGTCCGCCCCTGAGGAACTGCAATGCTCATGCCTTCACAGCCCTTCCTCCACCCTGATCCAGGTAACCTGCTCCTGCTCCACCCTGTAGCTAAGGCACCCTGTCCCAGGGCTTGACCCACCCTAGAGGGAGCTGTCCACGTTATTGATTAGTGCGCCCTGGGCCCCCTTCCTGCCCGGATCACCCACCTTGGCCCCTCCAGCCCATCTGCTTCCCACCTTTGGCCGTCCCACCTGGGCCATCTGGGCCTAGTCACCTGCGCAGGAAGGAGAGAGATGAGGGAAGAGGGCAGCAGAACAGAGGAAGCCTGGGACATATAAAAAGGCAGAGCACCTCACTTCTTGGGATACCAGGACACCAGTTATGGCCCCCTTCCCCCTCCCAGAGAAGTCTATGTCACCCCTTTTTAAATAAACCCTGCTTTGTGCGCTGGCCTGGGCCTGCTTCTCTGAGGTTACCCTTCAACGTGTGAGGGAGCAGGACTCGTCACGGGCAACCCGCGGTATCGATGACTCTGAAAGGGCAGCCACCTGGCGTCCTGTGTCCACCCAGAGACTGACTTCTGTCACTGAGAGTTCGCCCCTCCACAAGTGGCCGTTGCCAATGCTACTTATTCTTAACACAATGAGCAGGTAACTTGATCTTAAATGACTCCTGTGTGAATATGCTGGTAAGAATGCTACAGAGAATGGGGCTTGGGGCAGAGACGGGACTCAGGTGTCGTGTGTGGCCGCCTTCTCTCAACATGCCGAACCAAGTCCCTGCTCTGTGCCTCAGGGCGGCCGCCTTCCCACAGCCCCGACCACACACACCCTGTTCAAAGCACCCATCTCACCCTCTGCTCCCAAAAAACACCAGGATGTCACCCTGATCAGTGACCTATTTGTGGGGGTCCTGTGGCCAGGAGGGCCCTCCCTGCTTCTTCACTAGCTCAGATCCCCAGAATCTCCTCTAGGCCTGCCCCATAGACAATCTACTACAGACCACAGACCGGTGTCCATGCCCCCAAATTCATAGTGAAACCTCATGCCACAGTGATGGTGCTTGGAAGCCAGGTATTTGGGAGACGTCATTATTATTTATTATTATTATTATTATTATTATTAGTTGTAGGTAGATACAATATCTTTATTTTGTTTATTTAGTTTGTTTTTATGTGGTGCTGGGGATCCAACCCAGGGCCTCATGCATGCTAGGCAAGCGCTCTACCACTGAGCCCCAGCCCCAGCCCTGGGAGATGTCTTAATCTATTGGGGCTGCTTTAACAAAATGCTATGAAGGCTGGGGAAGGAGGATGGCAAGTTTGAGGCCAGCCTCAGCAACCTAGCTAGGTCCTAAGCTACTTCGTGAGACCCTGTCTCAAAATTTAAAAAGCCAGTGGTGGAGCATCCCTGGGTTCGATCCCGAGTTTAAAAAAAAAAAAGACCTAAGAACTGTGTGATATACCACAACAGAAACCCAATTCTCCTCGTCCTAAAGGCTGAAGTCCACAATCAAGGTGCTGCAGGTTCGGTCGTGGCCAGGACTACTTCCTGGTTCATAGATGGCAGCAGAGGGGTGAGGGAGTCTCTAAGCTCCCTTCTGCAAGGGCCCTGGTCCCTTGGGGCCCGCATGTCCCACTCAGTGCCATACCTTGGAGTGTGGATTTGAAGGTGTGGGTCTGGAGACCCACATTCAGGGCTCCTGGGGAGGCACCTCCCTTGGGTCCAGCAGATGCAGTTTTTCCTCATTGTTGAGCAGGATGGTTTCTCTGGTTGAGAACCAGAAGAAATTCCTGACTTGTGCTTAAAGACCACATGTTCAAAAACTACACCTTGAGAGGCAATGCCAGGAGGATCACAAGTTTGAGGCCAGCCTCAGCAACCTAGCAAGATGCTATCTCAAAATCCAATGAAATAAAAAGCACTGGGGGTGTAGCTCAGAGGTAGAGTGCTCACCAGCACGTGTGAAGCCCTGGGTTCCATCCCAGCACCAGAAACAGAAAAAGGAAAGTCATGAGGGAGCCCCTCAGCCCACAGCACTGCAGCTATCGTGCACAGGGAGCCTGGAGGCCCCCGAAAGAGGCTGGAATCCAGGTCTCTCGGGCTTCATGCCTCTAAGCACATAGTTGCACGTTGTCCTTAAAGGATGAAGGTGAGACGCTGTGTTAGTCAAGGATCTCTAGAGGAACAGAATCCACAGGAAGAGTGATTGTAACAGGGGACTTATTAAGTTGGCTCATGTGACCAGAAGCTGGACAGTCCACGGTGGCCGTCTGCAGGCTGGAGAGCTGGAGGAGCCAGCGGCTGCACAGTCCCAGAGGCTGAAGCCCCAGAACAGGAGGGATCCGTGGTGCTGCCCGAGTCCAGACCAAAGCCTTCTGGAGGGTCACGGGGCTCCATGGAAAAATACAAACAGTTCTTCTATTTAGTTTTCCAATAGAAAAGCTCAAGCAGACACGTGGACACAGGGGAGACCAATCAATAATAATGAGGAGCACATGGACAGGGGAGGAGGTAAGGAAGGAGGAGATTCCAGAGACCATGAAAAGAACAGGCCAAAACCGCCCCAGCAGACTCCTAGCTCTGGGGCCCTTCCCTCCCAAGAAGTCTCTCTCTGCCTCTCCGTCGATTTTGCAATAAACCTACTTCTTTTTTTTTTTTTTTTTTTATTTGCTTTAGTTGTACACAATGCAATGCATTCATGTTTACGTGGTGCTGAGGATTGAACTCGGGCCGCGCACGGGCGAGGCGAGCGCTCTACCGCTGAGCCACAACCCCAGCCCATAACCTACTTCTTTCTTGCTATCTCTGTGCTAAAGCTTCACACCTCCAAACCAAATCCAAGCTGTTACATGACCTGCAGAGAAACAGGACTAGAGCGAGGACAGGCCAGTTGCAATCTCACAACGGGCTCACTGGGTCTTAACCTTTCACAAAAAAATGCACCCCGGAGCATTTTTTTAAAATTGCATTATTCTCTTTTAGATGTTGATGGACCTTTATTTTATTCATTTATTTATGTGGTTGAGAATCGAACCCAGGGCCTCACACGTGCTAGTCAAGTGCTCTACCACTGAGCCACAACTCCAGCCCCATATTTTATTTATTTTTTTGGCTGGGAATATAGCTCTGTTGGTTGAGTGCTTGCCTCGCATGCACAAGGCCCTGGGTTCAATCCCCCTCACTACCAAAAAAAAAAAAAAAAAAAAAAAAAAAAAAAAAGCAGAACAAATATTTTATTTCTTTTTGTATGCTTTGCTGAGGATCAAACCCAGCGTCTCACACATGCTAGGCAAGCGCTCTGCCACTGAGCCCCAGCCCCAGCCCTTTCCTGTACTTTTAAGGCTGAATAATAGTCCATTGTTAATCCGGGTGCAGTGGTACATGCCTGTAATTCCAGCGACTCCCGAAGCTGAGACAAGAAGCTGAGACAAGAGGATCGTAAATTCAGGGCCAGCCTCAGCAATTTAGCCAGACCCTCAACAACTTGGTGAGACCCCGTTTCAAAATAAAAATAAACAAAAGGACTGGGGATGTGGCTCTGTGGTAAATTGTCCCTGAGTTAAATTCCCAATACCTGCCCCCTCCAAAATAAAGGAGGATATCAGTCTCAGCAATTTAGTGAAACCCTGAGCAACCTAGTGATACCTGTGTCAAAATAGAAAATAAAAAGGTCTGGGGCAGGCCGGGCGCGGTGGTGCACACCTGTAATCCCAGCACTTTGGGAGGCTGAGGCAGGAGGATCGCGAGTTCAAAGCCAGCCTCAGCAGTGGCGAGGCACTTAGGGACTCAGTGAGACCCTGTCTCTAATAAAATACAAAAAAGGGCTGGGGATGTGACCCAGTGGATGAGTGCCTCTGAGTTCAATCCCCGGTACCAAAAAAAAAAAAAAAAGGTCTGGGGCAGCTCCAGAGGCTGAGGCATAAGGACCGCAAGTTCAAAGCCAGCCTCAGCAAAAGCAAGGCACTAAGCAACTCAGTGAGACCCTGCCTCTAAGTAAAATACAAAAAAGGGCTGGGGATGTGGCTCAGTGGTTAAGTTCCCCTGAGTTCAATTGCTGGTACAAAAAAAAAAAAAAACAAAAAACTAACTAAATAAAATTATTTATTTATTTGGGTTTAAAATTATTTATTTATCTGGGTCTGGAGATGTAGCTCAGTGGTAAAACACCCCTGGGTTCAATCCCCAGAACCAAAAATTGGGAAGGGGGGAAGTCCATTGTGAACAGGCCAAATGTGCTTCTCGGAGGAGTTGAGAAGATACTCTTCTAAAATACCTGCTCGGGCACTCTGTTTTGAGTTAAAGGCGTTTGACAAACAGCAGATGCAGAAAGATCACTCTGACCTTAGTTCTGTCTGTTAAAATCAGAAAATGATATTCTGCTGCAAAGAACGTCCTGCCCACCCCAGAGGACAGCCGCACCCCTCTCACCAAGGAACTGGGGCGGGGCACCTGTGCAAGCCAACCCGGTTAGACCAAGCCTTCTCCCTGTATAAGACTTCAGCTGCAACTGTTTGGATCTTCATTTCCCTACAAAGGCTCTTGTGCCAGGAAAAACTCGAATTCAATATATTTATGCACTTTTTCTCCTGACTATGCCTATTTTTTTTTTTTTTTTTTTTTTTTTTTTTTTTTTGGTACTGTGGTTTGAACTCAGGGGCACTCGACCACTGGGCCACATCCCCAGCCTTTTTTTTTGTATTTTATTAGAGATAGGGTCTCACTGAGTTGCTAAGTACCTTGCCATTACTGAGGCTGGCTTTAGAACTCTCGATCCTCTTGCCTCAGCCTCCCAAATGCTAGGATTATAGATGTGCGCAACCGTGCCTGGCTTGGCTATGCCTATTTAATTATCAGCCCAGTCAAAGTGTCGAGGTGAAACTCTGCCTCCACACATTCTACAACCCATTTTATTTTCATATTTAACTTCCAAAACACTGTAGGGAGAGTTTACATAAGTTTATATATTTAAAAAAATTTTTTTTTATGGTGCTGGGGATTGAACCCAGGGCCTTAGTGCATGTGAGGCAAGCACTCTACCAACTGAGCTATATCCCCAGCCTTATATTTTATTTTGAGAAAGGGTCTTGCTAAGTTGCTTAGAACTTTGCTAAGTTGCTGAGGTTGGCTTTGAACTTGCCATCCTCCTGCCTCAGCCTCCTGATTCACTAGGTTTACAAGTGTGCACCACTGTGCCTGGCTCCTGTGTTTTTTATTAGCCAGTTTTCAAAGATTCTTTAAAAAACAGATGCCTGAGGATTGGGGATATGGCTCAGTGGTAGAGCCCTTGCCTGGCATGCACACGGCCCTGGCGTCAATTCCTGGCACTGAAAAAAAAAAAAAAAAAAAACCCAGATGCCTAGTGCTGATGGTGCTGTGCCAAAATTCTCTTTGTGGGGTAGAGTGGATGGTAAGAAAAACAGCAGTTGCTGCAGACTGAACCCCAAACCATCAGGACAGCAAACTTTCATTTTCAGGTTTTGTTTTTGTTTTTTATGTTAGGGATTGAACCCAGGGAGATTTCCCCCTGAGCGACATCATCCCCAGTCCTTTTGTTAGGGCGCTATTCCCACAGTTCCAAATAATTCTCCAGGTCCTTTGAAAGTGAAGACAAAAGCTTTGTTTTCTGGCCCAGCTTGTCTTTTTGTCATGCTGTTACTGGGGAGGGATATTGGCCAAATTATGTCATTATGTTTGTGCATGTATGTGCATATATGTGCCAACAAACCTCACCATTATTCATGTACAACTATAATGGACCAATAAAAAAATGTGGAAAAAAAATTTTTTAAAAGTGGCCCCAAGGAGAAGGGGTGGAGTCCAGCCAGGTAGTGGTGAGCAGAGGGCGGGGCTCTCTGGTGGGGCATCGTGGGCAGCGGTGGCCCTGAGGGCGCGAGCTGGGACTTATTACACCCTTTTAGGAACTGCCAGGACAGAACTCTCCTGTGGTGTGGAGCTGTCTCAGGTGGATCCTGGGGACGGGGCATGCCCGAGACTGTCACGAGTGCCTGCTTTTTGACCTGTGAGGAGTCAAGGTGAGCTTTCAAACCGGTGCAGTGTGTTTAAGGATAGAAAACGTCAAACTGCACCCTAACAGGTCAGAAAGAAGCCTAGGGGATCTTACAGAGTTCCTGGAGACACCTGCCCCAAAAGTGTTTTAGAGCTTCAAAGAGTTTTGTCTGGGCAGGGGGAGGGGACGCGGGGCGGGGACGTAGCCCAGGGGTAGAGGTCGCCTGGCATACTAGAGGCCCCGGGTTCCATCCAGCACCAAAGGGAAAGACAGAAGTCTCAGCTATTCCCCAGAGAAACAACTGAGAATAAAACAAAAAACGAAAGCCTGCAATCCAGGCTTCAGGGCCAGCTGTTGCCTCTTAAGAGACACAGTCAGGAACTGGAATCTGGAAACTTCTGAAGGATGGAGCCACATTAGTACGGAAGGACTTCAGACCCTATTGTTCTTCCCACCACAATGGTGGCTTGGGGGTCCATTGGTGGCAGGAGAATGTGGGCTCCACAGCTCTTGTCCCACCAGGGCCAACAGACAGAAACAACGAGAGGAGTCGTCCTGAGCCCTGGCTTGTGCCTGGCCCTGTCCCCAGTCTCCGCCTGGGTCACTCAGCTGTGGCTCAAGGTTGCAAAGCCACGGGAGCAGCTGAGCCTGGACCTGGCAGTGTGGCACGGGACCCCAAGCTGCCGTGTGGACGCTGTTCCTTGCCACCTCCTCTGTGTGGCCCTTCATGCCAGCAGGCCACGTGTCCCTGTCTGATCACCCCAGGGCCAGGGGCCAGGGGCCCTGAGCACACTGAGTTACCCACACTAGCTGGTCACAGTGGCACACACCTGTCATCCCAGCGGCTTGGGAGGCTGGAGCAGGTGGATCGCAAGTTCAAAGCCAGCCTCAGCAACTTAGGGAGACCCTGTCTCAAAATAAAATATAAAAAGGGCTGGGGATGTGGCTCAGTGGTTAAGCACTCCTGGGTTCAACCCCCAGTGCCAAACAAACGAACAAACAAACAAAGACCCCACACTAGCTAGTGCTAAGCTTGCTGGCTCTGCTCTGACCTGCCTTTCCTGCAGAGGCCACGCCACACAGGGCTCCTGTCCCCCTTCCCCACTCCTCTGCCTCCTGGTCTGTTCACTTCACCATACCTGAATAATGACAGAACTACCTCAGCAGACACCTGGCCACCACCCCTCAGCCAAATAAAACACAACCTGCCCAGGAGGGCAGAGTGACTCTGTGGACGGGGTCGTACTCTACTGGGGGCGGACAGCGGCAGAGGTCCATAGACAAAAGGAGGCTGTTCACAGCTGTCTTAGGGTGCTGCGGCTGCTGTAACAAAACACCAAAGCCTGGGTGACTCAAACCACAGAGGGTCATTCCTCACTGTTGCGGAGACTGGAAGTTCAAGATCAAGGTGCTGTCTGATTCAGGTGCTAGTGAGGGCTCTCTTCCTGCCAAGCAGACAGCCACCTACCCACCATGATTGCCCATGGCCTCTCCTTGGAGGCTGGAAGCGCTTCTTTTTTTTTTTTTTTTTTTTTTTTAATATTTATTTATTTGCTTTAGTTGTACACAATGCATTTATTTTCACATGGTGCTGAGGATCGAACCCGGGTCGCGCACGTGCTAGGCCAGCGCTCTACTGCTGAGCCACAACCCCAGCCCTGGAAGCTCTTCTTAAATAGCCACTAATCTCACCAGATCAGGGCGGCCTCCGCCTGGTCCGGCCTCAGCCGTCTCCCGCGCCTCACACAGCTGCCAGGACAGCCTCCAGTCCTCCCAGCGCTGGCTCTCTGCGGGCCCTCGCCCTCACTGCCGGCCCTGAGGGGCCTGGGGGCAGTGATCTCTCCTTCTGGGCCTGACTCGGTGGCCACAGTGTGCTGGTGACACAGAACCTCTGGAACTGGAAGAGCCTCAGAGAGTCCAGGCACACACGGTGCCACGCGCTGGCTGAGCCGGTCTGTCCTTCACGGCGGGCCGAAGCCAGCGGCTCTGGACCACAGGGACAAGCGTCACGCACCGGAGGAGCACCAGTGAAGTGGGGGCACAGACGGCGTGCGGGTCCTAGCAAGCCGCTGTCCTCGCAGCAGCCAGCCAGCCACGCTCTGTGTGTGTGTGTGTGTGTGTGTGTGTGTGTGAGGGGGGGGCTGCCAGAGCACAGAGCAGGACTCGGTGGCTGACACGCCCAAGGAGCCTGTCCCAGCTGGGAGGCCAGGAGTCACAGCAGAGGCGGCAGGGAGGGCTGCTACCCAGGGCAGGCCTCTGCTGGCAGAACGCTGTGGCCCCGCGTCTTCACGGCCCCTTCCCTGCACACAAGGACGCCAGTCCATTGGGTTAGGGCCTGTCCTTCCACTGCCCTGCATCCACCAAGACCCCATCTCCAAACGGGGTCCCAGGCTGAGGGTGTGAATCTGGGGGGCAGGAGGGACATAACCCAACCCACAGCAGCCAGGCCTGTGCAAGGCTCCCCGCGCTGAGGGTGGCGCTGCTCGCGGGCAGCTCCGGCTCCCCCGGGCCTGCTCGCGCTCCCGGGAAGGGAGGAGACCCAGGCCCAGGTGCGTTCTGGACCGAGGTGCTGCTCTGAAAGGCTCGGCTGCTGGGCGCGGGCTAGAAGGTGGAGCTGCCCACCTGTCGTGGACCGAAGGTTCCCCAAACCCACGTTAAATCCTGACCCCAGATGTGAGCTGGCATGAGATTTAGAAGTCACAAGGGTAGCCGGGGCGGGGCCTTTGGGAGATGATGAGATTTAGAAGTCACAAGGGTAGTGTCTTTTTTGTTTTTTTAGTTATTTTTTTAATAATTTCATCTTGGGGCTGGGGTTGTGGCTCAGCGGTAGAGCGCTCGCCAGCACGTGCGCAGCCCAGGTTCCATCCTCAGCACCACATACAAATAAAGGCATTGTGTACGACTAAAGCAAATAAATAAATATTTTAAAAAGTGTTTTAAATAATAATTTCATCTTTTTAAAAAATATAGGAGCTGGGGTTGTGGCTCAGCAGCAGAGCGCTCGCCTCGCACGCACGCAGCCCGGGTTCCATCCTCAGCACCACGTAAACATAAATGCATTGCATGTGTACAACTAAAGTAAATAAATAAATATTTTAAAAATAAAAAAATAAATAAAAAATATATGTTTTAGTTGTAGATGGACACAATACTTTTATTTTATTTATTTATTTTTATGTGGTGCTGAGGATCGAACCCAGTGCCTCACGCGTGTTAGGCAAATGCTCTGCCACTGAGCCACAACCCAGCCCATTAACTTCATCTTTAAGGCTCACTTTATACTTTCCAGATGATGGGTGCCTCCCCCGGGTTATTAACGTATCATCTTCATGATCAAGAACAAGAGGAATGGGATGGCCAGTTCTAAAGAAAACAACGCTTTGTCAGATTCTCCATCCCTCCCATCCACCCTCCATCCACCCTCCATCCACCCTCCATCCACCCTCCATCCACCCTCCATCTACTACCTTTTTTTTTTTTAAGTTTACTTCTGTTTATTCTTTTTTCCCCTTTTATCGGTGCACTATGATTATACATAACAGTGGGATTTATTAGAATATGTTTGTAGCCGCCTGAAGTGATGGCTGCTTGGAGCAACGGAGCCGCGGGAAGAAGTTCAGAGGCAAACTGGAGACAAACAGCTCTTTATTCTGATAACTTTTCTCTCTGGCTCTAACAACGACTAACACGCGCCACACACACCACCAAAATGGCGCTGACCGATCAGCAATCTCAGCCAAGTCACTCGAGATCCCGGGCCAAGTCCCGTGAGATCCCAGGCCAAGTCCCGTGAGACTACGGAAGGCGGCAATGCCCAAATCTCCATGGCTCATAGTCAACCGCAATTCAAGCCATCTCCCCAAACAGGGCTCCTGCAGATGTTCACACGTGCACATGATAAAGCAGCATGATTGGGTCAGTTTGATTCCCCAGGACCTCCCCTTCCCACCCCTTCTCATCCCCGATTCCCTTCTTCTACCCTACTGGCCTCCCCTCTATTCTTCAGAGCTCGCTCTCATCAGCCACACACGGCAGTAGAATGCATCTCGACACGCTGTGCACAAACGGAGCGCACTTCTCATGCCTCTGGCTGCGCGTGGTGCAGAGTCACGCCACAGAGTCCTCACATGGACACGACACCTTCATTGATTTTCATGTGGTGCTGAGGACTGAACCCAGTGCCTCACACGTGCAAGGCAAGTGCTCTGCCACTGAGAGAGGACTCCACACCCGCGTCTAGGTCTTTGACCCACTTGAGTTGATTTTTGTGCCGGGTGAGAGATAGAGGTTTAATTTCATTTTGCTAAATATGGATTTCAGGTTTTCCTATCACCATTTGTTAAAGAGGTTATCTTTTCTCCAGTGTATGTTTTGTTTTTGGTGCTTTTGTCTACTATGAGATACCCATATTTATGTGGGTTTGTCTCTGTGTCCCCTATTCTGTATCATTGGTCTACAAGTCTATTTTGGTGCCAGTACCATGCAGTTCTTGTTACTATAGCTCTGTAGTGTAGTTTAAGGTCTGGTCTGTGATGGCTCCTGCTTCACTCTTTTTGCTAAGGATTGCTTTGATTATTCTGGATCTCATATTTTTCCACATGATTTTATGATCGCTTTTTCTAGTTCTATGGAGAATCATTGGGATTTTAATAGGAATTTCATTAAATCTATAGAACAGTTTTGGTAGCATAGCCATTTTTTTTTTTTTTTTTTTTTTTTTTTTTTTTTTTTTTTTGTGGTACCGGGGATTGAACTCAGGGGCACTTGTCCACTGGGCCACATCCCCAGCCCTTTTTTGTATTTTTATTAGAGACAGGGTCTCACTGAGTTGCTAAGTGCCTCGCCATTGCTGAGGCTGGCTTTGAACTCGCGATCCTCCTGTCTCAGCCTCCCAAAGTGCTGGAATTACAGGTGTGCGCCACCGTGCCCAGCTTAGCATAGCCATTTTGACAATATTAATTCTGCCTATCCAAGAGCACAGGAGATCTTTCCATCTTCTAAGGTCTTCTTCAATTTCTTTCTTTAGTGTTCTGTAGTTTTCATTGTAGAGGTCTTTCACATCTTTTGTCAGATTAAGTCCCAGGTATTTTTTTTTTTTTTTTTTTTTAGGCTACTGTGAGTGGGGTGGTTTTCCTAATTTCTCTTGCAGGGATTCATCACTTATGTATAGAAATGCATTTGATTTATGGGTATTGATTTTATATCCTGCTAGTTTGATGAATTCATTTATTAGTTTTAGAAGTTTTCTTGTGGAATTTTTTAGATCTTCTAAATATAGAATATGTCATTGGCAAATAGTGATAATTGGAGTTCTTCTTTTCCTATTTGAATCCCTTTAATTTCTTTTATCTGTCTGATTGCTCTGGCTAGAGTTTCAAGGACTATGTTGAATAGAAGTGGTGAAAGAGGGCATCCCTGTCTTGTTCCAGTTTTTAGCAGGAATGCTTTCAATTTTTCTCCATTTAGAATGATGTTGACCTTGGGCTTAGCATAGATAACTTTTACAATATTGAGTTATGTTCCTACTATCCCTAGTTTTTCTAGTGTTTTGAACATGAAAAAGTGCTATATTTTGTCAAATGCTTTTTCTGCATTTATTGAGATAATCATATGATTCGTGTCTTTAATTAAGTCTATTGATGTGATGAATTACGTTTTTTTGATTTCCATATGTTGAACCAAACTTGCATCCCTGGGATGAACCCCACTTGATTGTGGTGCACTATCTTTTTAATATGTTTTTTATGTGACTTGCCAGAATTTTATTGAGAATCTTTGTTTTTAATGTTCATCAGGGATATTGGTTTGAAGTTTTCTTTCCTTGATGTGTCTTTGTCTGGTTTTGGTATCAGGGTGATACTAGCCTCATAGAATGAGTTTGGAAGGATTCTCTCCTTTTCTTTCTTGGAATACTTTGAGGAGTATTGATGTTAGGGTCTTGTAGAACTTGGCTAAGAATCTGTCTGGTCCTGGACTTTTCTTGGTAGGTAGGCTTTTGATGGCATCTTCTATTTCATTGCTTGAAATTGGTCTGTTTAAATTGTGTGTGTCTTCCTGATTCCATTTGGGTAGATCGTATGTCTCTAGGAATTTGTCAATGTCTTCAAGATTTTCTATTTTATTGGAGTATAAATTTTCAAAATAGTGTCGAATTATCTTCTGTATTTCAATAGTGTCTGTTGTGATATTTCCTTTTTCATCATGAATTTTAGTAATTTAAGTTTTCTTTTTCCTTCACTTCGTTAGTGTGGCTAAGGTTTATCAATTTTATTTATTTTGTTCAAAGAACCAATTTTCATTTTGTCAATTTTTTGAATTGTTCCTTTTGTTTCAATTTCATTGATTTCAGTTCTGATTTTAATTATTTCCTGTCTTCTACTACTTTCGGTGTTGATTTGTTCTTTTTCTAGGGCTTTGAGATGGAATGTTAGGTCATTTATTTGATTTTTTATTCTTTTAATGAATACGCTCAATGAAATAAACTTTCGTTTTAACACTGCTTTCATACTGTCCCAGAGATTTGGATATGTTGTATTGGTGTCCTCATTTGCCTCTAAGAATTTTTTTATCTCCTCCCTGATGTCTTCTGCTATCCGTTGTTCATTCAATAGCATAATATTTAGTCTCCGGGTGTTGGAGTAGCTTCTATTTTTTTATTTTATCATTGATTTCTAATTTCATTCCATTATGATCTGATAGAATGCAGGGTGGCATCTCTACTTTTTTTTTTTTTTTTTTTTTTTTTTTTTTTTTTTGTGGTACCAGGGATTGAATTCAGGGGCACTAGACCACTGGACCACATCCCCAGCCTTATTATTTTTTTAATATTAACTTATTTACTTTAGTTGTACATAATGCAATGCATTTATGTTAACGTGGTGCTGAGGATCGAACCTGGGCCACGCACGTGCGAGGCGAGTGCTCTGCCGCTGAGCCACAACCCCAGCCCTTATTTATTTATTTATTTATTTTTGGTATTTTATTTAGAGACAGGATCTCACTGAGTTGCTAAGGGCCTCACCATTGCTGAGGCTGGCTTTGAACTTGCAATCCTCCTGCCTCAGTCTCCCAAGTGCTGGGATTACAGGCGTGCGCCACCGCACCTGGCAGTCTATGTCTTTTGATTGATGAGTTTAGGCCATTAACATTTGGGGTTATTATTGAGATATGATTTGTATTCCTGGTCATTTTGGTTTATTTTGTTTTGTAACTTGACTTTTTTGTTTCTCCTTTGATTGACCTTTCCTTTAGTGTAGCTCTTCCCTTTGCTGGTTTTCTTTTCTTTTCTTTTTTTTTTTTTTTTTTTTTTTTTTTTTTCATTTTCTCCTCCTGGAATATTTTGCTGAGAATGATCTGTAGTGCAAGCTTTCTAATTGGGAATTCTTTTAACTTTCGTTTACCATGGAAGGTTTTTATTTCATCTTCAAATCTGAAGCTTTATTTATTTATTTATTTTTTTGTGGTACCGGGGATTGAACTCAGGGGCACTTCACCACTGGGCCACATCCCCAGCCCTTTTTTGTGTTTTTATTAGAGACAGGGTCTCACTGAGTTGCTAAGTGCCTCGCCATTGCTGAGGCTGGCTTTGAACTCACGATCCTCCTGCCTCAGCCTCCCAAAGTGCTGGGATTACAGGCGTGCGCCACCGCGCCCGGCTTGAAGCTTTATTTTGCTGGATATAAAATTCTTGGTTGAGAATAGAGGACACAGAGACAAACCCACATAAATACAGGTATCTCATACTAGACAAGGGTGCCAAAAACATTCACTGGAGAAAAGAGAGCCTATTCAACAAATGGTGCTGGAAAAACTGGAAACCCATATGTAGCAAAATTAAATTAAACCTCTATCTCTCACCCTGCACAAAAATCAACTCAAAGTGAATCAAAGACTTAGGTACTAGAACAGAGACCCTGCCCCTAATAGAAGGAAAAATAGGCCCAAATATGCACCATGTCAGCCTAGAATCTGACTTCCTTAACAAGACTCCTAAAACACAAGAAGTAAAATAAAAAATCAATAAATGGGATGGATTCAAATTAAAAAGCTTCTTCTCAGCAAAGGAAACAACTAATAATGTGAGGAGAGAGCCTACAGATTGGGAGAAAATCTTTATTTATCACATGCACCTCCAATAAAGCATTAATCTCTAGGATATATAAAGAACTCAAAAAACTTAACACCAAAAAACAAATAACCCAATCAATAAATGGGCAAAGGAACTGAACAGACACTTCACAGAAGAAGAAATACAATTGATCAACAAATATATGAAAAAGTGTTCAACATCTCAAACAATTAGAGAAATGCAATCAAAACTACTCTAAGATTTCATCTCACTCCTGTCAGAATGGCAATCATTAAGAATACAGGCAACAATAAATGTTGGCGAGGATGTGGGGAAAAAGGCACACTCACACATTGCTGATGGGACTGCAGATTGGTGCAACCACCATGGAAAGCAGTATGGAGATTCCTCAGAGAACTGGGCATGGAGCCACCATTTGACCCAGCTCTCCCACTCCTTGGTTTATACCCAAAGGACTTAAAATCAGCATACTATAGTGATACAGCCACTTCAATGTTTATAGCAGCTTAATTCACAATAGCTAGACTGTGGAACCAACCTAGGTGTCCCTCAATAGATGAATGGATAAAGAAAATGTGGTATATATATCAATGGAATATTGCTCTGCTTTAAAGAAGGGTGAAATTTGACATTTTCCAGTAAATGGTTGGAGTTGGAGAATATCATGCTAAGCAAAATAAGCCAATCCCACAAAACCAAAGGCCAAATGTTTTCTCTAATATGCAGATGCTAATTCACAATAAGGCGGGGGGCACTAGGGAAAAATAGCATTACCTTAGATTAGGTAAAGGGAAATGAAGGTAGGGGAGGGAGGGGATGTGGGGATGGGAAAGATAGTGGAATGAAATAGTGAAATGAAATATATGTGACTACATGACCAATATGATTCTGCAACGTGTACACTTTGAAAAATGAAAAATTATATCCAATCTATATATGATATATCACAGGGCAGAAATGCATTCTACTGTCATGTATAATTAATTAAAATGGATAAAAAAATTTTAAATTATTTGTTGGCATCCATTTTCTTTCAGAGCTTGGTACATGTTATTCCAGGACCTCCTGGCATTGAGGGTCTGGGTTGAGAAATCAGCTGAAATCTGAATTGGTTTCCCCCTATATGTAATTTGATTTTTTTCTCTTGCAGGCTTTAAAATTCTATCCTTATTCTGTATGTTAATCACTGTCATCATAATGTGCCTTGGTGTGGGTCTGCTGTAATTCCTTACATTTGGGGTCCTGTAAGCCTCTTATAGTTTATTTTCCATTTCATTCTTTAGACTTGAGAAATTTCCTGATATTATGTCTTTGAAAAGATTGTGCATTCCTTTGGTTTATATTGCCATGCCTTCATCTATTCTGATAAGTCTTAAATTTGGTCTTTTCATGTTATCCCATATTTCTTGGATGTTCTGTTCATGGTTTCTTACCATCTTCTCTGTGTGGTTGACTTTATTTTCAACTGTATATATTTTCAAACGTATAGTTTTTTTAGCAGGCTGGGGTTGTAGCTCAGGGGTAGAGTTCTTTTTTTAAAAAAATATTTATTTATTTACTTTAGTTGTACACAATGCAAAGCATTTATGTTTACGTGGTACTGAGGATCAAACCCGGGCCACGCACATGCAAGGCGAGCGCTCTGCCGCTGAGCCACAAACCCAGCCCCAGTGGTAGAGTTCTTGCCTAGCATATGTGAGGCACTGGGTTTGATCCTCAGCACTGCATATAAATAAATAAAAATAAAGGTCCATCAACAACTAAAAAGATTTTTTTAAAAGAGTATATATTTTGTCTTCACTGCCTGGGGTTCTGTCTTCTAAGTGGTCTAGTCTGTTGGTGATACTTCCATTGAAATTTTAATTTTGTTTATAGTTTCCTTCATCTTGAGGATTTCTGCTTGATTCCCTTTTTATTATATCTGCCTCTTTATTGAAGTGGTCTTTCGCTTCCTGTAATTTCTCTCTGATACCATCCTTTATTTATTTATTTATTTATTTATTTTGGGTACTGGGGATTGAACTCAGGGGTACTTAACCACTGAGCCACATCCCCACCCCTATTTCGTATTTTATTTAGAGACAGAGTCTCATCGAGTTGCTAAGCAACTCCCCGTTGCTGAGGCTAGCTTTGAACTTGCAATACTCCTGTCTCAGCCTCCTGAGTTGCTGGGATTACAGGCGTGCACCACCCTGCCCTGCATACCATCCTTTATTTAGAAGATCAGTCTAACTATGTGAATTCTAAACTCCTTCTCTGGCATCTCTTCTACTGTGTTGTCCATGGATTCCATTGTTGGAACATCTTGGTTTGTTTGAGGGGCTTTGTTTTTTCATGTTGTTCATATGTCTTCCCATCTAGAGGTATGGATCCGAGACAGACAGTTTCTACCTTGTCGTCTTGTAGTGTCCCTGAAGGCTACCTCACCTTTAAGGGGGAGACCAATATTAACAGCACCCAATGCAGACAATATACACCTTTAAGCCAAATATCTCCTATTAAGGCATCTACAGTTTTGTCACAATAAACAGGAATGATGTGTTCAATTATTGTCTACAATATAAACAGCAAGTTTGCTAAAACTGTTTACCACTTCTAATGATGGACAATGAGGAAACAGAAGTAGTGTAAGTTGTGATGTTTATGAGGGAGGAGAGAAGATAGAGGCAAAATTTTATAGTAAGAGCAAGGGAGGAGACTGGGGTTGTGGCTCAGTGGTAGAGTGCTTGCCTAGCATGAGGGAGGCACTGGGTTCGATCCTCAAAACCACATATAAATAAATAAAAGTCCATCAACAATGAATAAAATATTTTTTAAAAAGAGCAAGGGAGGAATTAATAGAGATTGGCTGATAGTATGAGAGAAGTGAGAAAGAGAACCCAGGGAGACAGAGAAGTGAGAGAAAAAATACATACAGATTTTTCTTTAAAGTAAGACTATCAGGACACACAACAAAACTGTAATATACTATTCAGACATCCCATTCCTCAATCAATTGATGCGTAAAAAATATTTGGGTTCAACGATGGCAGAGATGTGAGAGAGAGGGGGCAAAAGAAAAAAAAAGCAAAGTTTCAATGGAAAATTGACCAATTGCTTCCATTGGATTTAAATTTCTTTCTCAGCTTCGCCTCTCCGCGGATAGGTGGGGTTGTCTGAAGTTTGATGGTAGCTCCAGTCTGGTGGGCGCTGACCAGTTAGGTGGATGAGCTGATAGCAAGGTGCCCCCACACCCTCCTCCCGTCTTCCCAGCTGGAGTAGCCGGCCCTTCCTTCCCCACGCACTTAGGACTCACCGAGCTGGGAGAGCCTGGCTTTCTCCAACCTGAGCTCCCCGCGGGGAACTGCCCGTCTCTGGCGGTCCACAGGCTGCTAGACCCCAGCTGGCCCACACAAGCCCCGCTGCACTCTGAGGGACCTGGGCTTCGGCTGGGCCAGGCTCTGCCTTGCTGCAGTCAAGATCTCAACGCCGATTCCACTCGCAGAGAGACCACCAGGGAAGAGCTCACACAAGAAGCCACCACCAAGGACGCAGCCAGATGGCGGCCACTAGCACACCCAACAGGAAGACCCCAGGTGCAGCCAGACCTGCAGATACCCCCACAACGTATCTCCAGGCCTTGGCCAGTGTAGAGATGGTGTCGGCGGCAAGCCTGTTGGCCCTGGCCGGTGTCCCAAGACAGCTGTGGCCACTCGTAACCAAACCTGCAGGTGCTGTGACAATGGACTTCCAGGCAGCAGGGCAGGGGGTGATCCTCTGGTGGTCTGCAGGTTAATGATGAACCCAGCCTAATTCCATCTTAAGATTGGGAGCCAGCTCATCACAAAGTTATCAAAAGTTCATTTCTGTTTTACTGCAAAATGCTAAGATTCCTATTTGGCCTAACTATATTTTGATGTTTTAAAAAAATTTGCTTGGATTCCTGCCCGTTCCTTGAACTCACCCATGCCTGGCTTCCCTGACCAGAAAACAACCCTCTTTGAAGTCCCAGCTGCTCCTCGTTAACTTTGATGTTGGCATCTGAGTTTGCTCCCTACCTTGAGATGCAAACAATGTAGATCATAAACCTGATCTCTGCCCTTGCATTACGCTCGCCAGAACCCCGTTAGCTGCAACTTTCTCTGCTACATAAACTTTTTTCCCAGAGAGCTGCTGCTGTTTTCTATCCCAGTTTGGGGGAGACAGTCGCTGATAAGCAATCTGTGTACACAAATTAAGCTTGCTTTAATTTCATTTAAATTGGAGTCAGTAGTCTTTGTGTCGTGGTTCAACAGTTAACAGCAGGAGATCTGCGAGTGGACTTTGGGCAGCAGGCAAGAGGCGGGCAGCCGGGCAGGCGGGCAAATGGTGGACAAGAGGCAGCAGTCAGTGAGCGATCTGTGCTGGTAGACGGCAGGCGATGGAGACTGACTAGTGGGGGTAAGCAGCAGGGGATCGGAGGGCAGGAGGGCTGCCTTGCAGAGAAACAGACTCTCCTCCGCCCGAACCCCAGTCACGGAGAGACAAGGAACGCAGCCTCCCCAGGGCGCCATCTTGGATTTCCGAGGGTTGTGTCTTTACAAGAAGAGGAAGAGAGACCACAGTGTGCCAACGTGCTCTCTCTAGGCTGCGTGAGGACACTGCAGAAGATGGCCATCAGCCAGGAAGAGAGTCCTGCCCAGGAACTGACTCAGCTGGCACCCTGGCCTTGGAGCTTCCGGGGCAGGGGAGAAACACTGTCTGCTGGCTAAGCCCCCGGGATGTGGTGACTGTCACAGCAGCCACAGCTGACCGCGGTTAGCGCGACATCACTGCACTGCTGGCCAAGCTCCCCCTGCATGCTGCTCACCTCGTGGTCTCCCACAGCCTGTGCCAGCTCAGGACACGGGGGCTGGGACGCGTGGCCCGTCTTGTCTGGTGTGTTCTCCCATCAGGGCTCTCAGACCCGCACAGGCGGACGCGGGCTGTGTCCACATGGAAGGCTTTTTGATCATCTGTCTCCATGAATACTGTCCTGGAGCCTCCTGGACACCACCACCTGACGCCCTCCAGGCTGGGCCCACTTCAGGCCTCTTCGGTCTCTCTCTCTGTAGAGATCTGTCCACCATGCCGCGGGTCCTAACCACCTGGAGAGGGCCACCTCCAGGACCCTCCCAGGAAAGCTGATCTTGGCTGGACACAGGAGGAGCAAGGGAGGCAGCTCACCTGTGCAGCAAAAGCGACAAAGAGAACTGTTTTAAGGGCCACTCGGGTTTGCTAGGAACCCCTGGTCCTAGCTGGAAACTCCTTCATACACCTTACTGAAGAGATAAACTTATACTCCTCTATGGGAGCCCAACAAAACTGTCACGGCTGGTGGACTCTCCCAGATGGGAAAATTTGCATGCCTAAGCTTTTTAGGAAGAAGTGGATAACTGATCTTCATCAGGCAAAGCATTTATCCCCCAAGAAGACTTCAGAACTAAATTTCAACCCCACGTTTGGTTCCGGGGACACCGAGGGATACTCCAGAACATTTCAAATCGCTGCCATGACATGTGCACAGGTAAATGCTAAAAAGAACCATCCTCCACAGGGAAACAGAAGTCAAACAGGTACTGTACCTGGGTGAATTTTGGGAATTGGACTTTACTGGAAATTAAACAGGACTATATGGATATAAATACTTGTTCGTCTTGTTGAAACTGTCTCTGGCTGGGTAGAAGCCTTTCCTACTCGAACAGAAACAGCACAAATAGTAGTTAAAAAAACTAATAACTGAGATTTTTTTTTTTGGGAATGTTCCTAGATTTTATTGGCCTTCCTCTAACTTTGGGGTCTGACAATGGCCCGGCCCTTCACGGCCAAATTATCTCAAATTAATTTCACAGAGCCCTGAATATAAATTGGAAATTACAATGTATGTACCATCCCTCAAAGTTCAGGCGAAGTTAGAAAGGATATGAATAGAACATTTAAGGAAACTCTTTGACTAAATTAATACATACTTGAGCTGGTGGTAACTGGGGTTGATCTCCTGCCTTTTGCTCTCTTAAGGGCCCGTTGCACTCCTTACCGGGAAAAATTTTACCCCTTATGAAATTAAATTTATGGGCGGCCACGCCTTTGGTTCCCAGAGTACACAAGATCTGGTGGGAGACATTCGCAATCTCAGAAACACTCAAAGGGCTACAACTAATCATAGATAAGATCTTTCCCCAGGTCCAGGCTGCTCAGCCCCGTTGGACACAGACTTGGCACGATCATTCATTCCAACCACTGTGCTGATACGACGTGACACAGCCTTGACGGTCAACAAAACCACCATTTCTCAGCCCTGGAAGAGAATCCGGCACCAGCGTGGGCCTTTTAAAGTATTGACGCATGCTAATAATTTTTGCTGTGATCCTAGCAGCCTCAACAAACCTTGCCACTCTAATGCAGGAAGGTCAAGAATCCAGTAATTGGCTAACCGGCCTGCATTTCCCAGTCCCCTCAGGACATGGTATTCCTGTACTAAGCCTAAAAAAGGGGCCACCAATAGATTACTGTTTATTCAAAAGCACTTTAAAGGTGGATGTTTCTGTCTCCATGAATACTGTCCATCCCTGGAGCCTCCCTGGACACCACCACCAAGCGAGCCCCGCCCTCCAGGCTGCATCTTCCCCGATCCCCCCCCAATTGGGCCACAATTCAGGTAATTAAAGCCTCTTCGGTCTCTCTCTCTGTAGAGATCCGTCTGTCCCTCCACTGCCATCCTCCTAGACCCACTAGACCTAACCACCTGGAGATTCGCCTGTAGGGCCACTTTGCCTGCAGAAATTAATTCAGGACGAAACCTCCCAGGAACATCAGCTGACCGGGTTGCCAACTTGGCTGGACACAGGAGGAGCAAGGCTTGGGAGGTTTCCAGTTAACTTCTCTCTCTAGGTCACCTGTGTCCTAGCTGGCAGAATTTAATTCATATTAGCCTGAGCCGTCTTGTAGACAGACTTACAGTGTCCCACAGCTCTCTACTCTCTGAGTTGTGAAGGAGAAAGGTTTGTGCTTAGACTGATCCTTAATGACTGCTGACACACGCTTGTAAAAAAATGCCTCATTAGGGCTGGGGTTGTAGCTCAGTGGTAGAGTGCTTGCCTAGGACGGGTGAAGCCCTGGGTTTGATCCTCAGCACCATATAACAACAACTAAACAGGGGCTGGGATTGTGGCTCAGAGGTAGAGCGCTCGCCTAGCACGTGTGCGCAGCCCAGGTTTGATCCTCAGCACCACGTAAAAATAAACGCATTGTGTACAACTAAAGCAAATAAACAAATATTTAAAAAACAACTAAACAACAACAAATAAATAAAATAAAGGCTAAATTAAAAAAAAAAAAAAAAGCCTCGCTAACTCATCTGCCTAAGTACTGACTCTCACCCTGGGGGGAGGGTCTCAGAAGCCCCGGGAGAGCTAAAGGAAGCACAGAGGCCAGCCCAGTGAGGTAGGAAAGGGCTGGGCCTGGGCACAGGCCGCGGGTTTCCACCAGTCCAGATCCAGCGGCTCTGGGCATTTGTGCTGGCGACTGGCAAGCAGATCTTTCAAGGTCCAAAAACGTAGGAGCAAGTGTCTTCACAAAGTGTCACTTTAGGGCACCTGGGCCCTCCGTCAGGGAGGGTCTCAGAGCCCACAGGCCTGAAGGCCAGCCGCGCCTTCTGCCTCTGCTCCTTCCTCTCGGTGCTTGGACTCGCCTGGGCTAAGGGGGTGAGGGAAGTGCTGCTAGGACTGCCCAGGGAGAGGGGAGGGGCCACAGGCCAGGGTGGGGAGGGCTGAGAGCCAAGGGGGTGGTCTCACGGGCAGGACAGGACCCAGGCAGTGAGGGCATGGTGGCGCTCGGGGAGCCGTGGATTCCTAGGGCTGTCACTCACCAACACTTGCAGCAGCCCCGTGGCCTCTGACCTTCCTGTTTCCCTGTCTGTGCAGTGGGATGGACCCACCTCCGGGGTTGGTGAAGATTCAGGTGTTGATGCATAAAGTGTGCTTAGCATATAGCAAGTGCCTGGGAATGTTAGCTGTTACTGATTGGCAATTAATTCCCTTCCCCACTACTGAGACTTGAACCCGGGGGTGATCGACCACTGAGCTACGTCCCCAACCATTTTAATTAAAAAAAAAAAGTTTTTACTTGTACTTTTTAGGTAATGCATGACCGTAGTGTATTTTAAAATATCATACATACATGGAGAATAACTTCCCATTCTTGTGGTTGTACATGATGTGGAATTACAATGGTCACGTATTCATATAATATAAACATAACAAAGTAATGTCTGATTCATTCTACTGTCTTTCCTATTCCCATCCTCTCCCCTTCCCTTCAATCCCCTTTGTCTAATCCAATGAACTTCAATCCCCCTTTGGTATTTTGGGATTGGCTTACTTCACTTAGCATGATAGTCTCCATTTTTATCCATTTACTGGAAAAATGCCATAATTTCATTCTTACTTATGGCTGAGTAATATTCCATTGTGTGTATATACCATATTTTCTTTATCCATTTATCTGTTGAAGGGCACCTAGGTTGGTTCCATAGCTTAGTTATTGTGAATTGAGCTGCTATAAACATTGATGTGGCTGCATCTTTTAATTTTTTATTTACTTAATTAATTTATTTGAGACCCGGTGTCACTAAGTTGCTCAGGTTGGCTTTGAAGTTGGGATCCTTCTATCTCTGCCTCAGCCTCCCAAGTTTCTTGGCGTACAGGTATGGATGAAGATTAATTATTACTAATTACAATGTACTTTCTCTTGAAAATATACGTTCCCAGCCAGGCGCGGTGGTGCACGCCTGTAATCCCAGCCCTTGGGAGGCTGAGGCAGGAGGAACACGAGTTCAAAGCCAGCCTCAGCGATGGCGAGGCACTTTGCAACTCAGTGAGACCCTGTCTCTAATAAAATACAAAAAAGGGCTGGGGATGTGGCCCAGTGGTCGAGTGCTCCTGAGTTCAATCCCTGGTACCAAAAGAAAATATATGTTCCCTAAGCAATGCCCTCCTCTGCAGGGTACCGTGGTTGCTCTCATGCGCTGTCTAAATCACTGACCCCAAGGGCCCAAAGCCACCTGTCTGGAGAGCCACCACCTGAAGGAGTGGTGCCCCCGCTGTCAGCTAAGGAGAAGGCTGAGGTGGGAGATGACGGCAGGAGGTTCGTCCCCCTGGAAGGACCTAGGTGGGCAAGTACCTGAACCTGGAGGGGGCTAGACCAAGCACGTGGCCCAACTTGAGGGCAGCCTGTGGCCAAGGGCCAGGCACGTCGCCGGGGGCTGGTTTTCGCTGCAGGCTGCGCAGCTGGTGGGGGACACTGGGGTCGTCCAGCAGCTCATGGCGGTGCGGGGACGTCTGCTCCGCAGAAGCGCAGCCAGCGGTGCCGGCCCGCGCCCCCGCGCCCACTCTAGTGTCCTCCGCGCTCGGCTGGGGACGCGCTTGTGCGCGGCGCTCCGGGTCGGGCGACAACGTCGCAGGGAGCGAGGGCGACGCCACGCAGCCTCGGCGGGACGGGCGCTCCCGGGCGGGGCGCCCACGTGCGGGGACAGAGCGCGCCCCGCCAGCCGAGGGCCGCGGGCGGTTCCGCTTCCCGCTCCCGCGCGGGGCGGGGCTTGAGCGGGGCCCGCCCCCGGCCCGCCCCGGCCCGCCCCGGCCCGCCCCGCGCCGCGCGGGGCCCGCGGTTCGCCGCCGCCGGCTGAGGTCAGAGGAGGCGGGCGGCGTCCGAGCCCAGCGCCTGCGCGAGCCGGGCGCGCCGAGGGCCGAGCCGGAGCCAGCGCCGCCGCGACCCGGAGCCGCGCCGCCCGCGCGCCTGCCCGGCATGGAGCGCGAGTGCCGGGTGCTCTCCATCCAGAGCCACGTCGCCCGCGGCTACGTGGGCAACCGCGCGGCCACGTTCCCGCTGCAGGTACGCGGCTTACGTAACCGCGCGGCTCCGCGGGCGGCCGCTCGCCCCGGCCGTGACCTTGGCGGGGTCCCGCGAGGACCCCCTCGGCGTCGGGAGTTCGGGGCGCTGCGGCCAGAGCCCGGCGCGCCCTGAGCCTGCCCCGTGGGCTGGCGGGCGGGGGCGTGCAGCCCTCCGGGCGGCCACTGCAGGGGTCGGCCGGGGCGACGCGTGGGGCTGCTCAGGTGGGACCGAGCCCCGTAGACCGGCTGTGGCGCACTCGCCAGCTCCAGCGAGTGCCTCCGGCTTCCCGCCGCCTGGCCAGCCGCGGGCGGGGGCTCCCTGGAGGCGACAAAATGCGGCAGGGTTGGAGAAGCTGGTAGGACCCGGCCCTCGCGGGCAATGTCCAGGCAGCACGGTGAGATAGGCAGGTGTTTGCGCTGGACTTCAGGTTCTGCCCCTTGTCCTCTGTGGGCCTCACGAAAGGGAGGAGAGTGAGGTTGCAGACAGGCGGGTGCTCAGGAGGCTGGGCCAGCTCTGGGGCTGTCCGTTCCTGGAGCCTACCCTCTTGACGAGTTGCTGTGGGCCAGGCACCTACTGCTTTGCTTCCTGGTTGTGGCTGGATGGTCAAGAGGGGACCTGGGTGCAGTGGGTGTTAGGCTGGGCCTGAGGCAGAGCCAGGTGGTGGCCCCCTTGCCCGCCCACCTTTGGCCTGGTCTGTGACAAGGGGCAGATATGACAGGTCTTTGGGCCCCAGCTGTGCACCCTGTCTCTGTGCTGAGCATTGCAGGACATGAAGAAGGGCCACCTGCCGGGTTTTCTGGTTCACATTTGTAATCCAGCTACTTGGGAGGCTGAGCCAGGAGGATCTAAAGTTTGAGGTCAGCCTGGGCAATTTAGCTAGATCATGTATCAAAATAAAAATTTTAAAAGGGGCTTGGGATGTAGCTCAGTGGTAGAGCACTTGCCTAGCATTCTTGAGACCCCGGTTCAGTTATGCAAGAAATAAGAAAAAGAAAGGGCTGCCTGGTTACAGCAGGCCTTCGGGTGTGGGCTAGTGTGGAAGGAGGACAGTAAGGGCCTGGTGCATCTCAGTACCATCAGCGGGCTGGCCTGAGGCTGGCATGTGGGGCTGACAAAGTGGGGCAAAACATTATGGTTGGAGAAGTACAGGAGTTCAAGTCCAAAGGGACTGGGTGGCGACTGAGTCTGGAGCACCGTGTTGGGGCCTCCCTACCACTGTCTTAGGCTTGCCCCTCATTCCAGCTAGCAGGGCGCTGACCTTGCCTGGGGCAGTCCATGTGCAGCCCCTGGCTCATGGGGGAGGGGGGACACAGCAGGATTGCAAAGGACAGGGTCACTGAGGTGGGGTGTGCTTGGAGTAGAGGTGCAGGCGTACCAGGGAGGGGGAGCCAGGCTGGGCTCTGAGCAGCCCTCCCCACCTGGGCACTTGTGCAGCCCTGGCTCCCCGTCCTGGCCCTCCTCCCCACCACCAGCTGCTTGCTTCTCCTCTTCCTTCCCCAGGCAAACTGTTCTTCCACCTCCTGCCTGGGTCCTCCAGCAGGGCCCCTGGTGCCTGAACTCCCAGGCACGTGCCCTCGGCGTCACACCAAGGAGGAGGACGTGGGGTGCCTATTGCCCGGGAAGAGGCTCCTCCGGACAGCCCACTTGGGGAAGCGCCTGTTAAGGACAGAGCTGTGCTTCTTACCTGGGGTCCCGGTGCCCAGCGTCCTATCTGTGGGCTCCGCAGGTGCCCGTGCCGGCATTCTGCCCTTCCACCCCGTGCTTGAGCACCACTGTGCCGGGAGGAGCAGTGGGGAGGGTGGCGGAGGTGCCAGCTGACCTGCCCATGCCGCTTGTGCAGCCTGAGTGAGCACAGGAGGGGGCGGGGGGCGGGGACAGAGCCCGGGAGTGGGTCTGGAGCAGTGCCGCAGCCTTTCAGAGCAGGTCTGAGGGGCAGCACTCCCAGGTCCGGTCCCTGTAGGGGCTTCTGATCAGCAGTGCACAAGTTGGGACCCAGAGTGTTGCCCAGCTGGCTGGACGTGGGGAGGGAAGAGCTAGAAAAGGAGAAGGTGGAGGCTTAGGCCAGGCCTCATGCCCAGTGCTGCTCTCAGAGAGACCACAGAACGCCTCAGGGGCTGGCATGGGGCTGGGGAGGCCACTTGTGGGGACTGATCCAGGTGTCCGTGGCTCTGTGCCACGAAGCCGATGCCCCCTCTTTCTGTAGTTGAGCTGGGAGACCTGGGCCTGGTTTCTGAGCCTTCCCTGTACCCTAGCACCATCTGTTGGGGGCTGGTGCCAGGGCTCCTGGAGCCCTTCGTGCCAAGTGTGGCACGTGCCCTTGGCCTTCGTGTTCCTGCTGAAGGCTGTGGCGTGGCACAGACTCACCCCAGGGCCGCCAGGGTCCTGCCTCCTGCACGCTGCCTGCTGAGTCCCGGGCAGCGTTCCTGGGTCACGCAGGCAGCACCGCGGCCACCTGCCCTGGGCCAGGGAAAACATGCAGCCGAGAAGGGAGCAGAACCTTGACCCTGGTTTGGATTTTGTTTCTGGGCCTGAGTCCAAGGTGCATTTTTGTGTCCAAGGGGAACGCGTTTGTGTGACCAGTGCCAGCAGGGCTGCAGTGCCAGGCAGCGGGATCCAGAGTTTGCGGAGTGCGAGGAGGGTGAGGCCGTCTCCTGGTTCTCAGGCCCCCGCCCCCTCCCTTCCCACTCTGCAGCGAGGAGAGGCGCAAGGCTGTGTGGAGTCGGCACACGGGCCTGGAAGCGTCTGGGGTGGGGAGTCCCCGCTGCTGTGGGCCAGGGGAAGGAGGGGTGGCCTGCTTCACACTGCCTGTCCAGGCACTGCCAGGACCGGTTCCTCTTTCCTTTTTTGTGGTGCTGGGGATCGAGCCTAGGGCCTTTTTCGTGCGTGCCTGCAGACCCTCTGCCGCTGAGCTGGACCCCAGCCCGTTTCCTGCTGTAGAGGAAACCTCCAGGTCTTCCGGGCCAGGAGCCCTGGTCACCTGAGCCCGCGGGTGTCGGTGCAGAAGGCTTCCTGGCATGCTGGTGGGGAAGTGGACCCCCCAGGACGCTCAGAGCAGCCTCCCAGCCCTGCTCCTGCCCTGTTGCTTCCTGAGGTGGGTCTCGGTCAAGTCTGCCATTGTGGAGCACCTCAGACAGGGTGGCCTGGACAGGTTCGCCCTCTCCTGTCTACAGGCAGGAGGTGCACTCAGCGGCAGCGGAGCCTGCGTGCTCCCAGAGGGCCTTCCTGCCGCTCCCAGCTTCTGGTGGCCCTCTGCTACCTGACCTCTCCCCTTGTTGTCTCCTTCCAAGGACACTTGTCACTGGGCTCAGGGACACCCACACAACCCAGGAAGAGCTCATCTTGAGATCTTTAACTTATATTTGCAAAGACCCTTTCTCCAAAATGGTCCTCTTCAGAGGTTCCAGGTGGGCACACCCTGGGGCCGCCCTGCGGTCTGCGGGGGGTCGGGTGGGGGGGCCTGCAGAGAGACCTAAAAGGGCACTCAGGGTTTTCTTAACGGCTCAGAGGTTGGTGACACCAAGCCATCCTTTTTGGGATGTGACATGGACTGCCTAAAGGTAGCAGCAAACACTGCCAAAGCCACCCTGCCCTGCCAGGGCACTGGGGGCCCATGGTGACAGCTGTGCCTGCAGGTGGCTCCGGAGCAATTTTGCATCCTTTATGTCAGCCTCTGGAAGACTGGGCCTGGGCGCAGTACCCACGTGGCCTCTGTGCTGGGGTAGCCTCAAGGACCGTGGGGGTATCGTGCGCATTGGACACCAACTTGCTGAATCCATTGGCTTCAAGACTCTGACCTGGGGCCTTAGCTTAGAGCCCATTTAAATACCTTGTCCCTGAAACAGGAAGGCAAGGCCACGACCTCCTGACCCTGAGGACATGGTAAGGTGGACAGCTTGGTTTGGGGCCTGCAGAGCAGCCTCATTCATTGAGTGTCCTGGCCCTTTGGGCAGGGGCAGTCCCTGAGGGGCAAAGCCATGCCTATTGGCCATGGCCTGGGCCTGGACACCCTGCAGGAAGAGGCAGGCAGTGGACATCAAGTTGTGTTGGGACCCTAGATTCCAACATGACCCTACTCTTGTCTGACAGGTGACATAGGCAAAGTAGCCAGGGCTGTGGTCCAGGGTCCCTGGAGCCGTGGGGACAGTGGCAGGTGCATGGTATACGTACGCATGTGGGTAGGCCACTCTTGCTCACTTCCCTGGAGGTGATGTGCAGAGTTGGAACAGTTCCGTGTCTTCCCGACGCCCCTCATGCCTCGGTCTGCTCGCTAGCTCTCCTCTGTGGGATTCTCCCTGTTTCCCGGTAGCCGCTGCCCGACCCAGGTCTGAGCCAGGATGGGCTCAGTCCTGGAAACACAGGTGTTGTTTTTAGTACTTTTCTGCACGGAGCACAGCATCGGTTGTTCTTGCTCTTCTGACTCTGAGTTGGGGCTGAGGGTTCTGCTGATCTGCTGTCACGGAGGAACGTGAGAACGTACTAGTCTCATTTTCCGATTGCTTTCTCGCTGCTGCCGCTGGCTCAGATCATGTCTGCATGTATGGGTGTAGGTTGTGCATGCGTGTGAGCGTGAGCGTGGGTGCGTGTGCGTTACAGGTGTGTTTCTTGGTGCTGCTCTGCCCTCTGCAGGCCACCTGCCTTCGTCTCAGTAAGGCTGGGGTGATGCTGCCCGCTCTGGAAGGGGGACCAGTCTGCAGAGCCCGGTGCTGTGGTGTCGCGGGCGGCTGACTCACTGGCTTTGACTTGAATCAAAGGCTGCACACCCACGCGGAGCTTCTGAAGTCATCGTGGCCAGTCCTGCTTGGTGACCTGGAGGAATGACAGGGGAAGAATAAGTGGAGTTTCCCCAGGAGAAGGGAAGGGGAGGCTGAGGACAGGGCTTAGGACGCACCTGTGGTAACGCGAGGGGCGGCACTGCCCCCCTGCCCCTCCCGAGCTGCCACCCTGTGCCATCTGCACCCAGCTCCACGTGGGGCCTCTGCTCTAAGGGGTTCTGCTGCTGGCACAAGCCTGCAAGCCACCGTACGTGTCCTTGGCCACTCTTCCAGCAGCCCCAGGAAGGCTGACCCTTCTGGCCTCCTGTGAGAGCCACCAAGCACCTGGAAAAAACAGTCCCCTTTGGGTAGCTTGAGGAGCGTGGTGGCAGTGTGGCCCACCCAGGGACCAGTCTGTGTGTGTGTGTGAGTGAGGTGCCAGGGTGGGAGCCAGCACTGGGCAGAGCTCCTGCTGGCCAGGTCAGCAGCGTCCAGAGGGAGGGGCGGCAGGAGCCTGGAGCTGGATGCCAGTGCACGAGCACCGCTGCTGCTGGGGGACAGGCCTGAGCCACACCAGTGCCCGTACTGGGCCGGGAATGCCTTTTTGGCATCCTCTGGACAGCTCAGCTGCCCCCAGCTGTCTGGCCATCTGGTCTCTTCTAAGCCAGTGGAGTGCAGACAGGCTGGTGCGTGGCAGGAGGGGGCTCCCACCAGCCTGGTTCTCTGCGACCCCCTGTGGCCTAGAAGAGCCTGTGGCTAGGCTGCCAAGTCTCTGGGTGACCCAGCAGCAAGATGTGCTGACCGTCGTCAGCCCCTAGGTGCTGCCAGGAGCCAGGATGAGACCCCTTGCCTTGGGGCTTTGCAGTGCAGCGCGGTGCCCCAGAGACCCTGGACTCCACTGCCCATTGGTGGGGCCTGCCCGGCATCGTGGTCCTGGCCGTGGGGTCTGTGGGCACAGAAGTGGGGGCTGGGGGCTGGGGGCAGAGCTGTGACTGCAGAGGCAGCTGGGGCTGGGGGTGAGCTGGCCGGCAGGAGACCCTCTGGGAAACACAGGCTGTCCCCAGAAGTTCCCTGTGTGGTCAGCAGGAGGATGTGGCTTGGCTGGATTGTAGGCAGCCCGGAGGGACATCAGCCCTGGGCCCTGAGGCTGCTCAGGTGACGGGTTGGGGTGTGTGTCCACCCCTTTCCTACTCGATCTCCTGTGACTGACTGAAGCACAAGCCAAGCCTGGGCCGCCCAGGGCAGGCGCTGCCTCTCCTGCCCGACCTCCTCGGCCCCTAGAAGGCTCTGCGGGGGGGGGGGGGCTGGCCCGGGGCTGGGGGGCTGTGCTGGAATGTTCCGCACTCCCCCACTCCTGCGCTCTGAGTCACTCTGCCTCTCCGGGGAGGGAGGCGGGGCAGCGAGCGCGGCTTCCATGCAGTGCCTGCCGTGTCCGCCTGCTGCTAGCTACGGAGGGGAAGGCGGGGAAGGCGTCACGGGGCCCTCGGGAGTGGGGCCACCTGCCCACCGCAGGCTGCGTCACTGCCGAGTGGGGGTGCTTGGTGGCCACGGGCGGGGCCTGGCGCTGTTGGAGGAGGCGGGGCTGTGTCTGCAGCTGTGGGGGAGGGGGAGGGCAGCGCCTCTGGCTTCCCTGTTTGGGCTCCCGGGGATCTGCCCCTCCCTGGGTGCCCCTGAGCTGTGCTGCGTGCGACAGAGCGCGGGCATGGGGTGGGGCCTTCCAGGCCCCCACTTGGGCTCCGCCTGGGTTGCTCTGACCACTGGGGCGGGACAGTCTGAGCAGCCTCCTCTGTGGGCAGGACGCTGTCTCCGACTCGCACGCCGCCACACGCCTTGTCCAGCGCCGACCAGGGACCCCTGTCACAGCTCAGGCACCATGGGCGTGGAGGGCAGACGCTGCCCACTGCAGGTCTCCCAGGGAGTGCCCACTGTGGCTGGCAGCGATCGCGGCCCTCTGGGCGCTGGGCCTCCCGGTGCTTGGCGGGCCTCCCTCAGCTGGACCTGCGCTGCGGCCGGCTCTGGGCACTGCAGTCCCTCTGTTAGGCTTCCTGGCTGAGGCCCCCGTCTCACTGAGGCCGTGGAAGTGGGGAGCCCGAGCCCCTGAGCCCCCTGGCAGGTCTGGGTGCTGCCGAGAGCCCAGGAGGTGCATTGATGGACCCTGGGCTGGGAGAGGGGCCACTCTCCTCTCGCTGGCCGTGCCGCGGGTGGCGGAGGGCCAAGCCCTGTTCTGGCTTCCCCACTTGCCCCTGTGGGGGAGAGGGCCGGGCGCAGCGAGAGGCCAGCAGCAGGAGGAAGGAGTAGCCAGAGGAGGCGCTGGCGGAGCTGCTGCGAGAGGTGTGGCCGCGCCCTTGGTCAGGACTGCCAGCTGACCCTGCAACCAGAGCTGCGGGTGGAGGGGCAGCCCGGCCGGGAGCGGAGCTGACGGCACAGTGGCTTTAGCGCCCAGAAAGCGGCCAGCAGCTCTGCAGCAGGGCGCAGGGAATGGCGGGGACCCTGGCTGCTGCTCGGGCTGTGAGGCCGTGGTGTGGCCGCTGGCCTGAGCTTCATCCCACGGGCAGCAGTGGACCTCGAGGACGGGTTTGGGGGGTGCAGAGGGGTACAGCTGAGGGGCTGGGGCTGCACGGAGCACAGAGGCCAACGGAGACCATCACGGGGACGGGAGCGAGGTGGTGTGAACGGGCTGCGGCGGGCGGTTCCCGCAGACATGGCCGAGGGGGACGGTGGCCGAGGAGCGGGAGCGTTCCCCTGTTCCCGCGGGGTCCCTCTCCCCCGGGTTGCGCCAGCCAGTTCCTGCACCTTCGGCTGAGTGCCCGCTGTGTGCGGGGCAGCCTGAAGCTGGTGCGGGGCGGGGGCTGGTTTTCAGGCGCCTGGCGGCTGAGCGGAGCTGTCGCCGGAGATGGAAGGAGGTGCGGGTGGCACAGGGCGCAGGGCCACCACGCAGCGCAGAAGGCCTCCAGGCGTAAGTGACAGGAGGCACAGTGAGCTAGTTACAAAGTGGCGAGGTCTGCTGGCCTCAGGGTGCATGGGGCCACGGGATGGGGTGCAGCTGTGCAGGCCGGTGCCACAGCAGCTGTTTGGAGTCCTGCACTTTTCACATCTCAGGCTTCCGGACCCGCCTGGCTAGTAACAGTCCTGGGAGAGAGGCCACACAGGGCAGGTGAGGGCCACTGGGGTCACTCTTTGAATCCAGGGGGCCCCGAGGCCATTTGGGGCACCAGGCTTCCTGGGATACAAGGTGATTCTCCCTCAAGAGGCACAGGCCAGCAGTGCTGTCCCTAAAGTGGCCTGAGGTGGCTGTCAGGGGTCTGGGGCACCCTGGCAGGGGCCTGCGTCTGCCTGCTGCCCTCTGTCTGGGTGCCAAGCTCACCGTCCTGACCCCTGGGGAAGGAGCAGTCTGTGGCTCCCTGGAGGGGTGGTAAGGACATCACCTAGCGAGGCGGCCGCCGCGCCTGGCACTGGGAGAGCAGGAGAGGGACAGGGAGCGGAGGTGTCCCGTGAGCAGCTGGCCCTGGGGCAAAGGGAGGAGGCTGGGCCGTTAGAACTTAGCGGCTGGGGGGCTGGGATTGTGGCTCAGCGGTGGAGCGCTCGCCTAACACGTGCGCGGCCCGGGTTCGATCCTCAGCACCACATACAAATAAACGCATCGTGTACAACTAAAGCAAATAAATAAACATTTAAAAAAAAAAAAAAAAAAGAACTTAGCGGCTGGGAGCGGGGTGCTGGGAGCCCGTGCTGGGGCTGTGGGAGCCTGCAGTGGCCAGGGGTTCTGTGACTGAGGAAGGGACATCACTGTCCAGTCGGGGCAGCTGGAGGGGCCTCGGTCCCCAGGCTCCCGGTCGCACTCTCGGGCAGTGCCTGGTCGGGGCCCACCTCACAGAGCCCGGTGTCAGGGTGGGTGTGAGCCCAGGGGCGAGACTCTGGGGGCGCTGCCCTCCCCAGGGCCGGGGGCTCCTCCTGAGGGTGGCTGAGCTGCTGTGCCACACGACGGGTGGACTGTGACGGCCGGTGACGCTCCAGAAGCCAGTTCTGACGGCATTTGAAGGAGGTGTCAGCCCCTGAGCTCTGTCATTTAAAAGCAGAAAACAGCGACTCCCTTCTCGGACGTGCTGCCCTCCAGAGGACCGGTCACCCCACACGGGAGCGGCAGAGCGTCCCGGGAGGGCTCCAGGATCCCGGCGCGTCACTGCCAATCTGCTGCTCGGCTCTAGGGGACTGGGAACGCTGCAGCGCAGAGGCGCCCTGGCCGCAAGAGTCGCACAGTGCCGTCCTTGACTGGTGGCGAGGACGCGGGTGTCCGCTGGCCACTCCAGCCACGGTGCTGGCTTGGTTTTGGAATGACCTTGGCAAACACAGGTCGAAAGTGCAGAGCCCGGTGGATCAGCCCCAGCGGGCGCCACCACGGAGCCAGGAGAACGCGCAGCATGCCAGGGCAGCCAGGGCAGCCAGGCCGGCCCTCACGGGGCTGGGGCACAGGTGGGGCACAGGTGCCCAGCTCCCTGCTGCCCAGCTCCCATGCTCTGTCCCTGCGGCTCTCTGTCCCTCCTTCGCTGTCCCTCACACCCGTCTGCCTGTCTCCCAGCTCCCTGCCCCCTGTCTGTCGCCTCTGTCCCCAGTCTCTCACATGCTCTGTCTCTGTCGCGGCTCTCTGTCCCTCACACCGTCTGCCCTCTCCACACGCTGTCTCTGTCTCTCACACCTGTCTCTGCCTGTCTCTGCCACATGCTGTCTGTCCGCCCCGTCTGTCTGTCCCTCCCACACGCTATCTCTGTCCCTCACACTGTCTGCCTGTCTCTCCACATGCTCTGTCACACACTCTGTCCGCCCCGTCTGTCTGTCCCTCCCACACGCTGTCTCTGTCCCTCACACCGTCTGCCTGTCTCTCCACATGCTGTCTGTCACACACTCTGTCCACCCCGTCTGTCTGTCCCAGACGCCGTCTCTGTCCCTCACACGCTCTGTCTCCTCACATCTCTGTCTCTCTCACACTCTGCCAGCCTCTGTCTGTCTGTCCCTCCCACGTGTGCTCTTGCCCTCTCCAGCAGGTTCTGCAGGGGAGGTGGCTCCTTCTCTGCCCGCTGCAGGTCCCGAGGTTTTTCTGGAATGTTCTTGGTGACCTCTGCCTGCTGTGGTCCCTCCCCGGCCCGCCGCTGTTTCTCAGAGCTCTCTGTTCTCGTTTTCCTGGATCCTGGCAGGGGAGGGTCTGGGGTCTGCCGTGTTTACCTGGAAGTCCTGACAGTGGCTGGCAGGACTTTTGTGCGCCCACTGCTGTCCCCTCCCTCCCGGGCAGGCCACCTCTGAACCACCAGTGGGTGGCGTGCCCGCCTTCGATCAGCTCTTCCCCAGGCCTGGCCCCTGGCTCCCACGCCCACCCGGCCCTCTGCCCCTGTGTTGGTGGCTCCTGCCAGTGTGGGACACATTTGGTTAGTGGCTTGTGCAGTGGCCCTTTGGTGGCTTCAGTGTGGAAGGGGCCACCTGAGACTTGGTTGGAAGTGGGGACGGGCGGAGGGGAGACTCGGTGTCCTCTGGAGAGGCTGGGGCAGTGGCTCCCACTGGCAAAGGGCGTGATGTGGCTGCCCCTCCTGGCGGACGGCCAGCCCAGGGGTGGGGAGCAGGTCGAGGCAGCTGGTGAGCTTCAGGCGGGGTGGAGGCGGTGGGGCTGTGTGCTGGAGAGGGTGGGGGCAGCCAGGTGCAGGGGGGTCCTCCACAGAGGCACACGGTGGGCGGGGGGACGGGCAGGCGTGCGATCGCGGGAGGCGTGGTCTTTGGGTCCAGCCGTGCGTGGGAAGAGCACTTGGCCAGGGACCGCGTCTCAGCTGAGTCACAGCCAGGACATCTGAACAGAATGCTGCCCCGGCCCAAGTGCAGCGCCCGGGGACAGCCCCAGTCTGCCAGTCCAGTTGGACACCTGCTGTGGCATGGCTGATCCCGGCGGCCCCAAGTCAGGGCTGATGGCGTGTCTGGCTCGACACGGGCACAGGATGGTGGGGTTCACAAGCGGGCCCCAGCCTGGTGTGGGCAGCAGGGGGTGCGGAAGGCCCTCGCCAGGCATTGCTGCCGCAGGCCCCCCGCTGTCCCTGTGCTGCTGCAGCGCCAGCCTTGCCTGGGAGGGGGCCGGCCTGCTCTGCCCCCACGCTGGGCACAGAGGCGCAGACTGGAGACCACTCGGTGCTGGGCAGTTCCCTGGGCGTTTGGAATGGCCAGCTCTGTGCAGTGGACGCCGTGAGGCCAGGGAGGGGACTGTCTGGCAGGGCCACTGTCGTAGGTCCACTTTGATGGTGCCAGCAGGGCCAGCCTGGCAGAGGCAGGTGGGCAAGGCGGGTAGGTAGTGCCCCGTGTGAGCGCAGGAGAAAGCAGGCAGTGGGCTGAGTGTCCTCTGTGCTGTCTGGAGTCCACCTCCAGCAGCCGAGGGGCCCCAAGGGGGTCCTACCTGCTGAACGTGAGGGGCCGGGAAGCGGTGAGCAGGGAGGACCCCTCCACGCTGTCCCGAGGGCCCCGCAGGCCGCGCAGACGTGGCCCCTTCCTCGGTCAGAAAGGTGCTCGCGAGCTTCAGCTCACAGCTTTGATTCTCTTCGGTAAACTGCGTCGTGCCTGAGAGGGGACCCGCTTCCTCTGACCACAGAGACCCCGTGTGACCCTGCGGCCCAGCGGGTCTCGGGGGCCCAGCTGCCCTGGCTGAATGACCCCCGCGAGGGCCAGTGGGTGGCTGTGGTGGTTCGGGAGACCTGGGCCTGCTGGCATGAGGACGAGGGATGGTCGGCCATGTGGCCTGGCGGGCCCCGGCCTCACTTCCTCTGGAGGGCGGAGGCTGGAAACCAGCAATCTCCAGACAGACCGCCGCCCAGCCGCCGCCGCGTCTCCTTGAGTACTTTCATTTGGTGGAGTTTCCAGAATGATCTGTGACCCTTCAGTGAGTCCAGCAGGCTGGACAGGTGCTCCCCCTCAGCCTCTGGGCTGCTGCGCCCCGTGAGTTCCCTAGATAAAGGACGGGGAGCCCCTGGCCGGGCACGTGGTGCCCAGGAGTGCAGCAGGCAGCAGGTCGGGCAGAGCCTGTGCCACCGCCCTGGTCACTCCCCTCCTCCAGACCGTGCTCAGGCCGTCGCGGGGCCCTGCTGGGGGCTCCCGGGACCCCGGTCCTGAGCTCTCACACTGTCCTGCTGTCTGTCTTACAGGTGTTGGGGTTTGAGATCGACGCGGTGAACTCTGTCCAGTTTTCAAATCACACAGGTAAGGCCTCGGTGCTGTCGCAGTACAGCTGAGCACGGGTGGGTGGCATGGGCCCCTGGACACCAGGGTGCCATCCTCCTACGGACGGGGGCCCAAAGTGCCACCCTGCACTGAGTCTGCACAGCACCCGGGGCAGGAGCTGGGGTCTGCCTCGTCCTTGACGTCTGTGGGTTTGCATCTCAGCTCGCTGCTCCAGAGCTTCGTGACCTAGAACAGGTGGCAGGGCCTCTCTGTGCCTCAGTGTCCTCTGAAAGCAGGGTGGTGGCCCAAGGCCCAGCCTGGGGAGAGAGTTAGCGGGGAGTCCCAGTGCTGGTGGATGCCCGGTAGGAGCATGGTCCTCCCTGCCGGGTGCCTGCTCACGCCCTGTCCACCAGTGGGCGGCCTGGGTGTGAGAGGCCCCCTCTGCAGTCGTTCCCAGGTGGCCTGCAGGCTGTCCGGGCGGGGCGCGTGTGCTCGTGGGGACTCCGAGGACTTGGCTGCCCGAGCACTGAGGGCTTGTCTTGGTGGGGTGTCCACCCCACAGCCCTGAGCTGTCCGACCGTGTGGCCTCCGGGGCTGTATGGAGTCCACCCACCCTCCAGGGTGGCAGCACAAAACTGCTCAGCTCTTTGAAATGCCGTGACGTTGCTCTGAGCCCAGGAGGAACTTCAGGAGCGTGGCGCGCCAGCAGCCTGGCCAGGGCCAGCAGGACGCGTAGGGTGGCTGCAGCCCCGTGCACGGGAGGGGGCTGGGGTGCTCCCAGAGGGCGTGTGAGAGGGGGCCGGGGCACTCTGGGCGGGGTGTCAGCCTCATAACCGGGGGCCGGCGAGGAGGATCGTGTGCCAGGTTCAGGTGGAGCCTCCACTTGTCACTAGAGGCTCTGGAATCCAGAGATGCCCCAGAAGGCCCAGAAACTGGGGGGTTCTGGCTGCTGTTTTTACCATTTTCCTATTTAAAAAAAAAAAAAGGTTTATTTAAGTAAGAGAAAACTGGCTGCGCATTAAGTGGCTGCATCTGCGCCCGAGGACTGCAAGGAGCCCTTGGGTCGGGGCGCACTGCCCAGGAGCCCCTGCTGCCCTCTGGCCGATGCCAGCATTCCGGCACGGGGCGGGCCCAGGGCTGCAGACGTGGCCAGCTGCCTTCCCGGGTCCTGCAGCCGTCTCCGTTTGTGGCTGGCCACCTGGGAATCTGAGGCAGGAAGGGGCTCGGGCTTGTCCAGAGAGGTGCTGAAGACAGACCCCTGGGTGCTTGGCGGCGCCCCCACCCCAGGTGCAGGGCGAGGGCTGTGGGGCTTCTTTTCAGTGGGGCCCCCCATGGCTCCTGGGAGGTCCCCTGCGTGGACAAGTGCCTGTGCCCCGGCTGCCACCTCCTCCAGATGCCATGGGGCTTGGCAGGCTGTGCGGCCTCCCTGGGGCTTCACAGGGGACCTCCACCAAGGGCTGAGGCTGGGGGAGGCCTCAGTGTCCCCTGTATGGTGGCCCCTACCCTGTTCCCACCCTGTGCCCCTCCCACACCGTTGCTCAGAAGCGAGGCTGGCCCGTCTCAGCCGCCCCGAGGTGTGTGCACTTGGGGACCCTGGAGCTGGGAGATAGGACGAGTGACGGCCCTGGGGGCGAGGGGACACCCCATGCCGCCGTCTCTGTCCTTGTGTCGCAGGTGTGCGGGCTGTGTCCTGGGCTGCAGACCTGCAAGTCCTCGACTGTGTGACCTCCATTCCTAGAGTGGGGGGACTTGTCACCTGCACCCCACCCCCCAGAGGCATCGTCAGGGCCACTTGTGCAGGGGGAGACTTACTGCCGGGTCCGTGACGGCCGGCATCGTGGGCCAGGGCTGTCCTGCCTCCGCCCAGTGGGATCAGCCGTGTGGCCCTACTGTGCACCCAGAGCCACTCACGCCACGTGCGCCTGGCCCTGCAGTGTCAGCCACGTGCTGTCTCGACCCCGGGCCACGGGCCCCATGGCCCTGTGCCAGGACACTTGAGCCCGCCAGGGTCCCTTGGAGGCTTCCCTGCCCTCTGCCTGCTGCGCACGCCCTGGTGGGCGGCCCCGAGCAGCTCTGAGCCCCGCTGCAGGGTCTGCCGTGCCTCCAGGTCAGAAGCCCCCTCCCTTTTTGTTTTTATTTATTTAGTTTTGAAAATCAATGTGATTTATTACATTAAGTCAATGTAAACAAAAACACACTTTTTTTTTTTTTTAAGTCATACATGAGCACAATACCTTTATTTTGATTTTTTTTATGTGGTGCTGAGGATTGAACCCAGTGCCTTACAGATGGGAGGCAAGCGCTCTACCACTGAGCCATGACCCCAGCCCCCAAAACACACTTCTAAATGCTGATTACTAATTTTTGTATAATCTTCATTTACTTTGTCCAGAAGAAACTTTTTTTTTTTTTTTTGTGGTGCTGAGGTTTGAACCCAGGGCCTTGTGCATGCGAGGCGAGCCCTCTACCAACTGAGCTATATCTCCAGCCCCCAGAAGAAATTTCTTGACTTATACATTTATATTGCCCTCCCCTTTTTAAAACAATTCTATTATGATATTCACGTATCCTGCCATCAGTTCACCCATCAAAGTGTACAGTCATTGGGTTTTTTTAGGGGAGGGGTACTGGGAATTGAACTCTGGGGCACCTGACCACTGAGCCACACCCCCAACCCTATGTTGTATTTTATTTAGAGACAGGGTCTCACTGAGTGGCTTAGTGCCTCGCTGGTGGTGAGGCTGGCTTTGAACTTGTGATCCTTTTGCCTCAGGCTCATGAGCCGCTTGGATCACAGGTGTGCGCCACCATGCCCAGCAGTCTTTGGGTTTGGTGTGTCCACCGAGTTGTGCGGCCATCTTCACAGTCGATGTTCTAGAACATTCCCATCTCCCAGCTTAAGAGCCATCCTCAGAGCAGCGCAGGGTGGCACACGGCTGTGGTCCCAGCAGCTCAGGAGGCTAAGGCAGGAGGATCCCAAGTTCAAGGCCAGCCTCAGCAACTTAGCAAGACCCTGTCTCAAAAATAAGCAGGGCTGGGGTGTTGCTCAGTGGTTAAGCACCCCTGGGTTCAACTCTGGCATGCTAAAAAAAAAAATGCAGAAATGGAGGATGATCATCAGCTGCTTCTCCCCAGCCTCCCCAGACCTACTTTCCATCTGAATGTCCCTGCTGGGACATTTGCTGTGGCTGGGGTCAGGGACGCGCCGTCTCCACGTGTGGCGTCTCACTGAGGCGGTTGTCGGGGTCCGTCCACATCACAGCCAGTGCGGGTGCTTCTTTCCTTCACGGTTGAGCAGTGTACCCCCCGTGGGTGACTGCATTTTGTTGTCCGTCCATCAGTTGGCCCTTCGGGTTGCCTCCAGCCTTGGGCTGTTTTGGGTCAGGCCGTGTGACACTTCCGTGCTCTGCAGGGCACGCGTCACCTGTGGGTTAAAGGTGAGGCAGCTCGGGCTGTGCCTGACCTCCAGCCAGGAGCTGTGGCGACGTGTGACGTGTCACCTGCCGGGAGCTCGGTGGAGGCTGAGCACTCAGTTTGGCACTGGAGGCTGGTCACTGCTCCTCGCCTGGCAGGTACCAAAACTCCAGGCTCACCGAGGGGAGCCTGGGGAGTCCGGGCCCGATGCCAGCAGGGACAGCCCTGTGAGAGGACCTCCCTGGGCATGGCAGCCTCAGCCTCCCTTGTGTCCTGCTGTCCCCCAGCTTCAGGGTGGCTGAGCTGGAAGAGCCCTGCCCGTGGCCAGTTCCAGTGTCCCTCAGCTGCTCCTTCACAGGCCTTGCATTTTGCTTCCTGTTCCCAAGTCCCCGGCCTGGAGCCGATCAGGACGGACCTGGCAGGGCTGAGGCTTGGTGGTTGGGACTGGGGCACTGTCTTGACACCTGGAGTTTGGAGTGTGAGGGGCCTGGCCAGAGGCAGCCAGCGTGGACACAGGCAGCCTGAGACAGGACAGGGCTGAAGACAGGAGCCTCCGCACTACCTGGGTGAAGGAGCCCTAATTAGGAAGGGCTGTTGTAGCTAGCTGGAAGCCATAAGTTCCACCTGATATGTATGTGACGCACCTGTAGGCACCCGCAAACCTGAAGGTATATAACCGGGTGAAAGCGGTCCGAGTGAGGAGAACGGAGAATTCAGTCAGCCGGGCAGTCACTCGGTCGGTCAGAAGAATCAGAGCGGCCAGAACGTAGGCAGAGCGGTTACAGAAGAGAAACCAGATAGAAGACAGAAGAGAAACCAGATAGAAGAAGTAATGACTGGTCAGAGTTAGGCCGAGACTCCTGAGGAAGACAGAAGACAGAAGAAATAAAAGTAGTAAAAGCTTAACTCTGCCTCCGAGAGTTTTTATCCCGGTTTACGGTGACAGGCAGCTTACACCTGGGGGCGGGACTGCGGTGGGAAACCGCCCCCAACTCTCTGCTGTTGTCAGTGAATTGAACAAGTTGACCGAAGGATCCGAGTGTCCCTTCCAGAAGGTTCTCACAGGCTCTGGACCCGTCTGAGTCACAAAGGAGGTGAGGTGGGCAGGAGGCCCCCGGGGCCAAGCCTCCTGTGTTTGATCTCTGCAGCGAGCACCTGCGGTTGACTGGACAGAGGGCTTTGCTGTGGCTCAGCTCAGAGGTGCCAGCCCGCGGCTGGTTGGCCCTGGTGCTTTGGGCCTGAGGTAGGGCGGCCCATCGTCGGGGGAGCGTGCGGGAGCAAAACCGCTCACCCTCTGTCCAGGAGACATGACAGAAGAGACTGGAGTCCCACGGTTGCTTCTGAGGGCACCCCAGTGACCCTCCACCTCCTGATAGCACCATGCTACACATGGACCTTTGGGGACATTGCAGATCCAAAATACATCAGCCCAGAAACTACCTCTCCAGGGACTCTGCTCTGCCGTGGCCTGTGCTTGGGACCTGGCAGGGTGCCGGCAGCTCTCCTAGGGGCTGCACGTGTCCCCACTCCACATGCCTGTGGTGCAGCCCTAACCCCCGGGACCTTAGAATGTGTTTATTTGGAGATAAGGCCTTTAGGGGCGCTGATTAAGGTACATGAGGTCATGGGGTGGCCCTGATACAACACAACTGTCCTCATAAGAACACATCAGAGCCGGGCCTGGTGGCACACGCCTGTAATCCCAGTGGCTCAGGAGGCTGAGACAGGAGGATTGCAAGTTCAAGGCCAGTCTCGCCAATAACTCAGCAAGGCTCTCAAAAACTAAAAAGGGCTGGGGATGTGGCTCAGTGGTTAAGCAACCCTTGATTCAATCCCTGATACCAAAAAAGCATCCCTGGGGTTAAATCCCCAATACCCCAAAAAAAAGAACCCTTCAGGACACGCAGAGGACACAGCAGGAGGGGGGGATGGCATCTGTGAACTAAGGAGAGGGCTCAGGAGGGACCAGCCCTGAGACGCTTCATCTCAGACTTCCAGGTTCCAGAAGGTGAGAGAATAGACATCCGGGGTCTGTGTGCCTGGTCCAGGTGCACGCCAGGGCAGTGGGCACTGAGCTGGCCGCTGAGCCGGGGTCTGTGTGCCTGGTCCAGGTGCACGCCAGGGCAGTGGGCACTGAGCTGGCCGCTGAGCCGGGGTCTGTGTGCCTGGTCCAGGTGCACGCCAGGGCGCAGTGGGCACTGAGCTGGCCACTGAGCCGGGGTCTGTGTGCCTTGTCCAGGTGCACGCCAGGGCAGTGGGCACTGAGCTGGCCGCTGAGCCGGGGTCTGTGTACCTTGTCCAGGTGCACGCCAGGACAGTGGGCACTGAGCTAGCCGCTGAGCCGGGGTCTGTGTGCCTTGTCCAGGTGCGTGCCAGGGCAGTGGGCACTGAGCTAGCCGCTGAGCCGGGGTCTGTGTGCCTGGTCCAGGTGCACGCCAGGGCAGTGGGCACTGAGCTGGCCGCTGAGCCGGGGTCTGTGTGCCTGGTCCAGGTGCACGCCAGGGCAGTGGGCACTGAGCTGGCCGCTGAGCCGGGGTCTGTGTGCCTGGTCCAGGTGCACGCCAGGGCGCAGTGGGCACTGAGCTAGCCGCTGAGCCGGGGTCTGTGTGCCTTGTCCAGGTGCACGCCAGGGCAGTGGGCACTGAGCTGGCCGCTGAGCCGGGGTCTGTGTGCCTTGTCCAGGTGCACGCCAGGGCAGTGGGCACTGAGCTGGCCGCTGAGCCGGGGTCTGTGTGCCTTGTCCAGGTGCACGCCAGGACAGTGGGCACTGAGCTGGCCGCTGAGCCGGGGTCTGTGTGCCTGGTCCAGGTGCACGCCAGGGCAGTGGGCACTGAGCTGGCCGCTGAGCCGGGGTCTGTGTGCCTGGTCCAGGTGCACGCCAGGGCGCAGTGGGCACTGAGCTGGCCGCTGAGCCGGGGTCTGTGTGCCTTGTCCAGGTGCACGCCAGGGCAGTGGGCACTGAGCTGGCCGCTGAGCCGGGGTCTGTGTACCTTGTCCAGGTGCACGCCAGGACAGTGGGCACTGAGCTAGCCGCTGAGCCGGGGTCTGTGTGCCTTGTCCAGGTGCGTGCCAGGGCAGTGGGCACTGAGCTAGCCGCTGAGCCGGGGTCTGTGTGCCTGGTCCAGGTGCACGCCAGGGCAGTGGGCACTGAGCTGGCTGCTGAGCCGGGGTCTGTGTGCCTGGTCCAGGTGCACGCCAGGGCAGTGGGCACTGAGCTGGCCGCTGAGCCGGGGTCTGTGTGCCTGGTCCAGGTGCACGCCAGGGCGCAGTGGGCACTGAGCTAGCCGCTGAGCCGGGGTCTGTGTGCCTGGTCCAGGTGCACGCCAGGACAGTGGTCACTGAGCTGGCCGCTGAGCCGGGGTCTGTGTGCCTGATCCAGGTGCACGCCAGGACAGTGGGCACTGAGCTAGCCGCTGAGCCGGGGTCTGTGTGCCTGGTCCAGGTGCACGCCAGGGCAGTGGTCACTGAGCTAGCTGCTGAGCCGGGGTCTGTGTGCCTGGTCCAGGTGCACGCCAGGGCAGTGGGCACTGAGCTAGCTGCTGAGCCGGGGTCTGTGTGCCTTGTCCAGGTGCGTGCCAGGGCAGTGGGCACTGAGCTGGCCGCTGAGCCGGGGTCTGTGTGCCTGGTCCAGGTGCACGCCAGGGCAGTGGGCACTGAGCTGGCCGCTGAGCCGGGGTCTGTGTGCCTGGTCCAGGTGCACGCCAGGGCAGTGGGCACTGAGCTGGCCGCTGAGCCGGGGTCTGTGTGCCTGGTCCAGGTGCACGCCAGGGCAGTGGGCACTGAGCTGGCCGCTGAGCCGGGGTCTGTGTGCCTGGTCCAGGTGCACGCCAGGGCAGTGGGCACTGAGCTAGCCGCTGAGCCGGGGTCTGTGTGCCTGGTCCAGGTGCACGCCAGGGCAGTGGTCACTGAGCTGGCCGCTGAGCCGGGGTCTGTGTGCCAGGTCCAGGTGCACGCCAGGACAGTGGTCACTGAGCTGGCCGCTGAGCCGGGGTCTGTGTGCCTGATCCAGGTGCACGCCAGGACAGTGGGCACTGAGCTAGCCGCTGAGCCGGGGTCTGTGTGCCTGGTCCAGGTGCACGCCAGGGCAGTGGGCACTGAGCTAGCCGCACCCCCTGCCATTTGGAAGGACGTTTGGAAACCACGGGTCCGAGAGGACCTTGTTTGCCTTGCACCCCTCACCCCTAGGCCTGTGGGATTTCGTGGCAGCTCAAGGCCTCCTTAGCAAGGCTAGCCCGGGACCCAGGGGAGTCCCCGATCTGCGTGGATGGCTGGAGCCTGGAGGGGCGGCCTCCTGACCAGCTGGGCTGGCTAACCGGGGGATCGGCCGTTTCTGTCTGGCCAGCCGCCCACCGTGCGCCCGGTGGCCTGCACTGCCTTCTTCAGTTGGAACCCGCGGGTGCCTCTGCAGGGCCCCAGCCGAGGCCACGCCCGTCCCCGGGGAGCAGTCCTGGAGGGCTGCTGGCATCTGTCCCAGACACACCTATGATGGCGCCTGGGTGAAGCCAGAGGGGCCCTTTGCCGTGGGAACAGCTGTCACCACACAGGCCAGACACTTGGGGACGGGTGCCACGGGCCCTCACGCAGGAAGTCGGATGGCCTGACGCCTCCCGCACCCGGACTCTGCTGTTCTGAGAACCAGAACCGAGAGGCTGTGGGATGGCGTGTCCCGGGATGGAGTGGGGGTGCCGGGGTCCTGGGTGGAAGGACAAGGTGAGAGGTGGGGCGTCCACGCTTGGCTCTGCCTGGTGTGCACAGGTGACCCCAGCAGTGCTGCAGCGTCCTGCGCCTCAGGAGCACGCTGGGCTGTGGGCAATCCTGGGGTGGGCGCCTTGCCTGGACTCCTGTTGTACACTTGGGCCTGTTTCCTGTCCCCGTTTGTCCCATGGTCAGGCCTTGGTCTGAGGCTTGCTCTCCTTGGCCCTCAGCTTGTGTGGCGGGGAGGTGGCAGGGACAGGAAGAGCCCTGCCTGCCAGGGTACCCGTGCTGGTGGTGAGCAGCCCCGGTAGATGCCTGGGAGCACCAGGGGGCCTGGAATCTGGAGACTGGCAGAGGGCACCCGGAGCCGCTCCTGCAGCACCTGGGAGAGGGTGGGCAGCCCGGCTGCCCCCCCCACAGGACCCCAGCTCCACCGGACACCAGGGGCCTGCTGCATGGCCTAATTCCTGCAGGAAGTGGCCAGCAGTGTACAGATGAGGTGTGGGAGCCTGGGGCCCTCAGGGGTGCTAGGACAGGTGTCGGAGGCCTGCTGAGGACTGTGCCTGGGCCGCCTCTCCAGGCCTCGTGCAGCCCTGGGGAAGGCTGCCCACCGGGCAGCCTCGGGGAGGGTGGCGGCTGTCCCTGGGCTGACTGGCCACGCGCTCGGCCCGTGCCTCAGGCCCGTGTGCTCTGCCGTCCCTGCAGGCTACGCCCACTGGAAGGGGCAGGTGCTGAGTGCCCACGAGCTGCACGAGCTGTACGAAGGCCTGAAGCTGAACGGCGTGAACAAGTACGACTACGTGCTCACGGGTGCGTGCCCGGGCGGCCTCCGGGGCAGCTGGGGGCTCAGCGACACCCAGAGCCCCTCCCCGGGCTTGTGCCTGGTCCCCTCCTTCAGGAAGAGTCTCTGTGCCTGGCGTGGGTCCTGGGTGTCCTGGGACTACGGGGGGCAGCACAGGTGGGCGTTGGGGGTGCTGCTGGGCTGGAAGGGGTCCAGCAGGGACCTGTTAAAAAACACCTGGTTAAAAGTGACCCGTGCTCACCGGGGGATGTAGGAGATAAAGAGAAAGGAAAACTTGGCCATGTGCTGACCACCCCGGGTCCGTTCATTTAAAAGGTTGCGTTTCTCTGCTGTTGGGGGGGCCTGGTCTCCCGGACCTCGGCGTGGCCCACGCCTGCCTGGGCCCAGGTCTTGCTGCTCAGGCCACGGTGGCCACGGAGCACCTGTTCTCAGAGGATGATCTGGCTTCTTCTCCCAAAGGTTACACCAGGGACAAGTCCTTCCTGGCCATGGTGGTGGACATCGTGCGGGAGCTGAAGCAGCAGAACTCGAGGCTCGTGTACGGTAGGTGCTGGACCAGCCCGCGCTTGGCCACGTCCCAGGGTGCACCTGTCACCCTGAGTGGGGCTGGCCGGAGCGCAGGGGGAGGCCCGGCCTCCCTCCTGGCCATGCCCCTCCTGCTCTGCTCCTGCTGGCTCGTCAGCTCTGCTGCTGGGCGTCCAGCAGGAGCCTCGCAAGCTGGGCAGAGGGGCTGGACACGCTTCAGAGCGGACCTGAGGCCTTGGGCGTGTGAGAGAGGAAGAGTCACAGGTGCTAAAAATTGGGGACATTGTGTAAAGGCCTGGGGTCCCCAAGATGTGCCTGTGCACTAACCCTAAAGAGTGCGGGCGTGGTATGGGCCGGGGCTAGTGAAGGGCGAGGGGAGCGGCCACATCTGGGTGCGTCTGCATAGAGCAGCCCCTCCTCCATGGCCAGGCAGCCCTGGGCCCGCCCTGTCACCTGGAACTGGGCAGTGTCACCAGACTTGCAGGCCCTTTTCCAGGGGCATGGTGGCCCTGTCACCACTGGCCAGTGGCAGGCCCGCCTCACTTGATGCTTTCTGTCCATGCTGTGGACTGTTCCCCGAGGGAACGTGCCATACAGGCTGATGCCGGGCGGCCTGGGTTTCGCGTCTCCATGGTCAGGGCAGGGGAGGGACGGCTGTGCTGGCTCAGGTGACCTGCAGTGTTGTTCCATGTCACTTGAGAAATGGTGCAAATGATCATCAGTTAAATCAAAATTAACCTAGTCGTCTTGGACAAGGAAATGCAAAGTGCCAGGTAACCAGAGGACAGCGGGAAGCTCGTGGGTGTGCCTGGACGGTGCTCCGCACCACGTCACGCCTGCGCGTGCGGTTGGGATGGCAAACACGGCTGCTGCTGGCGGAATCATGAAGTGGCACAGCCTCCACAGAGAGCAGTTGGGCACTTGCTCAAAAAGTTCAGCAGGGAATTCCCTGCTACTCAGCAGACCCCTCCGGGTGTACATCCAGAGTAATGGAAGCAGAGACTCCATTACTCGTGCACCATGTGCAGCCAAGGTGGAGACCGCAGGAGCGTCCGCTGGTGGTAGAGTGACAGGCGCAGCGTGGTTCGGACGCAGGGCACCGGTCAGCCTCAGCGGGAAAGAGGTGGCTGGTATGGCGGTAGTCATACCTATGGTCCTGCAGCTCAGGAGGCTAAGGCAGGAGGATCACAAGGTCAAGGCCAGCCTCAGCAACTTAGTGGACCCTGTCTCAAAAAATAAAAAGGGCTGTGGATGTGGCTCAGTGGTGAAATGCCCCTGGGTTCAATCCTTGGTGCCACAAAGAAAGGAGATTCTGCGACCCAGGTGAATCTTGCAAGTGTCTCCTCAGTGTCGGAGGCCAGTCTCCTGAGGGCAAGGAGGGCTCCACACACGTGGACCGTGTGGACTGGGAAAGTTCACCCTCGGGAGGGTGGCCTGGGAGTGGGGCGTTGTCGTGTGACAGAGGCGGTGTCAGTCTAGGGAGAGGACGAAGTCTGGCGGTGGTGTGGGGGTCAACCCGGGTGCCTCGTCACCAGCCTCTTGCCTTACTGCGACTCCTCGGGGGTGCTGGGGACTGAATCCAGGGTCTCACTTGTACTGGGGCAACGCCCTGCCGCTGGCCCACGCAGCCCTCGCAGACGTCTGCCGGGCAGTGGCAGAGGGGGTGGGGGGGGCCGGCACCGCCGGGCTGACGGCTGCCTGTGTCTCCGCAGTGTGCGACCCCGTGATGGGCGACAAGTGGAACGGCGAAGGCTCCATGGTGAGTGAGTGTGCTGCCGCGAGGTCCTGGCATAGCACTGTGACACCCAGAGGCAGGCCACCACCCCAGGGCCTGCTGGGTGAGGCTTGGGTGCTGGCAGGGGTGGCTTCCGCCCCAGGGGCCGATCAGGCTGCGGATAAGCCGCTGGGCTCTGCATCCACCTGTCCCTGTAGCCCAGCTGCAGCATGCCAAGGAGCAGTGCACCGCGCCCAGAAGAGGTCACACGCGGACAGTGCACATGTAATGCCCGTTGTGTCACAAGGTGGTTTTTGCTTCCATTTCCCGCTGACCATTTAAAAGTGCAGAAACCACTCTTAGCTCACAAGCTGTCCAAAAACAGGTGGCAAGCTGGGCCAGGTGGCAGTGCACAGGTGAAGTCCATCCTGTGGCCGTCACAGAGGTGTGGGCACAGAGGGACTCGGGTCGTCCTGCCTGGGGGTTCTGAGGTCGGCCGCTTAGCGCCTGCACCATCTTAGCTTCCGCCCGCCTTGCTGTGAGGTCACCGAGCGCAGCAGCTGAGCATGGCCTAGGCTGGCACAGGGCACAGTGGGCAGTTTCCCGGGAGGGCTTCTGGTTTGCTCCGGCGCCTCCCTGGTTCCTGTTTCTGGAAGGCCCCGGCACCGGCCGTCCCGGCCCCGGTGCCGTCCCTGTGGTGGGCTTGGGGGCTTGAGCTTGGGTCCCGAGCAGCCGAGGCCCGTCCAGTTCATCGAGGTCCTCGCTTGGTCAGGTTGCTCTTCCTGTGAGCGGAAGCCAGCCTAAGCACAAGGTCACGTGTTAGGCCCAGACGTGGCGAGAACCCACAGTCTCGGGTTCCTACACAGACTTAGAGGAGCAAGTAGGACTCCCTGCTCAGCACTGGCTTTGTTTTCTTTGTAATGCTTGGGATCAAACCCAGGGCCTCACACGTGCTAGGCAAGCACTCCACCACTGAGTGACATCCCCAGCCCTTTTTATTATTCTGAGACAAGATCTCGCTAAATCTCCCAGGCTGGCCTTGGCCTAATTTGAGATCCTCCTGTCTCTGGCTCTGAGGCTGGGGTTACAGACGTGTCATTGTGCCTGGCTGAATAAATCAGGTTTTTTGTTTGTTTGGTTTTGGGTGCTAAGGCTTAAACCATTAAGCTGCATTCTACTGTCCTTCTTATTTTATTTTGCTAAGTTGCTAAGGGCCTTGCTGAGTTGCTGAGGCTGGCCTTGAACTTGCTATCCTCCTGCCTCAGCCTCCCAGGCTCTGGTAGATCATAGGTGTGCGCTGTAGCACCCAGCTGAGAACCAGGCTTTGAAGCACCTTCCTTTGGTATCATGGTCAGACTTGAGGAACAGACCTAGGGCCTGGGCTGTGTCGGCTGCACCCGCCCATCCTCAGCACCTCCCAGCTTCTGCTGCACTGCGGCACCCGGGGCTCTCTGAGCACCAAGGGCACAGGTACATCCCTAGGGGGCCTTGGGTCTCCAGGGGAAGGATTGGAAACTGGCTGTCCCGTGCCACTTGGGAAATATCCGTAAAGCGAGCAGAATCATTGCACGTCCTCATGTTGGACGCTGGCTTTGGGATCCTCTTCCAAGGAACCTGGTAGCTAAAGAACGCTGTTTGGTTGAATAGTTTGTGGGACAATCTAAGACAAAAATGAGTTGAAGCTGGGTGTGGTGGTGCACACCTGTAATCCCAGCACTTGGGAGGCTGAGGCAGGAGGATCGCGAGTTCAAAGCCAGCCTCAGCAGTGTCAAGGCACTTAGCAACTCAGTGAGACCCTGTCTCTAATAAAATACAAAAAAGGTCTGGGGATGTGGCCCAGTGGTCGAGTGCCCCTGAGTTCAATCCCTGGTACCAAAAAAAAAAAAAAAAAAAAAAAAAAAAAAAAGAGTTGCCCGTGGGTGTGGCTCGCGGCTGTGGCTTACACAGACACCGGAAGACGCGGGCCAGGCTCCCAGACCCAGGTGCGCTCAGCCTCTCTGGCCACTCTGGCCCTCGGGGCCCTCTCCCCATTCTCCCGTTTCTCCCCCGTGCTCTGGCCCATCGTCCCCTGGCTGAGACCCCCGCCCACCTCCCGACCCAGACCCTTGTCCCTGAGAGCCTCCCTGCAGACCCCTCGGGCCCCGTGTCTGTCTTGCTGCTGCCCTGCGGCGCGAGCGAGCGAGCCGTCTCCTGTGCTCCCCAGTACGTCCCCGAGGACCTCCTCCCCGTGTACAGAGAGAAGGTGGTGCCGGTGGCGGACATCATAACCCCCAACCAGTTTGAGGCCGAGTAAGTAACCACAGCCCTCCCACAGGGCGGGCCTCCCCGGCGGTGTCCCCCAAGGTCCCCCCACCTTCCCAATCTGGCACTGGGGGTCAGGTCGCCCTGAGGTTGCCACCTGCCCCTGAGTCACAGTGGCAGACTCGCCCAGGCCGACCTGTAGCCCGGCAGCACTTCCCGCTGGCCTGTGTTTACCTGAGCGACAAGGAGAGGAGCAGGTGGGTGCCCTGGCCAGCGGAGGGCACTGGTGGCTGGACATGCCCCAGGTGCAGAGCCACAGTGGTGTGCACAGGTCTCGCTGGGTTCAGAGGAGCCCGTGGCCTCCTGCCTGTGTTTGGGGGACCCCGGCCGATGGAAGGAGCAGACACCTGGGACAGCCAGCCACCAGGCTGGGAGCTCGCGTGCTGCGTCCTGGCCACAAGCCAGTCCCTCCGTCCCTGAGGCCTGTCTTGCATAGGTGTGGCCCCTGGACTCTTGGTGGCCGGGGACCCCCTACCTAGGCTGTCCAGTCTGGGGATGACATCTCACCTCAACCCTGAGCTGTTGGTGGCACAGCGATGACCATGCTGTCCACGGAGGGCCTGGGCGCTGGTCCCTCGTCGTGTGTGTGTGCTGTGGCGTGGGTCCCGGGCCCTGTGTCGCTGCTCCCCTGTCACACGTAGACACTCAGCACAGCTGGAACCTCACGGCAGTGCGGTGGACAAGGGTCCCTGCAGGGCCACGCGCACCCCTGACCGCAGCCCGCCTGTCTTGCAGGTTACTGAGCGGCAGGAAGATCCACAGCCAGCAGGAAGCGCTAGTGGTGAGGAGGCCTGGAGGCCGTGTGTGACAGGCCACACCGTCCACGGCGGGAGGGCACAGCTCCTGTCTGCAGGGACGGGAGAGGGGCCTCGGACGCAGCAGCACCCAGCCCTCTGGTCAGCCAGCCGGCCCTTGTCCCCCTCCTCCTCAGCCGGTGCTTGCAGGGCCATGTGTGCCCGGGTCCGGGCTGACCTCCTGCCCCACCTGTCACAGCAGTCCTGAGTGCTCTGCAGCTGCTGTGACAAAGTGCCAGTGCAAACTGGGCCGACAGCAACAATTCCTGCCGCTCTGGGGGCTCCCTCTGAGGGCTGCTGGAGGGTCCTTCCCGCCCCTGCGGCTCCCTCGCCACGGCTGGCCTCTGCGCACTCCTCGGGAGGCCTGCAGCCTTGTCCTTGGTAGGCTCAGACCTCCCCCGCTATGGCCTCCTTTCTGAGGCACTGGGGTCAGGACCACAGCGTGCATGGTCACCGTGCAGCCCAGAGAGTCGCCTGCACCTGTGCCGCTGTGTGCTGGTCTCCCAGAGCCCTGGCGGTCGCCCTGCAGGCCTGCAGCCCCCCACAGTGTCGTGGCGCCCCCCGCCTTCCTTCCAGAGAGAGCAGTCAGGAAGTGGCAGCCACACCCGGGCTGTGTGGTGTGCGCCCCACGGGGTCCTTTCACACTCAGGCCACCTCCCCGCCTGCCCTCCGGGCCCCAGAGACCAGTAGGGGGCACTGTGCGTGTGTAGGGGAGTCCAGGGAGGACAGCAGGGCTCAGGCAGGAGAGGGTGCGCAGCCCAGGGCAGGCTGCTGCTTCAGAGTCCTGTGGGCTTCCCTGGGACTCGCTGCCTGTCCTCCTGCCAGCACCAGCCCTGGGTGGGGCCGTCTCATGCCACCGAGCTGCCCTGGAGTCATCTTCCAACTTTGCTTCAGAGCAAAAGCCGGAGCCGGGTGGTGGGTAAGCAGCAGACGTGGCTCGAGTTCTGGAGGCCACAAGCCGGGGTCAGGGTGCCTGCGGAGCTCCTGTGGCTGCGTCCTGCAGAGGGGCTGAGCTCTATCCTGGCAGAGCGTGGAAGGGCAGGGACCTGAGCTCGCCCCCTGCAGCTCTGTCACCAGGTGCCCTGGGACCAGCGCTCCCAAAGGCCCACCTCACAGCACCGGGGATGGCATTCCTGCTAGGACCTGGGGACACATTCGAACCCAGTAGTTCACCCAGCAGGCCATGGGCTCTGCGTACAGGCCAGCAAACTGCACAGGGACCAGATTCAGGTCAGCGTGGTGCAGGCCACCTGTCCCTCAGCTGCCGTGTGCCCGTCACGCAGGGGCGCTGCCGTCGGGGTCTGTCCCCCTGCTCCAAGCCAGTGCTGCCTGGGGCCTGGCTGCTGGCCTGGGTCAGGCTCCGGGCTCTGCCCTGGCGTGGGCTGAGGGCGTGGCTGTGCACCCACAGTGCGTGTGTGCACGTGTGTTGTGTTGTGTGTGGTAGGTTGTGGGGACGTGTGTGGTGAGGGACGTGTGTGTTCGAGTGCACGTGCGAGTGTGCGGCTGTTGGTGGCCTGGGCTCGTGCTCGCCTCTGTGGCAGCGGTGCCCCAGCGTTGTCCCCATCCCTCTGAGGCAGCTGCAGGAAGTGCAGGGGCTTCTCCAGAGGTCACAGAAAGTCCCTTATGGGAGAGGCCTCTCCTCACTGTGCCCAGTCCCCAAGGGGAGGGGACAGCCCCTGCCTGGCCCCCAGCCCCAGAACCTGCGTGTGTGAGCAGTGGCCTCTCCCGGTGGGCACAGCAGGAGGCGGGGCCACCCGGGCTGCGCATGCACAGCTCTCCAGGTTTCGGCCTCTCGTCCCCATTGCCTGGGGACCCGTTGACCATGCTGGCCAGGCCTGGCTATTTGGGGCAGTGGCCACCCAGGGCCTTCCCCTCCGTCACTGGGACCTGCTGGGGGGAGTGGGCGTGTGCGGTGGCCACTGGGCTGACGTGCTCCCGGTGCCACCGCAGGTGATGGACATGCTGCACGCCATGGGCCCCGACACGGTGGTCATCACCAGCTCCGACCTGCCCTCCTCGCGGGGCAGTGACTACCTGATCGCACTGGGCAGCCAGAGGATGCGTAAGTGCCTGCCCCGGCCCGAGCGTGTCGTCCGTCTTCACAGCCCAGGGGACCGGCCTTGGCCATCGGGGCGTCCCGTGCTCAGGAGGAGGAGCACTGCCCTCCTGGCAGGGTGGGCTTCCTGAGCGCTTCCCACTGGGGCGGGTCAGCTGCTCAGGCTCAGGTGGGCGGGAAGCCCTGGACAGCACAGCTCAGGTGGCCGCCTGCAGCCGGGCCTGGGCGTGCTCTCGGGAGCACCTCCTGCTGGCTGTGCTGACAGGTGGCCCCAATACCACCTGGGCTGGTCTTCTCTACAGTGTTAGGATGGCAGGAGGCCATGCTGAGACAGTGACCCCAGGGCCACCCCCACAGCCAGGGAGCATTCCCAGGTGGCCGCCTCCCGGCCCCTCCGCCTCTGGGCCTGGTGTGTGCGCACAGCTCAGTACATCCGGGCGGTCCCTGGGGCTCGGCCAGCTGCACCTTGTCCCTGAGGCCATCCTCACTGTGGCCTTCATCTTCCACCTTCTCCTGGGGGACGGGGTGGCCCTGGGCAGGGGCAGCACCACACACACTCTGAGCCCCAGGGCTCCCAGGAGCCACCCGTGCTCTGTGTGACCGCCCCAAGGGCCGACAGTGCTGACCTCTTGCTCAGGGAGGTCAGCTCCTGCTGCGGGGCTGACCCTCCTGTGGCCAGGGAGTCTCGGGTCAGCCGCCTGGCTTGTCTCCTCCCGCAGGGAGGCCTGATGGCACCACGGTGACCGAGCGCATCCGGATGGAGATGCGTAGGGTGGACGCTGTCTTCGTGGGCACCGGGGACCTCTTTGCTGCCATGCTCCTGGCGTGGACGCACAAGCACCCTGACAACCTCAAGGTCAGCCACGTGCCCTGCACAGGGCCTTGTGACAGGCCGAGGGGGGAGGGCCTGGCCTGAGCACCAGCTGGGGGTGGGGCGCTGGGCGTGGGCAGATCCGCCCCTCCCCTGCCTGGGGAGTCGGGGTCGCGGGGTGGGAGGAGGGCACTCGGCCCGGGCTGGGCTGGCGTGGGGCTCCGTGGTGGGGCCCTCCCACGGCATGCGCAGGCTCTGGTTCCCGCCCCAGACCCCCCGGAGTCAGCCGGGTCCCCGGAGAAGCCTGAATCCAGGCAGCCTGCTAGGTGCCCCTGGGAGGTCGCCCTGCTGTGACCCGAGGCTCTGAGAGCCTGCGCCCCTCCCCCAGGGAGCGAGCCAGAGCTGCGGGCAGAGGCCAGGGCAGTGCGGCGCTGCGGCCTGGGCATGGAGACGCCTCCTGCGGGCCTGGGGAGTCTGTCCCACCTGCTCTGTGCGCTGAGCTGGGCGGCCTCCCTCAGGCACTGCTGGGCACAGGGGGTCGATCGCCACTGACCTGGTGCGCACGGTGGCATGTCAGGGCCTTTTTCGTGGAAAACTCGCTCAGCGCAGAGCCCAGGGGCGTGGTTCTGTTACGGTGCGTCACACACTGCGCGGTGTGCGAGAAGTGCACGTGGCCACTTGTCGGGTCATTTCTGTCTGACGCCCTGTCCACTGAAGCCAGTGTCCTTCGTGCTGTTGGAAGCAGAGTTGGAGGGGCTGTAGGAAGGGGGGGAGCAGAGCTGGGAACCTCCCTGCAGACCCACCCAGATCCCTCGTGGGGCGGAGGCCGCCGTCCTGGAGAACGTGGCGAGGGCCACGTGGGACAGAGGCTCGCGGACTCGGCTCTGGTTGTGGCTCCCCTGATGCCCTCTGCTGGGCACCCAGGGTCCACCTGTCCCCCGGCTGGGTGCACCTCTCCCCGGTCAGTCAGTACCACCAGGTGTCTGGCTCCGTGTTTATAAAATGAAGTCCACTGTGGCCTTGGTGTGACGAGCCACTGCCAACCCTGAGCGCAGGCTGGAACGTGCGGTCCCTTCACTGTTTGGCCCCTCCTGCCTCCCTGGGGGGCAGAGTGTGACCTGCCATCTGTGCCTGCCGCGGCACCGCATCCTCTGGGGCAGGACAGCGCAGACACCCGCTGCACCTGGAAGAGGCCTTGTCCTGGGGCTCTGGAGGCCAGGTCCTGGGGTCACCTGTCCAGGTGGACTCGGGATGAGTGTCCCGTCCCCAGCGCCTGCTGAATCCCTCAAGCCTCTGACCCTGAGACAGCAGCCAGTGGTGACTTTGGCCATGTCTGGGCGAGAGCTCCCCCGATGGTCTCCACAGTTAACCTCAGGAGTTCTCGTGAGGCACCTCTGCCTGCCAGGCAGTGTTGACGGAGTTCCGAGACGGCCCTTCCCACAGGTCTGGTCCGGGGAAGGGGGTCATCACGTCTGGAGGATCCACTCGCCACCTCCAGCGTCTGAGCATTCTGTTACTATGGCAAAATGCCTGAGAAAACCAGCTTACAAAGAGAAAAAGGGTTACTTTGGCTCAGTTTCAGTCTGTGGTGGGTTGACCCCGATGCTTTCAGGTCTGTGGTAGCTCATGGTGGCAGTGTGTGGCGGAAGAAGCCACCCGCCATTGCTGGAAGCAAAGAGGGAGAGAGGTGGGCGGTCCACCACCCTTTCAAGGCCACACCCCAGCGGTCAGGACTCCACTGGGCCGCCTGCCAAGCTTCCACCATTCCCAGCCGCACTCCAGGACAGGGCCAGGCCCTAACACGTGGGCCCCCAGGGACCTGCCAGATCTTTGTGGTGGGTGGTCCTGTGGCCAGCCCTGGGGCGTCCGTGTCTGGGGACTGTGTGTGGTGCCTGCCGCAGGAGGTGCGTGTGAGCACCCCTCCCGGCGGCGGCGGTCAGCTCTGGACCCAGCCAGTGGCTGGGCACAGTGTCGCTCCCTCCCTGCAGGTGGCCTGCGAGAAGACCGTGTCGGCCATGCACCACGTCCTCCAGAGGACCATCCAGTGCGCCAGAGGTAGCTGCCCGAGGGCGGCCCCGTGGGGAGGGCGGTGCCCTGCAGCTGCAGCAGCAGCCCGGGGTGGGGGTGGCCTGGTGGGCAGCTCTTCCTGCACCCGGAGCTCGGGAGGTCCAGGGGCTTGGGCACAGGCGGGCGCCGGGGACAGGGCAGGCAGCTCCGGCCGCCCTCACTGGCCCACGCTGGTCTGCAGCCCAGGCTGGGGAGGGGCAGAAGCCCAGCCCGGCGCAGCTGGAGCTGAGGATGGTCCAGAGCAAGAAGGACATCGAGGACCCGGAGATCGTCGTCCAGGCCACGGTGCTCTGAGGCCGCACCGCCCCAGCGCACAGCATGTCCCCGTTTCCGTCCTTGTGAAAGTGTGACGTCCGCCGTAGCACCATGACTGGCTTGACTTTCCATCTCGTGAGTGCTGGCGTCGCGGTCCCGACCGAGAGCCGCCGGCTGGGCTTCTGAAACAACAGGGAGGTCGCGGAGATCTGTGGTTTGGAAACCCGGCCCCTCCCCCAGGCCTCGGGACTCTGACTGCCCCACATCGGGCCACTGGCTGCCACTGCCCAAGGAACCCCTGTCCCGCCTGGGCTGGGCCTCAGTCCGCGTCTCAGATTGCGTCGGGTCTCAACCGTGGGCGTCTGGAAGAAGCGCGCCAGACACCGGAGTGGTCCTTCTGGTCTACCCTCTCTCTTCCTGCGCTGGAATCGTCCTGATCTGCAGCTCGCTGGGCCTCGGGGTGTCCGGCCTCACGCAGCTGGACAGCTGCTCACAGCAGCGTGCTCAGCCGCACACTGGCGTGTGGTCACCGCGACAGGACCTTTCCAGGGCCCAGCGAGTTCCGGTCAGTCTGCAGCCCTCCGGGTATCAGTGGGCCCTCCTGGAACTCGGGAGCGACCTCTGGGGATCTGCCGCGTGTCGGGGGACGTCTGGGGCACCAGGGCCGTGGCTGGGCCAAGGCAGCTGCTGGAGTTTGGAGAAGGTGCCTGTGGGTCCCCGTGGGAGCTTCCTCTATGCCACCAAGGCTGTGTCTGCTGCCTGCTCTGGTGACGCTGCCTGGAGCCGCGAGGTGGGGTGCAGGACAGAGGTGGTGTCCGCTGCTCCCTGACTGTTCTGAGCCGGCTGCGTGCTGGAGGCGGGAGGCCATGTGCGAAGCTGCTTGGTCAGCTCAGACCCCGGGTGGGCTGCTGTGGGGAGGCCAGCCTCGGCTGGCACCCTCCACTGTCTGCTGCTCAAGGTGACCTCCCTGGCTCCACCTTGCCCAGAATTTGGGCCCACTCAGGCGAGGCAAGTAGGGCTGCTGGTATGTGGCCTGGCTTTGTCCTCCCACCCCTCCTCCCTGTACCCCAGTTCTCGGGGTGCCAAGGTTTGCCTCTCCTGGAACCCGTACCCTGGAGAGTGGGGCACCCCCACTCCATGCCCACGGTGGCCCCTTTCCCAGAGCCCACACCCCCTAGTGAAGTTCCAGTGTCTTCCAGGAAGACCCTCCTCCGGCACTGCGTTCCTCACCTTGTGGAAAACGCCCCAAGCCCAGAGACGCTGGTCCCCGGGGACTCCAGCAGTCCCCGCCTGGCTGACCCCACGCAGCTCACATTCTGAGGTCTGAACTCGAGGTCAGCTCCCTGGCCTTCTGACTGGCTCTCTGCCAGGGCCACCAAGTAGGCTGTGTTTGCTGCCGTGATTCCTGGTCCCGATGGCAGACCTCTCCCAGCACCAGGCCCACCGGGCCAGCAGGAGAAGGAAGGCTGTGGCCAGTGGCCCGGCAGGGAGGACCAGCCAGATTGACCAGGGGCCTTTGCATGGCCTCTCAGGAACGCCGTCACTGCCAGGTAGAGACAGGGACCCACGTTGCCAGCAATGAGGAAAGCTAAGTTCATGTCCCTTTCTTTCTCCCCTCCACCATCCTTTTCTCTTCTCTTTATTTCCTTTTTTAACATGAGAGCTAGTGTAAGCCTGGGGAGGGACCTGCGCATGGGAGCTTGGGCGCGGAGCCTTGTGTGCAGAGGACCTGCAGGGGGCGCCCTGCAGGCACCTGGACGCTCGGGCGTGTCCAGGTGAGGGTGAGCCCGCTCCTCCCCCGTGCCCGTGGAGCAGCCTGGAGCTTGCTTCCAGTCTTGCGAGGTGTTAGCCCTGGGGACAGGAGGGGCCCTGGCTGGAGCCGTGTGCCAAGTGGGGCTCTAGGTGTGGGGGCTGCAGACGGTGGGACCATGCAGAAAGAATAGTAGGGGGCCCGGGGTTTGATCCCCGGCACCGCCCCCCACCCCAAGAAAAGAAAAAAAAAAAGAAAGCTTCCTTGCAAGGATGGGGCTGGCCAGCCCACCTGTGAGGGCAGGTCTTCAAAGTGGCACTGCCACCGTCCAGGTGCTCCTGGCCTCGTTTCCACACCACAGGTGCCGTCACAGGGTCCAGATCCGCAGCTTGCTGTCCAAGGTGACGGCGGGCATGGGTAGTGGTTGTTGACACAGCTCGGGTCCAAGTTAGAATTCAGGCTTGTTTTACTTTCCATACTTCTAATGACATCAGAATCATGATAGTGACAATAGAGGTGAAGGCTCTGCTAGCCCATGTTGCTCGCTCGTTACTAGGGTAGGATTTTAATACCTTCTTGATCCAGCTTTTCAAGCCTTCTGGAGACTGCAAGACGGAGTTACAAAATATGATCCTTTTTTAATCAACTTTCAATCATCGCCTAGTCCTGCCAAGGTGATTGTGTGCCTCTGTGTTGATTTTGCAATATATACCAATAATTGTAAAACTGATGCTTTGTTTTACGTCCTGTTCTTAGACCTTTTATGATGGGCTGAGCCAGGCTTGGCTGAGCTGCACCCAGGATCACCTTAAAGCAGGAGCACTGCCTGCCGGGGAGGGGCTGTCCTCGTCCCCGACAGGAGGTCGCCCGCACCATCACCCACAGTAAGAAGACAGGTGCCCTGAGTAGGCCTCAGGCCATTGTGCCCTGGTGGAGGAGGGCAGGCCCTGGGAGGAGGCAGGTCACTGAGAGCCAGCAGGCAGGGTCCTTGGTCACTGGCTTCCAGGATGGCTCCTGTTGCTTCAAGCCTCATGTTCTCTCTTAAGTTGGAAACTACAGAGAAAAGCAGGTGAGAGTGCCTGGGCTCGGGATTCTTCCCCTGTCCTTCCAGCCCTGTGTGGGACCACCTGCTCTGAGGCCTTGGGTCCATGTTTATGCTGCCCAGAGAGCCAGGAGCCCCTTTGTCCCTCCTACTGCCCAGAGCTCTCAAGCGCCTCCTTCATGCACCCCCCCATCTGTGGGGCAGGGGCCCTTCAGGATCCCTCCCAAGCTCCTGCCTGCGTCCAGAGAGAGGGCACTGGGGTTTGAGTGGGCAGAGGGGGACAACTTTGGTGGTGGCCCTCACATGACCCAAGGTGTGGCGCCTGCTGTTGCCACTCCCCTCCCTGCAGGCCGAAGGGGGCCCCCCATATGGCCCCTTGCACCAGATCCCTGGGAAGCTGGGTCCTTCAGAGGAGCATGCCACACAGGAAGTGACCCCAGGGCCAACCAAGTGGGCACTCAGAAGGACTCCTGGCCCTGGAGAGCAGGGTTCTGGGGGGCCAGGTACACTGCCCAAAGGTCCTTCGCGAGCCCTGAGCTGGGGAAGCCTTGAGCTGGTTCCCCGGGTCTGGTGAATGCTACCCGCAGGGCCCCAGCACAGTGGAGGAGGGCTGTGCTTCCACAGAGCTGGGCCAGGCGCCCGCACGCCACGGGCCTGCGCCTTTGCTGCAGCTGCCAGCGGTGGAGGGGGTGGGGTCCTGCCTGCCCGCTGTGCACTTCCAGTCTCCACCAGCAGGGGGCACAGCAGGGGTGGGTAGGGAGAGGCCGAGGTGGAGGCTGGGGGTGAGGGTCCCTGGCCCACCCCCTGGTAGATTAGACATCAGCCCCTTTTCTGGGGATTTTTTGTTTTCTTCCTGTGCAAATGCTCCTCTGTTGGAGATGGAAACCAGGCATGGGCCCTGCCAAGGAGCAGGAGGGCTGGGTGGGCATCACAGCAGGGAGTCCTGCGGGGTGCCTGGTGGGGCCCACGCAGTGTGTGTGTCTCCTGCTCTGCAGCTTATTCTGGGTGCAGACTGATTAAAAACATTCCGCCTCCATCTCAACCCCGTGTGCTTATTTGCTTAAAAGAGTTGAATGAGCAATTTTAGAGCTGACTATATTTTAAAACTTTATATTAATAGAAAGTTATTCCTGGAGGTTTTCTTTTTAAAGATGGTGGCAGAATAAACATGGGTTTAAAAAGCATCCCCAGCCAGGCATGGTAGCTCACACTTGTGATCCCAGCTACTCTGAGACTGAGGCGGGAGGATCCCAAGTTCAAGGCCAGCCTTAGCAACGTAAGATCCTGTCTCAACAGATAAAAAGGACTGGGGTGTGGCTCAGTGGTCTCGCACTCCTGGGCCCTTTCTTTAAGAACAAAACGTGTCTGTACCTGTGAGCCAGGTGGGCCTCTCCTCTGGCCGCCATCCCTGAGCCTCCTGTCTGAGGATGGGCCCTGGGTGGCCCCTGCTTCAGGGCCCTGACGGTGGACAGTGCTCCTGAACCCGGGCCCCCTCCCCTCCCCTGGATCGCTGCAGGGCACTTTCTGATCCCTCTGCAGTGGACACCCCTAGGGGCAGGGAGATGCCGCCATGAGTCCCGGGTGCTCACCCTGGCCGGGGTCCCCGCCATCCTGGAAGTCAGTGTGGAACAGCTGGCTGGGGGGGGGCCTCTGATGGCAGATTGGGTGGGTGGGGACAGAACTCACCACAGCCTCGGGCTGATCTGGGGAGAGCCGGCCTGCCTGCCCATGCACCCACCTGCCCGTCTCCAGGAAGGGAACTAGAGGGCCCTCGCCCTCCTCCTCTTGCCCTGGGTCAGGGTCGTTGACGCCACCGGCATTGCTCTCACCCAGGACCCAGCTCCCGGCGCGAGGAGGGTGTGTGCTGGGGCTGGGGGGGGCCTGGCGGGACCTTCCAGAGTGCCCCAAAGAGTGGCTGGGCGGTGGGAGCCAAGCTGGCCTCTGAGCTCAGGCCGGGGGTCCCGACCAGGTACCTGGCGGTCTCCCGGATGGCGAGGCGCGGACACCAGTGTCTCGGGAGACGAAGGGAGCTCTTCCTTTACTCCACGTGGCTTCCAAGGACGAGGAGCCTGGAGAGCCTGTGAGCACGACACCTTGACGGCTCTTCCGCGGTCAGAACTCCCTCCAATCATTGCAAAGCTGGACCAACAGGAAGACTGAGGCGCTGCCTCGGGGCCACCTGCCCCTGCCAGAGGCCCCTCTGCCTTGGGAGCCAGGCACCTCTCACCCTACGGTCCCTGCTGCCGCAGGAGGGTCTGTCTGGGGCTCAGTGGTCTCCATGGCCTGTGTCCCCAGCCCTGCTTACTGTCCACGTGGATGTGGCAGCGACTGGCCCTGCAGTGCCCTGCGGGCCGTGTCCCTCCGCGCTGGTCCTGTTGACTTAGATGACCATCCACAAAGATTTTCATGGCAAGTGTGTGGAAGTGTCGTGAGCTCTCCCTGAGGAGCTCCCTTGTTCACGACTGTGCCTGGCTGTCACCCAGCCGCTGGGCCTGGTCACCGCCCCGATGGGTGGCATCTGGTTCCTTGAAGATCTCCCTCGTGAGGGAGAGCATGTCCTGCTCACCCCGAGGACCCGCTCCCCTGTCTGTGCTGTTCTCTTGGGGGTCTGGCGTGCCCCAGCCAGCGGGCGCCGGGCCCTGGGCTCCTGCAGGGTTTACCAGGAGCTGAGGTTCGGGTGAGGAAGAGTGGGGCCTCCCAGCCCCGCCCTGCAGGGTCCCGAGGGCCAGCTCCCGGCTCCTTCACGCCTGGATCTCATGACACCTGTGCCTTCGTGTGTGGCACTTCAGCAAGGGGAAGGCTGGCTGAGGGGACCCCAGGGGCCTTTGGCCACCCATTGCCATTGAGGACGCCAGACATGAAGACCATGCAGGAGGTGCCCAGAGGCCAAGCCGGGTACTTCCTGCCTCAGCAGTGGGGTCTGCAGCCCCCTGCCACGCACCCAGCCCACTTCCGAGTTACGCCGCTGGGCGCCTGGCAGGGCCCTCCCGGCTCGGAGCCGTGGTTTGGGGCCAAGTGTGCCGAGACCGCCCCGGCACATCTCCACAAAGGGACACGGCTGTTCCCTTCAGCTCCACAGGCCAGAGTCTCAACGACGGGCGCAGGTGGTTCCTTCTAGAGGCCCAGGAGGGTCCCTCCTGCCTCTCCCAGCATCGGGGACACTGCACTTCCTGGCTGGGCCCTCCTGTGTCTTCTGTCTCAGGGACTAGACCCTCCTGACTCCCTCTTGTAAGCACCCCGTGGTGACACCGGCCACCCCGATAACCCAGGGCCATCTCTGTCTCAAGACCCCCGATGGAATCCCCTTTGCAGTGGCAGACGCCGTTCTCACAGGCTCCTGTCTGGGGACGTCAGCACCCTGGGGCCACTGTCCAGCAGAGCACGTCCACCACGGGCGAGGGCGGGCCCTGACCTGGACACCCCAGCACCTGAGCAGACGACCATGCTCGGGCCTCGAGTCTCGACCATCGCAAAGACTCCATGGGCCTGGGCTGGTGGGCGGCGAAGGCTGCCTCCACTCAGGTCTGCCCGGAGCCACATGGCTGGGGACTTCCCCAGCTGGGTCAGAGCCAAAGTGACATGAGGGGCCTCTGGGGGTCTTCCCAAGCAAGGACAGGAAGGGGGAGGGAGGCGGAGAAGGTGCCAGGCTAAGGCGCAGGCTGCAGAGGGTCGTCTTGGGGACTGCAGGCAGATGTGGCCATAGCACCGCCCCTGGGGGTCAGAGCCCTTTGTGCCTGGTCATGCCCGTGAGAGCCCAGCACTGGCCGTGCCCCACACTGACTTCCCAGAAGGACCTCCTTCAAGACCCTCTTGTTCACTCTGTGCCACGGGTGGGGGCTCCGTGGGCCTCCTCCGCACGGCCTCACCCTACCTGGAATCCCACCCACATCTGGGAGCTGCAGACTCAGGCTGCCCCTCAGGCCTCACCCCTGCTGTGTCGTGGCCCTCAGCCCAGCCTGGAGGTCACTTCCAGCCAGGGAGGCCAGAGAGGACGGGGACTGGCCCGCCCTCCACCCTCTCTTCTGCATCACTGGTTGACGCCTTCCAAGCGCAGAGCCAGGGTCTGGTTCTGAAGGTAGCTCTGCCGAAAGGGACTCCAACTTAGGCCCGGACAGGCCCTCCCCCCAAATCCAGGGGTGTCCCTGAGCCTCAGAATCTGACATTTTTGGAAATACTGTCTTTGTGAACGTAGTTAGATGAATAAGATGCGTTCATACGGGGTCAGGACCCTAAAGGTCTGGTGTCCTAATAAGAAGGTGGCCACGTGACTGCAGTATGAGCCTGGCCGCCCGGGACAGCTAAGACAGCAGGTGACTTCCAAACGAGCGTCCCTGTGGGACAGAGTGGGCCCTGTGACCAGGACCAGGACCCTGGACGAGCCTGTGGGTCCCACCCCGACCTCTCCGAGTGCCCTGTGCTCCAGCGGCAGGGCTCCCCCTCCCACTGCCAACGGGAACCGAGGCAGGGTCCGCAGAATGGCCTCGTTCCCTCTGGTCTGCCTGCAGGCCCCGTGCTCCAGGGCCGCCGTGCTCAGGCCCCAGCAGACCTGCGCAGGACTGGCCGCTAGGTGCCAGCAGACAGGCTGTGCCCGTGGGGGCAGGTGCTGGGCACCAGCTGGACGGTGCCTGTGGACACAGACCTCACCTTGGCCTAGTGACTAGCGTCCCCCAGAGGCATGAACCCGTCCTAACACCCTGTCTTCACGAACACCACTTCTTTTGAAAGTAGGGTGGCTGCAGGTGGATTAGGTGGGTCACTGGGGTAGTGTGGCCCCTCCTCCAATGGCTGTGTCCTTAGGGGAACCTGGACATGTGGAGGCCACGTGAAGCTGGCGGATGAGCCCGCAGGCAGCACCAGGAACCGTGAGAGGCCGCCAGAGTCCTGGGAGGGAGCCCGGCCCTGGGGCCTCTGGGGCGGCGGGAGACAAGTCCCTGTTGTCCAGCCCCTGTGGGGCTTGTTCGTGATACCCAGGACGGCGGTTTGCTCGGAGTTGGATGTCCAGGCCAGGACCCCCTGCCCAGGGGTCTGTTCTTGGGCTCTTGGAGGCCCGGGTGTGTCCACAGCCAAAGCAGACGAGGCGGCCACGCCCTGCCCACCCCGTTGGCCGCCCCACTGTGTGGCCAGGTGCCTCCCTCCCTGCTCTACGTCCTCGTGGCTGCCACGGCTCAGCCTCTGGGCCACTCACAGGGCCGCCCTGTAGGCACAGTGGCTCCCGACCCCAGACTGGCAGAACCGAGGTCTCCAAAGTGTTGGTGACCCCGACACCAGCCAGGACGGGGCAGGACAGAAGCCTGGCCCAGAGCTGCCGTGCCCTAGCAGGGGCGGGGGCCAGGCTGCCAGCCCGGGGGCTCCCACGGGTCCTCTGAGCACCAGGCCCTGGAGCAAAGCCTCCCCAACTCAGGTGTCCCCAGGACCCACTGCTGGCTGCAGGCAAAGCCACGTCCGCAGGCATGGCCCTGGCTGGGCGCGCCGGGGCTCCTGAGGGTGTCACTGGCCAAGCCCCTAGCCTGCCTCCCGGGGGGCCTGTCCTGCCAGCGTCCAGGGGCGTCTCCGTCCCTGGAGTGCGTACCCAAGGCCGCCACACTTCCTGGCTGGCTGTGGCCCTCTCTTCTGGAAGATCCTGATGCTCAGGCCCACAGCGGACTAGGGACGGCATGCTGTCTAGCGACCTGGTGACCTTTACATCTCTGCTCTTCGATTACTTGACCCTGTGGGCACAGAGGCGGGCACTCCATGGGGAGAAGGGCGGGAGGAGGGACGAGCTCCCTCCGCTTGGCCAGCCCAGGCCAGAGGGCAGCCTCCTGGGGAGAGGTGGGACTCACCCGTCCACATTCCAGCTGGCCCTCGGCCTCTCCTGGCCCCGGGCAGGCCAGCCTCCTCCCAGAGCAGTCCTGGAGCAGCAGGCTCTCCACCCGCACGCTGCGCACGCCGCCACCCGCCTGGGTCCTGGCCTTGCTGCCGCTCGCCTGGCCTCGTCTGGGCTCCGCCTGGTCATGTGGCCGCAGCAGCTCCCACGGTGCCTGGCAGTGTCTCTCGGTGCCCCTGTGAAGGAGCTGGGGCGAGTGGGTCTAGGCAGGGAGGCCGCGTGGCTGGTCCTCTGTGACGACAGCCCCCACGTCTTGCTCGGCCGCTGTCCTCACGCCACAGGGGAGGGGCCTGGAGGGAAGGGGCCGCGGGGCTGCTGTGCTGGGGCCTGCAGGAGCGCGGAGCTGAGAGCGGACGGTGCCCTGCCCGTGCCCTCCTGCTGCTGCCCTGCGGGAGCCCAGAGGGACTCGTGGACAGGCCCGTGGTGGAGCACTGGCGCCCAGGCCAGCCCCTCCTGCTCAGTGTGCATCGGTCACGCTCTCCCTCTCGGCTAGGGAGTCTGGCCTCACTGGCCGGCTCGCCCTGCCCCCACCAGTCTCTGATGGCAGTGAGGGCACGGCGGGGGCGCCTGCTCCTCTCCCCAGGGGCAAGGGCACCTTAGCTTTCCTGGCTGCCCACCAAACCCCTCCTACAGGTGGCGCAGGCGGCAGCGGGTGGGCAGCCTGCGTGGCCTGCAGACCTGCGGGTCAGGAGAAAGCGACTTGGCTGCACACCTGTAGGGCGACCGAGAGGGTGACAGGGCTGGGGACCAGCACTGCGCCCTGCTGAGAGCTTGGGCGGGGTCCTGGTGCTCAGGGTGGGGTGGCTCCTGACTAGCACGTGCCTGGCGTGTGGCACTGTCCAGGCTGGGTGGGGACAGGTGCCCCACACGGGGGTGGCATGAGGAGCACCATGAAGGGGCTTTCAGGGGTGTGGGAGCTGCGTGCTCCTGTCGCAGTGGCCACACTCCCCGTCAGATCAGACAGGCCGTCCTCATGCCTGCTGGGACTGCACACGACCTCCGTCCCCACCCACCACCCGGACTCGACCTCGGTGCAGGGGCTGGAGATGCTCAGTCCCTGGGGAGGGCGCCACTGTGGCTGCTGCCTGGCTTCTGGTGCCATTCATCCCAACTGCAGGACACTTTGTGGGAGGCACGAGCAGGACCCCGCGCTGTCCTCACGGCTCTCCAGGACGAGGGACAGAAGTGCGCCACCGCTGGTGCCCTGTACCTGGGTGGGACTTCCCACCCGGGCACCGGAGCCCCTCGTCCTGAGGCCTGCACGGGACCTACCCCACCCTCACCAGTCTAGGAGCACGGCCACCATGACCACCCGGCTGCTGGCCTCCTGCTCGGGCTCCGTGACAGGACTACTGCTCACCCAGGGGGCCCGCGGCAGGGGTAGCCACAAGGCCCCCCACCATGAGCAGGCCCGCTGGCCCCCCGAAAGTGCCCACCCAGCCCGGAGCCCTCACTGTGCCGCTGCTGGATAGTCTCCGCAGGAGGGTCCAGCCAACACCTTCACCCTGGGTGTCCGTCCACACAGCTGTCTGCCCACCCAGAGGGCAGTCGCTGGAACAGCCCGAGTGGGCGAGGCGGCACACCCCAGCCAGCTGCCCCGACGCTTGGGGAAAGGCAGGGGCAGCGCGGGGTGACTGGCAGCTGCAGGGGCAGTTCCCGGCACATCCTGTTCCCACAGGCCTCTAACCCTGAGCCAGCTGCTCCTGGGCTGGCCCACAAGGGCTCCCCAGCCCCTCTTCCTGACTCCTGGTGAGGACGGGCACTTGGCCCACCTGCCCTCCGCTGGACGCATCCAGGCAGGAAACGTATCAGGTCTTCACCCCAGTGCAGAGGTGTGCGATCTGGGTTGGCATCTTGTCAGTTTGTTTGTTTTACAGCGCTGGGGCGGAACCCAGGGCCTCCCGTGAGCTAGTAGGCAAGTGCTGGCCCCTGAGCTGCGCCCACAGCCCTCAGAGCGTGTGCTCGAGTCCTGTGGAGAATGGACACCTGCCATCACTCACCCAAGGTCTCTTACTGGGCTTCGTCACCCATGACCTGGACAGCGGGTCCTACAGTGGCAGCCCTGACACACATGCCCTAAGTCCCAGAGGCAGCTGCAGGTCAGAAGCCCTCAGGAACACATCTCAGAGTGACCCGAAAGCAGAGAACTGTGGCCCAGGCTTTTTTTTTTTTTGGGGGGGGGGGTGGCGAGGTAATGGGGAGTGAATCCAGGGGTGCTCCACCACTGAGCTACACCCCCAGCCTTTCTGTTTTTAACTTTTTTTTGAAGCAGCCCCAATCAGGGAGATGGCTATTGCGGCTAGCTGGAAGCCATACGTTCCACCTGATAATAATCATATGCACGTGACGCACCCGCAAAGCTAAAGGTATATAACCGGGTGAAAGTGGTCAGAAGCGGCATTCATTAAATCAGTCGTTCAGTCGCTCAGTCGGTCGGAAGAAGAGTTCGGGTCAGAGAGGAAGAAAAGAGAGCGGCCAGAACGTAGTCAGAAGAAGAAAACCAAAGAGATATATAGAGAGAAGAAATTGTTGCTGGTCAGAGTCAGGCCGAGGCTGCTGAAGAAGAAAGAAGAAAGAAGAAAGAAAGAAGAAAGAAGAAGCTCTCTCTCTCTCTTTCTCTCTCTCAAAGCTCTAAGAAAGTAAAAGTAACGTAGTCAGAAGAAGAAAACCAAAGAGATATATATAGAGAAGAAATTGTTGCTGGTCAGAGTCAGGCCGAGGCTGCCAAAGAAGAAAGAAGAAGCTCTCTCTCTCTCTCTCTCTCTCTCTCTCTCTCTCTTTCTCTCTCTAAGCTCTCTCTAAGAAAGTAAAAGTAAAAGAAAGTAAAGTAAAGAAGTAAAGAGTCAGTAGTCAGAAGAGGTAAAGAGTCAGAGAGGTTGCTGAAAGAGCCAGTGTTATAGTTTTGAGAGGTTGCTAAAGTTGAAGAATAAAAAAAAAAACCTTCTTTCATCTTCATTCTGCCTCCGAGTTTTTCTCCGGCGGTGTTATTGCTCCAAGTCAGGAAACAACATTTTTTTTAGTTATTTATGGACCTTTATTTATTTGCTTATTTATATGTGGTGCTGGGAATCGAACCCAGTGCCTCACACATACTAGGCAAGCGCTCTACCGCTGAGCGACAACTCCAGCACTTTGTTAACTTGAGACAGGGTCTGGTGAAGTCGCCCAGGCTGGCCTTGAACTTGCCATCCTCCTGCCTCAGAGTCACTGGGATCACAGGTGTGGCCACCACCAACACCTTACACTGTGTGCTGCAACCCCCCCCCACCCCGGGACAAACCTCCCACCCCGGGACAAACAACTGAGTCTCCTGGTGGGAGGTGGCCTCAGCAGGAAACCAGCCCACGGCAGTTTTTAAAAACACTGTCCAAGACGCCTCCCTTGAGGGGCACGCGTGGCCCTGCGGCAAGTTCCAGGGCCTTCCCTCACTGCCAGCTCTGTCCCGCTCAATGGCAGTGAGTCTCTCCGTCACACTGGGTGCTACTGCCTCTTGCACACATCTCTGTACCCATGACAAGTGTGTGCGTGTGTCCTAGTAGGCCCAGAGCTAAGCTCAGGAACTGGGCCTACTGAAGCTGGGCGCTGTGGTGCACGCCTGTAATCTCAGCAGCTCAGGAGGCTGAGGCAGGAGGATCGCGAGTTCAAAGCCAGCCTCAGCAATAGTGAGGCACTAAGCAACTCAGTGAGACCCTGTCTCTAATAAAATACAAAAAAGGGCCCTGAGTTCACTCCCTGGCAACTGGGCTTACTGGAGGAGGCCGAGGCGTGGGCAGAACTACAGCCACCAAGAAGGCACATGCAAGGCCACGGCTAGAGTGTGGGGAGAACCCGGCCTGACTGTGGCTGAGCACCTGGCCGGGGGCGTCACCACCTTGCCTTTTCAGCGCCGAGAACTTCATCCACACAGGCTCCCCTCCTCCTCCTGGCCTCTCTCTAGAAGGATTAAGGTTTCAGAGGACAAATATCCCAACAAAGGAGCAATTAATAAAGACATTAAAATATATTTAATGATAGGTCATGGGCGGCTCTCTTTGAAAGTAATCAAGATCATAAATCGGGCAGGAAAAATACCAACACAGGACACTGAACCACCACGTCAGAGCAGCTGCCTCCCACCACCCCCTGCCACGAGGGGCTCGGCACAGAGGTGACGTTCCTTCCATGGTCCCAAGCCTGTGACGCAGACAGCAGAATCCTGCAAGGGTCTGTCCCGGGGCGACAGAGACTAGAAGTAGGTCAGCTCGTCATGCTTGGCCTTGTTGGTCTGGTAGGCGTGCAGGGCCAAGGGCTTGTTTCTCGTGAGGCAGGCTCCTGAACACCCGCAGGTGCACGCACTTGTCGTCACCAACGTCCACCTGGGGAGAGTCCATGAGTGCTGGGTGGGACCCCGGCCCCCTCCTCCAGGGCAGGACCCCACACACCCCCTGCTTCCCCCAGAGCCCCAGCTGGCCCTGTCGCGAGAGGCCGGTGCACATGCCCACCCACCACACGCACAGCGCCACGCTCGTCTCAGCACCCGGGGTCCCCCAGAGCGGGGCAGCGAGGGACCCCTGCAGCACTGGGCCTCGGCAGCAGAGACCTGGCCCCAGCACCCACCTTGATGAAGAAGTTCGTTCCCGCCACCACCTGGCTCTTGTAGGACACAGCCTTAAAAACAGGGAACTTCTGGTTTTCTTTCTCCTCGAGCTGGGACTTCACCTGGCAGGGGGTGATACAGGAAGGACTCAGAGGCTCCCCACAAACAGGATCCCAGTGCCAGCCCCCAGAACAACTCTGCCCCATAACCAAGGGACACGGTCACTGTCTGCCCCAGTGACAGTGGAGAGAGCAATTCCTCCTCAGTTCCACCAGCCTGATGACACTATGCAGAATGGCACCTGCCCTTCCTGTGTGGGTGTAGGACACTTTAATATTTTTATTACAACACTGTGTACAAGTTCATATCCCCTTTTCTCACAGCATGCAAATAGTCCATTTGAAAGAGTATATATTATTTTTTAAGCCAGGGATTGAACCCAGAGGTGCTTTACCATTAAGCCACATTCCCAGCCCTTTATTTTTTATTCTGAGAGAGGGTCTTGCTAAGTTGCTTAGGGCCTCACTAGATTACTGAGGCTTGCCTCGAATGTGCAATCCTCCTGCCTCAGCCTCCCCAGTCACTGGGATTACAGGCGTGCACCACCATGCCCAGCTGTGTATCATTTTTTAAAGATCACTTTTATTATTTATTTATTTATTTTTTGCGTGCTGCTGAGGATAGAACTGGGGCCGCGCACATGCAAGGCAAATGCTCTGCTGCTGAGCCACAACTCCACTCCCTGTATACCATTTTTAACTAATCCCTTATTCATCTTTCACTTATCTGGTACTGGGGGTGGAACCCAGGCCTTGAGAATGCTAAGCACACAGGAAGCCACTGAGCCACAGCCCAGCCCTAACCTTTTAAAACTCTCTCTTCAATTAACTGAGATCTCTGATTTTTAAATTTAAGCTTCCATTTCACATGCCTTAGTTCTTTTAGCATCCTTCTGTGGGCACTGAGGCCATGCCTAACCCTTGCCAGGGGGCAGCAGGTGACCAGCACTTCACCTGTATCTTGAGGTGGCTGCTTTAGGATATGGAGCTACGCCAACGAGCTCAACGGTGAACATGCTTTTCATCTGTGTCTGGAGTCTTGACCTTTCAGAGGCTAGGGGTGCGGCTCGAGTAAATGAGGCCCTGGCCTCCATTCCCAGCACCCCAAAAACCAGCAACATCCCAGGAGCTGATAATCTTTATGGTGGAAATAAAGAGCAAGTCCGTTTTTAAGAAAGACTTTTAGGGAGCTGAGGGCGCAGCTCAGTGATGAAGCACTTGAGTAGCACGTACAGGCCCTGGGCTCTGCCTCTAGCACTGCAAAGTAAAGCAAAAATTATTTTAAAAAACTAACATGTTTATGTGTAATGTAGCTTCAGTGTTGTCAGGTGTGGTGGTGCACACCTGTGGTCCCAGCTACAGCAGGCCTGGGCAACAATGAGACCCTCTCTCAAAGAAAAAAAAAAATCAATATGGATAACAGCAGAAAGGAAAATGTTTGCGGGACGTGGAGGAGGTGTTCTAGCCCCAGTACCCCAAAACTAACACACCAAACAGCCAAAGGTCTGTGGATGCATCCGTGCTGGCTGGTGGCATTGGGGTCCCTCGACTTTGCAGAGAGACTGGCTGGTCCTAGAGGATTAGGGCTTCTAGTTTAGCAAAGCAAAGCAAGTGAGAGGAGGCCCTGGCTGGGAGAGGAGGGGCTGTGCAGTCTGACTCAGGCTCTGACCTGCCAGCACCTCCATAGAGGGTCCCTGATGGAAAAACAATATCTCTGATGGAAGCACTGTGCTGCACCTGGGGGGACATACAGTGACAAGTTCTAGCTGTCACTTGTCCAACAAACCATCCAGGAGCTAAGATAAAGCTGCCTCTCTGCCCACCTCAGGAGCAGCGGCAGGAAAATCTGCATGAACACTGAGCAAACCCAAACGCAGGCGGTGGAGGACCTGCGGAGGTCCTGGCCGGGGGGGCGGGTCCCTGCCCGCTGAGGACAGCTTCCTGATCCTGTTGACAGGCCTTCCGCAAGGCCACAGGTCAGTTGGGAAGCTGCAAGCTACCAGCCCTCAGGGAATCAGGTGGGGCCCAGGGGCCAGGGAAGGCAGGGGTCCCTCTGGGCTGGGGAGACTCCTCCATATATCTGGTATGGAGGGCGTGACTCCACCTCCCTCTGACTTAGGACCAGTCTCTGCTCTATTCTCACCTGCACGGGGGAGAAACAGCAGTCACTAGAGTGCTTTGGTGACAGCCCATAAAGACAAGCACCAGGAGGTGCTGGGCAGGTGCCCCTGCCCCCTCCTACCTCAGAACACCCTTCAAAAAAACTCCCCAGGCTGGGCTCGGTGGCGCATGCCTGTAATCCCAGCACTTGGGAGGCTGAGGCAGGAGGATCGCGAGTTCAAAGCCAGCCTCAGCAATGGCGAGGCACTTAGCAACTCAGTGAGACTCTGTCTCTAATAAAATACAAAAAAGGGCTGGGGATGTGGCCCAGTGGCCGAGTGCCCCTGAGTTCAATCCCCGGTACCAAAAAAAAAAGAAAAACTCCCCAGCAGCAAAGCTATTGCTAACTTGCACTTCCCCACGAGACAGCCACTCCTCCGTCCTGGCTGAGTAAGAAACCAATGGCCAACCTACGGAGCCCAGGAAGCTGGCGAGGAAGGCTGGCTAGGCAGCTGCGGGGGGCGCTCCCCAGCTGGCTCAGGCGGGGCCTGGCAAGCGCGTTCTGAGCAAATTCCTCATTTTCAAGGCCTCAGTGGACTGACTCACCACTCTTACTTGAGTCAGATGGCCCAAGTCACCAACGCAGCGACATGACGAGCCAGTCACATGCCAGCAGGCTTAGGAGGCAGCAGCCAGGCCGTTAAAGGACAAAGAAGTTCCGCCTACTCAAGACCCTGAGCCTGTCCTGCTCGGGAAGGATCCTGGTTTGCCTCGGCAGGGCAGGTGCAGGCGCAACGCCCCGGGCTTCAGTGGGGACGGGGGCGCCGGAGGTGGCGCACTGCCGGGCGGTGGGCAACCGGGCCTGGGTTTTCTCTTGCTTTCTGACTTTGTACGTGGAGAAAACCATAAACTCAGTATGTACCGAGGCTAAAGCCAGCCAGCCCAAGAGCACCCCCGCGCCCTGCGGACCCACCTGCTCCAGGCGCGGGCGAGGCCGCACCTCCCCTCGCCGGCACCGCGCCGTCCTCCGCCGCTACCCGCCCGGCCACCCGCTCCGCAGCCCACGCTCGCATGCCCCCGGCCTGGGTCGGCCCCGCGCGGTCCTGGGCTCGCGTCCCCCGCCCCACCTGGTCGGCGATGTCCTGCGTCTCGGCCGTGGCCGGCTGCGTGGCGCTGGCGCCCCCGCACAGCATGCTGGCGGCGGAGTCGGACGGAGCGGGCCGCGGAGTGAGGCGCGGGCGGCGGGCGGAGAGACCCGGCGTCCGCCCCACCCCGGTAGGCGCGGCGCCCACGTGACCGGGCGGAGCCACCGCGCGGGGGTGTCGGTCAACGCTGGGCAGGAGCGGGGCAGGCCGCCCGGGCACGCGCACGCACGCACGCACGCACACGCACGCACAGGCACGCACGCACCGGCGTCCTCGAAGGAGCTCCCCCCGTCTGGGTTGGCGTCGTCCTCCAGGTGGCCAAGTCACGAGGACGGGGGCGGGCGCAGCCCTGCGGAGCGGAGCCTGAGCTCCGACCCTTGCGGGGTGGACACGCAGTAGGGGCGACAGCCACGCGGGGACCTGGGGGTCCCGGCCCCCGCGCAGTGAGCGGAGGTGTGCACGCGTCGTACCACAGGGTACGGTGGCGGTGGCGGGCACGAAGCGTAGTGGGGCCAGGCGCGTGCCAGGGGCTGCCCGGGTTCCACAGGAGGCCCAGCAGGACTCGAGAGCTGCAGAAGGCAAGGGGAGAAGCAGGGCCCAGGACAGCCGGGAGATGGTCGGCCCCTGGCTGCCCACCTGGCTGCCCTGGGTCGCTCATCTGCAAGGACCGACCCTGGCCCCACTGGTGCCAGCTAGTTGTGTGGCCTGCAGTGGACGTTAGGACTGTGTCACCTGGGGATACGGTGAATGTGGAACGAGGAAGGACAGCGGAGGCCCAAGAAAGGGAAGAAAATGACTCATATGGCCTCAGCCTGGGGTGGGGCAGGGGCGCATCTGAGGAGTTAGGAAAGGGCTTGGTTCTGGTGGGGTCAGGGTGTAGAAGTTAGTTAGACTCGCCACCTGGGGGGAGGGAAGGGCTGCCTGCTACATTTGGGACAGCTGCGTGCTGGGAGCTGCGTGACTAGGTGACTAGAGTCTCAGAAAGATGCAGCCCTTCCCTCACCCTCTGGGCTGGGCCACTCCCTCTGGGCTTGGCCACTCCCGGGGTGCTGTCTCACTGACTCAGCAGAAGCAGCCCTGAGGGGAGGTGGAGGGGGCCATCAGGACTCCCATGATTGCTGAGTGAGGGGAGACTGATTCCCTCCCTGTAAAAATGGAGATCTCCTCTGTGAAGAAGACAAAGCAATGGAAAATAGGTGGCCAAGGACAGGCCAGGAGGTTTGGCTCATGGAGATTTCCTGTGTCTGGTCCTCCCCCTCTGCTGGACCTGGGTCATCAGTGCCCTCATTTTACAATGGGGACTATGTTAAGGAAACTAACGCCACCCCATGAAAACCAGCATTTAGAAAGCGGGTTTATTAAAGGCTTGCTGGGCAAGGGGTTGGCAGCCCCAGCAGAGACTGAAGGCAGGCAGGGGAGGGGCCTCACTGTGCACAAAGGGAGGCCCAGGCATGTCTTGGTGGTGCTCCTTAGAAGAGAGCTCTATGCAGTGGACTTAAGGGGCATATTTGAGGCTGTTTGGTTGGTCCTAGGCTGGAAGTGGAGACAGACATTAAGAAGCGGCTGGCTGGGATTGTGGCTCAGCGGTAGAGCGCTCGCCTGGCACACGAGCGGCCCAGGTTCGATCCTCAGCACCACGTAAACTGAATGCATTGTGTACAACTAAAGCAAGTAAATAAATATTAAAAAAAAAAAAAGAAGAAGAAGAAGCGGCTGGCCTGGCCTGTCTGGGCCGCGCGCAGCACATTACTGACCCTGGGTCTGGCCTGCTGGCAACTCAAAAGCCAATCCTGGAGAAGCAGAGTTGGTCTTCTTCATTGCTTAGAATGGCTTGATGGATCTTGACCTCCTGGGGCTAGTTTCAGTGGTTTGATTGATTTATTTATTTTTGGTGATGACGACCAGGGCTTCTTCACACTGAGCTACGTCCTCAGCCCTTGTTATTTATTTATTTTGGTACCAGGGATTAAACCCAGAGGTCCTTAACCACTGAGCCACATCCCCAGCACTTCTTATTTTGAGACAGGATCTCACTAAGTTGCTTAGGGCCTAAGTTGCTGAAGCTGGCCTCAAACTTGTGATCCTCCCGCCTCAACCTCCTGAGGTGCTAGGATTACAAGGGTGCACCACCATACCTGGCTTGTTTTTGTTGTTGTTGTTTTGTGGTACCGGGGATTGAACTCAGAGGCACTCGACCACTGGGCCACATCCCCAGCCCTTTTTTGTATTTTATTAGAGAGAGGGTCTCACTGAGTTGCTAAGTGCCTCACCATTGCTGAGGCTGGCTTTGAACTCGTGATCCCCCTGCCTCAGCCTCCCAAAGTGCTGGGATTATAGGCGTGCGCCCCCCGCGCCCGGCTGGCTTGTTGTTTTTGTTTGTTTCCTCCTGTGATGCTGGGGACTGACCCAGGGCCCCACACATGCTAGGCATATACTCTGCTCCTTTGAAAATTCACCTTGAGGTGGGTCTAAGTCGCCTCCTGCTGCCCGGCCTGCTGGGTAGCTGGGATCACAGGCCTGCACAGCTGGCTCTGTGGGTCTTCCGACAGATTGCTTTCCTGCAGCTTACAGCGCAGAGCAATTGCCACAGGATTAAAGGCTAAAGAAAGGGTGCCACGAAAGTCACCTGTTGCCGCCTGAAGCGCTTGGAGCAACGGAGCCGCGGGAAAAACTTCAGAAGCAAACTGGAGACAAACAGCTTTTTATTCTGATAACTTTTCTCTCTGGTTCTAACAACGACTAACACACGCCAAAACACACCCTAAAATGGCGCTGACCCGATCAGCAATTTCGGCCAAGTCACTCGAGATCCCGCAACAAGTCCCATGAGACTACGGGAGGAGACAATGCCCAAATCTCCACGGCTCTTAGTCAACTGCAATTCAAGTCAATCCCAAACAGGGCTCCTGCAGTCACCGAAGGCTCTGGTCTCCATAAGTCTGGAAGTTATTGAGCTGTTCACATCATAGCCATTTGGGTGGGGCTTCTCTTTGGAGCTTGGAACTCTGGCCAAAGGGAAGGGGCAGCCTTGCAGAAGGCCAAGGGGTGGGAGGCTCTGGAGGGACAACCCCCAGAGGAGCTGCCCTGTTACCAGCAGAGCTTTTGTCTGGCTCGCACCTGGTCGCTGTGAGTCGGTTCTCTGGCCATTTGTGGGCTGGCTGCCCTCTGTCCTATTGCTGCGGGTATGGACACGCACAGACCTACGTGAGCCACCCTGGAGGGCTGGCTCTGAGCCCACCTGCCAGGCTGTGGCTGCAGCCCTGGTCCCTGCTGTGTGGTGTGGGACTGCTTGCTGGACCTCTCTGTGCCCCTGTGGGGATACACACATAACCAACCAGCCCAAAGGGTCTCTAAAAGACCAACGAGTGAATGAGCACCCAGCACAGCGACCTCCGGAGGAGCTTCGAGCCTTGTCACCGTCACTGTTCTTGTGCAGACGCTGTGTTGTGCTGCTTGTTCTGCGGGAAGCTCTGGGAATACTTGTGCCTCTTTCCTTGGTGCCACTGTTTTTAGGGAGGCCAGGGGAAGGAATGGCTCTCCTGTCTCCCCACCAGAGCCACCTGGGCCCCAGCGCGAGGGCCTGAGTGTCACTTACATTTGAAATCTGTATTCGGAAAGGTCAAGGTCTTGAAGTCGAGCTATTCTGAAGTCTCAGTCTCGCCTGTGAAACCCCTGCTTTCCCAGGGTGGGTCCAACCGTATCTGTCCATTTGTTTCCCTCAGTGTCCCACGGTCCTTTCCCCCGGGTGAATCCACCTTTTCCCATTCCTGTTAGGCTCCTGTGCTAGTGACTCATCTGCCTGTTCCCAGTCCCCATCAAAAACGTCCTCATCAGCATTTGTTGCCAGTTGCATCCCAGCCTGAAACTGGTTGGGAGAGAAAGAGACATTGACAGGTTTGGACACTTGGGCAATTATTAATGTACCAACTTGCCAGTATCAAGGGAAACAGCAGAAAATAGGCAGGAGGACAGGTGCCCAAGGGGGCAAACCAAACCACGGGGACGTCCACCGCGGGCCTGCTGCTCTGGGACACCCACAAGGAGCAGATGGTGGCTTTGCCTCTGAGCTGGGCCCTCCAAGCTAGCCATCTCTGAAAGGATGGGGAGCTCGCAAAGAAAGACTTCCCTCCTGAGTCGAGGGAAGCACGGGGGCCACTGCCACTTGCTCGTGCTGGCAGAGAGTGTGAGCTTAGGAGCACTGGAGGAGGCAGAGGAACTGCCGGGACCCCACTTGGGGGTAGCTGCCTTTTGGGGCACACCTTGTTTGGGGCTGCTCCTTGTCCTGACCCAGCTTCTGTCTCAGTGTCTCCCTGTGTGTGTCTGGGGGATTCCCCTGTGGACAGACAGACGGCCGGCTCCTTGCTGTGCCCTGGTGCCCACGTTTTACAAGTGGGGGGATGACACCTGTGCAAACAACGGTGAGAACAAAGCAGGCGTTGATGCAGGGCGGCTCTGCCAGGGAGCCAGCTGCCCTGCTGTTGGCAGAGGGTGGGGCGGGCAGGGAGGGGAGGTGACGTCTGCGCACACCTCCGTGTCTGCCTCGGGGCAGGGGCTGGGAAGTATTCGATGCCTACACACTTGAGGAAATAAGAAAACAAGACTTCAGAATTAAAGTTGTCGAGTCAAACTGTTATCTCAAAGAAAATTAATGGCCGGATAGAAGATTGATCAACAAAAATGGCCCTCACAGAACGTGGGAGCAACTGCAGTACCCAGCCTCCTCCCACAGCAGGGGCACTGTAATTACCAAGGGGCACCCACAGGACAGCGTGAGCCATTGGAACGTGCACCCCTGGGGTGTGCACAGCCGTGCAGGTTCCCGGGCCTTCCCAGGGGTTCTGTGCCTGTAGATGGTGGGCATGGCCTTCACACTGGCCGTCCTGGGGGCGGGCAGGTATTAAAACTCACCTCTCTGTAATTTTGTATCTTTCTGAATGTATTCTTGGGGTACTGGGGATTGAACCCAAGGGCCCTTTATCACTGAGCCACATCCCCAGTGTTTTTTTTTTTTTTTTTAATATTTTTTTAGTTGTTGATAGACCTTTTTGTTATTTATTTATCTATTTATTTTTATGTGGTTTTGAGGATGGAACTCAAGTGCCTCACACATGCTAGGCAAGAGCTCTGCCACTCAGCCCCAGCCCCAGCCCCAGCCCATCCCCAGCCCATTTTACTTTTTATTTTGAGACAGTCTAAGTTGCTTAGGGTCTCACTAAATTGCTGAGGCTGGCCTCAAATTTGTGGTCCTCCTTCCTCAGCCTCCTGAGTTGCTGGAACTACAGGAATGCACCATCATACCCAGCAAGAAATAAAAAGACCTTTAAAAAAAATCCTTTTGCGCCAGCTGCACCGGCGCATGCCTGTGATCCCAGCAGCTTGGGAGACAGGCAGGAGATTCGCAATTCAAAGCCAGACTCAGCAACTCAGTGAGACCCTGTCTCAAAATAAAAAATAAAAAGGCTTAGAGATGTGGCTCAGCTGCTAAGTGCCCCTGGGTTCACTTCCCCAGTACCAAAAAAAAAAAGTCTTTTAGAAAAAGAAAAAGTTATTTTATTTCAGAATTGATGTATTTTGAAAAGTCAGTGATATTGTGGGAACATGCTGAAGTTTACAAAATTATCACTACAGTGTGATTAAACTATTGTTTAATTCTATACATAGAAAATAATGGATGGATACCTAGGCATTGTTCTTTCAGGCCCTGGGAAGCTCCTCCCCCATCTCTCTCCTTCCATGTCCTATAATAAGGGGTGGAGGGAGATCCCGTGGGGGAGGAGCAGCAGGTGGAGGTGCGTGTGTGCAGGACGCAGGCAGGGTGGGGGAGGCAAGGTGCAGGGCCAGCAGGCAGGAAGCTGGGGTGCAGCAGCAGCCGGGACCAAGGCCCCTGCTCAGGAAGCGCTGGGATTCAGCATGGCCACGGCAGTGTTGTCTTGCTCTTTCTAGCTCCAACCAGGGGCACCTGCCCGGGTGCACAGCTCGGGATGTGTCCTGGCCGGAGCTCAAGGTGCCACATCCGCAGGCACTGGACCTGCTGGGACTCCTGCTCTGCCTCCTCACTGCCCTGGACAAGGTGCTCGAACTGGAAGCTTCCATGTCCATCTGCCAGAGGGTCAGCATGGCACCTTCGCAGGAGGGTTTCTAGGTTCCAGGAAGGCACGCCTGAAGTCCTGGGCACACAGTGGGCCTTCCTGAGTGTAGTGAGCGTTGTCTATCTTCCTTTCCTGCACCCGAGCAGAGGGGATGGGGTTCCACAAAACATCATGTGTTGCCGCCTGCAGCTACGATACCGCGGGAAAGAATTCGGAGGCAGACTGGAAATGAATAGGCTCTTTATTCTCGCTTCTTCTAACTTCTCTCTCCGGCTCCAACAACCTCTCCAACTCCAACCACCCCCTCTAGCCAACCTCACCCGGTTAAATACTTTTTGCCTTAATAAGTATACACGTGTCAACAGCTCAAACTTACAGGTGCGTCACACAGTGTTCACGGGCATAGAAAGGTTCTTAGATAAATGCATGAATATCAGGTGAGAATACTGAAACGCCTCTATGGCTCTCAGCCGCCATCTCAGCGATCTCCTTATTAGGGCTCTTACAATCATGTCCACACAGGACATCTGAGCGTGACCTCACTTTGGAAATGAAGTTGGTGAGAGGTGAACTCGCGGCTGGCACTAGCAAGTCAACTTGCACTTTTGTCCCCAAGGACCTGACTGAAGAGGAGCATGAGGGAGGGCCCCGCAGAGCAGCAGCCACCGCCCTCCTCAGCAGTCCTCTTCCTCCACGTTTAGAGGACCAGGGACGCCTAGAATGCCACGTGACCTGGAGACGGCATCATAGCCACAGCAAGAGGATCGAGTCCTGCGAGGATCGGTGACCATGCTGATGCCCACCAGCCATGGTAAAAGTGAGTTGCCCCAGGAGCCCCATCCAAGCCTCTGCACCTGCAGTCCTGGGCGAGGTGGCGTCTGGGGGGCGGCTCCGCACCCCCACCTGTGGCCTACTGCCAGTCAGGCTCTCTCTTCTCTGTCACCCTGTCTCTTGAGGTGTTAGCTGCATTAGGTGGCCGTGGCATACTTTTCACAGTTACAGAAATAAGGTCTTTGCAGATGTAATTAGTCAAGAGAGATCCTGCTGGACTAGGAGCGCCCGAAATCCCACGGTGGTGTCCTTATAAGAAGAGAAGAGGACACAGGAAAGAATGGCTGGGGGGGATGGACAGAGGGGGGAGCCCAGCGCAGACGGAGGCGGAGCCTGGAGCCCTCGAGGGAGCACGCCCCCCAGGCAGCTTGACCTTGGACTTCAGGCTTCCAGAACTGTGAGAGCGAGTTGCTGCGGTGTTGAGCCAGCAGGTCTGTGGTGTTTGTCACAGCAGCCCTGGAAGAGGTGCCTTCGCCCTGTTCATCACCTATACGTTCCCGGGCCTGGGAGTCACACTGTGCTTTTAGAGGTGTCATAGGCACACTTGGACCAGCATGTTTTCATCCAGTTGAGCCTGGAGTTGAAAGACCAAGGCTTAGGAGACCACAGGCCCCTGACCATGGCGTGTTTATACTCTAGACAACAAAGCACAGCAGGACAACCTCAGGACAGGAAGTGGCTCAACGTGACATTGCAGGGAGCTGAGATGGTGGAGTTCATTATTTGTGGGACGGTGTGCATCCTTCCGTGCTGGCGGGGACCCAGCAGGCACAGCTGTTTCTACACACTCGTCAGTGCAGCAGTGTTCTGGGCGTAGGAAACAAACAATACCCCTGCCTATGGGAGCTGATGGCAAAATGCAGTGTCTGTGAAGTTGTAAAATAATGCCTTACCCAAGTTCTTGTCAGGCTTTCTCCTTTTTTCTATCTTTATAATATTTTTATACTGAAATAATTAAAAAAAAAATAGTGCAGAAGCCAGGTGCAGCGGTGTACCTGGAAATCCCAGTGACTCAGGGAGCTGAGGCAGGAGGATTACAAGCTCCAGGCCAGCCTGCACAACGCCGTGATGAAACTGGAGTTTAAGATGAAACTAGATTCTCTGCCTCTGCTGGTGCGTGGGTGTGCATCACCTGCAGGCCTCTGCAACCCAGAAAGCCCATTAGCAGCTGGATTCTTCCCCAGCACTATCCAGTGGCGGGTGGCAGCTCTTAATGGTGGGCTCTGCCCTCAGTGTCACAACAGACCCCAGCAGCTCACTGACAATTTCTTCCTGGGTTCTTGTCTTGCAAATTCAAAGAATGAAATCCACAGACAATAATGGAAGGCAAGAGTAAAAGGACTAGGATTTATTTACATGGAAAGAGGGTGAGAAGGGACCCTATTACAAGTTGTCCTCGGAGGATGCTATTCTAGGGGCTTATATAGCTCTTGGGTCAATGATGCTGGTCCAAATTATGCCCATCCGATCTTGGAAAAGTACCAGTGCTATCGGTTAGCCCTTGATTCTGAACTGCCGGATAACCTTCTTTCAGATCTGCCCTCACTTCTGTTTTCCCACCACTCAGGACAAAGGTTTAGATTCGACAAGACCCTGACTCAAAATAAAAAGGAATGGGGATGTAGTTTCAGTAGTAGAGGCCTTGGGTTTCATCCTAAAGCACTGGGAAAAAACACAGAACTCCTGTCAGCTCTTCCTGTGTCCCCAAAGGCTTGCATCTTACACAATTTACACAGATGCAGTATGGAACCCCAAAGCAGGAAGCCAGCACGGTGGTACTGTCCCAGTAACTGATCTGTGACCCCCTTCACCGTCCACCAGCATCCCACCAGTGGCTTTTTTTTCTGGTCCAGGCTTCTCCCACACAGTGCACTGTTTCAGAGGAACTTGGAAAATTGTCTTTCGTGTCCTTGACACTTTTTAAGAGTTTCAATCATTTTGAGGCATATTTCTTAGGGCATCCCACTGGGTGTGTGACATTGATGTCTTAGCTCTGGCGATGACCTTGATCATCTCATGAAGGGGTGTCCTCCGATCTCTTCATTGGGAAGATATTGCTTTCCCTTTGTCATAAGTCCTTGGAAACCTGGCACATGTATTTCTCATGATACTTTTACCCATGAATTTCATGTATTTATTTTTCATGGTGCTGGGGATGGAACCCAGGTCCTCATGCATGCTAGGCAAGCACTCCACCCCACTAATTTTGAGTATCCATACTGGATGGTTCTGTCACAGTCAAGTGGCGAGCTGATGTCCCAAGCCTCAGTTCTTGTGTTCCCACAAAACAAAATTTTTTAAAAATATTTATTTATTTACTTTATTTGTACACAATGCAATGCATTTATGTTTATGTGGTGCTGAGGATCGAACCCGGGCTGTGCACGTGCGAGGCGAGCGCTCTGCCGCTGAGCCACAACCCCAGCCCCAAAAGAAAATTTAAAGGCGGACACGAAAGGCCAAGCAAGCCGGGCGCGGTGGCGCACGCCTGTAATCCCACCACTTTGGGAGGCTGAGGCAGGAGGATCGCGAGTTCAAAGCCAGCCTCAGCAATGGCGAGGCACTTAGCAACTCAGTGAGACCCTGTCTCTAAATAAAAATACAAAAAAAGGGCTGGGAATGTGGCCCAGTGGTCGAGTGCCCCTGAGTTCAATCCCTGGTACCAAAAAAAAAAAAAAAAAAAGAAGAGAGAAAGGCCAAGCAAGAGAATTTTATTATAAGTGAAAGTAAAGTAAGGCTCAAACAAAGAACACCTTCTAGAGAGAAAGTGACAGTTCCACATTTGCCCTGGGAACTGACATCCACCTTCCATAGTCTACCAAGTGGATGTTTACCTTCTCCACGTGGTGGTGGTGGGGTTACTGACCCTAGTTGGTTCTTTCAGGAACTGCTATGGGGACCAGTGCACTGGGGATGGGGTTTCATCTACAAGTCAATTGTAGGTTAGTGTAGTTGCTGTGGTCAGCCGACTTTATCTTAGCTCACTGGTGCTACTGAAGAACTGTCCCCTCTGATGTCCACTGAGGAACCTGTGGCCATCAATCCTAACTATGCAGTGATCCCAGCTAGCCCATCAGGAGTCAGCCCCACTGATCGTTCCTTCTTGACACAGTTCTCAGTTGGCTCCTTTTGTTTCCACTTGTTACTCTCGGTGTTAGTACACCTGCTGTTTTTCTGCAAGTTACTCAATTATTCATTAGTTTTAAAAGGAATTTGAAGAAAACCTGTGACATTACTTATGTTATCAATTTGCATTTCACTGCTCATTAATACTACCTAACAGTTCTAAAAACAGTTTTCAAAAGTTTCCTGAAGAGGAATCACTGTGCATTTATTATAATAACTTCATTTATTTATTTTTTAATATTTATTTATTTACTTTAGTTGTACACAATGCAATGCATTTTATGTTTACGTGTGCTGAGGATCGAACCTGGGCCCACGCACGTGTGAGGCAAGTGCTCTGCCGCTGAGCCACAACCCCAGCCCCATAACTTCATTTATTTATTTATTTTTGTGCCAGGTATTGAACCCAGGGGCACCCAGCCACTGAGCCACATCCCCAGCCCTATTTTGTAGGAGCCCTATTTGGGGAGATGGCTTAAATTGCGGTTGACTATGGGCCATGGAGTTTTGGGCATTGCTGCCTTCCGCAGTCTCATGGGACTTGGCCTGGGATCTCGCGGGACTTGGCTGAGATTGCTGATCGGGTCAGCGCCATTTTGGTGGTGTGTGTGGCACGTGTTAGTCGTTGTTAGAGCCAGAGAGAAAAGTTATCAGAATAAAAAGCTGTTTGTTTCCAGTTCGCCTCTGAACTTCTTCCCTTGGCTTCGTTGCTCCAAGCGGCCATCGCTTCAGGCGGCAACACTATTTTGTATTTTATTTAGAAACAGGGTCTCACTGAGTTGTTTACTTTTGCTGAGGCTAGCTTTGAACTTGTGATCCTCCTGCCTCAGCTTCCTGAGCCACTGGGATTATAGGTGCACCTGGCCCAAGCCCTTTTTTTTTTTTTTTTTTTTTTTTTGGTACTAGGGATTGGACTCAAGGGCCCTCGACCACTGGGCCACATCCCCAGCCCTTTTTTGTATTTTATTTAGAGAAAGGGTCTCACTGAGTTGCTAAGTGCCTCGCCATTGCTGAGGCTGGCTTTGAACTCGCAATCCTCCTGCCTCAGCCTCCCAAGTGCTGGAATTACAGGCGTGCGCCACCACGCCCGGCCGAAGCCCTTTTTATATTCTATTTTGAGACAGGGTTTTGCTAAGTTGCCAAGGCTGACCTCAAACTTGCGATACTCCTGCTTCAGCCTCCTGAGTTGCTGGGATTATAGGCATGTGCCTTAGGAGGCTGAGGCAGGAGGATTGCAAGTTGGAGGAGAGCCTTGGCAATTCAGCAAGATCCTGTCTCAAAAATACAAAGGGCTGGGGATGTGGCTCCATGGTTAAATGCTCCTGTGTTCAATCCTCGGTACTAAAAATTAAGTAATAAATAAAACTCTAATTGAACACAGCTACATTCACTGACATAGACTTTATAGCTGATTTTTTTGCTATAATACAAAATTATTCAGCATATGAAACTGAAAATATTTTATCTGACTGCTGCCCTTTGAAATGCCTGCTGTTGGGAAGCCTGGATTTGGGGAGAGTTCCCACATTCTGAGAAGGTGTCATTGCCCAATCCATACAAACAATATGGCTCATGAGGAACACCTGCTTTGCCTCTGGGAGTCTGATATTTTGGTACGTGCCAGGAAGAAGCTGCTACGTGACTAGATCTTAATAAAGCCCTTGGGCACTGCGTCTCTAGCAAGCTTCCCTAGTTGGCAACATTTCACACAAGTTGTCACAACTCACTGCTGGGAAATTGGGAGCATCCCATGTGACTCCACCCAGAGGCCTCAAGGGATTCCCACCTGGCCGTCCCCCCACCCCAAGCACCTTTTCCCTTTGCAGATTTTGCTTTACATCCTTCTGTGATAAACCATGTGAAGCCCAGCACTGAGCCCAGACTTCTTGCCTACCTCCCTACTTGGCCTGGCCTGGCCCTCCTCTTCCACAATAGTCAGGCCAATTGTTTGTTTTCTCTTTTTGGGGGGGTTGGGGGGCATACTGGGGACTAAACCCAAAGGCACTTTATCACTGAGCCACATCCCCAGCCCTTATTTTTTATTTTGAGACAGTGTCTCCCTAAGTTATGAGGGCCTTGCTAAATTGCTGAGGCTGGTCTCAAGCTTGTGATTTTCCCAAGTCGCTGGGATTACAGGTGAGTACTACCATGCCTGACAGTTTTCTTCTATTCTGCTGAGTTTAGTGATCAGCTCCCCAGTCTGTCCATAGTAATGCTAGGAACAGCAAACTACTCAATGAATGAGTAACAAGAATCGCCCCAGGAAATGATGATCTTTGTTCTCGAGATCTGCAGAAGTGAAAAGCATCTTGTGACTAGGTGATTAGGATACATGTGCGTCATTTACCCACAAAGCTCCATTACTCATCTCCCATATAAACCTCCCTAAAGTGGCCTCATGGCAAGAAGGACTTTGGGCAGTCAGCTTTTCAAATAAATCCATCTTCCTTGTCTGTTGATTGACCTGTGATGTGCTGAGCAGCCAGACTTGGGTCCCTAACATGAGTCCATCTGTCCGCTGGTCTTGTGAGTCCTCCTAGCAAATCGTGGAGCCGGTGTGGTCCTTGGCTCTGGACACTCGGGGTCCCCTGAAACATGGCCCTTTCGAGGAAGTTTGCTGGAACAAAGATAGCAGTGTCACACCTAAGAGGCTCCACAACCTTCCTGCGTCACACCAGCATCTCGTCTCCACGGACGTCTTCCCACCCTCCCCGAACGGCGTCACGGCCCGTCGGTGGCCGGGGTCCGCTCAAGCTTCGTAGGGCGCCTTCTGCCCTCCTAGGGCCCGCTGTCCAGGCACCAGGTTGAGGCTCTGAAGAGCCCGACCCGCGGCCTGGAGCCGTGACGCTCAGCGCTGAGAGGCGCCGGGCCTGGCAGGTCGCGCAACAGCCTCCGAGGGCTCCTACAGGGGCGCCCTCCTAGGCCGCGGGGCTGGCCGCGGCCTCTGCCCTCTGCCCACTGTACCAGCCCTGCAGGGCGCAAGCGTGCGTCCTGGCGGCGTCGCCGGATGATGACGCAGGACGCGCGGCGTCGCGGGATGATGACGCAAACGCGTAGCGTCGCGGGCGGGTGACGTGACATTCGTCACGCGCGCCGCAGCCGCGCTGTGGACTCGGGTCTGGGCTCCGCGGTTGCTGCGTGGCCGCCGCGGTCGCCATGGTTCCGCGCACGCAGCTCCCGCCGGAGATCCAGCTGGCGCAGCGCCTGGCGGGGAACGAGCAGGTGACCCGAGACCGGGCGGTGCGGAAACTCCGGAAGTACATCGTCGCCAGAACCCAGCGGGCCACAGGTGGGCGGGGGTGCCGGCGGGACACCGAGGGGCAGCGGCGACTAGAGCCGGGGCCGCGTGGGGCCTTCGCGGGGCGGCGGGCGCGTCCCCTCCGCGTCGGGCTCCTGCCCCGCCCCGGCCGCCGGGTCTGGTGGGGCGGGACCGGAGGCTCCTGGCCACGCTCTCCAGGTCCCTGTCGGGGAGCCCCCGCAGAACGTGCGCTCCTGCTGCTGCAGCTGCCCTGTGGGCGGCTCACTCCCCCACGTGTTCGCTCGCGTAGCTGGTGGCTCGTCCAGCCTCCCCGTGCCACCCTCGCCGAGGGCCTGAACACGCCTCTTGCTTAACTAACTGTTCGTCGTACCCGCAGTTCTCCAAGACTGTCCCACCCCTGCCACAGCTTGGGCACACCTGTACTTTGCTTAGAAATGCAGATTCTAAGCCGGGCGCGGTGGCGCACGCCTGTAATCCCAGCACTTTGGGAGGCTGAGGTCAGGAGGATCGAAGCAGCCTCAGCAATGGCGAGGCACTTAACAACTCAGTGAGACCCTGTCTCTAAATAAAATACAAAAAAGGTCTGGGGATGTGACCCAGTGGTCGAGTGCCCCTGAGTTCAATCCCTGGTACCAAAAAAAAAAAAAAAAAAAAAAAATGCAGATTCTAGGGTCTCAGCGCAGCAGAATTAGAAGCCTGGGCGCAGCGTCAGCCACCTGTGCTCCACGGGGGACTCTGTTCCACACGCTGCAGCCTCTTTCAGCCTCTTTTGCCCTCCATAGTGTCCGAGTGAAATTTCTTTGAACGTTTGAGGCGTAACACAGAGAAGCACAAAACTCCATGTAGCACTGGGTGAATGACCACCGGTAAATTCACTGTGGGCCACCATCCACTCGGGAAGGGGTTGAGATTCTGAATTTTGAATCTGAGGAATTCCAGGGTACCTGGCTTCTGCCTGTTGCGCCCCAGTGTTTAGTGAGTACATGAAGTTACCTGAAGAGGATCCCCCAGGGACTGAACTGGAAGGATTGCTTGGGGAGGGGGCACACTACTCTCCAGTTGCCTTTATAGCAAATAGGACTTTGGACTAATCCAGACGCTGCGTGGCTGGCACTGAAAGGTTGGGGTGGAGGTTCGCTTAGTCTGAATGTGACTGTTTTGGCACAGGTAGTTTCACACACGACGAGCTGCTGAAGATATGGAAGGGGCTGTTTTACTGCATGTGGATGCAGGACAAGCCACTCCTGCAGGTGAGTGCACAGGCAGGAAGCCACAGAGTGTGGGAGGACAGGTGGGCATTTGAACATGGCCAGGGACGCTGGTGAAGTTGTGTGCCCTCAGTGCTGTATTCTGTCTGGCAGGAGGGCAGGGTCTTTTTTATAGTGGTTCTGGCATGTGCTAAGGACAGGCATGGTTTGCTGAGTCAAGCACCACTGTGCCACCGACAGTGGCAGTGCTGGCCAGGGCATGGGTGAAATGTCCCATTTGGTTGAAAACTAAGTGCTGAAATCATGAAATTCAGGGGATAGAATCAGGTCTTCTGAGGTAAGAATTTCTCCTACTGACCTTTTAGAACAGTAGTTTTCAAAGTGTTAATTCTTTGCCCTTTAAAGCCACTTGGGTGTCAAGGTACTTATTTAAATGCTGATCCTTAGCTCATATTCTGTACTTACTAAGCAATCTTCTCTCAGTGAGGCTGTGGATTTTGCTGTCTTAGCACGTACACTGGGTGATGCTTGACAACAGAGGCAGGCAGGTAGTGAGTGACTTGTAGGTCTCGGCCTCATGTCCTGCTGATTGGAGGCTCCCTTCTCTCTCTGCTCTCCCATTCCCCTCGTAACCAGCCCCTTCTTGCTCTAAGCCTTGGGCAGAAGGGCAGTGACTGCCACTCTCTGTGGCGGGGGTTCTTTCTCAGCTGTGGGAAGCTTACCCAACTCAAGTTACTGGGCTGAGACCCACTGCTCCTGGCTCTCTGTGATGAGTGAGTGGACCTTTGTGTTGACTTGTTATTGTGAGAGCACAGTGCTTCAGGGACTGAGGGTGTGCTTCTTATTCTCTGCACAGGAAGAACTAGGAAGGACCATCTCCCAGCTCATCCATGCTTTTCAGACCACAGAGACACGTGAGTATGCTGCTGTAGTTAAGCCCACGTGTAGATGCCAGAATCACAGAGATTCAAGCCATCAGACACTGAAGCGTGTGGTCTGAAGTCTAAAGCGAGAGAGCAAGCCAGCATCTGGGTTCTTGTCAGGTGTGGAACATGGCTCAGGGTGCTCAGCCTGCGTCACCCACTCCCCCAAATAGGCTCAACTCAAGAGCAAATGAGGCTGAGGTCCTTCATTTTAAGTGTTAATTAATTTATTAATTTATTTATTTTTGGTACCGGGGATTGAACTCAGGGGCACTCGACCACTGGGCCACATCCCCAGCCCTTTTTTGTATTTTATTAGAGACAGGGTCTCACTGAGTTGCTAAGTGCCTCGCCATGGCTGAGGCTGGCTTTGAACTGGCGATCCTCCTGCCTCAGCCTCCCAAGTGCTGGGATTACAGGCATGCGCCACCACACCCGGCATTGAGGTTCTGCATTTTAAAATGAAAATGAAAACTAGTGTAATGTTAGCCAGATGTTGACTGAGTTCTACCTGATTGTTTTAATATTCCTGCAGTGTATTTTTCTAGCTCTTCATTCTGTCCATGATGAGTAGTTCTCATCTTGCCTGCCCATCACAATCATTTGGGCAGCCTGTGAAAATCCTGGCCTCCAGTCCTTGTTTAGTCCAGCTCCTGGGGCACAGCCTGGGCATCAGCATCTTAGACCTGGTGCATCCAGGACAGCCAGCATTGAGAGTGTCCCCGACAGCAGCTGGAGGGGTGCTCCTGGTGCTGGTTGCATCCACAGTGGGTTTTAGTTCCCTTGTGTTGAGTAACTGGTGGAGTAGGTCCATGCTCCCAGACTGCTCCTTCCTAAGATCTTGCAGAACAGTTGCTGGGTTCAGCACCCAGCCTAAGTTGTCCGCCTGGTCTAGCTTCCATGACTTAGTAAACCCAGGCCTGCCTGTGTCTGGGCAGTGTCACCAGCCCTTTGCTCCTGCAGGAATTTTGTGATGGGAAATAGTTGGCTTCCTTGCGTCTTAAGTCCAAGGTGTGGGCAGGACTGGTCCCTCTTGGGGCCCCTCTCCTTGGCTTGCACACAGTGTCTTCTTCCTGTGTCCTCACAGTGTTGTCCCTCTGTGTGTGGGGGGAGGGTGGGCATGGACACCAGTCAGAGTAGGGCCCATGCTGGTGACCCTATTTCACCTTAATTATGTCTGTGAAGACCCCGTGTCTTTGCATTCACAGTCACGCCCTGAGGTACTGAGGGTTAGGACTTCCGCATGTTAGTTTAGGGAACACAGTTCAACCTCCAGCATCCTGTGTTGGACACACCTGTTATCTGTAGGGTCATGTCCACTGTTGGGTTCATGGACTGAATACTGAGCAACCTGTGTACAGATGATGCTGCCTTGGTGACACTGTCCTTGGGTGTTAGGAGGTGTGTAGCCTGAGCCAAGGTGGCAGCAGAGGAGCTGGGAGGACGAGGCCCGAGGGCCACTTCTCTTGCCAGCCACCGTGCTCCCTCCATGTGCCTTTCTCAGAGGACGTGGCTGTGGTTTGGGCTGAGCTCTGGCTGAGCTCGGGTCTCTGTGCCCGAGTTCCCTGTCTGCTCAGCCTGCTGGGACTGAGGAACCCCAGAGGTTGCCCACGTGTGACTTTCTGAGTGGGGGCTTTCTGCTCTCCCCTGCCCTCCCAGAGTGGCCGTGTCCCTCTGTGACTCAGTGTTGATGTGGCTCTTCCCCCAGAGCACCTGTTCCTGCAGACGTTCTGGCAGACCATGAACCGCGAGTGGGCCGGCATCGACAGACTGCGCCTGGACAAGTTCTACATGGTGAGGAGGGTGCGGTCCCCTCCCTCCTCGTTCCTTTCCGTTTTCTTCCCATCTGGGTCACTGGCTTGCTTCAGAAAGACAGGGAGCTGGGTTTTGTGGACACTGCTGCTCTGGCCTCCCTCCCCCGTGGAACCACAGCTTTGCACTGTGACGTGGAGCAGTCCTCAGATGAAGGGACCTTGTCACTGTCTTGAAGCCAGTGAACTTAATGGGGATGCCCAGTAGGGCAGTGTCTTTCTTGGCCTCACCAAAGACAGCTCAGTGGCCAGCTCCAGCCTGGGCTGGCTTTCTGTGGACAGCACAAGGATTAGTTCCTCACGGTGAGGCGCACGTGACAGAAGTGGAGCTCGGGAGGGTGGGCTCTGTGGCGTAGGGGCCCTGGGGACCTTGGGGCCTGGGCCAGGGCCAGGCACAGCCCCTGCAGGACGTAGAGCTGGAGGCCAGGGAGCCCTGTGTGAAGTCTCCACCCTGCTGTGTAGCGGCTGGGTCCTCTCACGTGATGAGTACTATGGTTTTGAAGGCCCATTTCCTGGGTTCCCATGTGACCAAGTTCAGCAGCTCAGGGCTGAGCTTGGAGGCCTTGTAGGGAGGCACGTGCCATAGTGTCCCAGGAGCAGCCTCCTAGCTGTTGGGGTGTGGTGCACAGAGGCAGTCTTGGGTCCTTGGTCACTCTTCACCATGCCCTGGCACCGCATGCTGTGTTGAGATCCTAAAGGTAGGAGGACTACAAAAGTGTTGAGCCGTGTGGGGCAGATGTTGGGCCTGGGCTTCTCTCTCAGAGCAGAGAGGACGTACCTGTGCCCTGCTCTCTGTTGGGGCACGGAGGCCTTGGAGGGCTTGGGGAAGAGTGCCTGCTTCACACTGGCTTCGCGGCAAGCTCTGCTCCCTAGGGAGGGGCTCCACCTCTCACCCCCTTTTTTTTTTTTTTTTTTTTTTTTTTTTTGTGGTACCGGGGATTGAACTCAGGGGCACTCGACCACTGGGCCACATCCCCAGGCCTTTTTTGTATTTTACTAGAGACAGGGTCTCACTGAGTTGCTAAGTGCCTTGCCGTTGCTGAGGCTGGCTTTGAACTCGCGATCCTCCTGCCTCAGCCTCCCAAAGTGCTGGGATTACAGGCGTGCGCCACCGCACCCAGCTTCTCACCCCATTCTCACGTCTCACACAGCCACGAGGTCAGCCTAGTCAGGGACCTGACGTAGCTCTATCTTAGCATGACTCAGCTGCGTGCAGAGCTGCCTTCTCGCAGGGTGTGGTGGCGCACGCCTGTGATCCCAGTGGCTTGGGAGGCTGAGGCAGGAGGATCATGAGTTCAAAGCCAGCAACAATGAGACACTAAGCAATGCAGTGAGACCCTGTCTCTAAATAAAATACAAAATAAGGCTGGGGACGTGGCTCAGTGGTTGAGTGTCCCTGAGTTCATTCAGTCCTCAGTACCAAAAAAAAATGAGGAGGCGTCCACCTGCGTTCCCTCCGTAGCCGCTCTTCAGCCGGCCACTTGCTTGGGATGGGCTGCAGCCCTTCCTTGGGGAGCTCCTGGGCGTGGAGGGGAGGGCCTCGGCCAGGGTTGCGTGTGTCCCCTAACATGGGTTTCCTTTTGTACCAAAGCTCATGCGGATGGTTCTGAATGAGTCCTTGGAGGCCGTGAAAACCCGAGGATGGGAAGAAAGGTGGGTCCACGTGCCGAACCTGAGTCCTCGGGCCCCTGAGGCTGGGCGAGGGGCGTCCTGTGTTTCTCCTGTGATTCTTGGTCCTAACGAGGTGCTGGGCTTCATGTTGAGGCATGCCCCCAGTGGTGCTGAGGGTGAGGGCACTTGCAGAAGTCAAAAGTGGTCCCGTGCCGTGGAAGTGCCATTGCTGTGAGCCAGGGCGGTCAGTCCTGAGAATCAGAATGGAGTCTGCTAGGCACAGTGGACGGGCCGGCAGCCAAGGACACCTTTATGATTACAAAAGAGACATTGCAGCTCTGTCAGTGGGCACTGCTCCCAGTTTAAATGTGTTCTGCTCCCCGCGCGTCTTCCTTTCAGCAGCGGTGCTGGGGCAGGTGGCCCAGGCCCCCCCACCCCATGAGCTGTTCTCTCGCCTCTGGCTTCCACGGGGCAGCAGCGGGCGTCCGCCCAGGACTTGCTGGCCCTGTGCTCTGCCTGGCTTCAGCCCCACCTCCCTGCCCTTTGGGAGACCCCAGGCTTGGAGATCTGATGCCCGGGTGCCATCTGGGCTACCCAGGGCTCTGCCTCCAAGATGGGGCATTGGGTTTTCAAGCCTTCATTGGCAGCTGGAGTTCTACAGTGTAAAGTGAGTTTCTGAGTGTTTCAGCAGTTAAAGTTTTTTAAATTAATAAAATTACCTACAATTTTTTATAATTATGAATGATGCATGCACAATTTAAAGAACTCAGAAAACTATGAAATATTAAGAAATATCTTTTCCCTTTCTTTAGGTACTTGGGATTAAACCCCAGGCCTTATACATGCAAAGCCCACGCCCCACTACTGAACTAGTAGTGAACCGAACCAGCCCTGAAAAGTCACCTTCACCCTGACAGGTGGTTGCTTATAAATGCACCAGGAGTGGTGGTGCCCACTTGCAGTCTGTGACTTGGGAGGCTGAGGCCACCCTCAGCAACTTAGTGAAACCCTGTTTCAACAAGGCCTGGGGAGGGAGCCCAGTGGTAGAGCGTCCCTGAGCTCAGTCCCCAGTCCCCAGCAAACAAAAACACAGTGCTATAGCCATCACTCTGCAGAACACTCCTGAGCATTAGCCTCTGTCAGCCTTCTGCTGCTGCAAGGTTTTGTCTTTATTCTCCTTTTCAATTATTATTATTTTTTTTTTAAAGTGTGTGGTGGGGAAGTGGATTAGAAGTGTATTTGGAATTGATTTGTAATTAGTGTGCCCAAAGGAGTTGCTCTAAATCCACAAACCCCGCCATTGCCCAGATGTCAGGGGGCTGTTGGGACAGATTCAGCTTGAGGCCGGGCTGCCCTAGCTCTTGTCTTCGGGGTCACACGGTGAGCAGGTCCTGGCCCAGCTCACTTTCTCTCTTATGAAGGAGAATCAGCAGGAGCTGGACTAGTTCACTGAGAGCCTGGAGGTGTGAATCTCTGTGGGTGAGCCTGCACTCGGACTGTAGCACCCCTGGTTTTGTGTAATTTCTGTCCTTAAATTCCCAGTGAGGAACTTAAGTCACTGAGAGCTGGTGACTCTTGCTCATTTTTAGGACTTAGTAGTGGGGGTCATCCTGAAGGGGCCCCGTGCCTCAGGGTGACCTTATTGTGATCACCTTGTTTTGGTTCACTGTTACGAAAGTAGTTGCATCCTCACGGTAACAGCCACTGGGTGCAGAGTGTCCTGGGGAGCACTGGTGACCTCTTCCCCGGGCAGTCAGTTCTGTGGGCAGGCAGAGTTGATGGCCTGGGGCTCACCACTGCCTGTCCCAGTCCCCACGGGCAGACAGGTCTTTTTTTCTAGTGCGTGAGGTGTCAGCAAGAGTCCACAATGGCCTCCTGCTGTGGTTGTGGTGCCTTTCTCTTGGTTAGCAGGGGTCTCGCCTCCTTTCCTGTGAGCCTGGTAGAGAGTCACTTTTCCTTCCTCAGCCTTTGGTTCTGTGTGGAATTGCCCAGGGCTGGGCTTGGGGCTCTGCACCGTTAGCACACCTGGGGTTTTGGGTGCATCTAGACGCTGAAGACTGTTTGCTCCCTGGAGCTCTCTGATCAGAGGGTCCGGGGCCTCCCCAAGATCATGGAACTCACATTTCAAGAAGAGCTACCACTGCATGTGTTCCCCACCGGTACTCCATGTGGCAGGTCTGGGAGGCCAGCAGATGGCTTGCAGCCCTCAGCCCTTCCTGGGCGCTGCCTTCCTCTCCACCTCTGCTCTGTATTGATGCACATTCCTGAGCTGTACCCTGTAGGGACAGCAGAGGACCACCTGGCAAGGTGGCGTAGTGTCCTGTCTCAGCCTGGCCTTTTCCCACTTGCACCTCAGGTGTTTGAGATGTTGCTGAGGTCCACACACACGCTGTGTTCAGGTGCTGGCCATGCCACGAACACCTTGATTTCTAGGCTCCTTGCTGCACAGACCACCTGTGGGTGCAGAAGGGATGTGGTCCTGATGGAGGTGCTGCCTGTGTGCGTTCTTGCTGGAGCTTATGCCTTAGAGGGGCGGGGCACCACTGGTGTGTGGCTGGGTGGTTTTTTTTTTTTTTTTTTTTTGTACCGGGGATTGACTTCAGGGGCACTGGACCACTGAGCCACATCCCCAGTCCTTTTTTGTATTTTATTAGAGACATCATCTCACTGAGTTGTTAAGTGCCTCGCCATTGCTGAGGCTGGCTTTGAACTTGTGATCCTCCTGCCTCAGCCTCCCAGGTGCTGGGATTACAGGGGTGTGCCACTGCGCCCGGCTGGCCTGTGGCTCTTTTGGCTGCTGCTGTAGTTGCCCTCCTCTGCAGGCAGGTTGAGCAGCTTCTGGAGCTACTGACCACCGAGATCCTGCACCCCAACAGCCAGGCCCCCAACGGGGTGAAGAGCCACTTCATTGAGATCTTCCTGGAGGAGCTGACCAAAGTGGGCGCTAAAGAGGTGCGGCCGGGGTCTGTTGGGTGAAGGAGCTTGGCATGTGTGCCCGCCGCGGACTGACCAGCTCCCCTTGCGTCCCGCAGCTCACGGCAGATCAGAACCTGCGGTTCGTTGACCCCTTCTGCAAGATCGCCGCCTGCACTAAGGAGTAAGTGTTCACTTGCTTCTGGGCGAGACTGCCTGGGGGGATTGCCGCCCCTCGTGGCTGTCTGGGCTCTGGAGGCTGCTGGCCACGGGGTGAGGTGGGGGAGGCGCGGCACTGCTGTGGAGAGCCGAGTCCAGCGGGCTCCTGGCGCTGCCTCACCTCTCAGCTCCCTGGTTTTGCATAACATCACCCGGGGCATCTTTGAGACGATCGTGGAGCAGGCCCCGTTTGCCATTGAGGACCTGATGAATGAGGTGGACGCGCAGAGCGGGGAGGACGAGGCGTCGGATGGTGACAGTGGATCTGTGGAGGGTGAGTGTGAACGGGACCCGCCGTCCGTAGGCTTCTTGCAGGTGAGGGTCACAGTACACTAAGGTGGGCTTCTGCCCTCCAGTTCCCTGTCCTGGGCCGAGCCTGTGTGGCCGACTGGTCCCCTGCTTCTGCTTCACCCGGGGCTCCCTGGCAGTACAGCAGCCAGTGACCTTGGAGAGCACCAGCACATGTCTCTGCTCTCCTTGCCCGCTGTGGCCGCAGGTGTGCTCTGCGCTGTCCAGCTGCCAGCTCCTCCCGTGCTTCCCACTGCCCCCAGCCAGCTCCCTGCAGGCCTTGCTCTGCCGGGCCGCGGTGCTCCCTAGGGCCTGCTGCACCCTGTCCACCGGTCACTCAAGCTGCCTGCCCACCCTGGTTACAGTGCAGCCTCCGCTCTGCCTTACACTGGGTTCCCCCATGTTGGGTCACTCACGGGGACATCCATCAGCTGCTCTGTGGAGCTCCTGTTCCTGGCCCATGTCCTCCACTAGGACCAGGCGTTCTGTCTGCGTCCCTTGCACGGGTTCCGTGCTGGGTGCAGCCCAGGGTGCTCTGGTGGCAGCAGGTCTAGCCTGCCTGCTTCCGGTCTTGCTGCTGTGTCCCTGTCTCAATCTGCAGGCTCTGTGTACCATGTGACATGTGCTGTTGGAAGGGCAGGGTCACCCACAGCTTAGGACTCGGTGCCCATGCTGGTGCGCCCCTGGCCTTCCAGAGGCCAGTCCTCACCCCCTTCCCAGGCCTCCCTTGCCCTCCTGTCATCCTGGAGTCTCCAGGCAGGTCCTTAAAGCCTGCCTGTGGTGCACCACTTCCAGAGGAGCCCACGGCCTGCAGCTGTCACTGTCCACATGTGCTGTCCCCGTAGCTCTGTTGTCCTGTGCCTGCCTTCTGGAATCAGCACCTGCAAAGCCCTGAGCACCCAGCCTGGCACCGAGGGCCTTGACTGAAACAGTATCCCACCGCCCCGGGTCCAGCCCTCTGGGTGGCTTGGCTGCCCTTGGTCCTTGCTGTGGGGCTTCACCACCAGCTTTGCTGCCTGAGATCTGCTGAGACCACCTGGGAGGCCACCTGACGGCCGCTGCTGTCCTCCCATCCTGTGCCTGCACGCACCAGGGCCCTGCACACGTAGGCATGGGGCTGTGGAGGTCATGAGGTCCTTCTCATTCCAGGCTCCGTACACAGGGCTGACAGGGAGACGGGCGACGACGAGGACAGCGCTGGCCCCGTCCTGCAGGTAGCTGTCTGGGCCTGAGGGCGGTGGGCTCAGCCTTTGCTTTCTTGCTGTGCTGCTGGCTCCAGAATGGAGGGTGTAGCTGTGCACTTGGAGACTGACCTTCATGGAGGTCAGCTTTGGAGGAAGGACAGATGGCAGGCCTGCCTGTCTGCAGGGGGCAGGGCCCTGAGTGGATTGGGGTCAGGCGCTGGGAGGGTGGGGCAGAGGCAGCCCCGCAGCAGTCCTTTTGCCATGGACAAGTGGGCACCTCCTCTGCTGGGTGGGGCGCTGCTTCATGAGGGGGTACATGCCGAGTGGTTGGCGTTGGGGTCGCACTGGGACCAGAGCAGTGACCCGCATTGGAAATGTAGGGTGTCCTAATGAGGTGCAGTGCTGACTGCTGTTAGGTGAAGAAAGATTGGGCACTTTGGGTTAGAAGTAAGATTAGTGTCACTTGCTACTTCCTCGTCTGGCTGTGGCTGCTGGGAATTTAAGGTTGTGGGAGGGGCTGGCTTTGCAGACTCTGAACGTGTCCGGCAGTGCCACCCTGGAGATGCCGAGCCTCTGAGTCTGCTGGCGTGGGCCAGTGGAGCGCAGGAGCCTCATGGCGGGGTGTGTGCTGTGGCCAGCAGAGTTCACCCGCGGGCCGGGGCTGCTGTGGAAGGTGGCTGACCAGGGCCTCCCTTTCTGAGACAGTTTGACTACGAGGCCGTTGCTGACCGGCTGTTTGAAGTGGCCAGTCGACAGAGCACTCCTTCCCAGAACAGGAAGCGCCTCTACAAAGTGATCCGGAAGTGAGCGTCCCGGGCGCCTGCCTGGCCTCCCAGCCCGGAGCTGCCTGTTGAGCCCCTGCCTCTGCTGACACCACTCCCCCCGCACTGTCCCCGCAGCCACTCAGCCAGGCAGAGGGCTTCGGAGCTCCTGTAGGCGGGTGTCTTGGGCCCCTCAGCAGCTCTGGGTGTGTCCCCAGGACAGAGCTTTGGCAGGACCAGGGCCGTATGTGACAGAGTCTGTCTTGCTCTTGCAGGCTGCAGGACCTGGCTGGAGGTGAGGACTGCGTGGGCTCCGTGTGGCCACAACCTGGAGGCGTTCGTCCCTGTGGGCCTGCGGTGGTCCCCGTGCCCCCTCACGGCTCGCGGGGCAGGGGCAGGGAGGCGGGCTGAGGTTTTCCTTTAGTGTTTGCTGTGGTCCTCAGCCCTGGTGGCTGGGAGGCCTGGTGCTGGTCCAGGGCTCTGGAGTGGCTGATGGTGTTGCTGCCACCTGAGCAGGGAGCAGCTCCACTCTGGCGTGTGGCGTAGGTGACCCAACAGGCGGCTCCTTGGGAGGGTCATGCAAGATTTCAAACACGTAGCCGGTTGAAGGGTTCTACCTGGGTACCTGCGTGCCCCCGGGATTCCAACAGGAGCGTTGACTGTCCTGTCCATCACTTACTTGCCTGTCAGTCCATCCTGTGCCCACGTGGTGGCCTGTCTCCTGATGGCATCAGGAGCTGAAGGCTGGTATTTTTAGGTGAATTTCACACAGTGAAAAGCATGAGTCATACATGCTGGGTGGGTCACCCGTGGAGGGACAGGAGGGACCGTCGCCTGCGGGTTCCCTCCTGCCCCTCTCCGGTCCAAGCCTGTTTGAGAAGTGGACTGGCCGAGCACATGATCCAAGAAGGGCTTCCCAGGTGCTGGTGTCCCTGGGCGGGGACGGGCAGGTCTCACACTGTCCACCTCAGCTGTGGGGTTGTTGCTCAGCACCTCATGCCTGGCGGCAGAGCAGGCCCTGTCTTGCGCAGCGCGTGCAGGCAGCGCGTGCAGGCGTGTGCGGCACACTCAAGCCGCCCCTGGCCTCCTGACTCTGCCCGGGTTCTCAGGCTCCTTCCCCGAGGACGACATCCCCGAAAAAACCTACAGGCACCTGCTGGAAGGGAGGCGGGCGCGCAGGATGAGGAGGCGCTCGCTGAAGTCAAGGTCGCAGAACAAGAGGAGGAGGACTGGAGGTGATTATTGATGTCCAAGTGCTTCACCTGCTGCCCTGTCCCTTGCCCCTGGTCACCTCTGATGTCTTTCCCTAAGCCTCCTCTGCAGGCACAAGTGCCTGCCGTCCACGTGTTCTGGGACGCCCTGCGTGCTTGGGTCTCGGGCTTGACCCTGGGACCACTGTCCACCTTCCCCCTTCCTTGCCTGAGCACGCGCTCTCTGGGAGCTGGCCTGTCCAGACGTGGACGCCTCTCTCTGGGTCATCTCCCTCTTTTCCCATGCACCCCTCCTCTTTTGTGTCCTCTGGCAGTCCTTGACCTTGTCAAGGTCGTTCTTCCTCCCTGGTGGCCACAGGATGGTGCTGGGCAGGACGCCCATGCTGAGGGCTGCCCTGCATCTGCACTGTGGTAGGCAGGGCCTTGTGCAGATGTGGAGCTGCAGGGCCCGAGGAGCCTTCCCCGCCTCCCATCTGGATTGACCTGGCCTGGGCCGCCACTGCTGTCGAGGCCCTTCCATGCTGTTCCCCACCTGGGCAGTGACTTCCCAGCAGCCTGCCCTTGGCCTGGCCCCAGCACCTGTGCCAAATGCACAGGTGTGCAACTTTAAGTAAACCCTTGGCCTGGCAGCTCGGCCTGAGCCAAGCTCGGCCCTCCACCTCCCTGCACTGAGCCCGCCCCACTCCCCCACACCTTGCTCCCACGTCTGGGCCTCCTGATCCGTCCTCGACAACTAACTGGTCTTTCTGGAGGCGTGGCTCAGCCTCCCTGTCAGGAGCACAGGTGGCTCTGGTGACACGGGTCCCCTGGTGGGCTGTGGCCCCCTGGTGGGCTGTGGCCGCCGTGTCCTCCCCGCGGCAACTCCTCAGGGGATGGTGTGGAAGAAGTGCCCCTGTTTCAGCAGGGGAAGACGAGGAGGAGGCCTCCGGTCCAGACCTGGGCTCAGGAATTGAGGGGAAGAGGAGCCGGAGGGGGGCCAGCCCCAGAGTGGCATGTGCAGAGCCTGGCGGCCAGAGCGGGACCCCCAGGAGGAGGAGGAAGCCGAGGCAGCTGTGTGGTGCTGGAGCAGCCGGGGCCCAGGGCCAGGGGTCAGGGAAGGGGAAGAGGAAGAGGCTGAAGAACAAGAAGTGACCAGGCCAGGCCAGGACGGGCAGAGGCTGAGCTTGCTGTGGGCTCCCCTCTTGTGCAGCTGAGGTGGTTGAGGGGCAGGAGGCCTGGGCACATTGCCTTGGTCTCTGAGTGCCCACGGCTCCTGAACTTCTGTAAGGGAAGAAGCAGGGGGTTGGGGGAGTGTGTGGGCCATTTCATGCCAGCCTCAGAAAATGCACCCGTGTGATGACCTTGAGCCAAAAGTTCAAACTTCGGGGACTCAAGAGCGCCCGTCTCAGGCCTGGCCTGCACCACTGGGGTACACAAAATAAAATGCTGTATAGTCCTTTCCAGAGCTCGGCTGCTTCTGGGGTGCAGGTAGACACTGAAATGCAGGTGGGGCTTCCTGAGCACTATAGCATCTTATATCCCTTTTTGTGGGAAAAAAAATGTTCACCAGGTTTCTGAAACCTGGTGAGAGCTGCCAGAGTGTTGGCAGCGCCCAGCTGGGCAGGGCTCCGAGACCGCTGGGCCTCGCCGGCTTCACGAGCTTGGGCCTTGCATGCAGCTCTTGTTGATGTGGCCACAGCAGGAAGGCCTGGCTCCTGCCCTCAGGGACTAGGAGGCAGGGGTGACCAGGCATCCTGGTGGGCCTGGGCTCTGTGGCAGGAGGCCTGGGCAATCAACCTCTTTCAGTCCTGCCCAGTGGGGGCCTGGGGCTGGGGTCCGCTGGGAAGCAAGTGGGAGGCCGTGGGGAGGGCAGAGCCATCTGTCACCTCTTACCCCATGGGTGGAGGGGTGCTTTGGTGTAGGGGAGGGGTGTTTCAGAAGTTGGCCTGCTTGATTGTGGGTGCAGGAGTGAGCTCTGCAGGCAGTGTGCTCTCTTGCTTGTCCTTTTTAAATAAAGGCCATCAAGTGATAGCTGGAGACCCCTACACCATGGGCTCATCTGCCAAGAATGCTGATGTACATGTGACCTCATCCAGAAGACCTCAGGAAAGACTGGGAGTCGGACCAGCCTGGGTGCCAGGGCCTGGCGGCACGCAGAGTGAACCCTGCACCTGCACCTGGCACCTGCCCGTCTCCCTGCTTGTGGAGGGTGCCTGGCCGACGCCCGGGCTTCTCTGCTCACTTGTGCTCCCCTGCAGCTCCCTTACTCGTAGGTGTCCTTCCTGGAGCCAGGGTGACCCTGACTCTGTGGTGCCCTCCTGCTGGGTGGCAGCACCCCACTTGCCTGCAGTGACTCCCATGTTGCTGCCCCACTGCATGAACCCCATTATTCCCATGGGCTCTGGAGGCTACCGAGGGCCCTCCTCACCCGGGCTGGTGGCTGAGAACCCCGCAACACAGCCTGCTCCCCCTTGGCCTGTCTACTGACGTGTACACAAGTGTGTGGGGTACCTGTAGTCGGGTCCCCACAGCATTTGAAGCCCAACAGAACATGTAAGAAGCAGCTCGTGGACTCCCCTGGTCAGAGACTAGTGTCCTCTAGTCTTAGTGACCTCAACCATCAGGGAAACAGCATTTCCCACTGTCCCTTTGTCCTGGCAGCCTGCACACCTGTCTGCCTGCAGAAGTGGCAGGGCCCCAGCCGCAGGGTACACACACCAGAGAGTCACTGTGAGGACCATCCTACAAGTGCAGCTAGTGGGCAGCGGTGCTCTGTGGTGGGTGTGGTGAGGGCCTGCCAGAGCCCCCTAGCCTCTCTTTACCACTCCCATGCTGGGGATTGAGCCCAGGGGTGCTTAACCACTGAGTCACATCCCAGCCGTTTTTAGATGGTCTTGCTGAGTTGCTGAGGCTGGCTTTGAACTTGGGATCCTCCTGCCTCAGCCTCCCGAGCCTCTGATTACAGGTGTACACCGTGATTTTCTTAAGACTGGTTCTACAGCACTCAGCCCTCCACAGCCCATTTTAGAGCAATTTATCACCTCAAAAAGAGCCTCTAGTGCCACGCCCACTTTCCTCCAGCCTCTTGGGGAGAAGGCCTGGGTGGGCCCTGTGCTGCGGAAGCCCTGCCATGGCAGTGGGGGTGTAGTTGCAGGCTGGGGTGTCCCTCAGGCTTCCTTGAGCAGCCAGATGGTGAGGACTCGGAGGAGCAAGCACGGCGCTGTGCTGCCGCACTGCTCAGACGTTCTGGGAGGCTGAGCAGTAGTTCCAGGGCTATATGGCTAGCAGGGACATTCCGGGGACACCATGCCCCTCCAATACGTGTCGGGTGCAGCCTGATGACTGGGGGCTGCAGAGGCTGGCGGCTCAGGGCAGTCGGGGTCGCCAGAGCATGTCCCTTCCTGGTTCTGAGCAGGGGAGGACGGTTCTGGATCACAGACCCTTGCCTCAGCCAGGACAGTGGCACTTGTAACCGGCACCTCCCCCATTTTGGCCTCCTGTTGGAAGGCTAAGGCTTCTGATTCCCAGTGAGGCCAGGGGGCTGGTGGGGTGGGCATGGGGGAGTGCGCAGGGAGCTGAGGAGCCCTGGGTGCTGGGGCCCATCATGGGGAGCTGATGTCCGTCCTGCTGGCAGCGGGGCCGGAACACGGACAGCTCTTCGGAGCCCCCCTTGCATGTTCCGCTTCACAGAGACAGCCTGGCAAGAGGGCGCTGTCTGTCCCTCCTTGCTGGCCTAGAAGGTCCCAAGATGAGAACCAGACAACAGTTGGGACCCACACTCTAGATCCAGGCCACGGCCCTGGCACGGCTGGGGTGGATGAGAAGGAGGCCCTGCCACTGCCGTGTGGCCCAACAAGAGAAAGGGCTCCCACTGCAGGGTGGGGCCCCGGGCAGGCCCCGTGGGCACGCTTCCCCAGTGGACTCTTCTTTCCCAGGGGCACTGGCTTGGGGATGGTTTTGAAAGGCGTCACCAAGGACGGGCTGGTTGCCTTCTGAGCTGGACCTGACAGGGAGAAACGGTGACAGCCGCGCCCCATCACTCCGCACAGCCACTGCTGCGAGGGGTTTTGAGATGTCCCTCAAGTGCCATGTGGTGGCCACCAAGCTGTTAGCTCGCATCTCTTTTTGACTGGTGCCCTGTGTCCTCTGGAAGGTCACTGTGCAGACAGCTCTGCGCCCGGGTGGGCGTCTGCACACACCTACCTGCTTACACCTGTCACCGTGCGTTCACCACCACCCACCTACCCCGCCTGCCTGCCTCCTGGTGTCTCTCCCACCCACCCACCCACCTGCCTGCCACTGGTCTCTCTCCGGGCATTGCCCCCGTCCACTACCTACCTGCCATCTCTCTCTACCTAGCATCTACTGATCTGTGGCCTTAGTGTGAAACCACGGTTAATTCTGTCTAAAGTAGCCCATCCCTGGTGGGTGTCATGTCTCTATGTGGCATCCCCCACAGTGGCACCTCCCTCTCCAAGGCATCTCCCAATGGTGTCACCTCACCCCAGTGACATCCGCCACATGGACATGCCCACGTAGCCCCTTGTTGGGGTGCAGGCCTGCCTCATGGGGGCTGGGGGAGCAGGCACCTGGCTGGGCTCTCAGGCTCCGCCCCTGGGGTGTGGCCACGCCCGCCTCTTGCCTGGGATCTGCACAGGCACAGTACCAGCATCCGCCTCTGGGGGAGCCCTGGCCCTGGAGTGGGCTCTGGAGAATAGACTGCGGCAGGGTCTCCAGTCCCTCTGGGGGCCGCTGTGGTCTCCAAGGAAGGGCTTCCCAGCGGGCAGGAGCTTTTCTCCCAGTGCCCCTGGCTCTGCACCAGCCGGAGACCTGCCTTGCTGAGCACCGCCTCAGCTCTGCTCTGCCTGGGCTGGGTCTCTGCTCATCTCCCCGGCTGGGCTGGAAGTCACAGGCCGGAGGGGTGGTGCTGAGGTGCCTGTGTCTCCTGCCTTGGGGTTTAGTCTCGCTGGACACAGGCATCAGCTTCTTTAAGTTCTGTAACTTAATTATTAAATTCTGCCTTGATACAAATTAAAGCCGTGCCTGAAGTTGGAGAGTGGGCATTACCACACAGGCTCATTTAGCGTGAGAGCCCAGACTCCAGCTGCTTCAACAGGAAAGGCCACTCACTGGCCTTGGCGCTGGCCCCATGTGAGGTCACAGCACCACAGGCCTGCGTCCCCTCCTGAGCCCACAGCTGCCGGGCTCACCCACTGGGGAGTGACTGCATCCCAGCCACGGTCCCGCCACTGACAGACTGGTGTGTGTGGGGGCCACATTTGGCCCTGGTCCCACAGGGGCTGGTCTCAGGAGGAGGCTGCACCCAAGGGCCCCCCCTGCTGGGCTCTGATGTCAAGAACCTGAGGGAGCAGGACATGGGGCTCCACCAGGTGGCAGGCAAGGCAGGAGGCGGTACCTTTCCTAAGGCCGGACTCTGCTGCGGGTGCAGCAGCAGGAAGGAGCCTTGCCCTCCTGGCCGGGCGGGCGGGTGCGCAAGACGTCCTAGGTTGCCCTGAGTCCTCCCGGGCAGGCTCCCTCCCGCAGCCCGCCCCTTAGAACAGCCAGGCCGCCAGGCGCTCTGGTGGTGGATAGCAGCTGAAAGGGTAGCTGCTGGGTTTCCTCTTGAAACACCCCCTCTGGGGAAAGCTCTGGTCAGGCCAGGGCATTTCTCTGGACGAAGGTGCGGAGCAAGCTGCTCCTGGGCCTTGTGCCTGCACGGCATGTCCCCGGTGGCGGCTCCCCGCAGCGGCTGGGCAGCTCACAGACCTCACAGCGCCGCTCTGGGAGGGAGAAGTCCAAACCGGTGTGGGAGAGAGCAGGAGCGGGCCGGTGTTCTGGGCTGGGTTGGTGGCTGTGACTGGTGTGTGTGTCTCAGAGGTGTCTGTGGGCTGGTGTAGCTCAGTGGTGGGGCGCTTGCCACAAAGCAGAAGGCCAGTCACCTTCCTGACCTTGAGGTCGTAAGGAGAGACAGGAGAAGTTTGAAGGACGCATGTGTTCCCAAGCTGAAGTTGGTGGTGGTACCTGGTGGGTTATTGTATGATTCTTTTTCATCTTTTTTTTTAAAATATTTATTTATTTGTTTTATAGTTGTACACAATACCTTTTATTTTTACGTGGTGCTGAGGATCAAACCGGGTCGCGCACATGCTAGACGAGCGCTCTACCGCTGAGCCACAACCCCAGTCCCTCATCTTTTTTTTTTTTTTTTAATATTTTTTTAGTTGTAGATGGACCCAATATCTTTATTTTATTTATTTCTTTATGTATGGTGCTGAGGATCAAACCCAGCGCCTCATGCATGCAAGGCAAGTGCTCTCCACTGGGTACAGGCCCAGCCCTGTATGATTCTTCTTTTATCTATGTTTGGAATGTTACATATTTTTGTACAAAAAAAGTAAAAGAAAGCTGGATATGATGGTGCAGGCCTATAATCCCAGTGACTCAGGAGGCTGAGGCAGGAGGGTCAAGTTCAAGGCCAGCCTGGGCAATTTAGGGAGACCTTATGTCAAAATAAAAAAAAAGGAGTGGGTATGTGGCTCAGTGATAGAGCACCGGGTTCAGTCCCCAGTACTGGGGGAAAAACGCAAAAGAAAAGCGAAAGCAGAAGTACTAGGCCGGTCGCAGTGGCACATGCCTGTAATCCCAGTGACCTGGGAGGCTGGGGCAGGAGGATCACATGTTCAAAGCCAGCCTCAGCAATTTAGTGAGGCACTTAGCAACTCAACAAGACACTGTGTCTAAATAAAATATTAACAAGAGCTGGGGGTGTGGCTCAGTGGTTAAGTGCCCCTGGGTTCAATCCGCAGTACCAAAAAAGTCATCTTAGGCCGGGCGCGGTGGCGCACGCCTGTAATCCCAGCACTTTGGGAGGCTGAGGCAGGAGGATCGCGAGTTCAAAGCCAGCCTCAGCAATGGCGAGGCACTTAGCAACTCAGTGAGACCCTGTCTCTAAATAAAATACAAAAAAGGTCTGGGGATGTGACCCAGTGGTCGAGTGCCCCTGAGTTCAATCCCCGGTACCACAAAAAAAAAAAAAAAAAGTAATCTTAGGAAAACACGATTTTCACAGTTTCCACTCTGTTGTTGGCTTTTAGGGTTTTAGAAATGGGCTGTTTGAAAAGCCAAGCATCCCTAGGAGGCTGGCGTCCACTAGTTGGTCAGGCCTGCAGGCCCCTGCTGTCCAGCTAGGAGTCCACTAGTTGGTCAGCGTGGCCCTAGGAGTCCACTAGTTGGTCCTGTGCTCCTGTCCAGCTAGGAGTCCACTAGTTGGTCAGCAGGCCTGCTGTGCTGTCCACTAGGAGCAGCGCTTTCCGTGCACTTCTCCCTTGGGCCCTGCCCTCTGCTCCTCAGGTCTGTGCCCAGGACGGTGGCTGTGTCCCATGGGGACACTGTAGGCTGTCTTGGAGCCACCAACTTGCTTGTGTGTTCTTGCATCAACTGGGAGTCTCTCCCGCCACCAGCCCCAAGAACTGCCTGCCCGTGTTTCTCCAGAAGGCTCTTCGGGGGAGATGCAGCTTCTTGGAGAGCAAGCCTACTCCAGACGCCACAGCTCGCCGGAGACCACTACAGCGGGCAGGCGTCCACCCGGCCAGCAATGGTCAGCCACAAAGGGCCACTTCACAAAGGCCAGAGGTGGAAGGACACGGGCAAGTTCCCCAGGACTGGCTCACACCATCCTGGGTACCCTGGAGTCGGTGCTGTCACCCGAGACACTGCCCCTCGCTGATGTGCCCACCTCTCCCACAGCAGGCGTTCCAGGGGAAAGCAGGGCCCCCGCCAGCTTCGGCTCCAGCTGCTGCTGTCCGAGGACCTGGAAGCCAGTGGCATCCTTGCCACCGTCAAGGTCGCGTGGGTGTCGGTGGGAAACGAGCTCTGCTGGATGCAGGCAGAGGGACCACGACAGTCTTCCAGACAGGCCTTCTCCTTGGCCTGCAGCCCTCCCTGGGGCAGGTGGAGGAGTTCCCGAGAGTGGGCGGGGGTCAGCTCTCTGGAGTGGCTGTGGCCCCTGTTCTTCCTGGTGTCTGAATGGGGAAGGCTACAGCCCCTGTGGGGCGGCATGTGCTCTTGTGGCCCAGTGGGCCCGCCTGCATCGTGATGCCCTCCGCTCACCCGCGAGCCTTCCCACCTTCCCCACTGTGGTGCTTGGGGACCCTTCAGGAAAATGTGAATGCCACATGGCTGTCCAGGGATCCCTGTACCTGGAGCCCCTGTCCTCCAGGACCCGAGAGCTAGCCGGCTGTGTGTTGGAGGTGGGCAGGAGGCCCCGGGGCTTCTCGCAACTCTGCTGGATGCCCAGGAGACGCCCTGTGTGGCGGGTGGGGCCGTGGTCCCAGCACCGCCCTGGTGCACCAGCTGCCTGCACCCGACGCCCGCTCTGCTGCGCCTGCCGGTCTGTCCCAGGCGAGCTGAGTTAGTGAGGTGGGGTCGGCAGGACTGCCCCCTTGGCCCCAAGACCTGATGCAGGTGTGGCGGAGGTGGCCTGTCACCAGAAGCCGGGGCAAGGGGAGGACAGGCTGGGGCGCAGGCTGGCTAGAGGGCCTGGGCCCCGGCGCTCTCGGGCTCTCCCCGCCCTGCTCCAGCCACAGAGCTCACGGGACCCCGCCACGGGGCCCGGCAGAACCCCAGAGCTCTGCCCAGCCTGACTCAAGCCTCTCTGGCCCCAGCACCCCCAGAGGCACCCAAGGCGCTTCAAACCCCATGGGTACAGGCCTGGGTCCCATTCCATGTCCTCAGGCAGCACCACGAAGGGACAGACCACAGCTTGAGATGGTGTCCAGCTCTTAAGTCGCCATGCTGACCTAAACATCACTGAAGATAGCATCAAAACATGGCCCCTGCCCAGGCGAAGCCCCAGGGCGGCCCGCCCAGAGGAGCTCACGGTGCGGGCTCAGGACACTGGTGGGCAGCACAGGGAGCCACAAGCCAGTCGGTTTCCGGTTCTTGGAGAGTGGCAGGACCTACCTCCTGTTGAGGGTTTGGCCAGCGAACACGGCGAAGCACCTACAGCGTGTCGGGCCCAGAGCAGCCGCGGCAGGCGCGGCCGGGTCGCCACCCCGCTCCCTCTGGAGTGCAGGAGGCCACCTGCTAGCTAGAGAGCTGGACGTGGAGCCAGGGAACCTGGGCCGGTCCGGAGCCTGCGGAAGCCTGCGGGGGACGGTCTTTCTTTCTCCAGTGACGGGCGGATGAGGGGAGTGGGGAAGAGGGTGGAGCGGGGTAGAGGGAGGCCTGCATTCGGGAGCACCCACCACCTCAGGGAGGGGCAGAGCTTCCGCCAGCCCCCGGAGAAGGAGCTGGCAGCAGACCGCTGGGCTGCCAGTCGTTAGCGGCCTCCTGAGATCTCCCTGCGTGTTGCAATCGTAATTTGTGCCTCTTAAACAGTCAACTATAAATAGTGGGCGCCCGAGCTGGAGGCGGCAAGGAACAGGAGGGTGCTCGGAATAGCAATGAACCTAGAAAGCCAGTCGAGGGGCGCTGAATGGTTGCTGCTGAAAGGAAGAAGAAAAGGGCAAAACCCTGGGGTTCCTGCTGGCTCCTGCCCCGCGGGAACCCTCGTGCCCCGCCTGGCGGCCACAGCCAGGCCAACACGGTGGGCACAGAGCACCTCGAGCCCTCAAGACTTTCCACCTGGCTGGCGCGGGCGGGGCCGGGCCCTGGCAGTGGGGAGCGTGGTCCTGGCCCTGGAGCCCTGTGGTGCTGTGTGGCCTTGTGCCCAGCATCACAATGGTAGCAAGTTCCCAGAGACAGCCATGCAGGAAAGGGACACCCCTGACGCAAACTGAGGCCGTGTCCCCAGCTTCCTGCCTGGGCTGCTCATTGGCTAGCTCGAGCTTTCATTCGCCAGGCACTCGTCTGTCCGCTGTGAGCTAGGCCCTGTCCTGGGAGGCCGCGCCCCACGGAGGTGGCGTCCACTGGGGGAGTGGGTGCTGTGGTCGTGGGCAGGGTGGCAGTGCTGCCAGGAGCAGGTGCTGAGGTGCAGGTGCCCGGGGGCCGTCCGCTCAGCGCTGCGCGGCCACAGGGAGCCTTGCCCTGTCACAGGGAGCCCCGTCCCTGTGTGCTGCTGGCGTGAGGAGGGGGCTCCCAGCCCCGCCCCTGCAGGGTGTGCTCCGGGGTGCCCCCGCAGGAGCCCACCTACTGCCTGGGAGGAGCGCCCGCTCCACCCTCCCGGGCCCAGCAGGACGGAGGGAGGCTGGGGACTGCAGGGCTGGCCCCAGCACAGTCCCAGGGCCTCCAGAACACTCTCCGGACTGAGCATGGCCAGGCCCGGGCGCGCCTGCCCTGCCGGGGCCCCACTGCCCCCGCGCCTCGCTCTCCCCGTGGCGCCCTCTGGGCTTCTCCCTGCTCACCTCCCCTCGGGCTCTGCTCCTGCCAGCCTCTCCCTCCTGGGCCCTGCCAGTGTCCGAATCTCACGTACACCCCTGGCTCCCCGACCGTGCACCTGCCAGCAAGCTGCCCCAGCCTCTCTGGCCTCCCCTGGGGCTGGGCTGGGGGCCAGGGCCCTCCTGGGGCCTCGCATCTGGGCCCTGCCTCGCTGGCAGCCCCCGCCTCTACCTGAGGCCCAGCAGTCTCTGGACAGCGCGTGGGCGGTGCTGCCCTGGGGGCTGCCTCCCTCCCCTGCTCAGAGGAGTGCAAAGGCTGTCCCGAGGGGCCTGGCCTGGGGTGTCCTGCCCCAGGTCTCCCAGCCATCCCCAGGGGACAGACTGGGACAGCAGAGCAGTGCATGGGACACTTGTGCTTGGGACTGTGTCCAAAGGTGTCAGGTGCTGAGTCCTCAGTGCTGCCCCTGCTGCCCTCTCTGCCCAGGAGGTCACCTCTACCACTCGTCCCACTCCTATGACAGCTACAGCTGCTGGTGAGGGGCCCTCCCTGCCACCCACCCATCCCCCTCCTTGGACCCTGAGCAGCCCCTGGTCATGTGGAGAGTCCAGGGCCTGGGGCACCTGCCCTGCAGCGAGCTCATCCCAGGGGCTGTGGCAGAGACCTTGGAGGGTGGTCAGCAGGGGCCCAGCCAGGGGACACGGGTGGGGGGGTTCGAGGGAGTCCCGCCACTGTGCATGCTGGCCCCGGGCAGGTGCTGCCCCGGTGAGGGGTGCTGCTGGCCTGGGCTGACTCCCTCGGGGTCCCCTGGAGATGCAGGCCCTGCTGCCTTCTGGTTGCAGGTGGCTGTGGGCTCATCCCGGGATGCCACCCTGTTTGCGGCCAGGGAGGGACAGACTGGTGTGGCAGGTTTCATGGAAGGAGCACAAGGAAGATGTCAGCAGCGCCATGGCCACTCAGCCTCCCATGGGCATGTGGGGGACGCTCAGGTCATCTCGTTTGCCATCGCTAGCGGGTGACCCATTCACACACCTGGGCATTTGAGGCCACCTCTGGGTGCACAGGGCCAGCAGGCCCTCTAGGAGTGGTGCTGCCCTGCCTTGTCCCTGGACGGTCCAGGAGACTGGCCTGCTGTGTGTTGGCCGCAGCAACGATGCTCCCAGGAGTCTCCAGGGCTCCTCTGCTGACCTGGACTCAGGCCTGCACTGAGTAGCCGCCTCCCCTGCCCCAGCATGTCACAGGCAGGCTGACATGATCAGTGGGCTGGGGCAGGCGCCGGGCAGGGGCCCAGGGCAGGGCCTGGCCTGGCAAGGTCCTCGGCCTCCAGAAGCAGTTTGCTGAGGAGCGGGCAAGAGCGCAGCACGCTGGCCCAGGCGATGGCCACCGCGCCCTGGCCTCCCTGTGGCGAGACTGAGCGTAGGCATGGCGCACACTGTGGCCGGTCCTGTCTGGACTGTCTCTGCCCTAGGGGCTGTGGCCCCAGGAGAGGGCCAGAATGGGGCTCTGCTGCCTCCAGAGCCCCAGGGGCAGGCTCCTCCTCACAGTGCTTCTGTGGCTTGGCAGCGCCCGGTGCCCGCGGCACAGCTGTCTGTCTGAGGAGTGTCCAGTGCCTGGGTCTGCACGGGACCATGTTTTTAAAGAGAGATGCATGACCAGGGCCAGGCCAGGGGGTGCACAAGGCCAGGCACTGGGCCCCGCTCCCCTCAGCCTTGGCCAAGACTGAGAGGAAATTCCTACAAAAATATGTACAACTCAGCACTCAGGAGACAACATGCGATTAAGAAATGGGTGCCGGGCGCCGTGGCGCACGCCTGTAATCCCAGCACTTTGGGAGGCTGAGGCAGGAGGATCGCGAGTTCAAAGCCAGCCTCAGCAATGGCGAGGCACTTAGCAACTCAGTGAGACCCTGTCTCTAAATAAAATACAAAAAAGGGCTGGGGATGTGACCCAGTGGGTGAGTGCCCCTGAGTTCAATCCCCGGTACCACAAAAAAAAAAGAAAAAGAAAAAAAAGAAATGGGTGATCTGAACAGACGTCACAAAAGAAGACTGGCAGATGGGATATTTTATTAGAAACAGGGTCTCACTGAGTGACTAAGTGCCTCGCCATTGCTGAGGCTGGCTTTAAACTCGCGATCCTCCTGCCTCAGCCTCCCAAGTGCTGGGATTACAGGCGTGTGCCACCGCACCCGACTGCACTACAAAGTTTTTACTAAGAAAAATGAAAAGGCGTGTTCACAGAAACCCTTCGGCTCTATTCGTAAGAGCCCCAGATTAGCAGCGGCCCAGAGGAAAACAGAGGCGCGACTCGACCGTGGCTCACACGGGGTTCAGCGCAGCAGTGTGAGGGTTTCAGTCATCTACGTACAACATCCACGACCCTAAGGCCTCGTGGCGAGTGACAGACCCACGTGGCAGGACACCTGCCGTGGTCCCATTACGTGGAAGTCTGGAAGAGGCAAGCAGGCAGAACAGATCCATGGTGGACAAGACCCCAACAGCGGTGGCCACGGGTGGGCTGGGGACGAGGGCTGTGGGAGGGAGGAGGCCTCTGGAGCATTCTGACTCTGGCCGGCGCCTGGCGCGCAGACAGATGCGCGGGGGAAGCCATGGCCTCCGTGCGTCCGCTTCTGCAGGTCTGTCCTTGCAAAGAGCCACGGATAAGTGTCGCTGGGCCTACTGAACTGTCTTGCGGGGAGGGGTGCTCTGATGCCTGCCGCTGGCTGCGCAGTGCCTGATCCCTGATGCCCAGCTGGCGGAGGGGGCGGCGGGCAGGCAGTGGTCAGCCAGGGGGCGCGGCGTTGGCTGTGGGCGCAGGAGTCCGCACGGCACCGCTGTCCTTTCAAGTCCTCACTGAGGCTTGGGACTTTAAAGACGACAACATGAGGAACGGATGCAAGGACAGCTGCCGAGCTCCTGGCAAGACCATTCCCAGGACCCTGCTCCTGGAGAGGGCGCCTGAGGGACTGGCGGGAGCCGGGTGCACTGGTGGCACCAGGACAGTCCCAGTGCACTCCGCAGTGAGGAGGCCTGAAGGGCCCGCGAGCCGCTGCGGAGTGTGGAGCCCTCACCCAGGGCTGCGCAGCGCCGGCCGTCCCGGGGAGTGTGGTGGGCGCCGTGGGGGTCCTCCCGGCCCCGCGCAGGGAGAAGACCAGCACAGGTGGCCCTGGCCAGCTGCTCCAGCGCCTGCTGCTGTGACGGCCGGGGCGGGGACCGGCCCAGGCATGGGGACGAGCTGCCCTGGCCCTCTCTGCAGTGCTTCACGTCACGAGCTCGATACCAGGCTGTGTTTAAGCATAAGGACAAAACTGCAGGCTCTCCCCGAAACAGCCTGACGTGCCGCACCAATGGTGTTCAGAAAGAAGCCTGGGGCCGCCCCAGGTAGATATTTCCCAGAATTTAGACCCAGAAATGAACTCTGAGCAAGAGGCCAGTGATCGTAATGGTCAAGGGCTGGACCCCGAGGGCTAGAAGCCTGGATCGGACTCTCTCAGCTGTGTGACCTTGGGCAATGGCTTTACTTCTCTGTCTCAGCTCTTCAGCTGTAAAATGGGGACAATCATAACACCCACTTGAAAGGAGATCCATCCGGAGTCTCCTGCCCTGAGGCCTGCAAGGCGTTGAGACCAAGGCCAGGTGCCTGCAGCGGACAACTGTGAGTGTGCTGATACCTGTCACAGCTTGGTTTGCAGGGGTGCAGGGGTGCAGGGGTGCGGGGGGAGGTCTGGATCAGGAACGCGGCCTCATCAGCAGGTGGGTCCATCTGATGGCCTAGTGGTCTGAGCGGGCGACCGGGGCAGCTCAGGCAGGCCGTGTGGCTGAGGAGGCGGGCTCTGCAGGCTGCCCCGGGGACGGCCTCCTGTCCCCCTGGCTGCCGTGAGCCACAGCTCTCCTCCCCACACCCTTCCACACGACGTGCTGCCTGGCCTCAGCCCAGAGCGCGGAGGCGGCCCGCCACACGCTGAGTTCCGAAACCGAGAGCCCAGATAAGCTCCACACGGCGACAAGAAGCCGACTCCGCATTTCACCGGTGCTAACTCTCATCTGTGTTCTTTTTTTAAAATATTTATTTATTTGCTTTAGTTGTGCACAATGCAATGCATTTATGTTTACGTGGTGCTGAGGCTCGAACCCGGGCCGCGCACGTGCGAGGCGAGCGCTCTGCCCTGAGCCCCAGCCCCAGCCCTCATCTGTGTTCTTTGGGAAGTCGTGAGAGTCCAGGGTCTGAGCGCCCGAGCTGGGAGCGCCAGGTGCCCATGTGCGCCGGACCGTCTCTGACCAGCACCTCTGGACAGCCTCCCGCGGGGTCAGAAGGTCATGCACACATGCCGGCCACCTCAGGTCTGAGCGATGGCACCTCCCGTGGCCACCCAGCCGCCTGCAGGGCAGCTCCCTGCAGTGGCCACGGGCGCGTCCCCAGCACCTGCACTGGTCACTGCTGGTGAGAACGCGGGCAGCAGCTGCTTGATGCACATGGCACGGACCAGCGGCGCAGGCGCTGACTGAATGGCAACCTCACGCGTGCCAAGCAGCGTGCTCCCAGGCCTGGGGAGCCAAGGGACAGCAGCAGGGCTGCAGCTCTCCACCTACGTGCTCACAGCCCCCTGTCACGGGTGGGTCCTGCAGCAGGGTCACGGGCTCTCACCCTAATCGTCACAGCACACTGTCACGGGAGCAGGAGGTGGGACCACCCAGGAGTCCCCTGTCAAATGAAGGACACGCAGGACCTGGTCTTCCATGAAAAGGGGTGGGTGTGACCATGACGTGTCGCGGCGGGGCCTTGGGTGAGGTGAGAGAGGCAGGGCACAGGAGTCCCCAGGGAACCGGGAGGGCCATCCAGAGGTGGGAGCAGGGGCCTGGCCTCGGACCAGGGGCTGAGGGGAGCGCCGCAGGCCAGGGCTCGCCTCGGGGGGCTGGGAAGGGTCAGGGCAGACACGGGTGGGGGCCCAGCCCTGCGACGGCTCCATGTGCCAACGCTGCGGGACAGTCCACTCCAGCTCGGTTAGTGCCACGCGTGTGACTGTCCCCTGAATCAGGTGTGTGTATGTGAGGGAGGGAGGGAGGCATGGGGGAGGGGCTGCCTGGGTGTGCCCTCAGCTGGGGGCTCGGGGCCACAGTGCGGGGTGCAGCCTGTCCTGGCCCTGGCTGGCGTTGGGCCGCCTGTCATCCCCATCACTTGCCAGGGCTCCGGGGCTTCCTGCTGTGGGGCCGCCTGGTGCCCCCGGGTGGGCAGGGCAGAGTAGGCCCTGAGTGCCCAGCTCCCAAGAACCCCAGGACCAGACCCAGGTCCAGACGCTGGCTGCAGGACAGGGGAGAGACAGCGTGAAGGCAGGAAAGACGACTTTATTAGGAAGCTCGGCTGGCTGAGAAGACGGCAGCCATGGTCCCTCCTGGAGAGGGGCTTCTGAAGAGGCGGTGGGGACGTGCAGGAACGCCAGGGAGGTGGGAATGACATCCAGAAGCTTCTTGTGAACTGCAGGCCACAGGTGCCGTGAGGGTCAGCGGTGTCCACTGGATGCCAGTGGCCTCCAAGGTTTCTGTCACTAGTTTCTTGTCAGATGGCCATCGCAGGTGACACGTGGGCACACTACATGCCTCTACTGACTGTGTGCAAGACTGCGGTGGTCAGAGGCTGCTGGTGTCACTGTTCCATGACGTGATGGTGAGCTGTTAAGTCTCACCAGGCCGCCATCTTCCAGGGCCAACACAGGCTTTGAACATGGCGCCGACGCTGCCACCACACCACATGTGCAGACGGGCAGGCGGGGAGCTAGCTGACCTTGCCTCTCTCGCAGGGTGTCTGTGGGGGGCAGGCCCCCCATGCCCAGAGCCAGCCTCGTTGCAGACAGTGGCTCCACAGCCGGGCACCTGCCTCGCCACACGCTGTGGCAAACAGTGTGGCCCCACAGCAGCCACTGGGAGAGGCAGAGGTCTCGCAGACGCCCCCAGCCCCCCCGGGACCAGCTGGCCATTCGGAGCCTCTGCCTTCTCCCTCGAGCCCTGGAGGCCTAATGCCCCGCACGGCCAGCGCAGAGACCAGGAGGAGCCTGGAGGTGCCCTCCAGCTGAGGCCCAGGGACTCCCCGGCTGGTGGAGCCAGGCCCACACCCACCTCTCTGCAGGGACATTGGACGCAGGCCACCTCACATCCAGTGTCACCTTCAGAAAAGTACCCTGTGTCCTGCCGAAACGGTTTCACGTGACCAGTCCAGCAAATCACAGTGGCCCCGTGGCTGATCCCCACTGTCTCCTGCTGAGCCCACGGGGTCACGTGGCTGTGCCGTGGGTGGGTGAGCGTGGTTCCTCTGCGTGGCAGAGAGACAGTCCACCTTACTTCTGTCCCTCCATCCACAGGTGGATGCCTGGGTTGTTTCCAACATTTTGCTGTTACTGTGGGAATGTGTTTTGTTTCTTTTGTGCGTGTACCTAGGAGTGCACTGTGGTGACACTGTGTGCACCCCGAGAAACTTTCAAACTGCTTTCCAAAGTTCTCTCAGCTGTTCACATTCCCCCATCCCCAAGGCCTGTTCTCCTGCTTATTCCAGCACTTGATGCTAGTGGTGTGAAGTGGCTCGTGGCCACCCTAGTGGTGTGAAGTGGCTTGTGGCCACCTTAGTGGTGTGAAGTGGCTTGTGGCCACCTTAGTGGTGTGAAGTGGCTCGTGGCCACCCTAGTGCTGTGAAGTAGCACATCACCTTGGCCGCATTAGCGGTGCAAAGTGGCTCATGGCTTCCCTAGTGGTGTGAAGTGGCTCGTGGCCACCCTAGTGGTGTGAAGTGGCTCGTGGCCACCCTAGTGGTGTGAAGTGGCTCGTGGCCAGCTTAGTGGTGTGAAGTGGCTCGTGGCCACCCTACTGGTATGAAGTGACGCGTGGCTTCCCTAGTCGTGTGAAGTGGCACATCATCTTGGCCGCCCTCATCTGGGAAGTGGTGTGTCACTGCAGCTTCGATGTGCACTTCCCCAGTGACCAGCGTGTAGTGCATTGTTTCAGCTCTGATGGGCCTTTCGGGTACTCTGCAGACGTGTGTTCAACCCCTCACTCTCCTCTTCTGCAGAAGAGCTGTCTTCCTTTTCACTGAGGTGATGGTCTGGATACCAGTCCTCATCAAATGGATGACTTCAAACATTCTCTCCCATTTTATGAGCTGTCTTTCCACAGTTTTGATGACGTCCTTTGAAGCACAAAAGTTTAAAAATAATTTAGGATGGGGGTGGGGCTGTTGCTCAGAGATAAAGCTCTTGCCTGGCAAGGCACTGGGTTTGATCCTCAGCACCACATAAAAATAAATAGATACTGTGTGTTCATCTACAACTAAATAAATATTTTAAAAAAATTTAGGAGCCCAAATCGTTCAATATAATATGCCATATGAATACAACAACCCAAGCCTCACTGCACCATCTCAAGACATGCAGAAAACAAATTTGACAATGTCAAACACCCTTTCGTGATAAGAAGATTACCTAAGTGGGAGTAGACAGTAACACCTTCAACTTAACAAAAGGCACATAAAAACCTGCCATTGATGTCATAATTAAAATTTTTTTTTGTAGTTGTAGATGGACAGCAACCTTTATTTGATTTGTTTATTTGTATGTGGTGCTAAGGATCAAACCCAGTGCCTCACACATGCTAGGCAGGTGCTTTGCCACTGAGCTACAGCCCTAGCCCTAATGTCATAATTAATGATAAAATCTGTATTAGTTTTTACATTACTGGTGATTGAACCTAGGGCTTCATGGAACTTAGGGATGTCCTATAACACTGTGCTCCAATCCTGGCCCTGAAACCTGTATTTTTATTTTCTAAGATTAGAAAGAGGATAAATATACCCACTCTCACCATATCTATTCGCCATAATACTGGAGGTGCTAGCCATATCATTTGGAATAAAAAATAAATAAAGTACTTCTATAACTAAAAAGAACAAATAAAAAATAAAATGTATGTAGATTGGAAGAGCAGGACTACTATCTATATTCATCTCTATATATTGTATTTAAAAAATCTTAAGGAATTCACTAAAAACCATTACAACCTACAAATGAGCTCAGAAAAGTTAAGATTCAAGACCAATATGCAAAAGTCAATTGTGCTTATGTGCACAAGAAAAGGGCAACTGAAACAAGGAATCATGACCTCAATTCTAGTGAGAGTAATATCAGAAGCAAAGTAACCAGAAATGAATTCTAGAAAGACGTAAACTCGGACACCGAAAGCTAGAACACCTGGCTTGCTTTGGCAAGCCCCAGTGTCTCCTGCATCCCTTCCCGTCCTGAGGACCTTCATGTCATGGGAAGAGGAGGGGGCTGCACACATTTTGTGTGGTCTGGGGATTGAACCCAGGGGTGTTCTACCCCTGAGCTACGTCACGTCCCCAGCTCTTTTCATTTCATTTTGAGACGAGGTCTCAGTAAGTTGCCCAGGTTGGCCTTGGTCTAGTGATCTTCCTCCTCAGCCTCCCCAGTAGTTGTGAAAAGTTTTAAATTGTAACAAAGTCCAACCTGTCTATTTGTTGTTATTTATTTATTCACTTGTTGCCTGTGGTTTTGTGTGTGTGTGTGTGTGTGTGTGTGTGTGTGTGTGTATGTCATATCTAAGAAGTCACTGTCCAATCCAAGGTCATGACAACTCATCCTTATTTTCTAAAGGTTTTCTGATTTTAGTCTACACTTAGGTCTTTGATTTATACTAAGTTTTTCATATGACATGGTATAAAAGTCTCACTTGATTCTTTTGTATGTGGATAGTTAAGTTGTCCAGAAACAATTTGTTGGAAAGACTGTTCTTTTCCAATTGAGTGGTCATAGAACACTTTCTGAAAACCAACTGACCCTAAGTGTGAGGACTTCTTTCTGGACTCTTCATCTGTTTCACTGATCTGAATGTCCCTCCTCATGCCTGCACAACACTATAGACTGCTATGGCCTTGTGGTAAGTTTTGACTCAAGAAATGTGAGTCCTCCAGCTTTGTTCTTCAAGATTGCTTGGTTCATCTGGATTCCTCTGGATCCTTTGTGTTTCTTTTTAAAAAAAAATTTTATTTATTTGCTTTAGTTGTACACAATGCGTTTATTTGTATGTGGTGCTGAGGATCGAACCCGGGCCGCGCACGTGCTAGGTGAGCGCTCTACCGCTGAGCCACATCCCCAGCCCGATCCTTTGTGTTTCTATGTAAATTTCAGGACCAGCTCTTCAATTTCTGCAAAAAAAGGCATCTGGGATTGTGATAGGAATTTAGCTGGAGCGGTAGATCTACTCGGGGAATATTGTCACTGTAGGAGTCTTGTTTGGGGAGATGGCTTAAATTGTGGTTGATTATGGGCCATGGAGTTTTGGGCATTGCTGCCTTCCGTAGTCTCACAGGACTTGGCCTGGGATCTCGCGGGACTTGGCCCGGGATCTCGAGGGACTTGAGCCGAGATTGCTGATCGGGTCAGGCTATTTTGGTGGTGTGTGTGGTGCGTGTTAGTCGTTGTTAGAGCCAGAGAGAAAAGTTATCAGAATAAAAAGCTGTTTGTTTCCAGTTTGCCTCTGAACTTCTTCCCGCGGCTTCGTTGCTCCAAGCGGCCATCGCTTCAGGCGGCAACAGGTCACCTCAACATGGGAAGTCCTCAATCCATGAACGTGGGATGTCTTCCCATTGATTAGGTCTCCTTTAATTTCTTTCAACAGTAAATTTTCTGTTTTTTTTTAATATTTTTATTTATTTGCTTTTAGTTGTACACAATGCTTTTTATTCAATGTGTTTTATTTGTACGTGGTGCTGAGGATCGAACCTGGGTCACCCACATGCTAGGCGAGCGCTCTACCGCTGAGCCACAATCCCAGCCCCAATTTTCTGGTTTTCAATGTATAAATCTTGCACATCTTTTAATTTATTCCTAAGTATTTTATTCTTTTTGATGCCATTATAAATGAAATTGTCTTAATTTCACTTTCTGCTTGTTCATTGCTACTGTGTAGAAACCAAACAGATGTTTGCATATTGATCTTGCATCCTGCAATCTTGCTGGATTGGCTTGTTAATTCTAATGTTTGCTGTGTGTGAGCCTTAGGATTTTAGAGTAGAAAGAGAAAGGAGCTTCCTGAGACCAAAAATAAGACAGAGATGTCCCCCCATTACAATAGAAGAGGTGACGGGGGACATCTCTGTCTTATTCCTGGCCTCAGGGGAAAAGCATTCAGTCTTTTACAATTAAGTGTGATGGTATGCCAGGCATGGTGGCACATGTCTGTAATCCCCAGGAACTTGGGAGGCTGAGGCAGGAGGATTGCAAGTTCAATGCCAGCCTCAGCAGATTAGTGAGGCACTTTGCAACTCAGCGAGAACCTGTCTCTAAATAGAATATTAAAAAACAAATCAAAACAAAAACAGCTGGGGATGTGGTTCAAGTGGTTAGGTACCCCTGGGTTCAAGTGGTTAGGTACCCCTGGGTTCAATCCCCAGTACCAAATTTTAAAAAAAGTGTGATGGCAACTATGGGTTTTTGAATCGTGCATTATCAGGTTGAGGAAACTCCTTTCTCTTTCTACTCTGTTAGTTTTTTTTAAATCATGAAAGGGGTTAGATTTTGCCACATGCTTTTTCTGCATCTATTGAGATGAACGTATTGTTTTTGTCCTTTATTCTACTGAGAGAGGGCGTTACAGCGACTGATCTTCGTACTCTGAGTCAACCTTGAATTCTTGGCATAAATCTCACTTACTCATGTGCATGATTCTTTCCATATGTTACTTGATCTGGTTTGCTGGAATTTTATTGAGAATTTTTACATCTATATTCACGAGAAGTGCTGGCTTGTAGCTTTCTTGCTTGGTTGTGATGTCAGGGTAGGGCCGACCTTACAGAGCTAGTGGGAGTGTTCCCGTCTGTCTTGGGAAAAGCTTATTAAGGATTGGTATTAATTCTTCCCTGGCTCTGTAGCCGTCACAGCCTGGGTTTTTCTTTGTGGGTAGTTTGAAAAAAAAAATTACTAATTCAATATCTTTACTAGCTATTAGTCTATTAACATTTTCTGTTACTTCATGAGTCAGTTTTGGTGATTTGTGTCTTTGAAAGAATCTGCTATATGGGGCTGGGGTTGTGGCTCAGTGGTAGAGTGCTCACCTTGCACGTGCGCGGCCCGGGTTCGATCCTCAGCACCACATAAACATAAATGCATTGCATTGTGTACAACTAAAGCAAATAAATAAATATTTAAAAAAAGAATCTGCTGTAGTTTGAGTCTAGAGTGTTCTCAAAGGCCCATGTGTTCAGTAAAGACTTGGCCCTAGGCGTGGCACTATTGGAAGGTGGTGGGACCGACACGAGGCGGTCATTGGAGGTGTGCTCTCAAAGGGGACAGAGGGACACCATCTCTTCCTCTCTTTTTGCCTTTGAGTTACCAGGAGGTAATGGGCCCCTCCATCAGTCACACTGTCCTGTGATGAAGTACTGGGCTGCCACAGGCCAAAGCAACAGGACTGATTGGTCATGGACTGAAACCTCTGAAACTGTATACCAAATAAGCTCTTTTTCTTTTTTTCTTTCTTTTTTAATATTTATTTATTTGTTTTAGTTGTACACAATGCCTTTATTTTTACGTGGTGCTGAGGATCGAACCCAGGCCTCGCACGTGCTAGGCGAGCGCTCTACTGCTGAGCCACAACCCCAGCCCTCTTTTTGTTTTTAAGTTGATTTATCTCAAACATTTGTAACAGTAACAGAAAGTTTTGACTAGCACAGGATTTGTCCATTTCATCTAGGTTATGTGATAATTCAGAATATTCCCTTATAATTGTTTTTATTTCTGTAAAGTCAGTAGTAATGCCCCCTCTTTCAGTCCTTATTCTAGTAATTTGATTCTTCTTTCTCTTGTTCTTGGTTAGTCTAGGTAAAGATTTATGAATTGTGTTGATCTTTAAAACAACTTTTAATTTTAATGATTTTCCCTTTTGGTTTCCTATTCTCTATTTGATTTATCCACATGTAATCTTTGCAATTCCCTCCTTTCTGCCTTCTTTTGGGTTTGCTCATCTTTTTCTAGCTTCTTAAGATGGAAATGTGGGTTAGTGATTCAAAATCTTTCTTCTAAAAAACACACTCGAGGAGCCAGGCACGCGGCACCCCGCAGGCCTCGGGGCTCAGGAGGCTGGGCAGAGCTGCCAGTCGGAGGCAGTCTGGGCGACTTAGCGTCTCAACATGAAAATGGAGACGAGGCTGAGGCGCAGCCCCGTGGTGGAGCCCCCTCCCTCCATCCCCAGGACTGAGGAAGAAAAGGATCTTTTAGAGCAGCGTAGGATTCACAGGAACACCGGGAGCGGCAGGGTCTCCATGCCTCCCAGCTCATCCGCCCGGAGCCTCCCGCCACGCCCGCCCCGCCACGGAGTGGGCCCACACGGCAGCTGCATCGGGGAGTCAGTGTCCATCTAGTTCTCGGGCTCAAAGACCCCGAGAGTGTGGAAGGGAAGCTCTTCTTCCCCCCGGAACCCTGTGGTCTGAGGGGCTTTCGGCCTGGCTTCTTTCACTTAGTCACGTGCAACTAAACCCCTGCCTGTGTTTTCACAGGTCAAAGCCAGCCTCAACAAGTTAGTGAGGCACTTAGCAACTCAGCGAGGCCCTGTCTCTAAACAGAATATTAAACAACAGAAACCAAAAAGCGGCTGGGGATGTGGTTCAGTGGTTAAGCACCCCTGGGGTCATCTCTTTTTAGGGTTGAGTAGTATTCCGTGGTCTGAATGGGCCACCGTTCTTCATCCCCTCACCCCCTGGGGGACGCCTGGTTGCTTCTAGGACTTGACAATTACCAACAAAGCCGCTACACCCCGGTTTTCAGTCCATCTGGGCAGCCACTGAGGAGCGCGCCGGCTGGATTGTGGGGGAGAGCTCACTTGGCTTTATGGAAAAACAGCCAGACTGTCTTCCAGAGAGATCGTGCCATTTTGCATCTCCACCAGAGATAACTGCGAATCCTGCCGCTGCCCGTTCCCCCCACATCTGGTGCTGCCCGTCCCCCCACATCTGCCGGGTCTCCACCCCGGGAGTCGGAATCAGCTGTAGACTGGCCATTGCTGTCCGCCCCCCTCCCTCTTTTCTCTCTGTCTTCGAGGTGCTGGGGCTGGGACCCAGGGCCTCGCAGGCTGGGCGAGGCCCCGCTGCGGAGCCCAGCCCTGGGGTGCGGGATCACAGCCTGACTCTCCCTCCAAGCGCTGCCGCCGGCATCCCACAGACGTTGGTCTGCTCTTTCGTTTTCAGGCATCTCAGAGAATCCCTGGCCCTCCTCGCTTCTCCTGGGTCCAGGCAGTGCAGGAGCTGGCTGCTCGACTTCAGTGGGCTTGAGAAGTCCCCACGTTCCCGTTGTTGCTGACTCTAGTTTCTGGGTTCCCGGGAAGATGCCGGGGCTTTTCCGAGCCCCCACAAGGGCCGCTCCGTCTGCCTCCCAAGGCCCTGGCCCCCTGGTTCGCTCCACCCAGGAGCCTGTGTGGCAGTGACACTGGACAGCCAGCTCCGGCACCCTCAGCAGTTGCCCAGGGCAAAGCTGCTCGGGGCAAGCGGGGTCTGAGCCAGACCAGGGAGGACAGGCCTGCGGTGGCGTTCCCAGAGCGCGCCGGCCGGGTCAGCGTGGCCACTGTCAGCAGACGGGCCTCTGGTGGGCCGTGCCCCTCCTGCCCACTCCAGGGGAGTCACGACGCTTCTCAGGGCTTCTGAGGAGGCAGGGAGAAACGGCCAGCTAGAGAGCTGGATGGCTCCTCATCCTTTCAGTTTCTCTGCTTTTCTTGAACAAATGCTCAACCAATCGTTGTCAACCTTTGGCTTATTTCCAGAATTCTGAAAAAGTTGATATTCATACTTTTTTTTCCAGTGCTGGGGATTGAACCCAGGGTGCTCTGCCCTGAGCCACATCCCCACCTGATAGATGGACTGGGCCGACGGACCACTCCCCCTCCCTGAAACTTCCATGTCCTGAGAAGCAGACTGGTTTCATTTTCCCTGGGCAGGAGCCAACAGGCTTAAAGGTCGCTCTGGCACCCCCCACCAGAAATCCCTACTGAAGCTCCTGCCCGTCCAGAGCTCAGACACAACAGCTCGTCCCCGCCGAGAGGAGGCAGCCGCTGCACCAACCTGAGATGACCCACCGCTTCCCGCCTGTCGGCAGCCGGCCCAGCCAACAGCTCCAGAGACCACAGCCAGCGTGTCCGGGCACCCACCTTCCGTCCAGAGCTCGCCCCCGGCTCTTCTCTCCCCGACTCCTCTCTTCCTGCACCTCTTCTACCTCCGGCCAGCCATAAAGGCTGGTGCATGAATCTCTTGGCTGCACGGCTGTCTCCGGTGTGATTTTTGCCCTTCACCACCCTTTTACTTATTTTGACTTCTGACCTCTGGCCTCCAGAACACATTTCTGTCCGTAGCCACCTGGACTATGACAATTCATTAGTGCAGCTCTGGGACAGTGCTCTTGAGACCATGGTCAGTTGTCACAGCAGAGGGGACAGAGCTCTGGAGGGTCGGGTGTGAGCATTCTGTCCCTGGCACGGCCAGGTCCCGCGTCACTTTTGCTTGAATCTCAGGCCCATACGTAGGCCCATGGCCCTGGCCAACCGCAGGAAGCCCAGTGCCACCGTGTGTCCCCCGGGGGAGCAGGGTGTTTGGTAGACCACCCAACACTCCCACGGGAGAGGACCACTCTGGCGGCGAGGCCAGTGTGAGGGTCCAGGAGGCGCTCTGGCCAGCGGCTCACTGTCTGTTTTATCTTTACTTGAACGTCCTAGCCACCCTAGTTTGTTTAATTTTAAATTTTAGATTGATGAGCTTTTAAAAATGCTAGTTTTCCCCTAAAGAATAACATCCTTACACTATGGATAGGCTATTTATGTTTGTTCTGATAAACACGAAGGCGAGCGGAGGGGTCTCTGGAGGGACGTGGCCTCACTGCGGGTTCCTGTTTTGTCTGTTGCCCCGCGTGCTCCTGTGAGAAGGTGCCCCGGAGGACCAGAGCAGAGCCTGAGTCGAGGTCTCCTTGACTCTGAGAGCAGCGTTTGCCACAACGAGCCTCGCGACGGGCACAACAATGCCTGTTGTGCAGCAGCCGCGCTCCAAGGCCTGGGCTTCCGGGCCCAAGTCCGCCTGCTCGCTGCTCAGAAGCCAATACTCCAGAGACCAGAGGCGGGAGGAAGTCAGGTCTGTGCAAAGAACTGGTGCCCCGAGAAGTTGGGAGTGGAGGAGATATTGTCCCCCAAGCAAAGGCCATCTTAGGGGACTCTCAGAAGGGCTTTCACAATGCACAGGGGTGCAGGGTGGTGCGTCGGGCAGGAGGGGATGTGCTGAGTGGCGTCTTTCCTACCCAGAGCCTGCGTTTTCTTTTCTGTTGCAATATCCTTGAGATAAGAACCGACTCTTTCTCCTAGCCAGTCCCTATAATTAGCTAGATGAACATATTATTTTCCTGCAAGTTAAACATTATTTCACTTTTAATTAAAGAACAAGAGTCCTTGGCCCAGCCTTTGATGTTATCTGAAGACCATCAGATGTCCTGGGCTCCAACACCTGAGGAGGATTCCTGATGAGGGTTGCTGGTCAGGGTGCCTGGCTTCCTCTCCTGCAGTGGTCAACAGTAGCGGTGTCTCAGGGACTCAAAATGCAGTCAACCAGTCAACTAGAATTTGCAAAGCTGGCAAAGGTGAACTTGGAGAAAACCTGACCGGGGCACTTGGTAAAGTGGAGCTGATTTGAAGGCAGTGGTACAAGACGTGAGGCCTGGCCATGATCGCTGCCACATCCGAGTTCCCAGGGCGTGCCCTCCTGGGCCCGGGTGGGCTCTGTTCTTAACGTGGCCCCAGGAGTGGTGTGCCCCAGGCCTGGGCTGCTGCATCGCTGACCTTGTGTTTGATGGTGACCCAGAATGTCCACAAACATGGGGGTGGAGGGCTGGGCAGACGTGGCTCCCAGTGAGGAGGGGTCCTGAGGTGTGGGCAGAGGCCCCAGGGAGGCGCAGATGCAGGATGGGGGTGGGCAGGAAGACCCCATGGAAGGGCCAGAGCCCTGGTGGGGCGGGCCAGCAGGCGGAGGGGAGCCGGAGCGTGCGGAAAGCTCACTTCAGGAAAGCGCCTGGAGAGGGTCCTGCGAGAGCTGCCTGGCCGGTCAGCGGGTCAGCGGTCAGCGGGTCAGCGGGTCAGCGGGGCCAGGTGCTCCTGTGTCCCACGCAGCTCCTCCCCGGCTGAGGCCTGCTTCAGAACTGCGAAGGCTCCAAGTGTCCTCCAGGAGTCCACTGCTGGAGGCCCGATCCTCAAAGTCACGTGCTCTGGCACGGAGTGGCCTTCAGGAGGCCATCTGTGGCACCAGAGGTTGTGCGGGTGGCCTCGTGATGGCATCAGGGCTCCACAGGAACAGGAGAGACCCCAGCGGCACCCCTGCCGTCTCCCACGGGACATCCTCTGCCAGGCCGCGAGGCAGCTTGAAGACCCGCCAGGCGCCGAGCAGAGGCAGGTGCCACGCTCTGGGCTTCCCGAACTGTGAGCAAAGAACCCCAAAACCAGACAAGCCAACCCCAAGCCCTCTATTCATGGCAGCCTCTGTCCCAGGTGCTCTGTCAGCCACGCAGGGCTGGCATGTGGCAGGAGCTTCACAACAGAGGAGAGCCAGGAGCCCCTTGTCTCCTGGGCCATGTGTCCCTGGTTTTGGGGTCTCGTGTCCCTTGTGTGTTTGCCACCCCGCCGGAGCACCAGGCTGCGCCTGAATGAGGAAGCCTGGCTTGAGGGAGGCAGGGCCACGCCCCTCCCTGACCATCAGGTGTCGTGGGGTGAAGTGCTCCCACAAAACCCAGCACCTCTTGTAAATAGGTCTTGTGGGTGGGGTGGAGAGGCGAGGGCGGCCTCTGTCGGGACTGGGGCCCAGCCAAGGGGCACCCTCGAGGCAAGATCTTCATTAGCCCTTTCCTCTGACCCTGAGGGCTAGCACCCACTGGCCTCTTCCTCCTGAAACTGACCCCAGAGAGACACCACTGAGCTTCTTGCAGGCTTGGCCAGGACCAGAGGGCCAGACCCACCTGGTCCAGGCCCTGAGCAGTTCTGCCCTGAGCAGGGGCCAGAGCAGCCAGCGTAGCCGGCCAGCCCCGCCCCGCCTCTGCTGGACACTGCACCCGGGGTCCCGCCCCCGCCTCTGCAGGTGGACACTCACCCGCGGTCCCGCCCCCCGCCTCTGCAGGTGGACACTCACCCGGGGTCCCGCCCCCGCCTCGCAGGTGGACACTCCCCGGCTCTGCAGGTGGACACTCACCCGGGGTCCCGCCCCCGCCTCTCAGGTGGCCACCCGGGGTCCCCGCCCTCGCCTCTGCAGGTGGACACTCAAGCCCCCGGCTCTCCTCTTGGCTTTAACCCTGCAGCCTGGGCCAGCGGGACCCCAGGAACACGTGCACCAGCTACGGCCACGCCCCCATGCCCCCCGCTCCAGCCTTGATGCTGAGACTCACAATCTCAAGGACAGTGGACAGTAAGCAGATGACCGGTCTCATTTAGCTGGCGGTGTTTGTAAATGGCTCGCTCCCGGAGTCCTGGAAGACAAGTCCTGTTTTCACATTGATCTCCATTAGGAAACCAGCACCCTCGCGCCCGCTCCTGCTGGGGATGCGAGCAGGCCTGCTGTCACCTTGCTGGGACAGCCCAGGGCACGGGGCCTCTCCAGGCCACGCGCCTGCAGGGTAACAGGCCAGCCGCGTGGAGGCGGGGCCCAGACGCAGAGCCTGCATGGCCACCGTCTGCTCAGGAGGACGAGCCACTGAACCCACAAGCACAGGCCCGGGGACACCGGCGTGTCTCCACGCGCCGCGGGGCTGCGGTTGGGTGCGCTGCGTCAGTCCACCCGAGCTGCTGTCACAGAATATCCTACAAAGAACAGAAACGAATGGCTCGGGTGCTGGGCACGGGGAGTCCCAGGTGCAGGTGCCAGGGGCTGCCTGCTGGGAGGCCTGGCCCTCGGCGGTGTCTTCCTGCAGTGGCATCTTCCAGGACAGAGGAGCAGAAGGGTAAGGGATATTTTTTTTTTTTTTGATATTTATTTATTTACTTTAGTTGTACACAATGCAATGCATTTATGTTTACGTGGTGCTGAGGATCGAACCCGGGCTGCGCACGTGCGAGGCGAGCGCTCTGCCGCTGAGCCACAACCCCAGCCCCTGGGGTAAGGGATTTTACAGAGGCCTTAATCCCACATTAAGGCCCACCTCTCAGCACTCTGACGCCACACGAATGTTGGGGGAGGCCCACCATGCGAACCATGGCCCTGGGGTCACGGTCTGTGGCCCCCATCACTAGGTGACCTTATTTGGAGACAAGGGTCCTGGCAGATGCAATTAGGTAAGAGGGGGTCACACTGGAGAAGACGGGACCCTCCATCAATCTGGTGTCCTTATGAGGTGTGACAACACAGACGGGCACAGGGAACACGCTGAGTGCAGAGGGAGGCAGCGTCAGGGCCACACCAGCGATGGCCAGCAGCCTGGCAGCTGGGGAGGCCTGGTGGGTTCTCTGGCACGACTCAGCTGGCACCTGAGCCGGGCATCTGACCTCCAGACGGTGGGCGGCACCCCGCGTGGTTCAAGCCGCTCTGCCGTGGCACTTGGGGTCATTGTTGGATTCTAGGCAGAGGCTGCACCTCCCAGGCAGAAGGCCACACCTCCCCAGGTGCCTTGTGAAAAACTACAGCTCCCAGGATCCTCAGCGTGACCAAAAACCTGACCAGCAAGTCCCCTGTCCACTACCCCCCCTGACCTCTGCTGGCCTATAGGACAAGGACTCACTCCAAGGGGGTTTTATGGCCCCTACTCTATTTAAGCCAGCCCCCTGTTCCTGCCGTCCCTTTCCTGTTCCTGCCGCCTTTTGTTCCTGCTCTCCGTTCCTGCCTGTCCCTATTCCCCTCCATCCCTACCCCCCCTTCCCTTCCCTTCCTTTCCCTACCCTTGCCCATGTGGCACCCCAATAAACCCTTTTATTTCACTAACACGGTGTTCCCAGCTAAGTTAACTATGTTTCAGCAGTTTTCTAACAGTCATGATGACGCAGGACCTGACGTGTTGACCGTGGGGCTTGTCACGGGCCGGGGTCAGGCAGGGCCGGGGTCAGGCAGTGCCGGGGGCGGTGCTCTGATGGCGGAAGCGCAGCGTGGACAGGAAGGAGTGGGAGGCCAAGTTCCAGAGGCAGTCAGGAAGCAGGGGCAGCTGGGAAGGGGCAGCAGGCCTGGGAGAAGCTGCAGAGCCTGCCGGAGCCGGCGGTCTGCACAGAGTCCCCGGCGGCTCAGCCGCGCTGCGGGCTCCCGCACCGGCTGCTTCTGGTTGTCACAGGAAGTGAAGTTGCCCTGGCGTGTGGCCGGTTGGGAGGGAGGAGCCCGTCTTTAGATGAAACCTAAGGGGCTCAACGCTCAAACTGGCCCTCTTCTCAGTGCCACGGAGGGGTCTGAGCTGGTGCCTGGTGAGGTGCTGGCCATTGGCTGTTGTCCTTGTTGACCAGTAGGCAGAGTGGCCTGCAGCTGTGGGCTTGGCCACCAGGACCCGCTCGGGAGCCTGTCCGCCCTGGCCTGGCCGTGTGGGCCTGCCTTTGCTGTCCTTTCTAGCCCAACACTGCCGTCTGGCAGGTCTTGGTGTCCTCCAAGGCCATTATGTCTCTTCCACAGGGCGAGACGGTGGCACGGTGGTGCCCGAGGGTCTGTCTCCATCTTTCCTGCCGGCTCTCTCACTGTCTTGGGCCCTCCTTTGTGACACTGTGTCACGTTGTCAGTGGAGGGTGTGCCTGACAGGACTGGCCCTCCGTGGGGCAGGCACGTGCTGGATCACCTCTCCACCCAGTTCGGAGCTGGGCGGTCGGCCCCTGGTCCTTCACTGTGGCTCTGTCCCTCGGGGGCACAGAAAGCAGGGCGGCAGAGGCGGGGGCACTCTGTGGGCCCGAGGGGAATCTCAGGCCCAGCTGCGAGAGCAAGTAGAAGCCCTACCCTCGGACGCCCTGCCTGATTTTATCCTCTCTAATGCAAAACTATGAAGGCGTCCTGGCGCTGTGGCTCAGCGAGTTCTGAAAATCCCACCCAGTTGCCTCCTCCTCTGTCCTCAGAGCCCCCTGTGAGCCGCTGGGCGCACACCTCTGCCTCGCTTCCTGTTGGATCAGAACCAGGCTGAGCAAGCGCCCGCAGCAACATGCAAGCTGTCAGTGCACCTCCGGGGCAGAGTAACAGGGACAGGGTTCAGGGTGACACGGTGGGCTCTCAGGGACACAGACAGACCTCGAGACCCACACTGGAGGGAGACGGGTCTATGAGCCCCACCAGCCAAGCTTGTCTCTTTAGTTAGATGACAAACCTGTGGGGATGCTGTGACAGATCAGCTAGAAAAGGACATAATCAGCTTCACCTCACCAGCCGAGGCCCGCAGGACACGCCCCACGGGTGGGTGGCTGGACCGCCTGGCCAGGAGGAGATGTCAGAGCCCCAAGCGTCGACAATGGGGCGGGACTTGGTGGTCACCAAAGCTCCCTTGGGAACGTGCGCGTTTCTTGCCTGAAGTCCTAGGCGTGGTGGAGACCTGTCCTGTGTGTCACTGCTCTCCCCCGAGAGGCCAGGGGCAGCAGCAGCCTGTGGGGTGGGGGCACACTTGCCTTCTGCCCTTTCATCTGTCTTGGCTCGTTCCTTGCCTTGATGTGCCCTGGCCTAAGTCCAGGACTGCCCAGCTGAGCGGAGGTCCCACCACCCCTACGGAGGGACCTCCTGCGACCCCGTCCTGGGACAATGGGAGCACGATAGCTTCCCTGTCAGCTGTGGAAAGTGTGCCTGGCCTCCCCATGGGAGCCGGCCAGCGGGCACGCAGCTGGCGTCTCAGTCACCGCCGGCCCACACCACAGCACCCAGGCTGAGTGGCTCGGATGAGCTCGTCGGCTCAGGCTCTGTGGGTGGGCTGCTAGGCCCGGTCAGCGAGGCGGGTTCTGCTGGCTCGGGCTGGTTCTCCAGCCTCTGAAGCCCCCCCACGGTCAGTGGCCTTGCTGTCCTGCCTGGCTGCAATCCCAGGTGCAGGGTGGCTGTGCCCTTCTTCACCCGCCAGGCCAGCCTGGGCTTCTTCACAGGGTGGGCCACAGGGTTCCCAGAGCACAGGCCCCAGCACACACTGCTACAGCCACTGCTCTTGGTCTTGGTCTGCTGATCTTCAAGCACGCCTAGCACAGCTGCTCCACTTCCCCCTCTCCTTCCCTCCCTCCTTCCTTCCTTCCTTTCCCCCTCTCTTCCTTCCCTCCCTCCTTCCTTCCTTTCCCCCTTCCCTCCCTCCTTCCTTCCCCATTCCTTCTCTCCTTCCTTCCTTCCTTTCCCCTTCTTTCCTTCCTTCCCCCTTCCTTCCTTCCCTCCCTCCTTCCTTCCTTCCTTTCCCCCTTTTTTCCTTCCTTCCTTTCCCCCTTTCTTCCTTCCCTCCCTCATTCCTTCCTTCACCCCTTCTTTCCTTCCCTCCCTCCTTCCTTCCCTCCCTCCTTCCTTCCTTCCTTCCCCTCTTCCTTCTTTCCTTCCTTCCCCCCTTCCTTTCTTCCCTCCTTCCTTCCTTCCCCCCTTGTTTCCTTCCCCCTTCCTTCCTTCCTTCCTTCCCCCCTTCCTTTTTCTTCCCCCCTTCCTTTCTTCCTTACCTTTTCCTTCCATTTCTTCTATAGTGGGGGTTGAACCCAGGGGCACTTGACCATGGAACTACATCCCCAACCCTTGTTATTTTATTTTATTTTATTTTATTTATTTTTTTAATTCTGAGGCAGGATCTGGCTAAGTTGCTGAGTCTGGCCTTGAACTTGGGGTCTTCCTGCCTCCGCCTCCCGAGTTGCTGAGATCACAGGTGTGCACCACCACGCTTGGCTCTTTTCCACCATTTTGGATGCTTATCATTGGCTGAAGCCAATCACATATCACAAGAGCAGCCCAGGCCCCAGGTAGAGGAGAGGATCTCCCCACCCCCACCCTGGAGAGGAGCTGACTGTTACCGGGTGACGGCCACAGTGGGAGGTGGCTCCCCAGGAGGGCCAGGGAGTGGACACCCCTGCATGCTGCCCTGGAGATGTGGAGGATGCCGCCACCCCCACGCCTGCGGGAGGGGCCCGCCGGCCCTGGGAGGGGCAGACATGGCCAGGCCTTGGCCACAAGGGTTTCAGCCAGAGTGGGGACAGGCCCTCAGCCTGGCCCAGCATCCTGGGGGGAGGCAAGCCAGGAAGGCTGAGGCAGGCCGTCGGGGCGCAGGACGGGGCTGGCACCCCAGCCCGCAGGGGGGCGGACACCACAGGCACTCCCGCACCCCGGCCGGCCGGGCTTCAGGGATGCGCAGGGGCGGGGAGCCCAGCAGACGCCCAGCTGTTCATGGGCGCGTGGGGCAGGCTCAGGTGGGAGCCGCGGGAGGTGGGCAGCGGGCCTCTGCCGCAGGGCCATGGGCACTCCCGCAAACCCAAACCTAATCTCCTCAGGGCAGACATTTTTTTAAAAAAATATTTATTTATTTACTTTAGTTGTACACAATGCAATGCATTTATGTTTATGCGGTGCTGAGGATCGAACCCGGGCCGCGCACGTGCAAGGCAAGCGCTCTACCGCTGAGCCACAATCCCCAGCCCAGGGCAGACATTTTGAAGGCTCTCGACCTCTCGGTCACGCAGGCTGGGAAGGAAGCTCGCTGGCCACGCTGTGGCACGGCTGCTCCACAGGCCGCTCGCTGCCAGGCGGCCACGCAGAGGTCAGGCACAGGCCCCAGCGTCCGGCGACCCAGCCGCGCTGCCAGTCGGCGGCCCGAGCTGGACCCGGCAGGGGCTCCCTCCGCGGCACCAGCCACCCTGTGCCCACGGTGTCCACGGTGCCCACGGTGCGCGGCCCTGGGCAGGGAGGGCTGCTGCCCCCTCAGACTCCCTTCCCGTCTCACTCAGCCTCCCTGTGAGGCAGGAGTGCCGGCGCCTGTGTCCTTGGAGGCCAAGCAGCTCGCTAGGGATGCAAGCTGTGAGCTTGAGACCTGGCCACCGAGGGAGGGGGCTGGGCGGGGGGGGGGGGACGAGCGGTCCCTGGGAAGAGGGACCCACACAGGATGGGCACCACGCCTGCCCAGGCCTCCCTCTCGCCCACTGGGATCAGCCTTGCCTGAGCTTTGAGGTGTCCGGGCCAGCCCTGCTGCAGGGGCTTCGGCCTCTGACCACTCTCCAGCGGCCTCTCCCCCAAGCTGTGTGAGCCGGCGTCCCTGGCCAGCTTTTGGGTGGGGACAGGTGGGAAGTGGGCAGTCCCTTCTCCTGTTTTTACTCAAATTATTTACCAGGGACTGAGTAAAGACACTTTATGGCTGAAGGGACATTTCCCAGCTGAGTGACCTCAGGCAAGTTACTTAGCTTCCCTGTGTAGCCTCAGCTGAAAGCCAGGAACAAGAACCATCCCTCCCCAAGTGCTGGGAGATGCGTGCAGAGCACTTAGAGTGGTGCTGCGCGTGGAGGACCTGCAGCAAGGGCCGCTGCTGTCACCACTGTCATCACTGCCTTCCTGATCCTGGTTCCTCAGGTTCACGGGGCTGGGACTCTTTCTAAACGGCATGGACAGGGGCAGAGCAGGCCCAAGCCTCGGGCTGCAGTTACTTGGGTTCTGGTCCTCTCTTTCCCATCAGATCCTAGATTCCTTTAGGTTCCGTTCCTAAGAGGTGGCAGGAGCTGTGTGTCCCAGCTGCAGGGGACAGCAGGGACGGGGTAACCAGGCGAGCCTCTGGCTGACCCGGCCAATGGGCGTCTCCCTTCTCTGCAGGAGCACGCTGCTCACAGCCAGCCCCAGCTCCGGCTCGGCGTCGCTGCGCTTTGAGACGCGTAGTACCGTAAGACGCCTTTCAGCATTACATAACCTCCACGGTCTCTGCAGAGACAAGACGTGCTCAGCGTCTGGGGCCCTGTGGCTCCGCCACGTTGGTGTGTTCAAGCCCTGACCCCCAGGACCTCAGCATGTGGCTGGACTTGGAGACAGAGCCTCTACAGGGTGACAGGCTAAAGGGAGGTCAGCAGGGTGGCCCTGATCCCGCAGATTGCTGTCCTTAAGAAGACCAGGCTGGGCACAGTAGCGCACGCCGGTGTCCCAGCTGCTCCGGGGGCTACAGCAGGAGGGTCAGGAGTTCGAAGCCAGCCCCAGCAACTTAGGAGGCCCTAAGCAACTTAGTGGGATCCTGTTTCAAAATAAAAAAAATAACAGCTGGAGATGTGGCTCAGGGGTGAAGCGCCCTGGGGTCACACAGAGAGAACCACGTGAGGATGCGAAGGAAGACAGCCCACGAGCCCAGGAGAGGCCCAGGAGGGGTCAGCGCCGAGACACCCTGACCTCAGACTTCCAGCCTCTGGGATGAGAGGACATCAGCATCTGGCGAAGCCTGGGCCTGTGTCCCTTCTCAGAGCAGCCCTTACAAATTCACACAGCACATAAACAGATTAAGAAACACAGTCCCCCGGGAGCCACCCTCCTGAGGTCTCCACGCCGTGCCGAGCCGGGCTTTGGGAAGTTTGTTTTGTGCCTGCAAAGAACGAGCCAGACTCTGCCTAGAGGCCGGGCACAGCAGGGCCTGAGAGGTCGTGCCCTGGGGGTGGGGCTGCTGCAGAGAGGGGAGTATGGGTGGGGGTCCAGCGGATTGGGGGGTGGCCCCCTAGGAGGTGGCTTTGTGGATGAGACTCGGCTCCAGAGAGACCTCCACGGTGGACTTCCCCAGGTGAGTGCACGGGATACCCCCAGAGGCCTGGCGAGACTTGATCTGATCAGACAGGAAATCCGGACTGAGGCTGGTCCACACAGCTGGCCGGCGAGTGCCCTGTCGTGGGCGGCAGTGAACGGACAGATTCCTCCCGGAGCTCCCCCAGTTCGGGCACTGACGCTCCTGCTGCCTGCCTGCTCCTCCGGCTCGGCCTGCCTCTCACGAGCTCGCGGGGTTCTGTCTGTTCTTTGCCTCTGGAGGCATCGCCTCGACCCAGGTGTAAAGCGCCTCCGTCTCCCGTTTCTCGGGAGCTGGGTGGTGCACTGGGTCTGTGGAAGGGTCAGGCTTCTCCTGTGTGCATTAAGAACATCAGATCTGAGCAGGTGGACTTTTAGAAACAGCTTGTGTATGTGTATGTGTGTATGTATACCCATTTTAATATTTATTTATTTGCTTTAGTTGTACACAATACGTTTATTTTTACATGGTGCTGAGGATCGAACTGGGGCCATGCACATGTGAGGCGAGCGCTCTACCGCTGAGCCACAACCCCAGCCCTGTATATATATTTAACCCCAGAGAATAGCTCGGAAAATATTTGTGCCAATAATAGTAATAAAAATTTTCTTTTGTTTTTGGTATTATGGATTGAATCTAGGGGCATACTATCACTGAGCTACATCCCTGGCCCTTTTTATTTTATTTTTAAAAAATCTGAGACATGGCCTTGCTAAGGTGCCCAGGCTGACCTTGAACTTGAGATCCTACTTCCTCCGTCTCCTGAGCAGCAGGGATCACAGGTGTGTGCCACCACATCTGGCTGAAGGTCTGCTTGCACGTGTGTGTCCAGGTGGGGTGGAGGCTGGAGGAAAAAGCCCCCCTTTGACACATGGTCTTTCGCTAGAGGGAGAGGGTAGCTGGGGACAGAGGGTGCTCAGGAAGCCCACTGGTGGCTCCTGCCCCTGTGGAGAGCTGCGACTCCCTTGCTGTCTCGCAGGACTGGTCGTGGGTCTTCAGTTCATAAGGACACACGGTGCAAGGAAGCGCATCTCCGCGAGGGGCAGGAGGCCCCGCGTGCATTTCCCAGGGAGGAGGCTAAGGGTGCTGGGCGGGGACACTCCAGGCACAAGACACTGAGTGGGATTCGGGGGCACAGGGCTCGGGCTCTTGAGTAGGATCCGGGTGCACGGGGCTTGGGGGTCTTGTGAGGTCTGCGAGAGACAAGGAGGGGAGTAGGACCAGGCAGGTGGTGACTCAGACCCGCTGTCCTAGGGAAGACCTCCCTGGTCCTGCCAAGGAAGCCATGCCCTGTCCCTGACGGGCTGGGGCAGCCTGGGGCAGTGCTGTGAAGCCCTGCAGCCTCATCCTGGCTTCCTGGGCTCTGCCCCTTGGCCTGGCCTCTGGCCCACTGCCCTTCCTCTCTCCTGTGTCCTGGGCCCTGCGGTGTGACTCACTGCGAGGACACTGGTGGGAGCTCTTGGCACTTACCTGCCCCAGCCTCACCTGCGTGGAGGCCGAGGCCCACAACCAACAGCACCACACACACGCTTCTCTCTTCTCCCCGCTTCACACCAGGAGGTGGAGACTGGACTCAACCCTGGGGCTTTTATGTTTGCCTGGGTCTGCTCTGGGTTGGAGTCTGGCTTTGTGCACCAGGTGGCTTCACTGGCCCCTGTGCTGGGGGCCTGGTCTCTCCCAGTCCTGCCCACGTGGGTCACTCCTGTGTCCTCAAGTGACTGCTGGGCGTGTGCTGGGCGTGACCACCTCATTCTGCTGGGCGTGTGCACACTGCACAGAGTTCTCAGAATGACTCTGTGGGCGAGGGCTTAACTCAGCCCGGGGTCTCCAAACTCTTTTTTTTTTTTTTTTTTAAAAAATATTTTTATTTATTTGCTTTTAGTTGTACACAATGCGTTTTATTCAATGCATTTTATTTGTATGTGGTGCTGAGGATCGAACCGGGTCGCCCACGTGCTAGGCGAGCGCTCTACCTGCTGAGCCACAATCCCAGCCCCTCCAAACTCTTCACTGCAAAAAAAACCTCCCACCTACAGGCTTGCCTCTCTACAAGTCTATGTTTAAAATAATTTGTCTCCTGAAGAATTCATTTTGGTCGCTTTCCTGACCTGAACTAATTGGAAAAATTGACGGCTCTCCATTTGTGATTGGTGTCCCGGATGCTGGGGTTGTCCTTGGTTTGGGGGGAGCTCCACACTTGGGGCCGTTTGCTGGAGGCTGTCTAAATGCTCGACTCACCGCAGGGTCAAGGGCTCTCTCGGCCCTTCTGGGGCAGGGAACCTCCTCATTTTACAAAAAAGGAAACTCGGCCCTTCGTGGGTCATGCCTCTGTCTGAGGTCACAGGCCAGCACTGAGCCTTGGTGCTTAGTCCCCCGCAGCCACATGACTTGAGGTCTGCACGCAGCAGCTCCTGGAGGCCCTTGCTGCAGCTGGCCACTGCCTGTCCTCCCCCCTGGCTGTCCAGGAGCCCAGACTGTGGCCCTGGCCCTCGGACAGGGCTTGATGGGAAACTTCTCGGAGAAGCCACCTCAGAACTGGAAAGACCACCCCAATTTGACCTTGGGGTGTGTGTAGGGGGGTTCCTCTCAGACTCAGTTTACTTATCTGTGAAATGGATACCAGAAAATTACCTTCCAAGAACCAGAGCCAAAGTGGACAGGGGCCTCACACTTCCTCACAGGAGGGACTCAGGTGCTGTCCTCCTTCTTGAGAAATCCCCTAGCTCACCCTCCTGCCCCCCACCTTTTTTGTGGTGCTGGGGATTGAACCCAGGGCCTTGTGCAGGTGAAGCAAGCCCTCTACCAACTGAGCTATACCCCCCCATTTTTAACATGCAAATCTGGGGACTTGTCACCAACCTGCTATGTCATTAACAGAGATGAAACACGTTTGTCAGAACTTAGGGAATAACAGTAAATTCCCAGGTGACACCACGGTCAGCGGTGGCAGTTGACGGAGGGTCACCTGTGGGACAGGCGATCACAGGCTCTTTCATTCCAATCTTAATCTCTAACATCTGTCACACTGCAGTCACAGGTGGCGCTCCACACGATCACATACAGAGGGATCAGAGGCTAGGGCAGGGTTACGGCTGCCCTGGGAGCCCAGGCAGAGAGCGCCAAAGGCAAGAGGCACTGCAGGTGGGCAGCCACGGTCACCAGCCAGCCAGGAACTCCTTCAGGGACAAAAGCACAGCACTTCCTCTCCACCAAGGTCCTGGCGGACGGCAGCTTCGTGGTGCCCAGCCTGGCTGTCCACCGTGCACTCCCTGCTCGCGGGCCAGCGCTGCTGCTGCCTCCCTGCAGGGGAGAGACTCGGACCCTACGCGAGCCGATGGGCACAGCAGGCCACCAAATGATGGGGCGCTCAACCATAAGACTGGACATGGTGTCACCCTGACCCCTACACCTGGTCACTTGCCATGAGCCTTGCCCAGGAAGACCACCACAAGTGACGACCCTCCAAACTCTGTCCTCAGGCCTTAGCAGAGTGCGGTTTCTCCCGCCCGTAAGTCCCACTCCACGCTGGCACCGTGAAGCTTGCGGCCTGGCTGTACCAAGTGAAATGACCCACGCACGTCCATGTGCACTCCGGGGGAGGGTCCGGGTGACTGTCTCCGGCCCACCTGAGCAGAGCCACAGGCAGCCTGGTAGGGTCAGGGGAGGCGGCTGCCCCAAAGCCCCCGTCAGTGTGCGTGTCCCACTGCAGCTCTCCAGGGGGAAGTCCGTGCAGGTCGGAGGATCACGCCTCCTAAGGGAACAGAGATCAGATCAGGTCCAGGAGGGTGTGCACCATCAACACAAAGTGACGGTTAAGCAGGGGCCTCAGATGTCCAAGTAATGAGGTGCATTTGAATCAGTTTTAAAAAGTGACTGTAAAATGTGTACTTGATAAATCTAAACATCACTATCTGGCATACAATAAAAGGTTTCCTTACTCCTATCCATCAATAAATCTCACATTTATCCTTTCAGAAGCTTCCTGGGGGGCTGGGATTGTGGCTCAGCGGTAGAGTGCTCGCCTAGCACGTGCGTGGCCCGGGTTCGATCCTCAGCACCACGTAAGAATTTAAGAATAAAGGCATTGTGTACAACTAAAGCAAATATATATATATATATATATATATATATATATATATATATAATTTTTTTTTTTTTAAAGAAGCTTCCTGGACATACAGCTGCTGTAACATAGTGGATCACTGTATATCTATTTCTCTTTTTATTTTAATTTAGCAAACTTTGGAGATCATGTTGTATCAGTGTACACAGAATTACATTAAAATGTTTTAAATTAAAGTGTTAAGTGAACATTCTGGAGTTATTTAACCAGGCGCCCTTGGTTATTTTCAGGTGTTTTGTAATTACAGGTGACACTCCCAAGTCAGCACATCCTGTACGTCAACGTGCAGGTGCTGTGGGAATTTATCCGTGGGCTGGATTACTCACAATGGCAGGCAGGGATCAGGGGTTTTGAATTATTGAATTTCCATGAACCATGCAAAACACAGCTTCTTTTTCAGGAGCGGGGGAATTTTGAGTAGGACAGGTGCATTGACTTTTTTCTACTCCAGGTATTTTCTGAAAAAAATTTGAAGAGGCTTAAAAGGAGGCTCAGCAGAACAGTACAAGCGCTAGCTGTTTTAAATAAGTTTTCTACTGAAGCCCGGCCAAGCTCAGAAAGTCCAGTGTGGACCTGGGCTCTGGAGCAGGTGCCGGGTCCACTCAGTGCGAAGTGGCGGAAGGGGAGGGCAGATGGCCCTGCCCCCTTGGACTAGCAGGCAGGTCCTGTCCTGGCACTCGGGCCTGGCCTGCAGGACTCCCTGGCCTGCCTGTAGGATCGGCCGGCCCGCCAGGTAGCACAGAGCGCAGGTGGCCGCTCCCTGGGCGAAGGTGACTGTCTTGGGCCAGGAGGGGCAGTGGTCAGTGACTGCGGGCTTTGGGAGGGGGTGCTGTCCGCGAGGCAGCTCTAGGGCGCCCGCCCCTGCAGGTCAGAGACGCTCCCTCGGGTGTCAAATATCGATACAATGTAGCCCGCGAGCCCACTAGAAATAAGTCAGAGAGCGGCTCGTGGGTCTGGAACGCGATCCTAGCCCGGGCGGCTCGCAGGACAGTCCCCGCCGCTCCCGGAGGCGACCCCGAGAGGGGCGGGGCACGGCCAACGCCCCCAGACTCCCGGCGGCGGCGGGGAGGCGGGGAGGCCGGAGGCGGGGAGGCCGGGAGGCGGGGAGGCCGGGAGGCCGGGGTCTGCGCGGCCGCGCCCGCCGCCTCGCGCCGCCCCCGCCCGCGCCCCCCGCCCGTTGGCGGCCCCGCGGCGGCCCCGCGCCGTCCCGCCCGCGTCCCCGCCTGTCCCCCGCCTGTCCCCGCCTGTCCCCGCCCGCCGCGCGCCGGCGGAACTGTGGCTGGCCGCGCACAGGAAGTGGCGGCGCGGCGAGGGCGGAGGGCGGCGGGCGGGGCCGCGATGGGGGCCGGGGGCGGCGGGCGCCGCACTCGCTGAGGCCCGACGCAGGGCCGGCCGGGCCCAGGCCGAGAGCGCAGCGGCCAGCGCGGCCGCGAGCGACGCCGGACCGCGACGAGCAGGCGGCGGCTGCAGGTGAGCGGCGGCCCCCGCCCGCGGTCGACCCGCCGCCCGAGGTCGGGCGTCCCGGGCCTGCGCCGCTGCGGGCGCGGGCCGAGAGAACGGGGCCGGCGGGGGCCGCGGGCGGGCGGGTTCCCGCTGCCCCGGCCTCCCGGCCTCCCGGCCTCCGGGGCAGCCTGTCCGGCCCGAGGCCCGGCCTCCTCCCGGCCGCCCGCCTCCGGCCAAGGCAGCCCCGGCCCTGGGCCCGGGAAGGGGCGCCCCGGAGAGGGGCCGGCGGCCGGCGCGGGGGGCGACGCGAGCTCCCGGCGGGGCCTCGGGCCCCCTCTCCCGCGGGACCGCGCTCAGGACCCTCGGGGCTCCAGGGGGGACGCGACACGCGACCCTGCCTGATTTCGGGGTGCGGGATCCGGGACCCGCAGGGCGCGCAGGCCGTGGGCTAGTTTCACTTTTCGCTTGCTCAGGCCGAGAGGGAGGGCTGCAGGTGGGGCTGCAGGTGGGGCTGCCCGGCAGAGGATGCCTGCGAGGTTCCGATGTGACTTTGGCTGGAGACCAAAGGCTGGCCGCGAGCCTCCTCCGGTCCAGTCGGGTGATGGGGTCAGAGAGCCTTTTGGGAGCAAAACACCTCCATGCCAGGGCCACCCGAAGGACCCTTGGAGCAGTGGACCCAGGGTACTTAGGAAAGGAGAATTACTAGCAGCTAGGCTGCAGAGAAGAAATGTAGGTTTTTTTTTTTTTTTTTTTTTTTTTTTTTTAACTTTGAGAGAAGTTTAGTGAAATAGAGAAAATGGTTCTTACCAGTGGCTTCTCTGAAAAAAAAAATTAAAATCCAGTATTCAAGTCTTGTCTAAAAGAATAATGCAGCAATTGGGTTATTTTCCTGGGAAATATGAAGGTCTTGTGAGAGGGAAGAGTGTGGACTGCTGTCCCCGGCAGAATGGGATAAGGGCCACCATGTTAAAAATGAAAACCGCCCCAGAGAGCCAGGATCCAGGGTCCCCATGGGGGGCCGGGTGCTGGGGGAAGGCCAGGGAGCGGGGCTAGAGGGAGCCTCCTGTTTAAGCTGCCGCTCGCTTAGGGATTGCTGATCAGTGTTTCCCCAGTTTGCAAGCTTTGGAGGGGTCTCAGTGGAGTTTGAATGTGCTCAGCTTTGATCATTCCCTTACTGCCCCCCTCTCCACCCCAGCTCCGAGTTAGTGGCCACCCCTCATCCTGTATCCAGGCTCCTGCTCTCTGGGAAGCTTCTTGGTTACAGTGTTTCAGAACGCAGCTACTTGGGAGGATGTGAACGGGGCCTCTTCTGGCCTTGGAAGCTAGGTCTCAGGGAGCGATTCCGGGCACCTGCTGTCCCCTGCCTGTGCGGCCCACCTGGGCGCGTCTGCAGCCCGTCCACTGCAGGAGGTCTTCATCTTGGCAGTGGCCTGAGAATTGTGCCAGATCTGGGTTAAAGACAGCGGGTGGTGAAGGCCAACATGACGTGGGGACTGTGGCCGTGCCGCCTGCCCCCACCGGAGGCCCCGCTCACTGGCAAGGAGGGACCCTGTGCTGACGGGTCTGTGCGCCAGGGCTGGGGAAGCCAGTGGGAAGTGACCTGTCACCGCAGGTGCCGACACACGTGTGCTCCAGCTGGCACTGGGGCCGCACCAGAACGTGGCTGGAGAAAGAGAGGGTCAGTTACTGCCCATGGTCATGTCATAGATGGGCCCAGCCAGAATTTGGGCTAAGATCCCAGGGATGCCCAGTCCTCAGACCCGCCGTTGTGCTAAAAGTGTGGACAAGTTTCTCTCTGGTCAAGTTGGAGGAGGCAGGAGACGCTGAGGTCTGCTTGTGAGCAGGGAGGGGAAACACGTGGTGTTTGAGGAGAGCCAAAGGCACCGGCTTTTTGGGGTCGCTGGCCCAGTCCCACGTGGCCCTTTCCTAGGCTCCTGGCCTTGCGAGGCTCCGCAGTGCTGCCCAGGGGTGCGGCCCTCAGGGCCACGTGTCTGCCCTTGTCGCCATCAAACCCACGCAGGCCAAAGCTCAGCTCCCCTCCCCACGGCCTGTCAGAATCTCTGTCTTCATCCTCTTGTCAGTGTGGCTGGCTGGGGTAGGGCAGAGCGCGGCCGCCGTGTTTCCTTGTGCTGACGGTAAAGGGAGGCCTCACGGCGTGGCCGTCTCACGTCCACGCTCCTGTTAGGCTGCGCTGAATCTCACCAAACGATTGCTCAGAAACTTTGTGGGGTTTGCTTTAGGTTAACCAGAGTTTGGGGGTTTACACAAGCTGTTCCCAATCATAAAGCAAAGTGACTGTGACAGTCTGTTGTCCCTAAAGCCACTTCATGGTACGTAGAGGATTGATTCTGAGTCACTAATTTCAAAATGCTGCATTTAGTAAGTGCTGTAGTGGTTCGTCTCCAGACAGTCCTCACTGGGGATCTAGAGGAATTTTGCCTTTTTTTTTTTTTTTTTTTTTTTTAATTTGCCATGTTTTGATGTCTTTGCAAAACGAGGTGTGGAGTACTCACTGATGACACAGGTTGGGTCTGGCTTAGTTGTGGGGACAGGGAATCAGGCTGATGGTGAAGAGTGGGCAGGGGGTCGTCTTGCGCAGCCAGAGCCCATGACTGGCCACCCAGGACACGGGCACTGTGCCCATCGCCACGTTCCCCGAGTGCCTGGAAGGGTTGCAGGAAGGACACCTGTGGTGGCAAGCGGAGAGCAGCTCCAGGGCCATGGGGGTGTGGTGGCAGGCTTCTGCTGGAGTGCTCTGTGTCACCTAGGACGAGGAGCCGGAGCCAGTGCTCCCGTGCCAGCAGCCCTGTGTCAGTATGGAGACTGTCCCTGCTCCTTTGAAAGTGGTGGGAACGAGGTCCGTGATGAGTGGCCACGGCGAGGCGCTGCTGAGCGCACAGCACTCGGAAGCTGCTGCAAGGCCACACTGTGCCCACCCCAGTGCTCACGTGGTGCCATCCCTGCCACGTCCAGCCTCAGCTCCAGGCAGGACAGCTCTCGGGCTTGTCCGCGCAACATTTTACAAGTGCTTGCGGATGTTGAACCTGCCCTGCTTGAGCGCGCCCTGTCCGTTGTTCTGCGCGGACTCCAGGGATCGCGCTGTGTGAGCTGCTCCTGTGCTTGTTGTCTAAGGCTCCATCCCTCAAGGAGGGTGGTGCTGTCGCGCGTCCTGATGAAGAGACTGAGGCGTGGACGCTTGGGCGGCGTTGCCCGGCTTGATGGATCTGGACTCCAGAGGTCTGATGGAATCCAAAGCTGTTATTTTTTCTGCCCACTGCCCGTGATGCTCAGAAAACTCATCGTATGAAACCCACATTCCTGAATCAAGAAACTAAGTGACTGGCCTGGTACCTGTATTGGTTTTAAGATTTTTCACTTGTAGGAGGCTGTGCTTGCTGGACAGCGGCTCAGAAATTCCATCCAAAACCAGGGATGGGCTGGCCGAGTGCGGGGTGTGAAGCTGAGCGGGGAGGCGGCAGCTCCAGTCGGTGCGGATGCCTCCCCGGTGCTGGGCTTCTGGCTGAGCAGGGCATGCAGGGGCTGAAGGGCTGCTGCTGACTTTTTGGGCAAGGCGGGGTGGCTGGGGACTGAACCCTGGGCCTCCACTTGCTAGGCAAGTTCACTACCACTGCGCTACACGCCAGCCTTTTTAATTTTGAGACAGGGTCTTGCTAAGTTGCCCAGGTTGTCCTTGAACGTGAGGGCCTCCTGTCTCAGTCTGCAGCGTGGTGGGGACGGCAGGCCTGTACCATGGTGCTGGGCCTGTACTGACTTCCGGCCACATGCTGACATTCAGGTTAGGTGTCCCAGGGGTCGATCTCTGATTTCAGCCACTGTCCTGGTCTAACCGGAGTCACTGAGTGAAAGAGTCCGTCCTCTTACTGGGGAGGTGCACTCTCTGCAGAGAAGTCTGCAGGGGGAGTACTGGGGACTGGTCTGGTAGTGGTGATTTTTGCCAGAGGAGTCAGAAAGCAGATTGTGAAGGGAAGACCACATCTTCCCCGAGGTGGTGTGGAAGCAGGTGCCAGGGTGGAGCTCGGGCGTGACAGGTTTGCTGGGGCAGCCCTGTGGCGGGTGGAGGGAGGCGGGTCTGGGGAGAGTCTAGACCAGCTCTGAGGAGGGCAGCTGCCCTGGGACAGAGCCCCTCCTGTCCCTCAGGACCTGCCTGTGTGGGCACCCCCTTGGGCTGCCCCCGGTGCAGCCTGAGTGTGGCCCTGCAGAGGTCCCCGGGTGCTGCCTGAGCTCTGGCTCCCCGCTGGGGTCACCTGCCTGCCACCTTGCAGCAGCTGTCTGGCCGAGGGGCCTGAGTGGGGAGCTCCAGGCCGTGGGTGGCAGCCTGAGCAAGTCGGTGATCCGCAGAGGTGGCGACATGCGGTCTCACACGTGGACCACGAGCGACGGGCAGTGTTTTGGTTTAGCTTTAGAAGCAGCCTGGGGGTTCAACAGGCCCTGAGCCCCGGCTGGCTGCTTTGCTGTGGCCAGCAGGCAGCTGTACTAGGGGTGCCTGCGAGGTAGCAGCCTGCCCTGCAGGACAGACGCTGGAGACCAGACCAGACGCACTTTCCCAGGAGGGGGTGTGTGTCGCTGACTCGCTTGGGTCCCGCTTGGGGCTGGTGTCTCACTGTCCTGAGCCCGTTGCAGAGCGCTTCTTTATGACGAACAAAGTTACGTAGACATTGCAGAGACAGCTGCTGGCGGGACCAGGCGGGAAGGCAAGGGGGAGGGCGACGGGCTACTGCAAACAGGGCGGGTGGCCCAGGCTGCGGCAAGGGGCCTGGCTCACCTGACCACCACCACTGACCTCAGCCACGTGTGGCCTGGCAGAACCAGGACCAGATTTACCATGCCTTTGTTCCTCCAAGATAAGTCAGAAATCTGGACTTACGTGCAAGTTATTTATTTTTAACACACCACACATACAAAATTAAGAATGTTGCTGTCTGATTCAGCCCCAGGGGCCGCTAGCTTTACAACTTCTGGTCTACAGTATTTGTTTACTTCTTGGAATGAATAGCTAAGCTAATTAAATGGGGACAAAGTGGGCACTTCCAAAACACGTGCAAGGGAAACAGGAAATGAATGGAAAACTAAACATTCTATGTGCATGTGAAGCCAAGAGCCGTCCACCCTGCCTCAGGCACAGCTGCTGGACGCAGGTCAGGGCTCCTGTGATGGGTGGAGAAGGGGCAGGGAGTGGGCAGCAGCTGGGGAGCCCGGCGATGCCACGTCTCTCGGGCCCCGGGAGCCGTGTGTGGAGGTCAGGTCCGCAGGGGACGTTCCAGAGCAGCGCGTGTCACCTGCAGCCTCCCTGAAGAGTCCTCTGGTGGCCAGTGCTCTGGCCTCAAGGTGGCTTCCCGGGATGACCGTCCGGGTCATGCCCCTGGGCACTCTGGGTGCCCACACGGGCTCCTTCCTGCAGACAGGCGGTCAGCGTGCTGTCGCCGGCCCTGGCCGCCCTCCCTGCTCGGGAGCTGGGCGTCTGTGTTCGCCGGCTGCCGCTTCTCCCCGGTGGCCCTCTGTCCACGCCCTCTGCCCGCTCGTCAGGCGGTCGTTTCCCCAGGCGTCCCTCACGCCTGGCCTCTGCGCTGGGCACCCTCGTGGTGCTGGGCTTGACTTTTGCTGTCCCCTGTGCTTCGGGCTCCGTGCCCCCGCCAGCCCCTCCCTCTGCTTGGCCCTGTCTTGGAGGACGTGCTCTGACGGTCCTCCACCTCTGGGCCTGGCGCTGCCTCCCGTGCCGCCAGAGTCCTTCCGAACCAGGCGCAAGTGCGCGCTCGTTCTCTTGTGCACGTTGGCGGTTCCCTTGGCACCCCGAACCCCCGTCCCCGCAGAGCTGCCTGTGGCCTCGGCAGGCATGTCCTGTGGAGCCGTGGCGCCCCACCTGTGGCCTGTCCCCCTGGTCCTGCTGCACTCGGGGGGTTTTGTTGCTTTTGCAAATGGTGTTTTGAGATCTCTGGCTCCTTGAGGTGCTGCCTAGCGATGCAGGTGGCTCTGGGGTGCTGAGCCAGCCGCCAGCAGCCTGGCTGCTCCCAGCCGTTCACTGTGTGTGCTGGAATCTCGTGCGCAGAGACCCGCAGCCTCTGGGGACGGTGGTGGCTCTGCTCCCTCCTGTGGCTCCCTCTTTCCCACTTGGCTGCGCAGGCAGGCACCGTGGGCAGCCCCGGCTCATCCTGCCCTAGGGGACGTGCAGGCTCCCCTCTGGTGTCTGCGCACAGTGGCTGCCGGGTTCTGAGTCCCACCGCTCCTCCTCAGGACATGGAGAGTGCAAACAAGCTGACAAAAACACGGAGATGAGAAGGTGGAAGGCGTCCCTCCTCGGGTGCCGCGGTGGAGATGGTGGCCTTGTGGGGAGCCACGCCGGCCGAGCGCCGGCTGCACTGTGGGGCAGCGGGTCGCTGGTGCGGGTGTGGTATGGCCGCCGCACCTGCGCAGCCACCGTGGGTGCCTCAGACTGCAGGGCGGCTTGTCACACAGAGGTGTGCGCCTACTGTGTGCCCTCAGGAGCCAGGTGCTGAGGCGCCTGCAGCAGGTTATTGTCGTAGCCACCCGAGTGCCTGTCTTCAGATGATACGCGAGAACTGTCGCGGCCCCCAGGAACCCGCAGCCTGCAGCTGTGTCGTCTGCCTGTGGTCAGGGCGGCCCAAAGACGTGGGACGTCCAGTGGACCTCCGTAGGTCGGAGGTCGCCCCCTTCCAAGTGCCCGAGGAGCCCTGCTCTCCCCGCCCCTCCCCGAGGGTGAGGCATCCCTCAGTCTAGGTGTCCCCACGTGCGCTGCCTGCTGGTGGGCCACCTCTCGGTCACCAGATCCACAGTCTTGCTATCAGCGCTCGTGTTCAGGTGACCCCCAGTGTACTGATGGTGGCCCTGAAGTGAGAGCGTGGACACGTAAAGGAGGCACTGGGCGTGAGCACAGGAGGGTGGACTCCGGCGAGACGTGGCAGTGGGCAGGACCCCAGGAGGCGGCCCTCTCCACAGTCGCAGACGCCGGGCAACATCCCGCGGATGAGGGGCACTGCCGCGTTCACAGGGGACAGCAGCCCCGGGCCTGCTGGTCACTCTCCCGAGCATGGTGGCTGGCCATGGGCAGCACAGGGGGTGCAGAGTGCGTCCTTGCGTCCATGTGAGGCGCACACGCCGCAGGACTGCGGTGCCGTGAGGTGCCAGGAGGCCGCGGGGGCACTGCTCGCCCTGGCACCCAGCTCTCAAGGTGCCGGTGCTGGCTGCACCTGAGGGTCCCGCGCCTTCCGCACGGCTGCCACGCTCGAGACGGTGTCTGGGGAGAAGCGAGAGTCGCGGGAGACGGCCGGCGAGCCTCGGCGCAGCGCGCAGGGAGCCAGCTGTGCCCGGGCAGGGGCCTGACCGCGGCACCCACGCCTCAGGTCACACGCGGTGCTGGTGGGCACAGCTTGTTGGGCGTGTCGCCAGCTCAGCCACCCTCAGGAGGAGGGAGGAGGTGACGAGGCTGCCCCGAGGCTGTCCCCTGGCCGTGGGCTTCTCTGGGGTCCTGGTTTCTCGGCACGTGGCCCCTCTGTACGCGGTGGTGAGTCCCCCAACCCTCCTGAGGCTTCGGCCTTTCCCTCCTGACTTGTCCCACGGGGCACAGGAGCCGCTGGGCTCTCAGTGCCGCCTGTGTCTGCTTTCGCTGTCACCGCCGCCTCCCGGGCTCACCCAGGACGCCCTCCACGGCGTTTCAGTGACAGCTCCACTTCGTGGTTTTCGCCCCACTCACTTCCTTGACTGTCCCCTGGGAGACCTGAGGCTGCGCCGTCCTTCTGCTGTGCTGGGCTGAGCTGGGCCGTGCGTCTGCCCTGCAGGACTGTCCTCGTCCAGTTCTAAGTGCCTCAGTTTGTCCTGACTCTCCCGGCCCCTGGGGGTCGCAGCGGGAGCTGCTGTGCCCTGGGTGCGGCCGGAGGTCAGTGTTCATCCTTCTTTGGCTCCGAAGCCTTCCCGCCGTGTAGGGCTGGCCCCGGGCGCTTCCCAGGCTTGACTTAGGCAGCGTCACCCTGTGCCCGTCCTGGGCTCCGGCCTCCGCTGCCTCGTGGGGCGAGGGGGGCACCCTGGGTTCTCTCTGGGTCCGCCGCGGGCGCCGCTCTGCCGCGTGCTCTCGTGCTCCCTGGGTGTGAGTGCTGTCCTCTGACCACGCTGCTTGGGCCGTGGCACTTCCTGAGCTGGTCAGTGTCTCGGCAGCCCAGGCACTTCCTGGCCGTCGCTCTCTGGAGCAGGGCTCCACCTTTGCTCGGCCTCCTTGCGCCACCCCCAGGCTCTGACACCCGGCCGTCCTTCGGTGTTCTCTGCTGCCTCCTGGGTACTTGGTCAGCTCCGTCTGATCTATTTGATCAGTTTTTTTTTTTTTTTTGGTACCAGGGATTGAACTCAGGGCCACTCGACCACTGGGCCACATCCCCAGCCCTTTTTTGTATTTTATTAGAGACAGGGTCTCACTGAGTTGCTAAGTGCCTCACCATTGCTGAGGCTGGCTTTGAACTCGCGATCCTCCTGCCTCAGCCTCCCAAAGTGCTGGGATTACAGGCGTGCGCCACCGCGCCGGGCTATTTAATCAGTTTTTAAGAGCAGTTTATTTCAGTGATTATTTTCATTCCTAAAAATTCTCCTTGGTATCACTTAATAATAATATGAATGTGATAACAGAATCTGAACTTCTTTCTTTCTTTTGCCGTGGTGGGGACGGGGACGGGACCCGGGGCCTCGTGCGTGCCAGCTAGCCAGCAAGTCCCCACCACTGTGCTTCCTCCGGCCTCCACCCCCGTGCTGCTGCCGTCCTCAGCCTCGTCCCCGTGTCTGTGGCCTGTGTTGTGGCAGCTTCAGGTCAGGAGTGGGGTGGATCTGAAGTGACTTTGGGCTAATTTCCTGCACTCGGTGTGAAGGTGTCACTGACTAGGAGGGAAAAGGACCCCAACAGAACTCAGAGTGAAGAGATGGCTGATGGTGGGCGTGAGGCCCTCCGCGTCCAGAAGGGCGAGCAGTGCTGGACAGCTGAAGGACAGCGTGGACTGAGTGCAGCAGAACCACTGAGCTGACCGGGGCTCCCCGTCCTGGTGTGACGCTGTGTCACGGAGGTCGAGGGCAAGGTCGTGGGGTTTAGGCCCAGGAAGACCTCCCTTCTTTCATCACCTAGTGCTCTGAACGAGTTTGGGACACACACTTGCAAAAGTGCAGCCCTGGTGTCCTTCGGCCTCCCTGTCCACTGACTTCCCTGTCACTCTCCGTCTGGACATGGAGCAGGGGGCCGGTCACTCTTGGGTTTGGCAGCTGGAGAACCACCGCAGGCGCCGTGGGCAGCACCCACAGCAGCGGCCGGAGCGTGGTGTCCTAGAGGGTGACTTTGGAGGAGCTCACTGATGGTGAGCCAGGAGCCTGGCTTAGCAAGGGCGGGCGTCTCCGCAGCCAGAGTGTGGAAGCAGGAATTAAGTGTGAAGGGGAGACGCAGGCCCCCGCGCGTCCCCGGGCACACCCAGCCCGGCCCTGCTCTGGGACCCCAGACCCGCTCTCCATGGCCCTCTGACCCCTCCTCCATCTTGCAGCCCCGGCCCGCTTCACCCCTTCCCTGGGCACCCCAGGGGCACCCCCAAGCCCGTGCTGCCCCACTGCCGCAGCGCAGTAGCCCAGACGGTGGGGGCCGCACGTTGGGCGCTCCTCGCGCTCCCTGCCACCACCTCCAGCCTTCAGGCCTCTCCCCGGGTGCCCTCTCCTGGGCCTCCTCCTCCCTGCCTCCCGCAGCCTTTCGCTCCGCCGTCACCCAGCGAGGCCCCTGCCTGAGTGTGAGTCAGGTGTGCACACACGCAGGCTGCGCCCCACACGCACACTCTTTAGCCCACTTGTTTTTCTTCTTGCTTTTTCTGGTGCTGGGGGTTGAACTTGGGGCACAAGCACCCTGGCTGCTCCCCGCCGAGCGCGCCGAGCCCTCCGCAGCCCACTTCTCCCCTGATCCTGCTGACCCTCCCCGCTGCCCTCGTCACTGGGGAGGACTGGGGGCTGCGCTTGGCTGTGTGGCGTGCACACGGGGTGGGGTGGTGAGCACGGGAGCTGTTCCCACGTCCCAGACTTCAGGGGCGCCCTTGCGTGGCTCTCCTGGGGTTCACTTCTTGAAGTGAGCCCCACGTGGGCTGCTGGGCAGAGTCCAGGGTTTGGACTTGGGCTCAGGTTGCCGGCGGGCGGAGCCCACCTGCTGCACTCACGCAGGAGCTGTGGGGACCGCAGGGAGCAGGCGCTGACCTTGCCACCGGTTCCCGGGCCTGAGAGCCATGTGCGGTCCCGTGGGGCCACGGCCCCCATGCGCTCCCAGCGTGAAGCCGGGCACTGAGGACGCGGGCGGCCCTGGTCAGCCGGGCTGCGCCCAGGCCTGGTCTGCCCTCGGGCTCAAGGCTGGGTCCAGGCAGTGTGGCTGAGCCCCAGCTCCGGGTCCGTGCTTCCCTGGGGTGAGGGTTAGAGGGGAGCAGGGCCTGCGCGTGAGCCCTGGCTGGGCTGCCCGGGGACCTGGGTCACGAGTGCCACACCGAGAAAGGACAGCAGCGCAGCAGCCAGGGACGGAGTCCCCGGGTCTCGTGGGCACAGTGCCCCCGCTGTCCGGCTCTCCTGTTGAGGCCGTCCTGCACAGGAGGACCCTGCCTTGTCCCCGTGTTGAAGATCACACACCCGGAAACACTGGGCCAGGACACAGGTTCTGTCTGAAGGATAGAACTGGGTCCAGAGGTGGGAGTGGGGGGTCCTGCCCCTCTTACAGGAGTCAGGCCTCCGTGACAAGGCAGGAAGAGAGCCGTCCAGGGGTGGTGGCTTTGTGGGAAAGTGCGACCTTCCTCTCCTGGAGGCTGTTAGTGACCAGGTGACGGGTGCTGTCTACCTTCTCCCCGTCGGTGGTGACGGGCTGCCTGTCCCGCGCTTTCCTCGGTGTCCTCTGGGTCCAGCACCTTCCCCTCCGGGTGGCTCCCCCGTGGTCTCCTCAGCCCCGTCCTGTTCCTGCTCTTGTTCTTGGAGCTGCAGGGCTGCATGCCCCGGGGTGTGCGGGGAGGCTGCAGGAGCTCGGCGAGGGACGGTGGCTCCTGCCTCCCTCCCTTGGTCCCCACAGACCTGCTGTGTGTCTGTGCTGGGCCCGGAGAGCGCCACACCTGTGCTGGCTTCAAGGCTCCCGGAGCCCGTCCTCCCACACCCGCAGGCTGAGGGCAGCCCTGCAGGCCACCTGTGGGGCAGCGAGATGCTGCCAGCACCGCTCCTCGCCTGCCTGCCACGCCCTCTCTGGGCTGCTTTCTGGAGAAGAGCGAGGGGACGCCTTTGCGGGGCGTGCTGGCCGATGCCGTGGGACCTTAGAGACGGCTGGGAGTCTGGCTTCCTGGCCAGGCGTTCCCACAGCCCAGAGCAGGAGACGGCCAGTCCTCCGTGAGTGTGGGTGCCCGAGCCTTGAGAAAACAGACCTCGACATTAGCAATGGTGTCTGTGGTGGGGCAGGCCTCAGAGACCTTGCCGGTCATCCCCTCTCCTGCCTGTGCCCAGGAAGCAGGGGCGGGGTGCGCGGCGGGCCTCCTGGGCGGGCAGGCAGAGAGCAGGGTCTGGTGGCTGGGGGGCCACCTGGAAGTCCATCAGCCGGATGCTGCGTAGCATGGGGGACAGGACGAGTGGCGTGCACTGTCTGTCCCACCTGGTGGTCTTCCTGACACAGGGAAAGGGAGAGAGAGAATAGAAATAACTTTAGAAAGAAAAGAAACTTGGAAAGGAAAGATAGTCACTATGTGTTCTTACCTTTCATCCGCTTCCAAATTTTCTGGAAGAGAAAGAAAATGGCAAGTGTTTAATACTGCCATGATCTTTATTGCGCACCTGTGACTTCGTGGTGTTTTGGGGAATGGCTGGTCTTCTCCTTAGTTACGGAGTGCTGTATTATGTGAAGACACACATAAATCATGAAGCTGCCACGCCTCCGTCCCATGGAAGAGGGGCCGTGTGGACACGCTGGACTGAGACCTCGGGGAACTCTTCCCAGTCAGTGGCTGGGGACATGTGGGAGGCGCCCGCGGTCCCTGCACACCAGCTGAGCCCCTGGGCTCCTGCGCCACCGGAGAGAAGGCTGGTGGGAGCCGAGGGCACGCACAGTGCCACACCTGGCACTGTTTTTCCTGTTTGACGCGGGAGGGAACCTAGGGCCTTGTGCTGGCTAAGCGTGTACCAAGCGTGGAAAAGAGCAGACTTCACTCCCTTTATTTCTGAATTTCTTAGCACACAGGAATGTAAGAAGATTAGCCAGGCGTGGTGGCACACGCCCCTAGTCCCCAGACGCTGAAGAGACCGAGGCAGGAGGATTGTAAGTTCAAGGCCAGCCTCAGTAACTTAGCAGGACCCTGTCTCAAAATAAAAAGGGCTGGGGACATAGCTCAGTGGTAGGGTGCCCCTGCGGGGAGGTCTGAGGACAAATAGTGCTATGGGTTGTGCAGCTGTGACACCATGGGCATCGTGTCTTGTCCCCTCCTGGCTGGCATGCCAGCCCTGGCCGAGGTACCTGTCCACATGTGGCCCTGGGCCACCTTGCGGCCTGACCAGTCCATTCATCTGCTCTCTGCAGGGCCCTGGTGGCCTCCACCTCCTTGTCTACCCAGGGCAGAGGAGCAGGTGGCCCCAGCTCCAGGGCAGGGCCCAGGGCGGCCTCCCTCCCGCAGCCCTGGGCCTCAGGAGACACTCTCCCAGGCCAAACCCCGGCAAGTCTTAAAAGCAGGAGTTCCACGTAACTGAGCCAGGACTTCCCGCCAGACCACGTGACCTCCGGGACCTGGGCCCGGGGAGCAGGGTTTTTCCTTGTTATTCAGCCCAGCTTGTTTGGAGAGTCCTAAATAGGCCCAGGGCTGGGGGCCAGGTCACATGTCCCCCCGGTCCCCTGCCCTGCGCCTCCCCCTCCCGCCCTCCCCCCCCCCACCCCTGGCTTGTGCTCTGGAGGTGGGGGGCTGCAGGGATGGGGCAGTGCCCTCTTCAATCTGCGAATTGGGCGTTAGTGAGTCTGACCGGTTGCTGAGCTGGTGCTGATGGCTGGCTCGTGGGTTTAAGAGGGTGACATGAGCAGCTCTGGTGGCCCTCTTCCTCTGCGTCCGTCCCCGTTTCTGCTCAGTGTGGCACTTGCATCTGAGGGAGCGTCTGCCCTGCCGGGGCCGGCTTACCTGCTCACTGCTCGAGGCCCTTCCTGGCAGTCCCAACTCCCACTAGGCTAGAGGTGGGAGGCCACTCACAGAGTGCCAGGCGTCTGCCATTTGTCCTTGGTGACAGGACTGTTGGCATTCCAAAGCAAATATTTGGCAATGGTTGTAGGATTTCTGTCTTTGCCGCTGCCTTCTCCCTTCCTCTGGGTTTGCCTGCAGTCCTCCAGCCCCAGCCATCACGCCTTGTCTTCCCTTCAGAGGGTACCAGTCGCCTCCCCCAGCTGTGGGTGAAGGCCCGGGGAGCTGGCGTAGTGGCCTCTGGACGGCTCTCAGCTGCCATGTTTACTGTCCCTTCACAGAGCAGGTTGCCAGCCTGGTGCCAGGAAGGCCCCAGAGAGCATAGGGCCAGGTGCCACATGCAGCCGTGGGGACGGTCTGGTTTGAATCCCAGCGTGTTCTTGTTCCTGGGCACTTGGGGGAGGCGGATGAGGACTGCGTCCCGTGGATCAGGGACTGGCTGCTGCCCTCTGGCTGTGAGGAGGCCACAGAGAGCCCTGAGTCCCCAGGGGTGAAGCCCCGTGGGGTCTGAGTGGCCCCGTGCAGGGATGGGGACGCGCCTGTGTGCACACAGGACGTCTGGACAGGTGTGGGTTCAGTCTACGGTCCACACCAGAGTTTTATTTTACTGCTATTTCAACGTCTGCGTGGAGAATTTTCATTAAGAAAGTTGGAGAAAGAGTTCCAGCGTTTTGGCTTTGACCTCTGGAGTGGCTCTTCACGGGCGTGCTGGCGCGGCCGTCCTGTGCTGCAGGCGCGGGTGCCTGGCTGAGGATGAGCCCGGGCTGCTGCTCGGGCCGCCCTGCCAGACCTCTGCGGCCTGGGGCTCAGCCCCGGCCCCACACCCCCGAGCTACACCCCGGTCCTGTCTTTGTTTTTAATTCGAGGCGGGGTCTTACGAGGTTGCTGGAGCTGGTGTGTGCTGTCAGCTCCTGCCTCCGCTGCGGCCACCGCACCGCCCGTGGGACCCCGTTGCTGGCCGTCGGCGCCCTCCGGCCCTGGCTCTAGGTCTGTGCGCTCCGTGCGGCTCCCGAGCCTTCCATTCTCCCCAGCGAGAGCAGCTCCTCCTTGCTGGGCCCGCGGCGGCCGTCGTGTGGCCGGACTCTGCTGGCGGCCTGTCTTGGTCCGTCTCTCTGAACGCGCCTCCAGCCGCCCGCCTCCTGGAGCAGTGCTGGCCGCGGGAGCCGCCTCGGCCCACCCGTGGCGCTGCCCGGGCTCCGCTGTGCTCTCTGCCACTCCCTCGCCCGCTCCCTCCCGCGGTGCTGACCAGCCTTTCTCTCTGGCTGCTTCTAAGACTGAGATCCGAAGCTGGAGCTTCAAGGAACACCATCAGCTGGGTGGGAAGATGGCTCGGGAGGGCAGGAGACCCGCGAGCCTGTATCTGACGGGACTTGTCCGGGACGTGTGAAGGTCCCCTACGGGTCTGAGCTGGGGTGACTGGCTGCTGGGGCTGCCCTTGCCCTGGGAGGGGCAAGGTGCCAGAGGAGGTCTGGCTGGCCCCATGAGCGGCAGCACCCTGTGGTTCCGAGACGTGCCCTCTGCCCACCCGCTCCTCTCAGGAGCAGCGTCCCCACTCATTTGCTCCAGGTGGCTGGGAGTCACTGTCGCCTTGTCAGACCCCGTAGGTGCCACCTCTCCGCACAGCTGCCTCCGCCTCGGCCCAGCTTCACCTGGGAGTTACGTGGGGTTGGAGAAGGGTGAGGAGGGCAGTCACTGTGACGAGGGTGGTGACGCACCTGAGCTCACGGGCAGTGGGCGGGCGTGGAGGGGAGGAGGTCAGCACTCTGTGGCTCTGGGCACTGCCCTTTCTCCCACCAGCTGAGGTTGGCGTTCTGGTCAGCGTGGGCAGGAGCTTGTCCTGGTCACCTTATGGCATGAAACATACTTGTGATGAGACGCTGCCGCCGAGAGCCGGGATCTGAGAGCAGAGAGCTCCTTCCACGCAGCAGTGTGGGCGGGTGCCGGGCACTCGGCCCTGGCACCCGAAGGGCTGTGGCTCCGCAGACCGGCGCGCCTCAGGCGGGAGGCAGGGCCGCTGGGGAAGCCTCTGGTCGGTGAAAAGAGGGTCCCAAGTGCGAGGTTGCAGGCCCGGCTGTGGCTGCAGTGGCCCCACAGGCCCAGGTTTCCGACCTCAGTCACCCAGAGGACGGGCGTAACACGTGGCCGCCGGCGCGTGGGACGCGGTGGCCTGGAAGGCGTAAGGACGAGCCAGGCGCCCAGCCTGGTGCCTGCGGAGTCTTGGCGGCTCAGCTCAGAGCCAAGACCTGGTGGAGACGGTGGTGCTACGTGGGGCAGGAGGCTGGGGTTGTGGAGGAGGAGAGTGGACAGCAGGGAGTCATGAGCGAAGGAGCCCTGCAGAGCAGAGGGGCCACTCCAGCCCCAGCCCTCGGACAGTTCCTGGCCTTGGCCCGGCCGGGGTGTGGTGGTCCCTGCGGCCAGCAGAGAGGCCCCTCGGCTCCTCCAGGCAGCACCTGGCCTGGGCTGCTGGGCTCAGCCTCCCAGAGTCAGGCCGACTCCGCCGGCCGCAGCCTCAGCGTCCAGCCTCCAGCCAACCACGGGAGGAATGTCAAGATGTCACTCGTCCAGAGGGAGTCAGCAGGCTGGTGCTCGAGGGCTGTGGCGGGCATGTCCCTGTGTCCAGCGACAGGCGAGGTGAGCAGAGGAAGAGAACGGGAGGCCCCAGTGGACGTGGGACAGAGGGCACCCTGGGCGAGTCAGCGGTCAGGCAGCCGGAGGACACGGCCCCGTGAGGTGGAGCAGAGACAGGGACAAAAGAGAAAGGGAGCACCCTGGGGCAGCCGTGCCTGGTAGAACAAGGGCAGCGGGCAGGAGGCCTCCGGAAGGAGTGTGGCCGTCCTTCCAGCTTGGATGAAAACTCACATCCCAGAGGCCCGCGGACCCCAGCGGAGGAAGAGAGCACGCAGTGCCTCACGTCAGGCGGAGGCTGAGGCACGGGCAGGCCTGTCGTGTGGAAGGAGCAGGGTGAGACCTAGACAGGCTCGCCTCAGAAACGGCAGCTCAGACCAGGAGGGCAATGCCGGCCCTCCGTGCAGGAGCAGCGGACTCGCCCTGCTTCACGCCGTGTCGGAAGTCAGCTCGAGGCGCCAGAGGGTGCAGCCCTAGGCCTGGCGGGGACAGGGTGCGTCCAGGCCTGCCCGTGGACAGCTGCAGGCCTAGACCTGGGTGCCGGGATCTTCGAGAGTGCCCTCGCCTGGCCAAGGGATGCAGGCCGTCCTGTCCCATCAGGCCCTCGGCCCAGCCTGCGGGGCCGCTCTCCAGCCCCAGAACCTCCACGAGTCCCACCTTCCTGTCCTGTCCCGTTAGGGTTTCACAGTGAGGGGACACATCCACGGTGTGCGGCCAGTGGAGCCGATGTCATTGCGACCTGCGGCAGGGGTGGGCCTTGGGGACAGCGTGAGAAGCCAGTCACGAGTGATTCCAGCAGAGCGAGCGCCTGACGTGGCGGGACTCACGGACCAGAAAGGCGATGGCACCTGCGAGGCCAGGGAGGGACTGAGGTGGCGTTTGCAGTGGGGAGGTCGTGGCCTGTGCACCAGGCACGGTGAGACGGCGGCTTTCTGCTGTGCAGGTCTCGGCACAGCTCCTGCAGACGGACACGGGTTTGCTGACCCGGGTGGGCTCGCCGCCATCAAGGGAGGGCTGGGCTGGGCTGGTGTGGGGGGCTGCGGCCAGGGGCAGCGTGGACAGGAGGCTGGCAGAGCCCTGGGGCAGAGGAGCAGGAGGCCTGGGCCCTTTCGCTCCCAGTGGGGATGGGCCACCCCCGGCTGCTCCCAGAGCCCACAGGGCTTTAGGTTGCTGTCCAGTGTCCTGGGATGTGGCTCCGCCGCCTCAGCCTGCCCACTGGCCTCCTGGCCAGCCACTGACAGGCCCCGGGGTGGCACTGCTGGTGCCGGGGGAGGGAGGGTCAAAGTGCGGCTCTCGGGCCCCTCCCGGCCTCTGGCCGGGGCCTCGCCCAGTCCCGTGGGCCCGGCGGTCCTGTCTGCACACTCATGGCTGTGTCTCATCACCCGCAGGCCCTGCAGGTCAGACACCTCTGAGGACGTCCTTGCCCGCCCGCTGACCCCGTGCCTTGGTGAGTGAGGAGGGTGCCGTGGCGTGCCCTGCTTCCATCTGTGTCCCTGGGCCCCTTGGTGACACAGCTGCTTTGGCCAGCAGAGGAAGGACTGGCGACCTCTGCACCCAGGTTCCCAGCAGCTTACACGTGGCCGGTGGGCCACGGGCACTGTGGGCACTGCAGCCCACGCCTCTGGCTTCTCGTGGGCGTGCGTGTCGTGCTGTCTGCGCGGCAGGGCTTGACGAGACCTCCCCTCGATGGCTCAAGAGCCACAGGATGGAGTTCAGAGACTGCGGCGCTCTCCCCTCAGGGACGAGCGGAGCTGGAGGGTCCAGGCCACAAGTGCCACTGGGCCAAGGCCGTGGCTGGGGCACAGCTGGGGTCAGGGTCCCCTCAGCAGAGTGGCCCCAGGAGCCCCTGTCTCCTCGAGCCTGGCGGGTACCGCCCGTCTGGTGAGGCCCCGGGTCAGAGTGCGCGTGCCCTGAGGGAAGCCCCGGAGCCAGTGCTGGTGGGGATACAGACGTGGCCGGCCGGCCGTTCAGTCAGGCTACCCGCCCCCACTCACCCAGGTCGAGGACAGCCTCCCCTCCAGGAGACCTGCAGGTCTGGGGCTCTCCTGGCTCCCACAGCCCCTCCTGTGGGCTTGCAGTGTCCCTGGGGCCTGCTGGTGTCAGGGCTCGCGGTCAGCCGGGCAGAGGGCCTTTGCTCTCTTCCGTGGACCTGGGAGACAGCCGCTTTTGAAGTGCCTCCCGTGGAGACGGACCCCGTCCCCTCTGCCTGGAAACGCCGAGGGTCAGCTCCCAGTCCAAGTTCTCAGTAGGCAGTGGCCAGGCAGTGTGACCTCCCGGGTCACAGCATGACAGTGGTGGCCAAGAGCCACCGCTCAATGAAGACACACCCGACGGGGTGGACGTAGCCTGCTGCCACTCAAGTGGTCAGGTGGGAGATCTGACTCCAACAGCGGCAGCGCTGTGGCCCAGGCCTGCAGGGCACTCTCTTCTTCTCTGAGTTGAAGTGACTTTGTGTGTGACGTCTCTGGGGAATTGAGTACTTCATTGACTTCTGTTTAACAACTGCTGTCGCGGCGGCGGACACTGGTGCTCTGAGCCCCTGCCCGCCGGCTTTCCCAGTCAACAGTCGCCTGCTCCTTGTGCATCTGCTGCTGTGCTGGTGTTTGTGAAACCGCTACAAAGTGCTCCTGCGTGCAGAAGGGGCCAGGGCTCCGGCCAGGCTGGGCGCCTCCTCCTTCCACTGACCTAGGAGAGCGGCCACCTGCTGGCTCCCAGGCCAGGCTGCCAGAAAAGTGAAAGGGTCGTGGGTGGCAGCGTGAGCCTCGGGCACCCTCTGGAAGCCTGGTGGGACAAGGGGCTGGTCCCCGGGCAGGCCGACCCTCGCTGTGCTGGGGTCCGCTCTCCAGAGGTGATGTGCGAGGGCAGAGGCTCAGCCTGTGGCCGCACGGTGTCGGCCGGGGGGCGGGGGTGTCCTGCTGGCGAAGGCTGGGGTGTCGGTGCGCTGCGGGGCTGGGCTGTGGTGTCAGGGTGCGCCGCGGGGCTGGGCCGTGGTGTCAGGGTGCCCCACGGGGCTGGGCCGTGGTGTCAGGGTGCGCCGCGGGGCTGGGCCGGGGTGTCAGGGTGCCCCACGGGGCTGGGCCGGGGTGTCAGGGTGCCCCACGGGGCTGGGCCTGGGGGGTGTCAGGGTGTGCCGCGGGGCTGGGCCGTGGTGTCAGGGTGCCCCACGGGGCTGGGCCGTGGTGTCAGGGTGCGCCGCGGGGCTGGGCCGGGGTGTCAGGGTGCCCCGCGGGGGCTGGGCCGGGGTGTCAGGGTGCGCCGCGGGGCTGGGCCGGGGTGTCAGGGTGCCCCACGGGCTGGGCCGTGGTGTCAGGGTGCCCCACGGGGCTGGGCCGGGGTGTCAGGGTGCGCCGCGGGGCTGGGCCGGGGTGTCAGGGTGCGCCGCGGGGCTGGGCCGGGGTGTCAGGGTGCGCCGCGGGGTTGGGCCGGGGTGTCAGGGTGCGCCGCGGGGCTGGGCCGTGGTGTCAGGGTGCCCCGCGGGGCTGGGCCGGGGTGTCAGGGTGCGCCGCGGGGCTGGGCCGGGGTGTCAGGGTGCGCCACGGGGCTGGGCCGGGGTGTCAGGGTGCGCCGCGGGGCTGGGCCGGGGTGTCAGGGTGCGCCGCGGGGCTGGGCCGGGGTGTCAGGGTGCGCCGCGCGGCTGGGCTGCGCTGTCTCGGAGCTCTGTTAGCATAGAACTGTCTCCTCTGTAAAGGCCTCTGTGTTTGTGCACGTCCTAAACCACACGCGTGTGCCTTGCACACGTGCACGGCCGCCGTCTGGGGGCTTCGGGGCAGACAGCTGGCCGCTGGTCGTTGCAGCGGCGTGGCCTGGAGAGCAGCAGAGCAGCTGGGCTCTCCCTGTGTTGAGGGGCTGCTGGGGTCAGAGGTCGCCTGTCCGGCTCAGAGCAGCCCTGGCTGCAGGCTGGCCCAGCTGCTGCCTTCGTGGAAGGTGGACTTTGCCCTCCACGTGGTGTGGACCTGGCTCTGCCTCTGTCACTGCCTCTGGCTGGAGCTCTTTGTAAGTCCCTAAGGTGACAAGTGGCACTGGAGGATGCGGCCTGGGCTGGGCCTCGTTCTCCAAGGGGGAGTGTGGCTACCCGGGCTGTGAGGCGTGGGTGAGGCTCGTGTCCAGCAATTCCACGCCTTATTCCCTGGGGCCTGGTGTCCGGCAACGCTGCTTCCCCAGCCCTCAGTGGTGGTGGCCAGCAGACGAGGGGCTGTGGCCTCGAAGCTGCTGAGCATGGACGTTGTGTGTCTTGTCTCATGAACGCCGTCTGCCCGTCGGGGCATGGTGCCGGGTGAGCATGAGCCAGCGGTGAAGGTCGCCTCTGAGGCCGACAGGCCCTGGGGGACCCCGTGTCGGGCCACGCTGGGGTGACTCGGTGTCCGGGGATCCCAGGAGAGACTGGCGGAGGCCGGAGGCGGCGTCTGGAGCTGCCCTCCTCGCCCTCAGGGCCCGGCCCTGTGTTTCCTGATCACTGGGAGCTGGAGTCAGGAGGTCTGGAGGCCCTGGGGTGCACCCACCCTGCCAGCCCCAAGCCTGGCCCCTCTCCATGGCCTGCAGGGGTGGCCACACCTCACTCCTGCTATCTCCTTGTCCCCTAGGTGAAGGTGGCTTTCTCCCATGAAGGTGCTGGCTTCTGGGAGGCCCTAGTGGAGGGCAGGCCTGTGTGAGCGACCTCTGCCTCTGCCCACGGCCTCCCCGTGCTCGTCACTGCCAGCAGCTGGCCTCAAGAACGTGGGTCTTCTGTGTGGACAGCTGTGATCCACGGGTGGAGAGAGTGTGCTCCGCCTTCCTGATCTCCTCTCTAGTGCTCTGTTTTTAAGAGACAGAGTCGCACTGTGTTGCCCAGGCCGGCTGCAAACTCATGGGCTCAAGCAATCCTCCTGCCTTAGCCTCCGGAGAGGCTGGACCGCAGGTGCTTGCCTCTGCACCCAGCTCTTGGGAGTGGACGCCTCTGTGGCAAGTGTCCTGAGGCTCGAGTGTGTCCCGCCTCGGCACCTGCTCTTCTTGCTTCTGATGCAAAAGGTCGTTTTTCTCTTCTTGTCTGTCAGTGGTCACGTTAGTTGACTTTCTGTGGCAAAGAGAAAATTCCTGTGTCCTCAGATTAGCCAAACTCGATCATGGCCGTCGGGTCTGTCTCTGTGAGTTCGCAGCTGGAGTTGGTTTGCTGACGGTGTCACTGTGATTCCATTTAGTCCTGGGCAAGACCGGCTGTCTCATTCCTGCTGCTTGCTGTATCCCTCCATCAAGTGAGACACTGCCACCGGAGACGGTGGCACCTGGCAGGGACCGTAGGTGAGTGTGCATCCTCGAGTAGACCCTCCCCTCAAGCACGGCACCAGGCAGTGGGTCGAGTTGTGAAGCTGCCCGTCCAGCGCCGTCAGAGAGTTGCTGCGACTCTGCTGCCAGGTCTTCTCACTCTCACCCCGCGTCCACGGGGCCCCGCGTGGTGTCCCTGGGGCTCTGCTGCGTCTGTGTTCCGCCTTGAGGCGCTCAGGAAGGCCATGCACCTTCTGGTCTCTATATACCCTCAAATAAAGAGCTCTTGTTTCTGGGAGTTGGGTCTGTTGCTGTTCTCAATGGGGCAGAATTCCCCTGTGCCCCAGTGGATGCCTGGCAGGGTCTGGGTGGTTTTGATTGACACAGCTGGCGGGGAGCAGTGGCCACTGGTCTCTAGTGGGTGGAGACCAGGGAGGCTGCTCTGCACCTGCTGTACACAGGACACGCTGCCCCAGAGCAGGGCCCTGCCCAGGCGTGACTAGAGTGCGTCTGGGAGATCCTGTTAGTGATGCGAACTACGTTAGAAATTAACAGAGTGCTGGGGCCAGCCCAGCCAGGGGGTACAACACGAGCACTCAACAGAGTACGGAGGCAGAGGAGCAGCGATGGGGAAGATAGCGCACCTACACACGGGTCAGGCTGTGCTGTCTTCTCCCTTTACTTTCACTTTGTTGTAGGTTTTTTTTTTTTTTTCCCGGTACCAGGGATTGAACTCAGGGGCACTCGACCACTGGGCCACATCCCCAGCCCTTTTTTGTATTTTATTTAGAGACAGGGTCTCACTGAGTTGCTAAGTGCCTCACAATTGCTGAGGCTGGCTTTGAACTCGCGATCCTCCTGCCTCAGCCTCCCAAGTGCAGGGATTACAGGCGTGCGCCACCGCACCCGGCTTTTGTTGTAGGTTTTAAGCATAATTTTTGGCAGTACAGATTGTTTATACTTTCTTTGGTGATTTCATTACAGACATGACTTAATTTATAGATTACATTTTAGACATATTAAATTTCTTATATATATCTCAAGGTTTTGAGGTCACTTGCACCTTTTCAAGGCCCTGTACGTGACTGCCTGGGCATATTATAATTTCATCATTATTAATCTAATTAGTTTGGGTGAAAATTTATCTCTCACGGATTCCCTGAAACTGTTTTCTCCGCACACCATTCAGGCTGTCTGATAAAAGTCAACTTTCTCTGTCTGGGATTCCACAGCACTATTGTTTTTCTTTTATAGCAGTTGTTTATAAAACCTAGAAGCAGGGAAAAGAGGGAGGCAAGGCTGAATGTTAGCTCATGAAGGCTTTTTGCTCTAAGGGATTTATATCTACTTTGAAAGTAAGAGAAATTTATTTTTAATTACAAAAAGACACTTAAAGCTTATTAACTAGAAATTAAGTACTTATAGAAAAAGATCTGTGTTATTCTTTTAAAGAAAAGACTAATGTACAGAGTTAGTCTGGATCTAAATAATTGAAATAGCGACACCTGGTGGCCATATATGTGAATAAAGAACTGAACAGCAAGTAGAAGTCAAAGTTAACTCTTTCAGCACCATGATATAGGGAAGCATAGAGAATATGAGCAGATCACATTGGAGTAACAGCCATTAGCCAATCCTTGTGGTGGTTTGGTTTTTTGTCATAAGTCAGGGCAGCACCCCTGGGCCAGGCCAAGTCCATATATCAGGAAGTCATGTTTTTGGCTGACGTGTTCTCAATGTCCCCAACATTTCTTTTCCCCTTTTCCGTTGATGGGAGCCCATCGTACTCGAGAACGCGCCTGTCTTAGGTTCCCTCCCTCTGGAGGCGTTACCCGTCATGGGCTAGTGTCCTAGCACTTCCGATGGGCTTACCCAAGGCCAGCAGGCCGCGGTGGCCGGGGGGAAGGCATGGGACAGACAGTCGCCTTTGGGAAGGCTTCCCATGGATGATTTAGACTTCCACATCCTGTCGAGGACCGTGGCCTAGCTCATAGGGCTCGCAGTCATCATTGCTGAGGGCAGCATAATGTTGGCGGAACCACAGGCTGTACTGATCTTGCCCTATCCTCAAGGAAGACGCCACTAAGATGCAATAGAAAGTGCCACAACAACAGAGCACACAGAAAATATTTGTTTAAGTTCTTATTTAAAAGTAGCAGTCGCAGGGCTTGGATGTGGCCCAGTGGTGGAGTGTGCTTAGCATGGCCAGGCAGGGCGGGCACCGGTAATCCCAGTGACTTGGGAGGCTGAGGCAGGAGGATGGAAAGTTTGAGGCCAGCCTGGGCAATTTTGCAAGACCTTGCCTCAAAATGAAGAAATTGGTCTGAAGATGCAGCTTTGTGACTGAGCTCCTGCCTTCAATTTCCAGCACCAAAAGGAGAGGGGAAGGGGGAGGGGAGGGGAGGGGACATTTGAAATTTGAAGGGGAGGGGAGGGGGACATTTGAAAATCGCGGAGGGCAGGGGCCTTGTTTTCTGGCTTGACTAGGGCACGCACCACTGGCCGGCGTCCCCTGCACACAGCCTGCCCCCGGCCGTCTGTCTGGTGTGCGTCCTGGGCGGCGGTGTGTCTTCCTAGCGGGTCTGCAGTTTGTCACTGAGCCACACTGCTGTCACTCCAGCCTCCTGTGTCCCAGGCCACATCGAGGGCCGTGTCTGTCTCTCACGCGGCTGTGACGCTGCCGTAGAGGAGGTGTCTCCCTCGGCCTTCCTGCCACGGGGACTGTGGCACCCGGCACCCCGCCACCCTCCTCGTGGGTGCTGGCCACGCGCCCTGCTCCCGTTGCCCCCCTCGCCCCTCGCTTGATCTGTCCTTGGAAGTGGCCGTGCTGCTCCTGCAGGGCGGGACACGCCCTGTCCTCCTGTCTGGCTTCCTCCCACACGGGCAGGACCCTCGAGACCAGCGCTGGGTCCCTGAGCTTTCAAACTGCATCTCCCGGCACGCACGACGCCTGGGTGCCCTGGGGCCGCCTGGGGCTCTGCAGACAGGCTGGGGTCATCGCCCTCAGAGGAGGGGCCTGACCCTTGAGAGGGGACCCTGGAGCGCACTGCAGGACAGGCCGTGGCCACCACAGCACCTGACCCCACACACTGCGGGGGTCTTCCTGCGTCACCTCCTGCTCTGAAGCCTGAGGCCGTTCCCCCTGTGCAGGCTGGGGACAGAGCCCTGCCCGCACCCCGCATCCTAGCACTGGACCTGGGGGCCACCAGCAGGTGTTGCATGTGGCATGTGCTGTGGTGTGTGTGTGCTGTGGTGTGTGTGCTGTGGTGTGTGTGCTGTGTGGTGTGTGTGTGCTGTGTGGTGTGTGCTGTGGTGTGTGTGTGCTGTGTGGTGTGTGTGTGCTGTGTGGTGTGTGCTGTGGTGTGTATGTGCTGTGGTGTGTGTGTGCTGTGGTGTGTGTGTGCTGTGTGGTGTGTGCTGTGGTGTGTGTGTGTGCTGTGTGGTGTGTGCTGTGGTGTGTGTGTGCTGTGGTGTGTGTGTGCTGTGTGGTGTGTGTGCTGTGGTGTGTGTGTGCTGTGTGGTGTGTGCTGTGGTGTGTGTGTGCTGTGGTGTGTGTGTGCTCTGTATGTGTGTGCTGTGGTGTGTGTGCTGTGGGTGTGTGTGCTGTGGTGTGTGTGTGCTGTGTGGTGTGTGCTGTGGTGTGTGTGTGCTGTGGTGTGTGTGTGCTGTGTGTGTGTGCTGTGTGTGTGTGTGTGCTGTGGTGTGTGTGTGCTGTGTGGTGTGTGTGCTGTGTGTGTGTGCTGTGGTGTGTGTGTGTGTGTGCTGTGTGGTGTGTGTGTGCTGTGTGTGTGTGTGTGCTGTGTGGTGTGTGTGCTGTGGGTGTGTGTGCTGTGGTGTGTGTGTGCTGTGTGGTGTGTGCTGTGGTGTGTGTGTGCTGTGGTGTGTGTGTGCTGTGTGTGTGTGTGCTGTGGTGTGTGTGTGCTGTGTGGTGTGTGCTGTGGTGTTTGTGTGCTGTGTGGTGTGTGCTGTGGTGTGTGTGTGCTGTGTGGTGTGTGCTGTGGTGTGTGTGTGTGCTGTGTGGTGTGTGCTGTGGTGTGTGTGTGCTGTGGTGTGTGTATGCTGTGTGTGTGTGTGTGTGCTGTGTGGTGTGTGCTGTGTGGTGTGTGTGCTGTGTGTGTGTGTGTGCTGTGTGGTGTGTGCTGTGGTGTGTGTGTGCTGTGGTGTGTGTGTGCTAAGTGTGCTGTATGTGCTGTGTGGTGTGTGTGTAGTGTGTGTGCTGTGTGTGTTGTGTGCTGGGTGTTGTGTGTGTGGTGTGGTGTGTGTGTGGTGTGTTGTGTTGTGTGTGCTGTGTTGTGTGTGCTGTGTGTGGTGTGGTGTGTGTGTGGTGGTGTGGTGTGTTGTGTGTGCTGTGTGTGTGGTGTGGTGTGTGCTATTTGTGTGGAGTGTGTTGTGTGTGCTGTGTGTGGTATGGTGTTTGTGTGGTGTGGTGTGTGCTGTGTGTGTGGTGTGGTGTGTGTGTGTGCTGTGTGTGTTGTGTGCTGGGTGTTGTGTGTGTGGTGTGGTGTGTGTGTGGTGTGGTGTGTTGTGTGTGTGTGTTGTGTGTGCTGTGTGTGTGGTGTGGTGTGTGCTGTGTGTGTGGTGTGGTGTGTGCTGTGTGTGTGGTGTGGTGTGTTGTGTGTGCTGTGTTGTGTGTGCTGTGTGTGTGGTGTGGTGTGTGTTGTATGTGTGGTGTGGTGTGTGTGTGTGCTGTGTGTGTTGTGTGCTGGGTGCTGTGTGTGTGTGTGTTGTGGTGTGCTGTGTGTGTGGTGTGCTGTGTGCTGTGTTTGTGTGTGCTGTGTGTGTGGTGTGGTGTGTGTTCTATGTGTGGTGTGGTGTGTGTGTGTGTGCTGTGTGTGTTGTGTGCTGGGTGTTGTGTGTGTGGTGTGTGTGTGTGCTGGTGTTGTGTGTGTTGTGTGCTGGTGCTGTGTGTGTATGTGGTGTGTGGTGTGCTGTGTGTGTGGTGTGCTGTGTGCTGTGTTGTGTGTGTGTGTGTGTGTGTGTGTGTGTGTGTTCTATGTGTGGTGTGTGTGTGTGTGTGTGCTGTGTGTTTTGTGTGCTGGTGTTGTGTGTGTGGTGTGTGTGTGTGTGGTGTGGTGTGTTGTGTGTGGTGTGTTGTGTGTGCTGTGTGTGTGGTGTGGTGTGTGCTGTGTGTGTGTGGTGTGCTGGGTGCTGTGTGTGTGGTGTGCTGTGTGCTGTGTGTGTGTGTGCTGTGTGTGTGTGTGTGTGTGTGTGTGTGTGTGTGTGTTCTATGTGGTGTGTGTGGTGTGTGTGTGTGCTGTGTGTGTGGTGTGGTGTGTGCTGTGTGTGTGGTGTGCTGTGTGCTGTGTGTGTGCTGTGTTGTGTGTGCTGTGTGTGTGTGTGTGGTGTGTGTTCTATGTGTGGTGTGGTGTGTGTTGTGTGTGGTGTGTGTGTGGTGTGGTGTGTGTGTGTGTGTGTTGTGTGTGGTGTGTGCTGTGTGTGGTGTGTGTGTGTGTGGGTGTGTGTGTGTGGTGTGCTGTGTGCTGTGTGCTGTGTTGTGTGTGCTGTGTGTGTGGTGTGGTGTGTGTTCTATGTGTGTGTGTGTGTGTGTGTGTGCATGTGTGTGTGGTGTGGTGTGTGTGTGTGTGTGTGGTGTGGTGTGTGTGTGTGTGTGTGTGTGTGTGTGTGCTGTGTGTGTGGTGTGGTGTGTGCTGTGTGTGTGTGTCTGTGGTGTGCTGGGTGCTGTGTGTGTGGTGTGGTGTGTGCTGTGTGTGTGGTGTGCTGTGTGCTGTGTGCTGTGTTGTGTGTGTGCTGTGTGTGTGGGTGTGGTGTGTGTTCTATGTGTGGTGTGGTGTGTGTGTGTGCTGTGTGTGTGTTGTGTGCTGGGTGTTGTGTGTGTGGTGTGGTGTGTGCTGTGTGTGTGGTGTGTGTGTGCTGTGTGTGTGGTGTGTGTGTGTGCTGTGTGTGTGGTGTGGTGTGTGCTGTGTGTGTGTGTGTGTGGGTGCTGTGTGTGTGGTGTGTGTGTGTGTGTGTGTGTGGTGTGCTGTGTGCTGTGTGCTGTGTTGTGTGTGCTGTGTGTGTGGTGTGGTGTGTGTTCTATGTGTGGTGTGGTGTGTGTGTGTGCTGTGTGTGTGGTGTGGTGTGTGCTGTGTGTGTGGTGTGGTGTGTGCTGTGTGTGTGGTGTGTGTGTGTGCTGTGTGTGTGGTGTGTGGTGTGGTGTGGTGTGTGCTGTGTGTGTGGTGTGCTGGGTGCTGTGTGTGTGGTGTGGTGTGTGCTGTGTGTGCTGTGTGCTGTGTGCTGTGTTGTGTGTGCTGTGTGTGTGTGGTGTGGTGTGTGTTCTATGTGTGGTGTGGTGTGTGTGTGTGCTGTGTGTGCTGTGTTGTGTGTGCTGTGTGTGTGGTGTGGTGTGTGCTGTGTGTGTGGTGTGGTGTGTGCTGTGTGTGTGTGGTGTGCTGTGTGCTGTGTGGAGTGCCATGTGTGTCCCTGGAGGGCTGCCGGGCAGTGCGGTGCGCGCTGGGCCCGAGGCGTGCGTGGTGCCAGGTGGGCGCTGGCTGCCCTCGGGGAGGACCGGGTGCACCGCGGCGGGGCTGCCCCTGCGCCGGGTTAACCAGTGCCCAGCCTGCCGCTGGCCTCGAGCTGGTCTTTCTGACCTCCTGGCCTGGCTTCTGCAGAGTCCCCTGAGGAGCTGGGTCTGGGGGGTGGTGACCAGAGCCCTGTGGCCAGGAGCCGCGGGAGGGGGATTGCGACGAGTGCGACCTGATGCTGTCCGAGCAGGCGCGGGAGCAGGCGCGGGTTTGGCGGGCGGACGGCCGAGCGGCTGCCGTGGGGGTGGGGGCTTCCCTCTGTGCCTGCCGGGCACCTGGTGCTGTGCTCCAGGTGGAGTGGCGTGGCGGGGCGGTGTGTGGGCAGTGCCAGCTGGGTCTTGGCGATGTGCACACCAGAGACCCGCTCGGAGCGCCAGGAGTGCCCGGCACGCTGCTTGTGAAAGGGGGGCTGCGAGGGACAGCGGGACAGGCCAGCCGGTGCTGAAGGCCAGTGTCGTGGCTGGGAGCCTCGCTGTCCAGTCCTCACAGGGGCAGTGCGTCCTCCTGTGGTCCTGTCTGCTCCCCAGGATGTGCCTGGTCCCTGCCTCATGGTCATTCCAGGAGTGTGGAGACTGTGCCGCTGACCCTGAGGCCCACAGGGAGCCTGCAGCCCGTTACTGGAGAGCTGGGACCAAGGTCCTGCACTGGCCAGGCACCCCTGGGGGTCAGGCTAGGGAAGGCTGGGACCTCCTTGCATGGGAGTCCCCTGCAGTGTGTGTGCTCCTAGGCTTCCTGGGGACTTGTGAGGAGACTTGAGAGGAACAGGAAGGAGGCCCGGCCTTCAGGGCAGCATCCCAGTGGGCACGAGGGAGGTGTGGTGCCGGCGGGCAGCACATCAGCTGCCTCCTCTTTGCCACTGGTTTGGTGGCCAGGAAGTTGGAGCGGAGGGTGGTGTGCAGGCCCTGGCCAGGGACAAGAGGTCAGGCCTGCTCTCCACTCCTCAGGGGCCCTGCCTGGCCCCACCCATGCCAAGAGGGCCACCATGAGGCGGAGCTGGCCCTGGAGAAGACAGCGCCTGGCCACACCACTGCCCTGCAGCCAGAGGCGTGGGTGTTGGCAGAGGAGGTCCCAGAGCGGGCGTGGCTCAGGGCCAGCAGGGTCCTGGGGAACCGGGGAGGGAGGAATCTCAGCACGTGTTCCAGGAGAGCGGCGTGTCCAGGGTGACCGGCCGCGGCCCGGGGCTGCTGCTGTCAACAGAGGGCCAGGCTGGGGCACGTCAGTGCGGGGAGTCGGGGGGTCACTGCCACAGGCGCCCTGTGCCGCGGCTCTGCTCTCAGCCGCGAGGACGCAGGCAGGCCTGGGGCGGGGCGCACGGCGGCTCCGGCGGGCTGTCCAGGACAGGGCTGGCCGCCTTCCCTCAGCGCCGCTCCAGACTCGGCGGCTCTCCCCTGCTGTCCCCAGACTCCTGTCCTGGGCAGGCGCACACCCTGCCCTCACCCTGCACAGTGACATGTGCACATGCATCACACCGATGTGTGCGCGGACACACACACCACACACTTGTACACACACGCTCATGTATACACCCGTACACACACTCGTACACACACACTCGTACACACCTTCACTCACACAGCACACGCGCTGTTGCACACACACCACACACTCACACTCGTGCACACACACTCGTACACACCCCCACACATACACACGCAGCACACACGCTGTTACACACTCGCACACACACACCACACACTTGTACACACATGCTCATATACACACCCGTACACACACACTCGTACACACACTCGTACACACACACTCGTACACACCCTCACACATACACACACAGCACATGTGCTATCACACACTTGCGCACACACCCCACACTCACACTCGTGCGCACACACTCGTACACACCCCCACACATACACACGCAGCACGCGCGCTGTTACACACTCGCACACACACACTCACACTCATGCACACACACTCGTACACACCCCACACATACACACGCAGCACACGCGGTGTTACACACTCGCACACACACCCCACACTCACACCCGTGCTCACACACTCGTACACACCCCCACACATACACACGCAGCACATGCGGTGTTACACACTCGCACACACACCCCACACTCACACTAGTGCTCACACACTCGTACACACCCTCACACATACACGCACAGCACACATGCTATTACACACTCACACACACTCACACTTGTGCACACACACTCATACACACCCTCACACATACACACACAGCACATGTGCTGTTACATACTCGCACACACACCACACACTTGTACACACATGCTCATATATACACCTGTACACACACTCGTACACACCCTCACACATACACACAGCACACGCGCTGTTACACACTCGCACACACACACACCACACTCATACTCGTGCGCAGGGCTGTTTCTGTGAGCCAGGTCATGGCAGCTCTGGCCAGCGCTGGCTCAGGGCTCTGTGTTTGCTCTTGTTAACCAACACCACGTGTCTGTGTTGCGACAGGCGCTGGCAGGGCGTGCTGAGGGACAACACATTGGGGCCACGTCCCAGGGTGGAGCCTCTGTAGGTGACGGGCCGTGGCAGGCTCCAGGCAAGAGAGTGAGCCTGGTGTCCCAGCACCTGCCCCTCCCTGTGAGACCAGCCCTGCGGGCACAGCGGCCGAGGTGGGGTCTGCACACGGGGCCTGTTTCACCAGGAGTCCCCGCTTCTGCCTCCTGGCACTGGGGCACAGTGCGCCCACACCGCAGGACCTGCCCTGGCAAAGGAGAGGCAAGTCCCAGGCACTGGGCACATTGGAGGGGTTGGGGACCGAGTCCACGGCCGCCGGGTGCAGCGGGCGCGCCTTGCTGGTTCTCGGGGGAGCGTGGGCTCTCACCCACACCAGCGTGTGCGCCAGTGTGGACCTGCTGGTGTGCCGGAGGGACTGAAGCCCGGGAGGCCGGCCAGCTGGAGGTGGCTTCTGCCTGTGCCCAAGCCCTGGGGCCACGGCTCATCCAGGACGAGGGCCTGCTTGATGTCAGGCCTGAGCACTTGGAGGTCCCCTTCCTGCCACTCCCTGGACAGCCAGCACGTGGTCACACCCTCATGCCAGCCTGGTCTACAGGGACGCCAGCCTGGGCACCCTGTGGTCTGATCCCGGGCTGGTCCCCTGGGTCGAGGCCCAGTGGCCCAGTTGTGACCTGTGCTGCCAAGCTTGGGGCGTGATCAGGGCCCTCCTCGGGCCTGGGGGGCTCACTGAGCTCGGGGCCTGGGGGGCTCACTGAGCTCAGGGCCTGGGGGGGGCTCACTGAGCTCGGGGTGTGATCAGGGCCCTCCTTGGGCCTGGGGGCGCTCACTGAGCTCGGGGTGTGATCAGGGCCCCCCTTGGGCCTGGGGGCGCTCACTGAGCTCGGGGCCTGGGGGGGGCTCACTGAGCTCGGGGTGTGATCAGGGCCCTCCTTGGGCCTGGGGGCGCTCACTGAGCTCGGGGTGTGATCAGGGCCCTCCTTGGGCCTGGGGGCGCTCACTGAGCTCGGGGTGTGATCAGGGCCCTCCTTGGGCCTTGGGGGCGCACTGAGCTGGGGGGGATGGGGTGGATCAGGGCCCTCCACTGGGCTCTGGGGCGCTCACTGAGCTCGGGGTGTGATCAGGGCCCCCTTGGGCCTGGGGGGGGGCTCACTGAGCTCGGGGTGTGATCAGGGCCCTCCTTGGGCCTGGGGGGGCTCACTGAGCTTGGGGTGTGATCAGGGCCCTCCTCGGGCCTGGGGGGGCTCACTGAGCTCGGGGCCTGGGGGGCTCACTGAGCTCGGGATGTGATCAGGGCCTGGGGGGGCTCACTGAGCTTGGCAGACACCTGGACTTGCCAGTTCCTGATAGTGGGTCATGCTCGCCGTGCAGGGGAGGCCCGGAGGGTCCTGCCTGCAGGAGGCGCCCCCTGGCGGGCTGTGCCCCTCCACACGCGGATCCACAGCAGCCCGGAGCCCCTGGGCGCTCATCCAGGAGTCTCTGGAGGGGCTTGCCAGCATCTTCCCAGGCAGGCGGTGGGCCCAGCATCCAGCCCTCTTGCCTCTGGCCGGGCCTTGTGGCGGCCAGGCAGGTCCCCAGGTTGTCGCGTCCCAAGCTGCTGCAGCGGCCTCCAGCTGAGACCAAGACGAAACAGCGGGTGCTTCTCATTTCCCAGCCCTCCAGTCCTAGGCTACGAGTGCTCTCGCGAGCCAGCTCTGCTTCCTCCGTCGACATGGCGGGCAGGGTGGCGCAGCAGCTCCGCGTGCCTGGGGACCCAGCCCTGTGCCTCCTGCTCTACCCCTGGCTCTGCCCTCCCAGTTGTGGCCTTCCGACCTCAAGGTGGCTGTTGCTTCCTTGCCATTTCATCTGCATTCCAGACACATGCGGGATTTCCCTTTTGAAGAGCTTGCCCCAAGTCACACTTGTGGCTGCTCTATGCCTAAGGAGCAGAGAGGTGGCAGCCAGCTCTGCCTGCCTCTTGCCGGTATTCGAGGGACCTTGTGTCTTTGTCCGGCATCGAGTCGGGTGCAGAGAGGTGTTTTCTGTTTGAGCCTCCCTCACCCTGCCACCCACGCAGAGCCCGGGCTCCTGGGGGACTCTGCAGCCCCAGCTCTTTCTGTCTTGAGCGAGGGCCTGGCCAGTCCCGATGGCGCTCTTTGTGGGAGTCTGAAGGCACTGGAGGTGGTCGGGGTGCCCTCGCGCGGGGCCGCGGCCCTGGCCCTGGGCACGTGCAGCTGGCAGGGGCGGGCGGCCGGCACCAGGGAGCCTCCTGTGGCAGCTCACACAGGTGGGGACCAGAGCTCCCTCTCCCGCTCCTCCCGCCTGGGAGGGGCCGAGGGTGGATAAGAGCTGGGCTTAGTCACCTCCCTGCCACCGCCTGTGCCACTCCGCTCCACTGGGGACCCGCCTGCGCCTGGCTGAGCCACAGGTAAGGGCTGAATCTGGGGCACCCGGGTTGCACCCCGCCCCGCTGGTCCCAGGCCTGCCCTCTGAGCACACCCCCCAGACCCCCACTCCGTTCCGGGCCCTGGAGGAGAGCCTGTCTCCTCACCCGGGAGCCCTCGGCTGCGTGTCCCTCCCGGCCCTGAGCTCCGGAGCCCAGGAGACCTTGGGTCTTCCCTTGACAGTGAGATGTGCCTCCCTGCTGTAGCCCATCTGGGAGGTCACATGTCACCCGAGCCACTCCACAGGCTGCCACCAGCCACCCACAGCCTCTAGGGCCTAACTGTGAGCTGTGAGTTTCCAGGCTAGACGGGGACGTCCGGGGCTGTCACCACCCACTGCGAGGGGGAGGTGGACTGTGGTCTCAGCAGGTGCTTTACCCTCTGGGGGCTGGCGTCTCGGGTGCAGGCTGGAGGCCGCTGTCCTTAGATTTCAGCTCCTCTGCCCTCAGCACCGTCCGCCAGGCCTGGGGCAGCGGGTCATGAGTGAGTGGCCTTCTTCTGGGAGAGCGGGGGTGGCCACTCCCACCCTGGCTTCCCTCGGCCATGTGCCCCCTGGGTTGCTGGCCAGTTGGCATGGCCACGTCCTCGCGTGCGTGCAGGGTGTGGTGACCGGGTCCCAGTGTCCACTTGGGCTGGTGCTCAGCTGTCTCTACCTGCACGGGACCGCAGGAGTGGCCTGGGTGCGTCCCTGCTGCAGAGAGGAGCCAGACCCGGGAGGCGCGGCCCGCCGTGCCTGCGGGTGGCTTCTGCGGAGCTCGCGTGGGCTGGACGCGGGCCTGGGCTGCATGCCCACCTCCAGCAGTGGGTGGCAGGTGGACGTTGGTGCTGGGCGGCATTGGTTGGGGTGAGGCCACCTCACACGTGAGCTGCGGCTCTGGCAAGCGCCGGCTGCCTCCCGGCCTGGGGGAGCAGAGCAGGCCTGGGGGCAGGCGGGGTCCCGCTGCAGGTCCTGGTGAGGGGAAACCCTGGCTGGCACAGGGACCCTCAGCCCTGGGCTGTGCCCGGCTCAGGCCGCGGGTGGGAGGGCAAGGTCAAGGGATTCTGTGTGCACAGGGCCCGCCCGCAGTTCCAGCAGCCCCCCGTCCTCTGGGGGCTGCTCCAGCACTCCCCGCGGGCACCTGAGCCCCGGGCAGCTGAGCCGCGGCGCGGTCTCCTGCACGGCTGTGGCACGGACACGGGGAAGCTGGGTTCACAGATGGGCATGGGAGGCCGCGAACGATGGCAGCTGGTGATGCAGCAGAGCCGCGTGGCACCGTCCTGTGGTGAGGGCGGCTGGAGTGTGAGTCTGCAGCGTCCGTGGGCTGCTGGCCTCAGGCCGCTGAGCTGGAGAGTGGCGCACAGGTGCCGGTGGCAGTGCTGGGCCTTGAGCAGGTGGCGTCCCCAGGTGGCGTCCAGGCCCTGCCGGCCGCACAGCCGGGTGCGGGTGCCTGTCGCTGCAGGAGCTGCCGTGTGGGGTCAAGGAGCGCGTGGTGCCCTGGCTTGTTGGAGGTGCCACCGCGCCTGGTAGGGCTGGAGGCCGAGCTGCCCCCAGCCCCGAGCACCTGGTCCCAGGGTGCTGGTCCCAGCACTGGGTGGTGCGGCCTGCCTGCTTCCTTTCCCTCTGCTGGGGTGGAGCCCGGGTGCACGTGCCAGGCAGGTGCTCCGCCAGCGCCGTGCCCGCCCACAGCTGTGGTCTCTGAAGCAGCTCGCAGCTCCCAGGGGCCGGTGCAGGTGCAGAGTCCTCCTGGGTGGGTGCTGTGCTTTCCGGCCCGACAGTCCTCTCTCCCGTGTGAGCTGATCGCTGGCCTCTGCTGATCTGACGTGCCCACAGGAGTGACCACCTGAGCCTCCGTCCTGCACTCGTGTCGCAGGGCCTGTGCTGTGTCTGCTGGAGCCACTTAGCCACAGGATGACCCTGCCCGAGGCAGGCTGGAGCCGGCTGCTGGCTCTGCCCAGCGTGCAGGGAGGGGCAGGGCAGGCCCGCGGCCGTGCTGGTGCTGGCTCGTGCTCAGCGCGGGCGTTTCTGGGCAGGGGGTCGTGTGGAGGTGGTGCCGTGTCGAGAAGACACATCGGGCTTCTCGGGCGGCCTGGCCACAGCACCAAGCTGAGGAAAGGACTCAAGACGCGCAGCCCTCACCGGGACACCCCCGCGGCAGGGGACTGTGCAGTAGCCAGTCGGCGCCCAGGGCCCAGGCAGGCCAGCCCAGGGCGGGGTGGGCAGGGCAGCTTGCAGCCCAGCGCCAGCGTGGAGGGTCAGAACCAGTGGCTGTCGACCTGTCTCTGTGGGTGCTGTCACACAGGAAGCTGGGAACACAGAGGGGCGCAAAGGACAGTCCCCTCCACGCACAGGAGTGGCCTGCCGCCCACTGCCACAGGCTGCCAGAGCCCACGTTGCCCGGGCCCTGTTTCTGGATGAAGGCTGCAGACGGCCACTCTGCGGGGAGAGGGCCACGGCAGACGGTGCAGGACCCCAGGGTGCAGGGCAGGGGCTGGCGAGGCGGCAAACCCTGCAGCGGAGCCGCTCTCCCTGATGAGCCTCGTGAGGCGGTGCCCGCAGCCGAGGGCCGCAGCGGGCGTCGGGGGCGTCCGAGAGCTGGTGAAGGTGGCCGTCTGCGGAGACCAGCAGCGTTGAGCAAGAGTGGCTGTGGTCAGGGCTCGGAGGGGCACACGCAGTGCCGGGCTGGCAGAGGTGACGCGGCGGCTCTGCTGCTGAGCTGGTGAGGGCCGCGGCTTGCTTGTGGGGCTCGCTGTGCCACGCCTGTGCTGCCAGCGGGGCAGGCTGGGGCAGGAGCGCTGAGCTTGAGCCGGCCGGGGCAGCTTAGCAAGGCCCGTCTCAAGTAGAGCGTGGAGGGCGGGATGTGGCTTGGCAGGGCACCCCTGGGTTCCAGCCCCAGTACCCCCAAAACCCAAAACAAACCAGAATGGTGCAATCGGGCTTCCCGGCTGAGAGCAGCAGGCGGGCAGCTGTGTCCCCAGGTGTGGCTGGGGATGGCAGGGCAGCGGGCACCTGGAAAGCACCGTGCAGAGCGTGGCGGGCGTGGGAGCGGTGGGTCTGTGCGGGGCCCAGGAGGCTCTTCTGAAGAGACCCCGGGCGGGTTCCTGCCGTTGGTCCCTGGGAAGGTGAGGAGCGGAGCCGCCCGGGGCGCGTGGCTGTGCAGAGGGCAGAGGGCCCGGCTGGCTGGGAGCAGGTGCTCCGGGCCGAGGCCTGTGGAGAGTGGCCAGGCCAGGGCTGGTCACGTCCCAGGTGCCCGCTGCTGCCCACAGACCGCAGCCCTCCTGGGCTCCAGGAGAGACGGTCGTGGCCCACCAAGCACATGTGGGAGCGGGGCCCTGCTGTGGGTTGGGTGGCCACCTGTGACCCCAGGGTGGGCCTGTGAGGGCACCAGGCAGCGTGGTCACCCGGCCTCCCAGATGCCCAGCACGGGCCGCTGGAGCCGCGGCAGTGGGCACCTGTCCTTGCAGGGCCGAGCCTGCTCTCCTGAGAAAGCCGCCACGGCCCCTGCTCGGGGGCCCAGGGACCCTCTCTGCCCCTCTCTGCCTCTCCTCTTGCTCTGCGTCCCTGCTGAGGTCAGCAGGCCTCACGGGTCCAGCAGTCCTGGCTATAGTTGGTCCTGTGTCCTTTAGCAGTCCAGGGTCTCCCACGTGGGGGCGTCAAAGCTGGGCTCCTCCTGCCCCCCCACAGCCTGCCCCGGGTGACAGCAGGCGGTGTCGGGGATCACACGGGTCTGTAGCTGGGGCCTCCCTGGGTGGCAGGTGGCTCTCACAGGGTGGACTGGGCCTCGGGCCAGTGCTTCGTTGCTCGGCAGGCTGGCCACAGGCCTCGGAGTTGGGAGCAGGCCTTCCCTTCCCCCCCTCCACGGTCTGCTCTTGTCCCAGACCTTGGTGGCTGAGGCCCTTCCGCAGAGACTGGCCTACATCTAGAACACCAGCGAGACCCCGTGGCCCCTCTCCATGCCCCACCTGGAGCAGCAGGGCAGCACCTCTGCTGGGGGCCTGCCTGCCCACGTCCTCTGCCCCCTGTCCCTGCGGCAGGGCCTCCGCCAGCCCTGCCTCCGCCAGCCCTGCCCTCCCTTAAGCCCTTTAAGCTTTGGGGAAGTGTATTTTTGCCTTCAGGGAGGCACCGAGCGTATTAAGGCCACTCATCTGACTAGTCCGGAGAGCAGGAGGGGACGGAGGCCTCTGCCAAGGGCCTCCTTCCCGCCAAGCCTTCGCCCCCAGGTGGGGGCTCGCCCCTACTGTTGGTGCTAGTTTTTGTCCTTGGTTCCTGGCTACTAAACCAGATCCTTTTAAGTTTAATATTGGCTTTCTCTGGAAGGCTCTAAGTGTGGTCTCCAGAACACTTGGTTTCTACTGGGGGTCTTCATAGCAGGAGCTCTCAGGAAGGCCGCTGGTCACCAGTGAGGCTCCCTGGGCCCGCCCGTTGCACACAGCTGTCTCAACCAGGGGCGTCCCCTCCTAGGCCACCTGTCCAGTCGCGGCTGCTCTCGTCTCCTCTTGGCTCTGCGACTTTTAATGGAGACCATCTCTACGTGTGTTTTCCGTGTCTGTTAGCTGTTTTAAAGATCTTGACAGTAACGCATGCTCATTCTAAAAAACAAAGGATTTACCCTTACCAGGGTCCTGGGGCACCTGGACAGAGGCAGCGAGGGAGGCCCTGTCACGGCCCCCGCCAGGCTGTGGGGCAGCTGCAGAGCTGGGCGCCCGGCTCTGAGGGCACCGTGGCTGCTGTCGCCAGAGAGCCGCCCAGGGTGGGGTTCCAAGGTGAGGACCAGCAGCCGGCCCCAGGAAGGCCGGGCGGTTTTCATTCTGTTAAAGGTCGTAAGAACAAAACGCATTTTCAAAAGTAAAAAACTCTAAACTTTCTCGCCTTGGCTTCTGAGCACAGAGCCTCAGTGCTCTACCCTCAGGGGACGTGACTGCTCATGAACGTGGGTGCACAGATTCTTGGGGTGTCCTTTCTGCTCCCCCGAGACTTGGTGGACACTGCCACTTTTCACTCCTGCGCTGAGGACAGCAGGAACCTGGGCAGTGCCTCTCGGCCCTGCGCTGGTGTGTGCCTGGCACCACTCATCTGGCCTGGCAGGGTGAGGCTCTGGGTGGGCACGGAGGACCGGGTTGGCTGTGATTGTCGGGGACTCTGCACCCCAAGAGGGAGAGACCTTGCAAGGGTGTGTTTGCAAGTTGTTTTTGCTTTTTAAAATCTCTTCCTTCTTCCTTCCCTCCCTTCCTCCTTCCTTCCTTCCTTTTCTTTCTTTTTGTCCCAACCTTTTTCTGTAAATTAAAAAAAAAAAGTCTTTTTACTCCTCTCGGGAATGGTCCAAATGTCCCTTGGCAGCGGGAGTGAGCATCTGAGTGACTGTCACCCTCCTGGCACGCCCTGCACCACAGCCACGCTGGAGCCCCCACCTCGGCCAGCTGCGGGCACGTCCTGAGGCCGCAGGCCAGCAGGGCCCACCTCGGCCAGCTGCGGGCACGTCCTGAGACCGCAGGCCAGCAGGGCCCACCTCGGCCAGCTGCGGGCACGTCCTGAGGCCGCAGGCCAGCAGGCCCAGGTGTGGGTCCAGCCTGCAGAAAGGCACCAGGAGGTCGGGCTCTGCCCTGCGTGCGGGTGGGGGGGATTCCGTGGCAGCGAGACGTGGCCCCTAAGGGAGGAGCTCCAGAGGCCGTCACTGTCACCTGCACGTGAGGGTGCAGCTTGAGGAACAGCCCGTCCGCAGGAGGGGAGGCTCCCCGGCCAGCGCCCTGGTCGGCAGCTCCACATGGGCCCAGAGACGGGGCTCGGGGCCGGCCCCAGCTCTGCGGTCGTGCTGCGCCACCCCCAGGTGGCACAGGGGCCAGGTGCACATGAGAAGAAGGTCGCGGGGCCGAGTCCTCTGAATGGAGGGGCCTCCCCCGTCTCCGCTGACCTCACCAACTTGCCGCAGGTGAGGCGGCGACTCCCTCTGACCGCGGGTCCCTGGCTCCCTGCCCCCAAGCAGCCCGAGCCCCCACAGCCTGCTCCCCACCAGTCCACAGTGGACGGCGTCCTGTCTCCCGGCAGCACCCCAGGACACCCATCCCAACCCAGCCCCGGGCGCCAGGTGGGCGTGGCAGGACCCGCCCAGCCGCAGCCCTCCTGTCCTGTCCTGTTGACCTCCTGCCTGGGAGCACTGGAAAGTCACTGGAGAGTGTGACTTTTTTCTATTTTTATTGTTTAGTACTGGGGATTGAACCCAGGGGTGCTCAACCACTGAGCCACATCCCAGCCCTCTGCATTTTTTATTTTGAGACAGGGTCCACTAAGTTGCCCCGGCTGGCCTTGAACTTGCAATCCCCTCCCTCAGCCCCCAGGTGGCCAGGATGACAGACGTGGCCACCGTGCCCTGCATGGTGACTTTTTTCCAGGACTGAATGGCAGTGCCTTCAACACGCACTGTGGCCTGGCTGTTTCTTCTGTTCTTGTCTCACCTCATGAGCGTCAGGACCGTGTGGAGGGCGTTTGATGTGTCAGGCAGGAGCGTGGCGGGGCCCCGGGGTCCTCAGAGCCAGTGTGGTCTCGCCACCTTGCTGCATCCACATGGTGAAGGTCGGCCGCCCAGCCCAGCTCAGCCTGCCTCGCTCCTGTGAGCCTCGGAGCCAGGGGTGCACTGTCCTGCCGGGCCTGGGCAGTGGTGGGTCATGCAAAGGCCAGACAGTGCTGCAGCAGCCTGGGACACGGATGGCCGGCCTATCCCGACGCGAGGCTTGCTGGCAGAGCGGTCTTGGGGCCCCGGGTCCAGCAAGTCGGCCCTGCCTCACACCAGAGCCCAGTGCCGAGGAGGCCTTCCTGTGCGGGAGGCTGGACCCCGGCCTCCTCTGCAGTGGGCCCGCCTCCGGCGAGTGCTGCGGAGAGCCGCGGGCAGGAGGTCCCCAGGGTGCCTCTGAGTGCCGACGTGGCCCGCTCTCCAGGTGGGAAGGACGCGCTACCAGCGGCCCCCGAGGCCCCGGCTGGCCTCCTCCGAGCTCTGCCGCCGTCTGTGTCCACCAGAGTGAGGAAGCAGACCTGTCCCCGGGGGCCGGTTCCACGGGCAGGGGCGCGGGGAGCAGAGACTTGGCCTGAGCCTGGCCTGACCCCGGCGGCCCCAGGCTGGCCCGGGCTGGTGGCCGTGGCGGTCCTGGCGCCATGGTGGGGAGAGCCAGCAGAGCCCCAGGAAGCGAGTGGTGCCGCGTGTTCCCGTGGTCGGGTCCCCACGCCTGGTCACAGTGACAGCTACTACCAGCGGGGGAGCTGGCCACACTGGGCGTTTCTCTCAGCTCACGCACAAGGAGGGAGCGGAGGCTTCATGAGATCGCCAGAGGAAGGGTCCCCAAACGTGCTTCGTGAGCGCGGCTGGCGCTGTGCCGAGGAGACCGAGGAGACCGGGGAGCCGTCGGCGTGCCCTGCTCGCCTCTCCCAGAGACCCTGTGCAGGTCGTTGGTTTCTCGGACGCAGGAGCGTGACCTGTGATGTGCTCCTGTGCCTTGGTAGGGGTGAGGGCATCGAGCCCAGGGCTGCCGGGGGCCACTCTGCGCCAGGAGCAGCTCTGCGAGCATCGTCAGAGACGCCCCGTGGCCACGGAAGCTGCCCTGCTGTCGGTGCGGTGCGCTCGTCACCTGCCACTGCGTCCCACGCCATCTGAGGGGCAGGAGCACCTCCGCAGACCGGTTCGGCTTCCATGGACTCAGGCGGGGGCAAGATGTCGGCCTGGGCTGAGCCTCCTGAAGGGTCAGTGGAGCCAGGTGCCTCCTGAGGCCCGGCTCACGCTGCCACCTGCCCCGTCACCCGGGAGGGAGGCCAGCAGCCTCAGGATGTGAGTGAAGCATGGGACCCTGGCAGAGGCCCGCTGTGGTCTCCACAGAGCAGGTGGTGAGGGCAGCTCTTCAGCCCCAGTGTGGGGCCACGCCAGGACGAGAGTCCCGTGTCCAGTACTGCCGGGCAGCTCTGCTGTGTCTGGGGCTGTTGGGGACACACAGAGGGGGGCCTCTCCCCTCCTCCCCATGTGGCCGTTCCCCTGCAGGAAGAGCCGTGCTGGGAGCTGCTCTCTTCTAGGCCAGGCTCTCGTCTGGGTCCCTCCGTCTCCCAGCTCGGCCTCCTGGCTCGGCCTCCCAGCTCTGCCTGGGCACACCTTCCTTTCGGAGTCAGCTTCAGGCCGGAGCTGCAGGGACAGACCTCCGCACCCGCCACTCACCATCCAGGCGCCCAGCTCTGGATCCCGGGAGTCAACACACCTGTAGGGCAGCTCCCGAGCCCAGCGCCCACGACAGGTGTCCCGGGCTCGGCCTCAAGCTGGCCGTGGCCTCGTGGAGCCTGTCCCGTGCTCAGGGGCGTGGGGTTTCCTCAGCCCTGGCGGATGGGGTAAGAGCTCGCAGTGCCACAGGGGTCAGTGCTGGGCGCGGGGCCTGGTGACCTGCCACTCTCCTGTTGACGGTGGCTCCTGGCGAAAGCCGCTTACTGGATTAGTGGGCCCGACGGCAGCCCTGTGGCAGCGGAGGAGGGAAGGCCAGCGCCGCGTGTCCTGCTGTCCCCGCAGGGTCTCTGCGACTGCCTGGCCACTGGTGGACTGGTCAGCCCCAGGGCCCGTCTCCCCAGGGGGTGGCTCTGAGCACCCGCCTCCCTCCTCCTGCTGAGCACAGGCCCTTGGCAGCTGCGGTGCCCACCAGACGTGGCGCGGGCCTGGTCACAGCCTGCACCTTGGATCGTGTCCCTCGCGCCTGGCCAGAGGCGACACCTGCTCACCGCAGGCTCCCTCCACCCGGGAGCGGCTCAGGAGGCTGGAGGATGCCGGCCGGGTCCTCCACCTGCCTCTTCTCGGGGGTCTGCGCGGCGCTGCTGGCGGTGGCCCTGGCCTATTATTTCTACTGGTAAGCGAGGCCCAGCGTGGCCCCTCCCTCTGCCCGTTGTCCTCGCTCCGCTGCCCAGCTCACAGGCCTCCCGCCTCTGCCTGGGGGCTCGAGGGTCCAGGGAAGAGGGCCGAGGTGGCAAGGGTGCATTGGCCCCCCACAGGGGCCCACACTAGGACTCTTCAGTGAAGGCGTCTTTTTTGGGATGTCCCTTAAAACGCGCAGAGGTGTCACTGTGTCCTGTGGGTCCTAAGTGCTGGTGGCCTTCCCCAGGAGGACAGTGCCCCCCACAGGCTCAGGTGCCACCTCTGCCTGCTTCTCCCCCGAGCCTCTCTGCGTCCTGCAGCGTGCCTGGTGCTGACCGCACAGCAGCCTGCGAGTGAGTGGCAGGTGGGTGGTGCCCCTCCCAGTGACCCTGGGACAGAGGGACTGTCTGACGGCGGCTCGCGCTGCAGCTCCTGCCCGACCGCCAGCTGCTCAGGGCGTGGCGCCTTGGGCTCCGCTCTCTGCCAGCAAGGGGGGATGCGAGGCCTGCCCTGCGTGCCAAGGACCGCGGGGACTCAGGACCACCGTCGCACGGGGCTGGCCGGCGGGGCTGTGGTTGTGTGGCCGTGGGGAAGCAGCGGGCCATGTGACCTGTCTTCTGGAACCGAGAGCAGGCAGTTCCCATGAGCAGACCCGGCTCTCCCGCGGCTCCCCTGGGGGCGCTGGCCGCTGGCCGCCCTGCGCGTGGCGGGAGCAGCTCCGAAGCCCCTCCACGGGGCCCACTGTGCATCTTCCCCCTCAGGATGGTGGGTCACCGCGGGCGGCACAATGGGCAGGGGCCACCAGCTCTCACCGTGACCCTCGCAACGCAGAGATGACCGGTGCGGTTTACAGGGAGGTGCCCGGACCGAACAGGAAGAGAGAGGCGGGGCTCGGGAGCCCCGGCCCTGCCGCGGTGGGGATGTCCCCTCTTCACGGACTTGTCCTCGGGCCTGTGAGGCAGGGAAGTGGCTGGTGAGGATCCCAGCCCCAGGAGGAGGCCACTCTGTCATAAGCATCAGGACACTTGGGGACTGTCCCCAGCAGCTGGGTGGGGCGGGTGTGGTGGCCAGGGCTCGCCTGCCTCGTGGCACCTTGGGAGGGCAGGGCGGCCCGGCTCTGGCAGGTGTGCGGTCGGACACCGCAGGGGAAGCTCCGGGAGTCGGCGCCGGTCTGGCCCACGGGGGCGTGGTCACTCTGGGCAGGCGCGTGGTCGGAGCTGGGCTCTCACGGTGGCAGCTGCGCCTGGGCTCCCTCTGGCGGCGTGTGACGGTCCCTCTCTTAACGCACGTCCAGTTCCCTGGCATGGCGTAACCTGTCCCACCCCTGTCACCCCTGAGAAGAGACGCTGCCGCGCTCCCTGCGCAAAGCCCAGCTCCTTCCGCCGTGGGCCCAGCAGGTGCCACGTGAGGAACTTAGCAGCAGGCCAAGGAAAAGGGCGCGTGCCCTGGGGTCCTGCTGCCGGCGGGGTGCACCTGGCTCCCACCAGGACTGCCCAGCAAGCCCAGCTTCCTGCGGCCCTGCCCGAGTGGCCGTGGGAGCAGATGTGGGACCTGCCCAGTGGCTGTGGTCTGTCCACATCATGCTTCACCAAGCACTTCTGACTACTGTCTTAATTTCTTGCCTCTTCATTTTTGAGAAAAGAAACACATTCACTTTCAATACCAAAAACTTCAAGTCCCCTAATCAGCTTCGCCTTCCTTCTGGAACAATTCACTTTCATTTTGAAAGTCCTCCTCTGACTTCTTGTCTCAGCCTGACCAGGTTCTTCCCAGGCCGTCTCTACGATGGCTTTCCTGGGTGGCTTTTCTTGGCAGGACTAGGTCGTCTATCCTGTTTCTTAAATCCCACGTCTTCCTCTTCATTTGATTCCTTCTTGTTTGGCTGGACAACAGCCTCCAGGAACCTTTTCACAAGAGATGAGTGGACGTTGAATTTTCTGGGACTTCGTGTGTTGAGACTGCCAAAACTTTTATCTTCATACTTTGCATTCTTTGTGGTCCTGATAGAAAACAACTGGTATTCAAAGTGTGTGTGGTGAGGAGAGTGGAATAAACGGGCTGTCCTCAGAGGTGTGGGCAGGGATAAAGCAAAGCAGCAGGAGGGTCTTTAAAACTCCGGAGCGTCCTTGCTGGTGATGTAGGTTATTCAGCCAAGTTTTTATGGGAAGGAAAGGGTCTAGGGAAAAGTAGCCGAAGAATTATGGGATCACACTTTGCTGGCTTTGTCCCAGGTCCAGATTCTGCGCAGTTTGTAAGTCAGCCAGATTTGGGGTTGTGCTTAGGCACGGGTTGCTGCAGTGTCAGCGTCCTGAGAAACCCTGGGGTTCCACTGCGATCGACCCAAGGTCTCCCCCTCGGTTCCTGTGTTTCTGACGTGCTGGTGGCAGGGCTGCCGCGGGCAGCGAGAAGCCCCTCTCAGTGCCTCCGCACGTCTGTCCTGAGCACGAGTGGCGGTGTAGATGTGATTTCCAGACACAGACGAATCGTCACCTTGGTTCAGGTGGTCACAGGCCTGTCACTGGTGTGTCTAGGAAAATCAGTGCAGCGGGGTGAGGAAGTTTCCCAGGGAAGAGGAGAGAGCAGCTCCCGAGGGGAGGGCTTGTCGCTGCAGGCTCCTGGTGGCGGTCACCCTCGGGCACACCTCTGCACGTCCAGGTGGGGGTGCTCGCCTCCGGGGCAGCTGCCCGCGGGTGCCGGGGCTTGGCTGTGCCTGGAAGTCAGGAGCAGCCAGAGGACGTCGTGGTGCAGCGACTCCTGAGCGCTGGCGCGAGGTCCAGGCCGCCCTGCTCCGTGGAGCCCCGCCGTCTGGTCGGAGGTGCCTCTGGAGGCTGTGGAGCTGCCTTGGGCAGCCGGCAGGCTCCGCCGGCCCCTCAGTGCCACTCAGGGCGCAGGCCCTCGCCAGTGCAGCCGGGAGCCGCCTCTGGTGGCGGTGCCAAGGAGCCGCGGGCTCTCCCGGTGCCTGCCGCCCCAGCCGCCTGGTCCCGCTGGCTGCAAGGCCTCTGCCCAGGAGGGGTCGCTTCTGTGCGCCCAGCGCGTGGCCTGCAGAGCCTGCTGTGGTAGAGGAGCAGCTGCCTCCAGGTGACAGGGCCTCCGTCACTGTGGTCACTGTTCCTCGTGACAGCCAGGCCACGCTGGCACCTGATGTGCGCTTACGGCTGCACGGCCCTGGGCTCCACAGGCAGCTCTGCTGGCCTGGGCCGGGACGGACGCAGTGGCCTCCAGAGTGTCGTGGGCTGGGCGGCTGGGCGGCCCCGTGCTCGAGGCCGGGGTCCCGTCCCAGATCCGAGAGGGGGGCGGGTGCTGCTGACTCCTCCACCTCTGTCTGCCGCCAGCGGCTCTCGCCGTGGGCTCCAGGGTGTCCTGGTTCCTGACGACATCTACGCTCGTGTGCGTCGCGCGCATTTCATGACAAGAGGACAGCAGAGGCGTGCCACACCCGCCCCTCCTGCCCGAGGCCCGTCCCGAGGCCCCTCAGTCTTCCTGGGGGTGTTTGTGGCAGCGTGTCCCTGTGCCTTGCTCGCCCAGCAGCACGGAGCCGGCCCGTGTGTCAGTACCTGTGGCTGGCGCGGTGGCCGCGTGTGCCCGGAGCCGTGCTGTGTCCCCAGCCCTCCCACTCCTGGGCCTCCTGACTGCCACGGCCTCGGGACCTCAGCCCCCGCCTCCTGAGGCTGCCTCCCCTGAGCCGTGGGGCTGGAGGACGCTTGTCTCTTGAGCCCGGGGCCGGGGACACCAGGTGCAGCAGGGGGCACCTCCGTGAGGGCCCGTTCCTCAGCCCTTCCTCTGGAGCTGGCCTTTCCAAGGCAGATGGAGTCGAGGGGCCTGAGGTGCTGGTGCCAAGCCGCGGTCTGTGGTGTGCTGGGAGCTTCTGGGGTCTCCCTGCTGCCCGCTCCACCCCTCACTCCTGATTTTACACGGGTCTGGGTGGCCCAGTCCCTTGTGGGGCCAGCCTGGCCGGGCCTGTGCTGGGCCTGCCCTGCCTGCGGGGAGCGGCCGTCCCCCCTGCCAGCGCCGCGCGGGGCGAGGTGGGGGCTGCCCGCTGGCTCCGAGACAGGAGGCCGTCTCTACGTGTGGCGAAGGCGGGCGGGCGCCTGGCAGGCTCAGGAGAGTGGGGTTCTCTGGAGTAGGAGGGGCAGCGGGGGGCAGCAGAGGGCTGCGGCGCAGGTGTGGCCTCCGTGGCCTCCGCCTTCCTTCCTCCTGGAGGCGGGGGCTCAGCGCTGCGGGCCGGGGTTGCTTGAGGCTGAGCCCTCAGGAGCCACCCGAGCACCTGCAAGCCCCCGGGCCCCAGGGAGTCTGCCATGTCCCCGAGCTCCTCGCTGTGTGCCAGGGTCCCTATCACGCGGGCCTCCACAGCCCTGCCCCTCCCTTGCCAAGTGGGAACGACCGGCCCGCGGCTGGCCCTGACATGTCACCCACTTGGCAGCATGGCTGTTTTCATGCTCTGGGACGGGGCCGAGTGGTCACTGGGCTGTCCCCGTGTCCTGCTGGCTGCGTCCTGTTGTGCTGCTCTTGGGCAGGAGGCCACACGTTCCTCCAGCCTGTGCCCTGGTGGCCGGGGACCCGACCTGAGGGAGACGGGGAAGATAAAGGACAGGTACGGAGCCTGTGGCCCCAGCCCAGCGTCCCTGCCACACAGGCGGGGGCGGCAGCAGCAGCGAGGGGATGGCGTGGGCCAGGCCTGGCTCTGGGGCCTGGCTCCCGGGCAGTGCCGAGTGGGGAGACAGAGCCGGGCGCATTCCCCAGCTCCAAGACGACGTGCCGTCCCTGGCGGCCAAGGCAGGGGGCACAGAGGGGGCACCTCGGCCTTGGCCCTGTGGGTGGAGTCACCAGTGAGCTGTGGACAGAACCTCGGGTCAGTTTGAACTCCTGGACTCTGGGCAGAGCGAGAGGAGGGGGCACAGAGCCGTCCGTTCCTGGTGAAGGAGGGGCAAGGGGGCGCAGGTGTGGTCCTGTGGGGCCTCGGGCGGGGTCCACTGCGCTCTCTGCAGACCCCGACACTCTCGCTCTCCCTGGAGAGGCCGACTTGGGCGAGGGCAGCGGAGCGATGGGTGGGCACTGTGTGGTGGGCACAGGTGGCCTCCTGGGGTGCCGGGCCAGAGGTGGACCCTTTCCCCTGGGGACCGCAAGGGGAGAGCCATGACTCCTCCCTCCCGTTGGCCTCACAGCCCCCACCCGGAGCCCCCCGTGGCCACAGTGAACACAGGCCACCGCGCGAGGAGGGGCCGGTGCACTTGGATGGGGGTGCCAGTGGGAGCTCTGCGCCAGCACAGCTCTTCCTGTCCCTGGGGTGGGACAAAGGTGGCAGGCGGACGTGGGAAAGCAGCTGGTCACACTGGGGAGACCCCAGAGCACCACACACCTTGTCAACACCTCCACCCCCAAGAAGATGCCCTGAACTGCGTCTCGGGACAGCCTTTCCACTGCTCCCCTAACCTTGCATTTGGGTTTCGGTGCTGGGGACTGAACTCAGGAGGGCTTTTTCCACTGAGCCACATCCCCAGCCCTTGCTATTTATTTTTTACTTTGACACAGAGTCTCATTAAGTCGCTGAGGGTCTTGCTAAGTTGCTGAGGCTGGCCTCAAACTTGTGACCATCTTGCCTAAGCCTCCCGGGTTGCTGGGACTGCAGGTGTGCCCGCACCCAGCTCCACTGAGCAGTACGGCTTGCTGGCACCGTCAGTGTTTTGGAGACTCCGGTGTCAGAGCATTTTGTATCTGAGGTTTTCCTGAACCTGTATCCAGACGGGAAACTCCTAGCAAGCCTGGCCTCCCCTGCTGCCACGGGGGGCTCCGCAGCCTACCCCTCTGCTCAGCTCTTGAGTGCCGTCCAGAGGCTGGGAGGGCTCTTCCGAATCCCACCCAGTTTAATTCATCTTGAATCTACCTTTTTGAAAATCTGTTTTTAAAGCTGTGGGTCATGATGCCTGTTTAAGTGCAACCATGGCAACATTTTTATCTTTATAAAGGCTGTGTCCCTCCTGAGGTCTGCTGCTCTTGTTAGAGCACTGCTAAGTGCCTGCCGTCCCCACCGCCTGGGAGTAGCCTCAGGGCCTTGTCACCTCCTGCAGGCACCTGGGGCAGGACTTGGGGACCGGGAGGAGGGGCATCAGGATGGCCGCGCCCCTCCTCCCCAAGACCACCCAGGGCTGCATCCACTCCTCTCTCAGGTGCCCCTCTCTCCCTACGTTGTGGGGGCTTCTGCCTGCCACCTCTGACCTCCAAGGGGAAGAGGAGGTGCTGTGGACTTGCAGTCCGTGGGCCTTGCTCCTGCCCTGAGGGTGGGAGTGACAAGCTCTCTGTGGCCCCGGGGGACGTGAACCCCACCCCTGCTGGCCTTGCAGGCATGGGGCTGGGCTGTGGCTCAGCGGCAGAGCGCTCGCCTAGCACATGCACGGCCCAGGTTCGATCCTCAGCACCATGTAAACATAAATAAAATAAAGGTACTGCGTCCAACTACAACTAAAAAATAAATATTAAAAAAAAAAAGACCCATGCCTGACAGCGGGTGAGCCTGGGCAGTGAGTCTGAGGAGTGGCCTGCAGTGGACGCTGCTGCGGCCTGAGGGTGGACTCTGGCTACCGTCGCACAGGTCCAGGTCAGCTGGCCGTGACCACCTCACGTGTCCAGGAGCACGCGGGCATCACACGCGTGTGCAGATGTTGCATGCACGTGCTATGCGCGTGTGTGGGAGTGCGGCACCGCGGCTCTGCCACCGGCAAGAGCGTTCTTCTGCCACGCGCAGCGGCACCTGGTGAGCAGGCTGCCACGCCCCAGGCCCAGAGGCTGGTCACAGGCCCATTGTGCAGTCACCAGCCCTGGGAGCTGTGCACAGCCCCTGCCACACCAGCACCACCTCCACTCAGCCTGGAAAACCAGCAAGACACCCTGGAGCCCACAGAAGATTTTGGAGCTTGGAGGATTGGGTAGGTGGGGTGAGGAGGGGGTCCTTCACCAGCTGCCCTCTTGCTCAGTGGCACCAGGACACACTCTGTCCTTGTGCTTGTGCCCCATGACCCCTGTCCGCTGTCCCTGCACAGCCCCACCCCCTGTGCTCTCCTGCCAGGGTTTCTAGAGTGGAGGTTGCCAGTGGCCCTCCCCCTGAGGGGCCTGGGGGTGCTCCCTGCCCCGCTTCCTCCCTGGGCCTCTGGCTGCTTTAGCAGCCCGTGCGGGGTGTCAGATGGAGCCAGCGGTGCCAGTCTCTGTCAGACTGCTGTGTGGCTCCTGCCCGTCAGCTGGGGCAGCTAGGCTGGACTTGCTTGCCCTTGCCTGCTGGGACAGTGCCCAGTGTCCCCCGTGAGACCAGGGCCACGGGGCTTCCTCTTCACTGGGCACAAAGCCACTCCCTTCTCACCTGGGCACTGCTGTCCACGGGTTCAAGGGCTACACAGGCCCTCCTGTGACCTTGTTCTTCCAGGAAATTGGTCGAGTCGGCTCGTGATGACAGGTGGATGAAGCCTCGCTGCTGCTTGGCACCAATGTACGTACGGCAGGCGCACAGTGTGCGCTGTGGTGTGTGCCGCGTACGCACGGCAGGCGCACAGTGTGCAGGGCCACCCGGGTCCCATGCTGTGGTGTGGTGTGTGCCGTGTACCTACGGCAGGCGCACAGTGTGGTGCGCTGTGGTGCGTGCCTGTGTACCTACGGCAGGCGCACAGTGTGTGCGCTGTGGTGCGTGCCTGTGTACCTACAGCAGGCGCACAGTGTGCGCTGTGGTGTGTGCCTGTGTGCCTACGGCAGGCGCACAATGTGCACAGGGCCACCCGGGTCACGTGCTGTGGTGTGTGCCCAACCAGCCGCTGGCATGACCCTTGCTGCCCAGCAGTGCCCAGGACCCGGTCACCCACCTGCAAGCGTGGCCGTGGTCTTCCACCTGCACCTGTGCTTCAGACTCCTGAGTGGCCCCTGCCCCTCTCAGGAGGGAAGGGGCTCTGAGGGCGGGGCCGGCGGGGTTCACCTCTTTCCTTCAGAGAGCAAAAGCCTCCTCAGAGCCCTGCAGCCCCCCGCGCCATCTCCCTGGCTGGCCCTGGCCCCTGCCTGCCCTGGGTCAGCCCTTCCAGGAGGGGATGGGTCACCTTCTGGCTTAGCTCTGGGCTGGGGCTCAGCTCACAGAAGCCAGGGAGGGGTAGGATGGTCCTGGTGGCGTTTGTCCCCAGCAACAGGCAGCTTGGAGCAGAGGGGACAGCGGTCCGTCACCATGAGGTTTGGAGAGCAGTTTAGGGGTGTGACTGGATTTGGAGGTTGGGTGGTGTAGGAGTGAGATGAGATGGCACATTTCTGTCCCTTGGTGGAGAAAACAGGTGCTGCTAAAGAGTCCGCGAACCCAGGAATGATTTAAGCCAGTTTTGCGTTTTATTTGCTTTAGTAAGATCTGAATCCAACGGTCAGCCACTTTCCATGTGAAGGACCTGGGACGCCTGCCTGGTCGCTGGCCCCTGGGACGGGGGCGAGCTGGGGTGCAGTCAGGAGGCTCCGAGTCTGCTTGGGCTGCGGCCCTGTCCTTGTCATGGTTCCTCTTTGGTCTTCCACATGAACTTGGAGTTGGCCTGTCCAGCTCGGGCCTTGGGTGTTCTGAGGAGGCTCCAGCTGTGCCGGGTGTGGCTTCCGTATCTCGTCTGCGTCAGTCTGACCTCAGGGGTGGCGATTCGAGACCCCTTCCTCAGGGGCTGCAGTCTGGGCAGGGCTTAGCTGGGTGGGTTTTCCGGTCTCCTGGGGTCATCTGCTGCTGGCCGCGGCCTGGTCTGGGGGCCTTGGCTGGGGTGGTAGGTCTCTGCCCCTGCGGGGCTGTCCCCCTGCGGGCTGGCAGAGCTTCCTCCTTTGATGGCCGGGGGCAGACGGGAGGCTTCGGGCCCCCAGGCCAGCTGGAGGTCACAGGATGCCACTCCCGCAGCTCTGCAGTGGGTGAGCCCTGGGCCCCGGTTCTCAGGGAGCAGGGGCGCGGCCAGAGCAGGGCAGCTGTGGGAGGGACACAGGTGGGGGCACGAGCCGCCGTCTGTCCGGTCTGCTCTCGAGCCGCCGGCATGCCAGAGAGCGCCTCCTCACCCGCCTGGTGCTGTGTCCCCTGGGCCATCATCACGGGCCGCTCCTCCTCTGCCTGGACCCACGGCTGCCCGCCTGCTTGCCCAGAGGCAGTGCGCAGGACAAGCCGGAAGCCACGTGCTGAGGATGGCACAGCTTCCAGACAGACCAGGACCTCAGGTGATCACGAGGGAGAGCTGCCAGCAGCTCCGGCCTTGAGTGACCACATGAGGCCCGGCGACCTCGTGGGGTCTGATGAGGTGGAGCGGAGGCCCCAGCAGCCAAGGCCCCGCGGGCTCTGTTTGTGGCACTTGGTGACGCGGGTCCCTGCCTGTTCCCTCCCCTTCCACTTTCAGGCCTGCAGCAGCCGGCGCCAAGACGGGGCCACGTCGGGATCCCGTCCCAGAGCTCTGAGCTGGAGCCCTAGGTGGCAGCGGGCAGAGCTGTCCCCTCTCCTCGGCTTGTGTCTTCACAGGCCACTCTCCATGAGCACGCCGGTCAGGCTGGAGGGGGCCCAGCCCGGGAAACCTTCAGCAGCCCCGTCTCCAGGGAGTCAGGGCCTGCGTCCTGGGGTCACCTCTGGGGCCTTGATTCACTCGGGAGCCCTCGGAGCCCCGCACATCCTTGGAAGGTGCCACGTGGGTGGGGTGGGCTGGATGTCCACCTCCAGCTGCTGGGCGCTGGCCCCAGAGGTCATGCCGGTGCCTGGAGGTCATTTGGGGCCGAGATCCCACCTAGGGTGACTTCCCTCCTGCTGGAGAGGCCATTGGTAGTTCCTGCCTGGCTCTGGGGTTGTGCAGGGTGTCCACGGGAACCCGGGATGGTCAGTCCACAGGGGACCCCACCCAATGAACCTGTCCTCTGGTGTCAGATGTGCAGATAAAGGAGTGGTTGTGCCCCAGAGCTCGGCTCCAGCCCCCTGGGCCTTGGTTTCCCCATCTGTGCCGCAGGGAGTTAGACCCCAGAACTGCCGTGTTGGGGTCATCATGACATCGCAGCAGCAGGAACAGAGAAGTCACGCTGCCCCGCGACACCACACTGTGGGTGGTGCAGCACAGCGGCCGTGGCCCACGGGAGCTCGGCAAGCTGTGGGCAGGTGGGGACGGGTCCTCGCTGGGCACCAGGGGCACAGGAGCATGCTGGGCACCTTCGTGCCTTTGGCCAGACGCAGCGCCTCTCCTCCCTGGAGGGCGAGGGGCGGCCACACGTGCTCCCGTGGCGGGGTCCATCCAGGCTGGGAGGAGCTTCAGCCGCACACAGCGCTGCAGAGGGACGTCGGCCAGGGCTGAGCGAGGACCGAGGTCAGAGGCCTGCAGGGGCAATGCACTGGGGAAGGCCCTGCGGGCTGGCAGAGGCTGGGGGCTTTGTTCGTGTGCCCGGTGTTGGTCTCGCCGTGCTTTTGCTCTAGAGGTCAGCGTGGCAGCCGAGACCTCGGACTCCCTGAGCATGGGTGGAGCCGCGTGCCTGGGGCGGGCTGTCTCCTTGCCTGACTGCAGCCGGCGGGCACGAGCTCTCTGGGTCTGGGCAGCCAGGGAGCAGGGAGTGAGTGGCCTTCCTGGTATGAAGGCCTGAGCTCGTATACTTTTTTAAACTTGAGTTTAAAAGTGTGAAAGTCCATTTAGACCCTGGGAGGTCACGTTGCAGCAGCTGCTCCGTGGGGCACTGAGAGCCCTCCTGGGGGTGGAGCTCAGCCTCCGTGCCCTCCTGCTCTGCCGTCCGAGGACCTCGGGACAGACTGGGCCGCGGAGGGCTGAGGGGCGGCGTCTTCCGTGTGGAGGCAGCCGCGTGGTGTGTTCCTCGAGGTCAGGCGGCGGAGGCCAGAGGTGGGACAGGCGCCGTGGGTCTGAGAGCTGGAACAGACCCCTGGCAGGGACGTGGTGATGGCTGCAGCAGTCACCCAGCGGTGCCTTCAGGGTGGCCAGGTGGAGGGGCCCGCTGACAGCGGCCGGCTGAAGCTAGCCGTGAACTGGCCGCTGTCTCCCGCTCGGGGCCTGGCCACAGCGCACAGTGAGTCGTGTTGATGCCAGCCTGGGCATCGGGGAGGAGTGGGCGGCCCGCAGGCGGTCAGCGGGGAGGAACGACGTCAGATGGCCAGGGAGCCTGGCAGACAGGTGGCAGGACACCGTCTCAGCTTGGAGTGGGCCAGTCGGGCGTGGCCTTGGGCACGGAGCAGGGGTGGACTTGCTGCCATAACTCGGCCCCGGGCTGCAGTCAGCTGGGCAGTCAGCCGGTCTGTCCGTCCTCGGCAAGGTTCACGTGAGTCTCGGAGACTGACCTTGAAGCTGGTCTCCGGGCTCCCGCGTTCCAGACAGGAAGGAGCGGTGTGCGGCACTTGGGCTGTGAGAGTAGGGACAGAGAGGGTGGCGGGGCTCAGGGGGTCCTTGAGGGGGCACAGACGGGGGGCAGCCTCCACACGCAGGGTGTGGAGGACTCCTGTGACAGCCCTGCCCACAGACACTGGGATGCGAGGGCGTGACCTCCAGGTGCCACCCGGTGGGCGGAGGCTCTGGGGACTGCAGGTGACCTCCTTCCTGCACCACCCCACGGCCAGGCCAGGACCCCCTGGGCCCTTTGCAAAAGAAGAAAAATTGGTCTGTTGGGAGCCTGGTTGGTATTGCAGGGTGGTGACCAAATGGGACAGCGGGCCCCATGGCCTCACGGTGGGGCTGCCTGGCACCTGGACTTGTCGGAAACTGTGTGGTGAGTGTGTCGCAGCGTGAGCAAGCCACACCTCCTGAGGTGCACTGCCCCGTCAGGCTGCTGAGGCACGTTTGGCTGCTCACTGCCCAGCCTCGAAGCAGGACAGGGGCTTTGTCCTCTGGCAGGCCAAAGGGCGGCAACCGAGGCGTCCCTGCACCTTCAGCCCCCCTCAGGAGCCAGAGCCCCTCTCTCAGCCCCAGACCTCCACACCCACAGCAGGGTAGGAAGTGGGTCAGGTCACCCAGGGCTGGCCCAGGTCAGTGGGCGTGGCGCCAGCGCTGTGCGTGGCCGAGCAGGGCGTGTGAGCAGGGGGGCGGGGCTCGGGGAGGCATTTCTCGGGAAGTGCAGCCTCGGGGAGTGCCGTCCTCTGGCCAAGGCGCGGCCTGCCCACAGCAGGGCTCCTGCACTGCCCTGGAGTGGGCCCTCAGCGTGGTGTGGAGCCGGGAGCCCGCCCTGGAGCGTCACAGGGTGTGCCAGTGCCGGCTGGCTTCTGAGGACCCTGGTCATTGTGGCCCAGAGCGGAGCAGCCCAGCCCTGGGGTTTGGGGCCGAGCCTGCGATGGCTGCGGCTATGCTCCGGCCTGCCGAGGACCCCTGTCCTCATGGGGCAGCGCTGGGCCCCGGCTGTGCCCGCGGACTCTCAGGCCTCATGTCCTAGCTGGCAACTGGCCCACCTGCCAGGCCCCTGTGTGACTCTGAGCAAGTCACCCACCTGTTCTGTTTCAGGCCACCGTCAGGTAAGGTCAGAGAGTGCCCGCCCCCGAGACCTAGCGCGTCAGGACGTGGGCTGTGTGCAGCCAGCCCTGGAGCCTGGTGCAGCTCCCGAGGCGCGTCCTGCCTCCCACCCCGTCCATCCTAGGTGTTCCGTGGTGCACTGGCTTTCACTGCTGCCTGACCAATCGGGGACACACACAGTGGACAGTCGTCGTCCCCACGATTCTTGGAGTCCACAATCCAGGAGGACTTGGCTGGGGGACTTGGGGTTGCTCTTGTGCCACAGTTAAGCTGACAGCAGGACTGTGGGCACTTGGAGGGCTCCCTGTCCACGTGGGCAGGGCTGCTGCTCACCCCCACCGAGGGTCCAAGAGGAGCCCAGGAGCTGGCCTCTCTGGAAGTCAGGCACGCACTCGGAGCCCCTCCTGGGAGCAGGCTACCAGCAGGCTGCCTTCAGAGGGGAAGGCCAGCTCCCCGTGCCAGGGGAGGGGGCCAGAGGCCTGGCCTGGCAGGCGGTCCTCCTGCAGGTCCCTCCCCAGGGCCGAGCCCTTGGCCTGCTGGCACACCCTAGAGGCAGAGTACAGAGGGCTGTGGGGTCCAGAGAGGGGAGCAGGGGCCACAGAGAAGCCCTCCCAGGGCTGTGGGCACTGGCTCCTTCATGCCTGGGGGTCCAGTTCCTGATGTGGGGGGCCCCCAGGACAGTCCTGCCCCCATGGGCGCCCAGGCCCCCTTCCCAAGGAGCAGCCCGTGGCAGGCAGGGTCTGCGCCGCTGCCTCAGAGTGAGCGCTGGCGGCGTGTGCAGTGTGCGGGCGGGCGCGCAGCCCCGCGCAGGCCTCCAGGAGTCTGAGCCGCCCCCCACGGAGTCCGTGGCAGGAAAGGGGAACTGGTCACTCTCGGGAGCCACACGCCTGTGCTGGAGCCAGAGCAGGCCTGGCTGGTCCCTTGCACCACTGGGACTGGAGCACGGGCTGGGTGCTGTGCGCTGATCGTCTCGGTGAGGTGCCAGGTGAAGGCAGGTCGCTGGACTGCCTTTGCCTAGGTGACCGCTGTCCCTGCCAGGAGCACCTCCCCCGGACTTTCCCTCACCCTTTCTTCTTTCCTCCTTTCTTTCTTGTTTGTGTGACAGAGACAGCACGCGTGCGGGAGCACGCAGGCATGGTATGTGGGGGGTGAGCCTGTTGTGTTAGCTTGCTGGAGTGATGTGTCCTTGTGGGTTGTGTGCATTTCGCAGGTCTGTTAGCATGCTGGTGGTGTGTGGTGCTTGTGGGCGTGCAGCACGTGTTGGTGTGGTGCATGTGTTGTGTTAGTGGTGTGTGTGCTGGTTGCGTGTTGGGCGTGCGGCACGTGTTGGTGTGGTGCGTGTGTGGTGTTAGTGGTGTGTGTGCTGGTTGCGTGTTGGGCGTGCGGCACGTGTTGGTGTGGTGCGTGTGTGGTGTTAGTGGTGTGTGTGCTGGTTGCGTGTTGGGTGTGCGGCACGTGTTGGTGTGGTGCGTGTGTGGTGTTAGTGGTGTGTGTGCTGGTTGCGTGTTGGGTGTGCGGCACGTGTTGGTGTGGTGCGTGTGTTGTGTTAGTGGTGTGTGTGCTGGTTGCGTGTTGGGCGTGCGGCACGTGTTGGTGTGGTGCGTGTGTGGTGTTAGTGGTGTGTGTGCTGGTTGCGTGTTGGGCGTGCGGCACGTGTTGGTGTGGTGCGTGGTGTTGTTAGTGGTGTGTGTGCTGGTTGCGTGTTGGGCGTGCGGCACGTGTTGGTGTGGTGCGTGTGTGGTGTTAGTGGTGTGTGTGCTGGTTGCGTGTTGGGCGTGCGGCACGTGTTGGTGTGGTGCGTGTGTGGTGTTAGTGGTGTGTGTGCTGGTTGCGTGTTGGGCGTGCGGCACGTGTTGGTGTGGTGCGTGTGTGGTGTTAGTGGTGTGTGTGCTGGTTGCGTGTTGGGCGTGCGGCACGTGTTGGTGTGGTGCGTGTGTGGTGTTAGTGGTGTGTGTGCTGGTTGCGTGTTGGGCGTGCGGCACGTGTTGGTGTGGTGCGTGTGTGGTGTTAGTGGTGTGTGTGCTGGTTGCGTGTTGGGCGTGCGGCACGTGTTGTGTGTGGTGCGTGTGTGGTGTTAGTGGTGTGTGTGCTGGTTGCGTGTTGGGCGTGCGGCACGTGTTGGTGTGGTGCGTGTGTGGTGTTAGTGGTGTGTGTGCTGGTTGCGTGTTGGGCGTGCGGCACGTGTTGGTGTGGTGCGTGTGTGGTGTTAGTGGTGTGTGTGCTGGTTGCGTGTTGGGCGTGCGGCACGTGTTGGTGTGGTGCGTGTGTGGTGTTAGTGGTGTGTGTGTGCTGGTTGCGTGTTGGGCGTGCGGCACGTGTGGTGTGGTGCGTGTGCGTGTGTGGTGTTAGTGGTGTGTGTGCTGGTTGCGTGTTGGGCGTGCGGCACGTGTTGGTGTGGTGCGTGTGTGGTGTTAGTGGTGTGTGTGCTGGTTGCGTGTTGGGCGTGCGGCACGTGTTGGTGTGGTGCGTGTGTGGTGTTAGTGGTGTGTGTGCTGGTTGCGTGTTGGGCGTGCGGCACGTGTTGGTGTGGTGCGTGTGTGGTGTTAGTGGTGTGTGTGCTGGTTGCGTGTTGGGCGTGCGGCACGTGTTGGTGTGGTGCGTGTGTGGTGTTAGTGGTGTGTGTGCTGGTTGCGTGTTGGGCGTGCGGCACGTGTTGGTGTGGTGCGTGTGTGGTGTTAGTGGTGTGTGTGCTGGTTGCGTGTTGGGCGTGCGGCACGTGTTGGTGTGGTGCGTGTGTGGTGTTAGTGGTGTGTGTGCTGGTTGCGTGTTGGGCGTGCGGCACGTGTTGGTGTGGTGCGTGTGTGGTGTTAGTGGTGTGTGTGCTGGTTGCGTGTTGGGCGTGCGGCACGTGTTGGTGTGGTGCGTGTGTGGTGTTAGTGGTGTGTGTGCTGGTTGCGTGTGTTGGGCGTGCGGCACGTGTTGGTGTGGTGCGTGTGTGGTGTTAGTGGTGTGTGTGCTGGTTGCGTGTTGGGCGTGCGGCACGTGTTGGTGTGGTGCGTGTGTGGTGTTAGTGGTGTGTGTGCTGGTTGCGTGTTGGGCGTGCGGCACGTGTTGGTGTGGTGCGTGGTGTGTGTTAGTGGTGTGTGTGCTGGTTGCGTGTTGGGCGTGCGGCACGTGTTGGTGTGGTGCGTGTGTGGTGTTAGTGGTGTGTGTGCTGGTTGCGTGTTGGGCGTGCGGCACGTGTTGGTGCTCTGCTGTGCGTGTGGCCCAGGTGACATGCAGGGGACCGCGCCTGCCAGCCCTCACTCGCAGGAGCTGGCCCCGGGCAGGTGCAGGCACCGCTCTGTGGGCCCGAGCGAGGAGCAGGGCTTCTCGCCAGCCGCCCGTCGGCCCCGCCGTGCTGACCGCTTCCTGTCCCTGCAGGACTGCTGTGCTCAGCGAAGGACCCTGCGCCCGCCCCTGAGCAGCGACCATGGGCCTGCTCGCCTACCTGAAGACCCAGTTCGTGGTGCACCTGCTCATCGGGTTCGTCTTCGTGGTGAGCGGGCTGGTCATCAACTGCGCCCAGCTGTGCACGCTGGCGCTCTGGCCCGTCAACAAGCAGCTGTACCGCCGCCTGAACTGCCGCCTGGCCTACTCGCTCTGGAGCCGTGAGTGTCCGCCGCCTCTCCCCTGCGGGTCCGCGCAGCCGTCTGGCTCCTCCCTGGGCTCCCCGAGGCTGGGCCCTGCAGGAGCAGAGCAGGCGTGGCCTGAGCCTGTCCCCAGATGGGGGACCTGAGGGGCTGCTCAGTCACTCCTGGCAGCGGATCTCAGCGCAGGCTTGGCTGGGCTGAACCGTGTCGTGGCCACACACGGGGTGCCTGGACCCCGCCAGGCCCTTCCACCTGGGTCGGTGTAGTGCTGGGGGTGGCTTCTAAGAACAGTGGAGGGAGCCATCAGCCGAGTCCTAGCCCAGCTCCCGACATGCAGCTGGTCTGGCTGCCCTGGCACCAGAGCCGCGGCGCGACCTGGGCATGCCACACTCCTGAGCCCACTGCAGCGTGCGTCACTAAGAGAGAAGGACGCAGCCTGCCCTGCAATAACGTGTGTGGCGGGGTGTCTGTCCATCTGAACGTGCTGGTGCACGCGTGTGCACCTGTGCGCAGAGCCCACCGTCCGCTGGTTGGCAGAGCGGCTCACGCCGGCCCTCGGGGAGCACGAGCAGGCTTGCCGAGCAGGGCACGGGCAGGGGCTAGAGAGCCGCAGAGCGCCTGTGTGGACAGGCGCCCGCACCACGCCACATTCATGTTGGTGCAAAGCTGGCGGTAGGCCTGGTGCCCCTGTGGGGACCGCGCATGGGGTGTCCCCACGGGGGAGCCCACAGCCACCAGGAGCACCTCTCCTGGCAGAGGCCGGCTGTCAGACACTATGTGGCAAAGCAAGGTCCGCCACAAAGTTCACGGTTGTGCGCGTCGGTGTGGCCAGGGTGCATGGCCGGCCACCAGCAGAGGTGTGCAGGGAGGCGCGGGAGGGTCGTCTTCCCTCACAGGGCCTGCCCTCAGGTGTCTGGGCAGGAGGGCCTGACCTGCTCAGGGGAGCGTGTCCCCAGGCCTGTCGCCTCCGTCCCCACCCTGCCCAGGAGCCGGCAGCGGTTCCCTGACCCACCGTCTCAGAGACCCCAGCCTCGCCCTCTCTTCAAGATGAGAGACTGCGGTTCCTGTGTGGAAAGGGAGAACCAGGAGTCCTGCTGCCCGGGCCCGTGGCTGAGGGTGAGTGGGCTTGGGAACGCATGCCCACGGAAGGGGCAGCTTAGCAAGGACTGAATCAGACTCCCGTGCCCAGCCGTGTTTGGAGGCAAAGCACCCCAAAGCAGCCGAACCCTAAGGAAAGGAGGCCTCAGCAGAAACGGAGAGAGCGGGGCTGAAGTAGGGTGCTCGCATCCAGGCCCTGACAGCAGGCGGCCACGAGGGAGTGGCGCCCACGCCGCTGGGGCGGGCACAGAGGCCACCAGCCCTGCACTCAGCAGAGGGGCGTGGGCTCTGCAGCTGGGGAGCGTGCAGCTCACACCCACCATCCGGGGCAGCCCCAGCTGCAGACTTGAAACTACCAAGACCAGAATCGAGAGGGAACCGGGAAGACCGTCTATGCATGAAGATCGCAGACTAGACTTTCTAGCAGTGAGGACTGCTGGGTGGATCTGACATTGCGTCAGACTCGCAGGACAGGGACGCACCGCCCGGAGCGCAGCGGAGGGGTCGGAGGGGTCGAGATGGGAAGTGGGAAAGGACGTTATGAGACCCGGGTGGGATGACCGTCCTTGCCAGGGGGTTCGCTCCACCCTGAGGAGGGGGCAGGTCGGAGCGACAGAGGAAGAGCTGGCTGAGACTTCCCCACACTGAGGAGGAGAGAGCCTGCAGGCACAGGAGCAAAGGCACACGTACTTCGCAGGAAAAGCACGGATCTGCACCTGGGCAGGTGAGGGCGGAGCCACAGCCTGAGGTAGAGGGGCGTCGGGAGGAATGGGGGTGCCGGTCAGACCGGGCGCGGCCTCACAACACCACAGGGCAGAACCGGCACTACCTCCACCCTGGCATCAGCAAAACGGCCTTTCAGGAAAAAGGATGAGATACAAACAATAACAGACACGTAGACAGACAAAGTGGAGCATCGCAGATTCTCACCAGTGGTTTCTAAAGACTATGCTTCAGTAAGAGCAAAAACCGTCCTGGAAGTAGGGACTGAGTCTCAAGAAGGAATGGCAGCTGAAGACATTGGCACACAGGTGACTCTAAAATGGTCGCATGGCACAGTGACACCCAGAGGTAGGACGGAACTGTGCTGGGCAGCCTGTTCAGGAGGGCCACCCAGGTGAGGGCCACCCAGGTGAGGGCTTGCCTGGCCTCGGCTGGCCGGGAAGCGGGTCAGAGGAGACTTCACGGCTAGTGGGGGATGACGTGCAGCCAGAGGCCAGCACAAGTCCCCGTGCCAGGAGAGGGTGGATCGAGCTGGGCACAGCTGTGGCCCCATGTCCCCGGGTGCTGAGGCAGGATCCCTCCAGCCCTGGAGCTCAAGGCCAGCCTGGGAGACACAGGGAGACCCTGTTTCAGAACAAAACGGGCTGGGGTGTGGCTCAGCGGGCAGCCCAGCACGTGGGAGGCACGGGGTCCATCCTCAGCACCACATAAAACAGATGAGCAAAATAAAGGTAGCCTGCCCATGCGTAACTAAAAAATATTTCTAAAAAAACAGATGGATTAAGAAAGAAAAGATAAATCCTGGTTTAAAAGAAAAAGACAAGACAGTTAAAAAAAAAAAAACACCTAATAGTAAGAATCATTGAGGCAGAAGTTAGGAAAATCAGTGTAAAATTCTCAAATATTTAAAATGAAGACCGAGCGCAGGACGTGCCAGCCTCGTCCTGTCTGCTGAGCGTCCATGTGACTTGAGTGGGGGATACTCCACATCTCTCCCTGATGATGTCCACGTGGGAGCCCTTCTCAACCTGCATGGGCTGAGGGCTTAGTCCCTGCTCCGCGCTGCCCCCAGCCCTCTGCCAGCCCTTCCTGCTGTTCCCCAACCCCCGTGGGGCGTCGCGCAGCTGGGCACAGGCTCCAACCCTCAGCCTTCCCATCGGTGAAGCAGCCCTGGCCCTGCCCACGCTGCGTGCGGAGGCAAGGGGACACACAGAGCAGCTGTCCAGCGCGGTCAGGGGCCGTGCTGTCATCGGGCACCGTGGTGGAGTGTGCAGAGACGGCTCGTGCCCAGGTGGAGGACAGCAGCTACCTGAAGGGAGGGGCGAGCAGCCACAGACTGAGGGGCAGAGCCCTGGGGAAGGCCCCCACGCCCGGCCTCGCTGCACAGGAGCCAGCCGAGAGGCGGAGTGGCCTGAGGGGTGCAGACAAGGCGGGGGCGGTCGATGGGTGCCACAGCAATAGGCAGGAAGGGGATTCCGGGGTGGGGGACGGCGTGGGGGACCCTGAGCCATAGTGCAGAGTGAAGCAAGCCGTCGCTGGAGGGCAGAGGCCACACACCTTGGACTCCGGGAAGCGGGGTGTGCCCTGGGGGGTGGGGCAGCAGCGGTTGGGGTGTGCGAGTTCTGCTGCAGTGGGCAGGTCCCAGTGGCCACTGTGCCTGCCGAGGGCCTGCTGCACTAGACACTTGAACACGCGTTAGGCGGGCAGCTCTCGTGAAAGTTCCCACTGCTGTTAAAGGAAGACCTCGACACCTCTGACGGGAGGCACCGGAGGCAGCCCCAGGCCCTGGAGGCTTCCCACAGGCAGGTCAGAGTTTGCTGGACCTCCAGGTCCTGTCCGTGTCCGCCCCAGGTGGCCTGCCAGAGGACGGGAAGCCCTGTCAGCGGCGCTCCTTGGAGGTGGGCGAGCGGCATCATGGCGGCCGCCGTGGCTCTCTTTCCTGACAGTCGTACTGAGCTAGAGGTCCACTCAGAGCGCAGCCCCTGGTGGGCCTCACCACTCCTGTCAGAGCGTCTCTACCCGAGCAACACCTCTGCCCTGAGGTCACTCCCCACCACCCGGCCCAGGCAGCCTGCACTGCTTCCTGTCCCTGTGGGTGTGTCACGAGGTGGGTCGCGGTGGTGAGCCGGGCTCCTGGTGCAGCAGCCCCAGGACAGCCTGGCTGTGGCTGAGCTCCGCCCCTGCGTCGGCAGCAGCGTGGCTGTGCGGGTGCTGGGAAGCGTCCTGCGAGCTGCCGCGTGGACACATGCTCGGCCTCTCGGGCACGCGCCGGGGTGCGGCTGTGGTTGAGGCGTGTGGCCCAGATGTTGCTGCGGAACCCCCAGCAGCTTTCCCGGGCAGCGGCGCCATTTGACGTCCAGTCCCCCACAGCCTGCCCGCTCCTGCTGTTGTCCGTCTCTGGGGCCATCCGTGCTCTCTGGAGTGTGTGCCCCAGGCCTGGTTCTTGGCAAGGGGCTCTGCAGTGGCCTCCTTGGGAGCTATCAGTCCTCGTCCAGTGCCGGAGACATGGCTGTCCTGTGACAGTCCTGCTGCTAGAAGCTGTCCTGGTCCTCTGAGGTCAGCCTTCTCGGAAGACTGGCTCTGGGGCTGGCAGCAGCTGAAGATCAGTGGGCAGCCCTCCGTGTGGAGCAGCGCCGCCCGCCCCTCCCAGGGTCTCTAGACCTGCAGATCTCTGGAGGGTGACTGTGTGCACCCCTGAGCCCTCCGGGGGACAGGCAGTGGGTGCCACGCTCCAGGATTCCCTGAAGCAGCCACTGGCCTGCAGGCTTGGTGCGGATGGAGGTGCACAGGGAGCTTCAGTGCAGGTGACCACCCGGGATCTGGGAAGCCTGCTCCTGCGCTCCCGCCAGGAAAGAGCCGGGCAAGCTCTTGTGGCTTTTTGTTTCAAAAGTAGACACAGTGTAACAGGAAGGTGCACTCGGGAGGAGCCTGCCGCTGCTTTTCCACCTGGTCCTGGGTGTGGGTGGAGCCCGGCGGGGCTTCCACAGGGCTCTCAGGCTGGGGCCCACTTGGTCCTTGGTCGGCCGTCGGCCGCTGCAGGCTGGGGCCCACGGTCCTGTGCCTCCCGGTGGCCTTTCACTTTGAGAAAGTTGGTTTCGGGGAAACTTGCTAATGTAAGTCCTCAAAACTTAGTTTCGGCAGAAAGTTCTCCTCTCATGAAAATACTGCCCCTGCAGGTACTCCCAGGGCATGTCAGAGACTCCATGGGGACATGGCTGCCTGCACTTAGGGGTGGCCCTGCCCACGGTCAGGGCTGTGCAGCGCCAATGAGTCCCTCCTCTGCCCCCAGAACTGGTCATGCTCCTGGAGTGGTGGTCCTGCACGGAGTGCACTCTCTTCACCGACCAGGCCACGGTGGACCACTTCGGGAAGGAGCACGTGGTCATCATCCTCAATCACAACTTCGAGATCGACTTCCTCTGCGGGTGGACCATGTGTGAGCGCTTTGGCGTGCTGGGGGTGAGCAGCAGGGCCCCAGGGCGGCGTGGGGTGGGGGTGGGCAGAGGGTCCCAGGGAGGCGGGGTGAGCAAGAGCAGGGTAGGTGGGCTTTCCTTCCTTGGAGGTTTTCAGTCCTGATTCCTTGGAGCTAGACAGCGAGTGGCTGATTGGCAGGGTCTGTCCACAGCGTGCCCTCCATGGTCTCACCTGTTCCTGGAACTCGCTGTTAGTTCATTTCTCATCATTAACCTTCTCCTATTCGATGATGGCGTCTGGGGTCACAGAATTGCTTTGACAAGCTAAGGGGCGCAGACAAACGTGAATGGCCCTGAGGCAGGATGAGGGGCTCCGTTGCAGCGAAAGCCCTGTGGTTGGAGAAAGGACCCCAGCTGTCTCAGGAAGCCATGGTCAGCGCAGGAGCCAGAGACCCTTGAATGACCACATCCAAGCCTCAGTTTCCTCGCTTCTAGGATGCCACGCCTGTACCCCCAGGTGACACTGAGTCAAGTCACACACACTCGCAAGCTCAGGTCCCCATGAGTAGCACATGGTTTGAACCAGGGGAGCCACGGCTGCAGAGCAGCACTGAGCAAGTCCCTGGGGCAGGAGCGCAGCTGGCCTCCCGCTGCCCTGCAGCCTGGCCCGTGCCACCCGCCCCTCCCTGCCTGACGTGCACCTCGGCCCCTCCTCCCTCCAGAGCTCCAAGGTCCTCGCCAAGAAGGAGCTGCTGTACGTGCCCCTCATCGGCTGGACGTGGTACTTTCTGGAGATCGTGTTCTGCAAGCGGAAGTGGGAGGAAGACCGAGACACCGTCATCGAGGGGCTGAAGCGCTTGGCTGACTACCCCGAGTACATGTGGGTGAGTGCCCGGTGGGCGGCTGTGCACAGAGGCTGCCCTGGCTTGGTGACAGGTGACATTCGCAGCCTTCCCCATTGCAGCAGCCCCGATGATGAGTTGTCAGACCCCACAGGACAGGGAACCTCCTGCCTCTGCCGGTGCGACCTGGAGGCTTCCCCCAGGCCACCGCCTCCACCACTGCCAGCCCTGCCCAGCCCGAGGCCCTGCCCAGCCCCGAGGCCCTGCCCAGCCCCGAGGCCCTGCCCAGCCCGAGGCCCTGCCCAGCCCGAGGCCCTGCCCAGCCCCCGAGGCCCTGCCCAGCCCGAGGCCCTGCCCAGCCCCGAGGCCCTGCCCAGCCCGAGGCCCTGCCCAGCCCCGAGGCCCTGCCCAGCCCGAGGCCCTGCCCAGCCCGAGGCCCTGCCCAGCCTGTGCCCTGGTCTTTCTCTGTCCTTCCCTCTGGTCTGTTCTGGAAACCCGGCCCCTGCTGGGTATGTCTGAAGCCCGTGCTGTCGGGGTGGGCAGACCTCTCCACTCTGCCAGAGGCTGCTGCCCAGAGACCCTTGCGAGTCTCGCTTCTTTTTTTTTTTTTTGATGTTTATTTGTTTTAGTCGTACACAATGCCTTTATTATGTGGTGCTGAGGATCGACCCCGGGCCGCGCACGTGCTAGGCTAGCGCTCTGCCCCGCCCTCGAGTCTCACCTCTTTCTGAGACTTCCTTCAGGAAAGCTGTGCCGTGAGTGCGCCTGTGCGGCTGGAGTGCAGGGTGCAGCTCTAAAGCACAGTCCCATTTCAAAGAACACCACGGCTTGTCACCAGGGTGGTCCTCTGACTGATCCTACCAAGTCAGCAGCGGGGGCCTGGGGCGTGCTGAGCCTGAAGCCCCGGGGCTGTTCCAGCCGCACGCCCCAGCGTGACCTCTCGCCCCCGCTCTGTGCCCTAGTTCCTCCTGTACTGTGAAGGGACGCGCTTCACGGAGACCAAGCACCGCGTCAGCATGGAGGTGGCCGCCTCCAAGGGGCTGCCCCCACTCAAGCACCACCTGCTGCCGCGGACCAAGGGCTTCACCACCGCGGTCCAGTGCCTGCGGGGCACAGGTAGGCGCCAGGCCTGATGCCGAGCCTGCCCGCCACAGCCCTCTGGGGTCCCCAAGCAGTAAGAAAGGCAGGGACTTGTTGAAAACCAGCGTGTTCATGTAGACGCAGGGCTCCTGAGCACGCGGGAAGCACGGAGTGAGTGGGTCAGCGTGTTGTTGGTCCCCGCGTCACTCTTTGAGGTGATAAGAAAATGTATGTGACGGCCAACTTCACGCAGGAGGACATGGTGACAATGTGTCTAGTTGATCTGAAAGGCTGGAAGGAAAGGGAGGGAGCAGAGGACCCTGGAGCAGGGCGGGATCCGAGCCCACAGCTGCCCACAGTGGAGAGGCAGGTGGCGGGGAGGAGTGGCGGAGCAGGCTCGTGCCCTGCGGGTGGAGGCTGCCCAGGGAGTCGCGGTCCCTCGGGCAGCAGCACCGCCCTGCGGTGTCCCTGTCCACCCGCTCACCGTCCTGTTTCTCCTCCTACAGTTGCAGCCGTCTACGACGTGACCCTGAACTTCAGAGGAAACAAGAACCCGTCTCTGCTGGGGATCCTCTACGGGAAGAAGTACGAGGCAGACATGTGTGTGAGGTGAGCGCCCCGCCCCGGCCCTCCTGTCCTGCCCTGAGCCCAGGCTGCACAGAGGCGCAGGGCTGACATGGCTGTCACCCGTCACACGGGTGTCAGACTCTGCGACAGCCCTGTCCTACCTGAGGAGACGGCCTTCCACAGGTCACGTCCAGGCCTGTGGGCTTCAGGCCCAGAGATCATGGGACAAAGGGAGGAAAAGAGGGGCCTGCGTGTCCCCAGCTGTCTGCCCTGGGCCAGCTCGAGCTCCTGTCCTGCCCCTCCACCCCCTTGGAAGCCCAGGCAGGTTCCCAGGAGTAAAACTCCCTGCGTGCTGCAGGTCTGGCCGGGTCAGAGGTCTGGCCCTAGGTGCTGACCGCTGACCTCCTGCTGAAGGGCGAGAGCCGGGTCTCCCCGGGCTGGGCTGGGGCCCTGCACAGCCTTCTGGTGGAGAGTGCCCGGCCAGCCCGGACACGCCAGCCAGGGAGGCCCCAGCATGGTCCAGGAAGGAAGGGCCTGTTCAGATGCCATGTTGGGTGTTGGGGCTTCAGAGCCCTGTGCCAGCCCTGTCCTGCGAGGCTCAGGAAGGACGCGTCTGAATGCCCGTTCACAGAGCGCCCTGTGCCATCTCCTCTCCTGGTGTCCCCGTGAGAAGGTGACCCACCCGAGCCCCACTCAGGCCTTGGTGTGTCTGGTTAGCTGGAGTGTCGTCTCGGGCCTCCTTGTCTGTCTGTCCTGGCGAGGAAGCAGTAGGCCGGACAGTGCTGTCGGCCTCCTCCCGCTGTGGCCCTGGCCCTCCTCGGCCTGCACTCTCCTGCTCCCTGTTGGCCGTCCAGCCTTTCCCGATGGGTCCGTCCCCACTGACCTGGGGGAGGTGGCACCTGCCCTCTTCACGTTGGCAAGTTCATAAAAAAGTGCCAAGAGCTCTTGTGTCCCCACTGTGGGACGTTCCCAGGGACAATTCCGTGACCTGTCCAACAGGCTTGAGGATTTCCTTCTGGAACTCGCAGTGGGCGGGCTAAGCAGAGGTCGGGGTCTTGTCGCGTCCTGGGGCTGCGCGAGGGGCGCGAGCCTGGGTGCTCTCCCTGCGTTGCTGACCTCTGGCGCCCGTGCAGAGTCCACCTGGAGCGCTGGCCGGCCTCAGCGCTGTGTCGCCGTGCACGTCCCTGAGGTCACGGACTCATGCGAGGAAGGGCTCGGCCTGGCTCGCAGCTCGGCTCCGTCAGCCTGCGGGCGGCAGCGCCTCGTGCCAGGAGCCATGGCAGAGCAGAGGGGAAGGGGCCAGGCCCCCAGTCTCCTGCGCAGGCAGGGCCCCTCTGTGAGGTCCACCCCTCCTGACAGCGCCCCCCGAGTCCACGCCTTGGACGCCTGGGTCCTGGGGAGACCCTCGACCCGGCCGTGCTCGGCTGGCGCAGAGTGTCCAGCCTTGGCGGTTCCGTCCCCTCTCGAGGAGCGCCGGGGGGCAGCGCAGCTCTTGTCCCTGGGGACAGCTGCAGAGACCGTCTGCGGCTGCGGGGGGCCAGAGCCGCCGCTCGGCCGCTCGGCCTGGAGGGCTCCTCGACCTACCCACTGCTCCGCGGGGTCTGTGCTGCCGGCGCCCCAGCAGCTGTGTCCTCAGAGCCCCGGGCCTCGGCGGGCTGCTGCTCTTGGCCACGGCGTCCTTCACGGCAGCTCCGCTCCAGTGGTTCAGAGTCCCTACCACGCGTGGCCCGGGTCTTCATGCTGTGCCTCTACCTCCCTCCCGCCCCGTGGGCGCTGAAGTCTGGGAGCTGTGACCAGACCTGGCCAGTCCTCGCCATGGCCCTGAGGGGCTCCTGTTCTCCTTGCTTTTTGCTTTTCATTTATCAGCTTGAAGCTTGCAGTGCGGCCTGACTTGGCCCCTGTTAGAGTCCACGCGAGCCTGGTTGGCTCTCGGGGCAGCTGACCTGTCCCCCACGTGTGGCTTCAGTGCTGCGCTTCCTCAGCAGGTGACTGTGCAAAGCTGCGGCGAGGTGAGCAGAGCACAGCTGTTCCCCTGCGAGTGACGCAGGTTCCTTCCTCCTGCGGCCTCCCTGGATGCGGGGACTCAGGCCCCTCAGGCTTGCCCAGAGGGGGGGAGCCAGTCCTGTGGCAGAGGCCACGGCTGGTGCCCCTCCTGCTGTGCCCTGGTGAAATAGGTGTGGCCCTCACACAGGCAGGCGCCTCTGCTTTCTTAGTCACTGCTCCATCCTGGCTGATGACGTAGAAGTACTGCACGGTCCTAGGGGGACTTTTGCGACTCGTACCTTCTGTTTATCCAAAGTCCAGCTTACTCTCAAAATAGGAGCTGTGAAATGTCACGTGTGGAAACGTCTCCAGTTACTGCCAGGCTGCACCTGCTTACGCTCTTCCCTGCAGACCGCCCGTGGGGCCGGTGGCGCAGGTGTAGATTGGATGCAGCGGCCAGGTTCTCTCTGAAGCAGCCGCTGGGAGGCTGGTCGGAAGCTGCTCCAGGTTTGCTCTCCGCATTTGAAGCAAGTCAGTTCCTCTTGTGCAGAAGGGGCCTTCTTGCCCTGTTGAAAGACGCTTCCAGGCACAACACGAGCATGTTGCTGGGCGAGGTGGTGCACGCCTGTCATCCCAGGGGCTCGGAAAGCTGAGGCAGGAGGATTGCAAGTTCAAAGCCAGCCTCAGCAACTTAGCAAGACCCTAACAATTCAGCGAGACCCTGTCTCTAAATAGAATATAGAAAAGGGCCGGGGACATGGCTTAGTGCCCCTGTGTTCAATCCCTGGAACCAAAAAGGGGGTGGGGGCTTTTGAGAAGACCAAGTCGCCCTGAAGCTCAGTTAATGTGTGACTGCCTTCACATGGGACGGGGGTGTGCTCTGTGGCTGGGTCACTTTGGTCGTCCCCAAGCTTAGAGGCACCCCTTGGCCTCTCTGGGTGCCCTGGCAGTGTCACAGACTCCAGTGGACTTGCAGCATGTGCCCGAGGAGTCACGTGGCGTGAGAGTGAGACCGGGTGGAAGGAGAGGCCTCCGCACCACCCGTCCCCCTCCCTCCCGGTGGCTCCTGTCACTCACTCTGCTCTTGGTCTCCATGACACAGGAGGTTCCCTGTGGAGGAGATCCCTCAGGACGAGAAGGGGGCGGCGCAGTGGCTCCACAGGCTGTACCAGGAGAAGGTAAGGCCCTCGGCCTCCGGCCCGGCTCCGGAGCAGGCAGCGGCAGTCCAGAGGACGCGCCTCCCGTGCTCTGTCCTCCTGTCTTCCCCCGTCCTGACTTCTGAGGTGCTAACTAGAGGAAGAGGCGAGGGTGGCACAACACGAGCCTGAGCAAGCCGAGAGCATTGTCGACGTGCTCATTTCTAAAGATATTTATTCATTTGCTTTAGTTGTACACGATGCGTTTATTCTTAGCGGTGCTGAGGATCGAACCCGGGCCGTGCATGTGCTAGGCGAGCGCTCTACCGCTGAGCCCCAGCCCCAGCCCCGACTTGTTCTTTTTTTATGTAGAACAGATTCTAGGTGTGGAACAGGTATCTCCTAGGTGTACAAGAGACGGCCTGAGTCCTGGATGAGATGCAGGGAATGCTAGAAGGCTCTCATGGGAACACCGTGTCCTGGTCCCACCCCCACAGTGTGCCCCCCGCCTGCTTCCCGTTCATTGTGCACACCCAGCGCGTGCAGCCAGGTCTGCGCTCTCAGTGTGCTCGGGTGGTGACGAGAGAGTTCCTGGAGCCTTTGGCAAACAGCATCTTAAATGCACTGATAGGTTCTTAGGAAAGCAAGGGAGACCTCTGGGGACCCAGAAGGGAGACAGGACTGGACCCCAGGGTGACCAGGCTGCACACCATGTTACCACCCCTGCTGGGGGGCATGCCGGCGCCCTTGAAGCCTTGTGTGTGAGTGCAGCCATGGGAGCAGAAGCTGAGGTGTGGCCTCGCGAGGCAGAAAGGCGGAAGGAAAGCCTGTGTGACGCTGGACACCCTCGGAGCACAGCCGCAGCAAGGCTGGCCCCCGGCACAGGACAGCGCAGCCTGCCTCTCCTGGAGCCGCGGCGTCTGCTGACTCCCATGGCCTCGCAGCCTGGGTAGGGCTCCCGCCAGCCTGCAGTGTAGAAGCATAAAAAGTGGTCCAAGAGAATCCCCTCGGTGCTGAGGGAAACCGGCCCCAGGCAGGAGGAGCACGGCCCCAGGCAGGAGGAGCACGGCCCCAGGCAGGAGGAGCACGGCCCCAGGCTGGAGGAGCACGGCCCCAGGCAGGAGGAGCACGGCCCCAGGCAGGAGGAGCACGGCCCCAGGCTGGAGGAGCACGGCCCCAGGCAGGAGGAGCACGGCCCCAGCTGGAGGAGCACGGCCCCAGGCAGGAGGAGCACGGCCCCAGGCTGGAGGAGCACGGCCCCAGGCTGGAGGAGCACGGCCCCAGGCAGGAGGAGCACTGCCCCAGGCAGGAGGAGCACGGCCCCAGGCTGGAGGAGCACGGCCCCAGGCAGGAGGAGCACGGCCCCAGGCTGGAGGAGCACGGCCCCAGGCAGGAGGAGCACGGCACGGCCCCAGGCTGGAGGAGCACGGCCCCAGGCAGGAGGCACGGCCCCAGGCTGGAGGAGCACGGCCCCAGGCAGGAGGAGCACGGCCCCAGGCTGGAGGAGCACGGCCCCAGGCAGGAGGAGCACGGCCCCAGGCAGGAGGAGCACGGCCCCCTGGAGGAGCAGGCAGGAGGAGCACGGCCCCAGGCAGGAGGAGCACGGCCCCAGGCTGGAGGAGCACGGCCCCAGGCAGGAGGAGCACGGCCCCAGGCTGGAGGAGCACGGCCCCAGGCAGGAGGGCACGGCCCCAGGCTGGAGGAGCACGGCCCCAGGCAGGAGGAGCACGGCCCCAGGCAGGAGGAGCACGGCCCCAGGCTGGAGGAGCACGGCCCCAGGCAGGAGGAGCACGGCCCCAGGCTGGAGGAGCACGGCCCCAGGCAGGAGGAGCACGGCCCCAGGCAGGAGGGAGCACGGCCCCAGGAGGAGGAGCACGGCCCCAGGCTGGAGGAGCACGGCCCCAGGCAGGAGGAGCACGGCCCCAGGCAGGAGGAGCACGGCCCCAGGCTGGAGGAGCACGGCCCCAGGCAGGAGGAGCACGGCCCCAGGCTGGAGGAGCACCCAGGCTGGAGGAGCACGGCCCCAGGCAGGAGGAGCACGGCCCCAGGCTGGAGGAGCACGGCCCCAGGCTGGTGGAGCACGGCCCCAGGCAGGTTGCTGCTCCAGCTCGCGCAGAGGAGGCGCGGCAGAGGTGAGCCCTCCCCATGCGCAGAGCCCTGGCGCCGGCCTCCTCCGTCAGAGCGAGGACAGCAGCGCAGCAGGCGCAGAGCCAGAGCCAGGGACGGAGACTGGTGGGTCCAGCAGAGAGAAGCCCACCCCAAAGGAGGACATTCAGAATGAGAAGCACAAAGAAAGAAGGGAAGGTGGAGAACAAGGCCTGGGACGGAGGAGAAGGGCAGTGCTGGCCCTGGGAGCAGCAGAGGAAGGCAAGCAGCCCAGAGAGGGCAGCCACGGCACTGGCGTGAGCCGTGCCCAGCGCTCCCGTACTGCGCATTGGCTTGTTCTCTTAATGACCATGCACACATACACACATTTACTTGCACGCTCATTATGTACACATGCACAATAGAGCAAACCCAGAGAAAGTAATAAAAATGACAGCAGAAATTATTAAAACAGGAATTAAAGCTATAGAAAAGCAAGCGAGACACACCCAAAGCATTTTCTATAAGAATATTAATGAAGTAGAAAATCTCAGGCAAGAGCAGCTAACGGGAGCGATGGAGGAATGTAAAAGGAGAAGCAACCAAAGAACTGGGAGGAGGGAGGTGGCCTCTGTGCCCGTGTGCTTGGAACTTGGATAGAGCATGTCATTTCTGTCAGCCTCTCTTTGTGATAAAAATGCTCCTCCACACCATTAAGGCCACAGGTGACAGCCCACAGCGACCTAGTCCTGAATGGGTGAGAACTGGAAGGCCTGGGACAAGGCAAGCATGCCCACCTTCACCATCCCGGTCAACTCCACCAGAGCCGGCAGTCAAGGGAGGAGAGAAGGCCATTGGAGAGGAAATCAGGTAGCCCGTTTTCAGATCTTGTGTATAGAAAGCCTAAAGACACTATCGAGACTGCTAAAACTGATAAATTCAGTACGGGTGCAGGATACAAGATCAACGTACAGAAATCAGTATTGCTTCCATGCACCAATAATGAACTAACTGGAAAAGAAATCACAAGAGCAGCCCAGTTTATGACAGCTACAAACAAAACCTAGGAATACACTTAGCCAAGGAGGTGAAGGATCACCACGATGGAAACTGTAGAACACTGATGAAAGACATCGGAGACATGCACCAAAAAATAGAAAGACGAGCAATGTTGATGGACGGGAAGAATCAAGGTTGCTGTGGGGCCACAGCAGAAACCAGCAAGAAGGAGGCCATGACACCCACCTAACCGCAGAGCACACGTGAGAGTCCCAGTGACCAAAACAGCACGGTCCTGGCATAAAACAGGCCCCTAGGCCGACAGAACAGGACAGGGAGCCAGGAATCAGTCCACCTGCTCTAACCCTTCACAGCAGCAGGCGTCCCAGGGAAGAGCGCATGCTGGAGCAGGGGCGTTCTCACCAGTGAGCGGTCACGCAAGGCCTTCTCCACATACGTGTCACCACACGCCAACTCAGAACATACTGAAGGCCCAAGTGTGAGCCTTGGAACTGAGATTGCTACAGGAAAATACAGGGAAGATGACCTGAGCGCGCCTGTGTTTTGGACACGACCCCGGAAGCACAGGGACCAAAGGCACACGTTGACAGTGGGATTCTGTCAAACCGAACCGTTTCTGGACAGCAAAGGAAACAGTCAACAAAGTGAAGAGAGAACCCAGGGGGTGGGAGAAAATATTTTCCAGCTATTTGTCTGAGAAGAATCGATGATCTAGAATACGTGGGTCATTCAAGCAATGGAGTACTAGAAAAAGAATCCAGTTTAAAAATGGGCCAACCATCTGAAAGGATGTGTTTCAACCAACAGTTCATGGAAAAAAATGCCCAGCGTCACTAGTGGTCTGGGAAGCGCAGATCAGAACCACGCTGGCCTCCGCTCTAGTCAGGACGGCTCTGGTCAACAAGATAAAGACAAGAAGCCTGCTGTGGAGGGTGTGTGGAGAGGGCACTCTCCTGCCCTGTTGGTGGGAACGCAAATGGTGCGGTCGTTAGGGAGAAGAGTACGGAGAGTCCTCGGGAAACTAGGCACAGGGTGGGGACCAGCTCAGTTGCAGAGGGCATGCCTGGCACGCATGAGGCCCGCATCCCACCCCCAGCCCACGAGGGAGGGAGGCCTCGAAACGGAACCGTGGCAGCCTCACACCACTGGGAAACGGAGATACCTGCACCCTGGGTCTGTCAGCACTCATCAAGTAGCCACGACGTGGGGTCCACCTAGGTGTTTGTCAGTGGATGTACCCAAGATCACGCTACTCAGCCCTAGAAGGAGTACAACCTCCAGCCGGGCGCAGTGGCGCTCGCCTGTCATCCCAGCACTTGGGAGGCTGAGGCAGGAGGATTGCGAGTTCAAAGCCAGCCTCAGCAATGGCAAGGCACTTAACAACTCAGCGAGACCCTGTCTCTAAATAAAATACAAAAAAGGGCTGGGGATGTGGCCCAGTGGTCGAGTGCCCCTGAGTTCAATCCCCGATGCCAAAAAAAAAAAAAATTACAACCTCATTTGAGTGACAGATGGAACTTGAGGACATGGTGGTAGCTGAAAAGAGTCAGGCGTAGTCGTGTGTTCTCATGCAGATGTGAGCTAAGAAATCAGGCTCAGAGGTGGAGAGTTATGAGATGCTGGGGAGGGCGGGGCTAGGGAGGTGGAGAGAGGATGTGTGTGTCCGGATAAGAGACAGAACTTAAGCCAGGCGCGGTGGCGCACACCTGTAATCCCAGCACTTGGGAGGCTGAGGCAGGAGGATCGCGAGTTCAAAGCCAGCCTCAGCAATGGCGAGGCGCTTAGCAACTCAGTGAGACCCTGTCTCTAATAAAATACAAAAAAGGGCTGGGGATGTGGCCCAGTGGTCGAGTGCCCCTGAGTTCAATCCCTGGTACCAAAAAAAAAAAAAAGAGACAGAACTTACCACCAGCACAGCAGTGATTAGTCGTGAGTTTCAAAATCGACAGTGGAAAGGGTCTTGAATGTCCCCAGCATGACAAGACGACAAGCGTTGGAGGTGACGGTGCGCAGCCCGAGCCGTCGTCGCGTGCTGCCCACGGGCACTGAGCTCTCACTCCACAGCCCACGGGCACGTGCTCACATGACACGGCACCCAGAAGGTGAGATGCCAGGCGTGGCCCTGCTGCCGCGTGACTCTCACAGGAAGGAAGACAGACAGAAGTCGTGTGCACCGCCTCACGCAGCAGCAGTGTCAGCGTGGTCGCGCTGGGTCTGAGGAAGCCCCTCTCTGAACTCAGGTCACGTTTTGACAGTCTGGAACTGCTGTGTAGAGTGACACGTGACAGCAGCAGAACTGTTCAGCAGGAAATTGGAAACAACCGGAGTCCGTTACTAGGAACAGTCACGTCATGCTCGGCTCTTCATGGGACGTGCCGTGACAGTTAAAACGAACAGACCAAACGTGCGCTCCACACAGCTGGGCCTTGGGCCTGTGCCGCGAGGGAGAGCAGGCTGCGGGGCACTCGGCCTGTCCAGTCCCCGGGACGCCGCGGGACCTGCCGGCCGTGCGGGCCCCTCTGCTCGTGCACACGGTGCAAGTGCAGAGCCTGGCCTGGGTGGTGACGGGGTGAGGTGGGCACAGCCCTGGCCTCTGGCATCTGCTGTCTGGAATCGGCTGAGGCCAGTGCAGGTGGGGTTTTGACAAGTGACCCGGGCTCGGGTTGCATGTCACCTGCAGTTTCTGGAAGGTGCAACCTGCAGGGACAGCACCCTCAGTTGATGCTCAAGTCCTTGCTTCGAGGTTTGCGTCAAGGAAGCTGCGCTGCGCGGGGCAGGCTTGGCTCTCCTTTCGGCCGCCGCTGTTCTGAGATGAGTCCTCAGTGCCGGGCTCGGCTCTGCCTGTCAGAGCCGTGTCCACGAGCTGCTCCTCTGCCTGTCTGGGCGTTGAGGGCACCTGTGCTCCAGCAAGGACAGTGCCAGGCTGATGTGTGTGTCCAGGGAAGTGGGCGTGACTGCTGGTGTTTGTCCCCTGCCTTCTATGCCACAATGTCCGACAGTATAAAACTTCACGCAGAAGATGAAAAGGAAGAGAGCGTCCGGCATCACTCCCCAGGCCGTTCCCGACGTGCCATGCGTCTTTCTAGACTCAGCACTGCGCGCGCGCAGTCACGCGTGGTCTTTGATTTTGAGGGCGTTGCTTGGTACTTGAACTCTTCTGTCTGAGCACTGACGATGCCGCACGTGTGTCCCCTTCTGGATGTGGGGCTCTCTGGTGTGTCCTGGCTGCAGGGACCCGTTACGGCAGACCTGCAGCCTGTCCAAGCTCTGTGCCAGGGGACCCCCGTTGTCACCGTGCAGAGCGCCTGACAGTGTTGTGGGCAGACATCTGTGGCCACTCCACCTGCGCGCCACCTAGCTCCCACCTCCTCCACCCCTTCCATTTGCAGAGGAAGCCTCTCTGCTGACCATGGACTTCAGTGGGCAGGCGCCCGCCGCTGGGGTAGCGCCAGTTGTTCCCGGCCTGGGACCCCGCGGGTCCCCACCGCTGCCCACACCTCTCCCTCGGAGGCAGCAGCCTTGGGGCAGGCCCCTCCCAGCGCCCCCCACCTCCCCTCCCCCCCCCCCACCCCCACCTCCCTCTCCCCCCCCCACCCCCACCTCCCTCTCCCCCCACCCCCACCTCCCTCTCCCCCCCCAACTCGCCCCCCCCACACCCGTGCCTGCCAGCCGCGGGGCAGCTTCGCTGGCTTGGCAGTCGCTTCCTGGCAGGCTCCGGTCAGAGGGCTGCGTGGCTTCCAGGGCCAGTGTGGCGGCGCTGCCTGGCTTCTCTCGCGGCCGCTGTGTCCGAGGCGGCTCCGCTGTGGACGGTCCTGCCTGAGCGCAGCGCAGCGAGCCCAGCCCTTCTCTCCCGGCCCCAGGACGCGCTGCAGGAGATGTACAAGCAGAAGGGCGTGTTCCCCGGGGAGCAGATCAAGCCTGCCCGGCGGCCGTGGACGCTGCTCAACTTCCTGTGCTGGGCCACCGTCCTCCTCTCCCCGCTGCTCAGCTTCGCCCTGGGCGTCTTCGCCAGCGGATCTCCCCTCCTGATCCTGACCTTCCTGGGGTTTGTGGGAGCAGGTAATGAGCACTGCGGTGACAGCCCACAGCCTGGGTGCCCGCATGCCGGCCTCCGTGCCCAGGACTGGACGATCCGTCCTGGTGGCCCTGGGGGGGTGGCTCTCGCCCCTAAGCTGCAGGGTCTTGGAGGTCCCAGGGCCATGTCCTCTGCCCTCTGCTGCGGTGCTGCACTGAAGTGTCTGTGGGAGGTGAGGACACCATCGAGATGTCCCCATCACTGTCTGCACTCAGGCCCTTGGCGGGGGTGGGCTGGGCTGGTGGCCTGAAGGGCCACACAGGACCTTTCTGTCATGCAGCCACCTCTTGAGCTTCAGTGACCCTCCCAGTGTGCCTGGCCTAGTCATCGCCAGGCACCTGCTGGACTCGGCCTGGCTGACAAGTGGATGCTCACTGTGTATGTGCCACTGTGGACTGTCCCTGCAAGTGGATGGGCTTCTGTGTGGGGACACAGTGTCCATCTGCACTGCCCCTCAGCAGCCAGGCCCACTACCCTCGGCCAGCTCCTGGCGCACCCCTGCTTCTCCCCCAGGACAGTGGGGGGGGGTCCTGAGAGACTTGATGCCCTCTGCTGTGCGGCAGCATGTTGACTCGGGACTGCCCTCCAGGGACAGGGTGTGGCTGGTTCGTTGGGCATCGTGCTTGTCCATCAGTCGCCTCTGGGGCTTGTGAGGCCAGTCTGTTCCTGCCTCTTAGGCCCTCTTGCTCAGAACAGCCGAGGCTCATGGACAGGCAGGCTGGGCACAGTGCGGTCGGCCGCCTCTGCCCCCCCTGACAGGAGAAGGGCCCAGCCCTCCGCCTTGGCAGTGCAGCCCTCCGCCTGCCTGCCCCCAGCAGCAGCCCAGCTCTGAGCTCAAGGAGAGCAGCAGCCCCCGCCCTCGGCCTCCCTGGACGGGCAGGAGAGAGGGCTGGGGCCAGAGGCGGGGAGTCCCAAGCTCGGCCGGCCCGGCGGCAGGACGTCGGCCTAACCTAGCTTCTCTCTTTCTCCTGTTTTTCAAGCTTCCTTTGGAGTCCGCAGACTGATAGGAGTAACTGAAATAGAAAAAGGCTCCAGCTACGGAAACCAAGAATTTAAGAAAAAGGAATAATTAATGGCTGTGATTGAATGCACCTAACCCGACGTGGTATCCAATTAACTCAATTAAACCAGAACGACGCACACAGAGCGCGGGGAAAGAGACACTTAGAAACTATTTTTCTTATTAACTGGTGACTAATATTAACAAATAAAACTTGAGCCAAGAGCAAAGCACTCAGAAGGCCTGCGGGTGAAGGCGGGCCACGCAGGACCCTCCCGCCACGGGCAGAAGCAGCTCCTCCCAGGGAGGCCCCTGGCGGGGTGTGGGGGGGCTGGTGGGAGGCTCCAAGGAGGCTCTCTGGGGCGCTCTTCAGACTCCGCCGCAGGAGGCCAGGCTGCTCTCCCGAGACCTAGGCCGAGGTTTTGGTTCTTATCTGCTGTCTCGGGGACCCTCCCTGGCCCCTCTCCCTGCGCCCCGATGCTGGCTGTTAGAGGACTTCCTGCTGTCCTCCTGGTGGGGTGCTGGGTCCCAGCCCCGGCGCTCCCCCCCTCCCCGCCCACTCCCCCTTGGCCTCTGGGTGTGGGGGTCCAAGGAGCGCTCTGGGTGATAAGCACATACTGAATGTAACCAGACCGGTCCTGAGCAGGCCCTTGTGCTCCTGCTCCCGGGGCAGGCCGAGGCCAGGGCCCGCTCACGTTCTCCAGCCCCGTCTGCTGCTTCCTCTTCAGCCTGTGTGCAGATGCCTTCCAGCTCTTTGCAAAGTGAAGGGCCCTGACAGCTTGCGGGATCAGCCTTCTCCTGTTCCCAGAGCTGTACTGTCCCTGTCCCTGTCCTTGTCTTTGTGACCACTGGGCTGCAGTCCCCTGTACCAGGGCTGGGCTAGAGGGTCACGCAGGGCCCACAGATCAAGAGCCAGTGGGGAACCTGTGCCCCAGGGCCCTGTGGGGGCTTTGGAAGGAGCCTCTCTAAAGGCCTGTGGTGACGGCTGACCTGTGGGGCTGACCTGATTTCACTAGCTGGCCTGGGGCTGGCCTTCCTGATGGAAGTCGGGGTAGGTGCCTCCCTCCCCTCCTCCTCCACGAGGGGGCGCCCTGTGTCCTGGGGAGGGCCTGCCTCTGTCCAGGCAGATGTCATCACGCCAGGCCTGCCCATAGTGTCCCGCCCCCTGCCTCGGTGACATCCCTGAGTGTCCCCACAGGACAGGGTGTTCTCACCGAGGTCCCCTGGGCCAACCCGGGAACGCTTCCTCCTGCAGCACACGGAGCACTCGCTGGGCCTGGCGAGAGGGCAGCTGCTGGGTGGACAGGAGTGTGTCAGGTCCCTCCTGGCTTCCAGTGAGCCCAGGCCTCCTCAGCTGCTGTCTAGCCTGTCCACCGCCTGCATTGGGCTTTTGTCTTGAACTTTGAACTAGCTCTTTTAAAGTCACACTCCCTCGTCTTTGTTAGCAAGGGGGAATAAACGGGTGTTCTCTCTGGTATATTGTAACCAGCATTCTGAGCAAAGGCAGATTGAGTTTTCTAGGAAGAACTGGAGCAAAGAGGCCCAGAGAAGGCCACAGACTGAAGCGAGAGTAGCTGTGCTTCGGCCCTCAGTGTTGGGGAGCCTGGGCGAGGTGGTGCATCTTCTCCAGGGGACGCTCTGAGCTGTGTGGTGTGTGCGGAAGGCAGGGGGAGCCCCATGGGCATGTGAGGCTGGTGAGTGACAGTGGGGCACGTTCCCTGAGAGGGTGGAGGGCAAACCAAGCAAGACAAGAGGAGACACCCAGCCTCCTCCCTCAGCTTCCCGGTCTCCCGGCCTCCCTCATGCACAGAGCCGGGCGCCCGCGCTGGGGCGGCCTCCACCCGAGGTTCCTTTGCTTCACGTTCTGGCTGCCCCCTCCGCCCCTGCATTAGGTCTGCATTGGTCACTCGTTCACTGACCCCTAGGAAATCCCAGAGGAAAACAGGCGAAGGGCACTAGCATGCACGTCCACGCCCGGAATGCGCGTCTCCACGTCCTGCCACTGAATCAACAGCTCTGGCTCCAGAGCTCCCCTCCCTTTGAAGCCCACGTAGGATGTAGACCCCGCGCTGAGTCCATGAATGAACGTGGGGACCCCGGCGCAGCGCCCCCTCCGCGTGGTAAGGCTGATGGCCGCAGCCCAGCGTGTGCATCTAAGACAAGCCTCTGAGAGCAATAAAACACCACACCGTGAATGTTTGGGGGTTTTTTGTTTTGCTTTTTGAGGGGACTGGATTTTGCTTTCCATTTGCTTCAGAAGGAAAGGGGAGGAGAGCCCTTGATTTGAACTGCGTGGGTCTCCGCCGGTGCTTCTCTCTCTTCCTTCACACCCGGCTCTGAGCTCCATTCACTTCTGATGTCCTGTCCAAATTCAGGCTGTGTTTGGGCTGAAGCGATTGGACAACCCTCAGACACGTGCTGGTTGGAGGGGGCGTCCCAGGCCCCGAGCGGCTGATGCCCTCCAAGGCCACAGTTAGGGAGGCACCGCCGGCTTCCCTGTGGCTCACGGTGCTCCTGCAGAGCCCGGCGCCTGGCCGGCTGGGCTCAGGCTGGGACGTGGTCTCGTGGGCTGTCTCTCTGCTCGGGCCCAGGAGCCAGGTGCCCTGAGGACTCCACCCACAGCCTTCATTGTCTTTCCAGGCGTGCCTGGCGGTGGCAGTGTGTGGCATTGCCCCAGGAGCCAGCTCAGGCAGATTCTGATGCTGTGGGGAGCAGGGAGGGGACAGCCAGGTCCTCGAGCCTCTCTAGGGAGCTGTGCGATGCCTGGTGTTTCACGGTGCCTTCGTGCAGCTACCAGCGTCCAGGGACCTTGTGTTCTTCTCCAGGGGTTTTCTGCTAGTGTCCTAACAGTGATTGTCCCCAGGGGTCAGGGAGAGAAGCTGGGGACAGCTGAATGGTCAGAGGGAAGGCACTTCCTCCATGGGGACACTCTCCTCCAAACACAGGCCTTGAGGAGTCTGAGAAGACTTCTCACTGAAAAGCTGCCTAGCCCAGAGACAGAGCCCGCTGCTGCCTGTGCCTGGTGGTGGCCGCCCGAGGCACAGCCCAGTGGAGGTGCCATGAAGCCCTGTCCTCAAGGAGCAGAGTCGGTTTGAGGAGTCGCGCTCTGCATCTGCGGGCCACCGCGCCACACCACACCGCACCATGACAGCACTTTCCTGTAAAACCAGTGCAGGTCCTTACCCCACCCAGTTCCGAATCTGCCTGTCCGTCCTGTCCCCCTGCACAGGCTCGAGAATCCCCTTGCCCTGGTCTGGTCGAGGTGTTGCTGAGCACCGACGCGGATCTGAAGACCCAGCCGACGCTTGTGTGTGATTCACGAGATGTCATGAGGCCACCTGTGCCCCGGGGACTACCCACTGAGTCAGGTTCAGGGGATGAATGAGTGGCTCTTTCTGCATGTTGCTTTGTCTCTGCCTGAGACTTTATAGGACAAGCCAAGTGTCATCTTCCTAGCCTTGCTGACTTTCTTCTGAGTCGTCCCACCCCAGGCAGACGTGTGTGCTGCTGCAGACCCCTCACCGCTGGCCGGCGGCATGCGGTCCCTGGCATGCACCTCTTGCGCGAGCGGTGTGGCGTGGTTTCTGACCCTCCTACGGTGTAAGGAGGCTTGGTTAAGACAGCGGCCTGACAAGCTGCCTGCCTTCTTTCTGGAAATGGCGCGTCCCTGGCCTACGTGCCTGCCCCTTTCTCCAGTGGGCTGGCTCCTGAGCCAAAGGCAAGCCACCCCAGAGCAGCTTGGGCCTGGGGGCACACCACTGATCTGGGCTCTGGCTTCATCCCAGAACCCTGCTGGCAGCTGCCCAGTGGGTGCCAACAAACAGGCTCCAGATCCTTTTGTATCGGGGCCAGGGACAGATTTGGGGTGAAATGTCACACTGCGATCTGCTTGATGGAGAGGGGTGGGCGCGTGTGAGTGGAGTTTTGTCACAAGCGTTTGCTGCTTGTTAATTCAGGGTGACTGACAGGCAGCACTCTCCTAGACTGCTCTGAGAGCACTCTTGGGAGCCCGGGGAGTCACCGGAGAAGTTGACACGAGTCAGCCTGGGCAGCAGCCACATGGTCCCTTCACAGATGACAGGGTTGTTGCCAAATTGCTTTGTCCTGACAAGGTCACCTGGAGTTCTCTTTTCTCCTTAATTTTTCAGATTAACTTTTTGTTGCAGAAGTATTTAGACAGAAATCGAACTGTGAATGAGATACTGAAATGCACTAAATTGTATTAAATTAAACTGGAGTTACTTGATACAATGAAGAAATGCATCTACTCTAGTTGTATTTATTGTCTCAGAATTGTATGTTGTGACAATCAAATGTTCCTTGCCTCCACGCCAGGGGACTCCACTGGCTTCTTGATCATGACGCTCGCCAGCAAGTGCCGTGGCTCCACAGAACATCTCTGGAAAACCACGCGAACCATCGACTGCAGTGCCGCGTGGCTGGCGTTGGGGTTCTTTTTCTATCATTGAAAAATTGCCATGCCTGAAGTCACCGCCACTTTCAAAGGGATACATTGTATACAGGGTGCAAATGTATTATATGGGTGTTTCCTTTTGTACACTTCATTTTTACAAGTTTTGCTACTCACGAGCTTTATGTAGTCGAGGAGAGAGGTTATTTTGGTGTGTAGAAACTTGTCGGGGTGGGGGTGACTTAGACTTCCCAGGCCCGTGTCCCCAAGGACTGGCGGTGCCGTCCTGCAGAGGTCTGTCTGCAGGGGCATGTGGCAGGCTGCCTGAGCGGCGCTCAGCTCTCGTTTGGTGGTATTTTCTGGATAAATGCTGCAGGCGTCATTCTTGATTGTTAGAAATGCTGCTGTGAAGGAGAGAGAAAATGTCCACAATATAAGAGAAAGTGACTTCTGGCCTCCTTTCGTTTCTTTATTTCTGGTCTGCACAGGTTTTTCCCGGGGGAATGCAGAGGGCCACCGGGCACTTCCTGTGCTCTGGCTCTGGCTTAGAAGCCACGCAGCTGGCCGCAGGCACTGCCCGTCTCTCCGTGCTGCGCTGGTTGCTTTCTAGACGGAAATTGAGGGTCACCCGGCAGAGGGCACGAGGATGCTCAGTGGCACACATGTGCTGAGGGACCCAAGGTCCAGGCAGGCTTTCAAGGCCATCAAGGACCAGGCGTTTAAATGTTAATATGAAATATTTTGTAAAAACAAGTTCCGTGGAGAAGACAAGGAAAACCCCTTTTTCTTCTTTATTCAAAACCAAAACCTTATTGTAACTGAAAGATCCTCCAGGTTCTCATTTGTCCCTCCAGAATAAATCCCACTGAAGGAACTGGGGGGGTGTCCCGGCTCTTGGAGCAGCCCCTCGGTGGACATGCTCTTCTGCTCTGGGGCTGCCTCCTTCCAGGTGGCCGTGGCGACAATGACCTGCCCCACTTACCCAAGCGGGCTCCGGGGAAGCAGGGGCTTGGCCAGGATCCCTAGAGAGTCCCACACGTGCGCTGACACACATGCACACACACGTCCATGCACACATGCACGTGCGCCCAGCACACACACGCTTTCCAGCTAGCTGCACACACGCGGGCACACGCGTCCCAGATGGGGGAGCTGGGTGTGGTCCTCCGAGCACAGCCCCGCTGGGAGATGGGCTGTGGAGATGGTCCTCGGGTGCACGCCTCCTCCGGGGCCGACTCGGAACCCTGACGTCCAGGTGACCCGGCAGCAGTGGCTTCACGGGAAGAAGAGGTCATGGGGAACACGCTCCCCAAACGGCCTGCAGTTCCTCCGAGGGGCCTGGACCCGCTGGGACACGCAGGCTTTTCCTCTGCCCAAGGCCCGCACCTGGGCTGGGCCGGGACGAGTCCTAGGGAAGCTCTTTATCAGACTCGTCCTGCCCGTGGCCAGAGGGGCACATGTGAACACCCATACCCACCATGCAACTGAGCCCAGGGAAGGGACAGGGACCGGTCAGGGCAGGCGCTGGAGGACCTGCCAGGGTGGAGTCACTTTGAAGCCTTAGAAGACCAGGCATAGAAAGTACCAGAAAGATCCTTTCATCCAAAGTCTGTCATAGCTTGGACTGCTGCCAGTAGCCTGCTGTGCCTCTGCTGGACTGTCTGTGCTGGCACTTGCCACTCCCCATCCCTCTGGACAGCCAGAGCCAGTAGGTGTCTTTCCAGGGACAGGCTGGTGGCGCAGGGGGAAGGACTTGGATTCTGGGCTCTGGCGGCCTCTGGATTATGATCCCAAACACATTCCTTATTGCCAGATGGCCCGGTACTTACCCTCCGTGCCCCTGAGTGCCAGTCTGTAAAGAACTTTGACCAAACGAGCGAGTGGGTGCAGACCTGGCAGACCTGCGTGCCTGGAGCACCTGGCCTCCAGAGACCTGGGGTTCTGCTCTGGACCTTTGCCTGGGCAGCTGTCGTGGTCAGGTGGAGTGACCCCACCAGAAGGGCTCCTTCCTGTGCAAAGTCCCTGTCCTCCAGGGAGGAGGGGTGTCCCTGTGGCTGTGGTCGGCTCCCTGGACACTTCACCACGGACCCTCGCGTGGCTTCTCTCCCCCGCTGTCCAGCTGTCCATGTCACGTGCAGCCTGCTTCGTGCCATATTTTCCAAGCCCAGCGTGCCCTTACACTTCCTTAGGGCCCTGCCTCCTGGTGTCCACCGTGACGTGCCGAGCTGCTGTTGTGGATGACTGCGGGCTACCGTGCCAACAGCATCCATCTCCACGAGACAGTGGCCTCAGGCGTGTGACCTGGCCTGCCCAGAGCAGCACGCGGGAGCTGGGGTCCAGTTCCCGGCCCGGGGAGAACACCACGCCCTTAGCAGCACCCCCAGGAGCCTGGCCAGGACACCTGAGGCTGGGCAGTCGGCTCAGGCAGCAAAGGCGCCACGGCTGCCCTGCAGCGGCGCCATGCTGGGGAACGGTCCCTTCAGAGCTCTCCGGGAGACCCTGCCTGTGGCTGAAGGCAGTCCTCCGGGCACACTTGTCCCCAAGGTCCCCCAGGCTCTCATCACGGTCAGGACCAGAGGCTCACACTCTGTCTTAAGACGTGTCAGCTCATCCAGCAGACTCTGACGGTGGCTGTGGCTCTGTGGTCTGACCCACGGGCCAGCCCAGGGCCACTGGCTGTGCCGTCTGCCCTATAAAAGGGGCAGCAGCTGCCTCCTCCAGTGTCCTGCTCATCTCCCATTGCCAGGGCCAGCTGAAGGACAGCGTCGAGGACACCCCGTGGTTGTGGCCATTTGGGACTCGGAGCCCAGGAAGCAGGGTGGGAGGGGAGTGGAGGGTGGGGACTGCAGGGAGGGGTGGTCTTGGAGGGTGGCTGGTGGGTTTCCCAGGGGAATGTTGCAGCAGGGCTAGAAGCTCCAGGCAGCCGGCACGACGCTCCTCACTGTCCTGGGTGCTCTTCTGCACGGCTCTGGAGGCTGGGGGGCAGCGGGGGTTGAAAGGGAAGAGCCAAGATGCCTGCAGAGGACTGGAGAGCTCCGGGGAGCCAGCTCCTGCCACCACCAGCCCAGTGGCCTGTGATGGGGCAGGGGAGACGCGAGCAGAGGCGGAGAGAAGGGCCATGAACACCCGTGTGCCACCCCAGGTTTAGGGATGAAAACCAGGCTTTGGGGTCCCTGGAGTCCCTGCCCGCTAGCCCCTTGGTCCCCTGTCTCACGTGGGACGGGATGAGCCCAGGAAGTCCCAGCCTTCCCACGCTAGCACTTGATCCCCAAACCGTGGCAAACGCAGAGCATCCCTGGTGGCGTCCCCGGGCCATTACATCCATCAACTCACGTCACAGTGGCACAAGTGGCAAGGCCGACCTCCGAGATGGTCAGCCTGGTGCCAGCATCCACACCAACAGGGCGCTGCGCGGCCGGCTGCAGCCCAGGAGGCTCCGCACGGTTTTCAGAAGGAGGGGATCCCCTCAGGGGGTTGATGGGTGTCTTATTTTCTCAGTGTTGTTCAGAGCCGGGACTTGGTTGGTTGGTCCCCAAGTTCATCCTCACAGCCGTGTGACTAGAGTCCATGCATCTCCTGGGGGGCCTGCAGCTTCCCAGTTAGTCTCTGTCTCGCACCACGCCACTGACCGCTCCACGCATACCTCGAGAGTTCAAGGTGAGCCGCGAAGGTGCGCGGGGAGGAGTGGAGTCCTGCATCTGGGCAGAGGTGAGCTCTGCTGCCCTGGCCCTCCCAGTGTGGCTGCTGCCCGTCTAAAGACCACGGGAACCCTGGAGCGCGGGGCTGGCTTTCCAGTGCCTGCCGCAGTCGCGGGCTCCTCGTGCCGGCGTTGGTTCTGGAGCTGGGAGCAAGCCCGGCCGCCCGGGGCGCTCCAACCGGAGCCACATCTCAGTCCTTCCACTTTGAAACAGGGTCCCGCTAAACTGCTGAGAATCTTGCTGAGCGGTCCAGGTTGGCCTTGAACTTGTGCTCCTCCTGCCTCAGCCTCCCGAGTGGCTGGAACCACACCAACTTAGCTGGCTTTAAACCACCAGCACTGGAGGTCCCGCAGCTGCAGCGTGTGTCCCCGTAGCGCTGCAGTAGACGACACCTCTGTCCTCTGTCCCGTGCATCATGAGGACAACCGTTGCCAGACTGCTGTTCACAGACTGGAAGGCTGCATTTGTTGAAGTCACTCTCTCTTGCCTCGGGACTGTGCAGGTGTCAGATGGGTGACCTTTCACGTCAGGGGTCCAAAACCTGCCCCCAGAGCAGGGTGAGGCTGCCACTTTCTGCACTTGCATTGTGCTCGGACCTCCAGCGACTTGGCCTCCAGGCGCCCGACCCCACCGGCCACCTTGCTCTTCCGTCTCCTCGTGCTGGCCACCCAGGGAGTGACATCTCTTTTGGAGGCTTGTCATCACAGTGATGGGCGCACTGTGCCGAGGGCAGAGTGGTCTGTCAGATGCGACCTGCTGCCCTGAAGGAGGGTCTGCCTTGGCTGCAGGTGGCTCTCCCCTGTCACCGGGGGCGCAGCCAGAGAGCGTGCTGGGCGCTGGGGCTTCCTCTCCTGGAACGTCGACGCCCCCCCCCCCCACGCGTGGTCATCTTTTCCTTCTCGGTTCACAGCATTCTGCAGATAATTTGGAGGCACTGATCTTTTCGTCGCTCTTAACATCATAAAATATCTCATTTCTGGCTTGGTTTTCCCCTTTTTGGCATATTGTAATGCACAGACTTTCTTCATTTTAATGAAACTGACTTCATTGATTTTTCTGTTGTGTTTTTCTCTGTCCATATCTTGCTGGGGAATCCTCTCTTGTTTCCAGTCTCAGAGTCAGTCTCCTACCATCTCTTCCGAAAGTGGTCGTTCAGTTTTCCCACCTCTGGAAACTTGATCGTCTGCGATTGAATTTGAGGCATGGCGGCGGGAGGTGTGTCCAGCTGTGAGCAGTGTTTTCTGCCTGAGACGCGCTGTGGCCAGGGCTGCTGATGGCACAGCCCACCCTCATGCTGGGACGGAGCCCCCTGGAGCTCAAGTGTCGGGGCTGACTGGGTCATCGGTCCACTTGTCTGTCTGCACAGAATCACACTCTCCCCACCGCTGGGCTTCGCAAGACGTTCCCTGGGCCTGGTGAGGCTGAGTGGTAGAGCCCTTGCCCGACACGCACACGGCCCTGGGTTCCATCCTCATGGCTGAAAAAAAAAATCTGGTAGTGCAGACCCCCACCTTTTGCTCTTCAAAACTTTCTTCGTTACTCTTAAACCATATTCTTCCAAATAGATTTTTTAAAATATTTATTTATTTGCTTTAGTTGTACACAATGCGTTTATTTTATTTTTACGTGGTGCTGAGGATCGAACCCGGGCCACGCACATGCTAGGCGAGCCGTCTACCGCTGAGCCACAACCCCAGCCCCTTTCCAAATAGGTTTTAGAATCAAGCATACATTTTATTTTTTCATTTTTTACTTTTGTAGTAGGGTTTGAACCTGGGGGCACTTAACCACTGAGCCACATCCCCAGTTCTTTTTATTTTTTATTTTGATACGGGGTCTTGCTAAGTTGCTTAGGGCCCCACTAATTGCTGGGGCTGCCCTTGAACTCGAAATCCTGCCTCAGCCTCCTGGGTTGCTGGGATTACAGGTGTGCACCACTGCATCTGGCTAAGTGTTTTTTGTTTTGTTTTTAAATGTTGGAACTTCTGCTGGAATCATGGAGGTGGATTTAACTGGGACAATTGCATTTCATAATGTTGCCTCTTATGTGAGGCTTTTTGGTGGTTCCTTTCATTTAGGTCTTCTCATGCCTTCCACTGAAGTCTATCTGTGCAGATCATGGACATCCTTTGTTCAGAAGTGCCCAGCCATGGTTCTGAGCTGTGGAGTTTAATGAGTGCCTGTTAAATCAAGTTGCTAGCCTTATTTCTGGAATCTATTTTTTTTTTTTTTTTTTTTGTACTAGGGATTGAACTCAGGGGCACTCGACCACTGGGCCACATCACTAGCCCTTTTTTTGTATTTTATTAGAGACAGGGTCTTACTGAGTTGCTAAGTGCCTCAACATTGCTGAGGCTGGCTTTGAACTCGCAATCCTCATGCCTCAGCCTCCCAAGTGCTAGGATTACAGGCGTGCGCCACTTATTTCTGGAATCTTATGCCTTTACTTTTTTTTTTTTCTTTTTCTTTTTTCCCCTGCCTTTATCTACCACTAAGAAGGGATATTAAATCTCCTACTGGTGAGTCATGGATTTGTCACTTTCTTCTTGAAGTCCCATCCATTTTTATTTTATATTGTTAGGTGCATATGAATTTACAATGGCTCTGTTTTCTCGATGAGGTCTTCATTTCTTTTTTTTTTTTTTTTTTTTTTTTTAAATATTTATTTATTTGCTTTAGTTGTACACAATACAATGCATTTATGTTTACGTGGTGCTGAGGATCGAACCCGGGCCGCGCACGTGCGAGGCGAGCGCTCTGCCGCTGAGCCACAACCCCAGCCCAGGTCTTCATTTCTAATAATGCTTTTGGTTTCAAGTCTGTGTGACCTGATGTTAGTATGATTCCGCAGACTTTCCGGTCAAGTCTGTGATTGTCCTTCCTTCCTCTTAGCCCACCCGCACCCTCGGGTTTGGTCCGTCTCTCATCTCTCTTGGAAGCAACACACACTGGGCAATTTTTGGTTTTGACCCAGTAGGAAAGTGAAGACCTTTTAACTAGTGAGCTTAAACCATTTACATTTATTTTTTACCCTTGAGTCACTTGGGTTTGATTTACTGTGCTATTTCTCTGTTTTCTTCTTGTCTCTTTTCTCTTCTTGGTTTTCTGCTCCCATTTTTCCAGCAGTCGGGACATTGTCCACGCTGTCTCTCCTCCGAGTGGCCCCCTCCCAAGCCATCTGCATGGCACTGGGTGGTCTGTTCCCAGCAAGCTCCTGCATGCCTCCCACCGCCAGAGCCAAACCCTGCCACGACTTTCTCTCAATGCTTTGAGGACACTTCTGCTGTCTCCTGTCGCCCACTGTCCTATGAAGTCCACAGAGAGCGTGTCCTTCCCTGGGGGACTCAGTCTTTGACCTCTGCCGGTATCTGGCCACGGAGCTCTCTCTCTCTCTTTATCTCTCTCTCTCTTTTTTTTTTTTTTGGTACTGGGGATTGAACTCAGGGGCACTCGACCACGGGGCCACATCCCCAGCCCTCTTTTGTATTTTATTAGAGACAGGGTCTCACTGAGTTGCTAAGTGCCTCGCCATTGCTGAGGCTGGCTTTGAACTCGCGATCCTCCTGCCTCCACCTCCCAGGTGCTGGGATTACAGGCGTGTGCCACCGCGCCCGGCTGGCGGAGCTCTCTTCCTGTGGCTGAAACCTGATTTGGTTCCCAATTCTGAGAACACGGCTCTTGTCCAGCACAGGACCTCGTTTCCCTCCTGTAACTCCGATCAGCTGCACGTCCCGGCGGCTGCCTGTCCCCGGGCCTCGCGCTATGTTTGTGCTGTTCTCGGCACCCCGGGTCTCTCCCACCAGGGCCCAGTCTGCAGCTCCTCTGGGGCCGTGGGCACTCCCCGTCAGCCGGCGGCGGGGTCTGAGCCCTGATTCCCGGTGTTGTCTGGGTGTCCTCTTCCCACCCGGAGCAGGCTCAGCACCCCAGTCTGGAAGTCGGATCTGAAACTGCTCCAGAACCTGGACTCTCTGAGCACCAGGTGGAAGATGTCACTCGGGAAAGCGCAGGCACACGACGACCGTTGTGCAGGACCACCTCGGACGACGCTTACGTGGCACGTGTGAAGGGAGGACGGCCTGTACGTTTGAGGTGGGTCCCAGCCCTCAGATATGAAGCCACTGTCACCACGGCATGTCCCCAGTAAGCTGCAGACATCCCCTCCTGGCCACAAGGCGTCCCCTCCTTGGGTGTTCGAGGCGACCATGGCTTGGTTTCGACGCAGGCTCACAGACCCCAGAGGAAGCCTCGCCTTTGTCCCCGATGCCCGGCCTCTGTGCCCACAGAACTGAGGCTGCAGGCACAGAAGCTCGGGTTCTGCCAGCGGGTCTCTGGGACATCACACTCGCGTCCTGGAGCGGAGCACCAGCCTCACAGGTGACGCCTTGGCTGGCCCCTGGCTAGTCTCGCTGTGCTGGGTGACGTGGGAATGGTGACAGGCGGGTGGTTTCTCTGGTCTCGATTCTTGCCACTCGCGAGGCTGTGGGCCGTGGGCCCGTGTGGGGAGCCCAGCGTACGGCAGCCCTGAGACGGGGCCGACAGGCAGGGGACGGGCAGGCGAGCCAGGGCTGGCACTCAGCCCTGCCATGCCCAACCTGCCCGCCAGGGCACCCGGGGCCTCCCAGAACCAGTCTGCCCCCAGTGGTGGGTGGGGTCCTTGAGAGAAAGTGCACTCCGGGCAGCACAGTCCCCTTCTGCCTGAGGGGCCCTGCTGCCTGCCGAGCCCACCCGCCCGCCATCACGCCCTCAGGGCAGGAGCCCGCTGCGCCAGCCTGGCCAACAGGGAGGGAGGGAGCCGGGCTCCGCCAGGCCTGCCACCTGCCCCTGGTGTTCTCTGGTGGGCAGTGACAGGACACTCTTAGGTGGATCCGCGGCCCAGAGGCACCCACTGCACCTCCTTCCCAAACCTCCGTGACCCTCGGCGTCAGGCATTGTGCGTGTTGGCGTCCCACCCGCAGGCAGAGCCACCTGCCAGTGCCCAGAGTCCTTTCATTGTGTGGCCTCGGGCCATGTCCCCAAACAAAGTGAAAGACGAGGTGTGCCTCCAACCCCTGCCCAGTAGCAGTTTGTCGCCGCCTGAAGCGATGGCCGCTTGGAGCAGCAAAGCCGCGGGAACAAGTTCAGAGGCAGACTGGAAACAAACAGGATCTTTATTCTGCCAGCTTCTCTCTCTGGCTCTAACAACTCCTAACACGCACCACACACCAGCAAACAACCAACAACCAAAATGGCCCCGACCCGCTCCGCGCTCGGCCCAAGTCTCTCGAGATCCCAGGCCAAGTCTCGTGAGACTACGGGGGCGGCAATGTCCAAAACTCCATGGCCCGAAGTCAACGCAACCATAGCCATCTCCCCAAACAGGGCTCCTGCAACGGTTCCCCTCGCCCGGCCTCTGGGGCCCTGAGTCAGGGTGCAGGACAGCAGACATCTGTTTTCAGTTCACACCACTGTGCCAGGCTGAGCCACCCAGGAAACAGGCCCCTGATGCCCTCCCATTACCAGTCTTGGGGGACACCCAGAGTCCACAGGTGTGTGTTCAGAGGGAACGGAGGTGACAGGAGGGCCTGGAGCACCGTCCGTGTGACTGGCTTGTGCCTCTGACCTGCTGGGGCTTGGTCCCCAAGATGACATCTCCCTGTGGCAGACTGCTGTGGCCCCACCCGACCTAGGATGGCACCAGCTTGGGCTGGGCGGCTCCGATCACCAAGTCACCTGGCACTCCCCGGGGCCCTCAGCCCCACCAGGACCCAGGTGTCCCAGGGGCTGCTTCCACACAGGCCGGCCCCCTGGAGCAGGAAAAGTGGCAGCGTGCTCGAAGTCCCCAGGTCAGAGGCCACCTTCCTCCTGGGGCCTTTCCCACCAGTCAGGGAGCCGGTTTCATGCCAGCATCCGACCATGGCAATGGCCACCATAGGACAGTCATGGAGCCCAGTGACGGCAGTGCCCATCGCTCACGCAGCCCTCGCTGCCCCGGTGAGGGGCGCCGTGTGGGGTGCACTGACCCCTCCTCGAGCCTCCAGCCTTCCCAGCACGCGGCCACCGGGCACCTCTGGAGCGCCTCCTTGGCACTGCAGGGCAGCCCCAGACGTCCACCAGCAGTTTACCCGCCTCAGTGTCCCACCCCGCAGAGCTGCAGAGCGGGACCCAGCTGACCCTAGGCGACGCCCATCATCCCCAAGCCCCAGGCCTTTTGTCCATCACCAGCTAGGCCCTGCCTCCCCAGCCCGACAAGCACTGGCCCAGTTCTTGTCTCCAAGGTCGTCCGGCTGTGCAGCGCCTGCTGCAGGAACCCGCGCCGGGCCTTCTGTGCCTGGCTGCTTCCTCTGAGCATGATGTCTCCAGGGTTCAACCGCATGGCGGCACGTGTCGGTGCTCGGTTCCTTTCTAGGGCTGAATACTATTCCACTGCAGGAGAGACCATGTTTTATTTACCCATTCTTCCACAGATGGACATTTGGGCTGCGTCCACATTTTGGATATTGTGATAGTGCCTCTGTAAACATTCGTGTCCAGGTTTTCCTGTGGACTGTTTGCGATGCTCTGGGAGTGGAGGTGCTGGCAGTGGGAGCTCAGTGCTCGGGGCTTTCCACAGTGGCTGATCATCTGGACTCCCACCAGCAGCTGTGAGAGGCGCGCCAGTCCCCCAGCACCTGCTCTTCTGACTTCTAAGTCCAGCTACGCTGGTGTGTGAAGGGGCACCTCACTGCAGTTTGGGTCCGCACATCATTTTTACAGGGCTGGACTCCCTCTTTTGCATAACACCTGCTCTCAAGTGGGTAACAGAATGCCTGTCCTCCAAGAGTTCAAAGAAGTTCTAGTCAAATAATGACATCATCTAGAACTGTTAGTCAGCTTTTCATTGCTGTGACCAGATGCTCACAAGAACGGCAGAGAGCAGGAAAGATCTATTGGTTTTGGCTCCCAGTTTCAGAGGGTTCTGTCCATGGTCAGCCAGCTTCAAGTCAGAAACTCCACGGTGGAAGGCGAGGCGGCGGCCAGCAAGCAGGGAGAGAAGGAGGGAGGGGCAGATAGACCCCCAGGCCACGCCCACATGACCTCCTTCCTCCACTAGGCCCACCGCCCAGGGTCTGTCTGGCCAGACCGAACCTGGTGCCTTGTGCATGTGAGGCGACACTCTACCAACTGAGCTAGCCCCAGCCCCACACGGGAGCTCTGGGCAGACACCCCAGACCCAACCCCCGCCAAGAACTTGACAGCAACGACAAAATGCAGGGGACCTGATTCCTCAGAGACCGTAAGGAGGAGGTAAAGCCGCAGGCTGGCCCGTAGCGGGTGAGCGCCAGCCTCCCTCCTCCTGGGCACCCCATGACGGACTTGGCCTCAGGGCCGGGCTCAGGCTCAGAAATCGGCCCATTTCTCAGACTCCCCATGAGTCTGGCCCAGATGGCCACAGGGCAGACTGGGCACCCTCCCTCACGCCCACCTGCCATGGCCTGCCTGAGCCAGCACTGCCTGGGACCACTCTCACGGGAGCCACGGCGATGTCCAGTGGGGGAAGCTCAGAGCCCCAAGAGCCACCAGGGCAGGTTCATTTTCTTTTAAAAGCTGGAACTGCAAATAGCAAATGCAAGGAGGGAGGTCAGCTGTGGGGAGCCTGGTGGAACCCTCGGCGGCACCACGCCCAGCCCCGGCTCCCTGCGCTCCCCGCCTGGCTGCTCTTGCTGGCGGGGGCTGGGGCCGCTGACAGGGTTTCAGAGCCAGGGTGACAGGAGGGCCTGTTCTTGGTGCCACGGTGGGCCCCTGCCTGGAGGCCAGCGAGGGTGGAGATGGAACAGCGTCCTGCCGCCACCCCAGGGCCTCCTGCCACCTAGCCGGAGCCGCTGTGGTTCTCACAACCCATTTAGAGGGTGGCCCCAAGTAATGGCTATTTAAAAATGCATGAGGCAGCTCCTGCCAGCTCCTCTGCTTTGGGGAGGATCGATCCTGGGGTGTCCAAGAGGGCTCAGGAAGCCCTGGGTCAGCCCCTGCTTCTGGCGCTGCCCACATTCCCTTTGCCTCCAGGGAGGGCCTGCTCCTTGAGCTCAGTCACGGCGTCACCCGTTCCATGACCTCTGCTGAGTGGGGCCCAGGGTCTCCACACGTCCTGCAGAATCAAGGACTGACCCTCAGCTGCGCTGGCCAGGGCTGAGGTCGGCCAGTTCCGGGCTCTGAGTGCAGGAGGTGCCCCAGGAACCCCTGGGTGCCCCAGCCCTGGCCTCCAGCTCTGCGTGGGCTGCAGGACTCGCTCCCCGCCCCTGAGGCACCAGCTGAGGCACATGGTGGCCTTTGAGGGTGGCAGTGCGTGTCACTCCCCGCCCCTGCCTTCCAAGCAGGCAGCTCGGCATGCTCCCTGGCCTGCAGGGCTCGCCATAGCTGGCTGCTCACATCTGGCCCTGCACATGCCCCTGGCACAGCGGTGGCACCTGGACGCTGCGGAGCCAGCCACCCAGCCAGAGGCCTTGCCCTCTTCCTCTCCCTCAGCCAGGCCCTTACCCGGGGCCCTAGTGACAGGGACCCAGCTGGTGGTGGCCTAGACGAGGAGAGAGAATGCCCTCCCGTGACAAGGACATAGGCAGGCTGTGCTCACCTTGGCTCAGCAGCTTGCCAAGGTCAGGCCCTAGGAGATGACCACCTGCCTGTCATGGGCTGTGCAGGGTCACCAGCAGCCCTGACCCACAGTGTCAGAGGTGGAGGCTGGAAGGACAGGTGGGGACGTGCAGGAGCCCTGTTTGGGGATTGGCTTGAATTGCGGTTGACTATCGTGGAGATTTGGCCTTTGTCGCCCCCGTAGTCTCACGGGATTGTTGCATCTCGAGGACTTGCCGAAATTGCCGAGTCAGCGCCAGGGTGTGTTTTTGGCGTGTGTTAGTCGTTATTAGAACAGAGAGAAAAGTTATCAGAATAAAAAGCTGTTTGTCTCCAGTTTGCTTCTGAAGTTTTTCCCGCGGCTCCGTTGTCAAGCGCTTCAGGCAGCAACAGGGACGTCTTTGGGAGGTCCCCCAACAGCACCTGCCCCTCCAGGGACAGACACTGCTGATGTCATGCTTGGGAACCTACAGCCACATCCAGGCACCATCACCCACCCTGTGGACTGTCGTCCCGCATGCAGGCCAGCACAGAGCCCACCAGGAGAGGATCTACTGCAGCCGACTGGTCAATTCTCAGCCCTTCAGGGTGGCCACGTTTTTGTCAAGCACATATCTGAAGGACGAAGGAGGTTGGGATGTGGTCTCGTGTGTTGAAATTCTCTGGGACCCCTGGTCCTTTCTCCATCTGGAGACTCTGAACCTTCCGGCAGGACCCAGCAGGGAACCTGGGACAGTGCAGCTGACCGAGTGACCTCCACACCCACCGTCCCTCCACCTGCCCCTGCTGTGCACAAAGGAGACCGCAGGTCAGCAAGGCAGGGAGAGAGCAGCGTGTCTAAGGGGCACACTCAGAAAGGGGGCGGGGCACAGCTGCCTCGTGGGAGCGCAGCCCCCAGGCCTCCAGGGGAGACTCCAAGAAAGACACCAGCTGCTGGCAGGTGGCTTCTTGGCCTGTGTCCCTGGAGCAGGTAACACGTCCCTGCACCTGTTCCTGGACACGTTGGGGTGTCTTCAGGAGCCCCGGAGTCTCTGGGTATGCTACACCTTGGAGAAAGACAGGCTGCTGGCCGTTACCACAGTCACAGCCAGAGACACAGGGGCCCCAGAGTTGGAGAAAGGGGCCAGCCTGACTTTGAAGAAAAGTCCCTAAGACGTTGCTGTGATCTGAAGGTCTTTGTCCCCCAAACTCACATCTTAAAACCTACCAGGTGGGCCATGAGGCCGGGGCCCCGTGATGGGGTTAGTGTCCTTTAGAGGCTCCAGAGAGTCCGCCCACCCACAAGGGGCAGTCTCTGAACCAGGACACAAACCCTCACCAGACACCTGGCTGTGGACTGCCAGCCTCCGGAGCTGAGTGAAGTGCCTCTGTGTTGTCGATGAGCCGGACGGTTCTTGGTGTTTTGTTACAGCAGCCTGCACAGACTCGGACAGACGGCTCTGTATTACAGCGGAGCTCAGACTCACCCAGTTGTACTCAGTCACATCTGACTGCACACGCAGTGCAGATGAGGAACATCACTGCGTTTCTCCCTTGCTGATTCTTAGGGCTGGACAGGGCTCCACTGTGTATAGGGACCACGTTTGCTTCCTGCTTGTCTGTTGGTAGCCGCTCAGGCTGATTCCTCATCTAGGCGGCTGAGAATGATGCTGACGCCTCCTGTGCAGCCCCTCCTCCCCGTGCCCACCCCTCTCCTTTGGCTGTCGGTCCTGGAGAGGGATTGCTGGGTCACTTGGCAGCTCTACTTTCAGCTCCGGGAGGAACTTCAGTTTGGTTCCCCAACAGCTTGCTGGTTGACCTTCTGTAAGGATGGCCTGAGGCCATAGCCTGAGCCACTTCATTTTAAAACTCCACCTTAAAATAAACCTGCAGTCTCACCAGGTAAGCCAAGGAGCCCTCCAATATGTCAATCAGGCATAGCCTGATAAGAGCAAGTCACTTTCCACAGCCTTGGTAAGAGTCCGGGTGAAGTCACATGTCATTTGTTGTAACCCTGATAAGAGTCAGAAGTGTGATATCAGGGCGGAGATCACCAGACCAGATGTCCTGACTCTAGAACGAAAGACATCACTGAGAAACCCAGGAACGGCCGATAGGCATTGAAAGGGTGAGCAGAGGCTCCCAAACTTCAGCCAGTGAGCAGACATTCAGCCAGCCGACACTGCGCCCGTCAGCCTGAGGAGGCCCGGGATGACGTCCCCTCTCCGCTCACCTGCCTGATCCTCTGCGTCGTCCTCACGGCTCGCGGATCTACAGCAGCCTCTTGACCCTGGGGAGAGAGGCGACGTCTCCTCATGACCGTCTCCGCAGCCAGCCGTCAACTCCACCCCAGGAGGAGCCTCCACTGGTTGCTGGCCTGCTCGCTGCGGTCTGAGTGAGTGCGCGGCTGCTGGACTCGAGGCCTGAGGCTTAAGACTAAAGTCTAGCCCTTAAGCTTAGCGCGCTGAGGGAATGTCTGTAACAGGTCCGTCATGATCAAGTGTGTCTGCAGCGCTTAGAGTTAACTTAGAGTTGTTTGCTTGGAATTGATCGTGTCTATTGCAGTGCCCAGCGTTAAGGATTGTCATTCCTTGATTAAGAACCCATAGAGTGAAATTGTATCAAGTGATCTGAGTGAATGAAGCATTGAAAAGGGCAGAAGCGCGCGGACATTCCTTTCTCTCCCCTCCACTGTAGGTGTTGCACTGTTGCCCACCTCGACACCTCCCCACCTGTTCTCACATCCCCGACAACACCTGCTTATCTTTCCTCATTCTTTTTTTTTTTTTTTTTTTTTTTTTTGTGGTACCGGGGATTGAACTCAGGGGCACTCGACCACTGGGTCACATCCCCAGCCCTTTTTGTATTTTATTTAGAGACAGGGTCTCACTGAGTTGCTAAGTGCCTCGCCACTGCTGAGGCTGGCTTTGAACTCACGATCCTCCTGCCTCAGCCTCCCAAAGTGCTGGGATTACAGGCGTGAGCCACCGCGCCCGGCTCTTTCCTCATTCTTATAGTAGCCATTCTGCCAGGTGTAAGGTGATATCTCACTGTGCTTTCAATTTGCATTTCCCTGCAATGCAAATGATCAGCGATGTTGAGTGTTTTTTCAGATGCCTGCTGGCCATGCATCTGTCTTCTTTTGAGAAATGTCTTTTTGTTCCATTGCTCACTTGAAAAATCAGGCTGTTGTCTTGCAATTGGATTCTTTGTGTTCCTTATGTATCTTGGTTGTCACATCTATGGGCTGGGCACAGTGACGGTGCTGCATGCCCATGATCACCTGGGAGGTTGAGGCAGGAGGATCTCCAGTTCAAGGCCAGTGTTGGTGACGGTGATGGTGTTGGCAATGATGGTGGTGGTGGTGGTGATGTGGAGTTGGTAATGTGCGGATGGTGGCAGTAGTCATCGTGGTGGTGATGGTATTGGTGTGGGTGATGGCGGTGCTGGAGATGCTGGTCATGGTGAAGGTGACGGTGATGGTCTTGGTGGTGGCGGAGGCCGTGACAGCAGCGGTGGCATGAATCACCCATTGGACCACACCAGCCCTTATTTTAAAATTGCAATAACAGGACTGAAAGACAATTTGTGTTTCTTTATTCAATGCCTCTGATCCTGCTCTCTTCTAATGCTTCCAAAATAGTCACGTAAGTCTATTTGAGTCCCCTTCGGCTTGAAGTTCCCAGGAGTGCCGAGTCTGCCCCGACCTGCTGCTGGTGCGTGGGCGCCGCGTGCCGCGTGGAGGCTCTGCGGGCGTCCTGCTGCCTGTCGGCCTGGCTCGCTGCTCTTCCTCTGCACAGTTTCCTTTCCACTCATTTCTGTTTCTATTTTGTGTCTTTTTTGGAACCGCCTTCTGTATCACAGAAACCCCATGCCAGTTAGTAGTTGTATTAGAAGGATCTCATCAGATCTAGCGGTTGGCTCAGGAGCTGGCGGAGGTGTGAGTCCCAGCGTCCTGGCTGGCGTGTGTTCCGGTCAGTGCTGGGCCTCTCAGGGATTCCCTCTGCGCTCACGCCTTACTACTGACAGGGCTTCCCTGGCGTTTTGTCTTTCACGTGGCTGCTGTGAGTCCCTTCTTCCACCACTTCTTCTGTAACACACACACAATCTCTCTAGTTATTGACATATTATCATTAATTGATGACATAGGTGTATATATAACATGAAGGCTATTGCTTTCCATCCATTAATGTTGATGCTGTAATCAGTCTACTGAGTACTCCTGTTAATGGTGTTCATTTAAAATTGATTTTATAAAAAAAAAAAAAAAATAGGTGGTAGAATGAGATGGACATCATTACCCTAAGTGCATGTATGAAGACATGAATGGTGTGAATATACTTTGTGTACAACCAGAGATATGTAAAAATGTGCTCGATATGTGTACTATGAATTGTGATGCATTCTGCTGTCATATATAACAACTTAGAATTAAAGAAAAAAAATTTCAAGGAAAAACCACGAGGCTCTCTCTATAAGTCCTCTGATAGGATAGGTTCCATGAATTCATGTCCTGGTACAATCTCATCTTTTCATTTTGCAATAACCCCAATTAAGTAATAACGGGCTGTTCTTTATTTAGCATGCTGATGCTAGATCACTTGTTAATATTTTATTCATTTTTGAGTTACGCGGGTGTCTGCATTTCGTCCTGTGAGCAGTCTGTCGGGTCTGGGCATCAAGGCCACACTGTGTGATGAGAAGCTGTGCGTCTGCGTTCTCTCCCGGTGCTCTGGGGAGGGTGAAGGCTGGTGGGCCTTCCCTGGGAAGCTGCAGCCTGGTTGGTGGGATTTTTGTGGAGGGAGGGGAAAGGGCTCTTCAATAACTTCCTTGATTTATTCTTTGGAATGTTCCATTTGGTCTGTCTGTGTGTGCCAAAGTTAGTTTTCCCTAGATAATCATATTTCATCCTGATTTAAAATGTAAAATTTACTTCGATTAAAACATCATTCATTTCTTGGTTCTGTGCCTAGCTCTCACCTTGTCATTTGTCAGGGTTTTATGTCCTGTGCTCTCTCCTTGCCTTTTGCCTCATCATTCACTTCTTTTTCTAGAGTGCTGATCATCTCTGCTGTTTCCTATTTCCTCATCACGTTTTTCTGCTTTGTCTTATTAGCAATTTCTTTCTACTTTCATATTGTTTATTTTGCCTTTTATTTCTAGCCTTTTAGTCAGTACAAAATCCATTCACTTTCACTTCTCCCTTAAGGAAGTGGGTGTTTGGGGTTCAGGAGGTGTTTTCCATGAGGCACGGTGAGCCGTGCCCGCCACGGCGTGTTCTCGCTGTTTTTGATTTTTAGGGATTGTGCATTTTAGGTTTATATTGCCCTTTGACCCAGGAGTTAAGAGAGAGTTTGTAGATTTCCAAGTAAAGTAGTTTCTTTTCTTTTCTTTCCCCCCCAATTTTGTCAAATTCTGGTGTTTTTGTATCATATCAGAAAGTGTCCCACTCCACATTGTGGGAACTCATGGAGATTTTCCTGGTGGCCTAGCATGTGGACAGCAGTCATGAATGTCCCTCGCATGGGGAAGAGGAAGTGCACCCCTCCTCTACCTCATGGAGGATGCTCCTGGGCCTGGGGGAGCCCTGGCCGGGTACCTGTTCCATCCTGGACTCTCCTGTGGCCAGCTGGGGTGGTCACTCCCTTTGTTCCTGTGGCATGGAGATGCATTTTTAAAGTTCCCTTCTTTTTATGAGCCTTCCCGGGTCTTGCACATGCTGGCCGGCACTCTGCCTCGGGACTGTGCCCTGCTCCAGGACATGCCCTAAACAAAGCTCTGCTTTCTCCGGATCCGCTGCTTCAGCTGTGCTGGGAGGGCGGATGTCTTCCTTCCCCAGCACTCTGCCAACCGCCCTGTCCCCTGCTCAGGTCACATATGTCTGCCCAAAGCCTCTGTAGACCTCTCTAGGAGGAGAGGCTGGAAAAGGAGACTGGGGGCAGAGTGGCCCCTGGTCCTGGGAAGTAGCCCGTGGGGTCAGGCAGTGGCAAGAGCCACGTGGAATAAAGCCAGTCTCTGCTGAGAAAGCCCACTGTGCCTGTGCCAGGCTGGGCATGACCGGACAGGTGACCTTGGTAAACCTCGGTGGACACATGCCAGCCCAGTTTGACGGCTGTCTCTCACCTTTGGTCTGAGCCCCCATCCTGTCCTGCCAGGGATAGCTGGCCAATTGCTTTGAGGGTCCTTGCTTCCCACCAGGCCTGTGCTAGGCCTGTGGGCTGAGGCCTGGCCAGGACGGCCACTGGGCCCTCTTCAGGCCTGCGGTCTTCAAACATGAAAGGATGCGGGAGAAACTGGGCTTTCCATGAAGAATAAGCAGAAGCTTTTCACGCTCAAGAGGGGGCACCTACTGCTGCACTTGCCTTGCCAGCCCTGCTCCAGGGCAGTGGCCTGAACGGCTGCCATCGAGGCAAACAGGCCATGGGGGCCTCCCTTCTACAGTCCGGGGCAGCCCTGGAGCTGCGCGGGGCGGCAGCCAGTGCAGAGACGCCCCGTCTCACAACAGGGCGTCTCAAGAGAGTGAGCAGGGACCTGGGCGCAGGCGGTATATTTTGGGAATGGGGGGTGGGTGGGGAGGGGAGAGAAGGACATGGAACTGTGACAGGGACTGTCACTGAGAAGGTCCCACCTGGGCCTCTTTCCTGAGCATGAAGCCCCTCTGAGCAGAGGGAGGTTTGCCCAGATTCACCCACCCCAGAGCCCCTGTCCGCTTCTCTACCCTTGGAGAAGTTTCTAGACCTAGGATAGAAAAGTGGAGCCCTTAGCATCTCAGACGGGGAAGTTCCGGTTCTGCAGTTGGACCAGAATGAGCTGGGGGCACGTGACCTGGGACACCAGTGTGTCTGCCAGGGTCTATGTGTACTGCAGGGACCACTGTCCTCTTGCCATTCAGGTCGCCTGGGCTGGGCAACTTCCACTGTGCCACCTATGTAAGACAGACAGGAATTCTGGTAGCTGACACCACCCTTCCAGCCTCCTCCCACAAGGCCTGGGTCCCTCAGAGTTGGCATGCAGGTCCTTCCTTTTCACCACCCTCTGCCGTGTCACCCCAATGTCAGATGTGCCAGGGGTTGATGTGAGAGACACTGGCCTTGTCCTGTGGCTAAGCCAGGTCACAGCTGGCTGTGGCCAGCAGGGCAGTGGGCGGCTCCCTGGGCCCTGAGAACAGCCAGTAAAGGGTGGAGTCAGATGAGTGCCTCAGGAAGGCAGCTGCTCCTGCCCCTGTGCGGGGACACAGGTGGGGGACAGGAGGCCGGCGCACAGCAGGCCTCTGGGGGAGTCCTCTCAGCTTGGAGAGAGGGCATGAGAGTCCAGACTGTCAGGAAGCCAAGGAAAAAGGCAGCTGCGTTAAAAATAGGAGCATGGAGCAGAGTGTCCGGAACCGCCACCCGCGAGCCAGGGCTGATTTCGTTATTGCTGCTTATTTAAACCCCATTATGCAGAGGTGAGCCCAGGAGGCCTGCAGCTGCGCACAAGCGGCCGCCGCGAGCGGGCTCCCTGAAACGAACACACGAGGACAGTGATGGCTCAAGCGTGCTGAGGTCTGGGGGTCCCTTATTCACTGAGGTCTGGGGGTCCTTCCTTGCAGCACTCTCAAGGTGTGGCCGCTGGGTCAAGGAGCACAGGGACACGGTTACTGCTCCTCAAGGAGTGGGCCCTCCCACAGCCCCCCGGCCCCATAGGTGGGCCAGGTGCTGCCCCCTGCCCTACCACTTCTCCCCACTCTCCCTAAGTTTTTGTTCATGTAGTAGAACAATGTCCATGTGGCATTTCTGGGGTATTCAGGAGGGGATCAGTTCCCCCACGTAATGGCACTGCTTCTCTCTCCCCATGACTGTTCGCTTCTGATGGAGGATTGGCTAAACACATGCAGAGACGTGCCATCCGGAATCGCCAGAGCCAGAGGGCTGGGCTCAGGGCCTCACGGATCTCCCCAAGGACCTGGAGCCCGCAGGAACGGCAACCAGGATGGGGAGCTGCTCAGGGTCAAGAGTAACAGCAACATGTGGCTCCCTTTGGCAAACTTAGGAGATCCACATGACCCACTCAGCTCAGCTGGCTTTTAAATCAAACTGAATTCTGAGATGATGCAGATTCACGTGCTGTCGGGATAATATAAGGGGTTGAGGTCTTTAGCCCCGCCCCCCACCCGGGATGGACCTCTTCTGTCTAGCAAAAGAGGCCAGAGGGACCTACCTCAACGAGGAGACTAGATTGGGAAAGTAAAGGCCTCCGATATTCCCTCCCCCGCCCTCAAAGGACACAGGAACATACCGGGAGCCCGGTCACCGGTCAGTGCAGGAACTCGTTTATTGAAAAGGTGCACAATGCTTTATAGTGGACATCAGCCAATCAGTAGGGCGGTTTTGGTTCTCACAGCCACACCCCCAGCTTAGCCTAGGTCCGGTAACAGGGCGTGGTAATGTGGCAAGCAGCCAGAAAGCCAGAGCTTTTCCATCCCCTTGGCAGACAGTGTAAGGTCTGCAACGTGCAGTTGAGAGGGATCTGCTGTGCCCTCCCCAGTCCCTCCCAGTGGTAACACCTTGAGAACAGCACAGTGTCACACCGGGTATTGATGTCCACACAGTCAAGACAGACGGCCCTTCCCCACCACAGCTGCCCTTGTATAGCCACCCACTGCCCTCTGTGCCCCACAGCCCCCTCTTGCCCCTATTGAGATCATTCGTTATTTCAGGAATGTTCTATTAATGGAAGCAACAGTCCATAAGCGTTGGCATCAGATTTTGTCTACCGAGCACCATTCTCAGGAGACTCCCTGAGGCTACTGCCTGGGTTGGGACTGCCTTCCTTTGCCTTTCTCAGTGGTGCTGTGGATGCACCAGTTCATTTAGCTGCTCACCCACTGAAGGGCGTCTGGGTTGTGCCTGTTTTTGGCTACTGTGAATAAACCTGCTCCGAACAGTCACTAGTTGTCATCACCTTTGGCTCAACCCTCTGTGGAGAGGGCCTGGGCAACGCCTGCTGCCTCCCTTTCAATAGAGCACACACAATACAATATAGCTTTCTGCAACCTGGAGGCAAAGTGCAGGAAAGACCATCTGAGCTCAAGTTCCAGCAACTTTTCAAACAAACAAACAAACAAACAAACCAAACCAAACCAAAATGCGATCTCATGAGAAAAGGGTCTGGGAAGAAGAATGGATACTGAGGAAGGGAGTAGCACCATAATCCCCATCATCAAGAGGAACGCGGAACCAGGGCTTGAGCTCAGTCCGAGCACTTCCTGAGCGTCCATGTGAAGAACCAAAAACAACGGAGTCACCTCTGTTAGGTCTCCTCGGAGGGAAGACAGCCCGCAGCGGTTCCTGTCCACCAGCCAAGCCAGAGTGCTGCTGGAAGAGAGAGCAGCTGGTCTCTGCCTTCCCACCCTCCCTGCCAGCACGGTGCCACGGCCACGACGGTGCCACGCCCGTGACGGGCACTTGTTAGGGCCTGCTTTTCCAGAGCATCTGAATTTAGCTCTCTGTGAGAACAGACTGAAGACAGACAAACAGATTCCTTGGCTAGGAGTCTACACTTGGTATTCTCTCGGTTTTAAAAATTTAATTTTAACTATTTGAGTGGATGTGAGGTATCATCTTGTTGTTGGGCTTTTTTAGTGTGTGTGTGTGTGTGTGTGTGTGTGTGTGTGTGGTGCTGGTGATCTCAGGGCCTTGCACAGGCTAGGCACATACTCCACCCCCGAGCCACACCCATTGCCATTTTGATTTGTACCGTCTTGTCTAATAGATGTTGAACATCTTTCCGTGTTATAAATGGTCATTTGCATTTGTCCTTTCTGTTGATCTTTTTTGTGGTGCCGGAGATGAAACCCAGGGCCTGGTGCATGCTTAAACATGTACTCTGCCCCTGAGCCTAATCCCAGCCTCCTTTCTGTTTTTAATTTTTCAGTTATTCTTTTCTTGACTGCTTTTTTTTTTTTTTTTTTGTGGTACCGGGGATTGAACTCAGGGGCACTCGACCACTGGGTCACATCCCCAGACCTTTTTTGTATTTTATTTAGAGACAGGGTCTCACTGAGTTGCTAAGTGCCTCGCCGTTGCTGAGGCTGGCTTTGAACTCGCGATCCTCCTGCCTCAGCCTCCCAAAGTGCTGGGATTACAGGCGTGCGCCACCGCGCCCGGCTCTTGACTGCTTTTGGATTGATCAAATATTTTCCATTTTTTCATTTTCTTTCCTTCTTAGCTTCCTAGCCAAACCTCTTTTATTTATTCACTTTCCAGTGGCAGGCACACACAAACTGCTGCAGGGTGCTCTTCCACATGAAAGGAAATGGTAGCAGGTGGGAATTGGTGTCAGGAGGGAGGGGAGAGCTCTGGAAGCAATGCCAAGCGGTAAACATTAAAGAGCATGATCTTTCTTTTGAAATGTATGGAGAGGTGAAGATAAGACCATGATAGCGTGAATGATGGGTGGAGAAAGGATATCAAATTTTTAGCTTGTTACATTCATGCAGTGTGAAATTTCAGGTGCAGAGTGGGAAATGTGAAGGGCCCTGTACAAAGAAGGAAGAGTAGAATGTGATGTGGTGAGGACATTTTCTTCCTTAGAGCAAAACCACTAGAAACTCCACCTTCTGCTATGTCCTGTCTGCTGTCAATCAATACAGTCAGATTTTCATTTCAGTTAGTGTCCTTTCAACTGTACGATCATTTAAAAAAATAGTTTCTATTTCTCTGCTGTGAGTTCCTATATCTTCATTTAGTCTTTTGAATGTACTTATTGGAGAGCCTGTTGAGTCTTGGCCAATCTCATCCGGGCCCTTGGTAGCTTGTTTCTATTGACTGCCCTTTGTCTCCGCTGTGGCTTACATTTTCCTGCTTCTTTGTGTGTCTAGTAATTCTCTAATGTCTACTGGACATTAGTAAATAACGAATGTTAGAGACTCTAGATTATCTTTCTCTCAAGAGTCTTGCCCTCTGTTCCAGTTTGCAGTCCAGTCACTCTCCCTGTGGGCTGGTATAGGTTTAGTTCCATGCTGCCATTGGGTCTGGTGAATGCCTGAGGTGTTTCTGGTCCCCCTAATTGGCAGAACTTGATGTCCAACCTCCTTCTTTCAGGAAGATTTCCTCTGCCAGGTTTAGAGTAGGCCTTACTTTAGGGTAGGGCTGGCAACATATAGCTCACGGGCCACATCTGGCCACCCTCTGCTTTTGTATAGCTCTTGAGAGAAGAATGGTGTTTACATTCTTAAAAAGTTGAGAGGAAAAAAAAAAAGAGTCTGTGACCAAATTTGTACTGTGGCATGTACAACCCAACTACATTTCTGTGACTTTACAGAAAAAGTTCGCGGGCCCCTGGGGACTCGGTCCTCAATCTCTGTCTCAGCCATGTGTCCCAAATGTGCTAATGGCACGGAGGGGTCTTTCCTGCAGCACCGCTTGACTGCAGTCTCGTGGCATCTCCATTTCCAGCAGCCGCCTCTCCGGAAGCGCCCAGGGGTCTCATCCCACCCCGCGGAGCTCCGCCCAGGCCAGGCACCTGCGGGACGCCAGGGGACTTCAGGCTCCCCGCCCCGTTGGGCCTCGCTTGGGCAGTCTGCCGGGGTCCTGCCTGCTCCGCGGCCGCAGACCACGGCGTCCAGGACGCCCCGCGCCCACTCGGCAGCCGCGCCCGGCTCTCCCAGTTCACCGACGTGCACCGGCCCGCAGACTGCGTGCCGCCGGGAGAGGGCTGCACCGCGCGGCGGGCGAGGCCAGGTGGGGACACGAGGGGCTCCACGCGGGGCCGGAAGAGGGGGCGGCGGTGGGAGCGCGGCGTGGGGGCGCTCGGGGCCGGCTCGCGCCCGCGGGACCCTGGAAGGGCCACGGGACGGGGCCTCCGCGCCCCTGGAGGACTGGCCGCGGTCCTGGTGGCGGGGAGGCAGTCGCTCGGGCCCCGTCTCGCGGCGGCGTCGTGACTTCCGGCTCCCCGCCGGGACCGCGAGCCCGGGCCGCAGGACGAGCAGCGCTCAGGGCTCGCAGGCGGCCCGAGCGGAGCGGCGCGGCGCGGCGCCCCGGGCCCTTTCCGTCGGAGGGCAGGCGCGCGAAGGCCCGCCCCTTTAAGCCGCGCGCGCCCCGGAAGTGGTCATGCGGCGGCGCCGAGGCCGGAAGTGGACGCGGCCGGCGGCGGCGGCGGGCGGCGCGGCGGACGGCCGGCTCGGGAGCGGCCTCGGGGCCGGCGGCGCGGCTCGGGCGCGGGCGCGGCGGCCCGGCGCGGCCTCGGGGGCCCATGGGGCGCGGGCGGCCGGGCCGGTGAGCCGGACGCCCATGGACGCCCCTGAGGAGCCGCTGCCGCCGGTGGTCTACACCATGGAGAACAAGCCCATCGTCACCTGTGAGTGCGGGCGCGGGCGGGGGGCGCGGCCGGGCCCCGCCACCACGGCCACCTCGCCACCCCGCCACCCGGCCCTGTCGGCCGCCGCTTCCTGGAGGTGTGGCCGGCAGCGGCGCGGCCTCCAGCTCCCGGCGACCTCCGACCCGCGGGGACACCTGCCGCCGGGCCGTGGGACAGCGACTCTGCCCCGGACGGGCGCTGCCAGGACGCCGGCGAGGAGCGGGGCCGCGCCGTCCAGCCTCGCGCAGTCTAGCCGGGGGCAGCCCCCAGCGGCCCGGCCGGCCAGCCCTGTGTCACCCCGGTGCAGCCCCCTGCGACCCGGCAAGCCCCTCTCACGCCGTGCATCCTTTGCAGCCCCGTATAGTCCCTTGTCGCCCCCGGTAGATTCCTCTCCGACCAGCCCGGCTTGCCCCGTTGGCCCCCGACCTGCGGACCTGCGGCCCGCCCTGCCCCAAGTTGCGGGCAGACACACTGGCCCTGACCGGGTGGGCCTTCCCAGGGGGGTGGGTCAGCCTGCTCGCTGACAGCGATCTCGTGGGCAAGCCGCTTGGTTCCGAGTGCAGGCGCAGAGGGACTGAGAGCACATGTTGTTCTCGGGGAAGTGTTAGGTAGCCAGAGTTGCCGGCGGCCAGCGGAGCCCCGCTTTGACACAGCTGCTGTTCCTGTCGTGAAGCTTCCTGCAGCCCTCCGGGCAAGTGCTGGGCACTTTTCAGAGGAGAATCCTAGGCCTGGGGGTCAGAGGAGTTGCTCTGCTTGCCAGGCCCAGCTCAGGACAGCTGAATTGCTATCTCTGTGCGTGTGGTTCTTTCCTCTACGTTAAATGCACACAAACAGGAAATGCTTTTCTGTTAAAGGAAAAGTTTTCCTCTAATTTTATTTATTTATTTTTTTTTTTTGTGGTACCGGGGATTGAACTCAGGGGCACTCGACCACCGGGCCACATCCCCAGCCCTTTTTTTGTATTTTATTTAGAGACAGGGTCTCACTGAGTTGTTAAGTGCCTCGCCATTGCCGAGGCTGGCTTTGAACTCGCGATCCTCCTGCCTCAGCCTCCCAAAGTGCTGGGATTACAGGCGTGCACCACCGCGCCCGGCAAATCCTCTAATTTTAAAGTATAACTTTAGAAATAAATACTTTTAAAAACAACGGGCTGAGGGAAGTGTTGAGATGTTGGCTGACATTTTGATGACTTGCTGAACAGGCTTTCAGACTACAAGTATTTGGATTTTTGACTGTTGACAGCATGTATTTTCTATATTTTAATGACGTGGTGCAGTTAACTTTTTCCAAGTTTTTCCTATGCTTTGAAAAGAAGCAAAAGCACTCCTTGTGTTGCAGAGCCTGGTACTTAGGCCAGAGCCCACTGTTCTGTAGGTCTCCAGTGCTCTGCTCTCTCTGTTTCTCCCTCTTTCCCCCTTCATCCCTTCTATGAGTGAGCATGATCCTTGTAAGCTTCTCTTGTTGGATCTCTGAGAAATTGTATAAAGCTTATTATGTTAGTGTTTCATCTTTACATAATGGGCTTTCTTGCAGAGGTGACTGTCTGATTTAAGGTTGGAGTCTTGCATAGTTCTGCAGTAACTTTCCAGAATGTTAACTGAAAGTCTTGCCGGACTCTGCACATTCTGTCAGGGTGGATAGATGTGTTAGAGCTGGTCTGGAAGCCCTGCCACTCCTAGGTGCTTCTCGATTCCTCAGGGAAAATGAGCAGTGCTCAGTTCACGTTCAGTTTCAGTGTCTTCTAAATCATGAAAAAATTTCTCCTGCAGTGCTGCACACAGTGTGAATGCTGGATAAGTATTTATTGCTGGTGGGGCATCTACATACCTGATTGTATTTCCTCCCCTTAGCTTGGGAAGAATTTCCACAGGCATTGTGTAAATGCCCTCTATAGAGAGAGCTTCTAATCTGTTGGGTTTTGCCAAGCCTAAGGGCTAGAATCTGTTATCCTATCTATAATCAGTGTTTGAGAAAAGTTTAATGGTCAGTTTTGCACAGGCATGCATGACAGGCAGCTGCGGGGTGCAGTTTCCTTCAGCTTATTGAGATGTGGTGTATTGGTGAAACTTTCTACAGTGAGTAGCAGAACCAGGAAGTGTTGTACTGATGGAATCGCTGTCTCAGAAGGGACAACTTTCATTCATTGGAATCTCAGAAAAGAAAGTGGCTTCAGTAAACTTTCAGAGAAAGTTAATTTGAAAAGTAAAACAGATCTCTTTGAAAGTAGAGTTTTAATTAATTTATTTTTGGTACCAGGGATTAAACCCAGGGGCACTTAACAATTGAGCCATGTTCCCACCCCTTTAATTTTTTTTTTTTTTTTTTTTTTGAGACAGAGTCTCACCAATTTGCTTAGTGCTTTGCTAGGTTGCTGAGGCAGGCTTTGAACTTGCAATCCTCCTGCTTCAGCCTCCTAAGTTTCTGGGATTGTAGGAGTGCACCTTTGCACCCGGCCGTAAAGTTTTTTTTTTTTAAACATTTAGGAAGTCTGATTTCGTGGTTCACGCTTGAGATTACATTTTTGCACGTCTGGGGCTGAAGCTCTAGTAAGCATTTGTCCTGGTTTCACTTTATCTCTTTGTCTTCCTTCTGGCTTCCAGCCGGGCTCCTTTAGCAGGAGCCGGCCTAAGCAGTGCAGACAAGGGCAGTAGGAAATGCCTGGAGAATCCTACTCAGGGGCCAGTTTACAGCCTTTCATGTATCACATACAGAGTTATGTTAGTGTGGAGCATTTGTGTTTTAAGATATCTATTTATGTCTTATTTGGAATGTTCTTACTTCACATCTCCTTGAATACTTAGCCAGCCATTGAACTCTTATGAGGTCTGTATTTGTTTTAAAATAAAAGCAGTTTATGCTTATTATCAGTTTTTTCCCATAGACATAGAACATTTAGTGAAAAAAATTGTGCTTACCTTTTTGAGAAATATATGAAAAGTAACTGGTTCAGGTAAATTTAGGAATGTATGGTACTAACATTGTTAGGTAAGTGCATGGGCATGAGAAGAATGAAAAATTTCCAGACATTAGGGGTAAGTAGAATAGATTGTTACTTTAAACCTTGCTGAATTATTTTAATACTATTTTGAAGCTGCCTGAAAGTTTTAGTAGATTTTAACCTATCACTAAAAGATTGTTAACTTTTGCCTAGTGGGCTCTGGTGAAGACGGACTGCTTCAGGAGGGGATCCTCTTCATGCTGAGACTAGTTAGAGCTTGTAAATACTGAAGAATGCATCTGAACTACTCTGCAGTGGGGCTGGCGATGAATCACCTAGTCATAGCAGTTTGAATATCTATTGTATGATTTATTAATCATGAGAATGCTCAATGAACTGAAACAAATCCATTGGATCCTTTGTATCTAAATTTAAGTTCTAGCTTAGATTCTCCCACCCCACCACAACCACAGGGTCAGTTCTGTTTCAGAATAAAGACTTAGGTTTCTGACCCAGGACCTGCTAGGAAAGACCTGTTCTTTCTCCAGGCGTCTCATTCAGTGGACAAAGTCAATGTCCTTCCACTGATTTGTGACTTTTCTTTGTTCACTGTTAGGCACAGTGCCTAAGATAGCACATTCTGTCTACTTGGAGTTATATAATATAAAAAAAAATAATAGTCCTCTCCATCCAGATGATCTCTTTTTGCTGGTTACATCTTACATTGCCTGTTTCCTTTTTCTGAATCTGTTTTTGGGGTTCCAGATCCAATGTTCCAAATCTTTCCATTTTGAAAGGGGAAGAAAGGCAGCAGAGATGTAAATGTGCGTACCTAGTTGGAGTGTGGGTTTCCCTGCAGGTTAACCTTTTTGCACTTGAACATTGTAATTTTCCTCCAGGTCTGGAGGTGTGGTGCTTGGGATTAAAGCACTGTTTCCATTACCAGTAAAGTAACTTTAACTGTTTTTTTTTTTTTTCTTAATTGATAAACATATGTGTAGGCTTTGGTCCATGTTGAAATCATGCATTGTAGCAAACCAGTGATTGAGAAGGGGGAAGCTGTCTTCCTCCTGGTCCTGGGCTGCTCTCCAGTGTGTTTGGAGGCAGGAGTAAAGGCATCACCAGTGTGCTCACCTTGTCCTGTAGGTGTGCATGCTGTGTGAGGCTGGTCAGGAGCAATTGCTCTTCAGGTAGTGACCTTGGCCACACTTGATCTCTGCAGACCTCATCTGTGACATGGACAGTTAGGTTGACTAGTTTAAAAGAACGAGCATGTGTGACGCTCTGGGGAGAGTGGCTGGGATGTAGTCCATGCACAGGAAGTCAGCCGCTGAGAAGAGACCCTTCAGTGTCTGCTCACATGCCCTGGGTGTCTAGTGAGTTTTTTAGGCCAACTCTAGGTTAAATGGGAAACCTAAGGATTGCATTCATTAAGTAGTTAGGTCCCAGTAGTCTGTCTGTTGAGTACTATATCCCAACAGCTGCAGTGGGGTTTGTGTACAGGAATGTTTTCTGCCAGTTGACGGGATGAAGTGATCTCGTGTGTATGATCTCACAGGATGCAGGCGGATCTCCAGGGCCCATTCTCTTACTGGCTTTGTGCCCATCTGCAGACCCGGAGGATGGCGACCACGGGTCTGTAATTGCCAGCTTCCTGTTTCTGTCCTTTTCTCCTCCACTGTCCTGCCTTTCCCTCTGCTGTCCTACCTCTACCCTAGTAATATCTTGTCTGAACTGTAAATCTATTCACAGTTCTTTGGCCTTAGAGAATGTTTGATTTTAAATTACAAATCAATGACCTTGGAGTTATTCATGAATCCCTTTTTATCCCTCTTATAGCTAACATTCAGTGGTCAGCACATATGATTTGTTTATTTTTGAAATATATCTAGAATCAAGCTGTTTCTCTCTGCCTTTATTGCTGCTCCCCCAAATCTTAGGCACTTTTATCTTCCCAGGACCATGGCCTCCCAGGTGACCTCCCTAGCCTTCTTCCAGGAAGTCACAGCATCTGAGTCCTCTGCTCAGCCCCTCCAGTGGCTCATGACCCTCTCAGAACCTCCACAGGACTGGGGTATACCTCAGCGGTAGAGCTCTTACCAGCATTCATAAGCCCAGGGTTTTATCCCCAGCACAGAGAAGCAAAAATGAAAGACAGAAAAATAATACTTTTCAAAGACCCCTTAGATACATAGCCCCCTGCCCCATTGCTGGCCTCCTTGCTGTGCCCGGGACCCCTGCAACCTGCATTGGCCTCTGGACTTTGTCACTGTGTTTCTCTGCTTTTTCTCCTGAGTTCCTGGGACATGGTGGCTCCTGCCTGCCTTCTGGTATCTGCTCAAATGTCACCAAACTCTGGGTCTACTCTGACTACCTCCCACACACCACTTAGGCTTGGGATCCCATTGATTTCACCCATTCTTGGCTCAGCACCCCCTGACGTCAGTGCTTGTTTTTCTCTGTTCATTGTCTCTCCACCCCAACCCTGGCTGGTGTGAGGCTCATGACTACAGGGACGTTGTCTCTTTGGCCACTGCTGTACTCTGGCACCTTGCAAAAGTGCTTGGCATGGGCAGGTGCTGAGTAAATATTTCTTAAGTAAATAAAATAAGTGAGCAAGCGAGCATTTCTCCAAGGGAAAACCCTGCTGTATGTCATCTTTGCGTCCATAAGACAGAAGGTTTTGCTGCCATAAAATCATCAAGCACAAATAGAGCTGTTAGAAAATGCTTGGAGAGTTTGAATCCTGATCTCTCTTGACTTGTTTTAGGTAAACTGCATGCCCTTAGCTTTTTGATGCAGGCATGTTCTCTGTTTAGATGTTTTGAATGGTGGAACACATTAATCCAGTAAAAGAAACAGAGCTAACTGGTGTGCCCGAAAGCAGGTTTTTATTTTTATTTTTTTGAGTGGGTATTGAAATCAGGGGCACTTAACCACATCCCCAGCCCCCCTCCTTTTTTTTGTATTTTATTTAGAGACAGGGTCTCACTGAGTTGCTTAGCATCTCGCTGTTGCTGAGGCTGGCTTTGAACTTGCGATCCACCTACCTCAGCCTCCTGAGCCGCTCGGATTACAGGTGCATGCTAGAGAGCAGATTTGAAAGGTCTTGGGAACTATGTTTGGTTATACTTTCTTTATCTCAAGTCAGTAAAGATGTAACTATGTGACCAAGCCAAGGTACTCTTGGGTCCCAGGAGGAGCTTCTGATGTGTCCTTAAAAGAGGTCACCTGGTATTTGGAGGAGGCCTTGGACAAAGATACACTTCTTATTCTACAAAACTGAACTTGAAACCTTACAAATGCACCAGGAGAACATCAGAGCATCTTTATTATCAAGTATGGAATCTAGAAGTGGAATTGTTGGATCAGAAGGTGAGAAGTTTGACTTGTGAAACTTCCTTCTAAATGATCACTGTGAAAAGCTTTACCCGGGTTAGATTCCACCACTCTGGGTAGAATGCATCTTTTTAAAATTTTTTTGACAGGCTGATGGGTTGTGGGGATAAAAACCCAACTATTGTTTGGTAAGAAAAAAAGTCATAGTTTTAACAGCTTTATTGAGCTTTAGTGTACATACTATAATTGAACAATACTTTAGGTAAGTGTTTAGAGTTCTCTAGTCATCATGACAATTCAGCTTGTTACCTCCAAAAGTACGCTTGCAGATGCCAGCAGTCAATTCCTGCTCTGCCCCAGCTATGGCTGCCCCCTCCTCTCTGTGTCACCAGGTTGGTCTCCTATACATTGTGTGCAGTGTGGCAGGCAGTGTGTAGGCTCTGTGTCTGGCTGCTTTCGTGGGCGGTGTTCCGGGGCGCCCTGTGCACTGCTGTCAGCACGCTTTCTGTCCCTGCTGAGGAGTGTTCCGCTGTGTGGCTGTTCCACAGCACAGCCATGTCGTCACCAGTCGATGGGCACTTGGATTGTTTCCACTTTTTGGCCTTGTGAACAATGGTGCCATGAGAATTCACTTGCATGTCTTCTATGTACCCCTGCATTTTCATTTTTCATGGGAAGATTCTTAGGGGAGAATGGCTGTGTCACATGATAAGGTTATGTTTGACTTTTTAGGAAACTGCCAGATACTTTCCAAGGTGGCTGTCCTGCATGACATTCCCACTGCAGTCCAGCAAGGATTTCAGTTTTCTCATATTCTCACTGATAAATTGTCTTTTTTTTTTTTTTTTTTTTTTTTTACTATCATCATCTTGTGAGTATGAAGTGGCATGTGCTTTAAGTTTTAATTTGTGTTTCCCTAAGTGCTGTGTTTTCTTCAAGTCTTTTTTCCCATCTTTTAATTGCATTATTATTGACTTGCAAAAGTTCATTTAATTTTCTGGATATATGTCCTTTCTTTGACATGATTTGAAGATATTTTCTCCCAGTTTTTGATTTGCCCTTTCTTTTTCTTAATGGTGTCTTTTGAAGTGCAAAGTATTTAAATTTTGACACACTCTAACTTCTCTTATAGATTGTGCTTTTGGTGCCATATATAAAAACTCTTTGGCCAGGATCGGGGTGGCACATGCCTGTAATTCCAATGACTCAGGAGGCTGAGGCAGGAATATTGAATGTTCAAAGCCAGTTTTGACCACTTAGTGGGACCCTTAGTAACTTAGCAAGACCCTGTCTCAAAAAAAAAAAAAAAAGGGGGGGGGTGGCTGGGGATGTAGCTCAGTGGCAAAGCACCTCTGGTTTCAATCTTCAGTGCCCCCCCAAAATAAAACCCAAACCAAAAAAAACACTCTTTGTCCAACCCAGTGTTATCATAGTTATTTTAGTGTGTCAATGAGGTTCTTTCTACATATTCGTAGTTTGACGTCTCCTGAATTCTGGATTACCTGGTCACTTGTGCTTGCCTTAACATGTATGAGGCGTAGCAGAAACATGCCCTGGTGAATTGGAAGGGCACTAGAGAAAGCATGCCCATTCTTCCGTATTTATCCTGCTTGTATCGGTTTCCTAGGGCTCTACAAGTCGGCTTCAAACAACAGAAATCTACCCCCCCATCCTGGAGGTGGGTGGCTGAAGTCAAGGTGGAAAGAAGCCTCTGTACTTCCTGGGGCTCCCAGCAGCCCTTGGCGTCCCCCACCCGTGACTGTCACTCATTTCTCATGGCCACCTCCTGTCCCTATTATTTCACCTTGTGTTTTCTCTTCCTCTTATACTTGTCACTTGTCATCAGATTTAGGGCCTAAGACAGTATGTATCTCTGTGTAATCTGGGATGATCATCCTGAACTTAATTACATCTCCACAGAGCCTTTCTCCAAATAAGGTCATGTGGACACACAGCTCTGAGGGTGAGGGTGCTTCAGGTCCACCGCTCAACCCCCTCCGCCGTGATGTCCACACCCCCTGCTGAGGGTGCACTGGCTACCATTCACCGGGTGTCAGGTTTACGTGTTTCTTCTGCCTCTGTGAATTTGTCCTTCCCGACCTCTTGACCACAGGCACGTGTTCCTGGCTTTGGGGCTTTTGGATTCTTCTGGGTGTTGACGCTGAGTGGAATTGTCACTCCTTAGAAGGAGGCCAACCCCTTCTGCACGCTCTCCTTCCCTTACTTTTTCCCTAGGTAAATAAATGCCTTTATTCAGCTTTTTTTGGATATGTATTACATGATATTTCTTTTCTCAATATTATTTTAGGTCCTTGTTTACAAATTAAAAAAAAAATATATGAGTAGGGAAATAATGAAGAAACTAACATCACTTTTAGACCTTGGCTTCACCTGATGGCATTGTATGTTTGAAAATCTTTCCTATTTTCAGCTGAAAGCAGTTAACATTTAGGTCATTCATACATTTCAGAGTCGAAGTTTTCAGCAGAGCCTTAGAACTGACAGCAGCCCATCTGGGTGATCGAATCTGGAGCACACCATTGTGGGCACTGTAGCTGACCTGGGCCAGTCAATAAGCTTCTAAAAAAATAGAGATGATTTGAAAAATAAGCTTTTAAACATCAGGTTTGACAGTGAGAGGGCCGTCTGAGGTTATTTTGAAGAGCTGAGGGCCAGTTGTGCTGTGGGTGACCGTGGTTGTCAGTGTTTAGTAACCACAAGAGCCAGCTCCAAGATGTTGGGCTCTTCCTCCAGCCCGGGCTCACCAGTGCCCAGGGAAGTTGGACTCCATCTGCCCACACAGCACGGGGAGGTCTGTCCCTAAAACTATCCCTCAGAGAGCCTTTCCATAGAGTTATGTAAAATAGAAAATGTCACTTTTTAAATTTCATTGCACATTCTGAGAACTCAATCATAAACTAGAAAGTCTTAGTGGTCTTACTCATTCCAAAATGCAGTTTGGAGTCATCCTACTCCTGCTGTAGGATGTCCTATCCTGTGGGGTCTTGGTTTGACTGGTGTGTCACGTGAATGCTGAGGCATTTTCACCACCTGAAATTGTACTCAGCCCCTGTGCCACACCAGGCACTGTTGTGAGTGCTTGGTGGGGCTTCACCTGCGAGTAAAGGTCCAGCTCTCACAGAGCTCTCCCCCAGCAGCCAGTGAGTTGGCCAGTCCCTGCCTCATTCTATGTTATTTTAGAGCAAATTCCAGACATGATGGGCTGGGATTGGCTCAGTGGTGGAGCGCTCGACTAGCACGTGGGCGACCTGGGTTCGATCCTCAGCACCACGTACAAATAAAACTCATTGAATAAAACGCATTGTGTACAACTAAAGCAAATAAATAAAAATATTAAAAAAAAATTCCAGACATGATACAAATGTCCATGATAAATGTACATCATAACTGTATGTGCTGTGCACTTGATGTTTGTGTCCCCTCCAACTCCTGTGCGGAGACCCCAGCTCCCAATGTGATGGCATTTAGGAGGTTACAGTAGGCTGAGAGGGTTGGAGCCCTTCATGATAGGATTGGTGGCCTTATAAGAGGAGGAGGAGAGGTGCTGAGTCTCCCACTCCTACTGCCCAGGAAAGGCCGGGTGAGGACTCAGTGAGAAGGTGAGCCTTTGCAAGCCAGGGAGCAGGCCTCCCCAGCAAGGCGACCTCTCCGACACCTTGGATTTGGACTTTCAGCCTCTAGAACTGTGGGGAGTGCATTTCTGTTGTGGAGGCCACCTGCCTATGTCATTTTGTTACGGCAGTCGAGTTTAGTTTGTGTCTCTAAAGGTAAGGACTTTGAAGATATCACTGCCAACCTTTATCATACCTGAAATAATTTCTTAATGTGAAATATTCAATGTTTGAATTTCCCATTGGCCTTCACTTTCCCAACTGTTTGAATTAGTGTTTTAGGAAATGGCGCTCCTTCCTGCGGCTTGCTGTGCACTGGGCTATGGCCCCTCGTCCCAGGCTGCTGGCTGCTGCTGGCTGCTGCTGGCTGCTGGCTGCTGGCTGCTGGCTGCTGGCTGCTGCTGGCTGCTCGCTGCTGCTGCTGCTCGCGGCTGCTGGCTTTCTCCTGGTTCTGCAGCACTGCTCAGTGGTGTGTCTCCCTCAGCAGGGGCACCAGGTCTGATTGTTTTTCCACTTGGTCCTTAGATGTTGCAAAATGGTAATATTGTGATTTTTTTTTTTTTGTACCAGGGATTGAACTCAGGACACTCGACCACTGGGCCACATCCCCAGCCCTTTTTTGTATTTCATTAGAGGCAAGGTCTCGCTGAGTTGCTAAGTGCCTCGCCATTGCTGAGGCTGGCTTTGAACTCGCAATCCTCCTGCCTCAGCCTCCCAAGTGCTGGGATGACAGGCGTGCACCACTGCACCTGGCTTGTAATTTTGGTATTTTTCACTTGTTGGTTGGAATCTTGCTATAGAAAGAGTGTGTGTGTGTGTGTGTGTATGCATGTATACATGCACGCTTACAATGTTTGTTTTATAATTATATAGAATATTTATTTCTAGCTGGGTGCGGTGGTGCACGCCTGTAATCCCAGCACTTTGGGAGGCTGAGGCAGGAGGATCGCGAGTTCAAAGCCAGCCTCAGCAATGGCGAGGCACTTAGCAACTCAGTGAGACCCTGTCTCCAAATAAAATACAAAAAAGGTCTGGGGATGTGACCCAGTGATCCAGTGCCCCTGAGTTCAATCCCCGGTATCACACACACACAAAAAAAGAATATTTATTTCTAAACTGAAGCTCACCCAGTAGTGCAGTGGTGCTGCACGCTTGACCTTTCCCCTTTAGGGTCTTCTCAGAGTGAGCTGGTTCATTAGCACTCTGCAGTGGTGATTGGGTGGCTTTTGTAAAGGGCCACAAATGTGCTCCGTGTGCATGCGACTGTTGTGGCTGTTGCCTCGTCATGTGCACGTTGTCGCACCTTTGGCTGGGGAGAGCCTCCTCCAGGCTCCTTCAGAGGCGGGATTTCCAGTGTCTGGCATGGCAAGTGCCCCAGCTCACTTTGTACGTTTCCTGCCCTAGTTCACAGTCCACTGATTGTGCAAGGAGCCCTGTTCCTTTTAGGGAAAGTGGTATTTTAAATTAAAATCCAAGACTGGGATTTTAATTAACTACTCTATCTTCTATATTTTCTTGTGCACTGAAAATCTCAGTTCTCGAGGGACTTGGGGTGTTTGGAGGTTCTAAGCTTGAGCTGTGTTGGAATCCCCTGGTGGACTTGTTAGATGCCTGGAGTTCTGCATGAGCAGGGCTGAGCAGGGCCTGACCAGTGTGTGACCAAGGCCAGATGATGACCGTGCTGCAGATCCAGGGAGCCACTGCATGGAGTGCCACGTGACCGCCCGAGTGTCCTGCTCCGCATTGCACTTCTGCATGGTAGCACTGACTCTGCCCACAGCAGGGACTTGGGCACATAAGTCTAGCGTTGATGTAGCAGCTGTCTGTGGCATTGAGAGCGTGACACTAGGAAGGAATGGTCAGATTACTGTGGTTTTAGAGTCTCTTGTCTTGGTCCCTCTGCATGGCTGTACTCACAAGTATATACGTTTAAGTTAGTTTGTTTTGTTTTTAGCTTAGTTTGTTTTTTTGGGGAAAACTTCTTAAAAATTCAATTTTGTTTTTATGATTATATAAAATATTTATTTCTAAACTCAAGTCTACAAAATGAGGCATTGTTAGAGAAATCTGACATGAACCCTCCATATCATTGGTTCCATCTCCCTGAATTTGGCCAACTGTGGATTGGAAACACTTAGAAAAAATTGTGTCTGTAACAGAACATGTACAGACTTTTTCTTGCCACTGCTCTCTAAACAATATAGTAGGACAACTGTTTACAAAGCAGTGACATCATATTAGGTGTAAGTCAGGGTGTAACACACTTGGGAGGTGCCCTCAGCTTCTGTGAGAGGCATTGAGAGTCCAGGCTCACTGTGTGCTGGGGTCCTGGAACCAGTCTCCGGTATGTCTTGGGGAGTGCAGTGTTCTGTCCCCTTCGCCCTAACACCTTTCCTTCCTAGGTATCCATTACAGTTTCTTAGGTTTATCCTCCCATTTAAAAAGAAATATAGACATATGCAAACATAATTGTATTTCCCTCTCTTAGCGAAGCATTCGCCCCTTCGTTTGTTTTGCACACCTTGCTTTCTTTCCTCAGCATGTCCTGGGCTGCACCGCACACTGGTGTGTGTGGAGGTCTTTCTCACTCCTTTTCACAGTTGTGTGGAGCTCCACCGTGTGCATGTTCTGTGGCTTACACTGCTAGTCCCCGTTGGTGGGTTTGAGTTGTTTCTCATTTCGCTGTTTTACATGCCCTGCGTCAGACAGCCTGTGCTGGCAGCTGCCTTCTGGCCTGCATTGGGAAAGAGCCCTACAAGAAGGCTATGGTCTGTGGTACATGTTCAGATTATTTTGCTAAACTTGCCAAATTCTCCTCTTTAATGGCTGTACTGTTGGAAACTGCAGGGGGGTGAAGGGTAATCTGGAGAAAGTGGTTTGAAAACGTGTCTGTCCGTAGCCAAAGCAGGGCATAGCTGGAGCAGGCGGGGCTTCTTCAGTGGCGTGACTCCTACCAGCTGCTACAATGCTCCTGTTCTCTTTTGTGAAAATCTGTGTACACTGTTTAAATGCTGATTTTTTCAGTGTTCTTCTGTTCAGGTACATTTATCCAATCTTTTTCTTTTGAAAAATTTTCAACTTTAAGTGAAGTCTGGTCTTAGAGGGCTGGAGAAGATGATGGTCATCTCCTTGGGCAGAACCTCTGAACCTCCTTGGTGTGTGTGCTCAGTTGTCCCGTAAGTTACAAGAGAGAAGGACTTTGGGGTCCTGGGGATGTGGCTCAGTGGTTAAGCACCCCTGGGTTCAATTCCTGGTACCTAAATAAATAAATATATAAATAAGGACTTGGGTTTGGGGACTTCTTTTGAACCAGGGATTGAACTCTGGAGCACTCTGCCACTGAGCCACATCCCCAGCCCTGTTTTGTATTTTATTTAGAGACAGGGTCTTACTGAGTTGTTTAGCACCTTGCTTTTGCTGAGACTGGCTTTGAACTTGCGATTCTCCTGTCTTAGCCTCCCAAGCCACTGGGGTTACAGGCACGTGCCCCCGCGCCTGGCTGGGACTTTATATCTTTGTCTAGTCTTTATGTATCTGTTGTAGTTCCTTCTCTGCAAATTCCCATAGTATGACTCGATGGGCACTAACGGACTGCCCTGTTTTCTCTTTGGTCACCCCTGCTGAAGGATTGATTGTTATATAGACAGGGAGCTGGAGGAGAAGAACAGAGGGAAGAAGAGAGAATACACGTGTGTGTGTGTGTGTGTATGAAGGGCTGAGTGTCTGGAGGAGGAGAAGCAGAAGCCACCTAAGGACCAGGAGGAAGGCCAGGTGGGTGGGTATAGCTAAAGCCAGTGACAGCAGGGCAGGTTCACCTGCGTGTGATGTAATATCATGGCATTCCAGCAGTCCCGAGGCTGGGATCTGTGACAGCAGGCAGCCAAGGGGAGAAGAGCCCCATCTCACCGACTGTGAATGGCTTCTTAAAATGTGGCCTTCTTTAAACAGTGGAGCGCCTACTTGCTTTTCTTCTTCCACGTGAGCCTTCCAATGAAAGGGGGCAGTGTCTGTGCAAGAAATAGGAGTGACTCGACCTTGCTTTCTGCTTATAGAATCTGGATGCTTTGTTCAGTTGCTGTTTCTCTTTGCTCTCCACCCAGCCCCAAGTGCGAAAGCCTTTCATACATATGCTTCAGGAAGACACTGGTGTGGGGTTCCCTGCGCCACAATTATGCATTTGACATTAGTTTTCCCCATGAAGAGCTCCCAGTTTGAAAGGTTAATTTTCATTATGGTATTGACATTGAACATGAATTACAGCAAATCCACTATGCATTATCGAACTGGCTGAGACAACTTCTCAGTTTGTGACCTCAGATTTTTTTTTAAATTTGAAACTCTGTCTTCCGGGAAGCTGAGGAGGAGCAGTTAACGAACGTGTGGTCTCTGGGCAAGCAGGTGTGCGCTTGGGCTTGAAGACACGTCCTGCATAGCGCTGTTTCCAAGCTTGAGGACATGCCTAAACTGGATTGCAGCTTGCTTTTAGCGGTATGCCTGAAGAGTAGCTGTTTCTGCAAAGTTTTCTAGATAGGCCATGTATTTCCTTCCGCTTTTTGTTATTGAGGAGCCTTACTGGTAGGTCACTCTAGGCCTGATCCCACCGCTATACCGCCTGAGTCCCAGCCAGGTGCTCACCCCGCCCCTGGCCAGAGCTTCAGATGGGGAACACTTGCTGCTCCTCCCTTGTGCAGGTGCTGTCACAGACCAGAGCTGCCGTCTGCCCTTTCTTTCGTATGGGGCCAGCTTGTGAGGGTTGTCGAGGGGTTTATTTTTGACTCTGTGTACATGTTCCTTGTGTATTTATGTGACACTTCATTGCAGGAACCCTGTGTGTGTGTGTGTGTGTGTGTGTGTGAGAGAGAGAGAGAGAGAGAGAGAGAGAGAGAGAGAGAGAGAGAGAGAGAGAGGATATACAGAAAACTAAGTAAAAGAGGAGAAAGCGTCCATGTAGTTGGCTTAATTTCCACATAGTGAAGAGTAATGATCTTCACATATTTATTGAAACTTTTTAATGAGGCAATAGAAATTGGCAAAGATAAACTTGAAGCTTACAGAAGAGTTATTTTTGGTTTGTTTGTTGATGTTTGTTTGGTTTTGGTGGCCCTGGGGATTGAACCCATGGCCCCAGCATGATCAGCAAATGCTCTACTATTGAGCTACACACCCCGGTGCTAAAGATTTTATTACTGTATTGATTTCTGAGACGACTGCCAAATAAATGAACAAGATGAAAAGTGCTAAGTTTAAAATATAAAAAATATTTTTATCTTCCTAAAAATGTAGTAGCAGCAGCCCTTTTACTACTGCTCTAGGTTACATGTGCACATTCTCTGTTTACTCTCACTGTGGCCTTGTTGGGGAGCTGTTTTTATTTTCTTCTTTACATCTGATCCCCAAGGCATTAAATCCCCAAGCTTACTGTGGAGAGTAGGCTGTGCCTGCCCTGAGTGTCCCCATGGTGTACAGGACAGCAGCTTTCAGGCCGTGCTTGCCCCAAGTGACCCCATGTAATAAAGCAGCGGTTTGCCATGTTACTCCAGGTGCCAAGGTAGAAACTTCACTACACCTTGTTTGTATAGGTGAACCACCACGTGCCCAGAACAATCATAAGGCACAAACTGGTCAATGACTTATTCATGCCCAAAAGAAATTACCATCTGTGAACTTAGGAGTACATGGGCACGTGGCATGTCAGATCATACCAGACACTCAGACTTCAGTCACACCAGATGTAGCCCCTCATGTACGAGGAGAGTGCCTCACACTGGCGTGGCAGGCACAGACCTGTCACATGGCCACTATTCAGGATCCCTGCCCAGGAAGATGGCCATAGCCACCTGTCCCAGGTTTCACTCAGCCTGGTCTTCCCTGCAGCCACGCAGCCCACTTACGGCTGACGCCTCAGTGCCGCCCTGTGGATCTTTTCCTGGGTGTTGGGTGGTGGTTCTCTGCATCTGCCTCAGCTCCTTGTCTTTACTTTTAGTAAGGTCTTTAAATCCTGTCTTAGCCCTTTCTCAGCCTTTCTCTTACCTGTTTGTCATTGTGTGAAGTGTGACGTGTGACTTGAGTGTTATTGATAATAGAGGTTAAGATTGGAATGGAATAAAGAAAGACCTTATGATTGCTGGGGTCACTGCTGCCAAGTGAAATCAAGAATACCTAGTTCAATGAAATGGATGGACTTAGCTTGTCAATTTATTTTGATTTAGTAAATTCTGACATTGTGAAAAGTCACAGAGGTGCCCTGTCTCTTTTGATGGCGTGGCTAGCTCATGACCCTCAGGCAGGCTGGTCAGTGGTGGAGCAGGACAGGGACTGCACAGTTTCCCAATGCCACCCCAACCAATGCCGCTCATCTCTAGAGCAATGACCTTTCTTGACAGTAGAATGAATCGGACATGACTTTCCTATGTTCGTATGTGAATACATGACCAGTGTAACTCCACATCGTGTACTACCTACCACAAGAATGGGAAGTGTACTTTGTGTATATATGGTAAGTCAAATTATGTTCTACTGTCCTGCATAACTAAAAAGAACAAATTAAAAAAGAAAAATAAAAAAAGAAAAGACCTTTTCCTCTGCAGTGACTTGACATCGCCTTGTGGTTTTTTAAATTTTTCTTTTTTTAGATTCATGATCGCAGAATAAGCAAGTATGTTAATGGTGTACATTAATTTCTGATGACTTCTTTAGATCAGTATAAAAGCAATTATGAAAATGGTTTTGCTTAAAGAGGATCCTCTGAGTGTAACAGTCTTAGCATCTATTAAAAGGTTACGCCATCATTTCTTGAGAGAACTAAATGGATTTTTCAGTTCTGTTAAAGCTGGGGTGAAAGAGCCGAGTGATGAGCTGAGCGTGTGGTGTGAAGGCAGGCACACCTGGGTTGCACCCATACCTGCTGTGGGCTGGCTTTGTGTCCTGACACAGCCACCTCTCCAACCTTGCTTTTCTGTCTGTGAGTTGTGTTTCCTCCCAGGAGATGCTGGCCAGGACCAGGCGAGAGGCTGGGGGGTGTGCATGTCAGCTCCTGCTGGCCTTGGGGGGACGCTGGAGTTACCTGGAGGAAGCAGCCCACGTTCATCCCTTGGGGTTTCCCTTTCCATGTGGAGTTTTCTGGCTATTACAGTTTCAGAAGGCTGGAGAGCACGGGCTGGGGCTGAGCAGCTTCCACGCTCTGCTCCTGACCTTGTGGCCTCTGGCAGGCCTCTCGCCTTCTTGCTCCTCATTCCTCTGTGGAAGGTCCTAGCCGTCCGTGGAAGTGTTGGGAGGTTTAGTTCAGCTCTGTGTGTCAAGTGTTGGATTTTCTTGAGATCAGTCATTTAAAGGCACAAGATTATTTTGTGATATCATTTTACTGAAAAAAATGATCTGACAATCCACTTTTATCAAAACCTGTTTTGTCTCTATTCACCTACCTGAAAGTGCCGTAACTGGATCTCTCTGTTCCGTTGTAGGCGCTGGAGATCAGAATCTGTTCACCTCCATCTATCCGACACTTTCCCAGCAGCTTCCCAGAGAGCCCATGGAATGGAGAAGGTACGCTGTCTGGGCTTGGGTTGTGCCCCGCCTGCAGCTGCTGGGCGTCCACGTGAGCAAGCCACGCAGCACAAGTTAAAGCCTCTGTCGCAGAGCGTGAAGACTGGGAGGGCTTCCCGTGAGCTGCAGGTCTCCCTGTTGAAGGCATTGAATGAGTCTCTGATTTTGGGGGTGCTTGATCCTTGAGCATGCCAGGCAAGGGCTGTGCTTTCTAGCCAGCCCCAGCATGATTTTCTTAATGAGACGTTGGGTGACAGTTTTTTTTTTTAAGTTAAAGACTGATTTCTGTAGGAAGGACTTGTGGTCTTTCTGGTGACTCACAGTGTCTTGAAGGTGCAGGCAGCTTGCTGAGGAGACGTGCGCCCCCAGCAGCTGTGCTACCAGAGCTTCTCGCCTGAGCCCTGTGCACTCTTCTTAAGGATGAGAAGCTGTGTGAAAAGATGTTACTTAGAAATTAGAAGGAAAAATAGAAGAGAGGCAAGGTCACCCGTCCCTGTAGTCGGCCTCTTGAGTATGCTGTTTAGGGACTTGTCCAGAGGAAGTCATTGGCTGGAATTCTTTCTGGTGAGAGATTATTTGTGGAAAATGTTTGGATTTTTCCATGTCAGTACAGGTAATCTGATTTACCCAGGGTGCATCCTGAGCTCCTATTGTCTCTCTGTCTGTGTCCTTCTGACTCTCGTGTGGTGTTCCTTTCTGACCATTGGCTTTGCCCCATTAATGTGAAGGGCTCCCTGGGGTGCCTTGCCAGTCCCTTATGCGTATAGTCTGATTTCTGTGCCTGGCGATGGTGTCTTAGTATTAGTAAGCCTCAGCGGCTGCTACTGGCATCAGAAGTGCAGAGTGAGAGAGGGTGTTCTTAGAGAAGGTATGCTGCACATGCTGGGAGGCCAGTTACCGAGGGAGCGAGCAGCCCAGCCAATGCAGAATGCTATGCCTAAAGGAGTGGAGTGATTGTGCAGGATTTCAAATGAGCACGTGTTATTGAAGGTTCAGAAAGGCATAAGAAGAAAAGGATGTTCATGAAGCAAGATGGAGATAATGAGGAAAAGAAAATTGAATGGAGAAGCCACATAGATGGCATGTGTTGCCATTTCTGCACCTTCCTGAAAGCCCTCTGAGCGAGAACCAAGAACCACAACATCAGACACACAGGATGGTGCCCTGGCCCCTTTTGTGCTACTAGAAGAACGCCACAGCCTGTGTCTTCACAGCGAGCAGAAAGTCATTTGGCTCACAGTTCTGGAGGCTGGAAAGTCTGAGGTCAAGGGGTGGCACCTGCCGAGGGGCTCTGCTGCGTGATAATGTGGCGGAAGACATCCCACAGGGAAGACGGAGAGGCACAGGGCCAACTCATACAAGGAAGCCACACTGCAGTAATGAAAGTGTCGCCAGATAATGGCACCATCCCGTCCTCAGGCAGGCCCTCCTGCTCTCATCTGTTCCTGCGGCTCCCACCTCTTAACACTCTTGCAAGTTTCCAACACATGAACTGTGGCGGACATGTTCAGACCACAGCAGACAGGGGTCGGGGGGACAGTAGCAGCTGAGCAATGTGGACACACCTGTGGGAGAAGGGTGAAGATGGGAAGGTCGGGGGAAAAAAGCCAAAACAGCTGAGCCAGCCTGGGTTCATGACGCAAAACCCAGTGCAGAGCCTTGGCAGGCAAGAGCGAGGCCCAGGCTGGGAAGGGGCTGGCAGAGGTGTGGACAAGGAGCACTTAGACCCAGGAGCCCTCCCCATCCATCAGTGGCATCCGTGCAGATGGCTTTTGCCTTGCCTCTACAGAAGCCTGAAGGACCTTCAGTGGACAGTGGCTCCCGACCCGTGGATGTGAGGCCCTGCAGAAGGCAGGGAGAGGGGCTATTCTGGGACCAGCAAACTAAGTTCTGAACAGCTCAGGCACGGGGCCTTGAGTCTGTAGCCAGACTGTGCTCCTGGGCAGGAATGTGGTGGGTTTATCTCAGGAGAAGCAGTGGCCTGGGAAAGACTGGTGGGGTGCCCATCAGACTCGAGTCGTAGGTGAGGTGTATCCCCCTGAAACGTCAGAATGGGACCTTACTGTCTTTGCAGGTATAAGTCAGGTAAGGCTCTCGCTGTGAGATCATCCTGGGTTAAGGTGGACCTCAAATCCAGCAAGTGTCCTTATGAGAGACAGAAAGGAAGGGTACAGAGACGCACAGGGAGGTGGAGATGGAGGTGTAGGGATGCAGCCACAAGCCAGGGAATGCCCAGGGTTGTCAGCAGCCACCAGGAGTCGGAAGGGGGACAAGAACCCTCCCACGTAGACTCAGGGAGCTAGGCCCCCGAAGCGTGAGGCAGTAGGCTAATGTCGTTTCCAAGCCCCGGGCTCCGTGGTGACTTGTTACAGCAGCTCTAGGAAGCTCAGACAGAAGGAAGCCAGAGAAGGGCAGGGCAGGCAGCTCCTGTCGGAGGGTGTGTGTGTGTGCACACGTGCGTGTGTGGGTGTGCCAAAAGCTTCTTAATACTGTATGTTATGCATATGTAACTTTGATAAAAAGTAGAAATTGATTAGATCTTGGAAATAAAAAACATTAACACAGACTTTATCGGATGCCCCACAGCTGTCTGGCTGAAGGGCCAGTGGGTGGGCTGGAGACTGAGCTTGGGAGACCATGGCCATGCTGAGCAGGCTGATGAGGGGAGAGGGCAGCTGGGACTGGGCCTACCAGTGGGCGAGTCCAGACAGAAGGGAGGGGAGACTGGCAGAACCAGGACCCGGAGTGTCCCAGAAGCAGACCAGGATACTGCAGTCATCCCTGATGTCACACAGTTAAGGGAAGATGAGCACTGAGCCAGGAACTGGAGAGAAGGGAGGAGGGCCACACGTGTAGTCGCTAACTGCATCTAAAATGCAGTGTGCAGTCCAGCATCGAAGGACAGTCTTCTTGCAGTGGCGAGGGAGAGTGCCTCTGAACCTAGGCTGCGGTAGTCACGCTGCGGTGAGAGGAGAGCCGAGCACAGCCTCTCGAGCGCCGTGGCCAGCTCTGGTGCCGAGGGATCTCCTGCTCCTGGGCCCTGGGCGGCCACAGGGGACCTTTGCTTGTAGTGGGGAGGCACTGGTAGGTGGCAATGTTTACAGACTTCTCTAAGATCAGAAGCTCTACTGGCCTCTCTGGAATAACTAAAGGGAGCATCCCACGAAGAACATCAGCGTCAGTCCCAGAATGTAACCTTGGACAAGATGTAAGTGGTGTGTAGAATAGTCAAAGTGAAAACTTGGTGGACTGGGGATGTAGCTAAGTGGTAGAGCGCTTGCTTAGTGTGCATGAGCCCTTGGTTTTGATCCTCAGCACTGCAAAAAGGAAAAGAAAAAAGTGTTGAAAAAAAACACCACTGCTGTGCACCGTGGCCCATGCCTATAATCCCAGTTACAGGAGGCTGAGGTAGGAGGATCGAAAGTTTGAGGCCAGCCTGGGCAACTTAGTGAAATCCTGGGCAACTTATCACCCAAATCCCACAACAGTGAAAATGTAACCAAAATAGAAATAGATGGCTAAACTTTCAAGCCAGCAGAACAAAAGGGTGGAAAAAGAAAACTTGATTAACCTCACAAAGGACGGGAAAAAATAGGGAGCTTGCAAATAGTAAATGCATACTTTCTAGCAGAAGTGTATATTGAGTATGGTTGGTTTTAACTTACTAAACCCAGAGCATCCCTAGGCTGATCAAAAAAAAAAAAAAAAAAAAAAAAAATCCAGCTATTGATGTTTAAAACACAGCACAGCTACCAGGGGCGGAAAATAAGCGCATGGGGAAGGACATGTGATGCTTAATTTGTCTTTAGGCACGTAGACAGCAGCCTCCTCTCAGGACCATGGGTTAGCCGTGTGGCTCGTGGGATTGCTCTTTGTTTTCTTTCTTTCTTGGGCTGAGGAAATAAGGGAGGTTTGTGCCACTATTTTATCTGAGCTCTGCAAACAAAAGCCTGTCCTTTATCACCAGATGATTCTGCTCCTTGGGTTACACAGGTGGCCCCGAGCACTAGTGCTGGTGGCAGTGACCTGCTAGAGCTTCCCTCGTTTCCTCTTTCCCAGTGACTTCGGGAGTGGGTGTCCTGTGACAGCTCTCGGGCCATGGCGGCCTTGGTGGAGTTGGACGGGCCTTGGTGGAGTTGGACGCCGTCAGGGGAGTGTTGCTGTGCATGCTCTGCAGTAACGCAGCAGGCTCAGCGAGAGGGAGCGTTGATGTGTGTTCAGTGTGATGTGTTTCCTAGTGCTTGGGCACAGAGTATCGGTCATGATTCATATTATATTTGCTTCTGAATTCATAGAGATGATCAAATTATTTATTGTTGCCTCCCTGCCCCTTTCTTTTCTGCTGAACCTTGTTTAGTTGTTTTCTCAGTTACTTTTAAAAAATCGTTTGTAGGTCCTATGGCCGGGCTCCAAAGATGATTCACCTAGAATCGAACTTTGTTCAATTCAAAGAGGAGCTGCTGCCCAAGGAAGGAAACAAGGCTCTGCTCACTTTCCCCTTCCTTCATATCTACTGGACAGAGTGCTGTGTAAGTATTGGTTCAGGCAGAAGAAAACGTTGGGAGAGGGTTGACGCCCTGTGGGGTGTGGGTGCGGAAGGCCAGTCTGGCCTTTCAGGATGCCTTTGGACTGTGCTCTTTCATCTTTGTTGCTCTGCGAGACACATGGCTGGGTCCTTGGGTGTCTCTGCTCCTGGCCAGTGTGTGGCACTCTGGGGACCCCAGTACATCTCAGTTCCCGTGTTCCCCGTCTGGTGTGGTCTCGTTGGTGTCTTGGGGCCACCAGGTTTGATGGGTTTGAGCTGTGTTTGATTCTTACTTCGGTGCCACTTTCGCGACCCTCCACCTCATGCTGTCCTTGGATCGTCACCATCTCATCTGCTTAGCTGTGTGGCCGTGTCCTCTTTCATTGTCTGGGTGGCTGTAGAGGGAGCACTCCAGACCTAGGTGTTTTGCAGCTGTGTATTTATGACCCGGACATAATTCTGGGTCCTTTCTTGCTGTGTGGGCTCTACTACGCATAAGTCATCACCGCGGGGACCTTTTAGCCTGCAGGCGGGTCTGCAGAGGTAGTTTTTTTGTGTTTTTATTGAGCTGGACTCTGGAGATCTGTGCCTGGTTTCCCCTGCACTTCACTTCATGTGCCTTTTCCCAGCAGCCACACGTGGGCAGCGAGCAAGCTAGTGTGTGTGAGACACTGCATACAGGGAGGCTCACTGGCCACTCAGCATTCAGGGCTTTGACTGAGGAGAATCACCTGAATCCCTCTGCTTGGCACCTACAAACTTCCAGGAGCAAAGCGGTGTTTGGCATAAACCACAGTTGTGCATGCACTCAGTATTGGCCCACTGAGGCCCTCCTGCTGTAGGCTGGTGGAAACCCTCCCGCAGTCCAGGTTCCAGATGCAGCCAGAGGCAGGTAGGCAGAGTGGCCATCCCAGCCTGCCAGGCAGCCCTTCTCTTCTTGACCCCTCATGCCTAGTGGCAGATTGGTCATTTGCCCCCAGTAGTCTGATTTCTTCCTAGTTCTGTTGCTTTCTCCCTTGATGACTAGTAAACCATCTCTGGGGAGCCACTCCAAGACTTCCAGTGCCCTGCTCCCCATCCAGCCTTATCACGCTGAGATCTGGCCTCCAGGGGCGACCCTTCTCTGAGCCGCTCTTTACCAACAGTCCTGAGCATCTGCCAGCCCGTCCTCTCCCCGAGGAAGGCCAGTGCATGTCCACTTCTTCAGGGTCATGGCCCCTGCCCTGTGCTTATTCTGATGCCAGGCTAGCCCACATTTGGCCAAGGAGAGTCACTTCAGCTGGCTCCTGTGTCCTTTAGAGCACTTTCTAACTCTTATGCATAACAAGGTATTCTAGGTTCTTGTAGCTTTTACTCGTGTGTTGGACACGGCTGTTTCTGTGGAGACCTTGTCCTTGGGCAGCGCATGTGCCCTGTGCTGTGGGAATGTTGCTCTGTCTCTGGCGTCTCGGTAGACAGAGCTGAGAGGGAGCGCCTAACAGATGGCGAGCTGATAGCGGTGCCTCCACGTGTGCCTCCACCCTCGGGCTTCTGCTGTGCCTTACCACGTTTACTCGTACTCACTCTCAGCAGCATCAGCTAGCTCCTGCCCACCCCCTTCCTGCAGCATGCGAAGGCGAACCTCAGAACCGCTGCATGGACCATGACTGAAGCAAGCCCAAGCGGGGCTCAAGCCTTTTGTGCACCGTGTGCTTCCCTAGACTGGCAGCGTGTCTGCAGAGCTTCGTCTGGCTGGGCTAGTCCTCCCCAGCTCAACCTTCCCGCGTTTGCCTGGCTACTCTCGCAGGTTTGATGGTGATGTTTTATTGGGATCCTGCTAAGTTCATAAGGCACCATGTGCAGAGCAAGCGTCTTGCTGGTGTCTAAGCCTCTAACCAGGAGCAAGGACTCTGCTTTGTGCACGCTTGCTCTTGTGTTGTGCATTTGCTGTATTTCTTGTTAAGTCTCTATGACGTTGTTGCTGCTTGTAAGTGGGGCTTCTGCTCCCATTGTATTGTCTAGTTATTTCTTGTGTATGTGAGGCTGCTGATGCATCTCCTTGTTAAGTAACCTTGCTGATTCCCTGATTGTGTGAAGCAGCTTCACCTTTGATTCTCTAGGCTCTGGAGTCCAGGCTTCTCCAGGTGCCCTGTCTTGCCACATGCAGAGGGAGAGAGTCGACTTTTTCAGTTTTTGTGGCTGGAATTTTATCTCTGATCTGACATTGTCAGATAGCGGAGGATGGGGGTGTGTCTGCCTTGCTCCTGACCTCTGTGGGATGCTGTCGCAGTTCCCATCAGTGGGTGCTGGCTGGAGGAAGAGGGTGTGCTCTTGTGGCCGTCCATTCCCACGTTCTCAAGAGTTTTTACTAGGCACGTGAGTTGCAGTTTATCAAAGGATCTGTCGGACTCGGTGGAGACGACCCCTGTTTCATCTTCGGATATCCGGAGTTGTTCTTGTGGGTTTCTTCTGTGGAACTAGGCCAGCATCCCTGGGTGGGGTCACACTTGGCTAGTGTCTTATTTCTTTTTCTTTTTTTTTGGTACTGGGGATTGAACTTAGGGACACTCGACCACTGAGCCACATCCCCAGCCCTTTTTTGTATTTTATTAGAGACAGGGTCTCACTGAGTTGCTAAGTGAGAACTTGCGATCCTCCTGCCTCAGCCTCCCAAGAGCTGGGATTACAGGTGTGTACCACTGCGCCCGGCTTCTTTTTTATAATTTAAAAAAAAATTTTTTTTAGATGTTGACGGACCTTTATTTTATTCATTTATTTATAGGTGGTGCTGAGAATTGAACCCAGGGCCTCACACATGCTAGGCAAGCACTCTACCACTGAGTCACAACCCTGCCCCTGGACCCACAACTTTTTACAGAGCATTTCCTTGGTAACTTTCTGGGCCCCTTCTGTGAAAGTTGGTCTGTTTCAGCCCTTTATTCATTTTAATAAGTCATATTTTCCTTAGAAATTATGCATCTCAGTTAAGGTTTATTATTACTGAGGTGTACATGCAAAGTAGTCTGTTTTGTGACTTTGAGAATGTGGCCCAGTGTCCCCATTATTTCTTCTGTATTTGTGCACTCATGTGCGCTCTCACGCTCTCTTCCTTCCTTCCTTCCTTAAAGTAGTAGTTTATTGATATTTTTTTTCAAAGAGCCAGGATTTTCATTTATTAATCTGATTTACTGTTAATTTTTACCTCATTAATTTCTGTTTTCATTATGTTATTTCTTTCTTTGTATTTTCTTGTGGTTTACTTTGTTCTTTTTCTAGTTCTTTAGAGTTTGAAATGTGTTTATTTTCATTCTTAAGTTTTTTTTGGTGGTGCTGGGGATTGAACCCAGGGCCTTGTGCATGCAAGGCAAGCACTCTACCAATTGAGCTGTATCCCCAGCCCCATTATTTTTCTTTCTTTTTATTTTTTTTTAATATTTTTTTTGTTTTAGTTGTACACAATGCCTTTATTCTTACATGGTGCTGAGGATCGAACCCGGGCCGTGCGCATGCTAGGCGAGCGCTCTACCACTGAGCCACAACCCCAGCCCCCAGCCCCATTCTTAAGTTTTGATTAATATCAGTCGTTAAAGTTATGAATGTTCCTTTAATTAATAGTTTAACTATATTACAGGGTTTATCCTTATTTTTCAGAAATTCCTTATTTTGTTTGTATTTCTCATTTCATCCAGTAGTTGTTTTACAGAAAGTTTTTTAGTTTCCAGAAGAAGATAAATTTTTAAAAATTTTCATTAAAAAAATTTCTGATTTTCTTGCATTGTGATCAGAAGTGTTCTTAGGGAGTTTCTGCCTTATGGCACTTAATTTTTCTCTGTGACCAAATAAATGATGAGTTTGGTGGACACTCGTGTGTGCCTGCAGTGTTGAGGCAGCTGTCTGCTAGGTCTCCTGTGCTGCTTGGGGCATTTGTGGCTTGGTTTTGTCCATTTGACCTGTCTTCAGCTGGCAGTGGTGTGGCCGTCTTCTGGTGGTGGGCTGTTCCTGTTCCTCTTGCGTCTTCTGTAGAGATATGGGTGTGTGTATTATCTGGTATGTGGCTGTTCGTGACTACCATGACTTTTAATGAGTGAAATGTTATTTACAAACATGGCTTCTCCTTAGTGTATCTTGCTTAGGAAGGTCTCATCTACCTGAAGATAGTAACTGATTTTCTCCTATTTTTTTTAATCTTTTTTTAATATTTAGTTTTTTAGTAATACCTTTATTTAATTTATTTATTTTTATGTGGTGCTGAGGATCGAACCCAGGGCCTCACACATGCTAGACGAGTGCTCTGCTGCTGAGCCACAACCCTAACCCCTATGTTTTTATTTTTGTTTGTTTGTTTTTGGTACAGGGGATTGAACTCAGGGGCACTCAACCACTGGGCCACATCCCCAGCCCTTTTTTGTATTTTATTAGAGACAGGGTCTCACTGAGTTGCTAAGTGCCTCGCCATGGCTGAGGCTGGCTTTGAACTTGCGATCCTCCTGCCTCAGCCTCCCAAGTGCTGGGATCACAGGCGTGCGCCACCACGCCCAGCTTGTTTTCTTTTAATAATTTTAGAACTTGTGGCTTATGTTTGATCTGATAGCTTCAAGTTATTTTTCTGTAGGTATTCTGTAGGTAGGAGCTGTGGGGTTGAGGGTCTAATTTTCTGGTCTTAAATGGGCAGCAAATTGGCCTAACACTATTTCATAAGTCTTTTTTCTATGCATTGGATACATCAACTCAGTTTTAAATCAGCACCCTGTGTGTATAATATTCTTGGACACTTCTGTTGATCATGGTCTAGTTTGGGCTGGAATTAGGCTTATTTATTTATTTATTTATTTATTTATTTATTTATTTTTAGTTATAGATGGACACATGCCTTTATTTTATTTATTTATTCTTATGTGGTGCTGAGGATTGAACCCAGTGCCTCACACGTGTGAGGCAAGTGCTCTGTCACTGAGCCACGACCCCAGCCCTAGAATCAGGCTTTTAATTATTATATCTTAGTAATATGTATTGATATCTGTTCTTTTAAAATAAGCCTCTTGGCTGGTACACATTTTCTCTTTTGCATGTCAAAGGCGCAAATTATACTTTTGAGCGTGGCTGAACCAGCGTGTCCTGTCCCGCCTGTTCCTCTCTGTGTGACAGGAACTCACTCTCTGTTGAGAGGGTTGGCCTTTGCCTCCTCAGGTTGAACTTGGGTGGGCCTCTGGTGTGCAGAGAAGTCACCAGAACATGCCGTGCCTTCTGCTGGGCCCTTTGTTCTCAGAACCAGCTGCCCTTCTGTGGGACGTCAGCTCGCCAGGGGAGGGATCCCTGGGAAGGCCTCCTGGCCCAGGCTCTGCCCACCAGTGGGGCAGAGACCAGCTTGTAGATCCCTGCGCAGCATGAGGACTCGGGCCACTGTGCTTGGAGTGGAAAAGAAAGAGAGGGGCAGAAGGGGTTTTGACTGGGATCACCACTGTGGTTTCACTCAGAAGAACCTCGACAGTCGTCTTTTTTTTTTTTTTTTTTTTTTGGTACTGGGGACTGAACTCAGGGGCACTCGACCACTGGGCCACATCCCCAGCCCTTTTTTGTATTTTATTAGAGACAGGGTCTCACTGAGTTGCTAAGTGCCTCGCCATGGCTGAGGCTGGCTTTGAACTCGCGATCCTCCTGTCTCAGCCTCCCAAAGTGCTGGGATTACAGGCGTGCGCCACTGCGCCCGGCTTCTTTGTGCCTTTTTAAATAGCTTTTAGTCACAATATCTTTTACAAAGTTTTGCTTTTTTTTTTTTTTTAGTACCAGGAGTGAACCCAGAGAGGCTCAACCACTGAGCAACAGCTCCAGTCCCCTTTCTTCCTTCCTTCCTTCCTTCCTTCCTTCCTTCCTTCCTTTCTAATATTTTATTTAGAGATGGGGTCTCATGGAGTTGCTTAGGGCCTCGCTGAGTTGCTGAGGCTGGCTTTGAACTCATGATCTTCCTGCCTAGCATCCTGAGCTGCTCGAATTACAGGCAAGTGCCACTGCACCTGCCACAAAGTCTTGCATTTTTATTCTTAGGCTGTTTTTGTGGTCATTATGAATGAGATTTTTTCCTTAGAATTATATTCTAGCAGGTAACCTGCTTTTTTAAGTTAATCTCTACTTTTGTTTATTAAAAAGGTGCCTAGAGCTGGACGTGGTGGCGCACGCCTGTAATCCCAGTGGCTCTGGAGGCTAAGGCAGGAGTATTGTGAATTCAAAGCCAGCCTCAGCAATTTAGGGAGGTGCTAAGCAACTCACTGAGACCCTGTCTCTAAAAAAAATACAAAATAGGGCTGGGGATGTGGCTCAGTGGTCGAGTGCCCCTGAGTTCAATCCCTAGCACCCCTCCCTCAAGAAAGGTGCCCGGAGTCAGTTGGCAGAGTCGAGGGCTTTAGCACAGGTGACACTGTGGTAGCAGTGTTTGCTTGGTTCAACCAGCAAGTCCCCAGTCTGGCATGCTCTTGCTTGCAGGAGGGTGTTAAGCTTCAGTGCAGTGTGTCCCTCCAGCCTGGGGTGGCGCTGCCAGTGCCTCCTGGGCCTGGTGACTTGTGTGTTGTCGCTGTTAGATGAGATCACCTTCCCTCGCCTGTGGTGACTGCTCTGTGCTCTCCACACCCCTCTGGAGAGGTGCGACCTCACGGTATGACGGGCAGGTCTGTGGTGGCCTGCTTCCAGCTCTGTGCCTGCAGAAGCCTTTGCTGTGCCTTCCTTTCTGAAGGAGATGTTTACGGGACGGGAGTTCTGGTTTGGCAGCCCCTGCCTGACTCCTGGACTTTAAAGATATTGCTCCTCTGACTTTGGTTTCCATGGATTCTCATGAGAGACTCCATTTCTGCTTCTGTTGCTTTGATTCTAAAGTGGTTTTTTCTCTTTTGGCATTTTAGGATTTTTTTACTTTATCTTTTTTTTTTTTGTACCGGGGGTTGAACTCAGGGCACTCGACCCCTGGGCCACATCCCCAGCCCCTTTTTGTATTTTATTAGAGACAGGGTCTCACTGAGTTGCTAAGTGCCTCGCCATGGCTGAGGCTGGCTTTGAACTGGCGATCTTCCTGCCTCAGCCTCCCAAGTGCTGGGATTACAGGCGTGCACCACCGCGCCCACCTACTTTATCACTTTTTTGAGTTTGATTAATGATCTGCTTTGGAATAGATTTCTTCATATTTCTGAAGGGTTTGGGGGCTTTATGATTCTAATGTTGGGAAAAATTTTGGTCATCATTTCTTCAAATATTTTTTCTTCTCCCTTTGGACACGGAGTTGGAGAGTGTCAGTTGACGACTGATGGAGTGGTTTGTGGCCCCTGGAAGTCCCACAGGTCTGGTATGCATTGATGTTTTTTCAGACCACCCCCCTCCATCCCGGCTCCTGTCCCCGCCCCTGTTTCATTTGGACAGTCTCTGTGGTTTGTCTTCTTGTCAGCAGATTTTTTCTTCTGCATTGTTCAGTCAGTCTGATTTTCTTCTAGTGCATTTCTCCTTTAGACATAGTTTTTGTCTCTAAAGGGTGCGTGGGGGTCTCTCTCCCACCTCGGCCCCTACTTCTGGAGCCCACGAGCTGTGCTGCGTGGGGCGACGTTAAGCGCTCTGTGTCGTGCAGGGCCTGTTTCTGTTGGGTGGCTTCTCCTTGTATGCATCGTGTGTTCTTCCTTCTTCTTCTGTCTGCCATCGCTTATTAGATGACAGACATTGTGAATTTTGCCTTGTTTGATGCTAGGTGGTGTTATAGTCTTCTAGATTTTCTTGAGCATCATTCAGTTGGAATCCTTTGTTAAGTTTGATTCTTCCGGGTGTGGCTTCTGACCTGGTGCTGAGGAGCGGTGCTGAGGCCAGGACTAGTTCTCAGTGCCGTGGCAAGGACCAAGTTCTCTAGGTTTTCATCTGCGGCAGTGGACCCTGGTCCTGCCCTTGGGTGGGTGCCCAGCACTGGTGCCTCGGGTGCTGGCTGGTGGCTTTGTCCTGCCTGGGGTGGTTCTCACATGTGCTTGCTGAAGGGTCTCTGGAAACACCCGAGGTCTTTGTGCTGTGCCCCCCTCGCCCGTGCCCTGGCCTGCGTGGCCTGGCCTCCTGCGCTGCCTGGACCCTTACTCTACGTCCTGCACCTGGGGGTCGGCCAGCCTTTCCTCCGCTCCCCTCCCTTGTGGGGAGGCCTGGGATGCCCATCGCACCCCGCTGGGACACGTGGAGGCCCCTGCCTGCTTCTCGTCTCTCGGGAGCCACTGCCCTTCACTGCCAGGTGCTGAGAGCTGTTGACGCCCGCTTGTGTTTCCTGGCTCTTGTCTCGCTGTGTCAGGCGCCATGCGTATCTGGTCCTCCCCTTGGCTGAAGGAGGCCCGCTTCCTGGTTGGTACCGTGTGCCCTCCTTTTCGTTTTCAGTGGAGGGTGACTACTGCTGTCCTTATAGACGTGAACACTCAGTTGTCGCTGACTTGGGTCCCGGGAGCGCTGGAAGCGTGCTTGCTCTCCGAGCTCTTCCCGTCCTCCCCTTGTCTCACCCTGGGGCCGGCGACTCCAAGGGACTCTGGGTCCGCTTGTCGGAGAACAGAGCTGAGAAGCCAAGACCTGAGCGAGGGGTGCTCTGTGCTAGCTGTGCCCGCCGGCGCAGCTGGAGAGCGTGTCGCGCACACTGCCCACCCAGGCGGCACGATCCCGCCTGCACACCGGCTGGCTCCCCTCTTCCCACCGTGGCAGCTCCCGTCTCCCGTGGGAGAGCCTGGCACGTGTCCTCCCGAGTGTTTGCTTATTTGCGTCACCCTGTGACTGACCTTCCTCCCGTCCTGCTGTCCTGCTCCGCCAGGTGATGCCCCAGCCCTGCACTTGGCTGACTGCACGCTGGACCTGTCCGCGGCACGCCTTGCTTGATCTGTGGTCATCTCCTGCAGGGATGCCTCTTTGCCCTGCTTGGTCTCTGACTCCCCGCGTCAGCCTCCCAGATCCTTCCTCACTCGGAGTCCCGCAGCTTGGCCACGCCTCCCTCTACTACTGCCCGGGCGTCCTCCTCCTGCAGCTGAGCGCCGGCCACTGGGGCGGCCCCTCCTGTGTGGAGGCACCTCATCCGCCAGGCCTGGGCGCCTGCCCTGGCCTGCTGCCCCGTCACCTCCTGTGCTGACATGGTGCCCCCGCTGATCGTGGCTCGTCCAGTGTTCACGTTGTCTTCTTCAGAGACCTGTCGCCTCCCTGCCTCCACTTGGCTTCCTGAGGGCCCCTGAGGCGTTGGGAACCCTCCTTACTTGCTCGCTGTGAGGAGTGACAGCTGTCCAGAGCCGTGACCCGCCTCAGGACTGTCTGGAACACTGGCTCTCTCTGTCCCGCCCTCTAGTGGAAGGTGTCCTCTGGGGAGTCCCTGAAGACCGGCACTGAGAGCTGCTCTGGTGCCCCTTCAGGGTGCGGCTGCTCCTCCTAGTGCAGACACCTCCAGCCGGGACCTAGGTGGGGCGGCCGTGGGGCACTGTGGGCTTCACAGCAGAGCAGCGCGGCTTGCGCCAGTGCTGAGGACCAGGAGCTGGGCAGCGCTGCAGTAACGGACTCCCAGTCCTCTGGCCTGCTGGTCTCACACCAGAAACAGTGCACATGGCACGTGTAAGATCAAGCCCTGAAACCTGCCATGCTTGGGAAAATGTGCAGCACGTGATTAAGTTGGTGCTGCACATTTACTCACAGAAAATGGATTTGGAGGGGGTACCAGGTATTGAACTCAGGGGTGCTCAACCACTGAGCCACAGTCCCACCTCTATTTTGTATTTTATTTAGAGACAGGGTCTCACTGAGTTGCTTAGGGCCTCCCTGTTTGAGGCTGGCTTTGAACTCGAAATCCTCCTGCTTCAGCCTCCCAAGCTGCTGGGAAGAATATTGTTTTTTTTCACAAGATGGTTTTCCTCTTAATTTTCAAGTAAAGATCTTTTGGGGTCATATTTGCTTCTAATTTAAACCAGGATATATTTTCTTAAATCAGTATAGAAATGATGAGTACTGCCTTTTGGAACTTCCTATTCAGTGATTTAGCCAAAGGAGGGACTAGATGTAGGATTTAAGATGTGATTCATTTGTGACCGGTCAAGTCCGCACACATCTGCCTGAGCACTGTTCACATGTTCTTGGGGACATGGGGTGGGATGGTATGGAGGAGCTGCTGAAGGGGGGGAGGTCGGGCTGGCCGCAGCTCTGTGGTGGAGCACCTGCCTCACGTGTGTGAGGTCCTGGTCAGTCCCCGGCACCTCAGAAGTGGCTGTGTAAACAAGCAGATGAGGGGAAGTGTGTATCTGAACATGACCATTGTTTCCACAGATTTTTATATGCTCAGTTTTGAGAAATGTGTCTTGATTTGAGATCTTCTAAGTGTAAATGGAATTAGAGTCTGCTGAGTGGTTCATGGCTCCTAAGGCCATCACCGCGAAGTCACCATTGAGAAGGAGATGTGTGGCTTCCTGGTTTGGGTTGGAGAGCACTGTGCTGACCCCGGGTGCTTTTCTGTGGGGGGATGCTTTCTGCCATGCTCAAGTTTGGGACTGTGAGGGAGCGGAAGAACTGGGTTTCGAGGAGCAGTGTGGCTCCCCACCAACTCCTGCAAGGTGGAGTGGCATTGGGGGCCATATTGCAGGCTGCCTTGCCGTGGTGTGGCCCGCAAAGGGCTTCAGGTTGGAGCTGATCTGGGGGCTCCTGTAGAAGAAAAGGTCGTGGGCAGCCACAGGAGGCCACCCTGGGGTTGTGCGGGCAGGCTCCCAGAGGCATGGCCAGCACAGGACAGTGTGGCAGTCCTGTGTGATGGGCACAGAGGCCCTGTGGTGGCCCTGGGAGCTTTGTGGAGAGCTCTGCCCTTGGTGCCCTTCCCTGCTCGCAAGCCCTCGCTGCCCACAGGCCTCTGGTGTTCTGGAGAGTGCTCTGGGCCAGGTGCCGAGCTGTGCACGGTACCCGAGCTTGGCGCCCTGGGCTCTCGGCCCACTCAGTGTGTCAGCACGCCGTGGTTGCTCAGTCATCCCACACACTGTGCTGTAGGAGCTGAAGGCCTCAACTCACTCTCACGGCGGCGTGTTAATTTCTAGGATACGGAAGTGTACAAAGCTACAGTAAAAGATGACCTCACCAAGTGGCAGAATGTCTTGAAAGCTCATAGCTCCGTGGACTGGTTAATAGTGGTGATTGAGAATGATGCCAAGAAAAAAAACAAAACCAACATCCTTCCCCGAACTTCTATTGTGGACAAAATAAGAAATGATTTTTGTAACAAGCAGAGCGACAGGTAAGTGTGTCTTCACTTTTCCTCGTTTGGTTGGTTCTGGGTGGAGCAGGCCGCTGCTTCCTGGCGGTCCTCAGTGTCCACTCAGCAGCCTCTGGGGAACAACGGGGCGCTGGTCCCACCCTCTAGGAGTCCCGTCAGGCCAGGGAGCTGTAAGTGGTCACCCCCCGAGGGTGCTGCTGGCAGGGGAGGCTCCAGGTCCCGGATACGCTGGCAAGAGCACACGGGGCCCCTTTCTGAAGCCTCGCGGGCTCCGTGTTGAGCAGCGTCCTTAGACTTGTGGTTTTTAGACCATGGGTGTGTTTCTCTGTCCACTGTGGCGAGTCCCTACTGAGAGCTCCGGAGGGGCTGTAGGTGCCGCCCTGCCCGGGCCTCAGGCTCACCTCCCTCTGCTGCTCTTGCTGCTCTTGCTGCCTCTCTGCCTGGCTTCGTCATGTGTCCCAGCCTGGCACTTGCCCGCACTCCGGCCATAGGGGTCAGTGCTGAGCGTTCTCTGCCCTGGCACGACAGGCCGTCCTTCCCATGGCTGCCTCATGGCAGGGGCTGCCAAGGAGGTTTCCCGTGCTGTGAGAGCCATGGGAAGGGATGCGGCCTGGGCTGGGAGGTGTCCCGGGACAGGAGGAGGGTAGCGCAGCATGGGGGAGGTGAGGGAGGAGCAGGGCGGAGCGGCCTGGAGTGCCACCCAGCCAGGGCCGTGCCTGTCTTATTGCGTGGGCAGTCTGTGTGTCGGTGGTCCCCCAGTGAGCGGGCAGTTCTGGGCGTCTTCATGTTCCCCATAATACCCGGCACATGGTAATGTTCAGACTTATTCACACACGGATCAAATAAAGCCTTGCGGCGTGGAGGTCCCGTCTCACTGTAGTTCCACGCAGCCTACGCTCATGGGAGCTTTTCTTAAGGAGTATTTGGTGCCAGTTAGCCACTATCGCAGGTGACATAGCTGAGCGTATGTCCCCAGGGGCTCAGGCATGCTCACAGATGTCTTGAGCAGAGCATGGAGCAGGGACTTGAAAGCCCAGCTGCAGGGAGGCTGCGTTATATGGCCAAGAAGTGTCGGTGTCAAGTGTCGTGAGTAGAGAGTAATGCTGCGGCCATCAGTCTGAACTTAGTAAGTTTCCAGGTGTGTAATGTTTTTTCCAAGGTGCCTATTGCTTACTATTAATTCTATGTTTGCAATTTTTACCTAAATACCAAAAGTATGTTTCTACTGAGCCCATTTAAAAATAACTTGCTTTTTGATGACTGTTCTTTTATACTCACAACTTACTGAAAATTTAAGAAAAAAATTTTTTTGGTAGTTGTGGATGGACAGCATGCCTTTATTTTTTAATTTTTATGTGGTGCTAAGGCTCAAACCCCGTGCCTTACATGTGTGAGGTAAACACTTTGCCACTGAGCTATCGCCCCAGCCCAGCTTACTGAAATCTTTAACATTTCATTCTCAATAAGTTAAACATGCTTTATGCCATTTTGATTTTAATTGAATTGCAGTCTTTTTTTTTTTTTTTTTTTTTGGTACTGAGGATTTGGTCCTCAGGGGCACTAAACCACTGAGCCACATCCCCAGCCCTTTTTTGTATTTTGTTTAGAGACAGGGTCTCACTGGGTTGCTTAGTGCCTTTGAACTCGTGATCTTCCTGCCTCAGCCTCCCGAGCTGCTGGGATTATAGGTGTGTGCCACTGTATCTGGCTAAATTGCAGTCTTTTAACAAACGCACGCGCGCGCGTGCGTGTGTGTGTGTGTGTGTGTGTATTTTTTGTGTGTGTGGTGCTGGGGATTGAACTCAGGGCTTTGTGCATGTGAGGCAAGCACTCTACCAACTGAGCTATATCCTGAGCCCCACTTAACATAAAAAGCTGGGTTTGATTCTCATAAATTTGAATATAGTAGTCTCTATTGACACTTATTTTGTAACAGTATAATGTCTATTCTTTGAAAATATGGCCCTGAAGTGGCTCACAGTGTTTTTAGCTTTGTACATGTGTTTAGTTTTTGATTATGTTACTTGGTAGAGTCATTGGAAAAGGGTAATGAGCTAAGAGAAAATGGAAGTCAGCTTTTAAGAAGCAGGAGTGCCCAAGGGCATAGGAGGGCACAACCAGTTCAGTGGCCTGGGCTGCAGTAAGAGGAATTGAGGCAGGTGCTGAGGGGCCTTGGTCCCCCTCTGCTGGGTGGAGAGATGCAGGTTCCATCCTGCCAGCAGGGAGCTGACAGCTAAGGAGGCAGGCTCAGGAGGGCTGGGAGCAGCGTGCGACGTGGTCACCATGCTTGATGAGTTCCCCAGGGGCGGTCTGAGGCCAGGGCCCCTCGGGAGTCCCTCTCCCCCTTTCTAGTCCACTGTGTATAGACTGTCTTTGGAACCCCTGCATATCTACTGCCCATGCGCAATGGGCTGGTTGGCCCTACGTCACGAACAGTTCTCACTGGTGGGAGAGGAGGGAGGTGGGGCGGGAGGAACTGGAGAAGCCTTACAGATAGGCCCTGGTGTCTTTGCAGGTGTGTTGTGCTGTCCGACCCTTTGAAGGACTCTTCTCGAACTCAGGAATCCTGGAATGCCTTCCTGACCAAACTCAGGACATTGCTTCTTATGTCTTTCACCAAAAACCTAGGCAAGTTTGAGGATGACATGCGGACCTTGAGGGAGAAGAGGACTGAGCCGGGCTGGAGCTTCTGCGAGTACTTCATGGTGCAGGTACTTGACTGATGGAATGGCTGGACGGTTCCTGCCACGTTCCCCTTCCTTCCTGAGCAAGGCAGCCTTCCCAGGTAGTTGTCCTGGGCCTGGTTTTAAGAACAGATGGTGCAGTAGCCAGAGCGGACTCTCCCTTCCTAGTTGGAGCAGCAGAAGGGGGAGATGGTGTCTGCAGGTGTCCTGCTGTTGGGCTCAACCCTGCTTCCTACAAGGGCTGGGTCCTCAGCATGGTCTTGGGCTTGCCGGGCCTCGGGTCTTCTGGGTGTCTACCGTGAGTCAGGTGGGGGCTCCAGCAGTGGGCTGGGCCTGAGCTGGAGGTGCCTGTTCCTGCCTGGTGGGCATCGCAGCTGAGGATGGCTTCTGTGGGTGTTTCCTCCGTGGTTTTGTTTTGTGACCTGGGTTCTAATAAAGACTTGGGTTAAGCTGGTACTTTGTTCTAATTTGCTAAAATGTTTGGGCTTTTAAAATTATAGTTTCAGAGTCAGTTCTTTTATCTTGTTAAGAAAATTCTTTAGTCAAAAAAAAAAACAAAAAAACAAAAAAAACTTGGGAATTCAACCTAACAAAAGAAGTGAAAGACCTAAAGAAAGAAATTAAAGAAAATTCTTTAACACGGGACATGTCTGGGTAGCAGTTGCATTTGGGAGTGTGGAGTGTGGCAGGTGTTGCTGGCAGGGTTCCTGCTCCTGCCCACCATCTCCTAAGGGGGAAAGCCCAAGCTTCACTGGTAGATACCATTTCGTTGGTTACTGAAGAAATGGTGCCCTTTGAATAAGCATAGGACCCATTCTGATGAACAATCTTTTTTTTTTAGTACCAGGGATTGAACTCAGGGGCACTTGACCACTGGGCCACATCCCCAGCCCTTTTTTGTATTTTACTTAGAGACAGGGCCTCACTGAGTTGCTAAGTGCCTCGCCATTGCTGAGGCTGGCTTTGAACTCACAATCCTCCTTCCTCAGCCTCCTAAGTGCTGGGATTATAGGTGTGCGCCACCACGCCCGGCCTGATGAATAATCTTGAATGTCATTTTTTATTCCGGGACTTAGGTCTTAGGGACATGTGAAGACTTGGTACCTGGTTGGGGCTCTGAGCATGCCGGCAATGCTCTGTGTGGTCGCTGCACTGCAGGCCTTTCTGCTTGTCCTGGCTCTTCACTCTTCACGCTTATCGGGCACAGTCTCTGGGAATTAATGAAGGAAAGGGAGAGGTTACAAAAGTGAGGGTGCTGGACTAGCAGGGAGGTGCCAGGGTGAACCTGAGATGGATGTGTGAGTGGGTGGGTTCAGAAATGGGCACTGTGTGGGGAGGGCTCATGTGCAGGTGTGCATTTCCTTGCTCTGGCCCCAGACAGGCCTAGAAGCAGCGGCACTCCAGAAGCAAGGGGCACACGTGCACCCAGATCCTGGTTTCTGAACTTCACCTCCAGTAACAGGGAGCAGAGCTCCTTGGAGACGCGGCTTACACCTGGGCCAGGGTGGCAATATAGGGAGGGTCCTGGATGCAGGCAGTGAGGTGTACACAAGGGACAGGGCATCAGAGGCTGCAGGCATCATCTGAGGGAGCTGCTGAAGGCCGGGGCAGCAGTGGGGAGGACAGGACTGGGCGTGTCCCAGGGAGCAAAGTTCACCTCCACACAACATGTTAATGGGGATACTTGGTGATAAAGTCAGTGGAGCAGGAGGTCCAGCTCTTCCATCCAGGAGCCCAGGCCAGCGGCAGGTGCAGCACAGGGCTTCTGAGTCTGCAGCGGGAGCACTGTTGAGCTCACAGTGGGAGGCCCAGTGCAGGCCCCAAACCAGCCAGTCCAGGCCAGCAGCACCTGCAGTGAGACCTGCTTGTCAAGAGGTGTGAGGAAGACACGTGGTCCTTGCTAAAACACAGTCTCATAGTCACAGGAAAACATCGGATGAACCCAGGTTGAGGGACACTAGACAGAGTCACGCCGCCAGCCCTCTTCCAAGGTGCCACGGTCAGGAAGGACTGCAGAGACTGAGGGCAGCAGTGGCCGGGTGTCGTGCGGAGTCCTGGTGGGATACAGAGCAGAGCAAGGGCTGTTGGTGGAAGAGCTGGCAGGGTTCAGATGAGGCTGCGTGCCGGATGGTGCTGTGCTGAAGATTCCTGGTTTGGTAAGGGAGCTCCTGCTAGATATGGACGTTTGGGGAAATGGAGGAAGGGCTAGATGAGCTCTGCACGTTCCAGGGCAGCACTTCTGCATGTCTCGAATGAGTTCATTGGTGCAGGCGAGCAAGGAGAAGACCTCTGGCGCGTGCTGTAGCACGACGGGCTTTGAGGACGTTGTGCTCAGTGGAAGAACCAGCGAGGACAGACACGAGACCTTAGAGCTGAGGACCTGGGAGCAGTGCGGTTTGTGGGTAGTAGGAGGAGGTGCCAGCAGCAGGGGTCCCTGGGGAGTCGTGGTCTAATAGGGACAGAGTTTCCATGTGGAAGTGGGTCACACAGCAGTGTGCATGTGCTTAGCACTGCTGAAGTGCCATTCAGAAATGGTCAATATGGCAGAGGTTATCACTGCTGAAGAAGTCAGCATCGCTGTGCTCGTTCTCAGGAATACTTCACAAAGAAAAGAAAGGCAAGGCAGGGTGGCCGAGCAGCTCCCTGTGAGCATGCCCGCCAGTATGTTGAGGGCTGTAGGACACAGCTGGGGTCTGGAGGGAGCAGGCCGGGCCACAGTGGAGCTTACAGCTGGCACTGAAGCCTGCTGACCATGCTGGGCCTCGTGCACGCTTTACAGACAGGATTCTAACCCTCACACAGAAACCTCAGCCAGGGCACCTTTATCATCCTGATAAGGAGCCTGTGGCCCAGGGTGCCAGGGAACCCAGCTGCAGCTGGAAAGTGCGGACCTAGCTTTGGACGTCTCAGGATCTCCAGCATGGCCCAGGCCCGGGGCTTGGAGGCGTCTGCAGACAGGGGAACTGGCTTCCACACGCTGACTGCCGGGGTGTAGCCGTGTGGCGCGTGTGCACCCTCCTGGCTCTGCCTTAGACACGCAGTGGGGAAATCAGAAAAAAAGTCCTCCCTGACTGTCTCTGCACATCTGTTCATCCAACACGTGGCAGGTTGTCCTAGGTGCTGGGGCCGGTCCATGTGCGGCTTTGGTGAGCTCGCAGCACACGGGTGGGGTGTGAGCCCTGGAGCCCAGCTGCCTGTCCGTGCCGGGCAGGCTCGGAGGAGGACGGCCACGCGCAAGGAGGCGTTGGGGCCTCGCCGAGCAGGCGACAGCCACACTGAAGGAAGTTGAAGAGCAAGCCATGTGGGTATTTGAATGAAGTGTGGAGAAGTACCGCAGGCCAGGGATGTGTGAGGACAGGTGGGGAGCTGTGTGGTGGCTGAGTGAGGTCCCAGAGGCAGTGCAGGAAGGGTGGGGGCTGGCCCTCGGGGCCTGGGGATCTCTCACAGACTCGGACGAGTGGCTGTGACTGAGGTCAGGGCACTGGGAGAGCAGGGGGGGAAGACTGGAGTCGGGTTTGGGCGCGCAGACGTGAGGTCTCTGCACCCTGAGATGCATTCAGCTCGCAGCTGGGGCCTCAGGTCTGGCCTGGAGGGAAGAATTGGGTATTCTTGAGGCGCAGGTGCCACCCTTGGTAAGCTCACCAGAAGGCGGTCTAGAGAGTCTAGGAGGAGACCTGCAGGGGAGCCCCAGGGGCTCCAGCAGAGAGCCTGAGGGGACAAGAGGGGCCAGCAAGCAGGCCAAGCAGGAGTTGCAGCCAGGAGCAGGGAGCTGCAGGGGCGTGGGAGAGGTGAGGAGGGCCACGTCGTGCGTGCCGGGGCCAGCTGTCCAGTGCTGCTCGTGGGCCAGGGCTCCTCTTCCTGCCTTATTCCTTTCTGGTCCCCTCCCCTTGCACGCACAGGTGCTGACATCGTCAGAGGCTCTTCTGCTCTGGCGGCACGAGCTCACCTAGAGCGCTGTGTGCTCGCTCTCCTGCCCTTCACGGCCCCTGTGGCTTCAGAAGGCTGACTGACGTCTCTTGGTGCAGGAGGAGCTCGCCTTTGTCTTTGAGATGCTGCAGCAGTTCGAAGATGCCCTGGTGCAGTACGATGAGCTGGACGCCCTGTTCTCGCAGTATGTCGTCAACTTCGGGGCAGGGGGTGAGTAGATGTCGCAGCAAGTCTCTCTCAAGTTCCCCACGCTCGAGTGGTCTGTTCACCCCATGGTCCATCCTTGTTTGTGGTGTTACGCAAACCGTAGAGGAGATGGTCCCACAGTTCCTGCGGGGTATAAAACGAGAAGTAGGAATGGGTCACTTTCACTTTTAGGGGAGTGGACAAAGCACTTAACCAGCTGTTTGCAGTGTGAAGTCTGATCGCCACAGCCTCACTGCCCGCTGCCGGCACTTCTGATGGCAAGCCCCAGCACCACCAAGTAGACGTCTCTCTTGGTTTGGGTTGTAGGACTTGAAGTCCATTGCTGTGAGTTTTAAGTGACACCACTGTGATGGGCATTCATCAGTCTTTTTAAAAACCTTTAATTAGCCGGGCACGATGGCACACGCCTGTAATCCCAGCAGCTCAGGAGGCTGAGACAGGAGGATCACGAGTTCAAAGCCAGCCTCAGCAACTTGGTGAGGGGCTAAGCAACTCCGTGAGACCTTGTCTCTAAATAAAATGCAAAATAGGGCTGGGGATGTGGCTCAGTGGTTGAGTGTCCCTCAGTTCAATCCCTGGTAACCACCCCCCTCAAAAAAATATATATCAATTAATTAATTAGTTTAGGGCAATTTAAAACACCAAAGCAAGCCTGGACCAAGCTTTGTGGCCAAGCGACAAGCTTGCTTTAGCACACTTATCGAGGGTCTCCACATGCCAGGCACGGTTCTAGTACCGTGAGGACCTCGTCCCCTCCTTCATGGAGTGTACGTGGAAGACACACACTCTGTGTCTGGTAACAGCACGCAAAGGCTGTGGAAGGGGACACACTGAGACAGGCATCTGGGACAGCTCCTCTGGGCAGATGGCTTTGACACAGAGACCTGCATGGAACGTGGGAGTGACCATGAGGACCCTTGGGGTGGGGGATCTGGCAGAAGGTGCTGCCGGGTGGGGAGTGGCCAGTGTGCACGCCAGCAGCCCGAGCAGGAGCCGCGGCCGTGGAGGCGCTGGGAGCCTGCGCTGGGCAGGGGTGTAGCACTGCCACACCATGCTGGCCGTCTTCACAGGAGCCAAACAGACCTGGCAGTAGCACCTCTCTTTTGGGGCAAGAAAAATAGGTTAAGCAGGTTTTTTTTTTTTTTTTCAAAGATGGAATGACTTGGGGCTGGGGTGGTGGCCCAGTGGTAGAGCGCTCGCCTAGCGCGTGCGAGGCGCGCTGGGTCCAAGCCTCAGCACCACATAACCATAATAAAGGTGTTATGTCCAACTACAACTAAAAAACATTTAGAAAAGATTGGATGATTTGTTACTGTAGTCTCTTACATTTATTTTAAGATCATATTTGAGTGTCAGGGCTATAAGTTAAAAGGGGAGCCTTGTTGACATTTTGCCTCGCTGGGGTCTTTCCCTCTGCTGCTGCCGTCTCCTCCCGTGCCTGTGCTCCTGTCCTCCAGGAGTGCGCTTCGTATTTGATGTGGTTGACCTAGGGAAATAAGTAAAGGGAAACCTGGAAAGTGGTGAAGACCCAGACACCAGGGTGGCCAGGTGAACAGGCTGTGTCGACAGGCAGAGGTGAGGCGGCCTGCCACACCCCTCCGAGGCCTCAGCCTGGCTGGCCCGGAGCTGCCGAGTTCCCAACTCCAGCCTCTCGGTGTCTGCATGGCTGCCCAGGTAGTTCTGTTCCTGCTTAGGACTCCCGGGCCTGGTAAGATGGTGTGCCTTGCTGCCTAGACTCTCAAACCCTGTGCTCAGCCGCGGGATGCCAGGACCCGGAGGCCTTGCTCATGGGACCCACCCCATCCTGTGGCACTAGCCAGTGCGTGGTGTGTTGGCGAGAGTGGCTGGTTGCAAAGCTGCCTGCTCTTCCACGAGGGCTCTCGGTCCTGTGCAGGAGCCTCGGCCAGGTGAGGTGCCCGAGGTCAGCAACTTTCATGATGTGTATTTGTTTAGATGGTGCCAACTGGCTGACTTTTTTCTGCCAGCCGGTGAAGAGCTGGAATGGACTGGTCCTCCGCAAGCCCATAGATATGGAGAAGCGGGAGTTGATACAGAGGCAAGAAGCCACCCTGTTGGACCTGCGCAGCTACCTGTTTTCGCGCCAGTGCACCCTGCTCCTCTTCCTGCAGCGGCCGTGGGAGGTGGCTCAGCGGGCCCTGGAGCTGCTGCACAGCTGCGTGCAGGAGCTGAAGCTCTTGGAAGTGAGTTAGCTCCTCTCCCCACTTTCTTGCCCTGGACTCTCCACACAGGAAACTCTGAGCTGTGACCTTCCCCAAACTCTCCATGCCGTGGAACTGGCTGCCTTTTCTGCATGGCCTTGAATTTTAGTTGACTGTCTGCTTAGTTACTTTTTGCGTAGATCAAGTGCTCAGAAGTCTAGTTTCACTGTCCATGTGGTGACATTCACACTGGCCAAGTCAGCCTCTCAGGTTGGTCTCTGTGTCACTTGTAAGGTGACTGTGGCTTACACCAGGGGAGCGGCCTTCCCTGATAGATGTCACTCACTTCCCTGATAGATGTCACTCACCTGAAGGGCACTCGGCTGGATTTTGTATGTGGACATTGTTTCAGGACACCCTTCCCAGATAGCTGGTTATGGGCATGGGGCACGGACATGCAGGTAGCAGTACGCAAGTGACCTGGCAAGCTGTATTGGTGACAGTGGTATGAAGCTTATTAGATGATGGGGTGTGTGTGCACTGAAGGGTGCCAGGAGGCCGGCAGGGAAAGTGATGTGTGCTGAAACACAAGCTGTGGCCTCCACTTGCCACGGAATCACGGACTGTGGTGAGAGAGGGTTTCCGAAGTCTCTGTACCCAGAAGAGCAAAGACACGCACATGCAGAATGCCACCTGCCACTCAGAGCACTCACGCACATCCCCATCCGTTGTGCTGCTAAGACCTCTGAGGGGGTGAGGTGATATCCCCAGGTCTAGAAACTGGACCCAACCAGCGTCCAGGCCAGCCAAGCCCCATCACGGGAGGTCCCTCCCAGAGTGCCCAAGGGACACAGCTGTTGTCAAGCCCTTGGGGAAAGGTCTCAGAGCATGCATTTACTCTATTAGCTTACAGGTTGGCAGGAGGGCATTTTATGATAGAAGAACTTGTTTTTGTGTACCCTAGAGTACTAAATAACAAGCCTGATACTTAGTTTGTAATCCTCTTAAAAAAGATTTAAACACTAAAGAAAATTATTTTTTAGTTGTAGATGGACACAATAACTTTATTTCATTACTTCTAATGTGGTGCTGAGGATCGAACCCAGTGCCTCAAACGTGCTAGGTGAGTGCTCTACACTAAGCTACAACCCCAGCACTTAAAACACTTTTAACCTAAGTGAAGAGAAATCATTTCAGTTGATTTCTAATGGAGAAATTCTTAACTCAGAGCCTCAGCTGAGTCACAAACTCAAGAATTTAACATTTTCATCAGAGTATTTTTTTATAAATCAAGCAAACAAGGAAAAATGCCACTTTTCAACCATTTTTCATCTTGAGATACACACGGCCACCTGGGACGGTATGGCTGGAGGGAGTCTGCTGTGGTGGCTCACACTCAGGTGGTGGGGCCCCTAGTGCCTGGTAGAACAGGCTCCCTGGCCCACGTGTGCAGGAGACAGCCGTGGTGGAGTCTCGTCACTGTGGTCAAGTGGGGAAGACAGGGCAGAGCCCAGGAGGCTCAGACATGGCACTTGACACCAGGACAAGCCCAGGGCCGTTGCCTGGTTGGGGTGAGCACAGGAGAGCCTGGCAGGATGGCGCAGACCCAGGCTCTGGGTGCCTGGCCCAGCGGTCACAACGCCAAGTGTAACCGTCTCTCTCAGATCCTTTCTGTGCCTCAGACACCGAGTGGTGGTGACGCAGCTTCCGGCCTGCAAAAGGAGGGACGAGCTTCACAGCCAGGTGGGGGCTGCGCGGAGCCACCGAGTGCTGAGCCAGCGCCTGTGGCTTCTGGGGGCCGCTGGTCCCAGGCAGCTCTCGGGGAAGGAGCGCGGTGCCTGTGGCTTCTGGGGCCCGCTTCCCAGGCAGCTCTCGGGGAAGGAGCGCGGTGCCTGTGGCTTCTGGGGAGGGCCCGCTGGTCCCAGGCAGCTCTTGGGGAAGGAGCGCGGTGCCTGTGGCTTCTGGGGAGGGCCCGCTGGTCCCAGGCAGCTCTCGGGGAAGGAGCGCGGTGCCTGTGGCTTCTGGGGAGGGCCCGCTGGTCCCAGGCAGCTCTTGGGGAAGGAGCACGGTGCCTGTGGCTTCTGGGGAGGGCCCGCTGGTCCCAGGCAGCTCTTGGGGAAGGAGCGGTGCCTGCCACTGCTCCTTGTCTTCCTGTCCCCGATCTCCCCAGGCAAGCCACTGATGGAGAACCTCCGGCTCCCCAGCAGCCCGCAGGGAGGGTGTGAAGTGGCCTGAGAGGTGGGCCGTGGCCTACACAGGGGAGTGGCCTGGTGGCCCTTCTTCTGAAGGCTGCCTCTGGCCTTCCGTGTGCCACGGTTCTGCCCCGGGGTGTTTGCAGAGCGTGCAGGTGGCCGTGGAAGAGCGCCTGCCTGGGCCACGTTCACTGCCAGGCAGCGCGCCTCCGGTAACACTGCTTGGCCCGTGAATTCTGCAGAGCCTTGGCTATGGGTAGGAGCCGGGTGAAGGTCCTGTGGACTCCTTGCCACCGGGGAGTGTCTGGGACTGTCCCCGAGCACATGCTGCCCCGGGCTCCCCGGGCCTCCACGGCTGGTGGGGGAGCCCCTGGGGTCTTGGCCTGCCGTGGGCCGCTTCAGGTGCTTCTTGTCCACTGTGGGTTTCCCACAGCTGTTCCTGTGGAGTGGAATTGCCACCGCAGTCTGGACTTTCCCTTCTCTGAGTCATGTTGATGCACTTGTTGGCACTTTTCTAGCCGTGTGCTGTCCCCTCGGAGGATCAGACCAGCCTGCATGCTGGGTCCAGACAAGGGTGTGCCGTCCTGTCCCCGTCCCCTTTGGCAGTTCCTTCTTCCCAGGGACCTACTTCTGGTTCCTGCTTCTCCCCAGCACATGGCTGGGTACTCCTGGCACCCTCCCTGCCCCATTCACCTGTCCCTGCTGCTGAGGTACCCACGATCTCCTTGGCACTCTCTGCCCATTGCTCACACTGAGGTGGGCACTGTTTGTGGGTGACTCCTTCAGGTCAGGAGTGGCTCCTCTCTGTACTGGTGGACTGGCCCCGGGGACTGCTGTGTGAGAGTCAGGTGCAACAAGACGCTGAGCAAGGAGACCTGGCGGGCTGTGTCCAGACAGCTGCCTCTGCCTGGGGACCGTGGGCCCTTACTGTCCGCCCTTACCGTCCCCTCCAGGCATGGCTTTCCTCACCTTTGAGGTGGAGCTGAAGACCAGCTGTCCTGTGGGCGTGGGAAGGGTGGTGCAGGACCTGGCGCTCAGCCCTGCGTTGTGTGAGGCCCAAGGTGAGCACCTGGGAGCCTCTTCGGGGCGCAGGGAGCCTCTGGTGCTCCTCCTCCACTCTCCACGCCTGAGGCGGGGTCTTTCTGTGAGTTGTGCTTGTTTAGGGAGGAGGCAGTTGTATCTTAAGTAAGTTTGGCAGTTGGCAATTAACTTGAAAGACTTACCATTAGAATTTCCTTTTAATTTTTGCGAAAAGATTTAAGATTCAGAAGAGTCAGACTTATTTAATTTTTCTACACAGTTGCTTCTACTCTCAGAAGCAAAGCCACTTACTGTTTTGGGTTAGCTTTCTGGTGGGTTGTTTCTTGTGTTCGTGTCCATGGTCAAAAAGCTGGTGTGGAGCTGGGGTGGCGGCGCACACCTGTAATCCCAGTGGCTTAGGAGGCTGAGATAGGAGGATTGCAAGTTCAAAGCCAGCCTCAGCAAAAAGTGAGGTGCTAAGCAACTCAGTGAGGTCCCGGCTCTAAATAAAATACAAAATAGGGCTGGGGACATGGCTCAGTGGTCGAGTGCCCCTGAGTTCAATTCCTGGTACCAGAACAAAACACGAGGCTGGTGTGGAGCTTTGAGTTCTGACAGGCAGGACCTGGCGAGTCCTAGCGATGCGGGCCTGGCCAGCAGCAGGCGTGCGGCTCCTCGGGCTCGTGTCTGTCAGCGCACAGGGACGCAAAGCCTGCACCAGGCTGTTGGGCAGCTGTGGTGTGTTGTTCTGTTGTGTTTTCCTGGGGCTGGGCTGTGACCCTGTCCGCCACCGCTGAGCTCCTCTGTGTCCTTACTTCTGAGGTCACTGCCACAGGAGGTGTGTGCTTCCGTGGCTTGTGCACCGTGTCCCAGAACGTGCGGGAAACGCTCGCTTGCCCACCAGGCCTGTGGTGAACACGAGGGCCAGGGGGAGGGTGCGTGAGTGAGGAGGAAGCCCCTGCCCCTTGCGGGAACCGCGGTCAGCCCACTGGGGTTGCTAGAGCTGGGCAGTGACCGTGGTCCCGGCCTGAGGCGGGGAGGGCGGGCTGCACAGAGCACGTGTTGGGTGCTGGGGAAGGTTCTGCAGGAGGTCTCTGTTAGCAGAGTCGTTCCTCCAGCTGGTCATCGCTGGGCATGTTTGTGTCGAGTGTTGTGGGATCTCCCTTTCCAGCAGAGGACAGAATTGCACCCCTCTGTGCTAATCAGCTCTTAAATGCCCGACAAGAACAGCTCAAGGGAGGAAAGATTGATTCTGGCTCATGGTTTCAGAGGCTCAGTCCCTGGCCGGCCGGCTCCACGGCCCTGGGCCTCAGTGAGGTAGAGCATCATGGTGGGCGGGCATGGGGGAGGAGAGCTGCTCACCTCTTGGCAGCCAGGAAGAGGAGCTAGAGGAAGGGACCAGGGACAAGACGTAGTCCCAAGAGCACACCCCTAGTGACCTGTGTCCTCCAGCCAGCCGCACCCTGCCTGCCTAGAGTTCCCACCACCTCCCAGTTGTCATTCAGATTATGAAGCCGTCGAGTGCATCAGTGCACCAGTGAGGTGAGGGCCTCGGGACCCCGTCACTTCCCCAGATCCCAGCTTCCGGGCTTGCTGCACCCAGGACCGAGGCTTCCACACGAACCTTGGGGGACAGTCCAGAGCCAAACCATGACACTACCCTTGTGGCCCTTGTACTTCAGTGAGTGAGAGGGCACTCGCCGTGTGACCTCCTGTGGGGGTGGACTTCAGGCAGAGCAGACCGTGTCCCTGAGGAGCTGTGAAGGAACCCAGCGTGGCCGGTGCACCGGGCCAGGTGCTTGCAGGTGAGCTGCAGGGTAGCGGGAGGCAGGGCGTGGCCGCACTGTGTGCCACAGCTGGTGGGGCGCTCTCCTGAGGCCGAGCTGAGTGCCCCGAGGAGTGTTAGGAGCTGTAGGGCCAAGGCAGCAGAAGCAGGGTAGACGGAGGCAAGGAGGTGCGGGAACATCTGCCGCGATCGGGGAAGGGCGAGGTTCTGAGGCTAGACCGCCAGGGCAGGTTTTAAGTGAATGGATTGGAGAAGAATTTATTTAGTGAGTGCCACTGAGCCCACTGGGCATCCACGTGTAAAGGGTGCCCGGTAGCTCAGCCATGGACACAGTGAGTTCCAGGTGGAGCTGTGACTAAACACAAGAGGAAGAAGCAAGCTCTGGGAGGTAGCGTGGGAGAGTGTGTGCGTGAGGTGGGCAGGGGTCTCCCAGCAGTCACACAGCATCGGCAGATACCCTGAGGCCGCCTGTGGTGCAGGAGAGTGGCAGCTTACGCATCGAGAGGGGACGAGCTCTCCTGGGCAGGGTAGGAGGAGCTCCCGCGAGTCCCAGGGGAAGGACCACCTGACAGGCACAGGACAGCCCTGTGGCCGGGCGGCGTGGGCAGTGCTCAGTCTTGCTGGCCACATGAAAAGCGAGAGTGCTCACCGCCAGGACCAGGCGGACGGCTCAGCAGCGGTGGCCAGCGGAGGAGCAGGGAGGGTCTGCACTTACCGCGGTACGAATGCCACACCCATGCGGTGTGTGTGTGGTGACACTTGATGCAGCGAGGCAGGCACGTGCCCACCACCAGGCAGGTGCACAGATGGGTCTGACGCATTGCTGGGCATGGGGAAAGCCCAGACGCCCACCACGTGCGAGGGCCGCCGTCGTCCGGATGGTCAGCGGAGGAGCAGCGTGGAGTGAACAGGCAGAGCAGTGGCAGTGATGGACCGCGTGTGGGACTCTTACCAGTGGCCAGACACAAAGGAGTGCTGTGGACAGAACCACAGCACTCTGATGAGCTGTCCTGCTGGTGACTTACAGTGGGACGGTGACAGGCTTGGAGCTCCCAAGGGCTGCTGCTCAGTCCCCATCCTGGGGCCACCGAGGTGGTGTGTGGCACGTTCTGTATGGAGGCTGTACTCACAAGAAAGAAGACAGGAGTGGCTTTGATTTTGTGCTTGGAAAATGCTACAGTGGCTCTTCACATCACTCATATTTCAGGAAGTAGGAGACAAGGAGGGACTTTAACAAAAAGTACGGAATATATATATTAAGAAATTAATTTTAGAAGTGTGCTGTTTACACAAGATAAGCAGCGAAGTAGCCCAGGAGTCTGTGGGGCTGCCCAGCCTCCTGCCAACGGGGAACAGATGGGAACACCGCTGGCTCCGAGATGCAGCCCCAGAGTTGGGTTGGGCAACTTAGGTGCCCAGGCTGTGGGGCAGAGCAGAGCCCTGTCTGTGTCAGGTCAGCGGGGCGTGGAGTTCCTGCACCAAGGGGTGCAGGCCAGGACTGGGCCACGTGTCCTCCAAGCGTGTGTGTGTCAAGGACACCCTCCCATACCCGCTGCCTTGCAGGGGAGGGGGCAGATGCTCATTTGGATATATTTAAAACTGGCTGCAGAATAATTTTTTCCCCCAAAGTTTGTGGGACCTTTCCTATTCTCAAGTTCCACCATTTTGGATTAAAAGAGATTTAAGAAAAGATTGAAATTCTACATGTTGGCAAAGACATAGAAAAACCAGGGCTCACGTGAGATGGGTGATGCGCGTGGCGGCGAGTACCACCTCATTGGAGAAGTCTGCCGGCATCTGCGGATGCTCCAGCACAGGCCTGTCCTTGACCCAGCTGCACCGTCCCTAGGTATGTACTCAAGGAAAACGTGTCTAGCCACGAGACGAGTCGAGGAGCTAACGGGGAAGCTTGTGCACTGGTGAGAGAATACAGAGCTGGTTCATTCCCCGGCTCTTCTCCTGGAGCAGAGAGCAGTGTGCAGATGCGTCCCTGGGCCCCGAGCTAGACGTCACACGTGCCTGCAGATGCCTGCTGGAGGGCCCTGCTCTGTTGGCAGCTCCTAGCACCATCCTGGCTGTGTGGGGCACTGTTGGAGGGGCTGGCGCACCTGTGCTGCCCAGCTCGCTCCTCCTCAGCATGCAGGCAGCAGGGGCTTGGGGAGAGGAGCCTGAAGCCTCCTGGCTGTTCTGTGGACGGAGCACAGGTGTGGCTTCTGAGTCTCTGAAGGCTCCCCCCAGGAGGTGGGGTGGCCTTGCAAATAGCATTTCCCAGAGTGGACAAACACTGGGACACCCCCCACACACACACTTAGCAGTGACGAACTCATGAGACATCAGACACAGCATGAGAAAGAAGCTGCTGGCAGGGTCGTGAGGACCTGGAGTTGACGAAGGAGCTGTGCGTGCTCGGGAGGGAAGGTTGTCTGACTCCACGTGTCTGACAAGGCGAAAGCCAGGACTGTCAGTCACCTCTTTGAAGAGGCAGTGACTGGGCAAGGAGTGGAGAGAACTAGTAAGATGGAAGCTTCTTACTCACTGGGTGGTGCTTACGTGTGGAAAAATTCATTGAGCTCTATGCTTAGAATTTGTGCTTCTTACTTATCTCAATGTATGTGCTTTGTAATTTATTTTTTAAAAGCAATGAAGGAGTATCACTGCAATCGTATTTTCAATAATGTGTTTCACTGAAGTTCCCAAAAGTCTTAGGAGAGCTGATGATACATAGCCCACTTCCGTCAGGACTTTGGAATGTGTGGAGGGAAAACAGGATGTCTGCCCTTTTGGGGTGCTTAGCTGGGGTCTGGCTGGAGCCCTGAGGGGCACTCACAGCTTAACTTACAGCTTCAGTAGCGGGAGAGGCAGAGGGCAGTGCCAGGAGTCGTAAACACCACCTGGCCTGGCAAATTAGTATGCAGCGTATCTCTTTGCTTTTTTAATAAAAGCTCAAGTTTAGAATGGGCGCTGGGCCCCCAAGCAGCAGGGCTGTGGGGAGGCTCCAGCCTTCAGCTGGTGAAACGAGCCCCGAACCCTGTGTGTTTCCTGTGCCTCGTGGGGGTATGGGCTTCGCTGCCCATCCTCCCTCCCCCCGGTTATTGTCTTCGCCCCGAGGAAGGCAGCTGCTGCTGTGTCAGGCTTTTAAATTCTGTTGTTCTGTTGGGCGCGGTGGGCGCACACCTGTAACCCCAGCACTTGGAGGCTGAGGCGGGAGGATCGCGAGTTCAAAGCCAACCTCAGCAATGGCGAGGCACTTAGCAACTCAGTGAGACCCTGTCTCTAATAAAATACAAAAAAGAGCTGGGGGTGTGGCCCAGTGGTCCAGTGCCCCTGAGTTCAATTCCCGGTCCCCCTCTCAAAAAAAAAAAAAAAAAAAAAAAAAAAAAATTCTGCCATTCGAGCTTGCCACAGCAGTGCTTGCTCTTTGCAGACGCATATACCACGGAACTACCTGCCTGCTCACAGTGCCCTCCCTGCTTTGGTGTGGCCTCTGGGTCGTTTCTATGTGTCTGTGCTGTCCGTTGTGTGGCTTTGGTTCTCCACTGCTCTTGCCCTGACCTCGAGTTTGGAGAGCAGCTGTGGCCACACAGGCGCTGATGCAAAGTGCCACTGTGTGCCTTGGGACTTACCTGCACCCTGGGTGCGCCTTGGCCACGGTGCCTCTGCTTTGGCTCCAGTACTTTCTTTCCTTCCTTGGATTTGTCTGTAGAGACTCCACACAAAGTATTGTGCAGTGTCCTCCGTAGAAGCCTGTCATTCGCTCAGGAGGTCCTTTTGTCCCTAGTGCATGCCCAGGAAAGTTGCCTTGTTTACGGAAGGCCTCAGGGAGTCAGGAACAGGGTGGCAGTGTCCCATGAGGTGAAGGGGCCCTGGCCTGCCCTGGCCTGAGGGATGAAGGTCTTGCTGTTTGGGGGTCATACCCTTGGTACGGCCTGCGGTCTGCTGAGAAAGTCCCTCAACTTTGTGACCAGAGCTTCTGATGGTGTGTATTTTTCTAAGCTGCTTTATTTGAAAGGATTTTAATAGTTTTTCTCATCTTTCAGACCTGGGCAGGTCAGCGTCTGGAAGACGCTCTTTGGTTCTTTCCCGTTGACTCCAGGTCCTTGTGTGTGTTCTCAGGTGTCTTGAGGACGCCTTCTGTGACCATTTCCTCGGCATGAGATAGCTCTTCACTTGTCTGCTGGTGCAGAACCTGGTAGAACTTACGCTCTCATTTTGAGTATTACCAAGTAGCGTATTTCACCAGAACTAAGGTGCCAGTTGTAAGATACTCCGTGAAGTTAGTGCCACCAGGAAAAAAGCCAGCATTGCCGGTTATTGGAAGTGAAGGTCGGTGGCGAGACCTAGTCCTGTTTGAGAGGCTGGATTTGGGGCAGGGCTCTTAGATCATCATGTATGGTAGATGCTTTTGCATTTCTGATAACTGAACTTTTTTTGTCTTTTAAGTGGAAAGTGAGTAAGCACAAAAATAGAGAGGAAGGTCTACGGAATTATTGGTTTCCATCACCAGCTGCAGCAGCGCCCGTGACGGCCGGTCTGTTTCCCTGTCCACCTCCCCTGGGTGGTTGTCCAGGCACACCTGGACATTGCATTAGAGCTGTCAGGGAACGTTCTAGTGCATAGCTAAGCAGCAGGCGTTCCTTAGCACCCACATCCCCACGTCGGCTGCTGCTCCTGGGTGCACTGCATGTCTGCTCAGCAGTCGCTCCTGCTGTTGAATGTAGTCTGTCTGAGTGTGACCAGTCTCCTGAAGTCCTCCCTTCAAACTGACAAGTTGCCAGCTCCCGTGCTTAGTGTAAGTGAGCATAACTGGCCTTTGTGAAGCCTTTCTTTTCTTCTTCTTTTTTTTTTTTTTTTCCTAATGTTTATTTATTTATTTTGCTTTAGTTGTACACAATGTGTTTATTTGTATGTGGTGCTGAGGATTGAACCCGGGCCGCTCAGGTGCTAGGCGAGCGCTCTACCACTGAGCCACAACCCCAGCCCCGAAGCCTTTCTTTTCTAAATATGGTTTAAAAAAAATCTTTTATTTTTTTCTTTTCAGTATTGGGGACTAAATCCAAGGGTGCTCTATCCCTGTGCAACTCCCCCAGTCCTTTCTGTGGTATTTTGAGAGTAGGCCTCACTAAGTTGCCCATGCTGGCCTCAAACCTAACGCTCCTCCTGCCTCCGCCCCTGGAGTTTCTGGGACTCTAGGTGTGACCGCACACCCAGCTTCTTAATATAGCTGAGAGTCGCATCTCGCCGAGTCCCTCGTTAGTGTCACGTAGCGAACACAGACGTATCTGGACAAGGCCAGCCCTTCCTCCCCGTGTGGCCCGCAGTGGTGCTGCTTTCCTGCCGCTTTGCAGATGGCAGCCTTCAGTTTGGGTGGACACTCCTGGGCTGGCAGTCTTGAGCCCCCCGGGGCCTGTCTGGGTCTGTGCTCTCCCCACACCCTCACTCCCTGCACTTGTGTCCTTGCAGGTTTCGGTGCCACCTGGTGCTCTGGACTGCTGGGTGTTTCTGAGCTGTCTGGAGGTGTTGCAGAGGATAGAAGGTTGCTGTGACCGGGCACAGATAGACTCTAACATTGCCCACACAGTGGGATTATGGAGCTATGCCACAGAAAAGGTACTGCCTCTGGGTGCGGAGTGCTCCCGTCATGCACACGGTGCTGTGTGGCAGGTGCCCTGAGCTGTCTGGAGAGGTCTTGCTTGTTGACATTGCGACAGGTGCTCTTACAGTGCCTGGGTGTCTGGGGTCAGGGCTCTTTGCTGCCTGTGAGTTTATCTGGTAGATAGCAAGTGCTCCCCGTGCTTGGGCTGGAGACAGGGCTCCAGGCCAGGAAGGGTTGGAGGAGAAGGGCGGAACTCACCACCTAGTGCGGAAAGGCAGAAGGTAGCACTCAGGTGGGCTGCTGGGGAGTAGGGGAGCAGTAGATTGTGGGAGCTCCAGGACACAGGTGGGTAGAGGGTTGAGCCAGAGGCTTGCTGGCTCAGAGCCACGCCAGGGACAGTCTTAGAGAACGTGTGAGTTTGAGATGATCCTAGTGATGTGTATTCCTATATCCAGATTTGAATCATTTGGATAGGAAAGCTGAATTTCAATCTTTTATCTTTAAATTCATGAATTTTCTACTCTTACAGGGAATCAGTTGAAATTGTGGGTTTATCTCAACAGCTAAAGGCCTTGGGCTACCTGTGTGGACTCGTGTCAGAAAAAGGACCTAACTCAGAAGACCTCAATAGGACAGTGGATCTCTTGGCAGGTTTGGGAGCCGAGCGACCTGAAACAGGTACTGCTGTTGCTGAAGTATGGTAAGGAGCACCTGCTGAACTGAGAGCACTCCTCCTAGTGGATTCAGAAGAAATGAATAGTATCTATATCGCACTGTTTGGATTTGAGGCCGTCTTAGATCATTTTGGAAATAATTTAATCCATTAGAGTGTGTGTAGCGCATGTTTCTGAAAAGTCCGGTCTCAGAGGTCAGCGCGAGGTTATGAAGGGTTAGACTGCTTCATGAGTGCGCTAGCTGGAAAGAGCACCAGGGGGTGGAGGGCAGAGGCAGAGGGCTGCTGGCCTCGACAGTACAGTTGTGGTTGTCCTGGCTGTGTCTGTAATGTCCCCGAGTCAGACGTAGGTCCGCCCTGTTGGAAGGGAAATGTGAATGCAGATGAGTGAGGACCTGTCTCTCTTGATTCAAGCCAACACAGCGCAGAGTCCTTACAAGAAACTCAGAGAAGCCCTGTCCTCGGTGGAAGCTTTTGAAAAGCACTACTTGGTGAGTACTGACAGTGCTCCAGTGCCCCTGGCGGAGTTCTGCCTACAGAAGCCCTGCCCTCTGCCTGACCTTTGGAATTGGGACGTGCTTGTGACACAACTCTTCTCATTGGCTGGGTTATTTCTCTGGCATCCTGGGGAGCTGTGGACAAAACATGGGATGATTGTTCACCAAATGTTTATTAATACCTCCATGCCATAATTCGGCAGGGATGCATCTTTGAATACTTACAATTTTGTTCAAAATGGGCTTGCCCCTTCAGTAAATAGAAATCATGAAAGGAGCCATTTGTTGGGCAGAGCTATCATGCTTGATTTTAGAAGATCTGATTAGACAGACTTCAGAGTGCAGCATGGGAGATGTGCTCGGTTCCTGGGTTGTGGGTGACTCAGGGTCTGAGTGTGTCCCCTGGGGTACAGATGGGTGGGAAACCTGCAGAAAGGGCACCCTCAGACACGTGTTTAAAGGGCCTGCCCTAGGAATCATGAAAAAAGAAGAGAAGAGAAAGAGCACCCTCAGACAAAAGGACTTTGAAAAGTTACTCTTGTGGCAGATGAATTCACGGGCATTTATTATTGTCCTTTATACATATATGTGTGTGTGTGTGTGTGTGTGTGTGTGTGTGTGTGTGTGTATGCATATATACACACCTGCACCTGCATGTTCTCAACTATACAGGTTACATGTCACGGAAAAACAACACAAAAATAGATGCCAAGTAAAAAATAATGTTAACATTAATAACAGTGTCTTTTGCTATAGCTTCGGCTAAATAAACAAAACGTTTAGCATCAAAAATTGAAGTACTTTTGCTGGGCACAGTGGCACACTCCTATAATCCCAGCTTGGGAGGCTGAGGCAGGAGGATCCTGAGTTCAAAGCCAGCCTCAGTAACTTAGCAAAGCACTTAGCAACTCTGTCTCTAAATAAAATGTTAAAAAAAGGGCTGGGGATGTGGTTAAGTGGTTAAGCACTCCCCTGGGTTCAATCCTCAGTACCAGAAAAAAAGAAGAAAACGAATTCAATTACGTAATTCTGCTTTTTTCCTTTTCCTTTTCCACAGGATTTGTCCCATGCTACCATTGAAATGTATACGAGCATTGGGAGGATTCGATCCGCCAAATTCGTTGGGAAAGATCTAGCAGAATTTTACATGTAATCGCTCTTGAACTTTTCTTTGAATTTTAAACGTTTTATGTGTATAGTGAAAGAAGATTTGGGTATGGAGTTAACGTAAAGTGTACATAAATGTAGAATCTGTTCTTCAGCCAATGTCATTTTGGTTTTTAATTTTTTCTGAAAAGTGAGTGAGAGGCTTTTAGCTCGTTATTCGTAATAGCTTATTGGTCTTTGAAGTTCTTTTATTTGATCACACACACATACACACACACACACACACACAATTATTAGTAACTTTGAAGCACTATGCAGGAGTGTTTGAGAATCTTCTACCTGATGGAACGTGGACTGAGGTGGTGTTCCTCCTTCGCGTCTTGAGTCACAGCAGGACTAAGTCCTCGAGGCCTGGGATGTGAGTGAGCAGCTGCATGTGTTGGGTGCGTGCTGGAGGACGGTCCCAGGTGACTGCTAAGTATGTTCAGGGAGCACCCAGATTTCCATTCCTGCTCTAGCTGCAGTTTGGGTGCCAAGAAAAGTCCCTGAATTTAACCTATTTCTAGTGTGTTTGATAAAATTAACCTGCTGAAGAGAAGAAAGCCTGACTGGCAGTGCAATTGCTGTTTCAAAACATTGGAAAGATAGAGTATAAGGGAAAAGACACAAAGGCCATGTATTCATTCATGTTTAAAAAAAAAAAAAGATGTGTTTGAAAGGAGGTCTTGAAATCTATGCTTACAGTAAGTTCAGCAGTTGAAACAAGAGAGGAGAGTGTGTGAGCTTGTGTGAGTGGCTGGGTAAGGGTTCACAGGGGGGTGGTCCAAGTGCACCTCCTGGTTTCTCGAAGAGCGACGGCAGAGCCAGCGCTAGGATGAGGCTCCCTTGAATCCCGTCTGGTGCACCTGTTACCGGAGCAGGAAGGCCATGTCTTCAAATGCTCTGAGTTCAGCTCACTTATGGCGCTGGTGGTCAGAGGACTGGGCCCTAGCTCCGGTTTGTTCTCTGTCTCCTTGTCTGCAGACACGGGGGTCTGGATGACTATCTCTGGTCCTTTTAAGCTCTAGGTATAGGAATCTTTGGCTAGACATAGTAAGTGCACAAGTACAGAAGGTTCTGACCTTTAAAAAAATGGGGTTGGAGGGCTGGGGTTGTGGCTCAGCAGTAGAGCACTCACTTAGCATGTACGCAGCCCGGGTTCTATCCTCAGCACCATGTAAAAATAAACGCATTGTGTACAACTATAGCAAATAAATAAATATATTTTTTTAAAATGGTGTTGGAAGCTGGGCGTGATGGCCATGCCTGTGAGCCCAGCAACTTGGGAGCTGAGGCAGGATGATTGCAACTTTGAGGCCAGCCCCACCAACTAAGTGAGGCCCTAAGCAATTTAGCAAAACCCTGTCCCAAAATGAAAAATAAAGAGGGGCTAGGTATATAGCTCAGTGGTTGAGCACCTCTAGTTCAGTCCGTAGCACCAAAACAAAACAAAAAAATGGGGGTGGTTGGAGAACCACAAAAATCTAGAAAAACCAATGTAATCTAATAGGTTTAAAATGTCTTGAGTTTTATAGTGTATTTAATTGGAAGGGGTACATGAAAGCAGAAGGGTTACTGTCAGAGTGGAGGGAGGCGTTGGGGGAGGTGGAGTCTTGAGGGTTGAAACTATCACATTGTGTTTTTATCTGCGTACACATGTGCCTCAGCGAAGCCCCCATTCTGCATAATTGAGATAGAGTGTGTAATTGGGAAAAGTGAACTTTTCCTGCTTCCAAAGTAGATCGGTGGACTTGGGAATGTCCCCTGGTGTTCTGGCGCCTGCTTGACAGTGCTGGCCTTCCCCTAGCTCAGCCCTCTGGGAAAGGAGGGCTCCACCATTCTCTGAACTGGGCAGGCCCTGGTGGTTTGTGCCTTGAACTGTGCTGGGTTTTACTCTGAGCATCTTCCATTTCCCTGGGACCGGGCAGGTTCCTCTTGATGACACACACGTGTTGCTTATTGACTCCTTCCTGGCTCTCTGTGGCTCCTGCCCGAGCTCCCCTGGCTGGGCCTCCAGACTGTGTCTGCATGTGTTCAGGGTGGTGTGGCTGCTGGGCAGCCCTGGCAGTCCCTTCTGCCCTCACCTCTCACCTGAGGCCCTGCTGAAGTGGGTGAATGATGCCTGGCACTGGCAGCAGTGAGGTGGTACTGTTACTGCCAGCCACTCCTCAGCCCTTGCCTGGCAGCCCCTGGTGGATCTTGGGTTAGAGATCTCTCAGGGGAGGGTAGCGGCGAGGACTATGTGGAGGTGGTGCTCGTGCCCTGCAGGGTGCGAAGGGCAGTAGGCGCAGGCGGAAGAGCACGTCTCCTGCCTCATGAGAGTTTGTGTCTGTTGACTTTGCTAGGAGGAAAAGGTCTCCACAGAAGGCGGAAACTTACCTGCAGGGAGCTTTGAAAAACTACCTGGCTGAGGGCTGGGCCCTGCCCGTCACTCACACAAGGAAGCAGCTAGCCGAGTGCCAGAAGCACCTTGGGCAAGTCGAAAAGTATCCTTTCCTGGAGTAGGACTGCTGCTCTCTGTCCTTAGAGCAACGTTGCCACAGGTGTCCTGGAGTGTGAACTGCATGCCTGGTCCCTGGTTTTTAGAATCTGACTTCAGGTTTCTGATACATTAAAAACACAACAAGCACAATAAAAAAATGAAGGATGCCCTTGGGCCACACTTTGAAGGCCAAAGGGGACTTTGGGAGCCCTTTTGCCCCCAGCGTCTCCTGTGTGAGGTCGTCTGGCCCTTGACTCTCCACTCCAGCTACCTGCAGACCAGCAGCCTTCTAGCCAGCGACTGCCACCTCACCCAGGAGGAGCGGGCACACTTCTGCCAAGAGATAATCAGCTTTGCCAACCAGCAGGTGGACAGCCCGGGTAAGACTAATGTTTTAAACTTTTTTATGGATATTTTCAAATCTAGAGAAAAGTAAGAAGAATGACACAAGATAATACACTGACTACCCAGAGTCAGCAGCCAACATTTTGGTGTGTAGCAAGCACATGTCTGTATCTTTCTTTTTGCCTTTTTTCACTTTTGCTGAACTTCAGAGAAACTCCAGATCATGGTATAGTACTTCCCTCTGAGCAGTTCAGCATGTGCTTTCTAAAAACAGGGGTGGATGGCCTCTGCCCACATCCCGGGGTTCTGCTGAGAGGTCTGTGTTCAGATTTCCCTAGTTGCCGTGAATCACTAGCAGAATCAGTGAGGAGTCACATGTGCACCTGGCTGTGAGGTCCTGGGTGCTCCTGTCTCTTTGCTCTGTGAAGACGTCGGCCTCTGTCTACACATGATGGCTTACTAAGGCGGAGTGCACGTGCCTGTGGCCCTCCCGCTGCAGGTGCCCTACTCCATGGCTGTGTCTGTTCACAGGCATGTGCGGCCACCACCGCAGGCCACTGCAGAATGCTGTCCTCATCCCAGAATGACCCTGTGCTTCTCCTCCCAGTCCCTGCCAACCACCATCTGCTTCCTGTCTCACACGAGACCTGTCTTGGGTGCTCCACATAGAACTGTGGCCTCTGTACCTGGCTTGACTCGGTGTTTCCAAGCCCATTTGTCCCTGCTTTGTTTCTTGTTAATGTTGGACACTCTGATCCAGTGTCGCCTGGATTGGCCCGCCTTCTGGAATCATCTCATTATTCCATCAAGATCACACCTAAGTGGAAGTGAGACTAGAATGCTTGCGTTCAGGTTTTTTTTTTTTTTTTTTTTTTTTGTACCAGGAATTGAACCCAGGTTAAATGTTCTGGCAAATGCACTTTATGATGATGCTGTGTGGCAAGGTCAAATTTATTATAAAATTTAGCTCCTTACGTTTAGCTTACCAAGAGGAGCACCTTTTAAAATGGTCACTACATTACTCAGCTCAGGATGCTATAACAGAATACCACAGATGGAGTCCTACCCAGCAAGCGTTTGTTTCCCAGTGTTCTGGAGGCTGAAGCCTGAGGTCTGTGCAGCAGGGTCAGTTCTGCTGAGGGCCTCTTCCTGACTGGCAGACAGCTGCCTTGATGCTGGGTCCTCATATGGAGAGGAAGCGAGAGCCAAGCTCTTGGTGTGTCTTGCCATGAGGGCACTGTCCCCTCAAAGGGCCCACCTCCTGCTCTCATCCAGCCTCATCTTTAACCAGTCAAAGGCCCACTTCCAAATTCCACTTGCCGGTGTTGGGGCTTCACCATACACGTCTGGGGGCACAGCTCATCCATGGTAGTTACCACGTGAAAGCTGTTTTTCCAAAGGCTCCACCTTTGCATGGTCCTTGACAGCTGGGGTGGGTCTCTCCGAGGAGGGCCACCAGGATGGGCTTCAGGAGTGACAGAACTTTGGCTTTGTGGCCTTATTTAGTGTGCCTGATCAGGTTGTTGGTGGTAAGCACGTCTGCTGTGGTGTGGGAGGTGATGGCGGCACTCTGGCACCCCTGTGAAGGGCGTCCCACAGCTGCTCACCCTGCTCTTAGGCCACCAGTCTCAGCAGGTTCCCTTAGGTAATCAAATTGTGGGGTTTTTTTTTTGTTTTGTTTCCTTTTTTTGAGCTGGGGATGGAACCCAGGGCCTCACACAGTCTAAACCACTGAACAACACCTAATCCTGCCCTGCAGCTGGTGAGCGGTCATGGGTGCAGCCTTTCCACCAGGGTGCCTGTAGAAAGAAGGCTGGAGCGGCAGGGGTCTTGCCCAGCAGGGTGACAGCAGCCAGCCCTTGGCTGCAGTTCTGGTCAGAGCCCCGGTTAGCTTCCTAGACTGCGAGTACTGGCCTTTACTTGCAGGTGTGCAGGGGCCTGGGATTTTCTTTAATCAAATGAAGGTGTCCAAATCCCCTGAAAACAACTCTAGGGATTAGACTGTTGACAGATTTTCTTTTGAAGCTGAGAAGTTAGTTGGCCTGTTTCTCTCAAGTTTGCTGCAGCAGATTTGTAAACCCGAATTCCTGTTGATCTCATGACTTCCCAGAAGTGTCGGGCATGGTTTATGTTCTGCTCTTGACAAAGTGCTCCTGAGGTGTGCGGGTGGCAGGGGACGGGAAGGTGCCTGCTCTCCTGTGAAGGTCGTTGCTGCTGCTCGTGCTGAGCGAGTGCTTCTGCCTGTGCAGTGCCCAGGCCCTGCCTCCTGGTGCCAGCGGAAGGCGTGCCTTGGGCTCAGGGGCGGCGGTGGTGGTGTGCTCACAGGTCACAGGGTCCTGCTGCCCATGCAGTCCTTCGCACAGCTGAGGGATCTCCACTTCGACCCTTCCAATGCCGTGGTCCATGCGGGTGGCATTCTCTCCGTGGAGATGACCCTGCACAGCCAGATGCCTGTCCCTGTCCACATGGACCAGATTGCTGTCAATGTCCACTTCAACATAGAGAAGAACAGTTACCGGAAGACTGCGGAGTGGCTGACCAAGCACAAGACGTCCAACGGGATCATCAACTTTCCAGCCGAGACCGCACTGTTCCCTGTGTCCCAGAACAGCTCACCCGCGCTGGAGCTGTCCGAGATGTGCGAGCGAAGCCCTTCCGATAACTCCTTGAGCACAACAGGGATCATTTGCAGGAACGTCCACATGCTCCTGAGGAGGCAGGAAGGTGGCTCTTCTCTAGAAACACCCTCGGGGGTGGCCCTGGAGGACGGGGCCCACGTGCTGCGGTGCAGCAGTGTGACTCTGCAGCCTGGGGCCAACAGGGTCACCTTCAGGACCCAGGTGCGTGCTCGACTGGGGAGTGGACTGGGTGGTAGAGGGGGCGGTGGGAGCTTGTGAGCGCTCGAGTGGGAGTCAGTGGAGCGTCTGCCTGCCTGGCTCCCCTGTCGTGGCCCTAAGAAAGATACGCTGCTGTTTAAAAGATCTTCTGTGTTTATAGTTTTTTAGCTGTGGATAAATTCTGAGTGAAGTTCAGAATTTGGGGGTTTAGTTAGCCATTTCCCTGAGTATTAAAATGCTCATTTGTTATCAGAAGACTTTGAAGTAGCTGACGCGCTCACATTAAACTGTTTCCCTTTTGTGGCCGCGCAGCGTAAAGCAGTTGCCTCTGGCCAGTCAGACCTTGTCTTTCTCAGATGCAGCGTGCTCAGTGCAGTCCGCTCACCCAAGGGCCAGGCTCAGAGAAGGCGGCACTTGGCTGCACGTGGGCTAAGTCTTGTCCCAGAGTAGGTCTGCTGGGCATGTCCACAGAGTGCTGTCACAGAAGGCGCCACGGTGGCTCACGTTGGAATGACCCTACTGGAAGCAAGACTGGGAAATCGGGATGGGAGAGGCAGAGGCATCTTGGAGCAGCCCAAGTGCAGGCGTGCATGCACAGGGCGGAGGGCTAGGAGGGAGGGGGACAAGCATTTGGAAGAGATGATGTCCAGCCTTACTGTGGAAAACTGGAAACCTCAGGGAGGTTGCCGTCTCGCCAAGTGTCTGATCTCACCCTAGGCCAAGGAGCCCGGAACGTACACACTCCGCCAGCTGTGTGCCTCAGTGGGCCCCGTGTGGTTCGTCCTCCCACACATCTACCCCATCGTGCAGTACGACGTGTACTCTCAGGAGCCCCAGCTGCACGTGGAGCCACTGGCTGGTGAGTGGCCTGCAGCCCTCAAGGTGGCCGCTGTGGCGGTGCTGAGAGGTTCCTCTCAAGTGAGACTCCGTTGTCCGTTAGCCATGTCTGTCTGCACGTGGCACCCTGGTAGCACAGTGGAAATTTGCCTGGAACTAACCAGTTGTCACTCTTCTGTTTGTCAGAATATTCGCTTTCCTATAACTGCTGACTTTCATGTTCAGTAGCTGTAGTGTATCTGAAAATAAGAAAGTAGAAAAATTAGCCAAATGTCAGCGAAGGTCTGCTGCAGGGCGGCTCCATACATCGAGTTTCCACTGGAGCGCTGCTTCAGGGCCCAGGCTAGATGTGGTCACGTTCCAAACTCCCATCAGACCTTCTCCTGCAGAGGGACTGCGTGAGCTTGACCCTCCGGCAGGGCATTTGAGGAACTCAGAGCTACTGTCCCTTCAGACAAGTTCTAAAACTAGAAGAGGTTGGTGTTCAAAAGGACTGACGACCACGTGGCACTTTATCAAACACTAGTGAGTGGATGTCTTAGTCATTTAGCTTGGTTCTTGTTTCTTCCATTTGGAAACAGTACCAAGGAAAGCATTTTTTTTTTTTTTAACTATTTCAAACTTCTGTCAGGGCCACCAGCAGAGGGTCTCAGATGCCACACACAAGAGTCCATCTCTTAAGGGGCTTTACACAGAGAAGGAGCGGGGGCAGCCTGCCACCTGCTGCTTCTCTGATCGCTGTCCTTCCTGCCTGCAGCCATGGCCCACTGGACTCCTCTCTTCCTTCTCGTTCGTGGTCTCTGGCCTCCTTCTCCTGCCAGCCTCAGATGGGGTGCTCAGAACCTCCAGCCCACGTCTACCCTTTCTCTGGCTGGGGATGAGCAGCGGCCGTCCCTTCTGCTAGGCTGCTTCTGAATCAGAGATGGCGAGGTTCTGAATGGCTTCAGCCACTCTGTCATTGTGGTCTCTCTTGAGCCTCATCAGATTCTCTCTTATTGACTTGTTGGCAGGTGGGTTCTGAGAACCCCAGTCTGTGAACCAGGTGCCCAGTTCTCAGTTCCCAGCAAGGTCCTCCTTGGTCCTGCAGTTAGGCAGTTGCGAGGAAGGCAGTGCAGCAGGGAACAGAGACCGAGGGGACTCACGGAGTGTCCCACGTGCACAGGTCCCAAGTAACAGCATCTCCTCTGGCCTCTTTGCAGTCTTTAAGCTTTTGTTCCCTGGGGGAGGTCATGCTGATTGCCATCTCGTTCCTTTCAGATAGCCTTTTGGCAGGTATTCCTCAGAAGGTCAAGTTCACTGTCACTACTGGCCATTATACAGTAAAAAACGGGGACAGCCTCCAGCTCAGCAACGTGGAGGCCATGCTGATCCTGTGCCAGGCCGAGAGCAGAGCCACGATCTTTTCCAACTCGAGAGGTAAGACACCAGCCACCCTGCAGTGAGGCAGGCCGGCAGTGTGTGGGCTGGAGTAGTCGCATGCCCAGAAGCTATGGAAGTGACCACTTCCTGGCATCCTAGTAGTCGCATGCCCAGAAGCCATGCAAGTGACCACTTCCTGCTGTCCAGTCAGTGTGCCCAGGCTCCCAGTGCCGTGCTGTCCTCGGGCATCTGACGGAGGCTCATCAGTAGACTGGCCCGACTCCTGGGCTGGTGGTGCTGACCTTGCTGGTGATGCACAGTGCAGCTTCACAGCCATGCCACTCCACAGGGACACCCCCTGCCATCACCACTGGAAAGCTAGAGCAGGTCACCCTTTGTAGGCCTTGGTCAGAACCCTTGAGGACGCCCAGGGCCCACAGACCCACCTGTGGAGTGCGACAAGGAGGCTCCTGCTCTGCCATCGGGCAGGCTGCGGGCCACTGGAGGCAGGCAGCAGTAGGCCTGAGGAGACGGGCCGCGTGGGCCTGCTCTGTCTGGTCTTCATCCTGAGAGCAATGGCCACCCTGCTGACTCCCCTGCTGTCCCATTTGTCCCGGGGCTTTTCTTGGACTCACTGCCTCCCCGCTGGCCCCTTCGTCTTTCCCCGTGCACAGGACAGCAGGAGCTCATGCAGGGCCCACCACCTGCTGACGGGAGGGGTAGCGGGGATGTGTCTGAGGGGGCTCTGTGCACCTCCCACAGAAGAGTCTTCTGTCGCCTCGCTCCGGATCCAGTCCTCCGACAAGGTCACGAGCATTGGTCTGCCTGCTGCGCCTGCGTACCACGTGATCGAGTTTGAGCTAGAGGTTCTGTCTTTACCTTCAGCTTCAGCAGCTGTAGGGGAGAGGGGCACTCAAGGGACACCAGAGATCCACAGGAAGCAGAAGGACAGACAGAAAACTGGCCACTGCATGGTCACCACAGACCACAAGGTAGGGAGGCTGCAGGCTTGTGCTGTGTTGGTGGCAGCTTCTGTCCGTCTGCCTGTCATGTGAGATGGCCTCTGCTCCCGTCTGTGTGTGTGAAGCATCCCTTCCCCGGCCGCGCTGCAGGTGCCACACTGAGGCGTGAGGGGAGTCTGCTGGTCTTGAGAGCGGCCAGAGCAGCTGTGCCAGGTGTGCGTCTCGTGAGACTCAGCCCCGGCAGCTCTGTGAGGGCAGGCTCGGGGCCGCTGTTTGTCGACAGCTATTGGAGAGACCCTTGACACTGGTCCCAGCACCAGGCCGCCTGCAGCACGCTTGTTCAGGGCCCACACCCCGTAGTGCAGGGACTGATTCTGAGGGCTTTTCTCAACTGCCCACAAGTTGCAGCACATGTACCGAATAGGAAGACAGACAGCGGTCACTTGGAAGAGACAGTGGCACAGGAACCAGACAGCCAGCGTCTGAAGACTGGGGTTTCAGCTTTCAGTTCCTGAAGAGCACGAGAGGAAGTTCCCTCCTCTCCTCGTGCAGCCGGGAGGTGCAGGTGGTGTTGGTAGGGCCCTGGCTGGTTCCAGATGGGGGCGTGATCTGTATCTGGGACATTGATTTGTTCCATGTGGGGGCACGAGGAAGCTCCAGCCACTTCTCTTCCTGCCTCATCTGAGTTCTCAGTGCAGCAGCACACGGGCGCGGTGACGAGGTGTGTCTGAGGTCTCAGTCCACGTGTGGGAGAGCAGCTGGAAGGCTCCCCTTGGGCCATGCTGTGGGTCTGGACCACCTGCCTGTTCTGACTGCCTTTCCTGTCTGTGTGGTCAGCCTCACAGATGGCCAGGGCACGCACGAGCAGCGCTGCAGAGCTGGACAGATGGTGGCGGTGGGGCACTGCTGGGCAGGCAGGCTGAGTGTGCCCCTCTGTCCTCCACAGGTGTCCATCGACTGCCCATGGTCCATCTACTCCACTGTCATTGCACTGACATTCAGTGTGCCCTTCAGGACCACGCACGCCCTGCTGTCCTCTGGAACCCGGTAAGGAGGCCCAGGACTCTGCTGAGTGACGGTTCTTGATTCAGAGCTTGGTGCAGTGACGATTAGCTGCATTCTTCATACACAGCGCCACTGGCCCCTGTCCAGGCTGCCCCCAGCATGCTCGCTCATGGGGCCCACACCCTGTAAGTGCAGGGACTGATTCTGAGGCCACAGATGCCCAGTCTGTGCTCAGATTTTCCTGCCTGTGTCACAAATGACATTTTTGTAGTTGGTTTATTTGATCTGGAGTCCATAAAAGTCCCCATTGGAGAAGAAGAGCTACTAGATAGTTCTTCATACCCATCCTCCTGTATTTTGACCTTTGGCCTCTAGAAGGACGGCCAGTCTGGATTTGGTGGTCGTGTCCTCGAGATTTGTGTCACCGGTCTCCCCGTTCCTGGATCTCTTCTCAGTTGCTAGTTGTCTGCAGCGTAGGGATTTTCAGACCCGGACCTGGGCCAGATGGTTCCTCATTGCAGGCGGCCCTGTGCGTGCTCTTCAGGGATTCAGCAGCACCTCCAGGCTCTCCCGCTAGGTGCGGGCAGCGGCCCTTCCCCCCAACACCCACACGTCTTCAGGCACTGCTGCTCTAGAGGCTGAGTGGCCCTACTTAGTGGTGGGACAGGAGAGTTTGGAACTGACGTGGTGACATTGTTGTGGAGGCACATGTCTGCTTGTTCTGCTTTGAGTGATGGTGCTGTGCTGATCACTGGGCTCGGGCATAGCCTGGCCTCTCACCGTGTAGGGTTCCCTTTCGTTACATGATTGGTGATATTTGAGTAAATTGAAAACAAAAGTGTCAGAATGGAACATTAGACTAGCAGGGGAATCATAGATGCTCATGGCTGGAAGCTCAGTATGCTAAACAGAAGCCACGGTGCTGTGCTGGCTCATGTGAGAAACCTCTTCATTAGAGAAGTGTCTCCAGCTCCACGGGGACGGGCTAGAGGAGGCCCAACCTGGACTTCCCAGTGAGGAGGCGGCTGCTCTTCCTGGCACTCCTCGCGGCCTGCTGTCTGCTAGGGAGGCTGCGTCATGAGCACGGTGCATCATCCCTTTGTCGCAAAGATAGCTTGTTTCAAAAGATTTTTTTTTTTCTGGCACTTTTACATGTGAAATCTGAAGTAGAAATATGTGCAACAACTCACTCTTTTGCTGTAGTGACTCCATAGTCAGTGAGGGTCTTCCTACCATAGCTGAACTGTATTTCACAAGACTCTCAGATGTCAAAGCCACACATGTTGTCTCTGCTCTAGGAAGTATGTGCAGGTGTGTGTACAGAACCTGTCAGAACTGGACTTCCAGCTGTCAGACAGCAGCCTCGTAGACGTGGGCAACGCTGCCGACCTGCGGCTGGCTCCACTGAATGCGCGGTGCCAGCAGGTAAGCTTCCCCCAGGGCTGAGTCCCAGCTCTCAGCAGAGGTCAGTGCCAGGCTGTGGTGCGTGGCCTGCTTGGAGGTTGAGCCTGGGAGTGCAGAGCAGAGTCCTGCTGCTGAGCCGGAAGGGCTCCTGTGCCTCGCGGACAGCCCAGGCCGGAGCCGCCTGTGTTGTGTGAGCGGGCTGCATTTCACTTGTGGGGTACCGGGCTTGTTGGGGTGCGCTGGGGGATGCAGCTGATGGACCATAAACAGATGTAACTTCGCGTTTAGGAGAATTTCTTCTTGAACTTGTTCTGCTTCAGACGTGCCTGTGCAGACGCAGGCTTGTGCTGGCATCTCCCCTGGGAAATGGCTCCCTTCTGCCCTAAGTAAAAACTGCCTGTGCTGGGAAGGAGGAGCCCCAGGTGCCGGTGCAGCTTTGTGAGGGTCATGCCAGGGCCTCACTGCCTGGCTGGGTGCTGCACGGCCTCTCTGCCCTCATCCCGTGTGTTTCCTGGTAGACATCTGCACCCTCAGCGTTTCTACAGGGTTCTCCCGCTGACACGTGACATGCTCACGCCCAGCACGTCACCCCATGCGAGAGGTGTGTGGGCACTGCAGACTCAGAGACCCTCTTGAAGCTCCTTTCTGTGATCACTGGTGCTGTGAAGTTTGGGTCCCTAAGGCCTCAGCACCTTTTGCCAGTCCTGTACAGTCCTGTGGGACCAGGCGGAGGTGGTGGTGGCACCACAGGGCCACAGGCAGCACGTGCAGGCAGACAGAAGAGCTCCGATACACAGGTCCCTTTGTGTGCAGTGCAGTGACTGGTCCTCTGTGTCCCCAGTGCTGTGTGGCATAACCATGGTGGCTCTCTTTGCAGCACATCCACAGCAAGCAGTCGGTGTTCTTTGTCTGGGAGTTACAGTGGACGCGGGAGCCTCCCCCAGCCCTGCACTGCCAGTTTTCCATTGGATTCTCCCCAGCTTCTGAGGAACGGCTGTCCATCTCCTTAAAGCCCTACACTTATGAATTTCAAGTGGAAAACTTTTTTGTATGTAATGTATTATTTGGGGAGTGGGGTCTGGGAGGGGAAAGCAAAAGGTGGCATCTTTTTCTTTGTGGTGCTGGGGATTGAACTTAGGACCTCTTGCAATTCAGACAAGTGCTCTACCACTGAGCTATATCCCCCGCCCTTAGTCGAGGCAGGGTCTTGCTATGTTGCCCAGGCTGGCCTTGAACTAGAGATCCTCCTGCCTCAGCCTCATGCTGGGATTAGCATGACCCACCACACCCAGCTAGGTGGCATATTTTTATATCCTCAGATTCCTAATTGTTTGGTTATTCAGTGTCATGAAGCAGCAGCTCAAGGAAAATGGCCAGTTCTTGAAGTACCTGAGTCACTGGCTGTCTTCACTGTGGAACCCAAGTCCTTCCCAGGTGGCACACCAAGGAGCACACACACCCGAGGCACGGATGCCCCTCTCTTCCTCGCAGTGCTTCGCGCTCCCTGGAAGTACATGCTGGAGCTATTTCATCTTGATCGTTAGCTCCCGGGGCCTAGGGGTGTTGCATTTTGAGGCGTGTATGGTTTTTTTTAAGTGGAAAGCCAAAAATATTTCAGAAAATTTTCTGTGAAATGCAGCACATTTTCTTGCAGTCTTTGCCTCAGTTGGTAGGAGGCAGTTTGAGGGTGGCGCTAGCGTGGCATTCGGCTGGGTGAGAGAGCCCGGTTGGCCTCACGTTCCTGCAGGAGGCTGCATGGCCGAGTGCTGGGCAGATCCAGACGCAGCACTCCGCCTCTGGCACCTGCTTTCTTTCCTGGAGGTTGCTGGGAAGGTGTTTGTGCTGTGGTCCTTGATAGGAAGCCTTCACCCCCACCTCTCTCGAGCCTCCTGTCCTCTCGCACTCCCTGTGTCAGCCTTGGAGCTAAACGTGATCGCTAGCACAGCGTGTCCTTCTGTAGCAGACAGGTGCCTTTCTGACCTGTGAGCAGCAGCAGGTGGGAATCAGCGTGGCTAGCCTGTCCAGCCAGTCAGTGTGCACGCTGTGGCCATAACTAGGCAGCACTGTCACCATGCTGTTCCATGCCTCTCTTCCTCTTCAGGTCAAGAGTGTAGAAAGAGTTTTTCTGTCAGGAACTGTGCAAGTTGAGTCAAAGGCTAGAGGAAAATGTTTGGTGGATTGCTCTTCTCAAAACTGGAGTTCTGAGGCCCGCAATGTATATAGTACCACTTGTTTTTGGAATGGCTTTATTAAGATATCACCCATGTGCCATTAAGTTCACCCATTTAAATTGCATAAGTCAGTGTCTGATCTTATTTTGGAATGCTTTAATCAGTCCACAGGAAACTGGCACCTGTCAATTGGTATCTCCTCATTCTCTTTTCCTCTGGCAAATCTATAATCTATGATCTGTGGGCAGATTATTATCATTATTTCCTAGGTGTTTACAGATGTCAAGTACCTCTGTCCCTGTAAAGCTGGTACCCAGATTTCCCCAAGTGAAACCGCCAGACTCCAGCCACTGCCGAGTAGGTAAATGCGCTGTCATGTGGTCCACGCACACAGTGGGACATCAGGCAGCCAGGAAAGGAGCCTGGTGGTCTCTGCACTTGCCTCTTCTGAACCTTTCACATTAATGGGATCATATTATGTGTGATAGCTGTGACTGGCTTTTTTATAACACAGTGTCTTCAAAGTTCTTTTTTTTTTCCCCTCCTTTTGATACTGGGGAGTGAATCTAGGGGTGCTCTACCACTGAGCTACACCATCAGCCCTTTTTATTTTATTTTTTTATTTTGAGACAGGGTTTAAGTTACTAAGGTTGGCCTTGAACTTGTGATTCTGTTGCTTCAGCCTCTTTGGGATCCCAGGTGTATGCCACCGTGCCCTGCAGGGCTCATTCATTTTGAAGCAGACATCAGGACTTTGTTTCTTTTCATGGCTGGCTGATAGTCCCCTGTGTGGATAGACTGTGTGTTCATCTATGTACCAGTGCCTGGGGTCTGGCTATTTCCACTTAGGGGAAATCTGTGTACTAGGTTTTGTGTGGACAGATGTACTCGGGTCTCTTGGGTAAACAAACACCTTGGGGGTGTTGAACTTTCTGAGCAACTGGTAAACTGTTGTTGGAAGAGGCCTCACCACTCTGCGTTCCCACCAGCAAGCCCCTGGCTCCAATTCCCGCACATTCTTACCAGCGCTAGCTTCTGTTTCCTTTTGAGTGTGTGGTGCTAGCGATCGAAGCCAGGTCCGTGTGCATGCGAGGCAAGCACTCTCCCTACTGAGCTGTCCCCAGCCCCCCTGTTTCCTTTGATCCCAGCCATCCCTGGGGATGCAGATGGCATCTCAGTGGTCATGGTATCCATTTCCCTGTGGCTAGTGATGCCACACATTTTTTGACTTACAGACCATTGTATGTCTTTTTTGGAAAGATGTCTATTCAAGTCCTTTGCTGATTTTTAAATAGAGCTCTTTGTAACCCCACAGTTATTTAATTGTAAGCTATACATTCCAGGTGTCAGTTCCTTACCATATGTATAATTTGCAAATACTTCCCCCATTCCGCAAGTTATCTTTTTACTTTCTTGATGATGTCCTTTGAGCACAAAAGCTTTTAGTTTTTTTTTTTTTTTTTTTTTTTTAAATATTCATTCGCTTTAGTTGTACACAATGCAATGCATTTATGTTTACGTGGTGCTGAGGATCGAACCCGGGCTGCGCACGTGCTAGGCGAGTGCTCTGCCGCTGAGCCACAACCCCAGCCCAAGCTTTTAGTTTTGATGAAATCTAGTTTCTCTCTTTTTTTGCTTGACCTTCTGGTGTAGGATCTAAGAAATCATCTCCTAAACCAGGGTCATAGCTTTCCTCCTCCGTTTTCATCTAAGAGTTTTATCGTCTTAATGCTTCCATTTAGGCGTGCAGTTGGTTTAGTTTCTGCGTGTTGAGAGGGAGGCCCACGTGCAGCCTTTCCATGTGGCTCCTCCCTCGTCCTCGTATCATTTATTGAAAAGACCTCCGGCCCCACCCAGTGGTCTGGACACCCGTGTCAGGAATCCATTAACCATGCCTGTTGGAGCTCATTCCCGAAGAGGCTGATTTCTGATCAGTGCCGGCAGCCTGAGCAGCTGCTGTCCCACAAGAGGCGCCGCCCCACTCCTCTCTGAAGGACCCAGCTGGTCCTCGGCCATGTTCCTCCCTCCCAGACGCTGCCAGGAAGCAGCATGCAGGGACGCACGCTTGGAGCAGACCCACCATCACCACTCCAACCTGAGCTTCCTCCACGCTCTGGGACGAGCCCACCTGTCTCCTTCGCAGGGCTCAGGAGCATCAGGACCAGGTGTGCCCCCTGGCCGCCTCAGGTGGGCTGTGTGCTCCCTGCAGGCTCCTTCAGCCCTGGTGGTGTGTGGGTGAGCCTCTTGCCACCCTCTGTGAGGACTGAATGGATGAGGAATCCGTGTTGATCTTGTTTATCATGGTAATGGCGTTGTGTTTTGGTAAGAAGGTGTCTGTTTTTCAGTGAGGCATACTAAACACAGCGGGTGCAACAACAGGTTGTCTGGTGTTGCCTTAAAGCGCCTCAGGCAGGTTCAGAAATGTGGGTGACTCTGCAGAGGGGAGCAAAGCAGCGTGCCCGGCTCCGCATCTGGGTAGCAGCGTGTGGAGAGGCGCGGTAGCCTCCTCTGTTCTTAGGCTCGGAAATGTCCGTAATTTAGAAAGAGGCAGCAAGGCCCTGGAACTAGGACTTCCCGAGCATGGTGTCTCCCGCAGGAGCTGTGGGCCAAGTGGCGCAGCTGCCCTTCTCACTGGCTGGGCAGGCAGCCGCGTTGCCCAGCTGCTCTCAAGCATGTGGGCAGCTCCGTGCTGGCGCCCAGCAGCATTTCTTCAGGTCATTCGAGTGTATTTCCCTTGAACATTTCTGTCCCTTCTTGCCCAGACACTGTACACCGTGAAAGCTGAGATATCCCCCCCGGTGGGGGCCGAGTATTGCAGGACAGGCTCGCTCTGCTCCCTGGAGGGGTCCATCACGCGGCTCGCAGGCCTGCTGGAGGTGGACAAGGACGAAGCTCTGACAGAGTCTGACGAGTACTTTTCGACAAAGCTTATGTATGAAGGTAGGTCTCGAGGCTGCTGTTGCCTGAGGTGCGCCAGTCTCCTGCATCAGGGCGCACCCTCCCTGCACAGAGTGGAGTCCTGGGAGAGAGTGTTGTCGAATGACAAGTGCTGATTGACAGGTTCCCGTGCAACCCGGGCTCCTGGGTGTGGAGCTTCATTACTTTGGATGCTTTTCTAGTGAGGATTTATCTAGCAGTTTCAGGGCTTATGTGGAAAATACAGTGGCACTCCTGCTTACGTGTGTCCCAGGGTCTGACCACTGCTCCCCACTGCTTAGCTGCCGAAGCTCCAGGACCACACGCCTGCCCAGCCTCCCATCCTGCTCTCTCCCAGGACCCTCTCGGCCCTCCTCTACTGAGGCCCTGGCTTCTGCAGTCCAGAAGTTCTCAGAGTCACTGTAAACACGACTGATGAGCCAGCTATTTAATTATTTACGTTAAAACAACAGTAACCCCATTGCATGACATTTTTCATGAAAGTAACTGCCCCCAAATAGTGGGAAGAACGACAGTGAAATCTTTTAGCTGTCTAGCTTAATGGAAGGCCACTGAAGTTTCCCTTGTGCTCCGAGGTGGTACATTGCGTTAGTTGGAGAACACGCGCAGCTCCAGCTCTGCGCCGACTTGTAGCTGGGACGGGGAGGTACCTGAGCATCCTCTCAGGAGTCGGGCTGCTCTTGTTTGATGCTGTGTGCCAGGAGTCTGAACTCACATGGGTGCCCTTGTGGCACTCATTTCTTTAAACCCTTCAGCTCATGCTGCATTTTGAGTGTATCTTTGCCTGGGCTTCCCTTTGTGATGCCATGCACTGGCCACTGGGAAAAAGGCAGGCCTTTCAGTGTTGGCATGCCCCACTCCACACTTTCAGAAGTCTCATTTGAGCTGGGCATGTGACGCACATCCCAACAGCGTGGGAGGCTGAGGCAGGAAGATCACAGACAGTTCAAGCCAGCCTCAGAGACTTAGTGAGGCCCTGAGCAACTCAGTGAGACCCTGTCTCATAATTTAAAAAGGGCTGTGGATGTGGCTCAGTGGTGGAGAGCCCCTGGGTTCAATCCCTGATACCAAAAATATGGCCGCATTTGGAAGCTCACCTGGTGAGTCTTTGGGCACTGCCTTTGTCAGGCTGCAGTGGTAAGTGGGGATTTCTGTAGATGCTGATGAAGTTCTAAATTCAACCACTGGCAACAAATACTGCTGGTTTTCTCTGAAGTGACAGCCTCATACGATCCACTTTCAAGAAACGTTTGCTGACTGCCAAGACCACTCATGGCTTTCTCTTGTCATTGGTTCAAGTGAAAAGACCGTTCCCCGGGAACAGCAGCCAGTGCAGCACGGCACAGCACTACACACGCGCTCCACGAGGCCAGGCTGGTGTGCCCTCTCCTTCCACCAGAGGGTGGTGAAGGCAAAGTGCTCAAGACCTGGAGGGACCCCCGTGTCCTTCAGCTTCAAGGGCTGAGCCCCCGGGGTAGTCTGACGAACCTTGTACTGCACGCTGCCGTTCCCGCGTGGCGTTCTCATAACAACAGCAGTACAGGGAGCGGGAGGGGGTCAGTGGTGGACAAGGTCAGCACAGGTGGGGAGACGGCAGGGGCTCGTGTCAGTGGTAGCAGGTGGTGCTGTGCCTGGGTCGTGGTGCTTGGTCTGTGAATCCACATGGGTGGAAGATGCTGTAGAACTGTACCCAGAGACACACCAGGCCACAAGTACCTCTAGAAGCTGGGCATCCCAGGAGGGCTGTGGTGTGGTCACCGTGTTGTCCAGGTCTGTTTCCTGTTGTTGCGGGTGGGTGGCTGGTGGGGGTTCGCCCTCGTCCCCTGTTGCTGCAGCTCCTTTCGAGTCCACGGACCTCCATGATGTTCATAGGTGCTTACTCAGGCTCGCTGTTGGTGGAGGTGGTGGTGGTGCCTGCTGCCTGGAGGTGCTCTTAGTAAAGCTGCGGTGTGCTCCTCTAGGTCCATGGTGGTGAAGAGCAGGAAGGTCAGCACTGAGCGAGTCTGTGCCTCCCTTGGTGCCACTGTCGCCCGTCAGGGCCAGTGTGAGCAGCCTGTGGATGGTGCTGGGCCTCTGCAGCACCATCTGTCCTCAGGGCCTCCCTGCCTGCTTTTCTGCTGCTTGTGGCCTTCTGATCACACACTGCCTGCTCTGCTGCTGGTGTCCCTGGGGTGGGGAGCTGAGCCCCCTTGTTGCTTCCACTTCTTGAGGCCAGTGCTGTCCTGCTTCCCTTCCTGTCCCCAGGCTCTCTCCTGCTGTTGTCTTCTTCCTAGGACGGTCCTGCTGAGTGCTGGCTGGTGTGCTAGAACTGGCTGAGCCCAGTGCAGGGTGCCTTGAGCACACTGTGCCACAACAGCTGTCCCAGCTCGAGACGCTGCTGTGCTCCAGCGGGACGGGGAGCTGCGTGCTTTCTGTGCACCTTCCCTTCTCGTTCTGAGGGAGTGGCCTCACGGGGTGGTCGCGCCCAAGGCCGGGGGAAGCTCTGTGAACAGCAGGGCCTGGATCCGGACCACGGGTCTTGATGCTGCTGCTCATCACAGAGAACTGCTGCCTGTGCTGCCGCCGCCCTGCTGCTTTGATCATGCTCATTCAGAAGGAACAGTGGTTTCCTGGGTACTCCAGTGTGATCCAGTCTGAACCGGGAGTGGTGAGCGCTGGACTAGCATTGCTGGACTAGCAGAAATGCCGACCCTGGCTACGGAAGCACATGCCGCGTTTTAAGGAGCAGTTGCCCGTTTGGAGCCTCCGCCGTCAGGTGCGCGAGGGCTGATGAACGGTGGTCCTCGCTCGGGCGTGAGTGCTGAGTGTCCTGTGCCTCCTCGTTTCAGTTGTCGACAACAGCAGCAACTGGGCCGTGTGTGGGAAGAGCTGTGGCGTTGTCTCCATGCCGGTGGCTGCTCAGGCCACGCACAGAGTCCACATGGAAGTGATGCCTCTCTTCGCGGGCTACCTCCCCTTGCCCGACGTCCGGCTGTTTAAATACCTCCCTCATCACTCTGCCCACTCCTCACAGCTGGATGCTGGTAAGGACTTTGTGAGAAATGGTACAGACTCCTTGGCCCATGACAGGCCCTCAGGTCAGAGTGTCGTAGCTGAAAATGTGTCCGCCGTGTCTGACCTACCTCCATCCTGGTAGCCAGGCCTCCCTTCAGCGTGCTCAGAACAGTCCTTAGCCTACAGGTGGGTAGAATCGTCTAAGCTGCAGCCTCACAAGCACAGATAGGTGTAGACCCCATAGCATCCAGAAACACAGTATCCAGAAAATGGTGGCAACGCAGTGCGCCTGGTGCTGGTTGCTGCCCCGATACCACAGGCTGCCTGGTGGCTGCAGCTCTCCGCTGCTGCCCAGTGTCTCAGGAGAGGGTCAGATCACTTGTCACCAGCCTAGGAGAAGATTAAAATTCAAAATCTCAAGTGTGGTTTTCTACTGAATGTGTACTGCTTCCACCCCATTGGAAAGCGGGAAAGGTCATAGGTGGAACCACTGTGGGGAGGGACTGTCCCATGTCAGTTTGGGAAGCAGGCTGCAGCCTCCTGTGGAGAGGTGCTGTCCACAAGCAGGGCAGACTGGACAGTCAACTTGTTTTCAGAGCTGACGGAGCTAGTGCAGAACCTCGGCCCTGGTCACAGTCGTGGTGTGGCTCTGAGAGTTGTCTCTCTCTATCCCATGAGGTTTTGTTACGGCAGTGCCTGGGGTGACATTCTTCTACACCCCAAGGTCAGGACAGGGTGGCTGTGCCCTGTGCTTGGGCTTTGCCCAGTACTGCTGCTTGGTCTCACTTTTGTGTGTTCTGCAGACAGCTGGATCGAAAACGACAGCCTGTCGGTGGACAAGCACCCCGACGACCAGCTGGACTGCGGCAGCGTGCGGAGCAGAGGCAGTGTGGCCTCAGCTGCCAGCAGCGAGCACAAAGGCCTGCCCATGCCCCGGCTCCAGGCCCTCCCCGCCGGGCAGGTCTTCAACTCCAGCACTGGCACGCAGGTCCTGGTCATTCCCAGCCAAGACGACCATGTCCTAGAAGTCAGTGTCACTTGACAACCTGTGGCTCAGCCGACATCACAGACTGGCTGTGGGTGCACTTTAGGGATTGTGACTGGACTGTTCTCTGGTGTAACATGCTGCGCTAACCAGACTTTGGCTGTTCTGCTTGGCCAGGGAGGTGTTGGGGAATGGCATCAGTCAGCTGGGCGGTGGAAAAAGAGCGTCCTTTGTGTGGTCTTTGGAACAGGATTACTTGTCCTTTTCCCTCCCTTCCCTGTGCTGGTGTCCAGTGTTTGCTCAGAGCCCCAGCTTCCTTCACTCACCCACTCGCTGCTCCTGACAGACTGTTATCCTGGGTCTCCCCCAAGGCCTCCCTCTGCTGGCTCTGCGTGCAGGCCCATCTGACTTTCAGATGGTAGTTCAGCAAGCCTTGCAGTCTTCCTGTGACATCTGTGTGCCCTCTGGCCACAGCTGCCCGGCCTCCTGACCGGGAAGACTGTGAGTCTTCTAAGGGGTGAAATGCAACCCTTCCTTCCAGACCACCACGTTGTGCTTTTCTACAGTAACACCTCCTAGGGCCAGTAGGCGGGGCACAGGGTGGGCTTGGGAAGGAGCAAACCCCTTGTGTGCCTTGGGATGCCAGAGCCAGGCTGACTGGGAGGCCCATTGGCTGCGCCTACTAAAGGTACTTGAAGAAGACTAGAACAGGGCATCAGGAACAACGCTGCATTGAAAGCGCTTAGGAAAGAATCTGATCTGGAAAATGAATTCTAAATTCCCCTAATGTTGATTGAATATCATATGCACTTGGAATTAAATATGTATTTAATTGTCATTACATATGTGAGGGTTAATATTGTTTACTTTTCTCTCACTCTTAAAGTCTGTACATGTAATTGTAACTGTATAATCAGCATCTTTCTTTTGCACCTTAAGTCTTAGAAGTTTAGATGCTCCGTCTAAATCAAAGATTAGAGGGGTCTTCTCGGTGTGTTCCAGGCTGTGTGTAGGACACAGGGCCTGGGGTAACCTCTGCTGGTCCACTCAGTTGCAGTCAGACCGGACCAACCAGTTAATTTACTTTCAGTTGTAAATTTAATTGTACATATGGTTGATTTATTATTTTTAAAAGTACAGACTAACTGATGTAATGTTTATGTATAAGTTGCACCAAAAATCAAGGACAAAATAAATGTTTGTTTTTACTGGTGTGAAAGTCACAGCTTGTAAATAAGTGTTGTATTAAACCTTTTCCAGCTCTCCAAAGCGATGTATTTTTGTACATATGAAATAGAGTACTCTGAATTCACCGGCACAGTGTGCTTAGAATGGAACTTGAAAAGATCAGTGGGAGCAGATGTGGTCAGTCCAGCAGAGGGTGGAGATCAGGAGAGAGAGAGATCAGGAGCCTCTTCAGCAAGGCTGACCACAGCAGGTGCCACGCTCAGGAGGCTGAGGGGACAGGGAGCACGGAGCCCAGACTGAAGCCAAGCAACCGAGCAGTTGTTTTCAGAATTCTGTATGTTGGCTTTTAACTCATTCAGTTAAATAAAGATGGTGTGATTTTCCCCTGTCTTTTTCGTTTTTAGAAATTGGAGAAATGTGTAAAGAAGATATTTAAAAATCATGAATTTGGTTAAACTAGTTAGGCAAATTAGAACTCCAGGCTCTAAATTCAGGGTCTCCAATGAGGTTTTTTATTGTTTAAAAAGCAAAAACCAAAAAAAAACCAAAAACCTTGATGATTGGCCTACTAACCTGCCAAGACCCTTGAGCAAAGGCCTTTGTTAGCCTCAGAGCCAAGAGTACAGGTCTTCCTTGATCAGCATATTCCCTGTTTGCCCTCTGGGAGAGGGAGCAGGATTCAGTGTTTAGTTTATTATTCTTCAGTTTTCTGGCATCTGCTTTCTCTCAGGATGAATTTTCTAATTCCATATAGCTAGAGGAGGAAAACAAAGGGGAAGTCCAAAATATTTATGGTGTTTCTTCTGATCTGGAAAATGAATGAAATCAATTTTCCCCCTAATCACCTTAGCAAACTAAGATGAATGCTTTTTTTTTTTAAGAATTTAGAATACAATGTTTTTTAAAAGAATGTCACTTAAAAAAAAAAAAAAAAAAAAAAAGACATCCTTGTCTCTTTAATTCACCATAAGAGATAAGAGTAACCAAGAGGCTGTCACTGATTTTTGTTGTGAGGTTTTGTGTTTGAGGCAGGCTGGTTTTGTTGAACAGTTGTGAAGCCTAATGGGTTACGTGTATCAAAAACAAAGAATATGTGGCCACTGTACAGAGAACCTGTGGAACATGTAAAAGAAAATCGGTTATAATTTTTGTGAATTTCTTTTTTTTTTTTTTTTTTTTTTTCTTTGTGGTACCGGGGATTGAACTCAGGGGCACTCGACCATTGGGCCACATCCCCAGACCTTTTTTGTATTTTATTTAGAGACAGGGTCTCACTGAGTTGCTAAGTGCCTTGCCATTGCTGAGGCTGTCTTTGAACTCGCGATCCTCCTGCCTCAGCCTCCCAAAGTGCTGGGATTACAGGCGTGCGCCACCGCACCCGGCTAATTTTTGTGAATTTCATGGGTTCTCCTGTGATTGGAAAAATTATAACCCTTGATTCTACTGTGAGAATTACTGTGCTGAACCTGAATGGCTCCTGCCTCGGCTGTCAGCACTGCCCAGGACCGGGTGGGTCCTGCATTATTGAGTCTGCGGTCATGAGGCTAGAAATCCCATAAAGACACGCAAAACTTTATGCACTGTTTGTGTATTTAAAAAATCAAATTTAAAATGAACTTAAAACACACCAGGTTTGTTTAATTTAAGATAAAAAGTTACGTTGCTTTTTTATATAACTGTGCTGATCTGTTTCACTTTCAACCGTGATCTTAAGATAAATCCTACAGGATTTTAAAATTTTATTTTCCATGGAAAAGCCCCTTTCTCTAAATCCCCCATTCTGGACTTCAGGCGGTAAGAGGCACCCAGCGTGCTGGGATTCCCCAACTGGAAGAGGCGACGAGCTGACCTCGAGCTGCAGGCGGTCACTCCGTCCCATGGCTCCCTGTGGAAAGCCGTTTTCACACCCTCTGTAATATAATGGTAGACTACGCCACTGTATCAAAGTTGTTCAAATGTAAGCATTAAAGTTCTGGAAATACGCATTTTAAGAAACCGTGCTTCTCGCAACTCTTCTTTGCGGGGCGCGGGGCTTGGCTCGCCCTCCCGGCTCCGGGCCGCTGGCTCCTGGGGCGCCGCCGGCGCGGCGGCCCAGCGCCTGAGGCCGAGGGAGGACGGCTGGCCGGGGGCAGTCCGGCGGGGCCCTGACTGGAAACGCTGAGGGCCCGGTTGCGGCTCCCGCAGGACCGCGCCGCCCACAGGCCGGCGGCCGCGGCCCGCCCCGGAAGTGCGCGGCGAAGCCTCTTTGACCTCCCGGAAGTGCGCGCGGCGGAAGTCGCCTTGACTCCGCCCCGGACGTGCGCGGTGTGCAGCGGCCGCCGCAGCCCGGAACTCGGCGCTGCGGGTGGAGCGCGGCACGTGCGCAGTCGCGATGAAGTTCGCGTACCGGGTGAGCGGGGCGGTGGGCGCGGGAGCCCCTGGCCGGCCCGAGGAAGGCGGGGGCGCACTGAGGGTGCTCGTGCCCTGTCCCTCGAGCGACCCCTGTTGCGCCAGCCCCAGCCGGGCAGGACCCAGCCGTGCAGACCCGGCGTGGCGGTGTGCCTCCCGAGGCTCGACCCCCACAGGGCCTGAGGGCCGTGGGCGCGCGGCAGGCCGGCCCCTCCCCACAGAGGCAGCCGCCCCCCCCCCCCCCCCTTGCTGGGGGTCGCCGGGTGTGCGCTCGGACCCTCCCTCTAGACGGCGCGCACGGTCCAGGTCTGCGTGGGTCGCAGCTCTACCGTGTCGCCAATGCTTGTTTGATGAGTGAATACATAGGATGCTGGCATGTCCCACTCTTTGGGTTGCCTTGCACCCTGGATGCTCCTCCCCCTGGCCCACTCTTACAGTTTGATTCTCATGATATGTGGATTCTGTTCCCTTTCCCTGGCAGAGGCCTCCTCCTCTCTTGGGATCTTACCCTTCTGGGGGAGCCCTGAAGTCCTGAGGATTGGTTCTTTCAGCTTCTGCCCAGGAAATGCCCCAGGCATGAGCAGGAGCCCTGCAGCCTGGCCCTTGGTTCCATCTCTGCCAGGTACCTCACTTTGCCCTCCAGGGAGATGGGGCTATTTTGTTTGCTAAGACGGCTTTGTTTTCTTTTCAGTTCTCAAATTTGCTGGGTACAGTTTATCGGTGTGGAAACTTAAATTTCACATGCGATGGAAATTCAGTTATCAGTCCTGTGGGGAATAGAGTCACAGTATTTGACCTTAAGAAGTAAGTATGCTGGGGCTGGGGTTGTGGCTCAGAGGTAGAGCACTTGCCTAGCATGCGTGAGGCACTGGGTTCGATTCCAAGCACCACATGAAGTAAAATGAAGATGTTGTGTCCACCTATCACTAAAAAATATTTTTTAAAAAAAGAAATAAGTATGCTGAAATGACATTAATAACAGTGGCAACTGTAACCTGTGTGAAGGCAGCTGGCATCTTCCTCACCTGCCTTTTAGGGCACATCCATTAGTTAGGTGGCCGACACAAATCAAGGATTTAGTAGAGTCACTAGTGGAACTGCCTGCCCAGTTCCTTGTTCTTTATTCTAACATCTTAACTAGCCTCTAGTATCTAGAAGGCTGATATTATCTTTAATTGTGTCACTTAGGTCAGTAGCCTGGGGAAGGACCCTGCCTGTCCTCTGGAGGTGCAGGCAGGTGGTATACCTTAAGGTTAGTACCTCCCTGTTGGTGGAGGTGCCTCAGTTCCCTGAGGCCAGATGGTGCTTGGGGGAGTGAAAGCCATTTGGACCCCTGCTCAGAGGCCCCCGAGGTTACCTTGCCTCCCTATCCCTAGTTGGATGGGCAGTCCCATAGTACCCAGTTCCAGTTTGGCAGCTCAGGTTTAGTTGTTTCTTCTGAATACACGCATAGTTCCCTTCTGTCTGGTCACAGACAGCACTCAGTTCCTTCCTAGAAGTGTTGGAGAGTCCATGGGCCAACCCACTGCAGCAATCTAGGTGGGAACTTTTTGTTTCTGAGGCTTTTCCAGCTGGGTGACCCTGGGCCTTGGCTTACCCATCTGTAAGATGAATGACAGTGGTACTTGCTTTGCCTGCAGGCAGTGACTGCTGCAGGACATGGCTGACTCCAGGGTTGGGTTGGCTGCTATGTTGATAGAATTGTTTTATTTAAATAACATCTAGTGAGGGGCTCTCCAGAATTAGGAGAACAAGCTCACTGGAAACAAAATAATAGAACTAGAACCTGGCTCTGACACTTAGAGACGTACTCTGTCGTTACTGCTTATTTTTCTGTTTCTTTGCGTTTTTTTATTTTTGTGGAAACATGGACAGCATGCCAACATGCTGCTGTTGTCGTGAGACTTTTTGGGCACTCAGCTTGTTTCCAGTTTCCTGACTTTGAACTTGTGCAGAATCTAACTGGGCATCAGTCTTGGAGGCAAAGTTGGTTGTAACCAAAGCCTGTTTTTAAGGGTTTTAATGTGTCTAGCCAAGCTTTTTCCAGGGGCAGTGTCATTTCTTCTTCCTCTGTTGGGAGTATGAGAGATGAACTCTGGTATGCAGAATCTGTGGCATGGAGAGGAGGCCCACCCTGTGTCCTTTTGTCTGACGACAGACCCCACTGCACAATGTGGTTTTTGTCTCTTTTAGCAACAAGTCCGACACATTACCCCTGGCCACTAGGTACAACATCAAGTGTGTGGGGCTGTCCCCAGATGGCCGCCTCGCCATCATTGTTGATGAAGGTAAGGGGAGGGGAGGAAGGACTAGGGTGTGAAGGTGGCAGGAAGCGGACACCAGGCCTGCTGAGGGTGGGGCAGGGCTGAGACACTCACTGTCCACTCCAGCGGGTCTCGAGGGTGAATCTGTCCCGAGGATAGGTCCACCATCCTCTCTGCTGTGTGCAGTGGCATTGCCTGGGGCACAGCTGGGATCCGTGGCCCCTGGGTCCAGAATTCTAGTCACACAGGGGCCATGTAGCACAGGACCTTGCTGTGGTCTGGCCTTGCAGATGAGGCGTGTGTGGTGTCTGGGGTCCCCAGGTAGCTGTAGGCTTGTACTTGGCCTCTTGCAGGGGGTGCCGCACTCCTGGTCAGCTTGGTCTGCAGGTCGGTGCTGCACCACTACCACTTCAAGGGCTCTGTGCACAGCGTCTCCTTCTCTCCTGACGGCAGGTAAGGGTGGCTGGATTGCCAGCCCACCTGCCCACTTCCTCCCACTCAAGCTCAGGGTGGTCACCTGGGCACGCAGCCAGCCTCTAGCATTGGTGGCATCTTGCAAGCAGAAGGCTTGTGTTGCAGGATGCCACTTGGTGCTGTTTCTTCCGTGTTCCCTGCCACAGCTCCCCTGCAGCCTCCAGGGCAAGCTGTGTCCTGAGGCTCTGCAGCATCAGGGCTGTCGCTGGTCCTCAGTGTTGTCTGCTCCTGTCTCCTGCAGAAAGTTTGTCGTCACAAAGGGCAACCTCGCTCAGATGTACCATGCCCCTGGGAAGAAGCGAGAGTTCAATGCGTTTGTCCTGGACAAAACCTACTTTGGGCCATATGATGAGACCACGTGCATTGACTGGACCGATGACTCCAGGTGAGGCTGAGCTGCCTTTGAGGAGGCTTCCTCCTCACATCCCGAGGTTGCATTTTGAAATGTCTTCCCCTGAGCCTTATTTGGTGTAGGCGCGGCCCACAGTATCAAGCCCAGGCGGCGGGCACCTGGTCAGTCCTGCAGTGCTCTGGCATTTTATTACTGGGACCCAGATGACAGAATCTGGATCTCAGTGGGCAATGAGAATTGAGTTTCAGTCTGTGTCACCACACACCCTAGGCAGCTGTGCTGCCAGGAGTTGGTGAGTGTCGTGACGTGCAGGCTGACTGCTCCTGAGGCCCCAGCACAGCAAGTCTGTGTCCACGGCTGTCTCTGCTCCAGAGGTGACCAGGGAGTTCCTGGCCTCCTAAAGCCAGTTTGCATCCGATTGTGCAAGCAGCTGGGGGAGGTGGCATGGCTTTTGTTCACAGGACCACCTTGTGCACCCAGGACAGCCCAGCAGTGTGGGGAGGGTGCACCCAGCATGCTTGAGTGGCCTGTGGGCCAGGCTTGGGCAGGTGCACCTTGTGGCTGTCCTGCCTTACCGAGGGCCACTGAGTCCTATGCATTTGACTATTTGTGCCATAAATAGGAAGAGTGCACTTGCCTGGTCTTGGCTGCACCTGGAGGGTGTCAGGAGCTGGCTTCCAGGAGAGGCACGGGTGGGTGCCGCAGCCACGGGGAGCAGACAGGCTGTTCTGGGAGGCCTTTCCTTGCCTGCAGGCACCAAGCCACCTCTCAGCCCCTTGCAGGGATTAGGTGGTCTTTGCACAGCTCAGGTTGGAGGGCAAATGAGTCTCCATTGCCGTGGATGGCCGTGGTGGTGGCACCTGGTCACAGACTCTGAGGAGCTGTGTCACCTTGTTCCAGGTGCTTTGTGGTTGGAAGCAAAGACATGTCCACCTGGGTGTTTGGAGCTGAGCGCTGGGACAACCTCATCTACTACGCCCTGGGGGGACACAAGGATGCCATCGTGGCCTGCTTCTTCGAGTCCAACAGTCTGGATGTATGCCCTGGACCCCAGATCCCTAGGCCAGCAGTGACGGGAAATACCCTGGGGTGGGCTGCAGGTCCTTCCTCCCTGAGCTGCCTCTTGGCTGTCCCAATCGTCTGGGAGACCTTTAGGGACCCACTTCAGAGGGCCTTGAGTGGAACTGTGCCAAGAAGCTAAGCTGGAGGGAGGGTTCTTGGTGGCAGGGCCTGTGGCTGGCTGGGCTGGGGTCAGGGTAGGGGACCCGGGCCCAGCCATGCGCTTCCCTTGCAGCTCTACTCGCTCAGCCAGGATGGAGCCTTGTGTGTGTGGCAGTGTGACACACCCCCAGAGGGCCTGAGGCTGAAAGCCCCCACAGGCTGGAAGGCAGACCTGCTGCAGCGAGAGGAGAGGAGGAGGAGGAGGAGGAGGAGGACGGGCAGAGAGAGACCATCGTTCGGGGGAAGGCCACGCCGGCTGAGGAGGAGAAGAAGGGAAAAGTGAAGTACTCACGGCTGGCCAAGTAGGTCTGGAGGGCAGTGGTGGCCTTGGTGTGGTACTTGTGTGGTGGTGGCATCTTGTGCCTTCAGGTGTAAACGGGTTTCACTTGGAGGTCCAGAGAACAGGTCTGGGTCTGGGTTTGAGACCATGCCCAGGACCTGGAGTCCCGGCCATTGCCTCAGTGATGCGAGTCGTCTGTCTGCTGGGGCAGGACACAGGAGGCGGGACAGGGAGGGAGGTGTGCATGGGGACACTGGCTGTGCCAGCTCCTGCACTGTGTGCCGTGGGTGTGCGTTCCTCTGCCGAGGGGACAGGGGTCCCTGGTGCGCCCAGCGGGAGGGCACCCCCAGTGGGGCCGAGGTTCTGAGGTGGGAGGGGAAGGCGAGGGGGATGCGCTGGTGGCCCCTGGCTGGGTGTGAGGGTGGCGCTCTGCCCTGTCCCTGGAGCTCTGGACTGCTGAGGGGCTGCGCTGGCGGCTCCACACGCTTCATTTTGTTCAGCAGCATACACCCAGGTGGGTGGCCGGGACCCACAGACTAGGGTTGTGGCCTTTCCAAACCAGGTCTAGTGGACAGCTGAAAAACTGTCCTAGAGTCGGGGTGCGGGCACAGGTTGGTTGTGGTCACTTGAGGGTGTGCATTGCCAGTAACCTACCCTGTTGCGTGTTTGGGCCTCGACACCTCCACTCAGCAGTTACTTGGAGCCCACCCTGGGCTGGGCTCTGTCCTTGGCCTGGACCTAGTGTCTGTCCTCGTGAGGCTCCCTCCCAGTTGAGGGGCAGGTGTTGACCTTGTGGCCAAATTGAGAGATGCATGGTGGTAGGTAGCATGGCTGTGTGGGGTGGCCAGTGGCCTCGTGCTGGGCCATGGGGTGGGGGCGTCCATGGTCAGTTCTGTTCTGGGAGGTCTCCTGGCTTTGAAGGGGAGTGCACCTCAGGGAGGGACAAGGGCAGGACCTTGGGGCTGGGGCAGCTGGACTGGCCTGGCCTTGGAAGTGCAGGGCTAAGTGGGAAATGAGGACGTGAGAGGAGGGGAGGGCCAGTCAGGCCTGCGAAGGGGAGGGGGAGAGCAGGGCTGGCTGGACTCTGGCTGCCCGTGGGAGCTCAGGACGGCGCAGCTGGAGTGAGGACTTGGCTGAGGACTGAAGGAGGCCCCAGGAAGGAGGAGCTGCAAGGCACCATCCCGCGAGGGTCACTCACTGGAAGGGACTGCAGTCCCTGGTGTAGAGCGCGGGAGATGGGCCTTTTGGCATCAGTCACCTTAAGAGGGAAGGCTGAGGACAGCTCTGCTGTGCACGTGTGGAGCCAGGTCTGGATTAGGTCACCTAAAGCTAGAGGTGTGGTCAGGGTCACCTTCATTGTGTAGGCAGGAAGTGATGGGCTCCCACCCCCTGCCTCTCTGTAGGTGATGTCCCTGTGAACCCCTGCCCTCTTTGGCAAGGGGCAGGAGGGGAGACCACCTGAGGGGTATTGTTTTAGTTTACTCTTGTGTTGCTGTGACCAGAACACCTGACAGTGAGCACTGACAGGAGGAAGGTGTATCTTGGTTCGTGGTGGCAGAGGTCTCAGTGCACAGATGGCCGACTCCATTGTTCAGGGTCCAGGGTGAGGCAGCACATCATGGAGGAAGGGCCAGCAGAGGCAAGGGGCTCAGCTTCTGGCCAGGTCAGGAAGCAGGGAACAGGCACCCCTCCAGGCAGCCCCAGTGGCCGCCTCCAGCCATGGCACCCTGTGCTGCTACACGATCGCCACCCAGGCAGCCATTCAACCTGGGATGGCTGGTGAGGCCACAGCTCTCACGGCCAGCTGTTTCAGCTCTGAGCGTTGCTGCATCAGCTGAGCCTTGGGGGACGCCTCGTAGCCACACAACAGGAGGTGTCTCTTGGCCCTGAACCCGAAATGCAGCTGAGTGGGCAGGGGCCCCCCGTGCAGCTAGGGTGTGGCCATCTGAGGTGACCAGGGGGTGGGCTGCAGCTAGGTCTGTGGTCCTTCTTCCACAGTGTTCCTCTTGTCAACGTAGGTACTTTTTCAACAAAGAAGGAGACTTCAACAACCTGACCACTGCAGCATATCACAAGAAGACTCACCTCCTGGTCACGGGTTTTGCTTCTGGAATCTTCCATCTGCATGAGCTCCCGGAATTCAACCTCATCCACTCACTAAGGTGAGTCCTCTGCTCGCTGGGCTCTTGTGCCCTTGCCCCTGGGCCCAGTGATTGCTGTGGGACCATCGGGGAGCCTGTACAGTCCTACCAGGGTGGCTCCCACCAGCCTGTAGCCTGTGTTGTGGCCCTGGATTTTGGTCTCAGAGGTGATATTTTTGTTCTTTATTGTTTTTTTCCCTCTGTTCTTCATCTTTGAAACGTAGAGAGATTTAAAACACTTGTTCCACAAGTGAGTGCAGCGGGGGGTGCTGCGGGGACGGGCGGCCGGGGCTGGTCGCCCCCTGCTGGCCGCTGCTCCTCACTTGCTTCACTTTTCTGCTCAGCATCTCAGATCAGAGGATCGCCTCGGTCGCCATCAACAGCTCTGGGGACTGGATTGCCTTTGGCTGCTCAGGTCTGTCCGTGCCGAGCTGTAGAGACAGAGTGCCCAGAGAAGCCCGCAGAGGACACTGAGGCCCCGTGGCGTGGCTTCAGGCCCCGGCTGGCTCCGAGCAGAGCAGCTCTGCACGGGCTTGCGTGGGAAGGAGAGGGAAGGTGCCAGAGTGATGGCTGCCCTCCGGCCTGGGGCCTGTGGTCCCTTGCTTGAGCTGTGGTCCTGCCCGCAGCTCCTGAGTGCCCTCTTGGTCTCAGTCACCAGGTCTGCTGTCAGGGCTCGTGGCCTGCACTCCAGCCACCTGCCGGGGGGGGGGGGTGCTCTCTGTTCCCTGGTCCTCCTTGGGTCTGTGCTGTCTGCAGCGCCTGTGCACAGGGCAGTCCAGCCCCAGCTGCTGTGGAGTCACGGGGTCAGTCAGGGACTTCCGGTGCTGTGTCCACAGGCCTGGGCCAGCTGCTGGTGTGGGAATGGCAGAGTGAGTCCTACGTGCTGAAGCAGCAAGGCCACTTCAACAGCATGGTGTCTCTGGCCTACTCCCCGGACGGGCAGTATATCGTCACTGGTGGGGATGACGGCAAGGTGGGCACTGGACAGAAGGCATCTGGGTGGGCCTTCATCCCTGCCGAGCTGTGGGTGGCTCCTGCTAGCTTCTGAAGACTTGGGACATCTATAGGAATTTGCATAGTGAGGGCTGGGGTGTCCCTGTGTCCCCATTTCTGCCCCAGCTGGTCTTAGGTGGCCAGGCGCTTGCTCTGCCTGCCGCAGGCCTCCCTCCCTTGGAGGCAGGTGCTGGCTGTGCTCACGCCCTTCCTGCTGTCCTGCTGCAGGTCAAGGTGTGGAGCACCCTCAGTGGCTTTTGCTTCGTCACTTTCACGGAGCACTCCAGTGGGGTCACTGGCGTGGCATTTACTGCCACCGGCTTTGTTGTCGTGACCTCGTCCCTGGACGGCACCGTGCGAGCCTTCGACCTCCACAGGTGATGGCCTCTGCCCATGGGCATGGCTGCCTGGGTACAGGTGAGGGTGTCTGACACTGGCTTGCAAAGCCAACCTTGAGCTCCTTTCCCCACAGGTACCGGAACTTCCGCACCTTCACGTCTCCACGCCCCACCCAGTTCTCCTGTGTTGCCGTTGACTCGAGTGGGGAGATCATCTCTGCCGGCGCCCAGGACTCCTTCGAGATCTTTGTGTGGTCCATGCAGACAGGCAGGCTCCTTGACGTAAGAGCCAGTCTGCCCAGGGCCATGCCCTGATTGGGAAGGCGCCGTCCTGTCTGGACCACAGACACTGGTGTGCTGGCTGGGGACGTGGGGTCCTCTCCTGCAGGTCTGGCAGAGGGCAGGAGCGGGCTGCCCCGAGGAGGATGCAGCACTGCTCGCGGGGCCTCGTGGTCTGGCCTCCCCGCTCCTCACGTGTCTGGTGTGGAGCCCCCTGGACTGCGCCGGCCCTTCCCACACCTCGCCCTTCCCACATCTGTGCCCCTGTAGGTTTTGTCTGGCCACGAGGGGCCCATCAGTGGTCTGTGTTTTAATCCCATGAAGTCCATCCTGGCCAGCGCCTCCTGGGACAAGACGGTACGCCTGTGGGACATGTTTGACAGCTGGAGAACCAAGGAGACGCTGACCCTCACGTCCGATGGTGAGCTGCAGCTGGGGTTGGCAGACGGTGACCAGGGGCCAAAGCGTCCTGCTGTTGTCTGGCTCTGTTCTCGTCTCGTACCTCTGCCTGCCTTGCTCTTGGTTGTGTTTGACATAAGCCTAGCAGGCAGCAAGAGTGACGTTGCCCAGACCCCGCAGTGCAGGGCAGCCCCGCGGCTGGCGGTGCTCAGCCGACTCGGGGTGGCAGTGTGTTCTAGCATCACGTCCTGGGGCCGGGAGGCTCAGCTGGGCTCCCAGTCTGCTGCACACAGGGCTCCCAGGGGCAGCTGCTTCCCACTGCTTTCTAGAGCTTCCTCTGTGCTTGACCAGTAAGTGGCTGGTGCTCTCCTGATGCACCTGGGAAGGAGCCCACTGTTGGGTTGCCCAGCCACCCCTCATCTTTCCTGAGATCAGGCCTTAGGCCTGCCTCACTCCCTTGCCCCTAGTCCGGGCTCAGCCACTGCAGCCCTCGCCACCTGTCCTCTCTGCACTTGGGCCTGTCCCAGGGTCCTCTGGTCCCCCTTGTCCCCCCAGCTGTTCCCAGCCAGGTGTGCAGTTCCCTTGCTGCTGGCGTTGGCACCTCCCTTGGGTGGAGCTTCCTGTGCACCGGAGAGGCCGTGGGTCTCCTGTCTACCAAGCTCGGGGTCTTTCTCGGAGCCTGAGGCTTGTTTCTCTCTAGCTCTTGCTGTGACTTTTCGGCCTGATGGTGCAGAGCTAGCTGTGGCCACGCTAAACTCACAGATCACCTTCTGGGACCCTGAGAATGCGGTACAGACGGGTTCCATCGAGGGCAGACATGACCTCAAGACGGGCAGGAAGGAGCTGGACAAGATCACAGCCAAGCACTCGGCCAAGGGCAAGTGAGTGCAGCAGGGAGTGGGCCAGACTGCTTCACACGCTCCTGTTAGTTAGCTCGTCAGCTCCTCGGAGCTGGTGGTTTCTGGGGCCTTCCCCCGACTGAGACCCTGGGGCCAGGTTCCTACAGCCACATTTTTTTGAGGGGGGGTTGGTAGCCACGATTGAACTCAGAGACACTCAATCACTGAGCCACATCCCCAGCCCTGTTTTGTATTTTGATAAGAGACTGAGTTGCCAAGTGCCTCACTGTTGCAGAGGCTGGCTTTGAACTGACTTAGCCTCTGGAGCCTTTGGGATCACAGGCCTATGGCACCACGTCCAGCCCTAAAGCCATTTTCCCCCTGGTGTAATTCTTGATTCCTGAGACTGCCTCTGCAGGAGAGAGGAGGTGTTACCTGGCTGGGGTCGGGGCAGGGGGTCTAGACTTGCTGAATGTGAATGTGCACGGGCCAAAGGCTGACTCCAACTCCAGACTTCCCTCTCCCCAGTGATGCCATCAGCCTGGTGCTTAAAACCCACAGGCCCCAAGCCGCCCTGCACGCCTGCCCTCCGTGAGAGCAGACTGGCTCCTGCACACCAGCTGCGCCAGGCGCTCGGCAGCCTCGCTGGCCTGCTTCTGTGCCGCTGGGGACCAGCAGGCGGATTCTGCAGTGGCTGCCCCATTTTGTATTCCCACCCGCCACACACAAGGTCCCTTTTCCCTTGTTGTCACCAGCGTCCTTTCCTTAGACAGAGCCAGTCTGCTGGGTGTGCATCAGTGTCTGAAGCTGGGTGTCCCTCTCCCCGCAGCGGTGGCACGCTCGCTGGCTCTGTCTTATGTGGAGGACAGCGTGGGGGCCTTGGTGGGTAGTCGGTGTTTACCGAGCTGTGGCGGGTCTTTGTTTGGCAGGAGGCCTCTGCGGGTGGGGACTTGCAGGTCCCTTTCTTCTCTTCTGAGTTATTTTCACTTTCTGTGGTGGTGTTTGACACATAAGTCACAAATTTGGGTGGCATCCCATTTGTTTATTTTTTTCTGCTGTCCCTTGTTCTTTTAGCGTCACATCTGAGAAACAGTTGCTGTCCCAAGGTCACTGTCCTGTGTCATGGCACACAGGGCAGTCAGGGCATAGCTGCTGCTTTCCGCAGACCTACCAAGGGGCTGTGGGCAGGTGGCTATTTGTGCCAACGTGGACCTGGCGTTAGCCGCGTGTCCCATGCTGCCTCCTGGCAGACGTGTTTGGTTCCCTCCTGACTGAGTGGGCACACGCACTGTTGGAGGCCGAGGGGGTGAGGGTCTTGTGTGAGGCCAGGCAGAGCCTCAGAGGCGCTGCAGGGGAGAGTGGGTGCTCCCCTTGGGGATGCTGGGTGGGGCTCTGACTTCTTCAGAGCTGCGTGTCAGAGGCCTGGTGTCAGTCTGAGTGCCCGTGTCCTCTGCCCAGGGCCTTCACCACCCTGTGCTACTCTGCAGACGGCCAGAGCATCCTGGCGGGGGGCATGTCCAGGTTTGTGTGCCTTTACCACGTCCGGGAGCAGATCCTGGTGAAGCGGTTTGAGCTCTCCTGCAACCTCTCTCTGGACGCCATGGAGGTAGGCAGTGCTGCTGGGCCCAGCCAGCTGTGCGATTGTCTGTCAACACACGGCTGTGACTGGCCGGGTGGGGTCCTGGGCTGGTCCACGTGCCCAGCAGTGCCTGCCAGGGCCTGGCACTTTCCCCACCTTTAGGGCTTGACACCACCTGAGCAGGTGGCACAGGAGTGCCCAGTGTACTGGTTGGGCCGTACGCTAAGCCCGTACGGGAAGGAGTGGAGGCAGAGGGTGCTAGCGGGCCCTGCGCGGGCACAGTGTCCTGCCTGCACCTGGGCCTTCTGTCTGGTTGCAGTGTGGGAGGACTCCTTCTCCACTGTCCACGGGTGCCTGCCCTCTCTGCTCACCTTAGACTGTGGTCCAGTTTCCTCCTCATGCCCTGGTCCCACAGGAGTGTAGGGTGTGGACAGAGGATGGAGGCCTCTGGGCAGATGTGCAGTTGCCTGGGTGGCTCTGCTCGGGCACCACCCAGGACGAGGGCCTCCTGTGGTGTCAGAAGCCCACCCCCTGCTCCTGGGGCAGTGCCCACGTTTCCCTCAGGAGCAGCTGCCCTCACATGTGAGAGCCCGTCCCTGTGATGGCAGCAGTGGTGCCCAGTGTGCAGGCTGGTGAGTGGGGCTCTGCACTGGGCTCCTGCGGCCTCCACGCCGCCCTTGTGCAGCAGGCCCTGAAGGAGACTCCGGGGACCAGGACACAGCACCCTTGGTCTTTGCCCCTGTGTTCTCAGGCCTACCCATGTGTCTGGTCCCCATTCCACGCATGGCTAGAGGCTTGTCCCCTGTGGGTAGCTTGTCCACTTGGCACACAAGCAAGAGAGGGAGTTGAGGACAAGGTGTTCGTGGCCCTTGCTGTTCTAGGAATTTCTGAATCGAAGAAAGATGACGGAGTTTGGCAACCTGGCGCTCATTGACCAAGATGCCGGCGAAGAGGGCGGGGTTGCTGTTCCGTTGCCAGGTGTGAAGAAAGGTGAGCAAGGTCCCTTCTGTGTCTCGCCATCGCCTGGTCTTCTCTGTGGCCGTGGTTCTGCTCTCTGCTTGGGGCTGCAGTCTATGGAGTCAGGAGTCACCGCATCCTGGTGTCTTGTTGGATGTGGGGGTGCCTGGGGGAGACCCAGCAGGTGGGGTGCTGGTGCCACCGTCCCCTCCGGGCACAAGAAGCTGTCCTGTGAGTTGCTGCATGCAACTGTGCCACTCTGCCCTGGGCACTGGGTGGATCTGGGGTCCCTGTGCCCCACAGGTGTTCTAGAAGGCTCAGGTAGACAGACCATCCTGATGGGACACCCACCAGCCAAAACGCCACGGGCACCTCCGTGTGCAGAGCCCAGATGCGGCGTTGAATGCAGCAGGCTCACTTCTGGGCTGGGCGTGGGTCTCCCATCTGCTGAGCAGCCTGGACGCCCTCTGGGGCATGTGCTCCTTGGGGTTCATCCACTGATGCACTGTGGAGGCCAGTGGCACCCGTGACGGTGCCAGGCCCACACGGGGCTCCCCTGCTGCTTCCTGCGTGGACTTTGGGGGCAGAAGCTGCTGTTCTTGGTGGTCCCCAAGGCCTCCAGGCTAGCCGGTGGATCTGCAGGTGGCGTCTGGTGGTTGGTGAGCAGTCTCAATGTGCTCGCTCCCCAGTGACTGCAGCTGTTCCTTTCTTCCCAGGTGACATGAGTTCTCGTCACTTCAAACCTGAAATCAGAGTGACTGCACTGCGCTTCTCTCCCACTGGTGAGCCCTGAGTGAAGGTTGACCCCAAGGTGTCATGGCCCGTGTTCCCAGGGACAGTTCGGTCGGAGCTGCCCTCAGGCTCTGCACTGCACTCTGTCCCCTGCGGGTCCAGTGTGATGATGAACCCTGCCGGCCACATGGTCTCCTCGTCCCTGAGGAGGGACTGCTGTTGAGAGTTCCAGCCCCAGGCACATTAGGCTCGGGCCCTGTAAGTCCAGGGCCATCTTGGGAGGTGGCCTCCTCTGGCCTCTGCCACTGTTAAGCACGCTCAGACTTGCAGGAGGGTCCATCTGGGCCCTTCAGGGACACACAGTCCCCTTGGGCAGAGCAGGGCAGGGTCATCAGCCAGCGCTTCCCAGCATGGATGGAGCAAAAAGAGCCAGGTGCACTCATGAGCCTCGAACCCTGTGAACCAGGAGTCCATTAACCAGGACCCCAGGGCCACTTCTGCCCAGCCACCTGGGTTTTTTGTTTTGTTTTGTTTTTTTGTAATGCGATTGAACCCAGTGGTACTTAATCATTGAGCCACATCCCCAGCCCTGTTTTGTATTTTATTTAGAGACAGGGTCTCGCTGAGTTGCTAAGTGCCTTGTTAAGTTGCTGAGGCTGGCTTGAACTCACAGTCCTCCTGCCTCAGCCTCCCTAGTTGCTGGGATTACAGGCACGCGCCTCTGCGCCCGGCCAGCCGCCTAGTCTTGGAGCTCAGGTTTTCCTGAGACAAGCACATTCGTTCATTCCTGTGACTTGTTTGTGATCGTGTCCAAAGCACTATGTGGTCTTGAGCAGCTACGGCAGGGACCACGTGGCTTCCCTTACACTGAAACGTGTACTGACTCTGGTGCAAGCAGAGGAGCAGGTGCGCGTGCCCTTGCTCACACGTGCAGGCAGGAGGCCTGGGAGGCCGTCCAGCAGGCTGACCCCGTCAGTCCTTCCAGGGGCCGTGTGGGAGAAGGAAGGAGTTCCGGTCCCCTCCTGTACTTCAGCGTTTGGACCATGGGAATGTGTTCAACGTCTTACCTTTCTTTTAGAAAAGGAGGGAAGTGGGCTTTTAAAGACTGAGAAATCCCTTCACCGTTCATTCCCCAGGGCGCTGCTGGGCAGCCACCAGCACAGAAGGGCTCCTCATCTTCTCCCTGGACGCCCAGATGCTTTTCGACCCCTATGAGCTGGACACCAGCATCACCCCTGGGCGGATACGAGAGGCTCTGCGCCAGCAGGAGTTCACTCGGGCCATCCTCATGGCCTTCCGGCTCAATGAGAGGAAGCTGGTGCAGGAAGCCCTGGAGGCGGTGCCGCAGGACGACAGTGAGCCTGGGCCCTGGTCAGGGATTCCTGGGGAAGCAGAGGGGCCTGAGCTTTTGCGCTCTTTGCTACTTTGGTCCTTCACAGAATAAGCATGGCTTTTCTTTTGCAGTTGAAGTTGTCAGTGCTTCTCTTCCTGAGCTGTACGTAGAGAAAGCACTTGAGTTTTTAGCTTCCTCATTTGAAGTGTCTCGTCACCTTGAATTCTACCTCATATGGACACAGAAGTTGCTCCTGTCCCACGGACAGAAGCTGAAGCCCAGGTATGCTGGGCTTCCCTGCTGCTCGTGTGCCCTTTCACCGGGCCAGCTGGTCCTGGTGGTGGCGGGGAGCTTTGTGTTCAAGAGCAGCATGCCCTGGGGCCTTGTGCTGCCCCAGTGAGCCACCGAGCCCTGAGGGTGTCTCCTCTCCAGTGCAGGGCGGCTGCTGCCTGCTGTCCAGTTCCTTCAGAAGAGCCTGCAGCGGCACCTGGATGACCTGGCAAAGCTGTACGTGTGGGGCTGGCTGTGGGGCGGGGCTCGCTCTTCTCAGGGTTCTGTCTGGGACTGTGCCCTGCACTGTCTGATCCAGGCCAGACGGTGCCAGTGTTGGAGACTCTTCCCCTGCTGGCCTCAGCTGTCTGCCACCCATGCTGGGTTTGAAGCTCAGCCTTGGGTGCAGCTGGTGCTAATGGAGCTGAGCCAGAGGAGGAATGTGCCTGGGGTGCAGCTTGAGCCTCCAAACTCAGGGATTTGTCACAGTCCTGGGGCTGGTGTATGTTCTGGACTTGCATGTCTCCTGCGTGAGCAGTAGGGGCTGGCTGGGGACAGGGCCTTGGGGACAGGCAGCCTGGATGCCTGAGACTTTGCACGTTTCCCCAGTAGGAAAATAGGGGTGTTGATGATGACAATGTGTATCTAAGGTGCTTGGACAGTGCCAGGCCACTACAGGTACTCTGCAAGGCCACCCCTCCTGCTTAGACCACCTGACTGGACCTCCTAGCACCCCCTGTCAGGATGTCAGCTTCCCTCTCGGGTCCTACCTAGGCTGGTGACAGGTCTGTTCTCTGCCCTGTCCAGGTCCCCGGGCCAAGGCTAGAGTCTGGTCCCTGTGGTCTTCCATGCTTGAGCTGTCCCCCTGTCTTTATAATGGGGCTCAGGGTCTAGAACAAGCCCTTCCTTGGCATCATGGCTTCCCCACGGGAAGGCTGGGGCTTCAGGGTGCCAGGCCTCCGTGGCTGGCGCAGCCTGAACTCCATGGCTCTGTGAGGGAGGGTGCCATTCCTCGTCTGGTGGCTTGTTGCTGGCTTGCTGGGGTGCTCTGACTTTATGGGTCTAGGGGAGGACCCTGCACAGCCAGCCTGTTGCCCCCGTGATCCTTCACTCAGTCGGGGCTTGCTGTCTTACTGGGGGCTGTACGGGGGTGTTGGTGTCACTAATTTGTTAGGTGAACGTGAGGAATTAACTGAGAAAACACCTCTCTACTCTCTAAATGACTAGTGCAGGGGCCTGGCAGGGAGGCCGTTGGGGCATAACCTGGATCTGGGCAGGGAGGGCCAGGGAGCGCAGGTGGAGTGGAGCTGGTGCGTGCACTGACGTGAAGCCCTGTGCCCACAGCTGTGACTGGAACCGCTACAACCTCCGGTATGCTCTGGCGGTCTCCAGGCAGCGGGGTGTGAAGCGCACCATGGACCAGCCGGGAGTGGAGGATGATGGGGAAGCATCCGATGAGGACAGTCTGCACCTGCTGAGAGGAGCCGGAGAGGAGGCCATGATGCCCTTGTAGAGCCCGCTGCCACTGCAGCTCCTGATTGTCTCCATTGAGACCTTCCAGAGGGATGGAACCTCCTGTCACCTGGGCCCAGGACATGGGAATGCATCCAAAGTGCTGGGGTGCCGTCACGGGGGCTCCCTTTTCTGATGAGAAGCACACAGCCCATCAGGACAGTGAGCCAACCTGTTGGCAACAGGGCAGGCACGTGTGTGCCATGGGCCCAGGATCCCACAGCGAGGACATCCTAAACGTCGCCTTCACAAGATGTACATAGGTCCCTGTTTGTGGACTCACACACTTAATGTAGAGTTATTTATATTTTTAATACAAAGTTCTAAAGATGTGCTTGGGATTGGAAACATGAGATTTCTGAAAATGTATTCAGTTTAAACTGAGTTTAAAGTGGTTTGAGGCAGGGAGAGTAGCCGCCTGCCTGGGCCTGTGGTCTGGTGATCTGATGCACAGGGTCAGGGCAGGGAGCACCTCAGGACTCTGCCATTGGAGGGTGTGCGTGGGGGAGCTCACTCAGCTGCTCTGCCAGCCTGCACAGGCCACACAGGAGGGGACAGCCTTCCCCCTGCAGCACCTCACCTGTGCTGTCCACCAGGACCAGCCTGTTTGCCGGCAGTGCGACCAGGTCAGTGGATGGCGTGCCCGAGCCACTTCTAGTTGCTGGAGATAACATGCCCACCTGCCTCCAGCTGGTGCCAGGCCACAGGTTGGGGAGGATGGTTCATGTGACATCCAGTGTGCTGGGAGCTGCTGCCACCAGACCATCATTAGACCCACAGGGTGTTCTAACCCAAGTGTTCCCGTCACCTGGACTGCACTCAAAGGACTGCAGACCACAAAGCGCTTGGGCCTGGTATTCCTGGTTTTGCTCCTACATAATCTCTGCAGCATAGACTAGGCTCCCTTGCTATTACCTGCCCTACATAGGATTTCTAGGCTCCCTCCTCCAGTGACTAGCTGAGCAGGGGTGACATGCTAGAGGTGGGGCTCAGCAGTGGGGCCCAGGAGCCTCTGCCCTCTGTTCCAGGCCTGTAGGTGGGATTCTGGTCTCCCAGACCCACGGAATCAAAGTCTGCCTTGCACACGTCCTTTCCCAAAGAGCTGACTGTTCTTGGCACCCATCTGTGGTAGTGAACTCTGCCATCTGGGTTGCCGCCTCATCCTTTTACTTTTTTTGTTTATGGGGCTGGGGATGGAACCCAGGGCCATCCTAGACAACCTAGCACATGCTGGGCAAGCAGTCTACCACTGAGCTGCACCCCTTCCCTGGTGATGACCAAAATGGATGCATTTTGAACATAAGTTCGATTCCCAGGAGTAGAGCTATTCCCAGCTGTTTGCTTCCTCACCCCCTTTCTTCAATGTGAACTATCCCGGTATCTATGCCTCACACTGCTGCTCCCTAGAAACGACCTCCCTGCCTGCCTGGCCCCACTGACCCCACCTTTCATGAACTGGGCAGATATGCCACAGTGGCACTTGGAACTTTGGCCTGCTTGCTTTAAACCCACCAGTTAGAACTCCCCTGAGGGAAGTCTGTGGCCATCGCCACAATTCCTGACTCCACGTGGGCTGCCCTCCCTGTACCTCTAACAATATTTATGTGCATTTGGCTGCCCAATCACAGAAGGGGTAGTAGGTGTCTTCGTCTCAAGAGCCTAAATGAAAACACTCCCAGCAGTTGCTGTCCTTGTGCCCTGGGAGCCATAAGAAGCAAGCACACCCCAGGGAACTTCCCCAGCAGCGGGAGAATGTTCCAAAGGCCTCTTCAGTTCCCTCCCCAGAAGTGAGGCCCAAGAGTAAGGAGTGGAACTTCCGGAGGGCATGGCCCTCATGCCTCGTGCTTGTTATTCTAGTCCTCAATCTTGTAGAGTTTAACACTTAAGTCTTAATGATGGACACTTTAGGACAGGAAGGACCTTGGGTGAAATCACTTGCTGCAGATTCTTCCAACAGCGAGCATCTGGTAAATCCACGGAGAGGAAGGCCGCTGTCCAGCCTTCCCTGCGCTGTCCACTGCGGGCGAGCGGAAAGCGGCCGCTAGCGGGGACTCATTGGTCAGAACCGGGAGACGCGGGCAGCAAGGTGGGAGGGGCTGGGCACAAACTAGGTGTGCGCGGTTACTCTGGGCACGGCGCTGGAAAGTTAAGGTCCGTTCAGAGATACCAAGACAGTGCACCCGTGCCCGGGAACAAGCTGAGAAGGCCGTCGCGGTGGCCCATGGCTCGAGTAGCAGCGCTCCCAGGGCCACTGCGCAGACGCGCGCTCGAAGTGGGTGGGGCGCGGGGCTCGGCCACTGCGCAGGCGCGGGGATCCGCCCACCGACGCAGTTGCGCAGCTCCAGCTACTGCGCAGACTCCGCCGCGAGTGACCCGCCGACCCTGCTGTCCCTGCATTGCCATGGCGGCCGTGAGGGCCCTAGTGGTCCCGAGGCTGGCGGCGGCCTCCGCGTTCGCGCCGCTCCCCAAGCTCCTGCGGCCGCTGTCTCTCCACGGGCTGGCGCCCTCCCCGCGCGCGGCCCTTCACGGCTCGGCGCCGCGCCCCGGGGCCAGGGTCGCGCTGGTGAGTGCGGCTCCGCCGCCCGGGCTCGTCCCCTGCGCTGAGCCGTCCCCGCCGCCCGGGCTCGTCCCCTGCGCTGAGCCGTCCCCGCCGCCCGGGCTCGTCCCCCTGCGCTGAGCCGTCCCCGCCGCCCGGGCTCGTCCCCTGCGCTGAGCCGTCCCCGCCACCCTGCCCTGAGCCGTCCCCGCCGCCCGGGCTCGTGGCCTGCCCACTGTGGGCTCTTTCCCCTGGTCATTGCCCCTCTTTCTGCAGGTGCTGTCGGGCTGCGGAGTCTATGACGGGACAGAGATCCATGAGGCCTCAGCGTAAGTCCTCAGCGGGAGCTCTCCAGCGATTTAGAAAAAGCTCCTATTGTAGATACCTTTTCTTGCCTTAAAAATGGCAAAAATTGTTTTCACTTAGGTGACGTGTCACTTGCTTTTCAGTACACACGTTGTTTAAACACGGGGATCAGGCATAGCTGCACTTGGCAAGTGTTTCTTCTGCATGGGAGCTAACTTCCATCCCTTGATGGTCGCACGTCTTCCTGGGGTGCAGAAGGCAATCAGTCCTCTAGTGGCTGAGGTAGTGAGTGTTTTTTTTTTTTTTTTTTTTTTTTTTTCTGTCTTGCTGGAAGGTAGGCAGGCAGTAGGGTGCTCAGTTCCCATAGGCAGATCACCTCTCTTCTGGTTCATAGATTAGAAAGGGTCAGGTTGTGCTGGAGGAGCATCATCCACGAGGAGCCTGAGGCTGTGGCTCTGCAGGCAGCCACCCCGAGAGTGCTACCACCATGCTGGCCTGTGCCTGGAGTTGACCCAGACACAAGGAGCCTCTGAGTGATTGACCTGGTGTACAGCTGGTGTACTAAAGGGCCAGGATGCCTTTCCTAATTTGGGGATGGGTAGAAAGAGCAGATGCGACAGGAACTGGCCAGGGAATGGGGACCTCCTGGGCTAACTGGCAAGGCACTATTTGAAGCACTAGGATGACCAGGACCAGATCCTATCTGCAGGCACTGTGTGATCTTGGGCAAGTCATTACCCTCCCTGCCTCAGTTTCCTCCTCTGTGTGAGGGGCACCATGTCTGGGCAGGATGTGGGAACTCTGACTTGTTGGTATTTGGAGTTGTGGCAGAGAGAGGAAAACCCTGGTCAGTTCCAGCATTGCCCAGCTGTGGTCTGTTGCCCGTGGTGAGATGGACCCACTCAGTCCTCTTCCAGTGTAGCTCTGCATCTCTGCACACCACCATGCTGGAAAGTTGGGGAGACTAGGAATGGGATTTCCTAAATGGGTACCAGAGGCCCCTCATTCTTCCGTGTTGCACACTGCTGCTGTTCCCTCTGTGTTGCAGGGCTGGGGCCTTCCAGGGAACTGAGGCAGCAGAGACCCCCCCTTCAAACCCCATTCTTGTGATCAAGTCAGAAAGGTTTCAGATGTGTTGCCCAGGGTAACAGGAATGAGTTTACTGAGGGGAAAGAAAAGGGAAAGGGGACACTCTCAAGGGAGAGAGTGGGTCCTCTCAGAGAGGAGAGGGATAAAGTATCTCCAGTTCTATTTGGGATCCCAGGAAAGTTTCCAGAGAGTCCCGCCCGGGTCTACCTCTTGACTTTTTTTTTTTTTTTTTTTTTTTTTTTTTTTGTGGTACCAGGGATTGAACTCAGGGGCCCTCGACCACTGGGTCACATCCCCAGCCCTTTTTTGTATTTTATTTAGAGACAGGGTCTCACTGAGTTGCTAAGTGCCTTGCCATTGCTGAGGCTGGCTTTGAACTCACGATCCTCCTGCCTCAGCCTCCCACAGTGCTGGGATTACAGGCGTGCGCCACCGCACCCGGCTTACCTCTTGACTTTTGACTGACAGCAAGGTAACATCAGACCCTTCCAAGTCCCCACTGCCATGACAACTCTAGGTCACCTTGTCCCATGCTGACCAGTTCTAATTGGATTCTTAACCATACATTCTTATAGGTGTTACAGTTAGGAAGAATTATTCTTATCTCCCTCAGTCTCAGGATCTGGTCTATGAAAAAGGTCACAGAAATCTCCCCCTTCAGGGTAACCTGGGCTCCTCCCATTTCTCCTGCAGGCAGCTTGCTGAGGAATATGTGTCCACTTAGGCCAGGCAGGGCTTCAGGTAAATTGATTCTAGGAAAAGAAACATGGGGCTAGGCGCACGCCTATGATCCCAGTGACTGGGGAGACTGAGGCAGGAGGATCACGAGTTCAAAGCCAGCCTCCACAACTCAGCAGGGTCCTAAGCAACTCAGTAAAACCCTGTCTCTAGATAAAATATGAAAGACTGGGGATGTGGCTCAGTGGTTAAGTGCCCCTGAGTTCGATCCCTGGTACCAGAAAAGAAAAGAAAGCATGTGGGGGTCAACACAGTGGGCCCATTTTATAGAATTATTTTCTTAAACTTGTGTTCCCACCATCCTCATGTGCTTGTCCCCTAACACTTGGAGGCTCTCGTGGGCAGCCTGGAGGAGGGCAGATAGGTTCTGGGTGAAGGGAGAGTGCCTAGAAACCTGAGCACCTCTGGGTTGTAACGCCCATCCAGTCGCCACCTGGCTGCACCCTCATGTGTCTGAACAGCCGGCCTCTGCAGTTCTGTTGTGGTCCACCAGGGGGAGTGAGTTGGCACCGCTGCCATTTGGATCATCGGCAAACTGGCCCTGACTTTGCACAGCAAGTATGGTGTCCACATACACTAGGAATTTGTGTCTGTCACTTAGCTGAAATCCGTTTTCAAGAGCACATTGACACGAGTCTTCTGGATTGGGCATGCCCCAAGCTGTGGTCTTGTGGTTCTCTCCCGCCAGGATCCTGGTGCACCTGAGCCGTGGCGGGGCCGAGGTCCAGATCTTTGCCCCTGATGTCCGTCAGATGCACGTGGTTGATCACACCAAGGGGCAGCCTTCTGAGAGCGAGAGCAGGTGTGCCGCGGGATGGGAACTGAGGAGGACGTCCTGCCCACGGCGCAGCTGGCAGCCCGAGTCTGTGTGTCCAGACGAGCCCTTCGGGGCCGTTGCAGGCTGTTCGCGGGGCACTTGCTGCGCTCAGCATTCCCACCTCCTGGGCTTTCTGGGGCAGTGGCAGCACCAGCCGCTGCCCCTTGTCACTCCAGTGCTCACGCCTGCCTTCCCACACCCCCAAGCCTGCACCTGCCCCAAAGCCCAAAGCCGAGGCGGGCGGTTGCTTCCTGCTGTGACTGGCCCTTGGCTGGTCCTCACCTCCCTCCTCTGTCCCGCCCTCCTGATGGGCTTCCGTTCCTGGTGGCTCCTGGCTCCAGGCCATCGGGTGGAGGTCTGAAGGGCCAGCCTCTGACAAAGGTCAGGCCCACTGGCATTCTCTCGCCTCTTCTGGGTGGCGCTCCTGAGTGCTGACTGGCGAGTGTCAGGTCTCCATGCATGAACACAGCCCCTATAGGCCGCAAGCTGCATGCAGGACACGTCCCCATGGGAGTCTGTTTTCTGGCCCTGACTGCACACTGATCCTCCGCGTCCCTCTGCTCTCTCCCAGGAATGTCTTGACCGAGTCAGCCAGGATTGCCCGAGGCAAGATCTCCGACCTGGCTCAACTCAGCGCAGCCAACCACGATGCTGCCATCTTCCCCGGAGGCTTTGGAGCTGCCAAAAATCTGTGCGTATCTGAGCTTCAAGGGTCTAAGCAGTACGTGCACCTGTGCTGAGCCGAAGGTCTGGGCCGTGTGCGTGCCTGTGTCCAGTTCAGGGAGCCACTCTGGCCTGGGCCCAGGGGGCGTTTCCGTGAGACGCGTCTTTTCTCCGCACTCTCCTCTGTGAGCTCTCGCGGCACTGGTGGCTGACGGAGGGTTGGGCCCGCTAGGCTGAGCTCCAGGCTGGCGGATCTCCTCTCTCATCGGGGCAGCATCGGTCACCGAGTGTGTGTCCCCTGCGGGGCCAGTTCTCACAGAGCCTGTAGGAGGAACCTGCCCTCCGTCAGGCGGCTCCTGCGGTGGCCCGGAGGGAGGGGCCTGGCACCAGCCATGGTCTTAGGCGGAGGTCCGCATGAGGACTGCTGGAGGTCCTTTCTCTGTCCCTGGCCTTCACGGAAGTCCTCTGGGGCTGGTCTAGGCGTGCCTCAGCCTAGAGATGGCGCATGCTGATTCTACCGTGAGAGCCTTTGACAGAGCTCTGCAAGTCCCCAGGCAATTCCCCTGGTGCTGTCACTTGCCACAGTGCCCACTGGAGCTGGAGTCCCCCTGCCTGTGGCACCTCCTGCCTGTCCTGTGGTCAGGCCCCAGCCAGGCCCCCGCGCTCCTCTCCTGCGTCCAGCACCTCTGGCTTCTCCCCTTGCTGGGCTCGGGGTGCTGCCTCCCGCAGCCTGGGCCACCTGCCCTCGCCTGCTGGTCTCCCCGTGCCTTGGGGTGCTGTCCTGGCTCGCACCCCTGAGCTGCTCCAGCCCACCTGGCTGCCCTTCCCCGAGTGTCCTCCCCTGCACGTGGCATTCACATCGAGGTCGCAGGCGCGAGGCTTTTCTGACCCATGTTTCTACCAAGAGTCATTTTAAGGTTTTAAAGCCGACTCCCCTCTGCGGCCTGGGCCTCATCTGAGCCAGCTCCCCGGGCCAGGGGCTGCAGTCAGCTGCCTTGAGGCCGCGTGCCTGGTGACAGTTGGACCTTCATTCTGCCAGCAACAACACAGCAACCGGGTTGGCCGCTCGCCTCTGGGCTCCTCTCCTGACCCAGGAGTGAGGGACAGGCCCGTTCCGCCTTCCTGATGGACATGCAGCTCCGGGCTCCGCCCACTCCCACCCCTGCTGGCAGCGCCCACACTGCTTCCTGGAGGACCTGTCCTGCCTCACATCCACTCCCAGTCCCCAAACCAGGGAGGTGGTGAGTGGCGTGGCCAGGCAGCAGGCACACGCCTCTCCAGGACTCCCATGTCCTTTGGTCTTGAAACCCAGCGGGGTGTGAGCGTGGCTGGGTCTCCACTTCCAACGGGACCAGTGCTCCTCTGAAGGACAAGTGGCGTTCACGTGACCGTACCTCTGCCCATCGACACCTTGCCCACGAGTGGAAGGCCAGTGGCAGGGTTTGCTGGTGCCTCCTGTGTGGCTTGCCGGTGTCCCCTGCGGTAACTTAGAAGCAGCTGCTTGGGGGCAGTTCTTGAGTCTTGGCGTTTGAGGACACATTGGCCTCAGTCACCCTGGTGTCTGGGCTCACAGTCTCTGCTGGGAGACACGCGGTCTTTCTGGTTGCCACGCCTGTTCTTTGTGACCTTGTCAGGGCAAAGGTAGGCCCTCCATAGAAGGGCTGCCGCCGGGCCTGCAGGGCAGGGTCCTCAGTGACGCAGAGCCTCGGTGGGGATCTGTACCCCTTCCCCTCCTGACCCCAGGCCCTCTCTGGCCACCACTGCCAGATCTTGCATCCCCGAGACTGTGTACACGGAAGGTCCAAAGGTAGCCGCACAGCAGCGTCTGAAGCCCTGCCGTGCGCGTTCCCCGCTGGCTGGGCTCCTCCCAGCTGCCTCGTGCTTCGCACGGCTCTGCGGAAAGCAGGAAGCGCACGCGGGTGTGGGAGCCGCGCACCCCCACATTCCGCACGCTGCGTGCTTGAGGTGTCCTGGGGTGGGTCACACCTGCAGCGGGGTGCCAGGCCACGCCGTGCTGAAAAGGCCCTCCTCTGGCAGGAGCACGTTCGCTGTCGACGGGAAAGACTGCACCGTCCACCAGGACGTGGAGCGGGTCCTGAGGGAGTTCCACGCAGCCGGGAAGCCCGTTGGGTAGGTGCCCCTGCGGCGGGGCGGCCCCCTGGGAGCCCCTCGGAGCCCCGAGGCTTGGCCTCTGAGTCCGTTTCTCTAAGGACTGGGTGGAGAGGAGGGCTCCTCCCCTCTGGTGGGGACTTGCAGAACCGTCCTTGCTGCAGAAGGGCCCCGTCCTCCTGACTCCTGTCCGCCATCGGAGCAGCCCTGGGCGCTCCAGCGTGCTGAGCTGGGGCAGGCACCGCTCTGCTGAGGGCCAGGTCGCGGTGGGCGGGCAGTGCCGTGAGTGGCCCACGTGATGGCGTCACAGTGTGGCCCGCAGCTGCCACTGCACGTGCTGCTCAGCCCCCAGCCCTGCAGCAGCTCACTCCCGGCTGGAGGCAGGTGCTTTGCCCTGGAGACGCCCCTGGCTGGGGACCCCTGAGGAGCAGAGCAAGCCCAGGTGCACCGATGACAGCAGCCGCCAGGGAGCCAGCCGTGAGGCTCCCAGCACGGCGGCCGGCCACCAGGGCCGTGGGTTGCCCCGCGTCGCCTGACTGGGGTCAGAGTTCTTGGTGGAGGACAGAGCAGGTCCCCGAGGGCAGGCTCTGGTGCCCTGAACAGGTCCTGTCCTTGGCACCTGGCCACCACGGGAACACTGTAGGCTCTGCTCTGGGGGTGGAGTGGGGCTGTCACAGCCACTGGCCTCCTGTGCCCGGGGCCCTCTGACACACGCCCACTTGGCCGTGCACACTGAAGTTCGCAGCACAGGTCGGAGCTCAAGCAAGACTGCCAGCAGAGCCTGGTGTGAGCCGCACCGGCCGTGCCCCATCCAGAGGCAGGGTCTGGTCTGAGCAGTAGGTGCAGACGCTGTGCTATTGGTGGGTGGTAGGCCACTCCAGCCCTGGGCGGGGCCGGCGACCTCTCTTTACGCAGTGAGAGGACATCTCTGTCCCTGTCTGCCGAGGTCTGGGTGTCCCAGGGGCTCTGGGCGCTGGCAGTAGGGACGGTGCCCCAGCTCCGCAGGTCTCTGTGCTCAGGGTGGCCTTCCACTTTCCAGCCTGTGCTGCATCGCGCCCGTCCTTGCGGCCAAAGTGCTCAGAGGCGTCGAAGTCACCGTGGGCCACGAGCAGGAGGAGGGTGGCAAGTGGCCTTATGCCGGGACTGCTGAGGCCATCAAGGCCCTGGGCGCCAAGCACTGTGTGAAGGGAGTGACCATATCCTTTCTGGTGGCTAGGGTCCCTGAGGTGGCGTGGGGCACATCCGACACTCTCTTCTGGCCCCTCAGGGTCCCCTGGCAGGGGCCTTGTCCCCAAGAACTGTACTTGCTGGCTTTGTCGTGGGTGTCCTTGGCCAGGAGGCCAGCCTGATGCCGTGTGGTTGGAGGTGGCCCTGTGCAGCCAGGGAGGTCCCCCTGCCGAGCTGCGCAGTGAGCGTCCCTGAAGGGCAGCGCCCCGGGCCGCTGCCTGCCACCCTGAGCACCTGAGGGGGTGCCCTTGGGGGCTGGTGCTGGTGGCAGCAGGAGGGGCTGAGGCGGGGCGGCGCGGCTGGCTGTGGGGGCTGCCTCGGTTGCCAGGCTGGAGCCGGCTGGAGCAGCGCCTGCGGGAGGCAGCCCCCTGCCCCCTGCCCCCTGCCCCCAAGCTGCCATCGTCCTCGTGGACACAGAGCTGGAAACCAGTCCTCCACCTGGCCGAGAGGCACCAGGAGGGGAGGTCTGCCCTCCGGCCTCCGCCGCCGAGGCTCACCGCCTCCCTCTGGTTTCGCTGGGTGACGATTTTTCCCTAACTTGGGCGCACGAAGCCCACGTGGACCAGAAAAACAAGGTGGTGACGACCCCGGCCTTCATGTGTGAGACTGCGCTGCACCACGTCCACGACGGCCTCGGGGCCATGGTGAAGGAGGTGCTGAGGCTCACCGGGAAGTGACGCGGCCCTGCGCCCCGGCCGCCTCGCCTGCTGCGGAGCTGGCGGCCACCTGTGTCCAGGCTGCTGCCCTGTCTGATACTCCGTGTCTTCTGCTTGAGGAGGGAGCTCTGCCGTGGGTCAAGGGGCCTGGCCTGAGGCCACCATCCGCAGCTGGTGCTCCTCACCGCAGGAGGGAGGCCGGCCGCACCCTCACCGGGCAGCCCAGCATTCATGCTCCACCCCTGAAGAGCAGGCGCCACTGCCCCCAGCCTGTGTGAACTCCAGAAACTGGGATCTGGCCGGCTTTCCCTGTCCAGGAGAGACTCAAGGGAAATACCGCGCTGCGGCCGTGGGTCTGATGATTTGGGATGCCTGGGTTTGGAAGAAAAGAGGTTGTTAGGTCTCCTGTCTGGTCATCAGGAGACCCGAAGTGCCCGTGGTGGGCAAAGACCCTCGGGCTCCAGTAGGCGCCATTAGGTGAGGTGTCTGTGGCAGGCGGTGCCTTCAGCTGCAGCATGGCTCCTTCCCAAGTCACAGACTCCTGACGGTGACGCTTTGGGCCTTCTGAAGTTGGTGAGTGGGTATATCAGTGGGGTTTCTTAATTTAGCCTCAGTTCTCTTAATTTGGGCAAAGGGGGAGATTGCTCACCCAGCCTCCCTCCGTGGTTGGCCTGCTGGTGACTGTGACATGGATTCCTGTGTGGCAGCAGCTCACAGGTGTGTGGAGGAGGAAGAATAAAGGCTGCTGGTGAGCTGGTGTCCTTGGTGATGTGGCTGGGGAGGGGCAGTCTCGGCTGGAAGCCCAGGCCTCTGGGCACACTTTCCCTGGGGCAGCGGCTACCGCCTGGGCCTGGTTGGTCAGAGCGTCCTGTTTGCTCCACGTGTGCCGGCACTGCCAGACCCGCCTGCAGGCCCTGTGCAGAGCAAGGCAGGCCACGGTCGCGCTGCTGTCTGCACAGCCCTGGGCCACCCCACAGTGCTCTGGCCCTGACCAGGCCTTGCAGGGGGTGGGAGGGGCCCCTGCTGCTCCCCACGCCAAAGAGCCGTTTCTGGTTCTTGCTCCATGGGACCGTGATTCTTGGTGGCCTGTGCTCCCACCAGAGCTGAGCCTCAGGTGGCAGTAGGTGGGTCCTTGTGTGAGGCAGCCAAGGAGCCTTCCCGGGCTGCCCAGAGTCGGGAGGCCAGGGTCCAGCCCTCCTCCTGTCCCCACGAGCGCGTGCTGAAGCCACACAGGTGCGCGTGTGCCATGCAGCCCTCCTCCCGTCCCCACGAGCGCGTGTGGCATCAGGAGGGCCAGGGTCCAGCCCTCCTCCCGTCCCCACGAGCGCGTGCTGGAGCCACACAGGTGCGCGTGTGCCATGCATGTGGCATCAGGAGGCCAGGGTCCAGCCCTCCTCCCGTCCCACGAGCGCGTGCTGAAGCCACACAGCGGTGCGCCACACAGGTGCGTGTGTGCCATGCATGTGGCATCAGGAGGCCAGGGTCCAGCCCCCTCCCGTCCCGTCCCCACGAGCGCGTGCTGTCCCCACGAGCGCGTGAAGCCACACAGGTGCGCATGTGTGTGCCATGCATGTGGCATCAGGAGGCCAGGGTCCAGCCCTCCTCCTGTCCCCACGAGCGCGTGCTGAAGCCACACAGGTGCGCGTGTGCCATGCATGTGGCATCAGGAGGCCAGGGTCCAGCCCTCCTCCCATCCCCACGAGCGCGTGCTGGAGCCACACAGGTGCGTGTGTGCCATGCATGTGGCATCAGGAGGCCAGGGTCCAGCCCTCCTCCTGTCCCCCACGAGCGCGTGCTGGAGCCACACAGGTGCGCGTGTGCCATGCATGCATGTGGCATCAGGAGGCCAGGGTCCAGCCCTCCTCCCGTCCCCACGAGCGCGTGCTGGAGCCACACAGGTGCGCGTGTGCCGTGCATGTGGCATCTGGAGAAGGGGACAAGCTGCACGCGTGCCCACTGGTCTGCAGAGTGGCAGTGCCCTGGGTGTCCTGCCAGCCAGGGTCGCCTCGCCCATGCCCCACCTGCTCGTCGTCGTCCTTGCCTTGTGGCCGTCTGCGAGTGCCCAGTGTGCTCCCGGGCGTCCGGCCGTGCCGTCTGGCCACAGGCCTTGTCCCGGGGGTGGGCTGCTGGCTCCTGTGTTGCCTCCCGTCAGTGCCGAGCAGTCTTCCCAAGGGTCTACTCGACCGCACCCCACAGCAACGCGTGGGACTCGTCTTGGCTCCCTGCTCTGCCCTTGGGACCGGCAGGAGGTGTGTCCTCTGCCAGGCAAGTGGGTCCCCGCGTCCTCTCGCACCCTCTCTGCCTGACCACACCACGTCTGGGTGAGCAGGAGTGGCCCAGGTGGCTCTGCCGGGGAAGGCCTGGCCGGCGTTGTCCCCAGGAGCCCAGCTGCATCCCCTTGTGCCCACACCAACAGTGCCTGTGAGTCCCTTGCTGCACTGTGGGATGAGGGGCCCTGGGCAGAGAGCACTGCAGCTGCCCAGGGCCCTGCTGCGGGTGCTGGTGCCCAGGCGCTGACCCGTGCGGGGGCAGCCGGTGCGCCCTGGAGCCCCCTTGGAGGCCTCCAGTGGGCTGGGACATCCTCAGATGCTGTGGAAGCACAAGATACCCAAGGTAGAGGCCAGACCCGGGTAGTAGCCACTTCCTGTGTGGCACTGCAGTGGCAGACGTGACTTTGCACACTTGTCCAGGCCCCAGGACGTACGGCTCTGGGCGATGATGTGGAGACGTAGGGACGTGGGTTCGCCCACCAACAAGTGACTGTTGGACAGCAGTACTGGGGAAGCTGTGTGGCCCTGGGTGGCCCCCCGAGGGCAGTTAACCGTTGAGAGAAGGGAGAACTCAGGAGCAGCTGCCAGACGCTGAGCGGCCGGTTAGGTTTGCACAGGCCCCGTGGGACGTGTGCGTCTACGTGCTGGCCATCTGTACTCGGCTGTGCAGCGGCTGCTGTCCGGTCCAGAGTGACCAGGTGCATTTTCTCTGACCTCAGGCTGAAGTGGCCAAGCTCGGCCACACACCCGACGTCCAGGGCACACCTGCAGTCACTGCGTCTGCCACTGGAGCACAGGCCCCTGTGCCCTGCGCTGTCCCTGCTCCCAGGGCTGCTTGCAGAGTCCCTGAGGGCTGGGGTCAAGCGGGACGCAGGTCCAGGCAGGACGGCGCTAGAACCCTACTCTAGAGACAGTTCTGGATTGTGGGAAGCCCAGGGCGGGGCTGCGGCAGAGCAGAACCAAGGCCTCAGCCATCCACCTGTTTGGCAGTGATTGAGGCCCTGGTGCACTCTTCTAGGCGACAGTGCCCTGGGGAGCAGGACCGTCCCTCCGCTGGGCACCCGTGGGTACTGTACCCCATTGGCAGGAGTGGGCTTAGGGATGAGCTGGGGAGAAGGTGGAGTGCTGGGGACCCGTCAGGACAGGAGCAGGCCTAGGGGAGGGAGGAGCCAGCCGGGAAGTTCAGATGGCCCATGTGGGCAGTGGGGGTGCTGGTGGCTGCTGGCCTGGCAAGGCCTGCGCTGCCCTGGAGGGCTGTGGTGTGGGGCTCCACCACCAGGGGGCCTGGCAGAGCCGTCCTGGCTGGGCCGGCCCCCCGGGGCTGAGGGGGGGAGGTGGGGGAAGGCGCACCCCCACAGCTGCCCCCGTACCGCCGTCCCACCAGATGGCCATCTGGTGACCGCTGCTGCCTGTCTGGACCGACGCAGACGCAGAGAGAACAGCAGCAGGTCTTCTCCGTGTTGCGTGAAGACACCTGCCTGTGGCCACCTCCACGTGCAGCTTCGTCAGGAGGAACTCCCATCTGGGTTGGGGGCAGCAGCCGGCCAGCGGGGTCCAGTTCCAGATCCAGCCCACGGCACGCTTGCCTGGGTGACCTTGGGCCACTGGTGATGTGGGACGAGTGGCTGCGCGGTGTCTGTGGGGACGTGTGCGTCTACGTGCCACAAGTGTGGGCCCAGCAGCCGGCGCCAATGTGTGGGAAGCCACGTCCTTCTCTTGAGCAGTGTGAGCTGACTTCCCAGAACACACCACGGCAGGGTCCAGGCTGGCCCGCAGTGGACGCTGTGCCCAGTGGCCACCGGCAGCAGAGCCTGCACAGGAGACGGGAGGGAGAAGGTGCTGCTCTGAGCTGAGTCCTGGTCTGGGTGCTGGCCTCAGTGCTGCGGCCACCCAGGGCCTCTGCAGGAGTCCTGTTTGGGGAGATGGCTAAGATTGCGATTGACTATGGGCCATGGATATTTGGGCATTGCTGCCTTCCGTAGTCTCACGGGACTTGGCCCGGGATCTCGAGTAACTTGAGCCGAGATTGCTGATCGGGTCTGCGCCATTTTTTGGTGGTGTGTGTGGTGCGTGTTAGTCGTTGTTAGAGCCAGAGAGAAAAGTTATCAGAATAAAAAGCTGTTTGTTTCCAGTCTGCCTCTGAACTTCTTCCCACGGCTTCCTTGCTCCAAGTGGCCATCGCTTCAGGCGGCAACAGGCCTCCAGCCTCCGACCCCAGAGAGGCTCTGGACAGCCGTGTGGTACCACTCCCCACTGCCCACTTGGAGGTCGGGGGTCTCGGGGCCTAGGTGTGCTCAGGCACGAAGCCACATGGTCCCGACCAACAGGACCCCAGATGAGGTTTGGGCTGCTAGAGGTGGCAAGTGAGGTCCATGGTCACCCCTGCGTGGGGCTCAGCTCGTCCCTCCTGCTTCTAAGGCCCTTTCCTCCTGGGCCTTGGATGGTTGGCAGCTCCGGTGCCCTTTGGGGTAGATGGCATCTGTCCTGCATGGTGTCTGTAGCTGGCACGGTGCCCTCCAGGAGCCCACTGCCCAGCGCCTTCTGCTTAGCTTTGTCCTGAGCAGCCCAGGGGGGTGGGCGAGGCTGTGAGCAGTGAGCCCCCGGCTCGCTCAGGAGCAGGTGCCCGCCACGCCCTGCTCTCAGCCTTTCCAGGGTCCTGCAAGGCCGTGCGTGTGCTGGCAGCGAGAGGGGACCTGCTCGCCCTGGCTGCCTCCTCGAAGGCCAGCACTGGTCCCGGAGTCGGGGGCGACGGGCTGGACATGGAGGTGCCCGGCGGCAGTGCAGGGGTCAGCCCCAGCCTGCGCCCTGGGTCAGGCCCCATACAGGTTCCTTGGTGGGTCCCGGGCTTGGTCCCCATCCTCCCCCATCCTTTAGGCTTTCCGGAACCTTCCAGCCCCATGTTGCTCACACCACCATGCCAGGCACCACTGGCAAGTGTTGGTCCCTGCTGTGACCAAGCCCCACATTGTTTTTTTCCCTTAATTATGAGTCTGTTTTTAACATTAGAGACACAGGTTATCTTTATAATTTTAATTTTGAAAACACCTTTGCTTAAAGTCAGTGAATTGCTAGGCCAGGTCCAGGTAGCTGAAGGGCCTGTGAGTGCATCAGAGCGTGCAGACCACGGTGTGCTGCACACGGTGTGGAGGGCAGGGGAAGCAACACGTCTCTGAAGGTGGGCTGAGGAGCTCCTTCTCTGGCAGCAGGGCTGGCTGACACCTGGCTGCGGGGCCACCCTCACAGGGAGCCAAGAAGACAGGGCACAGGCCTCCTAAGACAAGACCAGAACGTCCCCACCCGCGTCACAGTGCAGGCTTCACGTTCAGGTCGCCTGCACTCAAGGTAGACGTACAGGCCTTGGAAGGTGCATCCGGTCGTGACCTAGTGCTGGGGCACTTGCTTGGCACGTGGGAGGCACTGGATCCGATTCTCAGCACCGCATAAAAATAGATAAAGATCTTGAAAACCAGGAGCGCTGCCTTTGGTAAGCCAGCAGCTGCCGGGGCCTGTGCTACGCGCAGGATGGCCGACAGGACCGTCTGTGAGGCCATGGAGAGCGGCACGCCCAGCGTGGCCGGGTCCAGGTGAGCCTCTCTGCTTCTGCTAGTTGCTCAGCGTTTCTGGCGATGATGCCAACAGTTGGGCTTTCCTTGATGGTGCTGCGTGCTTTCCGGATCTCCACGTTCACCTGTTGCTCTCCTCCCAACAGCCTGCTCCTCTCGGGTTCTCCTCCAACACACCAGGGCTAGAGCTACGCCTTCCCCCCGCCTGTCTCTGCGCAGCCATCTGCACAACTCCACATTCTTTCTTTTTCTTCTTTTTTTGGCACCAGGGATTGAACTCGGGGCCACTGAGCCACTCCCCAGCCCTATTTTGTATTTTATTTAGAGACAGGGTCTCACTGAGTGGCTTAGCTCCTTGCGGAGGCTGAGGCTGGCTTTGAACTCGCAGTCCTCCTGTCTTAGCCTCCCAGGCTGCTGGGATTACAGGTGTGCGCCACCACGTCCACTCCGGTCACTACATTCTGAATCATGAGAGAGGTCCAGTTCTGGAGGCCTGGGTCCCGAGGCCCGGCATCTCGGGCTTTGAGGCTGAGAGGCTGAGGAGGGCTGGTCCAGGCCGTTCCCAGCTTGGCGTCTGCTGTCCTCTTGGGCCTTCCTTGTAGCAGCATTGTCCAGGTCCTGCCTCCATCTCCACGTGACCATCCCAAGGGCACGCTCAGTCCTAGGGGCGGGGCCTCCAGTGCAGGGATTTTGTGAGGTTCGCAGAGTGATGCTGTTCACAGGAGGGAGACAGGCATGCCTGGGGTCCCCTCAGCAGGGCCGTGGCTGGTCCCGCCTGCTGCCCTGTGCTCACGCCACTCGGGTCTGGGCGCAGGACTGGCAGTGAGGGCTGCCCTGCAGGCGCCCATCCCTGAGGATGCCCCTTGGGGTTGGGTCATGTCCTAATTCGAGTCTGAGGAGTCCCGTGAGCCCCTGGGTGCAGGGCCTGCAGCACCCAGCTGCAGCTGGCTTCCGTGCGACCGTCTGCTCACCCTTGCCCACAGGAAGCCGCTGGGCTGGGCTGGCCATCGGCCCCTCTGCCCTCAGCTGAGCTTGGGATGCCAAGGAGATCTTGGGGACCCCAGTGTGGCCTTGGTTCCTGGCTCTGAGAGGAAAGGGCAGGGAGTGAGCAGGTAGCTGGAAGGGATCTATGGAATTGTCTTCACATCACAGAACATTGCCACTGTTTTCAAGTGTTCTTTTATATTCTCGTTTCCGTGAATCCCTGTACTTCCTGGTTTTGGCTAAAGTCAAATAGCAGAAGTACTGAAATATTTCTCATTAAGCATTTTGTGGTGTTTCTGGTGGGCCTGAAACAGGAAGTCCCATGGGCCGGTTGCCGGAAGTCTCCGACCTGCTCAGCCGTGAAGTGGGTCTTCCCAAGCAAGGGCCCACTGAGGGGCGCAGGCAGGGCCTTGCAGGTTGGGAGGCACGACTGGGCCTGCCTGGGTTGACGGTGGCTGGGGAAAGCCACGTTGATCTGTACCAGTTGGTCAGGGCTCCGCGTAGTTGGTTGGGGCTGCCGTGAGGAAGCCCCACACGCTGGGGGCCACAGACGTGGTGGTCTCAGTCCTCGGGGCTGGCCCCTCCGTGGCTTGTAGCTGATGACCTCAGCGAGTGTCTGTGTCCTGACCTTATGAGGGCGTGGATCGGGTCAGGGTCACCCCCGTGACCTCATGTCACCCCGTCCCCCTGCAGCCCCCTCTCCCCGTGCGCTCACGTGCCGAGGTCCTGGGGTCAGGCGCACATGGCTCGCGGTCCACTGTCTGGCCATTCCAGGCCGCCCAGTCTTCACGGGGCAGCTGCAGGGCCCCTGCACGCCCCCCCGGCGGGACCCCTGGGCTGCTCAGAAGGGCTCCCGAGTCTCAGATCCTGGCTCTGCACCACCACGGTGCCAGCAGGGCGGCCCAGTTCCATCCGAGGGTGAGTGCCCTCGCAGGGCTCAGGGACCGGGCATCTGGGGCGCTCCCGCCTGGGCACCTGGGAGACCGTGGCTGTCAGCCAGGGCTCAGTGTCTCTGAGCAGGAGCTGTCGCGGCAGGGTCCCTCTGGGAAAGGGCCAGGAGCCCTGAGGACGCCCCCAGACCTTCCTGCTCCCCAAGTCTCTGAGCTCCCGTGGGGATCCCTCTCTGAGCCTTGCTCCCCAGCAGGTGACAGGCCAGGCCTGCTGTCTGGAGTGTTACCCAGGCCGGCTGAGCTGAGGGCAGCTGGCAGGATGTGTGGGTGGGGCGGGGGGACGGCCGGCCTGCAGGAGCCCTGGGGAGGCACGAGGCCGGCAGGGCGCCTTGGCCGCCTACTGTGGTCCCGAGCACGGGTTCCCGGGAGCCTCCTCTGCCTGGCGGGGAGGGCCTGGCTGCACAGCGCCTGCCCCGAAGGCCAGGTGGGGCCAGAGGAGCGTGGGCTCCGGGGAGGACGCCGCCCCTCCCGGCACCTCTGCAGCGGGCAGCGGGGCTGTCGTCCTGGGCAGGCAGGTGGCGTGGCTCTGCCAGGACTCTGCTGCCCGTGGAGGACAGCCGGAGGGCCCAAGGGCTCCAACGAGCCCCCCACGCTCAAGTCACAGCCCAGCCCTGACCCCGACCCCTCACCTGACCATAGCAGTTCCTATGGAAGGGGCCAGCACAGGGCAGGTGCCACCTGCTCACAAGAGCAGGTGACGGGGCGCTGCCACAGTCGTCACACTCGGGGAGGAAGTTGGTCTCTTCAGGGGATTTCCAGCCAAGGGACCGTTTTTATTGTGGGCAGTGATTGAAAGAGCTGTACTCTATCAGACGTGTCCCCAGAGACAGGAGAGGCCAGGCGTGTGAGACAGACGTGTCCCCAGAGATAGGGAGAGACCAGGCGTGTGAGACAGACGTGTCCCCAGAGATAGGGAGAGACCAGGCGTGTGAGACAGACGGGCCGCGGTGGACGTGTCCCCAGAGATAGGGAGAGACCAGGCGTGTGAGACAGACGGGCCGCGGTGGACGTGTCCCCAGAGATAGGAGAGACCAGGCGTGTGAGACAGACGGGCCACGGTAGACGTGTCCCCAGAGATAGGGAGAGACCAGGCGTGTGAGACAGACGGGCCGCGGTAGACGTGTCCCCAGAGATAGGAGAGACCAGGCATGTGAGACAGACAGGGCCACGGTAGACGTGTCCCCAGAGATAGGAGAGACCAGGCGTGTGAGACAGACGGGCCACGGTAGACGTGTCCCCAGAGACAGTCCCCAGAGTGACCAGGCGTGTGAGACAGACGGGCCACGGTAGACGTGTCCCCAGAGACAGGGAGAGACCAGGCGTGTGAGACAGACGGGCCACGGTAGACGTGTCCCCAGAGATAGGAGAGACCAGGCGTGTGAGACAGACGGGCCACGGTAGACGTGTCCCCAGAGATAGGGAGAGACCAGGCGTGTGAGATAGACGGGCCGCGGTAGACGTGTCACCAGAGACAGGGAGAGACCAGGCGTGTGAGACAGAAGGGCCACAGTAGACGTGTCACCAGAGACAGGGAGAGACCAGGCATGTGAGACAGAAGGGCCACAGTAGACGTGTCACCAGAGACAGGGAGAGACCAGGCGTGTGAGACAGACGGGCCGCGGTAGACGTGTCCCCAGAGATAGGGAGAGACACAGGCGTGTGAGACAGACGGGCCACGGTAGACGTGTCCCCAGAGACAGGGAGAGACCAGGCGTGTGAGACAGACGGGCCACGGTAGACGTGTCCCCAGAGACAGGGAGAGACCAGGCGTGTGAGACAGAAGGGCCACGGTAGACGTGTCCCCAGAGACAGGGAGAGACCAGGCGTGTGAGACAGAAGGGCCACGGTAGACGTGTCCCCAGAGATAGGGAGAGACCAGGCGTGTGAGACAGATGGGCCGCGGTAGACGTGTCACCAGAGACAGGGAGAGACAAGGCGTGTGAGACAGAAGGGCCACGGTAGACGTGTCCCCAGAGATAGGAGAGACCAGGCGTGTGAGACAGACGGGCCGCAGTAGACGTGTCACCAGAGACAGGGAGAGACCAGGCGTGTGAGACAGACGGGCCACGGTAGACATGTCACCAGAGACAGGGAGAGACCAGGCGTGTGAGACAGACGGGCCACGGTGGACGTGTCCCCAGAGATAGGAGAGGCCAGGCGTGTGACACGGATGGGCCGCAGTAGACGTGTCACCAGAGACAGGGAGAGGCCAGGCGTGTGAGACGGACGGGCCGCGGTGGACGTGTCCCCAGAGATAGGAGAGGCCAGGCGTGTGAGGTAGTGGTCGGGTCCCCAGCAGCGCTGTGCCCAGCACTGCAGCCAGGGCGTCCGTCCAGCTTCCAGGGAAGGTGCGGGGAGGCCTCATTGGCCTCCTGCCTCCCAACGGCTGCCCTGGCCCCAGCCCCTGGCTCGCTGGAGCGGACAGGACCTTGCTTCCCAGCACGTGAGGGCAGGAGCCCAAGGGCCCTCCTGCGTCACACCCAGCGCTGGCCATGTCCCCAGGACGGACCAGCTGCCCCCTGCCCCTTTCCCAGGGCTTCCACCCGAGCCAGCTGGCAGGAAACCGAGGCAGGGAGCAGATCGGGGCTTGGGCGCAGCTGGCAGTGGGCACTTGCCTAGCGTGTGCAAGGTCCCGGGTGCCACCCCAGCCCTGCAGAACCACTCATCCAACGCCCAGGGTGGGCACGGCATCAGATGTGCCACCAACCCCTACCCTGCCTTCCTGGGCCAGAGGTGGGCACTGCCTGGACTTCTCCAATGCCCTCTCTGTGAAGGTCTCTGTCCTGACACCCTCTTCTAAGTAAGGCTGCCCAACCCCTCTCTGGACCCCTGGGGAACAGGCCAGGCGGGGCCTCAGGGTGAGGTTGGGGCTCTGCGGGCAGTGGGGGTGCTGCTGACCACCGGTGGGCAGGGCCTGGCGTGCTCCCGTGGAAAGGCCTGCTTACTCCAGATGGTTCTGCCAGCTGGCGGGGAGGCCAGGGAGGGGCGTCCTGTGTTTAGTGTCATGCCATCATTGAGACAATGGCACGCGGCAGAGCGGGGCCACGTCCCATCGGCCCAGGCAGCCACGGTCAGTCCACACTGGCCTGTTGGTGTGTGGACAGCGATTCTCTGTGTGTCCCCCACTGCCCCACGGAGGGGCTCTGTTTTGACTGGCTGCCGTTGTTCTTGGAGAAAGCGAAGTCAGGAGGACAGAGGCACCACCGGCCCCTCTCCCGAGCTGCTATGGCCGTGGGCCAGCTGCTGCAGCTCTGGGGGACACTTGGGCTTGGGAGGAGAAAGGAGCTCCCGTCCTCCCCCTGTGGCCTGTGGAGAGCAGCTGCTCCCAGGGAGAGGCCCCCCATCTTCCATGCCAGTCAGCACGTTTGTTGCCATGCAAGTGGGCAGAAGGTCAAGGTCAGCCAGGCTGGATCCAGGGAGGGGGACCTCCAGAGGGTTGGGTGGGCCCGGGGGGCTGGGCTCTGCACTGGTAATGGGCACAGGCAGGTGGCCCAGGCCCGGACCTGTACTCGTGGCCACCCTGCCTGCTGCCAGCCCCTCAGGCTTCAAGGAACTGGACGGTCCCCCCAGGGGCTCCGTGGTGCTCAGCGCTCTGGGACCCCTGGGCTCTGCTCTGGAGCCTGGGCGGCTGCCCCCGCCTGACTCTCCACACGGCTCCCTGAGGGCCCCTCCTTCCCCGCCGTCCCCTGCTGTCCTGCGCCTGCGCCTCCTCTGGCCTCTGGCTCTCCCAGGTCCACTGTTGCCGCAGGGCAGGGCCACGCGCCAGGCCTGCACACTGACCAGCAGACGGTGGACACAGGCTGCGCCCCACAGTCGGGCTCCTCTGAACCTCTTCTCAGCCGCCCTCGCCCTTGGCCTTCTGCCTGTGACCTTCGTTCGAGGTCCATCTAGAGCGCCCAGGCCTTGCCGGGAGCCCCCTCTGGAGCCACTGGTTCCTGCAGCAGCACCCCGCCTCCCCAGTGGCTTCCTGTGCCCCCTCCCCCTGTCCCCCGCTACTCCTGGCAGGTGGACAGTCGTGCCAGGAGTGTCTCCCTGCCGGAAACACTGGCCAAGGTGCCCCGTGGTGGCTGCAGATTCAAACCTGGGCCACAGGGTCCCTTCTGCCGGGCCCCTCCTTTGCTCCCAAGTCTGGGACAAAGGAACAGCAGGGTCAGACAGATAGCATAGGACCGTGCCTCGGGTGGACGAGGCAGTCACACCTGGAAGCTGGGCGCTGGCCCCGAGCACCCCAGCCACAGGCCAGCCCCCTCTGCAGAAAGTCTGACCCTCTGTCCTAGGGACACGGGACGTGCGGGGTGGTGGGCATGGGACTGGGTCTCAGGGTGACTAAGCTGGGGCAGAAGCTGTCCCTCCAGGGTGGCCCGGGACAGAAGCAGCCAGTTCCCGGCCCACCCCACCCCAGCAGCTTCCTGTGAGGACACAGCTCAGAGGGTGCGGGCTGGGGTCCTCAGAGAGGCGCTGGGGTCGGAGAGACGCCGCTGCACTGCCTGTTGCGGAGGCTCAGGACGGGCACTGCTCTGCTGTGAAGGCCGGTCTCAAGCCAGCACTGGGGTCCCTGGCCGTGAACTGCTCAGGAGCGGGTTCCATGCCGCAGTGCTGCCGCTGTCACCCCGCCATCTCGCCTTTGCACGTTGAAGGCCTTTCCCTGTGGACACTGCTGCCCTCTCCCCCCGGGCACCTCCTGTGCCCTGGGCACGGCAGGTGGAAGCAGGCCCTTGGGTGGGGAGGGTCAGCCCCTGCTTGGCTTCTTGCACCCCTGGCAGGGCGGGAGGGGGCCTCCTCGGGCCTGGCCTGGTGTGGGGACCCCTGTCCCTGCCTCCGGTGCGGTGGCCCTGCAGACACGGTGGCACTGTACACAGAGCCATGGGCTCGTGGCCAGCCACACTGCTGAGTCTGCCAGGAGGGACGGGTCCTGCTTCTGCCCACGTGTGTTCAGACCACGGAGAACAGGTGTTGGGGTGGGGGTGTCCCAGTGCCCCACGCTGCCCCTGGCACCCTCCGCCCCTCCCTCATTCCCCACACACAGGCCTGTTCCCAGGGGCAGATCCCTCCTGGTCTCCCTGCCCACCCGTTACCAGAGGCCTTGGAATCGGGCCTTGTAGCCCCCTCTTTGGCCCCCACTGCCTGTCACATGGCCCCCCCTGCCTTGGCACACCCGACCTGTGGTCACAGGCTCAGCACCGTGTCCACTCAGACCTGGGGGTGCTCTGGAGGGGCCCAGGGCAGCCTGCCGCGCAGACCCGTGGAGTCGGGCCGTCTGGAGCGCACCCAGGCCCTCCGCCAGGCCGCAGGCCCCTCCTGCAGGGGCCCCACGTGTCCCCCCTTTGCCCATGGGCTGGCTCCACCTGGTCTCCTTGCCCTTCCAGACTTTCCCCAGTCCACCCCCAACCCCAGGCCCTGCCCCTTCCTGCCCAGGTCTGCCAGCCCCAGACCTCCAAGAGCACCATGTGCCGTGGCTTCTGGGAGTCCAGCCAGAGTCCCTACCTCCGCCCCCACTCCATGTCCCACGCCTGAGGACCAGAGTTTAGAGGCGGGGCCGAGTCCTGCCCTCCTGGGAGAAGGACCCCCGCCCCGGCCCCCTGCAGCTGGACCTGCAGGTTCTCCAAGGCGGTTCCTGGGCAGGCCGGCCCCCAGCCTGGGGCTCGAGAGCCCTGCAGCCCACGACCCTGGACTGACCTGGCCACAGCCTGGGTCCCACTCCTGGGCCAGGACTTTCCTGGACCGACTCCTTGCCACTGAGGGGCTCGGGAAAGCCCGTGTGAAAGTGGAGCTGCCCGTCAGCAGAGGCGCGGGACAGTGCCCTCTGGGAGCGCTGCCCGGGCAGGAGGCCCGCACAGGCCGGGAGGGCTCCTCCTGCCACCAGGCGTCCCACCCCAGGGCCGCCCCCCTCCACTAGGTCTGAGCACTCTGCCCAGGACCAGGCACAGCGGAGCTCAAGCTGTCCTCCCCGGTCGCCCAGGTGCCTCGGCTCTGGTCCCTGCTCCCGTGTCACCTGCTTGGTGAGGCGCGCCTGCCGCCTGTCCTGCCTCTGCCTCTGCCTCGCCTGAGTCCCCCAGAGTCGTGGCTTGGGGGGCAGGGCCTTGCCCATCTGTCGCCACTGCCCCAGGGCCGGGGGAGCCCTCACCCTGCCTGTCAGCTAGAAGCCAAGGGCACACCACGGCTCCCTGGAGCTGGGAGCAGAGCAGAGGTGGGAAAGGGCCCCCGGGGAGGTGGGGCGCGGGCGGCCCTGGTGACGTGTTCGGGCTCCTCCTTGCTACTGTCCCTTTCTGGGTCCTGGGCCCGTGGCCAGGAGCCAGGCGCACTCCTGCTCGAGCGGCGCCCTTCTTCCCAGGCAGCCTGGTCCTGCCCTGCCTTTCTGCTGGGGCCCTGGTGGGCGGGAGGGCAGACCCCACCCCGAGCGGGTACAGAGGCGTGCTGACGAGTGGCGGGGAGAGTTCCAGAGCCACCTCACGGTTGCCGGGGACCTCAGCCCCCCAGGCCCAGCGGTCCAGCAGCACCTTCCGGCTCCCTGGAGGTGTCACGGCTCCGCGGCTCTTGGACCACAGCCAGAACACACCAAGGACATGTGACAGGCACTCTGTGGCCTGAGACTAGGGAAAGAAATCCCCTCTCCTACTGCAGGCGTTGGGAAGGAACGGGGACTCTGTGGGGACTTTCCTGGGAAGCAGGGGACTTGCCCGACTCTGGCTTCTCCAGATTGGAGCCTGCTGCCCGCCAGGGCGAGGCCAGGCTGGGGGAAGGGAGCTGTCTCCCAGAACCTGCCGCCGGCCCCCCCGGGTGGGTGCCATGTCCCTGCCAAGGGAACGACTCAGTGGGCATCGACAGCCTGCCGGGCAGGGGGGATCCTGCCTCCACAGAGCCCGCTGCAGTGTCCCTGGCCAGCTGAGAGGTCCCCGGCCGCAGGTGGGAGGTGGCGCCCCGGGGCCTGTGCTCCCTGGGCTCAGCCCCCACTGCCCTGGCTCCTGGCCTGGGCACGCCCCTCCTGGCTGGGCGCTTGGCTCCTCCGCCCAGCTGGGCCTCCCTTTCTTCAGCCTCTTGCAGAGGACACGCCGGAGAACTGCAGCTGGACTGCCGGGGTGGACAGTGGGCCTGTTGGTGCCCCAGCTGCAGATGCCGCTGCTGCCCCTGCCCCGGGCCTGGCCCTCCCCTGCCTGGCATGTGCCTGCTACCCTCCCAGCCTGGCAGCAGGGCGTCCAGGGGACACCCAGAGTCCTCCTTCCTCTGACAAGGAGGGAGTTAGAGGAGCAGGCTGGCCCCTCGGGTCTCAGGAAGGTGACCCTCGGGATCGTGTTTGTTCCGAAATAGGGCGAGGAAGCCTGGTCAGCCAGCGCTGCCCAGGGCGGGAGACCAGCCTGGGGACGGCTTTCCTGTAAGCCCACGTGCTCTGGGGGCCGTGCCCTCCCACCCTGCCCAGGTGGGGCTGACCCGGGTCCCACCCACCAGCCGGGGGGGGGGGGGGCCTGCCGCGGTGCCTGGGCCGCGAGGGCGGCCGTGAGTGGCGTCCGCCCTGGTCCTGGAAGCCCCTGTGTGCACACTCCGCTGCTGCTCCACGCCCCACCTCTGGGCGCCAGGAGCTCTCTGTGGTCTGCATGTGTCACGGGAGCCAGAGACGCGTCGCTCCGCAGAGCGGCCTCTGCTGGGGGCCAGAGCGGACAAGCCAGGGATCGGTTGGTGACAAGCCGGCAGCAGTGACCACTGGCAGCAGTAGCCCCAGCTGACCTGGGCTCACCTCCCTCAGAACCAAGCCCGCCAGGCCGTGGTGCAGACAGCAGGTGACTGGCGCAGTGACCTGCAGTCACACCAGAAGGTGGAAGTAGAAAAGAGAGGGCGCGGTGGGACAGCCATTGACAGCCCGGAGGCAGGGCCCGCCCTGGCTGCGTTCCCGGGGAGGGGCTGGCCCTGGGGAGGGGACGCTGGCCCTTGCGTGGCGCTGGCTCCCCACCCTGACGCCCTCACCACCCGTTTCATGATCGGGCCTGTCTCCATCAGTGGAGGTCGGAGGTCTCTTTTTGATTTGGTATGAATGTTATCAGATGTATCTGACATGAACTCTGTGAAAATAAACCTGGATTAAGGAGCAGGTAGGAAATCAGCCCCCTCTTCTTTAACCTACACTCACCTCTTTATCGTGCACTCTTCAAAATGGCCATCTGGTAGAATGGTTTGTCACCCAGAAAACCTGGGGTGGCCCCCGGCACCCGGGTCCTGGGCTGCTGGTGAGGTTGGAGTGTGGGCGCTGCCCGACATAGGCCCGAGGGGTGATGGGCAGGAGGGAGTGGCCATGCTGGGGGGTTTCCTGTGGGCGGGTGGCAGGGTGGGGCCGTGCCTGCTGGGGACTGCAGAGCTGTCCTTGTATGTGGGACTCCACCCAAGTCCTGCAGGAACCGCCTTGGGTCTGGGCAGCTGCTCCAGAGGCCACGGTGGGCAGCAGGCCCAGGTGGGGAGGGGCTGCAGGGCACTGAGGAGAGAGCCAGGAGTCCAGAGCTGGGGGACCCCCACAGCCCCAGCCAAGCTGCAGCCACCGCCCGCCACCCTGCCGTGCCCCTCGGCCAGGGCACAGCCGTCCCCGACCCCTTCCCCACACACTGGGGACCCCAGTCCACCTCCTTAGTCTCGGCCCCTGGCCCTGCCCATCCGGCACGGGCCATGTCTCTGTGCGCAGGGCTCCCCAGGGCCAGGACGCAGGTGTGGACTGCGGTCGCTGCATCTCGGGACACACCTGTAAACACCTCCGTTGTCGCTGGCTGTGGTCAGTTCTGTCAAGTGAAACGCCTCTTTAAAGGCTGAGCGGCTGGTGGTTTTCAGAGTTTTCTCCGTGCTGTTCTGTACTTTCCAAATGTCTGTTTAGTCAGAAATTTGGTTTGTCTTCATGGTGGTGGGAAGGTGTGCGTGGAAGCCATGCCGTGTGCACTCAGGACATGGTCTCGGGGTGGCAGTGTGGACACTGGGCCTGCCCTGGTGCCCAGCATCCTCCCCTGACTCCCATGCTGGCCACACCTGAGCCCTGCAGCCCTGGTCCACAGGAGCAGCACTGGTGAGGTTCCAGGAGCCCTGAGTGTCGGCCAGTGGCCTCTCCCAGTCCGCTGCAGCCCCTGCCAAGCACAGGCCCCTGCACAGGTATGCACAGGACTGGAGCAGGCTGAGGCCCGGCCAGCTGAGGCCATGGACAGTGGGTGGGGAGCAGACTGGCCCGTGGCATTTCCAGTGCTCAGATGGGCAGAAAGAAGGTTCTAGGACAAGAGCCTTTCTTGAGCGGTCAGGAGGAACAGAAACCTGCCCCTCCCGCCCTGCTCTGGCCCCCTGTGGGAACAGTGGCCTGCTCCTGACTCCTGCCTGCTGGACTTCTGCGGCCGGCTCACCGCCTCCTGTTCACATGCTCCACGCACGTGTGTGTGTGTGTGTGTGTGTGTGTGTGTGTGTGTGTGCGCGCGCACGTGCAGTCTAGACAGGCAGAGGCCATGTCGGCGGGCCCTACTCCAGGAGGCAGGCTTCCTCAGCAGGACACTTCCATGGGGCCCAGCAGGTCAGAGGTGACCTTGTGACAGGTGCTGGGGAGGTCATGGCTGTAAGAGCCCTAATTGAGCAGATAGCTAAGATGGCGGCTAGCTGAGAGCCATTAAGGTGTTCAAGTATTTTCACCCGAATCTTTTTATGCCCGCGAACACTGCGTGACGCACCTGTGAGCTCGAGCTCTTAGCACGTGTCCTTGTTAAGGCAAAAAGTATTTAACCGGGTGAGGGTGTTTTGTTTGGTGGTTGGAGTTGGAGAGGTTGTTGGAGCCAGAGAGAGAAGTTAGAAGAAAGAAGAATAAAAGAACTTGTTCGTTTCCATCCTGCCTCCGAATTTTCTCCCGCGGAATCGTTGCCGCAAGCAGCAATCGCTACAGGCGGCAACACACGGCCTCCTGTGGGTTTCTGTGTGGACCCTGTGTCTGCCCCTCCCCCAAGCACAGGCAGGGCCAGAGCAGAGGGGGCAGTTCTGCCACCCCGCACCTGGCACTGGCCATGTCTGTGCACAGGGGCTCCCCAGGGCCAGGACGCAGGTGTGGACTGCGGTCACTGCATCTCGGGACGCACCTGTAAACACCTCCGTTGTCGCTGGCTCGGTCAGTCGTGTCAAGTGGACACCTCCTGCCACCCCTGCAGAGCCCCCAGAGCCACAGATGGCCACACGAAGCCCGGAGCATCCTGGGAGACCTGCTGCCCTGGTGTCCGAGGGCAGGGCAGGGCAGGGCCCCTCTCCCTCCTGCCAGGCGCCAGGCCCTGGGAAAGGTCAGGCTCACTTCCTCCCTGCCCTGGGGTCAGGCCTGTGGTGGCGTGCGCTCCTGAAAGTGAATCCCAGACCCGGGCGGGCTTTCCCTGGCGGAGAAAGTCACGCCGGGACTTTACTGGAGGAAGCCACAGCCGCGGCCGGTGGGAGCAGCGTGCTGGGGGGGTTCCTGGGACACCCACAGACTTTCTCTGGGGCGGCGTCCTGGAGTCAGGCTCCCTCCCACCCCACCGCAGGCCCGGCGGGCAGTGCGGCTGCTGCGGGGCCCGGCCGGCCGGAGCCCCTCCTCCTGCCCGGGAAGCCCGCTCTCTGCTCGTGGCCTCCTTTCCTGCGGCCCGAGCGCCCTCCTCTCAGGACGTGAGCTGGGCGTGGGGCCCCCTGCACTCCAGGAGGTCACCCCGATGCTCAGCCGCACCCGGCAGCTCCAGCTCCAAACCGACTGCCTTCATGGCTCAGGGAGGGCTTGGCTCGTCACTGGTCCAGCTGCCCACGCTGTGGTCCTCTTGGTGTCACCCCTGTAGGGTTGGGGTCTTGCCAGGCCCTGTGGGGCCGTTCTGAACCACTGGGGGGCTCTGTGAGCTGGGGCCGAGGCTGGCAGCCTGATGCAAGGGCCGGGGAGGAAGGTCCGTCACCACCCGCCCCCCAGCCTGGCCGCCCGGGGCTCTTTCCTCCCTCCTCCCTGCTCAGCTGGACGCCGTGGGCAGCAGTGCTGCCTCTTGTGTCGCGGGGGCGGGGCGAAGGGCAGCAGCCGCGTGGACACCGGCCTGGACTCCTCAGCAGGCCGCACGGTCCACACCTGGGGCGGGCAGCACAAGGGAAATTGGAGCAGGCGCTGCGGACTGCAGCCCTGTTCAGTCACCAGGTGGCGGGAATGGCCTGAGCGTCCATCGGCAGCTGAGTGGAGGGCATCATCACGCGGGGTGCTCCGGGGGCGTGGCAGTGTCCCCGTGGACGGGGGGCAGGCGTGCCACAGTCCCACCGTGTGGAATGCACAGAGGGCACCCCAAGATGGGAGTGGGTGGCGGTGCCCGGGGCTGAGGGTGGAAGTGATGTGGCTGACTGCCGGCCTCCACGGGAGAGGAGAAGGTTCTGGAACTAGAGAGCGGCCGTGGCGCCCGTGGAGAGTGCCCTGGGCCGTGCGGTGAGTGGCGAGCCGTCGACTCTATGTCCTCGCTCTTTTACTTCCAGAAAATCAGCGAGCACATGGCAACCCCTGGACCCTCTCTTAGCCCGGCCTGAGGCCGAAATTCCGGCCAGGTCCTCTGTCAGGAATCGAGGGCCGACCCCGGATGTTGCCGGTCTGTCCTCACTGGGCACTCAGGACCCCTCCTGACTCATTCAGGTGGTCAGCAGAACGGGGATGCCGGATGGAGTCCCCATTCCTGTGGCTCTTGGACAGGGACTGCCTGCACTCCTGGCCTGGGGGTCACTCTCAGGGCCTTTCCTGGGCCTGTCCCTCCAGAAGCCAGCTGTGGACGTGTCATCTCTCCCTCCCTCTCTGCCCGGCAGAGGAAACGCTGCTTGTCAAGCGCAGGTGTGTCTGGTGGCCCGTCCAGCACCCGCGTCCTAAGGTCAGCTGATTAGTGCCGCAACCACATCTTCCCAGTCCCTCTGATGTGAAATGTGACAGTCGTGGTGTAGCACTGACCTCAGGACTGTCACAGCGTGTCCTGTTGTCCCTTCCACAGAGCCATGTCCACGGCAGGTTTCTGAGAAGTGGTACTGGCCACCTGGGGTCCTGTGGGGACACAGGCGCTGGCTCAGGTTGGGGCAGAGGCCCCGAGGTTCTGCACCTCTGACGAGCTCAGCTGGCGAGGGCTGCAGGCCCTGGGGCTGCCCGTCATGGGGTGCGTGTGGACTGCCCGGCCTGCTGCCGACCGTGACCCAGACGGGCTAGTGGCGGACATGAAGACAGTAGTTTGGGGAGGGGCAAGGGGGCCTTGAGACGTGGCGGGCTCCACACCAGCTCTGAGTGTCGCGAGAGCAGTGAGGGCGAGCGGCCAGCTCCTTCAGGTGGCCACGTGCGTGGTCGGCCTCTGTCCCGATGGAGGAAGGAAGAAGGCCGCCTCTCCCGACGTAGCTCAGGAACTTCCATCTAGGAGGAACTTCCAAACTAGGAGGGCCTGATGGGCCACCCGCAGGTGCGCTGCGAGGTCCCAGCCGGCGGTGCCCACAGCCAGGCGGGCGGGGGGTGTCGGTGGGCTAAGCCCCCGCAGTCTGGCCTGTTCACACTCCCACGGGTGAGCCCCTGCAGGGCAGCCTGGCTCCAGACTGGGGGCGGGACCCCCGATGAGGCCTGCAGTGCTGGGGGGCCGCGGAGGGCCTTCAGAGCTCTCTCCAGCGGCCTGGCCAAGCTGCCCTCCTGCTCACAGACGGGGCACTGGGGGCCGAGGGCTGGTGGGCTCGGAGGCTGCAGGTGGACGGCCCAGGTGAGGGGCCAGCAGAGGCGGCGGGAAGGGAGGGGCTGCAGGGGAGGGACGCGGGCGGCCTGGGGCAGGAGGAGCTGCAGCAGGGTCCCCACCCTGCAGGCGCCGGTGCCTGGTTGTGCAGCCATTTCCTGTGGAAAGAAAGTGACCCAGGAGGGTTGACTTTGCTCACTGAGGCATCCTGCCAGATGGCAGCATGCCGACCCTAGCTCACTGCCCGGCCTCGGTCCTGGAGCTGGTCTTGGCCTGCGCCAGGCCCGCAGAGCCCTGTTCCCCACGGGCAGAGGTGTCCTGGTCCTGCGGGTGCTCTTCTGTGAGTCAGACTTTGCAGAGAGGCCTGCGCCAGCCCCGCCAGCGCCCTCGCCTCTGTTCTTGGTCCTTATCTTGAGCCACCTCCTGTTTTCCTGGAATAGTTAATTTTGAGTTGTCTCCTCAGGAAGGGACTGTCCCTGGGCAGCTTCTGGGCCACCATGTAGCTGAGAATGTCTCTGTTGCCTGGACACGTACACCACAGCGGCCCACCTTGACCCACAGGAAGCAGAAGCCGGGTGTGTGGCGGCAGGGGCCTGGCCTGTGACCGGGGAGCCCTGGGGCCCTCGTGTCCCCTGGGCACTTGTCTGAGGTTCCCACTCGAGGGCGCGGGCACACAGCCTGGCTCTCCTCACCTTTGCTCAGGACGGGCGAGCCCCGTGTCCCTGAGGTTCCTTCTGTGGCCTGGGTGGGGGTGGCCCCTTCCCACTGTCCCTCTTTCCTTGCTGGGTGTCCACTCTGCGCCTGGCGGCCCTGGCCTCCGCGCCATTCCCCACTGTCGTCCTTGTCCTGCTAATCTCTGATGCCTTCAGGCAGCTGCTCCTGGGCGCCCCAGACCCACAGGGATGTCACCCCTGCCGCTGTGTCCCTCCAGCTTCTCGTGTCCCCGTGGGCCACGGGCGTCTCCCTCCAGCCCCGCTGTCCCCCGCGCCTGCTCCCTCCTGCGTGCACCGAGGCCTCCGCTCCCGCCGGCTCCAGCCCTGCTGCGCGTCTGGGCTCCTGTTGCTCGTTCGATCACCTCCTAAGCTCTACCCAGAGACGACAACCCAGCTCTCCCAGGCTCCCTCGGGAGCCGAGCCGGGCGGCTGCTCCGCAGAGCCGTGCCGTCTGGGCAGGGCGTGTGGGGCTCGAGGGCTTCTTTCCCTCGGCGCCTCCGGAGCCCGCGCAGAGGCCGCTCCAGAGCCGCCTCCCTCGCCTTGCCCGCTCAGCAGAGGGAGCTTGCCTGTCTGGTTCTGCAGCTGCCTGGGGACCAGATGCACAGGTACCTGCCACCACGTCCTGCGGACTGTGCGAGGCTGGATTCAGTGGTGATGGACTCATCTGCCAGGGGAAGCTGCGAGAGCGCACAGCATTCCGTCAGTGCCGTGCGCAGTGCAGGCAGTTCTCAGCCTGGCTCACTGTGAGGATCAGGAGCAGAAAGCAGAGCTAGAGGCATTGAGAAACTGACATTTGGCCAGAAAAATGTGGGTAACACTGGGGCCAAGGAGGTGTGTTTGTTGAATAGGCAACAGCTCTGGAAGAGATGCTAAGTACCACACACACACACACACACACACACACACACACACACACACACACATACAGGGACTAGAAAAGGAAGCCTGCAGGGCACCTCAGGAATCTGCAAGACCACACTGACCAGAGGTTCAGAGTATAGAGAGCAAGTTTCTCAGAGAAGAGATTATGTGGGTGACCTGCTTCAAAAGGGGGGGGACTATGAAGTTGTTTTCACCATGCTCAGCTGCCCAGGCCCTCAGGCGTGTAACAGCCACTGTCCCAGGTGCCCGAGGGATTGCGCAAGCTGGCAGCAGAACTCTGCACCACCCAAGTGGCGCTGCTCTCCTGGAATGCAGGATGCTCGAGTTCAAATGAAAGGTCTGGGAGGCCAAAGTGTCGCAGGACCAGAGGCCTGCAGATTGCATCCGAGCAGCCCATGTATGAAGGGGAGAGGGCGAGGCTCAAGCTGGGAAGGAGACACCAGGAAGGAAGAGATGCCAGCCACAGGCCTGTCTGCTGAGAGCACCTGGGGGCTGCACAGAGACCGGGTAAACGGAGCCAGGTGAAGGGGCAGGGCTGACGTCTCCCAGCCACGCATCCCCGACGATTTTCTCAGAGACGGGACCAGTGTGAAATACTGGGCTAATTTTGCCACAACCCTTCTTTCTGCCACTGTGCACTGGATATGGGAAACTTGGTTTTGATTTTACCGGTGCTCACCGTCAAGATCTGGCCTGGACTCTCCGGGGAAACTCTGGCCGTGAATGGGGCGTTTGGGCAGTGCTGGATCTGCGAAGATGACGGGCATCTTATGAAGGAACTAAACGCTTTTTCTCCTGTGAGATGGACGGCAGCTATTAGGGACCAGGGGCAGAACATCATGGTCTGGATATGCGGTGTCCCCGAGGAAGCTCAAGCTAGTGCCGTGACATCCAGAGGAGAAGGAGTCGGCTGTGAGAGCGGCGACCTCAGAGTCCGACTGAACGGTGACGTGGGCAGGTGGGACGTGGCTGGAGGTGGTGGGCGACTGGAGGTGTGTCCCGAGAGTGCTGCTCTTCCCGTGCCCCTTCCTCTCTGTCAGCTTCCTAACCCACCATCAGTGGAGCACCTCTCCTGCCCGGGCCCTGTCCCCATGGGTGCTGCCTCACCGTGAACCCAGGGCAGAGAAGGTGGCCTTCCATACACTGAGGCCTTTCGTAGCCTGAGCCCCAAGTAAACTCTTCCTCCTCTGAGCTGTTCTTTTCTTTTTTAGATATTTATTTGTTTTGTTTTGTTTTTTAGTTGTGCACAGTGCCTTTATTTTTACGTGGGGCTGAGGATCGAACCTGGGCGCACACGTGCTAGATGAGCGCTCTACCACTGAGCCACAACCCCAGCCCATCTGAGCTGTTCTTTGTAGGAGCCCTGTTTGGGGAGATGGCTTAAATTGCAGTTGACTATGGGCCATGGAGATTTGGGCATTGCCGCCTTCCGTAGTCTCACGGGACTTGGCCCGAGATCTCGCGGGACTTGGCCTGGGATCTCGAGTGACTTGAGCCAAGATCGTTGATCAGGTCAGCGCCATTTTTTGGTGGTGTGTGTGGTGCGTGTTAGTCGTTGTTAAAGCCAGAGAGAAAAGTTATCAGAATAAAAAGCTGTTTGTCTCCAGTTCGCCTCTGAACTTCTTCCCGCGGCTTCGTTGCTCCAAGCGGCCATCGCTGCAGGCGGCAACAGTTCTTATCAGGTATTTTGGTCTCAGTGATGCAAAAACTGACTGAAATGAAGGCACAGGTCCTGCGCGTCTGTGTGCCTTTAATCCTCCACGCTGTGTCAGCGGGTTCTCTGTTGCCACGGCAGCCAGGCCAGCCAACGGCCTCAGAACACAGACTTCTGCCAGGTGCATGTTTGAGCCACTGGGACGAAGGGTCTGAAGGACTTCGGACAGCCCTTTTATGCCAAGGGATTTGGCAGCATCTCTTCCTGGGGGCAGCACACAGAGCTCAGCAAGACTGATCTTCAATGTGAGTGTGTGTGTGTGTGTGTGTAAGAGAGGCGGGGAGAGAGACAGACATTGTGCCTGTGCTTCTCCCCACTCACATGCCTGGCGTGTAAAGGAAGATGCTGGAATCAAACTCCAACAGATGGTGAGAGAATGGGCACTGAACAGCCATACTTTCTAGAAAGAAATTTAGCAGCAACTATCCTGAGGCCTGTGAGCTCTGGTCCACTGATCCAACAGACAGGAAGACGAGGACAGGGACACTCAGAGATCGGTAGGTAAAGAGGTATTCACTGACACTAATAAGACAATTGCTAAAGGTCTTAGTAATCTGAGGACCAGTGGACACGTAACCGAATGGTCATTAATAAGTGATCGCTGAAGTAGCATTGATAAGAACGGGGGAAGAATCACACAGCAGTCACACGAGGGTCTCTTGCTGGCTGTGCTAGCATAGTTAATAATCTCTCTACTGACGTGCCTCCAAACGCGTGGGTGTACAATGTACGTTCATTCAACTATGTGCGTATGAAGGAAAGGGACAGATCATGAGGAAATCCACCAAATTCTCTCACGAATAGCACTCGTCCGTCCTCATGTCCTCTGGATGGTGGCATCAGAGCAGCATTGGTTTTCAACTTCACAGTTTCCTGTATCTTTCAAACTTCATTCAACTATCTGGAATGACAGGTAGATCTTTCAGCTACAATAAGACAGGCCTGAGAGGTGACAGGTGGAGGTGCTCAGCACGGAGGGTGATCAGACACTACAAATATAGAGAGAGAGGCCTGCCCCCTCTGCCCTTGACCGGGGCGCGAACACAGGACGCGCTTCTGATGGAGTGCAGGAGTCGCGGCCGGAAGAGGAACGGGAGTCGTCGCTGAAGCGCGTGGCCTCCTCCCAGCGCCTCACAGCAAGGGTCTGTTCTTCTGAAGCTTCCAGATTGACGCAGAACTGAGATCCGCGCCTCACGAGAGATACATCCTAGGGCAGCAGCCGCGCCGACAAGGACGACTCCATTTCCACACCCAGATCCAATCCGAGCCTCTCCGGAGGCTCGACCCTCCTCGAGGAGAGCGCTGACTGGACGGGCAGCACCTCCGAGGACACGAGCTCCGAGGCTTCTTTCTGCCGCTTCCTGTCCCCTGTCCGAGAGCCATGGGCGACTGAAAGAGAAAGGATGCCGTGGCAGAGGAGAGCAAGTCCACGACAGCTCGGAGCGGCCGTGTGGACGCCCGTTGTCCGGGTGGTGGACGTGGACCTGGGCTCCCGCCGTGGAGACGCTCTGGCTGCTCTGGATCTGCCCGCGGGTCGCAGAGCGCGGACGAGCACCTGCGGGAGAGGGCAAGCCGGAGCTGCGGAGCCTGGCGGGTCTGAGGAGAGACCGGCTGCACGTCTAGACCCGGCTGCGATGACGGAGAGGACCGGGGCCCTGCGGCCTCCGCCCCCCTCCGCACGAGGCTCCACAGGCGTCCGCGAGGGCCTCTCCCCGTGAATCGGGTCAGGCGTCAGGAGCGTCAGGCCTCTCGGCCCGGCCCGGCCTGAAGACAACAACCAGCTTCCAGAAATCTCACCCCGGCGAGGAGATGGCCGCAGCGAGGTGAGCAGCAGATGGCGAGGTGAGCAGGGCCGCTTGTTTTCAGGGCAAGAGACGGGCCAGAGGGGGCGCCGGGTGGACAGCATGGGCCACTCATTCCACCTGCTGCGGAGCAGAGGGGACCAGCACACCAAGAGATGACAGTGACAGAAGGGTGGCAGCAAGGCCAGGAGCTGGGGACGAGGGATAAGGAAAATGGCAAGGAGCACTGAGAGACACAGAGGGGGAGGGACAGAGAAAGGACTCAGGGTGGTGTTGAAAAACAAAGGGTGTGTGAGAGAGAGAGACAGAGAGACTGTGTGTGTGTGTCCATCTGTCCAATGACCGAGGAAGACTCAAGGCTCACAGTCACAGTTGGGCTATCTGGGTAAGAAGATGAACTGGGATCTCCGTGAATGACTCCATTGCTGCTGGCACCACACGTTTCTGACTCCTCCTCTGTCTCCTGCCAGGTGATGAGCCAGGGGACAGACACTGAGGACACACTCAGTCTCATCCGGGCGGTCAACGGAGGGGCTGTTCTCCCACCCAGGAGCCACATCCTGTCCGCTGGTGCAGGGAGCGGGTGGTGGAAAGGCGCCCCGACGCAGCCGGCAAGGGCCCTGGTCCGCCTGAACCAAGGGGACATTCTTTGCGCAGAGGCAAGAGAATTCAACCTCAGTAACCCCTCAAGTTAGGAAACCCTGTAGACTCAGAATTTTTAATGTTTTGACAATCCCTATTCAATAGTCCCATGGTTTTATGGTTTCTCCCCCCAAAAATGTTGTTGTTGTTGTTCACGTCTTTCTCCTCTTCCATCATAAAACGTGGGCCCAGGTTCAAGTTTCATGTGCTGCCTAGAAGATGGTCTGCATCCTCGGACTACGTCAGTGGCCGTGCGATTCCTAATCAAAAGGCATTCTGTCTCTCCCCCAACGTCCGTCTTGCTGTATTTGACCCGTTTTATTCTGGCATGCGTTTGATCCCCTCTTGTCATTAACTCGTCTCCCCCTGCCACACGGCAGCGGGACACCTGTCAGCCGCCCACAGGGCAGGATGGTTCTGGAGGGACTTCCGGGTCTTGCTCAAGTGGCAGCGCACGGGCGGCACCGGGGAAGCTCGTTCCGATTGGTAGTGCTCTCGACGCTCCGAGAGCGGTTCTGACGGTCCTGGGAGCAGCCCGTCCTCTGTGGTCTTGCCACACTCTGGCACGTTGGCTGGTTCCGGCGAGCTGGCTGGCACACACGGCCCGCCGAGGAGGCAGCTGAGGGCCGGGAATGCTGCGAGCCTCCCAGAGCTGGGCTGCCTTCACTCAGGAGATGAGGGAGGTGGCACCCGGCGTCACGGTGGTCGGGAGAGGGAAGGAGACGAGCAGGCACTCCCAGCACACTCTTGGTGGTGGCAGTGGTGGCTCCTGAGGCCGCTCCCTTAGTCTTGATCCGCTTATCCAAGAGAGAGATCTGGAGGCGACGCTCACTGTGCTGTGTTTAGTTTCCTCCCTGCAGCCATTTTACCAAAGTGGTTGGTCGGTCGGTCGGTTGGTTGGTTGGTTGGTTTTCTTCAGCAGACCTTGATTTAACCAAGTCCTCTCTCAACCCACTGCAAGGCTTCTCTGAAATTCCTTTGCAAGTGTCATTAAAATCGTGCCCACACGTCCTTCTTGGAGGCCCCTGGACTCGCTCTTCTTGCTGACTCTCCCTTTGTTACCAGTCGACGTCCTCCGCCTCGCTCACCACAGGCTCCCTCACAGGCCCTCCAGCTTCTACTGCCACCTGTGTGGCCTTCCCTGTTCACTGGAAAAGCCCGTGAGTGTCCAGTCTCCAGGCCGCTCCTCAGCTCGGCTGCCTCAGCTCCTCCCTCCTTACCACTTCCACAGCCTGAGCACAGGGAATGCCGGGCACCTCTCCAGGTGGACATGCTGAAGGAAGGAAGGGAGGACGGGAGGGAGGGAGGGAGGGAAGGAGGGAGGGAGGGAGGAAGGAAAGAAGGGAGGACGGGAGGGAGGGAGGGAAGGAAGGAAGGGAGGACGGGAGGGAGAGAGGGAGGGAAGGGAGGACGGGAGGGAGAGAGGGAGGGAAGGAAGGAAGGGAGGGAGGACGGGAGGGAGGGAAGGAAGGAGGAGGGAGGGAGGAAGGAAAGAGGGAGGACGGGTGGGGAGGGAGGGAGGACGGGAGGGAGGGAGGGGGACGGGAGGGAGGACGGGAGGACGGGAGGGAGGGAGGGAGGACGGGAGGGAAGGGAGGAGGGAGGGAGGGAGGGAGGACGGGAGGGAGGGAGGGAGGAAGGAAAGGAGGGAGGGAGGAACAGATGCCTGGATACTTGGGTCAGGACTGTAGCCTTGGTGGGTCAGAGCAGCCTGTGGTAGAGAAGAATGACGCAGCACGGGAACGCTGGTTTTCTTTTTCTTTTTCTTTTTTTTTTTTTTTTGCACCAAAGATTGAACTCAGGGGCACTAGACCTCTGGGCCACACCCCCAGCCCTTTTTTTGTATTTTGTTAGAGACAGGGTCTCACTGAGTTGCTAAGTGCCTCCCCATTGCTGAGGCTGGCTTTGAACTCGCGATCCTCCTGCCTCAGCTTCCCCAGTGCTGGGATTACAGGCGTGCGCCTCCGTGCCCGGCCGGAACACTGGTTCTCAAAGTCTGGAAGAGACCAAAGGATTGGGCCCTTTGGCAAATACAGTGCCTGCCCAAGGTCACCTGCAGGTCTCATGCAGGTCTCTTCGCAGCCAGACGCTCACCTCCCCACCTCTCTGAGACCCACCCCATCCCGCTGGCTCACTGGAACACCCCCTCCCCTCTGCTGGCTCCTTGGCTTCACCAACACCTGGCGTCCCAAACACTGCAGGAGACACCATTATGCTACTTCAAGATGAAGCAACGTTGGGTTAAAAATGTATTCACCGTTGCTGGACGTGGCCTGGCACAGGCCTGGGACTGCACAGGCACTCACCGGTGGGCACACAGTGGTGGCCACTTCTTTTCAACTGGTTTGAAAAAATGCAGAAAATATTCTAGCAGGGAAATGGAAGAGTTCCAAAGGTCGCCTGGATTTGGTGACCTACTGGAGCTCACACCCTGGGGGGTGCAGCCCCCCCAGCCACAGCCCCATGCCACGCCCTCCCCCTCCCCGGGACACAGGCCTCTGGTGCCCTCGTGCTCAGCCTGGCTCCCTCCCTCCAGTGCCCTTGTGTGTAGTCTGACAGGGACTCCCAGCCTCTTAGGTACAGACCCCCGGGTGGCTGTTTCTAACTGCTGAGGAGCTTCTGAGCCCCTTCCCACAGCCAGGAGGGCAAGGGGCAGGGCTCCCCTCCCCCACATCCTGGCCAAGGCTAGCCTTTGTTTTAATGGTCACCATCCCCGTGGTGTGTGGCAGTGTCTCACTGTGGTTTTGATTTGCATTTCCCTAATGACTAGTGACATTGAGTGTCTTCTCCTGTGCTTCTTGGCCTTTTATACCTCCTCTGGAGAGATTTCTGTTCAGTATCTCGCCCATTTGACCCTTATCAGATAAGCGGTCTGCAATACCTTCTCCGTTCTGTGGGATGACGTCCTGTGAAGAACAGAAGGTCTTCATTTTATTGTGGCCGGTTTTTCTGTTTCTTTCTTTTGTCACATGGGCTCTGGGCTTCACATCCCAGAAACCACTGCCAAATCCAATGCTCGAGGCCTTTGCTCCGTGTCTCCCAGCCTCCCTTTTTTTCCTCCTGAAGTCCTATGGTTTCAGCTCATGCCTGTGGGTCTCTGGTCCACTTGAGCTGGGTCTGCATATGGTGGGAGGCAGGGGTCCCGCTGCACTCCTTTGCAAATGGATTGACACACTGAAGGGCTTTCCAGGGGAACAGCTAGCCGTGCTTTTGTCCTGTAGATCTTTCTGTGTTTTTGTTTTGTTCTGCCTCTGGCTATGAGGCTCTGGCAAACTGTGGAGATGGAATCCAATGAAGCATTTAATGAAGTCCATCTTTTAAAGCTTGCCTGGGACTTGCAAGTCAGTGCACTTGGAAATGGGCCCAGAAATCCAGACCACAGATAACCAAGATCCACAGCACACAGAAGTCGCCTTGCCTTCTCCTGTCTCCTCTTCTCCTAAGGAACCCTCAGTCAAGATTGGGGACATGGAGCCGGAGCCTGTAATCCCAGCACTTGGGAGGCTGAGGCAGGAGGATCGCGAGTTCAAAGCCAGCCTCAGCAATGGCGAGGCACTTAGCAACTCAGTGAGACCCTGTCTCTAATAAAATACAAAAAAGGGCTGGGGATGTGGCCCAGTGGTCAAGTGCCCCTGAGTTCAATCCCCAGTACCAAAAAAAAAAAAAAAAGATTGGGGACATGGGGACAGAGCCTGGCTCCTGACTTTGCTGTCATTCTCATGAGTCCCGCTGTTCTTCCCAGCCAGGCTGCACGGTGGGCTCCTCCTGCCTGGCCTCCCGCCCTTGCCTGCCTATCCACAGAGCCGACTGTGCTGTCTGTGTCCTGCTCTCCCAGCACGGTGGCCTCGGGGGTGTGGTGTCACGTGGCTGCAATCTCCGTGGTCACCACCCGAGAGGGGGCCTGGTGTTCAGCACCCTCCACCCTTCCGAGCCTCGCTTGGTGCAGCCACACGTCCCAGCGCAGGCTGGAGGCCCAAGCACAGATTGAAGGCACCTGCCGGTCTGGAAACTGCCCCTCGCCGGCTGTGGAGGCTCTGAGCGGGAGGCCGGGACCCGGAGCCCTGAAGGCTGTGGGTGCGATGCTGGAGGAGACTAGACCGAGAATCGGCTTGCACTGGGTGGCTGCCGAGACTCTGTCGCCCTGATGGCTTCCCTGGGGCGGGAGGTCTGCCTCAGACCCCAAATCATGAGTCTGAGGCCAGGAGGGAGGCTACACCCAATGCCACCTGGCTGCAGCCAGGGATCTCGCCAGGGATCTCGCAGGTGCCCGAGCACGGCGCCTCTGTCTCTGAGCTCCTTGGCAGCCCCGCCTGCCCAGGGCGGAGCCTCACTGTCCGCCTCCACACTGCCCACCAGCCCTTCTCAGGCCCCAAGCCCTTGTTCACACACCCCAATGGAAACCCGGTGTCCCCAGGACACTGAATAACCAGCAGCAGACAAAGACCTGAGCAGAGGCTGGGGAGCGGAGGCTTCCTGGTGGGGACGGGGAGGCCCAGGGGTGGCCTGGTGGAGGCTGTGGGCCTGGGACACTGAAGGCCTGGTCAACTCGAGGGGAGTGTCTGGCTCTCTAGGGTCGTCCTAAGGTGGAAGTGGGGACAAAACCAAGAGAGCTGATAACTGCGTTCACTGATCATTTCATTCACTGACGAGGTAGCTGCGGTGGGCCAGTTGTCACAGGAGCGCCTCCTTCTGGGTTGGCAGCACAGGGGCTCGAGCCCTGGGCCTGACTCCGTGGGCAGCCTGGGCTGGAGCGAGGGCGGGCTTCCCGGGCGCATGGAGAACCGACCTGCACTTGGACTCTCACAGCCGAATGCCCTCACTAAGTAGTTGTGAAGGACATGAATTCTGACATATCGTGAAAGTCAGCATTTAAAAAGTGGTTGTGCCGGGCGCGGTGGCGCACGCCTGTCATCCCAGCACTTGGGAGGCTGAGGCAGGAGGATCGCGAGTCCAAAGCCAGCCTCAGCAATGGCGAGGGCACTTGCCAACTCAGTGAGACCCTGTCTCTAATAAAATACAGAAAAGGGCTGGGGGGTGTGAGCCAGTGGTCGAGTGCCCCTGAGTTCAATCCCCGGTACCACACACACACAAAAAAAAAGTGGTTGTGATTTCACTTCTAAGTGTATCCAAACACGTCCGCGACGTGACACAAGCAGGTGAAGCAAGCTTCCTCACCCCTGGGCCTGTCTCTTCCTCGCCCAGCCCCTCATTTCATTCTCCCCCCCAGAGCAGTTTCTCCTAGTAGATTTCATGCATGAATGTCTTTACTCAACTGCTGTCTTACTTTTCTGCAGCAAAATATGCACTTGGAGAACCTGAGCCAGGTACGTTTACGGTGACCATGAGGCTCTGGGTGTAGACATTTTTTTCCTGAATTATAAACATTGCAATAATTAATGTGCATTTGATGAAAACAACCAGCAAATTTTAACATGAGATAGATAACTTGTTCCCCCTACTGGGGATTGAGCCCAGGGGTAATTAACCACTGAGGTAATACATACTACTATTATAAATAAAAATAAAATGATAAAAAAATTTTTAAAAAAATTTTAAAAACTACAAAAAAATGAACCACTGAGTTACATACCCAGTCCTTTTTACTTTTTTTTTTTTTTTTGGTACCAGGGATTGAACTCAGGGGCACTAGATCTCTGGACCACATCCCCAGCCCTTTTTTGTATTTTTTAAAATATTTATTTATTTACTTTTAGTTGTACACAATGCAATGCATTTATGTTTACATGGTGCTGAGAATCGAACCCGGGCCGCGCACGTGCGAGGCGAGCGCTCCACCGATGAGCCACAATCCCAGCCCCCTTTTTTTTGTATTTTATTAGAGACAGGGTCTCACTGAGTTGCTAAGTGCCTCGCCGTTGCTGAGGCTGGCTTTGAACTCTCGATCCTCCTGCCTCAGCCTCCCAAGTGCTGGGATTACAGAGGTGCGCCACCGCAACTGGCCAGTCCTTTTTACTTTTTGAGACAGGGTTTTGGTTGCTTAGGGCCTTAGTAGCTGAGGCTGGCCTTGAACTTGTGATACTCCTGCCTCAGCCTCCCCAGCCACTGGGATTACAGGTGTATGCCTCCACACCTGGCTAGATAAATGATGTCTGAACGTAAGAGTCGGATTTGGTCGGGAAGCGTCTCCTAGGAGGCCTGTTTTCGCTCCCTGTCTGGACCGGGTCATCACCAGAACCTCCCTGAGCTCAGCACGGATGAGTCTCTCCTTAGTCCTACAAATGGAAATGAACGGAGTTTTGTGGCAGCAGAAAATAAAAAGTTTCAATGAAGAAGCCAGGTCTCTGAGTTCCTTCCCAGCATGCTCCCCACACCTCGTGACAGACGACTGGGCGGTGCTACCAGTGGGGCTCAGCAGCGCTGTCCTAGAGTCCCTGGGAAGTTCCTGACACATTTGTGCAGCTGGTGTGGTTCCCGGGAAGCCCCCAGGAGGCCCCGCGACGGTGGGCACACTGTTGAGGTCCCTGGCACCCGCGGAGGCCACCAGCGTGCCTGGCTGCTCGGCAGCGTGAGCAGTTCGTGGCTTCCGTGACACCTCCTGGGGCATCTCCATACAAGGCCACCACGTGCCCGAGTGCACATCTGTTGACAAACACGGAGCCCCAGGTTCCACAGCCTGGCGCACGGCATGTCCCCATGACGCCCCATGGGTGACTTCGCGGTGGACAGGTCGAGCTTCCTCTCAGAGAAGCTGCAGCGTGCTTGTCCCTGCGTCCGGGGGAAGCAGAGCTGGGCCGCGAGGCCGCTGTGGGCAGCACGTCTGCACGCAGGCCCGCGGCGCACGTCCGCCGTGTGGCCCAGGGCCGCTGACCCCTGGGCCCTCTCACCGTCACTGGCAGTGTGACGAAGCCGCAGCTTGTACCGGGAGTCGGGGGCCTGGGGTTCACGTGTGAGCGTGTGTGAGAGTGGGTGCACTCTGGCGCCCAGCTTGGGGACGTCACTAGGAATCAAGGACAACGCCAGGGGCAGCCAGGCTTCCTCACCTCGAGGCCGAGCTTTCCCAAGTGTCTGGAGGGGACAGTCACCCAGCTGGAACCACAGGCTGTGGGGGGTGGGGGGAGGGCTGGCGGGTCTTGTTAGTGGGTTTTGGTAATAAGATGTGAGTTTTGTCCTGGGCAGCTTGGAACCTCGGCCAAGCGGGTCACCGTGTCCCCACACCTGTCGGCACCCAAGCTGCTGGCCTGGCCGTCCCTCCCTGCCCATCACCCTCAGCAGAGCGGTGGAGAAGAGCTGAGGCCACACCCTGGGCTGTGGCTGTCCCGCCCTGGGCTGTGGCCATCTCGCCCTGGGCTGTGGCCATCCCGCCCTGGGCTGTGGCCATCTCGCCCTGGGCTGTGGCCGTCCCGCCCTGGGCTGTGGCGCCTGAGCACCAGCGTCCTCTGCAGATCCCCTCCCGCCACCTGGGAGCCCACAGAGCCCCGTCCAGGGTGGGCTCATCCTCGAGGAGGACCTTGCTGTGGCCAGTGCTGGCCACTGGGGAGGCCTGGAGAGGGGCTGGAGCACCGGGTGCCACAGGCTCTTGGCCACACCCTGGGGAAGGAAGGAGCACAAGAAGCCAAGGCTCTGGCACCTGGTCCCCAGCCTGCCCGGGGGAAGTGCTTGGTACTGCTCGGCCCCACGTCAAGGCCACCGCCCAGAGCCCCCTCTGCCTTGGCTTCAGCCCCGCACCCCCCATGCCCACTCTTCCCTGGACCTCAGCCTGGCAGGCTGCATGAGAGTCTCCGCATCACAGCCATTAAATGCGGGCACCCCCTGGGCCAGGTGCCCCTCACCACCTGAGACAGCATGATCTTTATTTAGTTGATTTAATTATTAAGTTTTTTTTTTTTTTTTGGTGGCACTTGGGATTGTACCCAGGGGCACTCTTCCACTAGCTATGTCCCCAGCTCTTTTTAATATTGAGAAAAGGTCTTGCTAAGTTATCTAGGCTGGCCTTGAACTTGCCATCCTCCTGCCTCAGCCTCCCAAGTAGCTGGGCAGGTGTGCACCACCACACCAGGCAGCAATCTTTTCTTTTTGGTAATCTGATTATTTATTTAATTAATCAGCAATAACAAGTGCACTTAGTTTTTGAAAACACGATGAAGTGCTTATAAAGAGGCCCTCTGGATTGGCGGCACCCCTCTGCCCTGAGTGGCCAGGCTCAGGTTTCTGGCTGTGTTGCCATGGGTCACCCCCGCTGTTATTTATATTCTTTAATTCTCAAATACTTTCACATTTCACTAGAAAACTTTGATATGAGTTCACAGAACCTATTCGTACTGGGTTGAATCATGGCCCCCAAAGAGACCCACAGCTCTGTCCCGGAACCGTGAGCATGGGGCCTCACACCATGGAAAGTCTTAGCAGATGGGACTGAATTAGGGATGGAGACGGGACACTGGCCTCGGAGATCCTGGTGGGCTGAGGTCACCACAGGGTCCTTGTCAGAGGGAGGCAGGAGACTGGGAATCCGGAAGAAGATGTGAGGCTGGAAGCAGAGGCCAGAGAGGGGAGAAAATGCCACACTGCTGCTGCCAAGTGAGGACCTGGCATTTCCTCAGAGTCTCCTGTGTGCAGAGGGTGGCCCTGGGGAAGGGACGGACCAGGAGGGCTCTGACCTCAGCAGTGGATGGACCCACTGATGGCCGGATAGAATCCTGGGAGGTGCGGCCCAGTTGGCAGAAGTCGGTCTTGGGACGCCCTGGAGAGCTTTGTCTTCTCTCTGGCCCCTTCCCCACTGCCCTCCTTCCCGGCGGCCAAGGGCTGAGCAGCTTTCCTCCTCCCAACTCTTCCACCATGATTTTCTGCCTCACCTCATGTCCAAAGCAATGGAATCATCGGACTGAAAACTCTGAAATCATGGTCCATGATGAATCTTTCCTCCTCTAAGTTGTTTTTGTCAAGTATTTTGGTCAAAATGACAGAGTGTTGACTATTACAGAAAATTGGTTCCAGGAGCGGAGTTGTTGTTGTCACTATGTGAACCCCTGACCCTGTGGTTCAGAAGCCTTCGGAACTGGTTTGTAGGAGGAGTTTGGGAAAGTTGGAGATGCAGGCTGGAGGTTCTCCTTAGAATGTAAGGAGAGCTTAATGGGTGATTCTGTTGGGATCTCGGAAGACCAGAATGCAGTAGGAATGCAGACAGTAAAGACTGTGCTCATGACATTTCCAATGGGAATGAGGACTCTATTGAGAACTGGACTGTTTGTTACATTCTGGAAAATAATTTGTCTACATTTTGCTCATGTCCTGAGACTTTCTGTGAGGCTGAGTGTAAAGTTATGGACAAATCAGAGGAGGAAATTTCAAGGCAGCACAGCATTGAGATGTTGACATAGACATTGCGGGCAGCTTTTAGCCAGATTTACTACGAGACCTGGGAGCAGAAAGCAGAGGGGGAAGACTTTAAAAACCAACAGTTTGGCCAGAAAAGCAGTGCACGTAAAATTGGGGCTAAGGAAGATGTGGATGCTCAAGAGGCTAACACCATTAAAGAGAAACCCAGAACATTGCACAGGCCCACTGGGAGACGTGTCTTGAGGGCAACTCCAAAGCCAAGACCACACCCACTGTTGGCTCAAAGGTGGGAAAGGGTCCACTCACTTGAGTGGCTTTGCTCGGGGAGGAGAGCAGTGCTGCCTAGGAAGCCGTTTCCCCAGATTCCTGCTGCACTTCTCAGCCAACCTGGCGTGCAAGGGCTGCTGAGCCATGGCCCGGGGTCTGGCTGCTGTTTGAGCTGGTGACGGACCTTGGTACCATCCATGCGGTGCTGGTCCTCAAGATGCTGGAGCTATGGGGCCACGAAGGCTTCCACTGAGGTTTCAGAGGAAGGTCGGCAAGGCCAGACAGCGTGTTTCAGGGCCCTTGCCGGCCGTGCCCGAGAAGGAGATGTGTGAAGCTGTGAGAGTGAAACTGAGGCTGTGATGGAGGAACCAGGACGTTAGAGAGGCCAGGAGGGTGGGACGTTTGCAGAGGAAAGCTGCAGACGGTGAGCAGAGCCAGCTCAAGCGAGAGCCCGCGGGGCTGTCACCAGCAGGCACACAGGCAGGGCTTCTCCCGCCCGCGGCCCACACTCACCCGCCGTGGGCCGTGGGGGCTGGACACGGAGCTGCAGGGCGGGACGTCTGCCCTGCTGAGTTTGGGTCTGTTTTGATCCCACCCTTTCTTTCTGTGCCTCCGTTCCTTCCTTTTGGAACGGGAATGTCTTGTGTGTGTAAGTAACTTGCTTTGGATTTGGGGGCTCACAGCCAGAAGTCTGCCTTGAGTCTCGGAGGAGGCCTTGGACTTGGGGTTTGAGCGATGGTGGAACTATCAAGGCTACGGGACTCTTGGAGATGGACTGCGTGCATCTTGCACCGTGAGAGCAGCGTGAGACTTGGGGCCGGGTGGAATGTCATGGGTCGTATCTGGAATGTCCCCAGAGTCTCATGTGTGCAGGGGGGCCTCTGGGGGTGATGGGATCACAGGCTCTGACCTCAGCAGTGGTTAACCCACTGATGGCTGAATGGACGACTTGGAAGTGGCCCTCGGTGGAGGGCGGAGGTCACCGGGGTGTGCCTTGGAATGGTCATCTTCTCTCGGGCCTCTGTTGAAAGCAAAATAAGAACAAGAGCAATTAATTATTCAAGTTGTGTACTAAACCACAGCTTGCAAAAGACATTGTAACAGATGCTGTGGTCCCATCCAGGGCTTTGAAGACCATATTTATTTGGCCACTTGAAAGGGCAGAGGCCTCCCTGGCTCCCCGCGGAGGAGGTTTCGACACTGCGCTGCTTTCCTGGCAGCCGTGGGGTGAGCCCCTCCCAGCCAAGCCGGGCCTCTTCTTCCCTGCAGTGATGGTGGCCCCAGGAAGGGCCTGAGACCAGGCAGGACGCGGGCAGGCCTGGGCGCCTTCCCCCACATCTCTGAGGCTGTGGAGTCCCCAGCGAAGGAAACCCAGGTCGTGCCGGTGTGCCTGTGCAGGTGCAGGGAGCCCCGAGAAGCACCTGGGTGTGCCAGTCCCCTCCGTCCACAGCGTCCCCATCCACCTCAGGCACCCCGGGGTGCCGGCACCTCACGGCCGGAGGACTCAGGGGGCACGCAGCAGGCGTGGGGCGGAGCTGAGCACACTGCGGTCTGTGCTTGCCCCTTGGGAATGCAAGTCCCCTCGGAATGCGGCTGTCAGCGGTGGGATTTGGTCATTGTTCCCATTCTTGCTGCATCTTATAGTGACACCGAACTGACCCATGGTGGCCCGGGAACAAGGATTGACATCTCCCACATGGTGCCGAGCAGGGAAGTTCCCGAGCAAGCCCAGACAGAGCAGCGCCCACGTGGTGACCCTTAGCCTGACGGCCACTCAGCACATTCCTGGGCGGCTCTGAGGAGCCAGAGACCCTCAGGCCCGCTGACAGCCCCTTCTGCCCGGGAGCCTTGGTCATGAGGCCCTTCTCCCTGTGTCTGTCTTCTCTATTCTGAGGACGCCACTTGTGTTGGACCAGGGCCACCCTGATCCTGTGCCGGCCCTGGATTGGTGGCATCGGCCAGGCTCCACCTCCCAGGAAGTCAGCCACAGGCACGGCATCTGTGACCTCAGCTGACCCCGGGGGCACAATCCCCCCACCTCCTCCCTCAGTCGCAGGCTCCCTCAGCAAAGCCCTCCTGCTGGCGGCGGGACCGCTTGCTCTCTGCAGCTGTGCCGGGCCTGGCCGTCCCCCTCCTGAGAGCTGCAGAGCCTGGAGGGGCCCAGCCCCGCTCAGCTCCCGTGGTCCCCTCGGGCTGCTCCAGCGTGTCCTGGAGGCGTTCTGGAGGAGGCCCGTGGGCCTGCACTCCGGTCACCGAGCCTGAGGACTCGCACGCGCGGTGGCAGTTTGGCTGGGCATGAAATCCCCTCGCACCTCTGCGGGCGTTGGTGGGGCTGCCCAGCCCTGCGCAGCTGGGAGGGAAGCCTGACGGCAGCTTCAGCTCCAGGGACGAGGGGACGCTCCTCAGAAAGCTTTCACAGTCTCCTGTCCCCTTCATGTTCTGCAATTCACAGTGATCTATTTTAATTCATTATTAGTATTCATTATTGTGGATCCTTTCAACTGGACCTTTGGCCTGGAAATTCACATCCCTTCAATGGGAGACCTTCTGTCCCCTGGTCACCCCTCCTGTGTGTCAGTCAGCCTTGCAGCGCTGCGGTGGAACCCCCAAGGTGGCCTGTTTTATAAAGAGGTTTAATCTGGCTCGTGGTTCTGCAGGTCCAAGGTCAAGAGGCTGAATCTGGTGACGGCTTTCTTGTCGGAAGAGTCCTCAGGAAGCAGAGAGTCATGTGTCGTCTGCGTGTATTTGTGTGTCCTCTGGCCTCTCTCCCTCTTTAATAAAGCCACCAGGACTGTCATAGAGGCCCCAGCCTGATGGCCTGGTCTAAGCCTGATGGCCTGGTCTAATCTTGATGGCCTGGTCTAAGCCTGATGGCCTGGTCTAAGCCTGATGGCCTGGTCTAAGCCTGATGGCCTGGTCTAATCTTGATGGCCTGGTCTAAGCCTGATGGCCTGGTCTAAGCCTGATGGCCTGGTCTAATCTTGATGGCCTGGTCTAAGCCTGATGGCCTGGTCTAATCTCGATGGCCTGGTCTAATCTTGATGGCCTGGTCTAAGCCTGATGGCCTGGTCTAATCTTTTTTTTTTTTTTGGTACCCCAGGGATTGAACTCAGGGGCACTCGACCACTGGGCCACATCCCCAGCCCTTTTTTGTATTTTATTTAGAGACAGGGTCTCACTGAGTTGCTAAGTGCCTCGCCATTGCTGAGGCTGGCTTTGAACTCGCGATCCTCCTGCCTCAGCCTCCCAAAGTGCTGGGATTACAGGCGTGCGCCACCGCGCCCGGCTCTGGTCTAATCTTGATGGCCTGGTCTAAGCCTGATGGCCTGGTCTAATCTTGATGGCCTGGTCTAAGCCTGATGGCCTGGTCTAATCTCGATGGCCTGGTCTAATCTTGATGGCCTGGTCTAAGCCTGATGGCCTGGTCTAATCTTGATGGCCTGGTCTAAGCCTGATGGCCTGGTCTAATCTTGATGGCCTGGTCTAAGCCTGATGGCCTGGTCTAATCCTGATGGCCTGGTCTAATCTTGATGGCCTGGTCTAAGCCTGATGGCCTGGTCTAATCTTGATGGCCTGGTCTAAGCCTGATGGCCTGGTCTAATCTTGATGGCCTGGTCTAAGCCTGATGGCCTGGTCTAATCTTGATGGCCTGGTCTAATCTTGATGGCCTGGTCTAAGCCTAATGGCCTTGGTCTAAGCCTGATGGCCTGGTCTAAGCCTGATGGCCTGGTCTAATCTTGATGGCCTGGTCTAAGCCTGATGGCCTGGTCTAAGCCTGATGGCCTGGTCTAATCTTGATGGCCTGGTCTAATCTTGATGGCCTGGTCTAAGCCTGATGGCCTGGTCTAAGCCTGATGGCCTGGTCTAATCTTGATGGCCTGGTCTAAGCCTGATGGCCTGGTCTAATCTTGATGGCCTGGTCTAAGCCTGATGGCCTGGTCTAATCTTGATGGCCTGGTCTAAGCCTGATGGCCTGGTCTAATCCTGATGGCCTGGTCTAATCTTGATAGCCTGGTCTAAGCCTGATGGCCTGGTCTAATCTTGATGGCCTGGTCTAAGCCTGATGGCCTGGTCTAATCTTGATGGCCTGGTCTAAGCCTGATGGCCTGGTCTAATCTTGATGGCCTGGTCTAATCTTGATGGCCTGGTCTAAGCCTAATGGCCTTGGTCTAAGCCTGATGGCCTGGTCTAAGCCTGATGGCCTGGTCTAATCTTGATGGCCTGGTCTAAGCCTGATGGCCTGGTCTAAGCCTGATGGCCTGGTCTAATCTTGATGGCCTGGTCTAATCTTGATGGCCTGGTCTAAGCCTGATGGCCTGGTCTAAGCCTGATGGCCTGGTCTAATCTTGATGGCCTGGTCTATGCCTGATGGCCTGGTCTAATCTTGATGGCCTGGTCTAAGCCTGATGGCCTGGTCTAATCTTGATGGCCTGGTCTAAGCCTGATGGCCTGGTCTAATCTTGATGGCCTGGTCTAATCTTGATGGCCTGGTCTAAGCCTAATGGCCTGGTCTAAGCCTGATGGCCTGGTCTAAGCCTGATGGCCTGGTCTAATCTTGATGGCCTGGTCTAAGCCTGATGGCCTGGTCTAAGCCTGATGGCCTGGTCTAATCTTGATGGCCTGGTCTAAGCCTCATGGCCTGGTCTAAGCCTGATGGCCTGGTCTAAGCCTGATGGCCTGGTCTAAGCCTGATGGCCTGGTCTAAGCCTGATGGCCTGGTCTAATCTTGATGGCCTGGTCTAAGCCTGATGGCCTGGTCTAAGCCTGATGGCCTGGTCTAATCTGATGGCCTGGTCTAATCTTGATGGCCTGGTCTAAGCCTAATGGCCTGGTCTAAGCCTGATGGCCTGGTCTAAGCCTGATGGCCTGGTCTAATCTGATGGCCTGGTCTAAGCCTGATGGCCTGGTCTAAGCCTGATGGCCTGGTCTAATCTTGATGGCCTGGTCTAAGCCTCTTGATGGCCTGGTCTAAGCCTGATGGCCTGGTCTAAGCCTGATGGCCTGGTCTAATCTTGATGGCCTGGTCTAATCTTGATGGCCTGGTCTAAGCCTAATGGCCTGGTCTAAGCCTGATGGCCTGGTCTAAGCCTGATGGCCTGGTCTAATCTTGATGGCCTGGTCTAAGCCTGATGGCCTGGTCTAAGCCTGATGGCCTGGTCTAATCTTGATGGCCTGGTCTAAGCCTCATGGCCTGGTCTAAGCCTGATGGCCTGGTCTAAGCCTGATGGCCTGGTCTAATCTTGATGGCCTGGTCTAATCTTGATGGCCTGGTCTAAGCCTAATGGCCTGGTCTAAGCCTGATGGCCTGGTCTAAGCCTGATGGCCTGGTCTAATCTTGATGGCCTGGTCTAAGCCTGATGGCCTGGTCTAATCCTGATCACCTCCAAAGGCCGCCTGCTCAATACCAGATGGCATTTCTGTCTTGACACCTCGTGGTGGTGACTGAATCTCAACAGGTGTGCGTGGGGGACATGCAAGCCCCTCCCAACGACAGTGCTGTGCCCTGTCCTGCCGGTCTCTGTGTACCCACGGGCCACACACCCAGCCTCTCCTTTCCTTCCTTGTTTCCTGTCTCCTCTGCAGGATGCCCTGTCCCTCCCTTCCCACTGTCCACTGACTCTCAGCGGCTCGCACTTTGACCCAGCTCTGCCTGGGCCTGCTGAGCGGGCAGCCCCCGCTGGAGCCGTGCGCCCCAGTGCTCCCCACCCCCGCCGCCCGCCTGTTTCCTGCAGGGTCCACAGTCCCCTCGTGCTCGTCTGCCTCACGTCACCAGGCACTCGTTGGTGTCCTGCTTCCTGGTGACCACACACGAGGACAGACTTAGGGACGTGATGCTGGGGTAGGAGACGCCGAAATGCTAGACACCGTGGCCTTGTGGCACGTCCTTTCCCTCTGAAGCAGACCCGCCGCTGTGGACTGAAGGTGTGTCCCCAGTTCACATACGGGCATTCGCACCCCTCGGGGTGGTGTTGAAGGGCCTGCGGGAGGTGGCCTCGGTGCACCCAGGTCAAACCCGAGAGGAGACCCAGGGCTACTCTCCCTCTGCTGCGTCGAGGCACAGGAGACAGTGGCCACCCACGGGGTGGGGACCTGCTGGCCCCTCGGCCTGGTCGTCCAGCTCCAGAGCCACAAAGTCAGTTCCTGGTGTTGGACTGTGAGGGGGCAGGTGAGTGGGGGCAGGCGGGGAGCGGAGGTTAAGGGGCTGACCCTGTGAAGCGGCCCGCACGCTGACCGTACACACTTGCTTTCTTTCCCAAGAAGCAATTTCCCCGCAGCCTGCCTGGCCTAAGTAGAGACGCATGTCACAGTCCTCAGCAAGCCACCTGTATCTGCTGGAGAAACGCAGGCCCCAGATAATGCCAGTAAGAGGAGCCCAGGTTACCAGACCCAGGATCTCAGGAAGACAGGACGATTCTTCCGCACCGGAGATCTGTGATGATTTATGGTCAAGAATACAATTAGAGCTGGGAGCCGTGGCGCACGCCTATAATCCTAGTAGCTCAGGAGGCTGTGGCAGGAGGATCGTCGTGAGTTCAAAGGCAACCTCAGCAAAAGTGAGGCACTGAGAAGCCCCGTGAGACCCTGTCCCTGGGGATGTGGCTCAGTGGTTGAGTGCCCCTGAGTTCAATCTCCAGTTCCCTCCACGAAAAAGGAATCCAGTTAGAACTGGTCAGCGTGAGACAAGGTGACTAGAGTCCTCATTGCAGTGGGGACTTGAAAGTCGGATGTCATCTTGCTGTCAGTCAAAAGTCAATAGGTGGACCTGGGTGGGACTTCCTGGAACCTTCTCTGGGCTGTCCCAGTAAAGCTGGAGCGCGGGAGTGGCACACTGTCCCTCTCCTCTCTGAGAGGACCCACACTCTCCCTTGAGAGTGTCCCTTTCCCTTTTCCTACCCCTTTAACAAACCCATGCTGTCATCTGAGTGACATGCCTGAGATCTTTCTGACTTGATCACACGAATCCGGGTTTGAAGCCGGTGTCGGGGTGGGGATTTTTGCACTGCCTCAGTTTCTGGGAAGACCCCAGCTCTGTAGCAGAACTACCCAGGCTGCGCTGCTTCAGGACACAGCCCGAGCCAGCCAGGACCGTCACCTCTAGCCACCTGCAGAGCCTGACAGAGCAGGGTCTGGGAGCAAGACCCCAGGCAGGGGGAGGGTTGTGCCAGAACCCAGGTGTCCCTGTCCCCTGGCCTCCCAGCAGCCCCTTTACCCTCTAGCCAAGCTGGGCACAACCATCTGTGCGGCCAGCACCGGAGGCCAGGACAGGGCGTGGGCTTCCGAACCTCGGGAGACGTCAGGTGGTGGCGTGAGGAGCGCCCGGTGCCTCTCTGCACTGGCTGGCACGGACGCGGCTCGCCAGCCCCCAGCGCTCCCGGCTGGAAGTCCTCACTGCGCTCCCCCGGCTGCCTCCAGCTGGCCGCCCTGCCCCTCCGTCCTCCGCCTCCTCGAGGGTGACTAAGAGCCTGCTCCCCAGGGTGTCGGGACGGGCCTGCTCCCAGGCCCTCTCCTGCCCGCACAGGGGCTGTGAATCCAGCCACGACGCAGCACAGAGGAGGGCAGGGTGCTGAGGGCGGTGGGAGGCCCCAGGGGCTGGGGGCTGGGGGCCTGGGGGCGGCGGTGGGTAGCAGGGGCTCTCTCCCTCATCCTGGGACCCAGCGGCTTCTCTGAACCACAGGGTTGACAGGCCATCTGCCTCTGGGCCTCCCTGTGGAGCATGTAGTAGGCACTTAATGAATGCTTACGGACGGTGGCCGAAGCCCGCAGGCCCCCTCAGGCCCCGCAGGCGGTGCTGGCCAGGAGGAGGCCCACGGGAGGGAGGGCTGCTTCTCTCTGCCTCGCTGGGGCCGCGGCCACGCTTGACCTCAGCCGCAGCCAAGGGCGCAGACTTGGAATGTGCTTCTCTGGGAGATGAGCCCTGGCCGCCCCAGGTCTGGGCCTCCTGCGTTCCTCGCAGGCGTTTGGGGAGAGTGAACATGCACGGGGGTCCTGAAAGTCCCCGGGTTCAGAGGTCCCGTCCACTACCACCCTGGTCCCAGGGAGCCGGAGTGAGAGCCCCAGCCTGGGGGCCACGGCCAACCCCAGCCAGACTCTGCCGAGCCTGAGACCACCTGGCCATGGAGGCCCAGCAGGTCAGACACTGCCCGCTGCCCACTGAGGAGGTGCTGCTGGCCCCAGACAGGTGCGGAGCCTGACAGAGCAGGCCACACTCAACCCAGACCTCAGGGCACTTGCACGTGCTCAGTCACAAAGGGCAGCTGAGGCAACCAGGAGGCCTGGCGCAGGACGCAGGGTGCCGTGTGCACGGGGCCGGACGCACCAGCCACGGAGAAGAGAGAGCGGCCGCCGTGTGGGCATGCCCGGCTCACAGCGCAGGGCGCTGGGCACACCCTCTCCGCCTGACAGCGCCACGTGCCTGCCGGGGCAGCTCCGCGCTCCTCGCGCCGCCCCCGCGGCCCCCTCCCTCAGAGCGACCTCTTTCCCTCCCTTGTGAGTCCAGCTGGCCTCGCGCCCACCCTCCTTGGATTCCTTTTGGTGATGACGTCAAGGACCTCCTGGCCTGAGTTGAGGTCCATCTCCCTTCAGGGGACTCCACAGGACCCTTGCCCTGGGGACACAGCAGAGGGCTGGGCCTGCTGCAGAGTGACCAGGAGGTGGGCACTGGCTGCCCGGCACCGCAGGACAGAGGGTGCCCAGGGCTGGGAGGGCCAGCGCAGTGCGGCTGCCCTGTCCTCCGATGCCATCCTTCTCCATAGGTGCCTACCCCGCCACGCCACCGTCCCCAGCACATTCAGTAGACGGAGGCAGGTGTGTCTGCAATGCCAGGGTTCATTCACGACCCAGTCCACACAGTCCTGACTGGCCTCCATCTCCCCGAGTCCCAGGGGCTCACCAAGGGCCGTCTTGGTAGCCGCCCGCTGGGTCAGGCGGGGTCTGGTCCGGGAGCTCCGCAAGCAGCGGCACCAGCAGCGGAGTCAGCCCCACGGGAAGCGGGACGGGGTCTGGCCGTCTTGCAGGCGCGCCACTTAGTGAGCGAGGGACTCGGGTTTGCATGCGACTTCTAGCTGGGCCTTTACATCCCTCATTACGTCACATCAGGGTCACACACAGTTGTCAGGGCTGCACACGCAGGTGCCTTGCAAGCGCTGCCGTGGGTACTCACTGTACCTGTCCCAACTGTCTTGACAGAAGTTGTTTTACAGGGGGACATGTCTGTGGCACTCACAGCACTCAACATGATCTCCAAGCATCAAGCACTGAATCGACACTAAGTCAGCAGGTCAACGTCACTCTTAGTACTCAGTACACCACGCCCCCCCCCAGCCTCCCTCCCGTCCCCCAGGTGCCCCCCATCGTAAACCCGGGGTCGCCCGCGAGCCACGCTGCTCATGGCCTTCTTCTCCTCCTGTTCATTCGCCGTCCGTCAGACCAGCTGCCCTGTGCCCGGCTCTGGGCCCCGCACCCCTGACCCAGGCCCCCAAGGAGAGCCTGTGGGCCTTCACTTGAGGTGCGCGGCAGGGTGCCCCATCATCAGCACCCCGTGGACAGTGATGGCTGCAGAGGGTGCGGGCACACAGGACAGGTCCCGGCAGGTCCCGGCAGCGCAGCTCGCCACGGCTGTGACAGCCACAGGGCGGGAAGATGTGGTGGGCCCCGGGGACCCCGACGTGAGCAGGCACCCAGGCCCTGAAGAGCCTTGCTCCGTGGAAGCCGCCGCCTTTCCCTTCTCCTCTGACCAGGCCAGAACACCTGGCCGGTCCCTCCCTAAACACGGCCCAGGCACTCTTCGCCACGCGTCCTTTTCTCCCTGTGTGACAGTCATGACTCTGTCCCTTCACAGATCATCTTTCAGCATGAGTGACTTGGGGACCGTGAAATAGAAACCTGGGGCATGAAGTCGGCCTCTAGGCGGATCTGAGCACCTGCTCGCCCTGCTTACTCATGACTAAGAACGTAAACAGGTCGGAGAGTCACAGGGGAACAGGCTCGGCGCCCGCAAGGCGTGTCAGCGTTGAACCAAAGGGGAACTGGCCCTGGGAGCAGGCTGGGTCTGGTCTGGGCCCGGATGTGCAGCCTGCGGAGGAGACACACACGGGCGAGCTCAGGAAACAGCGGCCACTGCGGATGGGGGTCGGTCTGAGTCCCTGCAGGATGTGGCCGTGGCTTCCCCCTGGGCCGCAGTCCTGGGCAGTGGCCAGCACAGGCTCTGCCCCCTGTAGCTGGCCAGCACCAGCTCCCCGCCTCAGGCCAGCCCTGCGCCTCCTCACGCCCAGCAGCCAGCCCCACCCTTGGCACCAGCGCTAGCAGCAACAGCAGTCACCAATTCCAGGGTCCCAGTGACGGGCGGGCTCGGTGGCCCTGCAGGTCTTGCCGCAGCCCGGCCTCTGCGTGCTGCACCCTTCCTCTCTGGGCGATGCCTGTCCCAGGCCTCCAGCTCACCGCCGCTCTGCTCCCTGCAGTGCAGGCCTGGCGTCCCCTGAGGCCAGGACCCCTGCTCCCGAAGCCCCGCCTAGCATCCTGGTCAGAAAGGGGCTGGCCACCAAAACATCTAGCAGTTGCTGCTCTGAGCCCAGCACCCCAAACCCGCAGGGAGGTGGCCTAAAACAGTGGCCGGTGGCCGGCCAGGCGTCCGCTGTGGGTGCTGTGTCCGGTCCGGAGCCGACCCCACCCCCGCACGGCTGGGCTCTTCTCGGGTCTCCCCGCCGGCTCCTCCAGGAGAGAGCAGGCAGCTGGGGCCCATGCGCAGGAGCTGCGGTGGGGAGGGGCCACTCCCGCTGTCCCTCGCCAGGCCCCGGCCTCAGGAGGTGCAGGCAGCTGGGCCCACACACAGAGCGGCCGCCACCTGCAGCCGGGACAGAGGGCTCAGCACAGACTGCACCAGGGACGCAGGCACGGCCCAGGCCAGGGCTTCACACCGCTGGTGACTGAATCCCAGGGGACACTTGGCGAACTCCAGAGACGTCTTCGGTTGTCACTCTAGCCCGGCCGCTGTGTGGATGCTGGTGGTCCCTCTGCGTCCCCCGCCGTCCCGCCTGCCCTGCTCTGTTTTCCTGCCCTTTTTCCTGGGATGCTCGTATTTGCTCCCGGAGCCTAAGGAGGGACCCCAGAGGACACGGTGCCAGCAACCGCAGCAAGGGCACGGCCAGCTCCACACCACGCCTGCCACCCCGAGCGCCTGGAGCACGCCAGGCCTGGGGCTCACGGGGCTGCCCACTGGCTGGACCCCCGGCAGAGGCCCTGCCAGGCCTGGGGCTCACGGGGCTGCCCACTGGCTGGACCTCCTGCAGAGGCCCTGGGGTCCTGTCCCCAGCCTCTGGTGTGGAGGGCTGGGCCTCGGCCAGGTCTGGCTGGAGACACAGGCTTCAAGGGCCTCCCAAGGAGGGAGGGGCTACCACGGCTGGGGAGTGGACACCGAGAAGGTGCAGAGAAGGGCCTCTCCGAGGGCCAGGGAGGGTGAGGGGGGTCAGGAGGGGCCAGGAGGGAGCGGTGGGCGTGGGCCAGCTGCAGGACCTTGGCACACGAGCCTTGTCCTGCAGGGATGGTCCTGCGGATTTGGGATGGGCCCAAACACAGCTGACTGCGGGAGGAGAGGGGTTGAGGAAGGAGATGGGATGGAGGCGGTGACAAGGACCTCGTCCTGGTGAGGTGGCAGCAGGGACCGAGGTTGAGGAAGAGAGCCTGAATCAAGGTGGGGTGGCTGGGGGCGGCCCGCTGCAGCAGAGGCCCACCCGCAGGAGGCCCCGAGTGCGGAAGCCCTCCTGCACATCTGTCCTTCGCATGAGTGACAGGGACCGAGGTCGTCTGGAGGTGGTGTCCCATCACTCAGGAGTCAGGAGACGGGGAAGAAGGTCCCCACCCCATTCCACCAGAGGCTGGGCCGCCCGCTCACTCCAGGGAAGCTCAGCGCCCAGGCCCCGCCCAGCTGGTGGCACTCGACCACAGCCCCCAGCTGGAGGTCTCCCAGGGCTGAGGACGGGTCGTGACCCCGGCCGCTCTGCTCGCCTGGCGCCCTGTCCCTCGGCCAACGCCTTCCAGGTGCACCCTCGGCGCCGTGTGCCGGGAGCCGGAGCCTGTGTGGACGAGCCTGCAGGTGGCGAGGCCCAGGGGCAGCGGGCTCCCTCCTGGCAGGAGGAGCGTCTCAGGGTGGGCCACAGCCCCCAGGACGTGGGGCAGGAGGAGCCGTCCCTGAGCGGTGGGCGTCGGCGGCGACGGGAGGCCGGGTCTCTTCCTCGCACTCCTCTGCAGAGTGCGTGTGGGCGGCCCACGGCGCCAGCCAGGTCCCGCCCGGCCTCGGCAGCTCCTGCCCGCCCTGCCCCTCAGTCTCCCTCGGCCCCACGGTCTTCCCTGTCTCCACGTACACGGCGCCGTCGCCACCTCCCCTTCCTTAGCTGCAGCTTCTGCCTGTGAGGGAGGACGCCGGGCCTCGGCTCCGTCGGCATGGCCTTCTCCGGCTCTGGCCGTCACGGGCCACAGACCTCGGGAGGAGCCCGGTCCCCACCTGGGGCGTGGCTGATGGGCCCGCGTTCCTGCCTGCCGCAGCGAGACTGCGCCCTGGCCGCCCTGCCAAGCCTCCTCCGCAGGCCTCCCCGCTCTGGGGGGAGCGTTCCAGTGTCTGAGCAGCCCCGGGGCCACCTCTTCTGGTGACGCCGTCTGATGTCCCGAGTCCATCTCTCCTGCAGGTGAAGAGTGTGGATGCCACCGTCGCCTGAGTTCCTGGCCCCGTTGGGCGTGTGAGTGAACGAGGAGTGAGTGAAGAGGGGTGCAGAAGGCCAGCGCCCAGCCGTCACCTGTTCCAGAGCCCGGGTCCCCAACACCACCCAGTGTGTCTGACTGCCGCAGGCTCGCCCTATGCGTCTGATGCCAGGACCGACCCGCGGACGACGCTCGGCGTTCAGGGCGAGGGGGACACCGCAATACGAGCAGCTGCAGGGGAAGGGGCGGCGGCCAAGGAGGCCCGGCCGAGAGCTGCAGCAGGACCTCTCGAGAAGCGGGATGTGCCCAGGCTGGGGCCTCGCAGGACAAACGTGGGGCCGTTAACAAAGGTTCTGACCAGCCAAGCGAGGTCCTCTCTGTTAAAAGGAGCCACGTAATCCACGCCGCAGATCTACATGGCCAGAGCCGAGGGCTGCTGGGCTCTGACCACTTTCCCAGGGGACTGCACAAGGCCAGGCAGCTCTTGGAGGCTGGCTGGTGCGGCAGAGCCTTGGGGAGCACTTGGGAAAGAGTCACTCACCCTCCATTTAAAACACAGACACCGCCAGGCGCGGTGGTGCACACCTGTGATCCCACAGCTCGAGAGGCCGAGGCAGGAGGATTTCGAGTTCAAGGCCAGCCTCACAACTCAGCAAGCCCCTGATCAACTTAGTGAGACCCTGTCTCTAAATAAAAAACAAATAAGGGCTGGGGATGTGGCTTAGGAGTAAAGCACCCTAGGTTCAATCCCCAGTGCCCCCCGCAAAAAAAAAAAAAACAACCCAAAACCCCATAGACGCCGATACCTCGTTCATGGACCTTGCAAAACAGCCACGGCCCTATGGAAAGGTCGCAGTTCAAGGAACCTTTGTTTCCTTGCCCACCTTGTGCTGAGGACTCTTTGTTGAAAGGAGGCTTGACACCAAGGGCAGACAGTGCTCCGCGATGCAGGACTTACTGCAGGTGATCTGGAGAGGCCCAGGGCTCAGACGGGGCCTGGGGCCAGGTGCAGCCTGCGCTGGGCCCTGCTCTCCAAGGTCCAGCCCAACCATGCCAGCCCGGCTTGCAGCTCGGCTGGGTCTGCCAGCTCTGCGGGCCGCTCTCCACGGCCCTGTGCTGCGTCTGCGAGCTGCGAGCTGTTTCAGGAACACGCGAGTGTCCCTCCACCGCCTGGCTCCGGGCAGGGCTGGACGCTGGGGACAGCACACCGGGTTTGCAGCCAGCGCAGCTTAGGCTGAGCGCGGCACGCCTCGGGCCTCTCTGCTCTCACGCTGTCCCCGAGCTCTGGTCTGACCTGATCCAGCTCCTGTTTGGGGTCACAAACGGGGTCGGGCCAACTCACTCCTCATAGAAAACTCAGGGGTGGGCCTGTGCTCACCGCGGGAGGCCAGCCCACACGGTCACCGTCCTCCTGGGTCTGCCAGGAGCGGGCACAGTGCGGAGTCCGGGGAGGACACCTGGCTGGGCTGGGCTCCCTGGGGGACCGTGCCAATTCCAGTGCCCAGGCCTCACCGGGGACCTTCGGTGTTGTCCAGGGAGGGACTCTGCTGGGAGCTGCAGGTCACCCTAACCTAACAGGAGCCCAGGTGTGTCCCAGCAGTCTGACCTGCTCGGGGCAGGCGGCACCCGGAGCCAGGCCGGGCAGCAGGGTGGGCACGCAGGGGGAGGCCAGGTGTGGAATCTGGGAGTGGACCACCCCACAGCAGCACAGGGCGCAGGTGGAGCAGCCGCCCTGGTGCTGTGCCCTCTGTGCTTCCTGCCCGCAGGACAGACTCCGCCGCGTGCCACGGAAACCCCACGCTCCGAAGGCGTGTGGCTGGGCGGGAGCACGGAGGCTCACCGGAGGAGGCTGGTTTGCAAAGCCCGGAGTGGGGCCGACTCTGCATGGGGAGGGGGCTGCCCGCCGGGCGGGGGTGAGCTGAGGCGCCCGGTCCTCCCTCCTCCGCCCCAGCCCAAGGCCGGGCTGGGCACAGTTCTCCAAGGTCCTTCTTATCTGAGCAGCGCCGTCTCGTGAGAAGGGAGGTCAGGGTGGGCCTGAGAGTGGACGTCGGGGGGTCAGGTCCAGCCGTGGTGGGGCTGCGGCTTTTCTGGGTTTGATACAAGCAGTCACATCCTGTGGCCGGCCTCGGTCTTGCACCTGACCTTAACCCATGAGGACGCTCTCCCTGGCCCTGGCTGGCAGCGTGCTTCTAGTCTCACAGTCCCGAGGTGACCCTATGGACAAGCTGACCACCGACACACCCTGGGAGGCAGTGTCTCCCCCCGACCCCGGAACGTGGCTGGACAGCCTAGACAGGCTGTCCCTGGGCCTGTGTGGGCAGCCCGGGGGCATCTGTCCTCGCAGCAAGGCCCTGAAGGGTGCAGACAGCCGGTGGCTGGGGACGGAGCAGCAGCTCTGCCCTACCACCCCCACAGCCACCCTCACTACCCAGCACACCTCTGGGACCCTCCCCGAGCTGGCCAGCACGGAGGGCCCTCTCCCTCACGGGGCCGGGGGGCCCCTGTCCCTGCCGTGCTCCCCCGCCACCCTCGGTGTGCGAGAACCGGGGCTTGCGCCGTCTCCCCACTCTGAGCGGAGTGCAGGACTGGCTGTGGGGTTCCGGGGCGGCGACCGCTCGGGTGGACAGTCAGTTCCTCTTCGGGCCCTTGAGGCAGACAGGAGGTCGGGACGTGACTCTACTGAACGTCTGCTGCTCGCCCTCTCGGAGGTCAGGTTCTACCACGTCCTCCGGGGGCTGCGGCCGGGGCTGGTCAGGGCTACTCTGGCCCGCGCGCACGTCCATCACGGGCAAAGCCCTCCGCAGAGCAGCCTCCCCTCCCTGAGGCCCAGGACCCCACCCCAGAGGCAGATGGGTGGCTCGCACTCCCGAGTGGACGGCCCGGCTCTCCCGGGACGAGGGCCGGCACAGTGGCCCGGAGCCCGCCCACCTGAAACACCTGGCAGGTGCCGCGGCCACTGATCCTGACCCTCAGTCCTGAGTCTTCGTCACGAACACTCCAAGCCAACCCCTGACACGGGCGTGGTGGCCTCCCTGTGCAAGCCGCTGCCCTGCCACAGCCCCGCCTCCGTGACTGACAGCTCTGTGTGCCTTCGCTGAGGTCCTGGCGCATAGCGGAGGACGCCGTGCCGACTGTCCCCGGGCCTCTGTGCCCGACCGTGCACAGGAAGCGCCAGGCCTGGGCGTTCGACCCGGCCAGCTGCACTCCACACGCCCACTGTCCCATTCCCTCCTGGTCCCTGCGGACGACAAATTAAGGTTAAGACTCGGACTCGAACCCTCTTCCTTCCCAGCCAGGAGCTGTGAGGAGGGGCCTTTCTTTTCCTTTCAAATGAGGTAGCTCTGCCAGCCACGAACCGAGAAGCCAAGCGTTCATCAAAGCAAAGGCGCAGCCTGGCAGGACTCGATGGACACGCCGGCGGAAAGCAGTGGTGCTGAGCCCCGTGCAGGTGGCCTGGTGTGACCTTGGCTAGGCAGCGTGGGGGCGGGCACCATGGGAAAGTCCCCAGTCTCACACAGAAACTCGGTAGCGTCGAGTGAACCACTCTCCCATAGCAGGCGGACACAGCAGCCAGACCCGGCCCTCCAGAGCCACAGCCCGGGCCACCAGAGCCGCCAACGAGGTAGCCCTGGTCTCATGGTGGTTGCTGCAGCCGCTCGGGGTGCGGGTGGGAGCTGGCTGTGGAGGCCCCGCGTGCCCAGCAGAGCAGGCTGGGAGACACGGCCCCTTCCCTGCAGCCCCAGGAGTGCGGCTCACAGCCCTGACCGCGGAGCCCCCAGGCTCAGGGCCCCGGGGCCGCGCCCGCCTCCTCCGCGGGGCCCTCCCGCAGCCGGCCTCCTCAGGCACCTGGCGCGGCTGTCCTGACGTCCTGCTTCCCCCACGAGAAGTGCAGCCAACGGCCAGATCCGAGCCTCGGCCTCCGCGAGTCCGCCCTGTTTTGGCGGTTGATCTGATTTTCAAAGTGACCTTTGTTCTCTAAAGTCCACCTCCAGCCTTGGCCTCTCGGCTCTGTGGTCTGGAGTTGTGTCTTCATCAGAGACTCTCCCGGGCCCGGGCCGGGGCGCTGGTGTGCTGGGGTGGGGCTGGGGGGTGCTGGGGGTGGGGAGTGGTGGGATCCCGCACCAGGCCTGGACAGTCCTGCTGTGCCCGTCCTCCGGGTTCCTAGGCCTGAGCCCAGCCTGGGAGCGCTGGGAGCCCGGCTGCGTGTGGTATTTCCCCAGCGGTTTTTTTGTTTGTTTGGTTTGGTTTTTTTTAGTGTGTTTTGGTCAGGTTTTTGCTGCCGAGACTAAAGGATCTGACAAGAACAGTTCAAGGAGGAAGGTTTATTTAGGGCTCGTGGTTTCAGAGGTCTCAGTCCATAGACAGCTGGCTCCATCCCCCGGGGCTCAGATGAGGCTGAACATCACGGCCGCAGAGTGCGGTGGAGCAGAGCCGCTCACGTGATGAGGGGAGCAGAGAGAGACTCCCCCTGCCAGATGCAAATATATACCCCAAGCCGTGCCAGTGCCCGCCTCGGGCAGCCACGCCCAGCTGCCTTCAGTTACCACCCAGTGAATCCCATTGGGTGACTAATTCACTGATTGGGTGTAGGCTGTCCACCCAACCATCTATCCTCCAAACCCTCCAAACCCTCACATTGTTTTACACGTGAGCTTTTGGGGGACACCTCACATCCAAACCGTAACAGATCGATCAATTGATTACTGATGCTTGGAAATAAACCTAGGGGTGCTTTACCCTGAGCTACATCCCTCCCCATGGTCCTTTTTATTTTTAATTTTGAGACAGGGTCTAATTTGCTCAGGGCCTCACTAAGTTGCTGAGGCTGGCTTTGAACTCGAGATCCTGCTGCTCCAGCTCTAGAGCTGCTGGGATCACCGGTGTGCACGACCGCTCCTGGATCCCATCTGCTTTACTCAGCTCCTTCATCACTGTGCGTAGAGGAGGAAGGTAGGAAACCCCTCTTTTTAGCCCCACGCCTCTTTTTAGTTTAACGGCTTCTTTTTGCTTCTGTAAAATGCTTGGCTTGGGCTGGGGTTGTGGCTCAGTGGTAGAGCGCTCGCCTAGCACGTGAGCAGCCCGGGGTTCGATCCTCAGCACCACGTAAAAATAAACGCATTGTGTACAACTAAGGCAAATAAATATTTTTTAAAATGTGCTTGGCTTAAAGATAATAAGGGTCGAACTGCTGTGACTCCATTTTGTGATCAGATGCCTCCACTGTATCAGCTTCAAGCTATTGCAAGTCTCCGGTCATGGGGGACAGAGAGAGAAGGAGCCCAGCATATTAAGCCAGCCCACGCACAGTAAGATACAAGCAGGGCCCTGCAATGAGTTTGAGTAAAGTCAGCACATTCCATTGCTCTGGGGACAGCCTCCACCAATGAAAACCCCCTTAGTCGCACACGGGCTCCCCCTGGCCAATTGCAATGTGAGAAGACACCCTAGCTGTAAAGATGGCCAATCAGGCAAAGCCCCTCCCTCTCCTTGCTTCAACCCCAATAAAAGACTCGCCCCTCCTGAGTTCGGGGCTCTCAGTACAGATTCACTGTGTTGGTGAGGGCTGAGAGTTCGAGCTTAAGCCCGAATAAAGGCTCTTTGTCTTTGCATACACTCCGGATTCCTTGGTGGTCTTTGGGGGCCCGTGCTCTGGACATTACAGAAGGTTCATCTCGCTCACGGTTCCAGAAGTCAGCCATGGTCGGCTGACTCTGCAGCTTTGGGCCTGCCATCACAGCAGAAGGGCGTGGGGGAGGAAAACGGCTCCCGACGTGGCAACCAGGGGACGGGAGCTCTGCTCACCAGGGACACAGATCAAACCACGAGCACACCCAGTGACCCACCTCCTCCAGCACCCCTGCCTCAGCTGCCACCCAGTCGTCCCTACCAGGGGATTATGCAGGGCTAGGTCACAGCCCCCACGGCCCAGGCATTCGCCTCCGGGTCTTCTTGCCTGGTCTCGCACGCAGGCTCTCGGGGACATCTCAAGCTCGACCGCAGCGCCCACGCCTCGAGGCTGCTGTGGCCTCTGTGGCCAGCACTTCCCTAGCAGGGCCTGCCTGCCTGTAGCCTCCTGCCCTGGCTGCCCTGGGAACCTAGCTGGCCACGGCTGTCCTCCCTGGGGACAGGCTTCACCTACGACTGCTGCTCACTGTGGCTCATGTCCTCGGGTGGTGCTGCCAGGTGCCCCTGAAGGAGGCTGGCCCCGCAGGGAGGCCCAGAGAAAGGTCGGGGTCCCGCTGGCCTGGAGACGCTCCTGCCTCCCCCAGCTGCCCGTGCAGGCCACACTGCGACCAAAGCTAAGTCCCAACCGTGGGACCTGGTGAGGAGCCGGTCACAGTGAACGGGACACGTGGGGACCGAGTGCAGGGGCTTCACACAGTGGGCACCGGGGGCTTGTGCTGCCCGTGTGCCCTGGGCAGAGCTCAGAGAGGCGCCTGGGGAGGGCGCGCAGTGCGGCTGCAGCCTGGCTCGCGGAGGTGCGCCATCGCAGTCAGGAGGGAGGGGACGGAGTCCCCACGGGGTGGCCACCAGACCAGGCAGAGTCCAGGAGATGGCACTGGACACTGTGCGCCCTGCTGAGCGCGGGAGCTGGGCCAGTCTGGAGTCCCGGCCGCTCTGCTCCCGGCTCTCGAACCCCCTCCCACGTCTGCACCCCGGGTTCTCCACCTCCTTGCTCCCCCTGGGGCGGGGTCTGAGTGCGTCCTCCACAACTCACGTCCGACCCAGCCTCGGGACCTGCTTTGTGAACGGGTCTTGCCGGCGTGGTCCAGATGATGGGCTGGGGTGGCCCTGCGTCCTGTGGTGGAGTCCTCACAGAGAAGACAGGCAGAGGCGGGCTGGTGTGGCCGCAAGCCATGGCACCTGGGACCACCAGGAGCTGCGAGAGGCTGAAGGACCCTCTCTTGGAGCCCGAGGGAGGCTGCCCTGCTGACGGCCGGGGGGGCCTGCTCTCTCCAGCGTCCAGGCTGCTGCTGGCCCACACGGGCAAGAGCTGGGCGGGAGCCGTCCCGGGCAGATGCCAGCCCGGGCGAGGCGCTCGCCGCTCCTGCCGTGGGTCTGCGCAGGCTCCGCGCCCTTCCGGGTGGTCCCTCCTGGGCTCAGGGGCGGGCAGGGCTCCCTGGGTCGCCGCACTCCCTGTGTCCTCGTCCCCTGCCCCTGCCTGTTCACTTGGGACATCTGGAAGCCGCGATCCCCACCCTATTCCCACCTGGTACAGGAGCTGCGGCTCCTGAGGCCTGGCTCCTCCCGTGGCCAGCAGCTGCCCACTCGCCAGCCCCTCAGACACTGAGGACCACCCGGCCTGGTCCCCACCCAGGGCAGCCCCACCTGGCGGTGACTGGCCCGCCCCTCCTCAGCAGCCAGGGAGAGGCGGGGCCCTGGCCTCTGCTGGGCTCAGTGCACAGACGGAGGACGGAGACGGGAGGGGAGGGACAGCGCAGCTCCCCACTGCCAGGGGACGTGGGACGGGCAGTGTGCAGTCCGCGACACAACACAAGTGGCAAGAAAACGTGGGCAAAGGGAGGAGTGGGGGGTGCTGGCCAGAGCTTGGCTGGCCCGAGGTCAGGGCGGGCCTGCGTGGGCCTGGGCCAGCCCCTGGGCTTTGCTCCTGGTGGCAGCCCCTGCTGGGGGTGCTGCGCTTGGCTGGTCAGCAGCCGCGTGGCTCCTGGGCTCTCGCAGCTCTCTCAAGGCCCGGGGTCCTGTCCCCTCCCGAGGGGGACAGTGGCAGGAGAAGCGTCTCCACGGGACTCAGCCACACCTGAGGCCACTGAAGACAAGCTGGCCCGGAGAGGACGCTGCAGGGTTGGGTGCCGCAGACCCAGCTCCCCGGGACGAGGGGCCATCTCCGCCACGCCTCCCACGAGAGCCCAGCCGTCACTGCCCAGATGAGGCAGGACAGCTAGAAGGGGAGTGTCGCTCCCCACGAGACTCCAGCGAGACGCTTCTGGGAACGGTGAGGCTGGGGGGACACCTGGGCCTCCAGAGGCCAGGCCCGCTGCCTGAGCCCCGGGGACTGTCCAGGAGGCGGCCAGCAGGGGTCCTCCAGGGACCCCGGGCTGTGAGGGCTCCCTGCAGCTGCCCACCCACGGGCAGGGCAGCAGGGGCTTCTAACCCTTGGAGTCGGCATGGTGTTGTGACCAGAAGTCCACCACAGGCCGCCCTTGGCTCCTGGCACGCGCTGGCTGGGGAGGTGGCAGGGGAGGTGGCAGGGCAGGCACCGGGACAAGCTCGCTCCTGGCCCAGCGGAGCAGCTGCCTCCTCATTAGACAGCGCCTCTTTCTGAAAGGCTGGGCTGGGGGTAAAGAAACCCCAGAGGGACCCCAGAGGGTGCCGACGCTGGAGCCCAGCCCACCCTGGAGGGCGGGTCAGGAGGCGGCAGAGGCTCTCTAGAGAGGCCAGAACCACGGCCTCCCTCCCCTGGGCGGGGCCTCGGTGCCAGGCGCTCCAGGAGCCTCGCGTCACGGCAGGGGACACTGGTGTGGTGGCCTGCTCAGGGCCAGCAGGCTTGCTCTCTCCTGCCCTGGGCTGGACCACCCTGGCCAGCCACGCGCCACCTCCCTGCCGTGCGCTCCTGCGCCCCCACTACGTGCAGGGCCGTGTGGCTGGTCATGAGCCAGACGTCCTCCAGGGACAGGGGCTTTCCGAGGTGCAAGGTGGGGGTGGGCCGGGGCCAGCTTCTTTCTGAGCTCCACGCGGTGATGTGGGCCCAGGCTCCGGGCTCCAGGCGGGGTCAGGCGCCAGCCCACCCAGGACGCCGCCTGCCTCGGCCTGCTGACCAGAGCCGCCTCGGGAGCGCCAGCCGCCGGCTGTGGCGGGCGAGCTCCCGCCACCAGACGCCCGAGGCTGGAGGTCACGCCTGCCCTGCCCACCACGGGAAGGAGACCAGGGGACAGGGACTGTGCTGTGTCAGGGAGAGCTGGGCAGCATCCCTGGCTGCTACTCATCAGAGGCCAGTGACATCCCCCGTGTGACCACCCAAGGTCCCCTGGGGCCAGGCCCTTGGAGCCATGACAGGGACACATGGCTGGGCCCTGCCCAGATCAAAGAGAGCTGGGCCGGCTGTGCCAAAGACCCGCACGCTGACGAGCTGCCGGACGCGGGCGACGCGGGCGCCTGTGTCCCCTGGAGTGATTTCTGGAAGTCGAGTCACTGAGAGCCGGCCCCAGGACCCCCACTGGGGTGCTGGCAGCCGTGTGTGCGGCGGGAGGGGCAGGGTGGCCAGGCAGCCTCAGAGTGCGGGGCCGTCCCCAGGCACCAAGGGCGGCTGGGAGCAGCTTCCTCAGCCCTCGGGGACGAGTCAGGGCGGCAGGCCTGCGGGCACCAGGGAGACAGTGGCCCGATGCCAGGCTGCCAAGCGCCCAGGGTCCAGGCAGGGTCCAGAGGCACGGGCGAGAGCAGCCACCAGCCCCGCCTGCTGTGGGAGGAGGCAGGAGCACCCGAAGCCAGTCTCCCTGCTGGCTGTCACCGTGCTGTCCCTGGCCCACTAGCCTCTCTAGGGGCGCCCAGGGTCTCCTTCAGGCCAGGCCAGCGGGGCTCCAGGCTGAGGGGTTCACCCAGAGCTCGGGACCCCGGGGGAGGCCCAGCTTCCCAAGCTCGTTCCCAGAGCCTTCAGTCAGGCACCCGGGCACCGCCAGCTCCCCACAGCCCCCCCACCGCCCACAGCTCCTGTGCCCCAGCCCCGAGCCAACGCGCCAGGATGAAGACATCGTCACCTCCTCTTGCAACACCGGGGATGGGCCCAGGGCCGCGCACATGCTGGGCAAGTGCTCTGCCCCGAGCTGCACCCCAGCCCGTTTTTATTTTATTTTGAGACAGGGTCTCACTAAGTTGCCCAGGGCGGCCTGGAACTCGTGATCCTCCTGCCTCAGCCTCTCGAGTCACAGGGCTCACAGGCACGGCCGCCGCGCCCGGCCACCTGACCCCTTCATGGTCCACAGGCACTCCTAATGCTTGGCGAGGCTGGGTGGCGCCCTCACCATGCTCTGTGAGGCCTGTGAGCACGGGCGGGGCCGGGGAACACCGTTCTCACGAGCGTGAGGCCCGGTCCTGCCTGGGAGAGTGCGCCCCTCACCCGCCTGCCAGCACCCCGCGATCCTGGACGCGACGCACAGACCCTGGCCACAGGGGCTGCGGGGCTCTGGCGGGAGGAGGGAGGGCTTTGCCCACAGCCAGCGGCCAGGCCTGGGTCTCGGTCAGCCACGCCTCCCCCTGGACGGTGCGTGCCAAGCCCACCTGGACGCACCTGGACGCACAGCTGTGCCCCAGGCCCCGCAAACAGCCGCCTGCTAGGTCCATTCTGGACACCCACCCAGAGGCCGCCGTGGGAGGCTTGGCCAGGGCTCATGCCTGTCACGAGGTGGCCTGTCGGGCCCGCAGGAAAGACTGGACAGAAAGCCTCGCCCTGTGGCCTCCTCGGGCAGGCGGAGGGCTCTGAGGGAATCGCTGCTGGGATGGGAAAGAGCTCCGAGGCTGGCAGGGGACCTCGGCCTCCACTGGGCAGTCGCTCCTGCAGGGCTCTGAGGGTCACTGGGTGCAGCCCCCGCCTGCCCCTGGGGTGTGCTCAGGGCTGGGTGGGGTGGGGGAGGGCAGGTCCAGAGGCCCCTCATCCTTGCAGGCGGGCCCGGAGCCACCGTCTTGGCCAAATCCCACATGTGGCTCTCTGGAGGACCATGGAGACTGTGACACAACAGGCACGTCCACTGCTGTCCCCACGGGGCTGGCTCCCAGAGGAGACTGAAGGCCACAGTCTCCCTGGGCTTTTGGCGTGGACCCCTTCCCGCTCTTGCGCATGCACGCACGCGCACAGGTGTGCACACTCGTGCACGCTACACGGAAGCTCCGGGGCAGGGTGGCGGCTGGTAAGCCCTGGGGTGAGGCCTCCTGCAAACCACCTCAGTGCCCAGCAGTCACAGAGGGCGTCCTGGAGGGCAGCAGGGCCGCGTCCTTCCTTCCAAACCAAACGCCTTTCCTCCGCTCTCAGGAACCGTGTGCCTGCAAGGCCTGTGCCCGGTTCCCGGCTCAGGGGCTGGTGCTGAAGCCAGGGGCTCAGCGGGCTCTTGGCACTGTGTGCCAGGGCTGCTGCCCTGTTGGGAAGGACCTCGCTCTGGACAGGGCAGTGTCTGAGGCAGCTCCCCGGGGTCAGCCTCCTATGCCCCTCCTGGCCAGGCGGATACCATCCCTGCAGACAGCACACACGGGCAGGTGGCTCATTGTCCCCTGTGTCGCCAAGGCTGTCCAAGTCCATTCTCAAGCTGTGTTTGAGGTCCACCAGTGGCATCTCACGGAAGCCCTGTCCCCGTCCTGGGCAGTGAGTTCCTGTCAAACGTGGTCTTGGAGGGAAAGAGAAGACGTGAGGCGCTGGTCCCTCCTGTTGTCTCTCGCGGTGCTGGGGACAGAACCCAGGGCCTCTCACGAGCTAGGCAGGCACGCGGCCACCAGGCCGTGCCAGCCTTCCTTCTCGTTCGGAGGCAGCGGTAGCCGTCTCCTCGGGCCCCGGGAAGCACAGGGCCTGGGAACCGAGGACGGAGACTCCCAGGGGCAGGTGATGCCACAGGAGGCCCTGGAGTTCTAGCAAGTTCTGTGACAAGATGACCTGGGGTCCCCTGCAGAGCCAGCCGTCACCCAGCTCAGGTCCCTGGGCTGCACCAGCCCCTGGTAAGGAGACACGCAGCCACCACCTCAGGCAGAGCCCCTCGGCCCCTGGCCCAGACCCTGCCTGGGCGCAGCCAGTAGCACCATGCGCTTCCCGAGCGGGGCCCACCTCTGCTGCCCTCCTGAGGCCACGAGGCGCACACCTCCCCAGGCCAGAGCTGCCTGCAGGCCACTGTCCCAGCTGGGGAGGGGCCGGGGACGCACGCACTCTAGGCAGCCCCGGGGTGGGGCCCGGGTCACTGGCTGGACTCTGCCTGTGTGCACGTTTGGAAGGCTCTGTCACGTGGCCTCGGGAAGAGCTCACAGGACAGGGCCTGGCGCCAAGGGGGCCAACGGGAAATGCCAGGTGCACCCTGGGGGCCTCCCTGCGTCTCCGGCATCGCCAGGAGAGGGGGAACGACTGAGGTTTGGAGTGCGGGAAGGTGCCGCAGCTGTGCCCGCCTTGCGGGCCCTCGAACCCGTTTTCTCTGGGGCAACTCACCTGTGGGCTCCTCCTGCCGCACGGCCTCCGCACCTGTCAGGGAGTCAGAGAGGCCCAGTGGCACGGAGGGAGGGGCAGGCGCTCTGAGGACCCTGTGGTCCTGAGCTCACAGCAGCCCTGCCCTCTGCCCAGCCAGCGCCCCAGGTCCTGCTCTGGGCCAGAATGACGCCCAGGTAGGGGCTCCCAGGCCCCCTGCTTTTGAGGGAAGATGCTCTTTCAGGCAAGTGTGTGTCCTGGCTCAGGGGCCAGACTGGGCCAGCAGAGGGACTGTGGGCGTGGAAGGGTTTCAGTGGCCACGCCCTGGGGACCCCTGGAGCAGGGACTCCCTCTGTCCGAGGGCTCCAGCTCAGGGGCCTGCCCGCAGCCTGGGCCAGGCTCCCTCTGGCCCTCTCCCTTTCCTCTACCCTCCTGGGTGTCCAGGCAGGGCCTCTGCGTGGCCATTGGACCAGCACTGTCCCGCAGCTTCTGTGGCTCCATCTCACCCTGGGCGTCTGTCCTCCTGCAGGACAGGACCCGGATGGCCAGCCTTGTCAGCAACTCGGGCGGCCGCAGGCAGCCTTCTCAGAAATCCCCCTCCCAGGCTCTGACGCGGAATCCGACTCTCCCCACAGCTGGGAGCGGGGCTTCCGGGCTGCCCCCGGCTTGGCCCCACCATGAACATGGGACCCGAGAGGGGTCCGGGCTTCACCCACCTCCTGGGGGGCTGGGCAGTGCTCTAAACGACACCCACGTTTCAGAGCGATGGGAGCGGGCAGCTGGGCCTCGTGCGCACCTGCATAGCTGGGACGGGGACGCCTGGTCCTGCACCGCCAGCGAACGACCGCCACCGCCGCCGCCGCCGCCGCCGCCAGCAGCAGCAGGGTGACAAGGGTGCTGAGGGTGGCCCCTCCTCCCTCCTTGTGGGGACGCGCGGGGCTCTCTGTCACCGCAACTTCGAGTCCAGTGAAGGTCTCTGTGGGAGAGACAGAAAGCCCAGGCCTGGCGGGCGCTGGAGGGGCGGTCCTCGACCCCCTAAGAGGGGCCCTGCAGGGAAGGGCTCCCGGGGACCGCGCGGGCATGACCGTGGGGTCCAGCGCCTCGGGCCGGCACGGAGGACGGCTTCTCGCAGGTGGGCTCCCTGGCAGCCCCGCCCCCACGCAAGGGCCTAGAGGGCCTCTTACGTGGAGGTGAGCCCGCGTGTCCCACAGTGGACGGCCAGTGCCAAGTGCTTCATGGTGTGGGCGGCAGCCTTCCACAGGAGCCCCGTGCCCATGGGCAGGCCCTCCCGCTTTCCCCGTGCCCTGCTCCTGGCCGCCTCCCTCTGACTGAGCACCGCCTGCCCTGTGCCCTTTCTGGGGCCTCTGGGGACTGGCTCTGGCCACTCGGGCACGACGTCCTCAGGGCTCAGCTCAAGCGGCCTGGGTCAGCACCTCCTCCTGTTTACAGCTAAGTGACACTCCATCGTGTGACGCCAGTGTCCAGCCACCGCTGTGACGGGCGCCTGGGGCCCTTTGGCTGCTGTGAAGCGTGCTGGGCGTCCACGGGCACTCGCCCGAGTCCCCGTCCTGGGCGGATGTGAGGTGGAGCTGCCGGCCACACTGCGGCTCTGTCTCGCGCTGTCCGGCCTCTCGGGGCAGCGACACCTTTCTGCCTTCCCTCAGCCCCGCATGAGGCCCTGCCCTCCCGTCCTGGCCCGGCAGACGGTGGTTCTGACTGGGAAGCTGGCCACACCATTGGGGGGAGCTGGATACGAAGGCCAGTGAGTCTCCAGCACCCCAAGAACAATGCCTGCAGCCACGGGTTGTCCTGAAGGGGACTCAGGGCCACCTAGAAGCTTCCTGCCCTGTCTTCACGGGGCCCAGGGGCACACTCCTATGATCCTAGAGACTAGGGAGGCTGAGGCAGGAGGAGGGCAAGTTTGAAGCCAGCCTGGGCAATTTAGCAACACCCTGCCTCACGATAAAAAATAAAGTCTGTAATCCCAGTGGCTCAGGAGGCTGAGGCAGGAGGCTCACAAGTTCAAAGCCAGCCTCAGCAACTTAGCGAGTCCCTAAGCAACTCAATGAGACCTTGTCTCAAAATAAAACACAAAATAGGGCTGCAGATATAGTTTAGTGGTCAGTGCCCCTGGGGTCAATGCCCAGGACTGGGGGGGGGGGGGAATCCCTCTCAAAAAAACAAAACCAAAACACTGTCCTGCTGCCAGGGCCAGGGTCAGGGTCTCCGGTGACCCCACTGTGCAGCTGAAATTGAGCCGTAAGAACCGGCTCCACTTCCAGGGCTGCCTGGGCGGGAGGAGGCTGCCAGGAGCTCCCGGTGCTGCCCTCGTCCTGGCCCAGGCAGGCCCAGACCAGGCACACGCGTCCCAGGGGCTGCAGCCGTGTCCCGGAGGAGGAAGGAGGGCTTCCAGCCTGCGGGGTCCTGGTGGCCAGGCCTGAGCCGCCGCAGCCCCCGCCGCCTGCGCTGCCAGGACGCTCACCTGCACTTCCACCTCCACTGAGCCCTGCAGGTGACGGGCAGACCCTCTTGGTGGCACCCCTTTCCTGCAGCTGGCAGGGCCACAGGTTCTAGCCTGCGGCATCTCCCACCTCACCTCTGCCTCTCCTTGCCTCACAGTGGTGACAGGGACACGGACTGGGCAGCCTGCACCCTGAGCACAGGAGGGCCTGGCCAGCAGCCAGGCCCAGCTGGATTCTGTGTGGGGGCTCCTTCTTCTGGGGCCTCGGGGCGTGTGCCCAGAGGCAGAGGACTTGGGGCTGCACAGTGTGGCTCTGCCCTGGCCAGCCGCTGCCTGGCTTGGTGGCCTCTGCAGTGCCGCACAGTCCTTCCCGAGCCGCAGTCCCGTCGGCAGCGCGGGTTCTGCAGGTGAGGGTGAAGCTGGGGTGTCTGGGGCAGCGTCCTCTGCTCTGAAACTGTGGGGTGTCCCCGTCACAACCACCTGCCTCACCTTCCTTCCTTTCAGCCACCTTTCTGGTGCCACTGCAGAGTCACCCTGTGGGGTTTGTGTCCAGCCCGACGGCCGCCCCGCGCTCACCTGTCCCCGTGAGGTTCTGGTGCAGGAGCGCATTCTCTATGCAGCACCCCACGTCCACGCTGGGCGCCCAGGGGAGCCGCAGGACGCTGACCACATCGTACAAGCCCCGCTGGTTCAGTGAGACCGTCTCGTTGTGCAGAGCCGCGTCCAGCTGGCTGTTGTCTGTCCTGTTGATCCAGTACACGCTGGGCATCGGGTAGCCGTCGGTGGACACGCAGGTGAAGGTGAGCTCCCGGGCGGCAGAGGGGCTGCTGGGCGTGCTGACGACCGGCACGCTGTAGTTGGCTGCAGGGGCGGGACGCGGCGGTGAGGGAGGCCCGAGGGGGCAGGGCCAAGGGCTGGGCTGGGGGAGGCGGCCCCTGTGGCCCACCTGGTGGAGGGGCCAGGTCAGGGCTGCGGTCTGAGCTGCCAGCACAGGCCTGCACGGACTGGGTCACCCCCTCAGGACACCCAACCAGGGAGCCACTGAGCCTAGTGGGCAGTGCCCTGTACCCAGGGCCAGCGCAGACCCTCATTGGAGCTAGCGTTTCTCACAGGTGACACTGCCATCTCCTTGCTGAACTGTGCCCTGACCTTGGTTGTCTTTCAAATGTCCTTGAATTCTGCTGGGCATAATGGCACACATCTATGATCCCAGCAGCTTGGGAGGCTGAGACAGAGGGTCACGGGTTCAAAGCCAGCCTCAGCAACTTAGTGAGGCCCTAAGCAACTCAGTGAGACTGTCTCTAAATATATATATGGGCTCAGGGTTGTGGCCAGGGGCTAAGGCCCCTGGGTTCATCCCCCAAATCCTGAAGTTCTCATCTTGTTTAGTGTTTTACAGCACTGTCTCCTAATTCATTTTGAAAAACCTAGCTCAAGCTGAAGAATTCAAGGCAGCCGGCAAGGTTGGGGGTTCTGTGAAACCAGGGGTTCTCAGGTTGGGGAGCTGTCCCACAAACTGGCCAAGTTTCCACCGCTTGCCTCACAGACAGAGAGAAAGCCGGTAACAAGACAGGACTTTCTCTAGTGAAGGGCGCAGGCGCCGGGCCGGGGCGGGGGTTCTGGGAGCCCCTTCTCCGGGACGCGGGTTGGTGAGGTCCATGCTGGGCTCTGCTGCCTCACCTGCCACGTGAAGCGTGACCTCGGCTTCCAGGATCCTGCCTACGCCCGAGGAGCTCCTGATCACCAGGCATTTGAACTTCTGCTCGTCCTTGGGGGTGACGTTGTGCAGGTACAGGGAGAAGTCTCCCCGCTGCATGCTGTCCAGAGACAAGTGTGCCCTGTTCTTGTAGTGGCTGTCCTCGAGGCCCGTGGAGCTGTTCCCGGGGAGGTAGTAGGTCACCACCACATGCGACTCGCTGACTTGCCAGTAGACAAACAGGTCATCTAGGTCGAAATGGTCTCTTTCCGGGTAGACGCAGCTGAGTTTGACGTCACTGCCCACCATGGCCCTGACTTCTTTTTCTTGAATAACTGCAAGAATCCAAAGATGAGATGTACATTCTGAGGGTGACTCCCAGCCCATGAAGTCACCCAGATGTCTGGGTTACAAGGCTCAGACACTGATCCTGACACATTTAAGCAGAAAAGGAATGTGTTGATGAGATACACGCAGGAGGTCTGGGGGCCAGGTGGCAGCTCAGGTGCTCGGTGGTGATCCACCTGGCTCTGTTGTCCAAGGCCAATACCTGGCTCTGACTGGGAGAAGCCAGGGAGGGCACCCGGGCTGCTCTGCACTATTTTGCTACTTCTTGGGAGTCTAGAACAATTTCCACAAAATATAAAGGCTTTTAAAATTCGGCATGTAAGAGAAAGCAATTTCTCAATGCTATAAAGTCATTGTGCTCATGAGAGAAGTTCACGGGATGAACACAGGTCTTACCATTTGTATGATCACTTAACCACCTGCAGGAAGAGTTATGTGTCCCCTGGCTTAGACTGGAAGGCTTGGTGAGACCTCGGGTCTCTGCTGCAGGGCCACATCCCTGCTCTTCCCAAACCTCAATAGGACTGACTGACAGGGACAAAGAGACCAGGAGGGACAGGAAGCCCTTAGCTCAAAGGAACTACATTCTACCCACCCTGAGCATGAAATTGAAGAACTACAGAGTTTGGAAAAGCAGTGCCCTCTATGGCCTTCTGGTCTGCACACCAACCTAGGTGTGGGGGCCCAGGTTTCTCAAAAGGCCCCTGGTGGTGAGGACCCTCCGGAGGCCCTGGGTGTGAGGCTGTCACAGCTCTGCAGTGGAGGTTTGGAAGCTGGGTAAAGGTTTGGCTGGGCCAAGCACCCTGCATTAAGCACTGACTCACCAGCTTGAAGGCCACTGAGGAGCAGCAAGAGCAGGCCAGGACTGGAAAAGAGACAACCGGAAGGCAGGTGAGTTAGGCTTCTTCTGCCCGGGAGCAGGCCTTCCGCCCACAGGAGGCCCTGGCTCCATCACAGAAATGTGAATTCCCGGGAGAGGCCCTGGGCTTCCCTGCACAGGGAGCTCAGGGAGAGGGGCCTGGACCACACCTCCCTGCCCCACACAGCAAGTCCCCAGGGCTGCCACCCCGGATCCCCCAAAACAATGATGACAGTGACGAAAGAAGGCATGGGAGCCGCAGCCAGGGTCAAGACTTCTGCCTCCGCAGCCGGCCTTGCTGGGAACCAACAAGACACCGCGAGGCAGGAGGGAAGCCAGCGCAAAGCTGTCCCCCGCTCCCAGGGCCCCTGCCCTCGGCTCGCGGCACCCCTTCCCCAGTTTGGATCTGCTAACGCCGAGGGGGGATCCCAGGTGTGTGGGGAGAGGCCGGTCGCTGAAGGGTGGACACCTGCAGGCCTCTGAGGTGTCAAGGGTGTCACATCCTTCCTCCTTCTGGGAAATCAGCGGAGCCGCGGAGAAGGGCGGCGCGTGCCGGCCGCGCTGCGGGTCTCCTCCGGCTCGGCCGCGCGGCCTCCGCCCTGGCCCTTCCACCGCGGGCCCGCCCGCGCCGCCCGCCTGGGCGCGCCGTGAGCCCGCGAGCCCCGCGGGGCCGCTGCCTTCGGGCGCGGGCGGCCCCACTTCGGCGGGGACCCCGCGCCCGGCCCGCGCTCCCTCCCCGCGCCGGCGCGGCCAAGGCGGGCTCACCTCAGCCGCATGGTGGGCGCGAGACCTCGGGCGCCGAGACCTGGGGCCGACCTCGGGCCGCGGAGACCGGCTCCGGCTGCGTTCCGACGGCGCCGGGAGGCTCTCAGCGCCCAGCCGCGGCCGCCCGGGTGCAGCCCTGGTCCCCGCGCTGGTCCCCGCCCCGGCCCGGCCCTCCCCGGGAGGAGGCGGGGGCGCGGCGGAGCGGAAGGTCGCGGCTGGCCCCAGAAAGTTAAGTCTACCCAGACCGAGGGCCAGTGCCCGGCGGTAGGTGCCTGGGGAAGTCCCGGGAGGGCAGCGGGGACACGCGGCCAGAGGCGGCCGTTGGCCATGGGACGCGGAGCTTTCCCCAGCTGGCCCCGTCCCTGGCCCGTGTTCCAGCCCTGCCTTCCCTGAGGATGGGTCATGGGAGGCCCCAGGTGCCACAAGTAGGCGTCTCCAGGTGGGCAGTAGGTGGGCTGCACCCAGCGACTGTTAGGAATGAAGGGAAGGGAGGGGAGGCAGGCCCGACCTGACACCACCAGCCCCCCCCACACACACACACCCAGCTTTGCTCCCCTAACCTCTGTGGGGTCTGTTGGGCCTCCTGGTACAGCAAATTTGCATATGAGGGCTCTGAGGAGCCCACTGCTGTGACACTGCTTAGACTTTGCACTCCTTGTGGCCAGGGTTCTCTGGCACCTGGTCTGGGAAGACTGGGGAAGACTGACCTTTGGTCCAAGGGCCACTTGCCCCCCCCCACAAAGGCACAGCACTGGGCCCTCCTCTGCTGACTCAGTGCTCCCTCCTCCTCCCTGGGGCCAGGCACAGACACAGCCAGGCTGGTGAGGAGGTGGCCTCCCTCCCCTAGAGCCTGCCCTGGAGGGTGGCAGTTCTGGAGGTCCCGGTCCCCTGGGGGCAGCCAAGGGCTGTGGCCCTCTGTTCTGTTCTGCCCCACCCCAGGCTGATGGTGGAGCAGGGCAGCCTTCCTGAAGGCAGGCAGCTGGGAGCCTGCCCTGGGTCGTGGTGCACAGGGAGCACCCTGAACCCGGTCCCCGTGCGGTTCATTCATCCGACCAAGGTTTGATGAGCACCGGGAGGTCCCAGAGGCTCCAGGCTCTGCCAGCCGGACACCAACATTCCCACGCAGCTGTGGGACTACCAAGTGAAGAGTCGAAGGGCGAGTGCTGGGTGGTGACAGAGGCTCCTGAGGAAAGAGCGGGGACAGTGAGCATGTGGTCCCCAGGTCCCCAGGGAAGCTCAGGGGCTAGAGGACCCCTGCCCGTGTTCGAGGGTCCAGTGAAGGGGTCTGCACTCAGGGTGGGGGTGGGGAGCAGGAGAAGTGTCCTGAAGGAAAGGTGACTCTCGTCCCTGGACAGCCGGTGCCAGCACAAACCAGATCATGTGCCTTGGGAGGCCCAGCTCCAGGGGCCAGGAACTGTGTCCAGTGCGGGCCAGAGCACACGTGGCCAGGGCCTCTTCAGGGGCACATGGCTCACGCACCAGCATGGAGAGAGGAACATGATGTTGGTGGCCTCAGCCCCCCCACGCCGCTTGACCCCGCTGGCAGAAGTCACTGCTTCCTCTGGAGGCTCAAGGGGGAGGCCCTCCCTCCTCCACCTCCTGGGGTGCCCCTTGGCTGAGCGGCAGCTCTGGGGTCTCTCTGCCTCTGGTCACAGGGCCGCCCCTGCATGTGGTCAGGCCTGCCTCGGCCTCGGTCTGTGGCTGCGCAGGAGGCGTGCCCTCCACGGCAGTGGGGCCTTCTCTGCCGTCCCGGGTGACACCCACAGCTCCAGCAGCAGGTCGTGGGCATCTTCCGGGGGGTCGTTTCATAGCCACCATAGGGGACCAGGAATGGGGCCTTTGGGAAGGATTAGAGTACACAGGGGACTCTCGGGTGGGGACAATTCTGTGAGCGTCTGAGAGCGAGGAGGGGATGTGGGGAGCCCTGGGCCCGGCTCCCGCCCTTGCTGCGGAGCAGACGGGGAGCAGGCCTGGCTCCCTCTCTGCCCCTGCCACCAGTTGCCTGGGTGGATGCAACCTGGCTGTCACCAGCCCTCTGCAGTGTTGTCATGCCCCATCCGGGCAGCCGCGATCCCAGGCTCTTGAGCACTGCCCAGCCAGCTGCGTGGGCAGCGTGGCGGCAGAGCCCAGGCCGTGGGGGGTGTCTGCCTGGGCCCGCTGAGCTCAGCGCTGCCTCTCTGGCTGCGTCTCTGCTCTCTAGCCTGGTTCCATCACAACCCCTGAGTCAGCCCTGGACACTCTGCCTGTGCTGTCCACGTCCAGGACTGTCCTCCTGGATAGAAGAAGTGACCCATCACACTGGTCCAAGGGTGACCTCACTCCACTTCAAGGTATTTCTTTTTTTTTTTTTTGGTACTGGGGATTGAACTTGGGCACTCGGCCACTGAGCCACATCCCCAGCCCCCCCCCCTTTTTTTAATATTTATTTATTTACTTTAGTTGTGCACAATGCAATGCATTTATGTTTACGTGGTGCTGAGGATCGAACCCGGGCCGCACACGTGCGAGGCGAGCGCTCTGCCGCTGAGCCACAACCCCAGCCCCCAGCCCTTTTTTGTATTTTACTAGAGACAGGGTCTCACTGAGTTGCTAAGTGCCTCGCCATTGCTGAGGCTGGCTTTGAACTCGCGATCCTCCAGCCTAGCCTCCCAAATGCTGGGATTACAGGCGTGCGCCACCGCACCCAGCACTTAAAGGTATTTCTAAGGATCTTCAGCAGATTCAATTTGAACCCCCTTTTCTTCCACAAAGAATTGTACAGAGCACTGAAAGTGTCCCCCAGTCCCAGCTGTGGTGCCCAGGACAATTTGAGTCTGTTCTGTCCTGTCACTGTGTGTGGGCTCCGGGGCATGGGGTGGCTCTGCTAACTGGGAAGGAGTCGGGTCATCACGGTCGAGGCCTTCTGGTGGGTCAAACTCCTCTGGAATGGGCAGTGCCCAGGGCCCTGGGGCTCCTGCTTCAGCAAGTAACGCCGTCTGGGTTAGGAGCCCAAACGGTCACACACTTTGCAGGTAGACCTGGCCTGGCCCAGCACCCTCGGCTCAGCTGGCTCTTGCTTCTCTACCAAGTGGCACTGTTCTGTACTTGGCAACGGTCTGGGGCGCTCCAGGTAGCCCGGTGGGGGCGTGGTTTCAACCATCAAGCAAACAGAAGTCACAACTATGGGTGTGCACCGGGCAGACACCTGGTGCCTGTGGCGCTTTCTTACACACGGAACACCACATACGACCAGCAGACCTCTCGTAACAGATGTATTTGAACTTCTCAGAGGGAACACAGATGTGCCCTCGGGGGGTACAGTGTGCGCCATCACGTCAGGACCTCGCCCACCACGCATGGCGCCCAGCCCCTCTCCCCGACCACAGCAAGTGGGCCCAGGAGACCCTGCGACTCGGAACCAAGCAGGAGGTGGGTCTGCAGCATCACAAGACATTCAGAGCCAAGCAAGCGAAAGAGTAATTCGAGGAGGAAAAAGACAGTAAGAGGAAAGTTGCAGGAAAAGTCTTTTTGTCACCGCATAGTGACTCATTTATAAAGAGGAAGTGCGTTCTGAGAAAAACACTTGAAGTATTCTCGCAGGGGAAGAAAGCAGTTCTTGGCGAGCGCGGCCGGGCCCCCGGCGGGCGGCTTCCCTCGCTGCCCGTCTTGAGCCAGCAGCAGGAGGTCCTCCTCAGAGGCCAGGGCTGAGTGCCTGCTGCCAAGGAGAGGGCACGTTACAGACCGGCACCCGCTCCCTGGGCTGGGCAGAGCAGCAGCTGGGGCCTCCGCTCTCTTGGGGCCCCACCAGCTTCTGTGAGGAGCTGGTCTTGCGAGAAGCAGGTGGAGGGCTGGTGACAGCCAGCAGGCTGGTCTCCTTCAGTGTGAAGAGGGAGGGAGACGGGAGCCACCAGGAGCAGCGCTGGCCGTCCTGGGCAGTGGGCCCATGTGGAGGAAAGGCAGGACTCAGAGGCAAAGGCCCACCAGACCGGGGTGTCCCCAAGGGTCCCAGGGATCCTGACAGCAAGACCTGCCGGCACTTAGGTCGTCCTGTGAGGCAAGGGGCAGGGGCAACTGCGCGGGGCACGTGGGGCCAGTCCTGGGAAGCAGGAGGTGGAGGGAACGGGGCCCATCCTGCACCTGGTGGCCTGTGGCCCAGCCCCCCTGGAGTCGGGAGCCTTGTTCGGTTTGCTTTGGGGCTGGTGAAGGCACCAATGAGGTGCTGTGCCTGCAGCGCCCCCTCGCTCTCCTGCACCTCTGCCTGGGCAGCTTGGGGCCGTCCAGCTGTCCCAGGGACAACAAGGCCTTCAGGAGGCCGAGGCTGCTTGGACAGCTGCTCATGGTCTTAGCAAAATGACTCAGGGAGCGCTCGCCTCACGCACGGCCAAGACCCCCGGCCTGGTGGGGAGCAGCCTCCACCCTCGGGAGCTGGCCCAGGAGCAGTGCTCAGCGGCTCCAGCCCTCAGCGGCCCCTGAGGGCCTGGATGCCACAGGGAAGGCCACATCGAAGGGGCCAGGCTGGGCCCAGGAGGAAGGGAGCTGTGTGTCCACGGCCAAGCCTGGCAGGCGCCTCTGGACAGCGTGGGAAAGGGCCGACTGCAGCAGGCTGGGAACAGGGTCAGGCTGCACTGCCACACGGAACTCCTGTCCTGTTGTAGGGTTGGTTTTTGTCTGTTTCGTAGTGGCAGGGACTGAACCAGGGCCTCCGCACGCTGGTCAAGTGCTCCACCCCGAGCCACGTCCCCAGACCTTTCCACTTATTTATGTGTTTATTTGAGACAGTGTCTTGCTAAGCTGCCAGGCTGACCTGGGCTTCGCCATCCTCCTGTCTCAGCCCGACTTCTGAGTCACTGGGGCTACAGGCGTGTGCCACCATGCCCGGCCCAGGTGACCTCTGAGGCATTACTCCTGCTTCGCTGCTGCACCCTGTGGGTAGGAGCCTGCCAGGCTGAGCGGCTGGCAAGGAGTGGAGCCTGGCTCCTCCTACAGGCCATTCTGGGCCTGAGCCACACCCGCGCCCCGCTGCTCGGCTTGGACCACAAAATCACACAGCCACCACCAGGTAGCGAAGTGGTGTGGGTGGACAGCGTGCAGGTGGGGCTGCAGCCATCAGGCTCCCGCAGGAAGATGAGTCTGGAAAAGCGCCTCCACTCACCTGGCACGGAGCCAGGCAGGAGTGCGGTGGGGGCGGAGGAGACATGACTGCGCAGTCTGAGGAAGCGGGGGTCCCATTGGCTCAGCACGAGGGTGTGCCTGTGTGAGGCTGGCGCAGGGTGAGTGTGAGGCCGTTTGCCTGTGTGAGTGTGCAAGAGTGGAGGCCGGCTCAGGATGACTGTGAGCCTATGTGTGTGAGTGTGCAAGAGTGGAGGCTGGCTCAGGATGACTGTGAGCCTATGTGTGTGAGTGTGCAAGTGTGCAGGCTGGCTCAGCACAAGTGTAAGCCTGTGAGCCTGTGTGAGTGTGCAAGTGTGCAGGCTGGCTCAGGATGATTGTGAGCCTGTGTGAGTGTGCAAGTGTGCAGGCTGGCTCAGGATGATTGTGAGCCTGTGTGAGTGTGCAAGTGCGCAGTCTGGCTCAGCACAAGTGTGTGCTTGTGAGCCTGAGGTACAAGTGTGCAGGCTGGTCCAACAGGAGCACATGCCTATGAGCCTGTGTGAGTGTGCAAGTGAGCTGTGTGTCTGAGCACGCACAGGTGCCCTGGGGGGCGTGCGGGTGGGGGCCTCGGAAGGCGGGGTGCGTGGAGCGCGGCCTCCAGGATGAGGCAGGCACTCTGCCCGGCTCCGGCTTTGCTCTCAGGGCCAGGGCACCACCCTGTGGTCCTGGGCGAGACCCTGGGAAGTGCTGGGGTGGAGCGGAGACCACCCAGGGGCTTGGGCGCCTGAGGGCTGCGGGTGGCCCCGGGCCTGGCTAGACTCGGCCCGACAGCCGCAGGCTGCTCAGGCTTGGCTCTGCTGCCAAACCCCACTGTCACCAAGCCCATGTCCTCCGTGAGCCCAGTGCTGGCTGTGTCCCTCCAGCCCCGAAGCCTCAGCTGCCCAGAAGTACCTCCTCACGGCAGGGACGTTGGTCCACACACGCACAGCGTTCCGCAGCACTCTCCCGCGCACATCCTGGAGGGTCACAGGCTCTGTCTGGGGGACGGAGGGTGGGCCATCAGTCAGCCTGGCCAGCCAGCAACCTCCTCCCCAGGGGTCCCACGAGTCTGCAGGTCTGGGCTGACCGCATTTGCTAAGCGGCCTCCTGTGCTGTCACACCTTCGCCCTCACAGACCGCCTTGTGAGAAGAGGGGCAGGTCTACCATGTCCAACTGCCTAACCAGCAGATGTTCCACCCCACATGTCACTGGCCGCAGCTCCTCAGGGATTCGGAGGCTTTGCTGGCTAACAAGGGCTCCCCGAAGCCAGGCGCGGTGGCACACGCCTGTGATCCCAGCACTCGGGAGGCTGAGGCAAGAGGATTGCAAGTTTGAGGCCAGCCTGAACAACTTAAGGAGACTCCAAGAAATTTATTGAGACTCTGTCTCAAAATAAGAAACAAAAAGTTCTGTTCGCTGGGCGCGGTGGCGCACGCCTGTAATCCCAGCACTTGGGAGGCTGAGGCAGGAGGATGGTGAGTTCAAAGCCAGCCTCAGCAATGGCAAGGCACTTAGCAACTCAGTGAGACCCTGTCTCTAATAAAATACAAAAAAAGGGTTGGGGATGTGGCCCAATGGCCCAGTGGTTGAGTGCCCCTGAGTTCAATTCCCGGTACAAAAAAGAAGCAAGCAAGCAAAAGGGTCAGAAGGCCACTTTAACTCTGTAGAAATAACCTAAAACTTTAAATGGATTGTGTTCTAGGAAAATGTAACCTCCCAACACTGACCCCAGAGACAGGAAGCCTTCACAGACCGTTTGCACAGGTCGTGAAGCAGTGGCTGCAGATATGTCACAGGATGCCAGCTGCCTCTCAGTTATTCTAGGGAGCAAGTCCAACAGAGAGCCACAGCCCGTCATGAGCCAGGGCACAAGGAGACTGTCCGAGCCCCCCACTGTGGGTGGGAGGTCCCGCTGACCCCATGACAGGTTCTCCACAGCGCAAGGACAGCTCACCACTGGGAGTCTGGCTGTCCGTGTCCTCTCAGTCGCTCTGGGGAGAAGACTGCCCAGTTAACCCGGACACGGGAAACATTTCACGAGACCCAAGACCACCATTGATAAAAATGCTCCAAAATCAAGACCCCTCAGCCTACAGCACGGTACACCCGCCTCAGAGCCAGGGTTGCTGCCCCATGCAGGGCAGGAGGGAGACAGGGTGTGCACATCACTGCCGTGGTCCCTGAGACTGGCAGCTCCGTGACAGAGGAGAAAGAGATTGCAGGTATAAAATCAGGAGAAAAAACTGTCACTGCCTGTCACTGGCCTGATCACTCGCACAGCAAGTCTCATTGATCAAGGGACTGCCCTCAGCCCACGAGGCCACCGGGCAACCTCCGGGCAGTGGGAGCCGTTCACACAGAGAGGCCAGTTCCACGTGTACAGATGGAGCCAGCCGGAGGGTCATGAGGGAGGTGGCCACCGGGGCAGCAGGCAGGAGACCCCTGGCACGCTAAGGACTGAGGGAGCACTCCCGCACCGCGCCCAGCGCCATGGCCGCTCCACAAGGGCTGTCCGTGACACCGTGACAGCCACCTTCACCCTTTGACCCAGGAAGCCCCTCTGGAGTTGGCCACGGATGGCGCCTCCGTAAGAGCCAAAGGCAGGAAGTGCCTGGTCACCCACCACAGGGAGCGGCTAGCGCGTCCACGCCCCCGGGACCCCACACAGCTGGGGACAGCACGGCGGAGGAGTGCTGTTGCCAGGGAGGCCTCCAGGGCCACTGAAGGCCGAAGCCGGGGCCAGCAGCAGGGAGCTGGAGGGGCGGAGGGGGAAGGGGGCTTTTCCTACCTCACTGGACCCTGAGCGAGGGCAGGCGCCCCGCAGGAGGAGCCCCAGGCTGGGCAGGCTGACCGTGAGGAGGGGTCCCCGGGAGGGTCCGGGGCCCACAGAAACAACGCCTTTAACTTGAGTCTGTGCCTCCGTGCACCCTCCTCCTGCCCCGGCCGATGCCCCTGGACAGCAGCCCAGCGCTGGGCTCCCCCGCCGCCTGGCTCGCCTCAGGCCACCCGGAGAGCCCTGGCAGTGGGCTGCCCTGCTGCCCCCCAGGGCTGGCCACGCGCTCTCGCCCCTGTGGCCGCGACACTACTGCACCTCCCCACCAGAGCCACTCGCAGAGCTCCCACGTCGGCCGGAGGGGCTGCTCTGGTGGTGACAACGCAGACGTGTGCACAGGGGCAGGGCTGTGGGTGGGCGGGGTGAGCAAGTGTGCGAGGTGCAGGGAGAGTGTGTGGCACGCCTGATCCTGGCGTGTGTGTCCCGGCGCCTGCTGGGAGGCCGGGGCAGGAGGCGGCAGCCCCAGGGGCGTGTCCTGAGAGCTCGGCCTGGGGCGGTGTCCAGCTCCCGGCTGCCCCTCTGTGCAGGGTGCGCCCTCGCGAAGGCCCACGCCTGGGGAGCTGGGCGGCCCAGGGCTGGGCGTCTGCGAGCCTCCCTCGGAGGCTGGCACGTACCTCCAGGAAGCGCGTCGCTATGGCCTGCTCATCCTCGGTCAGCACCAGGCTGTCCACGAACATCCAGAAGAAGGGCCGCGGGCTGCCCGGCCGGGGCCGCGCGTACTGCAGCAGGCGGTGGAACTGGAACACGAACCACCCTGCGGGGGCGGTCCAGCTGGCGGGCGGGGCGAGGCCTGGGCGCCCCCTCCCCTTACAGCTCAGCCCCACCCCCACCAGGAGCAGCACCTTGGCCAGGGCCGCAGAGGCTCGCGGACCCCAGCCTTACCCAGTGAGGCCAGGGTCCAGCAAGGACAAGGACAGGGCCCACACAGACATGGCCGAGGGGCCCGACCTTGGGTGGCTGTCCCGTTAACCCTGCCTTCTGCCTAAGAGGCCGCAAGCCCACAGGACAGGGAGGCCTGCGTGACGCAGAGCACCTGGAGGCCACCTGGGGGCGGGAGGGGCCTGGAGAGGGGCACAGGAGGCCTGTGGGCCGCGGGTACCTGCCCTCTTGTCACGGCAGTGTTCACAGCTGACCCCACTGTGCGCACCGCGTGATCTGCCGCACGTCGGTGACAGCCCGACACTGTTTAAATGCACAGTTCACAGTCGCCCTGCCTGAGGGCCGGAGTGGGTGGGAGAGAAGAGAGGTGGCAGGGCTGGGGACAAGATGCCCTGGTGAGTGGAGTGGACCTCAGCCCTTGTCTTGAGAGCGTCTTACCAGGAGAACGGTCACAGGCATGGCCCAGGGGGGGCGTCGAGCCATACACGAGGTCGAAGGGGCCCCATTCCTCCACCTGCAGGACACGGCCAGCCGCAGAAGGCCCTTATTCAACAGGAGGGAGGCCACTGCGAGCCCAGTGCCCAGCCCTGGTGATGAGCCATCCCTGGGATGAGGGGCCCCGGCCAGTGGGACGTGGTGACCCCTGCCAGGATCCCCGGGGGCAGAGGAGCCCACAGAGCTCAGCCATCGGCCACCACCACTGCCCTCAGGGACACGCCCAGCTCGTGGGCCGGCTGAGCCTGGGCCACTCCTCCTGCCTGGGACCTGGGCCTCTGGGACCCGGGCGCCCCCACCAGGGTTTGTGTGCGGCCTGCGGGTGGCCAGCAGCTGGGAGCAGACGGTGAGGGCGGAGCAGCTTCTGAGGGACATAAACAAGCCCCACACGACCCCAGCACGGTCACCAGCCACGGTCCTGCCCCACAGGGACAAGACAAGGAGCCCTTGACAGCCGCAGCCCAAGGCGCCCGGGACCCAGAGGGCCGCCGCTCGTCAGGGACACAGCCTCGGCCGTTCTCAAAGCTCGGGAGACGCCTGAGTACTCAGCCCCACTTTCTGACAGCCCAGTCCAGAACGGACCCCGGAGCTGGGCGCAGCTGGGCGGTGAAGCACTGGGGGACAGCGGAGGCCGACCGGCCGCGGCCCCAGGCAGAGGGCACTCCCGCGGGCAGCAGGGAGACCCGACTGCACCTCCCGCTCCACCTGGCCTCAGTCCTGGGCCTGCCTGGGGCTGGGGTGTGAGCAAGGAGGGCAGGGAGGTGGACAGGCCGGGGCTGTGGCAGGAGGCTGCGCCCTCTTTCAACGAGCCCCCGCGGGGACGGGGCGGAAGGGGTCCTGGCTTTGGGGAGCAGCCGCCCGCGCGGCAGTGGGATCCCTCCCTGGAGAGAAGCCACTGCGTGGACGCCGGACCCCGCGCTGGGAAGGCTCTGGACGATGGGCAGCTGGGGTGGGGCAGCCCCTCGCTGGGCAGCTGACCCTCACGGGCAGAAGTGGGCCACCGGGTTCCAGGATGTCCGGCCAACTGCCGGCCTGTGCTGAGGGCAAGAGGCCCACGGAGCCAGGGAGCGCCCGGCCGGGCCCAGAGCCCCCGCTGGCCTGGAGGCCCCAGAGTGGATTCCAGGAGGCCCCTCCTGCCTGGCCTCACCCACACGCCCTGCCTGGCCTTGCTGTCCCTGCCTCCGTCCCCCCGCCTCCCGCCCGGGTCCCGCAGCGCAGGGCCTGCTCACGTCTCTGCGCACGATGTCGGTGACATCCTCCAGGAGCCTCAGCCTCCCCGCCTCGGAGCCGGCTTCCAGAAACCCCAGACTGGTTAGCTCTGCAGTGGGACAGACGAGAGGGCACGGGAGCTGCAGGGAGCCCAGGGGGCCGGGGCCACCCAGGACGCTCCTCTCAGCCCAGCAACCTTGTTTCCATCCAGGGCACCAGGCGAGGAGGGCCCTCCTGCCCCCTGAGGCGGAGAACAAGGGCCTCAGGGTGCCGAGGTCAAAGGTCAGGCAGTCTGTTGCAGAGCCGGGCACTCCTGGCTTAGGGCGCTGCTGGGCAGTGGCGGCCACACCCATCACTAGGCCAGCCAGTGACCCTGGAAGCAGGCCCCGCCCCTGCAGCCCCACCAGCAGCGAGAGCCTGGGCCAGCCAAGCCGCTGTCGGTCTGTCTCAGGTGCATGTCCCCAAGGTCGGGTGACAGGACCACAGCCACCGCACAGGCCCTCGTGGCCTCTGTGATGCTCTTAGCCTAGGGGACCCACCCACACGACCCGTCCAGGGGCTGGGCGTCTCTAGGGCTCTCCTACACCTGCCAGGTGCGGTCCAGGGGGTGGGCCCTGGCGAGGGGCCGGCGGGGGAGGGTTAGTGCAGAGGAGAGTGCAGGGAGGGGTCCCGGGGGCTGGCCGCACGCACCCCTGGGTGGGCAGGCCCGCCATCTGTGCGGGGCCGCACCGTCCATCACAGCACTGGGCGTCCCAGCATGTGCTGCCAGCCTCTGTCCCAGCAGCACCCCCCCCAGGCCTCCCTCGGGGCTGCAGACTGCTGCAGCCTGGAGACCTTTCCTCCCTCTGCTTGGGGACCTCCAGGACCCGGTGCTCGGCTGGCCACGCCCGGCCTCCTCCCCCCTCCCCCCCACCTCCTGCAGGCCGCCACTCACCCTTCCCGATGTCCCCGAAGAGGCACAGCACCCGCATGGGCTCTCTCTTCCACGCCGGCACAGTCTTATAGATCTCGTGGGGACTCTCCTAGCAGAAGAGGCCATCCTTCAGCTGCTTGGTCCCAGGGCCTCGAGCCACAGGCGCTTCCTGGGACAGCGGCACTTCCCTCTGGTGGGGAGCGCGCCTGCGCAGGCGGGGGCAGCTGCCCTGCTCTGACCAGTGCCGCCCCCACAAAGGCCTGCCCTGCTGCAGGCCTTGGTCCCGCCCATCGGCAGGGGCCGGCGGGCGTGAGGGGCTGCCCCTGGTTTAGAGGAGGGTGCAGTGACCCCAGCAGGGCCACTCTGACTCTCAGGCTCCGAGACCTGGGAGAGTCTGCAGCAGTGGGCCCCGGGCCAGAAGGCCCTCGGACAGACAGCTGCCCCAGGTGAGGGCTCCCCAGGCCAAGAACCTGCTGCCCGTGATCCACAGGGCTCAGAACTGGCACCCCGGTCCAGACACAGAGAAGCCGCGCTGGGGACACAGGACACAGAAGTCTCTCAACTCTGTGTGTGGTATGTGGGGGCACATGACCTGCCCTCCCCTTCCAGGATGCTGGCCAGAGGGGACAGGGCCAGTGGGAGCACCTGGCCAAAGGCAAATGGAGGACTATCAGGGACAGGATGGAGAGGGACGAGGGGCTCATGGAGGGATGGGCCTCAAAATAGGTGGGAAGCAGGCAGGTGGGGGTCTGAGCTGCCCTGGGGGAGGGCGAGGGGCCAGGCTCAGCCCTGTGGTCTGCACAGCACAGCTGTGGCAGCTGCTGGGACCCTGGAGGAAAGGAGGGCCTGGGGACCTGCCCCTTCTGCCCAGGGTTGACCCCAGGAGCCACCTCCTCCGTTCCCTGGCTCCATGCCCTAGCTGGCATTTAATCACATTTCTGAAGGTCACTTAATGAATTTATTTATTTATTTTGAGCGAGACGCCTCGGGCAGCCTTTGAGCCAGGGGTCTCTCGCAGCGAGAGGAAGCTGTCTGCTCTCCAGGTACCCCGGGGGGGAGGGGCGGGGGGACACCAGAAGGCACGCGCTCGCCTTGTTTCCTGAAAAGCACGTAGGACGCCTGCCCACCACTGTGAGCAAGGGCACAGCTGCACCACGCGGTGTCCGGGAGACTGGCACAGCGTGTGCCATCAGTGGGCACGCGTGGGTACGGCGTGGTGCAGCTGGCGTCTGCAGAGCCTGGTCTCAGCTGGACAGCTTCAAGACCCTCCCAGAAAAGAGCCCCAAGGCCAGAGTGTCCCTGAGAGGAGGACCCCACGGGGGAGGCAAGGCCACCCCAAGTCAGTGCACACCCTCCTGGCCTGTGGCACCCCAGCCCACCAGAGCGGGAGCAGCTGAGCCTGCAGGAGGCGGCGCCAGCCTCGGGCTGCTCCCAGGAGCGGCCGCACCGGCTCTTCTCTGCTCTGGTCAGGCGGCGCCGTGCGGGCAAGAGGGGAACGAGGGCGCGAGCTTGGCCTAGGGCCTGCTGCGTACCCCAGCGCTCCGCGGCCCCAGGGCTGCCTCCTCCCGGGGGAGCTGCTGCGAGCCATGCAGCAGACTAGGGCAGACTGCGGCTCGAGGCGCAGGGACAGCCCCGCAGCCAGCAGCCCCCAGTCCAGCGGGCTGGCTCCCTCTGGAGCTGCGGGGGTGGGGCGGGGCGCCGCAGGCCTCCCCCATCCTCGCCCGGCCCCCACCCCTGCTTCTGGGGGCTGCAAGGCCCTGGGCACACCTTGGCTCACAGACGCGGGCGCCTGCCTCTGCCTCTGTCCTCACAGGCCTCTTCCTGCCTCTCCATCTCTGGACTCTGCCTCTCCTTTAAGACGCCAGTCCTGGCATTTGAGGCCTGCTTGGATCCACAAGGGTCTCATCCTCAGATCCTCGACCAGACGTCATCTGCAGAGGCCCTACTTCTGAATAAGGCCGCATTCACAGGCACCCAGTTTAGGACTTTTGGGGACACCAGCCTGCACCTTCCATGAGCCCATGCTCCTGCCTGCTTGGCAGCTCTGGTCTTGGCTGCGGGAAGTCCTGCATCCAGGCTGGCTGTCCTGGTTGGACCAGAGCTGGCAGCCACCTGTTGGGCTCAGAGACCTGCAGGGGCCTGCTAGCTGGCTCCCCTGGGCTCCCCTCCTTCGTGACACAAATGGCTCATCCCTGCTTGCAAGAAACAAAGTCACCACGATAAACTGATTTTGAAGAAATAGCCCATCTGGTGGCACAAAGAGTGTTTGTTCAAAAGCCCGAGCCCCGTCCCTGCTGGGACCACTGGGCACCGTGCAGCCAGCAGCCGTGGAACCAGGGCAGGCCCGCCCGGCCTGCTCCTTACCGCCTCTCGGTCGTGGAAGGCCTTCAGCCGGCCGCGCCACCTCCTCCTCCTCTGCAGCAGCCCGCTGCGGGCGAAGGGCAGGCACAGGAAGCACACCCAGCTGCTCATGGCGTGCACTCTAGCCGAGGTCCCGGGGCCCACCAGGGTATCCACACACTCCAGACAGTAGCACCTACAGGAAGCAGAAAGCCACAGTGACTGAGGTGACCTTGCCCCCGGGACCTTGGAGGGACCTCCCTCCACCCATCTGAGAAAACAAACGGCCCGGCCTGTCTGCGCCGCTGGGGGAGGCGAGGCCACAGGCTAGAAGGGGACCGGCCCTCTTGGGGACTCAGAGTGACGAAGGGTGGCAAGGTCTAGAGACAATGACAGCTACCTCATGGTCCCCTAAGCTGCCTGTCCTCCCCACACTCTGCAGGAGCAGCCGCCTGGGGCAGAGCCCGGGTCCAGGCTGGGAAAGGAAGCCCAGACCCGGCAGGGAGCAGCGGATGCGGCCAGGTTGGCCAGGGCAGGGGCCAGCACGCCCCTGTGCGTCCCTGGCCACGACTCTCCACGATGATCAGTGAAGGCCACGTCTCGGCTGGGACGCTGCGAGGCCGCTGGCAGGCGCAAGCCTCCCGGCACCCCAGCCCCACAGGCCACGGCTGCTGGCCCAAGGGGGTCTCTGAGCCAGACGGGGACGGGCGGGAGGGAAGCAGGGTTCTGGAGCCCCCACCCCGCGGGAAGAGTGCAGAGGAAGGGCGCTCGTGGCCCCGCCCTGGCCACCACCGGGGCCAGCCTCACCGCGTGCAGTCGGGGTTCTCGCAGACGAGCAGCGTGTCCCCCGAGCCGCAGATGGAGCAGGAAGACTGGTACCCGTCCTCGTCGTACTGGAAGAGGGCCTCCAGGAACCTGTCCTGGGCAGGCAGAGGCGGCTGCTGGCACCCCTCCTCTGCCCACGTGGTGGCCCCTGCTGCCCCCGCTTACCTTGCACGGGGAACAGATTCCCCCCTCAAACAGGGGGTGCTGCGTGTGCACCTGGAAACTCCCGCAGCAGAGGCAGATGTCTACGGAGAAACAGAGCAGGGGCTCGGCCTCTGCAGCCGAGGCTCGCAGTGGGCAGGGGCAGGGGGGAGCTGCGAGGCCGGCCCCAGCCAGCGCGAACACCGAGAGGGCCGGGAGATCCGGGAGCGACGCCGTGTTGTGGGTTGGAAGCCTTAATGTTACCAAAGAGGCTGGGGGGCCCTCTCGAACCCCAGGTGGCCATGCTGCCAAATTTGACACCCTGATCCTAAAACACGCAAGGGATGGAAGCAATCTAGAGCAGGCCAGCACAGGGCGAGAAGGCAGGTGAGAGGGGCCGGGTCCAGGGGGGCCGGGAGGGACTCGGGGCCTGTCACGGGCACAGCTTTCTTTGGAGATGATGAAGGCGCCCGAGATTAGGCGGTGGCGCTGCAGGACCCCTCTGCAAGCACACTGGGGACCACTCCCCTGCGTGCCTCCACGCAGCACCTGCAGAGTCCCCAGCCTTCCTCAGGAGGCCGGGAGGCTGAGGCCAGCCTGTCTCCACGTCCCCGCCAGCGGCAGGCAGGTGGGCGCTCACCTTCGATGTTCCGCTGGTTCACGGTGACTTCATACGCAACGAGCTCTGGAAAGAAGGCAAGAGTGGCGCCTCCTTCCTCCTCTCTCCTGTGGCAACACCGCCACTGAGGAATGCCACGCGTGTCTCCCAAAGCCACAGGGGCCCGGGGAGCCTCCCGCCCTCCCTGCTGTGCTGTGGCCGAGCCCGCCGGCGGGGTGGAGGAACCACAGTGGGTACTCCAGGTGGTGCGGGCCCGGGCAGCACCTACGCGAGGGTCCCGCAGGTGGGCGAGCTCTCACCTCGGCCCGGCTGGGCGGAAGAGGGCGATGACGGCCCACTGGAGCCCACCAGGATCACGTCCATGTCGTGCTCAGCCTCCAGGTTCAGGACTGGGGCCACTGTGGGGAGGGACACAGGATGTGCAGGCAGAAGCAGAAGGCCACCAGCTGTGAGCCTCTGATGCCCAGGGGTGGGAAGACAGCACCAGCAGTGCCAGCCCCCCCCCCGGTGACCACCTACCCACTGCCCCACCAGCTGGTGGGCCCCTCTGGGTGCCCCTCGCTGGCCCAGCTGGGCCACTTCCTCACAAGGAACCAAGGGACCAACGTCCCCTGCAGCCCAGGGCTGCCTCAGGGACCCCTAGGGTGGTCTTCCCAGCCCGCCCCTCCAAGGCCTGCGTGGCCAGGAGGAAGAAGGGCCTCCCGTGTCTCACAGGGCGGCTGCCACTGCTCCCTGCCCAGGAGGCTGTCTGGGTCCAGGTCGGAGCTGCCCAGGCTGTCCGGAGTCAGGGTCCCAGAGGAGGAGAAGGCCATGGAGCCAGGCCACGGCTCCCAGCACGCGGAGGAGCCGCAGGACCCCGTCCCGGGGTGGGGGCAGCTGGGAATAGTGTGAGGGGCAGGCGGCCAGGCGTGCGGGGGCGGGCTGGGGAGGGGAGTGGGGACTCCTGGGGCCCTGAGGACTGGCAGGGAGCTGGGGTGTCAGAGATTCCTGGCGGGGAGGAGAAAGGAGCCTTCAGGGTGGGGTGGGGCTAAGAGCTCAAGGGGAGCCAGGTGGCGAATGGGGGTCCCAGGCAGGGAGGGGGCAAAGGGGGCGGGGCGCTCAGGGCGGGGCTTGGGCAGCTCAGTGCGTGGGAGGGCCTCAGGCCAGGGTGGGCTGGGGAGGGGGCAGCGTGGGGGCGGAGCTCAGGGAGAACCTAGGAGGAGGGCTCAGAGCTGGTGGGGGCGGGGTCCAGGGGAGGGGCAGGAGAGGCGCTGGGGTACTCAGTGGGGGCGTGCGGAGTGGGGGTTGGGCTGGTGCTCAGAGGGTCAGGGCTGGACTGGGGCAAGGAGGGAGCAAGGGGTGGGCTGGGCTGCGTGGGTGGGGGAGGTCTGGGAGGGGCCGGGATGGGACAGGGCTGGGGTCAGCGGGGCCAGAGCCCACTTGGACTGTAGCGGCGGGTAACTGTAGCGGCCGTGCAGAGGGGACGGTCACGGGCAGCGTGGCGCCCACCTGAGCAGGGCCACCGTGACTCCCACTGGTGGCTGTCCGCGGACGGTGAGGCCTGGGCGGCTCGCGGGAGGTCGTGCGTGGGACGTGGGATGGGCCTCTCCGCTGTGGCCTCCCCACGGCCCGGCCCACCGCCCTGCCAGTCCTGAGAAAAGCTGCAAATCCCAGCGCGGGTCCTTTGACACCACCAAGGTCACCGACACAGTCGGCCAGCAGCCCCAGCCAGGCACATCCCGTGGAGACCTGGCTGGTCCTGTGGGCTGGGGAGGGGACCCTGGGTTCCACCGGGGACGTTCAGGGGAACCCAGGAAATCCACGTGAAATCGCGACTGTGACAAAGCGCGTGAAGAGACGCTGCTCCCAGGGGGCGTCTCAGACAGCAGCACAGCGCCACCCTCGACCCCGACCAGACGTCCCCCGTCCTGGCTGGAGTGGGGCTGCTGCACCTCCTGGCCTGGCGAGACTCAGGGTGCCGCTGCTCAACAGCCTTCGCACCGCGGGCCACCGGGGCTGCCCCTGGTTGGGGTGCCTCAGACAACAGGGGCTCCTTGCTGAAGCCTCTGAGAGCCCTGCCACCACCCATCATGACATACCCGCCCCCAGCCTAAAGGGGCAGAGCTCCGTGGTACCAGGCCCCTGGGCCACGAACAAATCTAGGAAAATCGAGTCTCGGGCTGGGTGGGGGGCTGCTCCCTGTGATCCCAGCTATTGGGAGGCTAAGAGGGGAGGGTGGCAGGTTCTAGGCAAGCCTGGGCAACTTAGAAAGACCTTGTCTCAGGCCAGGTGCGGTGGCACACGCCTCTAATCCCAGCAGCTCAGGAGGCTGAGGCAGGAGGATGGAGAGTTCAAAGCCAGCCTCAGCAAAAGCAAGGTGCTAAGCAACTCATCGAGACCCTGTCTCTAAATAAAATACAAAACAGGGCTGGGGATGTGGCCCAGTGGTCAAGCGCACCTGAGTTCAATCCCTGGTATCACGAAAAAAAAAAAAAAAAAAAAAAAAAAAAAAAAAAGAAAGAAAAAGAAAAGAAAAAAAAAGGTCTGGGGAAGTAGCTCAGTGGTACAGCACCTGGGTTCAATACCCAGCAAACCGCCCCCCCACACACACATAAATCAAGTCTTTCTTCTCTGTTTCATTTTCTTTTTAAACCCCTGGATATCCGACATTTTCTTATTGATTTGAAGGGGCTCTTTATGTAGTAAAGATACTAAGACACAGAGTTCTGACATACATGTCACCGATACTTCCTTCAGCTTGTCAACCCACTTTAATGTTCTGTGATATTTTTATGCACGTGTGTCTCGTGCTGTTAAATCAGGCCTGTTGCTCTTTCTTTCGTGGTCTCCACTCTTCCTTCATACTGAAGGAGCTTCTCTCCACCCCCAGGTGACGTGAGTGTGCACCTCCCCTTCTTTCAGCGCCTGAGCCCATTTCTCATCGTGTCGTCACTGAGCTGCTTTGGTGGGTGCTGGGCGGGCTGTGTGCTGGTGCCGGGCAGGATGGCACTGATGTCTCCTGGGAGGACCGCGTGGAGGCTTCAGGGCCTGCTCAGCCTCCGGAGGCAGCGTTTCGGCCAGGGCCTGGCGTGCGTGGGTCAGAGATCGGTCCCAGCAACGTTCCCCTGCACTAGCCCGCTCTCTGCTGCGTCTAGCTATTGGTGCAGCTTCCCCAAGAATATGAGAATCAAATGCTAAAGAAAAAAATTCCTTTGTTAATTTTTTTTTTTTTTTTTTTTTTTTGGTACTGGGGATTGAACTCAGGGGCACTCGACCACTGGGCCACATCCCCAGCCCTTTTTTGTATTTTATTTAGAGACAGGGTCTCACTGAGTTACTAAGTGCCTCGCCATTGCTGAGGCTGGCTTTGAACTCGCGATCCTCCTGCCTCAGCCTCCCAAAGTGCTGGGATTACAGGCGTGCGCCACCGCGCCCGGCCTCCTTTGTTAATTTGATTGGAATTGTACTCAATTTCTAGTTAGTTAAGAAATAACCTGTGTTTTAAGAAGCTAAAGCCAGGACTGTGGTCCGTCTTTCTTCTTTTATAAAAATGTGAGTGCTTTGCCTGTGAGGAGGCATGCGCCTGTAGTTCCAGCTGCTCTGGGGGCTGAGGGGAGGATGGCTTGAGCGCAGGAGTTCAAGACCAATCTGGACAACACAGTGCCTCAACACGCATGCCAGCGACTCAGGAGGCTGAGATAGGAGGATGCCAAGTTTGAGGCCAGCCTCACCAACGTAGTGAGACTCTGATTCAAAGCTGGGCATGGTGGCGCACGCCTGTCATCCCAGCACTTGGGAGGCTGAGGCAGGAGGATCGTGAGTTCAAAGCCAGCCTCAGCAATGGCAAGGCACTTAGCAACTCAGTGAGACCCTGTCTCTAATAAAATACAAAAAAGGGCGGGGATGTGGCCCAGTGGTTAAGTGCCCCTGAGTTCAATCCCCGGTACAAAAAAAAAAAAAAAAAAAAAAAAGAGAGAGAGACTCTGATTCAAGATAAAATAAAAGCTGGGCGCAGGGGCACACTCCTGTAATCCCAGCAGCTTGGGAGGCTGAGGCAGGAGGATGGAGAGTTCAAAGCCAGCCTCAGCAAAAGCAAGGTGCTAAGCAACTCAGTGAGACCCTGTCTCTAAATAAAATACAAAATAGGGCTGGGATGTGGCTCAGTGGTGGAATGCCCCTGAATTCAATCCCCAGTACCAGGAAAAAAAAAAAAAAAAAAAAAAGATAAAATAAAAAGGGGTGGGGAGGTAGCTTAGTGCCAAAGTCTGCCTGGGTTCAATCCCAGTACTGTAGGGGAGAAAAAAAGTATTGCAGATTTATTTTTATCTTTATTCCTGGTTATTCTGTTTTGACTGATATTGTAATATTTTCCTATTATTTTTGTTTCCTATTTTGTTTTTTCTTTTTTTTTTGGTACCAGGGATTGAACTCAGGGGCACTCGACCACTGGGCCACATCCCCAGCCCTTTTTTGGGGATTTTATTAGAGACAGGGTCTCACTGAGTTGCTAAGTGCCTCGCCATTGCTGAGGCTGGCTTTGAACTCGCGATCCTCCTGCCTCAGCCTCCCAAAGTGCTGGGATTACAGACGTGAGCCACCGTGCCCGGCTTGTTTCCTATTTTTAACCTGAAGCTAGTATGCATGTTGTTGACATTCGAACCCTACTTTGTGTGCAGATTACTCGGTGCCACAGCCCATCACTTGAGGGGAGGCAGCCTGGCTTCGCCCCCACCCGCGTCCAGGGGCATTTTGGTGGTTTCCATCTGGTACCCTTGCATAACCGCAGGCCTTCCCTTCCAGCCCCGACCAGCCGCTCCTTTGTCCTCTTGTCTCCGTGGGACAGGAGCAGGTGGGACCTGCCCGCCCTCCATGCTGTCACCTCCCACGTGAGGAAGCTGAGGCTCTCTTTGCATCCCACCTGCTCTGGGGCCTCTCAGAAGACCCGAGGCCCCGTCCATGGAGGCCCGGGTGCTGTGCCCGTGTGGCCTGGGTCACCGAGGCCTCCTCCACACAGCCTCGGAGGCTGCCAGCCCCCTGCGTTAAGGGCTGGCGGAAACCCCCACGGTGTAGTGGAAAGTCCAGAATTCTACAGGGCCTCTGTGCTGACCCACAGGAGGCCAGGTGACACCTGCCTGCTGAAACAGGCAGGCTCCGGGCCCAGGCACCGCGGCACCTGCAAGGAGGCCAGGGCTCCTCAGAGAGCAAAGGGCAGACTCGGTCTGCGGCAGTTTCCAGTCCCCGCTGTCCGCGGCCTCTGGCTGGGCGTCCCCACCTGGGAGGGAAAGTCCACCAGGCTGAGGGGTGCCATGGAGGTGCTGGCGCTCAGAGGGGCCGGGCCGGGCCACCCGCAAGCCACGCACACTGGTCCCTTGGTGCTTCCCGTGTGGTTCTGGAGCCCACAGGCCCAGTCCCACAGAGAGCCTCCCTCTGGCCAGGCCTGGCACGCACAGGAAGGCCCAGAGTGGGCAGGAGTCACGTTCCACGTGCGTCTGAGTGGCCTCGAGTCACGCTTTCTTTAACGTTTTTACCCAACGTACCCAGAGGAGACGGCAGGAAGGCCCGCGAGCAGCAGCCCCGCCCGGGCTGTGGAAGAGAGTCCGGCCCTTGGGGGGCAGCCCATCTGGGCGTTGGCCACGGTGTCCCGCTCGGTGTCTGCGCAGGCACAGCGCAGGGCATCACGCAGCCCCACGGCCACTACCTGCAGCACTGGGGCCTTGGGCTCAGAGCCCAAAGGTGGTGGCAAGAGGGCCCTGTTCCCAGCCCAATCTCCAGAAGGTTCTCTGGGTCCAGCCCGCCTGCCGGCCTTCCTTCCTTTTTTTTTCCCTTTCTTCTCTTCCCTCACTGAGGACGTAAAAGGTCTTGCTAAGTTGCTGAGGCTGACTGACCTGCAATCCTCTTGACTCAGCCTCCCAAGTCACTGGGATTGCAGGGTGTGGCCCGTGTCTGACCCTGTGTTTCTTCATAACTGCACACACGTGCCCTGGCTCTGGACGACACCCCTCTTCTTCCACGACTCTCCCCACTTCCCACCCCCAGCCCCTAGACTGACCCCTCGGCCCTGCCCCGCCTCCGATCCTGCACACCCCGCCCTCCCGTCTGGTCCTCGACATCCCGGATGTCCGCTCTGGAGCTGTCTCCGCACGTGCTGAACTCGGGGGACCCTGGGCCTGGAGGCAGGAAGAGAACCAAGGGCAGGGCACCCAGGCCAGAGGGCCACACGCCACGTCCCCGCGGCTTTCCCTGATTCAGCACGACAGAGCGCAGCCTACCAAGGTGAGGAGCAGCGGCCTCACCAGATGTCCAGCCTGGCCTCCCGCCTGCACCACAAGGCCCCGCCCAGGGCTGCCCTAACCTGGCCTCCTGGCCCCTGTGCCCACTCTATGGCCAGGTCATCTCCCGGCACAGGCCCACCCAAGCCATGTGCAGAAGAGCCTCCCACCTCCCTGCAGGGCCACCTGGGGCTCCGCAGCCTCAGGCCAGGCCCCGCACCTGCTCCCATTCCCACCTGCGAGCCTCTGCTCCCCTCTCCAGGGCAGTGGCCCTCCAGGAAGCCCCCCATGTCCTCTGAGGCTCCTGTCCTCCACGCTATGTGAGCCCTCAGTCTCGGTCACCAGCCCTAAGAAGGCTCCCCAAGGTGCCCCCACCCAGGCAAAGACAGGAACTCCCTTGGCCGGGGTGTTTGTCCGAGGGCCAGCTGCCTTTCCTAAAACTCCAAGGGCTGGGGCTGCGGCTCAGAGGAAGAGCACTCGCCTAGCATGCGTGAGGCCCTGGGTTCCATCCTCAGCACCACATAAAAATAAAATAAAGGTATTGTGTACACCTACAACTAAAAAATAAATGAAAAAAAAATAGAACCAAAAATCAAACAAAACAGAACAAACTTCCTTTTCTAAGTGCCTGGGCTGGGCCCCGTTAAATGGGCTCAGAGAAGGAATGGGCTTGCCTAGAGTCTCACACCAGGGAGGGGAGCTCAAAGCCACCCACCAGCATGCCGGGTGTCCCCACTCCTCCATCAAACTGAGACCCTCCACCTGACTCCTACAGCCCCAGATCTGGGACATTGAGGAGGGACCCTCAGCCAAGTGTGGAGGTGCCCCAGGGAGTAGTGCCCCAATCTAGCACCAACCCCCACGGACATTCCTCATCAGTGCCACTTGAAGGTGCCACCATGTCTGGCCAGCCCAGAAGAAGCTAGAGGCACTGTCCTGAGTTCTCACCCAGGACAGGAGGGGGAAGCCCGAGCCCACCCCTGGGCGCCTCTCCTGCACCAGGCCCCAAGGCAGCAGCCCCGTGGGTGGGTCGTAGGTCCAGAGCTCCCGGCGGCCCTGCGGGGAGCGGGAGGGCGGAGCCGCGGCTGCCCGGGCACCTTCCCTGGGCTTCAGGCCAATTTGCAATCCTTGCACCAAAAGCCCCTGCCCTGATTGGCTCCTGGGCCAGTGGCCTTTGCCCTTTCCTGCGTGGGCCAGTATAACAGAGCCCACTGGGCTCTGGCCTACGGGGCTCTCCCGAGCTGGCCGCGGTCACCTCTCCCTGCCTGACGCAGGGGGCTTCTTGGCGGGCCGCGGCTCCCACGGCCAGAGCGCAGAGGGCCTCCAGGCGGAGGGAGCCCGCGGCAGAGGGACGCTGTGCCAGGGGAGGGGCTGCCAGCATCCCAGGGCCTGCAGGGTGCGCCCGCTCCCAGCCCGGGGACCCCCACCCAGCCCATGGCCTGCGAGACTCGGGCTGGTGGGGACGCGGTGCTGCGCCGCCTCCTGAGACTGCACCGCACCGAGATCGCCGTGGCCGTGGACAGCGCCTTCCCGCTGCTGCATGCGCTGGCGGACCACGACGTGGTCCCTGAGGACAAGTTCCAGGTGCGCCCTTGGCACCCAGGGGCCGCCCACGCCCCGCCCACACACCCGCGGAGGACCCCAGGACTAGAGCCCGGGACCCCTGCCCTCGCCCTTCCAGCCTCCCAGCCTCCCCTACCCTCTGCCCACAAGCCAGGGTATGGCCCTGAAAATGCATCCTGGTGGCCCTCCCCCAGCACCTCTGGACCACCAATACTCAAGCCCTCCCCATGTCCCGACCACAAGCCAGGTGGGACCCGGCCACCAGCCCTCCCTCCACCTCACCCAGGAGCCAGGGGAGGCTCCCAGAACCAGTGCAGGTGCCCCTGCCCCTCACCCTCCATGCCCGTGCACCCACAGTCCCCAGGAGCCAGGGGAGGCTCCCAGAACCAGTGCAGGTGCCCCTGCCCCTCACCCTCCATGCCCGTGCACCCACAGTCCCCAGGAGGCAGGGAGGGGCCCAGAGGAGCCAGGCCTCCTGCAGCCCCCTCCACTGCTCAGACCCCCCCCCCCCCGCGTCGCTGCAGGAGACCCTGCGTCTGAAGGAGAAGGAGGGCTGTCCCCAGGCCTTCCACGCCCTCCTGTCCTGGCTCCTCACCCAGGACACTGCGGCCATCCTGGCCTTCTGGAGGGTTCTCTTCAAGGACTACAACCTGGAACGCTACGGTGGACTGCGGCCCGTCCTGGACAGCTTCCCCAAAGGTGTGCCCGGCTCTGGGCTGGGCTCCGGGCTGGGCTCCGCCTTGGAGGGGGATTGGGGCAGCCGGCGGGTGGGAGGTGTGTGTGGGGGTGTCTGCGGAGGCCCCTGGTGATCCCCGAGGACTCTTGGATTCTAAGAGGCAAAGGGCAGAAGAGGGTGTCCAGTCCTGCCCCCACACCAAGGAAAGGCTCTAAGCCCCTGCTCCTGCCCCGGGCTGCAGACGTGGACCTCAGCCAGCCCCGGAAGGGGAGGAAGCCTCCCACCAGCCCCAGAGGCTCAGTTCTGCCACCCAGACCCCCCACCAAGAGGAAGGCCCCCGAGGAGCCTCGAGTCACCCCATCAGCAGACCTGACCCCAAGGGGCACCTCCAGTCCAGGTACCCAGTGGGAGGAGATGGCCATGGCCAGTGTCCCCTTGGGAGTCCCACACCCCTCCCCTCTAGCTCCTGAGTGTCTGTCCCACCTGCCTGGGCAGAGAAGCAGCCTGCCCAGGCTCCGGAGGCCACTCTGGGTACTGAGAGTGGCACCCTGGACGGGTCCATCAGCCTTGCCAGGCCCAACGCTGAGTCTTAGGTGGTAAAGGGGCAGGCGGGTCTCATTTTCCTCTCTGCTGGTGAGGAGACCAGAGCCCAGTACCGTGAAGGGGCCCACAGGGAGGCAGGGCCAGCACCTGGCTCCACCTGGTGCGCTCCTGCCCGGCCGCCGGCACTGCCCTGCCCACTGCCTCCAGCTGTCCTTCCAGCCTCCCACGTGAAAGCCAAGCCCAGGAAGCCAGAGGGCGGCGCGGAGCCGCAGCGCCTCCCCCTGGGGAACGGTGAGCAAGCCGGGCGGGCGCAGGGAGCCGGGCGGGGGATGATGGAGGGGCCACGCCTTGGAGGGCTGTCCTGGGAGCGGGCCAGGCTGGCCTGACTCCTCACCCCGCGGGCCACGCTGGGCAGGCGCAGACGTGGGGAGGGGGGTCGCTGGGGTTTCAGCGTGACCTCGCAGGGACTCCACTGCCCTGCAGGGAGCCTCCTTCAGCCCGCCTCTGCCCTCCGGAGACCCCTGGAGGCTCAGACGCGGGTGTGAGGAAGACCGCCTGGCTCCTCACGGGGCGCAGCCTGGACTGTCCCATTGCCCAGGGCACCTGCCCACAGACACCCTGTGCTCAGTGCTGCCCGGGGGACGGGTTCAGGAACTGGCTTTCCAGTTGACAGCCCCATTGGGTGGTCCCTTCCCCAGGAATTCAGGCCATGTCTGCTTCAGTCCAGAGAACTGTGGCTGTGTCCTCTGGGGACATCCCGGGAGCCCGCGGGGCCGTGGAGGGGATCCTCATCCAGCAGGTGTTTGGGTCAGGTAGATGCACGGGGTTGGAGGGGGTGGTTGGAGCCCCCAGGCCTCAGGATGGAATGAGGACCCCTCCCCTCTGCTCCCTGGTCGTCGAGAGCAGGCCGGCTTCAGTGGAGGCAGCCAGCTCTCCAGCCAGTGGCCCAGGCCACCCCCAGCACAGGATGCCCGTTGCCCCAGGTCACCTCCTCTCCACAGATGGGTCCTGCTGGGACGCAGGTCACACCCTTAGTTAGTCCTACCTGCACTTGTGGGCACCGCACTCCACCGGGGACAGCTGCAGCCTCGTGTCCTGCTGCCCCTGCACCATCTCTGCTCCGGTGTCGCCTGTGAGGAGGTGTCCAGTCCCCTCACACCCTGGCCAGGCCCCTCTCCTGCGCCCCGTGAAGCTAGCGAATGACCGACCTCCCGGCGGCCAGTTGCTGGCTGTGGAGAGCCACTGTGTCATCTGACCAGGACACAGCGGGCCTGCTGGTGGCCGTCCACTCCACAATCCCTGCTCTGGTGTCCCTCCTGTGCCCCCGTCTGGGCTGCTTGTGCCCTTGCTCCGGGGCTGTGGTGGCCTCGCCCCAGGCCTTGCCTGGCTCTCCTGGCCTCTCCTGTGTCTCTGTATAAGGACACCAGTCATTGGATTTAGGGCCCAGGTGACCTCATCTTAATCAATCACCAGTCCTTGCCTGGCATGGGGAGGGGTGGCAGAGGGGCAGCAAGGCACAGCTCAGGCAGCCTGTCTCCGCCACCCCCCACCGGGACGGCCGGGGCTGTGGGGCTGGGAGCCAGGACAGCTGGCCTCTCTCCCAGGGGGCGCCAAGAAGTGCATCCAGGTTGGGGGGGAGTTCTACACTCCCAGCAAGCTGGAAGACCCCGGCGCTGGTGGGAAGAGCAAGACGCGCAGTGGTGGTGGCCTGAAGCCTCTGGTCCGAGCCAAGGGAGCCCAGGGTGCTGCCCCAGTAAGCACTGCCCGGCCCGCCTGTGGAAGGCTGGGCCCCGGGGAGGCTGGGGTGGGACTCTGCCCCCCACCTGGCAACAGTGCTTGGGCCTGGGGCACTGCTGGGCGCTGGGGGCTGCTGTCAAGAGGCACCCGGTGCCAGCGCCACCAGTGCCCCCCACTGCCCAGGGTCCTCCACTGTGGCCCTGGTCTCCCTGCAGGGTGGAGGTGGGCAGAGGACAAGCCAGCAGGACAGGGCCCCGGTCCTCCCAGCCCTCCCGGGTGAGCCCCAGCTGCACCAGGTAACGCCCTGGCCTGCGAGACACCTCCCCCCGGCCCCAGGCAGGCCCCTGCGGCCTTGCGCTTGTCCTGGGCACTCGGGCCTAAGCGCAGAGGCCAGAGCTCCTGCCAGGCCCCACCTCCCTGGCTCCCTGTTTTCTGTAATGCACAAGTTTCAAGTGAGTCGGAGACTGAGACCCCTGGGCTTTAAACCAGTGTTGTCCAGGCCGTGCCAGCTTCTCTCAGCCATGTGGGGGGCGGGGCTGCTACAGCCGAGCTGGAGGGTCCCTGGATGTCCAGCGGTCCCTGGCTCCCAGCTGCCTCTTGGAGAGGGGGACAGGAGTGGCCAGTGGCTGCCATCCTCGGTTACAATCCCAGCACTTGATTCCAGGTGCTCTGCTGGCCTCGGGCACCCAGGGTGGACAGTCCTGTCCTGCCCTGCAGCGTGCCCTGGCTGTCTCACGCCCAGGAAATATTGCCATGAGTGTGAAGGTCACTGCAGGGCCAGCCTGGCAGCCTGGGCTCCTGCAGGACGTGCTGGCCAGGCCCCTGGCTGTAGGGTGCACACTACCCAAGCAGAGGCCCAGGGAGGGTGGAGGCCCAGGGCAGGAACAGCAGGTGCCTGGGGCTGATAGGAGGCTCCTTGGGGCCCATCTTGCCTGGTGGGGAGGGGCTGCCTGAGGGCGGGGTGCAGGCCAGGGGGCCGCCAGAAACCCAGAACCCAGGGGGCCACGAGGGAAAGGGCTTCTTCCAGGAGGGATGGCCCGGCAGGCCTGTGTCGGGGATAGAGCCTACAGGTGGACAGGCTGTGGGCCAGCAGGAGGGCTGGGGGGTCTTGGGAGTCGAGGTCCCAGCAGTGAGCCCCAGGGGAGGTGTCTGGGAAGCGTGCCTCGCACCCAGGGCCGGCCTGGCTCACTCTCGCCTGCACTAGAAGAACGAGGACGAGTGTGCCGTGTGCCGGGACGGCGGGGAGCTTCTCTGCTGTGACGGCTGCCCCCGGGCCTTCCACCTGGCCTGCCTGTCCCCACCCCTGCGGGAGATACCCAGGTGAGCAGCACCGCCTGACGTCACCTGTGCCAGGCCACCCCACTCACGGAGGCTGCCGTCCACTGACCCTGAGGGAGAACACCCAGAAGGCTCCACCCACAGAGCGGGCACGCAGCCCTCCTGGTGGGCCTTCCTTCAGGGACTGGCTGTGGGTGGGGCCTGGGTTCTCCCGCCAGGTCACCTGCCTCCTGGCCTGGCCACATGGTTCACCCAGGTCAGCGGGCCTCCTGAGGGCAGCAATGCCCCAAGCACAGAGGCCCAAGACAGCGCCACCCCCTGCTGTGGACACTGCTCTCACCCACACACCTGCTTGCCCTGACTCCCACAGTCACCCTGCCAGTGCCGGACCCCTCTGTCATCCCGTCTTGCCCCAGGCCCCCAGCCCAGACCCTCAGGGGCATCCGCCCCCTTCTTAGGCACCCCAAAGTCCTGCTCCCAGGTGGGACTGGGGAACATGGAAGCCACAGAGCCACAGTCCCCAAGGGCTGTGGGGTGTCACTGGCCATGCCAGGAGACCCTGTCCTTGGTGGGGCGTGAAGCCTTCTCAGTCCATGTCTGGGGTCCCTGCAGCCCACTGGGCACAGCAGTCTGTGGGGGGTGGCAGATGGAATCCAGACCAAGCTCTGCCCAGGCTCTGCCTGCGCTCCCTGCCGGACCTCGTCTCTGAGCCTCCGTCCCTGAGAGGAAGGTCCAGCAGGCCTCCCTCCGCCCTCTGATGCTCGCATTCCTTCCTCTCCCCTTCGCCCCTGGCCATCGCCCGTTCCTGGGCTCCATTCCCTGTGGAAATGTGGGTGGTCCAGCTGAGGGGCCACCAGCCGAGCACCTGGCCACAGACAGGCACAGACCTGTGTGCAGGATACTGGGCATGGGAAACTGGGGGTCCACCAGAGAAGCACTTGTAGGCCACTGGGCATGCTGGCCAGGGCCACCCACCAGGGCCCACATCCCACATCCTGGGCTCTCCTGCTCATGGGCACCTGCTCCTGCTCCACTTCCCCACCTGCAAAAGGAAACGGTGCCGTGCGCAGTGGCCAGGCCCTGGCCTGTGGATCTGGGGGTCCACCTATAGCCCTGCTCTGTCCTCATGCTTCTGTCTGGTCACCACACGAGCAGCGGCCCCTGGAGGTGCTCCTGCTGCCTCCAGGGCAGAGTCCAGCAGGGCCGGCCCCAGGCCGAGGAGCACCGGCCTCCAGAGCCACCCGCAGAGCCCACGGTATGCCCAGGCCCTCCCCAGACTGGGTGACCCCTTCCCGTGTCCTGCCCCTCTGGGTCCTACCTCCTGGCCACTCCTGGGTTGGGCCTGCCCCAGGGTCAAACTGCACCCATCCCCTGCCTCATCAGTCCGGCTCTACAGTCGGCACTTCCCACGAAGGTCCTGCAGGGTCACAGGGCTACCTCCCTCTGCTCTGACTGGGGGCCTCACTCCGTCCCCCTGACACCCTTGGGGCTTCACTGTGACCACTGAGAACACTCTCCAAGTGTTTGGAGCCTTCTGTGGCAGCAGAGCCCTGAGGCTGTGACCATGCCCTGTGCATGCCCAGTGCTCTCAGATGGGGAAAGGGCCAAGACCTTGCTGAGGGCCACAGAGCCTGGACTTGCACCCGGGCCTCGACATCCCAGAGCCCAGTATGGGATTCTTCCCACCACATCACCCTCTCCAGCGCCACGTTCCAAGGCCCCTCTGGTCACTGACTCCCAGGTGGTGCTGAGCAGTGTCTTGCAGCCCCTTGGACGGCTGACTCTTGGGTTCCAGGTCCCCCTGGGACTGAGGCCAGCAGGAGAGGAGGTGAGAGGCCTGCCCAGGGAGCCACCCGCTGCTGTGGACGCCGCTCTCACCCACACACGCCTGCTTGTCCCGACTCCCACAGTCACCCTGCCAGTGCGGGACCCCTCTGCCCTGTGCCCCTCGCTGACGAGTGCCAGCCCTGAGGGGCAGCAGGTGAGCGAGGGGCAGCACTGTGTCAGGGCTCTGCCTCGGGGCACTTGGGACCTTCAGGGCAGCTGGATGAACCTGAACTAGGAGGGATGATGAGGCTGGCAGTGAAGCCACGCCTCCACACCTGGAGACTGCAGTAGGCATTGGAGGGCGGCCAGGGCTCGGGAGGCCTCTGCCTGGAGGACCTGAGGGCCGAGGGGAGGGATGGAGGAGGCTGCCGGGAGACACAGGCCTCCGGGCTGTGGCAAGAGGGGCGCGGGGGCGCAGAGCTGGGGTTGGCTCCAGGATGGCTTTCAGCAGGGGCGACACATTCTCTGCTTCCAAACACCCACCCCCAACTCGGGAACCGGGCATCACCACCGCCCTCCCTGGGGAGGCCGGACAGTGAGGACGGGAACCTCAGAGGCTCCTCCCCGCCCCGCGCCCCCCAGGGGCTCTGGACCGGCTCACAAGGCTGGTGTCCGCAGGGTGCAGCCCGAGGGTGCTGGGGTCGTCCCTGCGCTCCCGGGACCTGGGACCCGCGAACTCACTAGCTCCAGTTGCCACGCGGGGCGCCCGGCCCCGGCCCGGGGACTGACGTGCCGGCTGGCCCGGGGCTGGTCCCGGGGCAGGGCGCGAGGGCCCGGGCTCCCATCACCCCGCGCTACCGCCCCTGTGCAGGGTCCCGCGCTCGGCGCGCGGTGCGGAGTGTGCGGGGACGGGACGGATGCCCTGCGGTGCGCGCACTGCGCCGCCGCCTTCCACTGGCGCTGCCATTTCCCGGCAGGAGCCGCCGGGCCGGGGTGAGTGGTGCGGCGGCCGGACGCGAGGGTTGGGAGCTAGGGCCGGTGTCCCCACCGCAGAGGGCGCTCGGACCCCACCCAAGCCTCTCCGCCCCTCCGCCAGGACCGGCCTGCGCTGCAAATCCTGCTCCGGAGACCCGGGCCCCGTCCCCGGGGAGGGAGCGCCCGCCCCCAGCCCCGCGCGCCCGGCCCCTGGGCTGGCCAAGGTCAGTGCAGTAGCGGGTGCAGGTGGGACCTGCGGGTGGGGAGCGCAGCTCAGCGGGACGCCGCGCCCACTGGCCGAGTGTCCGTTGTTGTCATAAACTATTTCCCCACGAACCGGCTCTCGTGATAATTTAAATCCACTTAAAAAGGAAACGTCCTAAGTAACAGCAAGTTTGAAGTCCTGGATGCAGAGCTCGCCCCTGGGTCTGCGAGTCCCTGGTCCCTGGGACTGCCCAGGGCACGCAGGGGTGAAGGGACAGAGGGAGGAGGCCGCGGGCTGGGGCTGGAACATGCTGCGACCCAGTGCTGACCCCGGTCCTCCACGGAGTTAGGACGCGGGCCTTTTGCGGCTGGGGCGCTCAGAGGGCACAGTGACCGAGGTCCCAGCCAGCAGCTCTGTCTTCCTGTCCCCATGCCCCTTTGATGTCAGATGAGATGCCAGACGCACCAGGTGTCCTACACGGGAGCCTGCAGTGCTTCTGCCTCTGGCCAGGCTCCTGGGGCATCAGAGCAGGAGCCAGTGGCCTGCGGCAGCCCCTTGCTTATTTTCAAGTTTCTCCTGTCCCACGTGTGGGCACTGTTGTATCCAGAGGCCCCACAGAAGAAAGCCCCAGCAGCTCACAGAGGAGGGACAGCTCCTGTGCCCTGCAGCAACGTCCAGGCCTGTGTGGGCCAAGGCCTGGGGGCCTGTGGCTCCTCTGCCTCCCCACCAGGACCCTCCAAACTCCTGTGCAGAGGCCCTGGCTCCCTGGTCCCTCCCACCAGGGGAAATGCAGCACCAGCGGGCCCCATGCAGACCCCAGGGTTGCTCCAGCTCACCCCCCAGAGCCAGCCCCACCTCTCTGGGGCCTGTATCTACCAGACCAGGCCACACTGTGTGGAAGAGCTGAGATTCAGCAACTTTGAGCTACAAACCCAGCAATTTCAAGTGATTCAGCATCATGCGGCCTCTCTCCTGCCTCACCCACAGCCTGGGGATGGCTGGGCCTCACCCCCACGGCCCCGGCATGCTTGTAGGGAGTGACCGGCTGGCGCCAGAACCCCCTTCTCCTCTCTGGGCCTTGGGTCTCCAGCCACAGCGCAGTCCTCCTGGCCAGTTTTCAAAGCCCGGAAGGCCCGTGGAACCCTTGGGGCAGGCGGCCCTCAGCGCACTCTGCCCACCCAAGGGTTCAGCATGAGAATCTGCTCTTGTGCCCACCTGGGGCAGCGCCCCGTGGCCCCCTGGCTGCCCCCTCTCTGAGGAAGCCAGTTTCTGTGTCCCAGCAAGGCTGCAGGGTGGGCTGACTCTTCCACCTCTCGGGTTCCAGGTGGGAGTCGACTCTGCAGGTCAGGAGCCGGTTCTGCACAGGGAAGACCTGGAGTCCCTGCTGAGTGAGGTAATGGTCACCTGGCCTGGGGCCTGTCCACTGCTCCTCCACTGCCCCCACATCAGCCAGTCCTCGGTCGCCCTGTGGGCAGTAGGAGCACTGCAGGCCGCAGGGCTCCCAAGAGTGGAAATCAGGGTGGTCCCTGCCCTGCAGCTGCTCCTCCAGGAGGGCGCTGGCCCTGCCATGCCCACACGGGAGTTCCAGGGCTGCTGCCCCAGGACGAGCCCCTCCCACTTCCAGCAGGTCCCCCAGGTCATCAGAGCCAGAGCCCCAGAGGCCCACGGGCTCTCAGCACCCACTCCTGGTTCTCGAGCCCACCCTGTTCCCAGAGCCATGGGGTGGGGCTGGACCCAGGGCCTCCGTCCCTCTCTCGCGTGCCCCCCCTTGCCCTCCCCCCTCAGTCCGCTACTTCCTGGGAGGAACAGGTGGGTTCCTGGGAGGAAGGTTCCTGGGAGGAACAGGCAGGTTCCTGGGAGGAAGGTTCCTGGGAGGAAGGTTCCTGGAGGAAGGTTCCGGGAGGGAGGTTCCTGGAGGAAGTTTCCTGGGAGGAACAGGCGGGTTCCTGGGAGGAAGGTTCCTGGAGGAAGGTTCCTGGGAGGAAGGTTCCTGGAGGAAGGTTCCTGGGAGGAAGGTTCCTGGAGGAAGGTTCCTGGGAGGAAGGTTCCTGGAGGAAGGTTCCTGGGAGGAACAGGCGGGTTCCCGGGAGGAAGGTTCCTGGGAGGAACAGGCGGGTTCCTGGGAGGAAGGTTCCTGGGAGGAACAGGCAGGTTCCTGGAAGGAAGGTTCCTGGAGGAAGGTTCCTGGGAGGAAGGTTCCTGGAGGAAGGTTCCTGGGAGGAACAGGCAGGTCCCTGGGAGGAAGGTTCCTGGAGGAAGGTTCCTGGGAGGAAGGTTCCTGGGAGGGAGGTTCCTGGAGGAAGATTCCTGGGAGGAAGGTTCCTGGAGGAAGGTTCCTGGAGGAAGGTTCCTGGGAGGAAGGTTCCTGGAGGAAGGTTCCTGGGAGGAACAGGCGGGTTCCTGGGAGGAAGGTTCCTGGGAGGAACAGGCGGGTTCCTGGGAGGAAGGTTCCTGGGAGGAACAGGCAGGTTCCTGGAAGGAAGGTTCCTGGAGGAAGGTTCCTGGAGGAAGGTTCCTGGGAGGGAGGTTCCTGGAGGAAGGTTCCTGGGAGGGAGGTTCCTGGAGGAAGGTTCCTGGGAGGAAGGTTCCTGGAAGGAAGGTTCCTGGAGGAAGGTTCCTGGAGGAAGGTTCCTGGAGGAAGGTTCCTGGGAGGGAGGTTCCTGGAGGAAGGTTCCTGGGAGGGAGGTTCCTGGAGGAAGGTTCCTGGAGGAAGGTTCCTGGAGGCGCCCTGCTGTCTTACAGGAGGACGAGCTCCTCCAGTCACTCCCACGCCACGAGTGGCCCACGTGTGCTCCTCAGTGTCCAGCCTCGTCCTTGAGGTTCCCACCCACCCACTGCCCTGTGTGGAGGGTCATGTGCAGGCAGACCCTAACACTGCAGCTGTCTAGAGACTTCAGGTCCTGAGAGGGACGGCGACTCAGGCCCCGATGAGGGGTGTCGTAGTTCTGGGGGGCAGATATTTGGAGAATAGAGGGCCTCCCCAGACTCCCCAGTCCTGTTGGAGCCTCAGACCCCTGAGCAGAATGAGGAGGGACTGGCCCTGCCTCGCCACAGGGAAGAGGCCACCCGAGAGGCAGAACGGCCGTGGCGGCCCTGCCCTGAGCTCAGCGAGGAGCGTGGACAAGGCGCCTCCTCCCGCTGGCCGTGGCCCTGCCTGCCCTTGGACTAGAGGGTCAGCAGATCAGGACTCGGGGTGTGGGCGGGGCGGGCTCCCTGAGGACCCACCAGGGCCCTGCTGTCTTGCAGCATTCTTTCGACGGCATCCTGCAGTGGGCTATACAGAGCATGTCCTGCCCGCTGGCCGAGGCACCCCCGTTCTCCTCCTGACCCAGGGCCCAGGACCCTGTGCCCACGTGGTGGATGATGCTGAGCCTGCACTCGCCCCGGGGCTCTTCTCAGAGGACAGAGGGGCACATGTGCAGGCCGGGCTGAGGCCGAGAAGAACTGGAGAGTTCCAAGGGATGGCCATGCTGGTCTTTGGGGACACAAGGCCATCACGAGTCCTGAAATTAAAGCCACTTCTATAGGCTTAGAGGAGCTGCGCTGGCCTTTGCTTGCGGGTGTGGATTCCCGCTTGCTCCTAAAGCGCGGGCGGGTGGCTGGAAAGCCCCAGCAGCTCACAGAGGAGGGGACAGCGCCTGTGCCCTGCAGCAACATCCAGGCCTGTGTGGCCCCAAGGCCTGGGGGCCCGGTGGCACCTCTGCCTGCCCCCCAGGACCCTCCCGGTGCCCCATGCCTCCTTCCCAAACTCCATGGCCGAGCTCAGAGCAGCCCAGGTGGTTGCGAGCTTCTCTCTGCGCCGGGTCCTCCCTCGGTCTCCGTGTGGGGCTTGTGGTCCTTGAGGCTCAGCCCAGCCTCGCTCGCTCGCTCGCTCGTGCGCGAGGCCTGTGTGCACACCTTCCACCTGCAGAACACTTCCCAGGCCTTAGGGGCCCCGGGGGATTCCAGTGAGGGCAGTGACCTCACGTAGGGTGGCGCTGTGAAGCACAGGCCAGGGCAGGGGCCGGCAGGGGCAGGGTGCTCTGGGATCTGGGCGGGAGCTCCCTGGAGGGAGAGGAGCTGGGGATGGTCTGGGCAGGTCTGGGCACAGCCAGGAGAGGGCCTGCCCTGCTGGACAGCAGGGTCTGTCTGCAGGACAGACAGGAGATCAGGGGTTGGGCACGGCCGGCCACGGTGGGGGCGGGGGCAGCGGGCAGTGCCGCACCTTATTTCATCACGTGCCTGCCACAGCGCCGCCCTGACTTCTGTCCCAGTGCTGACTTTCCTGCTGGGAGTGCAGCTTGGGACAGGACCTCGCCCAGGTGCTGGCCACATCCCAAGGTGGAGGAGATGGCAGGCCCTGGTGGCGCCCCCACCTGCAGACCCCGTGGCAGAGTGCCCAGACAGGGAGCGGAGACCCTGGGAGGGCAGGAGGGCCTCGCCGTGCGGGTACAGACCTGGGGCACGTGTCTGGGAGGGCAGGAGGGCCTCGCCGTGCGGGTACAGACCTGGGCACGCTCCTGACGTGCGGCACGTGGCTTGTGTCCTGTGCCTGCCCTGGAAGGGCTCAGGAAGGAGCCGCAGCAGAGGTGACAGCAAGGACACAGTTCCTGGCCTCAGGCCACCACCCCCAGGGGCCACCACTTTTCACAAGCATCAGGGGCGAAATGGAGGGGGCCAAGGGGTAGGTGGGGAGCTGCCCAGACCGCTGGACACCAGGGCAGTCCTGTCCACGGGCGTCCACACAACCCTCCCTGCCCTCTCCTCCGCCCGTTCCCGCCTCCTCTCAGCACAGGGCAGTCTGGCTCCACTGGGCTCACTTGGGGGTCCTGGGAACACTGGAGACCGGGCTTCCCCCAGTTCCTCTGCAGGCAGGGCCAGGGCGGGCCTCCCCAGGCTCCCCTCGCCGGGCCGCTGGGTCCCCAGCACCTGCGCTGTTTCCTCCACGCAGCCTGCGGCTCCAGGGGCCAGCCGAGGCCCACCGCGCTGAGCCCGGCCGCACGCGGGCTCCCCGGCCAGCACAGCTCAGTTCTGTCAGAAACCACAAGACTCCTGCTCCGGGCTGTGCGTGGAGGGAGGCGCAGGACGGGCCCTGGAGATACGGGGCCCAGGAGGCTGGGGGGGGCCTCTCACGGACGTCGCTGCCCTTGGAAGTCCCCCGCTGCTGGTGGCAGGTGGACCTCATTTCCTCTCTGTGTCATTTTCCACTTTAAGAAGAAACAAAAATTGGCAAGCCTTCTGGGGGTAGCCCAGCCTGACATCTGCAAGGCCCTGGGTTTCATCCAGGGCACTGCAAAAAAAAGAAAAAGAGGAAGAGACAGAGGCCCCCAGCCCCGCCCGCCTGCCTCTAGGGCAGGCCCGGCCCCGCTGGCCGTCCAGGCTGCAGTCCTCCAGGTGTTCGCGTCCGCTTGTCCCCTGCCTGTCCCTGGGGGTCGTCCCCTTGTCCTGCCTGTCCCTGGGGGTCGTCCCCTTGTCCTGCCTGTCCCTGGGGGTCGTCCTCTCATCTGGTGCCACCCAGTGCCCAGAAGGAGTCTGCCCACCACAGCCCACGTCTGCGGACTGAGCCAGGAGCAGGGGCAGACGTGATGGAACCAGCTGGGACCCGCAGGCTGCTCCAGCCCCGGAGCCACCACGGATCCGGCCCGAGGCCCACTGTGTCGGGAGCCCCAGGGCCGCAGCTCGGGGCCTCGAGCCCCAGACACCTGTCCCTCTCAGTTCTGGAGGTGGGGGGGCGGAAATCAAGGTGGGGGAGGTGGCCTCTCTTCCTTGGCTTGCAGATGGCATTGTCCCCTGTGTCCCCACAGGGTCATCCTCTCTGTCCTGGTCTCCTCTTAAAAGGCCTCAGATTGGATTAGGGCCCACCATGGTGACTTCACTTTATCTTAATCACGCCTTCGAAGACCCTGTCTCCAAATAGTGGCATTCTGAGGGACCGTGGCGAGGCCTCAACACATGGCTTTGGGGACTCTCTCAGACCACACCTGAGTCAGCCTCTTGTGAGTTCTTGACTTGGCCTTGATCTTGGGCTCTGTCCCTGGCACCGAAGTCCAGTTTTAGCAAGAGCTCTGCACAGTCAGGTGGGGTCCGTCACCTGGAGTTTGATCACCCCGCCTGCCGATCAGATGCCCCTCTCACCCTGGAGGCCCGGCAACCCAGCCTGCCTTCACAAGGGTCTGTCAGTGAGCGTGGTCAGAATCGCAACCCTGCTGGGCACAGTGGTACACGCCTGTAATCCCAGCACTTGGGAGGCTGAGGCAGGAGGATCGCGAGTTCAAAGCCAGCCTCAGCAATGGCGAGGCACTTAGCAACTCAGTGAGACCCTGTCTCTAATAAAATACAAAAAAGGGCTGGGGATGTGGCCCAGTGGTCGAGTGCCCCTGAGTTCAATCCCAGTACCAAAAACAAAACAAAACAAAACAAAAAAACAGAATCCCGTCCCTGCTGTCTGTGCTGAGCAAGTTCCCGTCGCCAGCCCACCTGCTCCTTGGCTGTAAGTCCTTGCTGGTCCTTGCGTGTTTGCCTGAGTGCCACCTCTTGCCCTGCTGCAGTAGTCCTTGGGGTTGGGCAGCTTTTCATCACTGTGAAAAAATGCCTGATAAGCCGGGCGCGGTGGCGCACGCCTGTAATCCCAGCACTTTGGGAGGCTGAGGCAGGAGGATCGCAAGTTCAAATCCAGCCCCAGCAATGGCGAGGCACTTAGTAACTCAGTGAGACCCTGTCTCTAATAAAATCCAAAAAAGGGCTGGGGATGTGGCCCAGGGGTCGAGTGCCCCTGAGTTCAATCCCTGGTACCAAAAAAAAAAAAAAAAAAAAAAAGCCTGATAAAAGCAACTTAGAAAAGGAAAGACCTGATTTGGGTCATGGTTTCAGTTCATGGCTGGCTGGCGCGTAGCTTTGAGGTGAGGCAGACATCATGGTGGACGGTGCAGAGGAAGCAGCTCCGCTCACTGTGGCCGCAGGGGTTGCTGGGGAGGGGGGGAGAGCCTAGAACACCTCCAGGTCTCGCCTCTGGTGACTCCACAGGCCCTCCACACAGTTTCCACCCCCCTCCCCATAACGCCGTCAAGTTAGGATTCGTCAGTGGATTACTCCACTGAGGAGGTCGGAGCCCTCGTGACCCACACTTCCCAAGAGCCTCCTCTGCACGCTGCTGCCATGGGGACCAGCCTCAACACACGGGCCTTTGGGGAGGCCCCACACCCAAACCATGGCATCCCTCTAGGATAAAGTCCACGGGCCCTGTGCTTGGGCGTGGCTTCATGCTCAGCTGGCATGGCCTGGATATGTCAATAATCTATGAGCAATTATTTTTTATGTTTTTAAAATATTTTATTAGTTGTAGATGGACACATTTCTTTTTTGTTTATTTTTTCTTTATTTTTTGGTACGGGGGATTGAACTCAGGGGCACTTGACCACTGGGCCACATCCCCAGCCCTTTTTTTTTTTTTTTTTTGTATTTTATTTAGAGACAGGGTCTCACTGAGTTGCTAAGTGCCTCGCCATTGCTGAGGCTGGCTTTGAACTTGCCATCCTCCTGCCTCAGCCTCCCAAGTGCTGGGATTACAGGCGTGCGCCACCGCGCCCGGCTGGACACATATCTTTATATATTTACTTTTATGTGGTGCTGAGAATCTGACTCAGGCCTCACACAAGCAAGGCAGGCTCTCTACCCCGAGCCCCAGCCCCAGCCCTCTACGAGCAGTTGTTAGTCCTGCCCAAGACACCGCGTGGGGCCGCCAGGTGCTGGGTTTGGAGAACCTGGTGGAGGTCAGCAAGCCCCTCGGGCTCAGGGAAGCTCAGCTTTTCCCAGGGGTCATGAGACTCAAGATGGCAAAGCAGGGCTGGACCTCTCGGCTGAGCGGCTGGCTGGATTGAGAGTACACCTGCCGGCCCCACCCCGTGACTGAGCCCCCCAGTCCCCAGTCTGTTAGCCGGGGTGCTCAGGGATATTTTGAAGAGGCCTCGCCAGGTCTGCAGGTCCCCAGCGGTCCTTCTGTGGGTCTCCTGCACCCTGCTCTGAGCTGCAGGGTGGGCAGAGCCACTGGCCCAGGGGAGGTGGCCCAGGTGAAGGTCACCCTTGGCCTACCCCAGGAGGTCGCCCACAGAGGCTGCCCATTCTCAGGGCCCTGCCTGGGTGGGCGCCTCCCAGGCCCCTCCACCCTCCATAGTGTTCTCGCTGGCTTGCTGTGGCGTCCTGCGGGACCTTGGAGGGCACCGAGCCTCTTGTCTCGCTCTGCTTATGCACAGACCCGACATTCTCCAGAGCCAGAAGGAAAGACAGCCAAGAGCAAACAACAAAACCCAACAGTGGAATCTGCGGGCTTCCCCATGTTGCGGGGGAAGGGCAAAATCCCGAGGCCACTCACAGCCACGTCCAGCTCCTGCCACCTCAGCAGAGCCTGCCCTGCCCGACTCGGCATCAAAGGGCTTGTGTTTCAAGTGTCCTGACCAGACCACGAGCCAGGAGTGTGAGCGCAGGCCATCCTGGACTCCCCGGAGAGGGGCGCTCCTTGTGGATGACCAGCTGGTACACAGGACGTGCTCCAGACGGAGGCCCCACCTGGGTCAGAAGGCCCGCGGTGCCCAGAGGGCACTGGGAGAGAGACCCACCACACATTCTGAAAAGATGGTTCTGCCACTTTTTGGTTTTTTGGTACTGGGGATTGTACCCAGGAGCCCTGAACCACTGAGTCACATCCCCACCCCTCTGTATTTTTTATTTGGAGACAGGGTCTCTCTAAGTTGCTTAGGGCCTTGCTAAATTGCAGAGGCTAGCCTTGAACTTGGAATCCTCCTGCCCCAGCCTCCTGAGCTGCTGGGGTTGTGTGCACCCGGAGGCTCTTCCTCTTTGGGAAAGGGACATCAGGCTGTGTGCCCAAGACAAGCCTGGGGGTGGCTGCAAGCTGTCACCAGCAAGGCTGCAAGCCAGGGGAGGAAGGCGAGCCCGCGCCACTCTGCAGGCACAGGAAGCCCAACTGGGCGGTCTGTAAGAGTGTGATCAAGCATCAGGGTGGAGTAACACAGGGTCTTTAAAAAGTGCTCCCCCAGGTTGCTGCTGACCACCCCCCCGACAGGAGGAAGGGGCGTGCTGGAAGCCCCACAGGGCGGCTGTGCACCACCAGGCAGGGCCAGGTCCTCCCTGGGCAGCCGGCCTCAGGGCACCGAGATCCTGGGACTCTTCCCCACCCCAGCCTTCGTCCTGCTTCCTAACCTGAGGCTGGGAGTGGCCCAGACTCTCACCTGACGCTGGCAGACCTGAGTTGCAGAAGTGCCTTTTCCTACCTGTGCTGCTGTGCCCTGAGGACAGGTGTGGGCTCTGGCCTCCTCCTGGGAGCCCGGGGGTCCTCAGCTGCTTAGAAGCTGGGGTGCAGAGCAACAGCTCCCCAGAGAGCCCACCTGACGCCAGGGGCACAGCGCAGCCTCACGGGGGCCTCACGGGGGCCTGCGTCTGTGGGGTGGGCCTAGGGAGGTTGCTCACAGCCTCCGGAGACATGACAACTGCAGGGAGAGAGCCAAGGCAGGAACCGGAGGGGAAGCAGCTCAGCAGGAGCACAGGTGCATCAGGACAAGCCTGCCCTGGGCCCAGGGAGACAGAGAGGCCTCCCGCTCACAGCCTGGGGCAGAGCTGGAGGAAGGGGGGGTGCAGTTAGGCTACTGCTGGGACGTTGTCAGGGAGGGGTCTTTGTGGTGTCACCTGCATAAGGGACCAGGTGCTTCTAGGATTTCAGTCCCAGATAACAATTTCCTTTCTTATAATGGAGTGTCCTCTGGGCTTTAGGCCTGGCTGAGTCAGAGTGACCCTGATGTGACTCTAGTTCTAAAATGGAGGATGTGTTTCAGAGTGGCATTGCCTGTCAGAATTAATATTGTCAAAACGGCCATACTACCAAAAGCAATATACAGATTTAATGCAATTCCTATGAAGGTTCCAATGATGTTCTTCATGAAAATAGAAAAAGCAGTCATGAAATCATTTGGAAAAATAAGAGGCACAGAATAGCCAAAGCAATCCTTAGCAAGAAAAGTGAAGCAGGTGGCATCACCATACCTGACCTAAACTATACTCCAGAGCTACAGGAACAAAAACAGCATGGCACTGGCACCAAAGCAGACATGTAGACCAACGGATAGAGGACACAGGTACAGACCCACATAAACACAATCACCTGATACTAGACAATGGCGACATGAACATTCATTGGGGAGAAGAGCCTCTTCAACAAATGGTGCTGGGAAAACTGGAGATCCATATGTAGCAAAATAAAAGTAAACCCCTATCTCTCACTTGCACAGAATTCAACTCCAAGTGGATCAAGGACTTAGGAATTAGACCAGAGACCCTGCACCCACTAGAAGAGAATGTAAGCCCGCATCTCCATCATGTCAGGTTAGGTCCTAACTTCCTCAACGAGACTTGTGAAGTGCAGGAAGTAAAATCAAGAATCAGTAAATGGGATGGAATCAAACTAAAAAGCTTCACAGCAAAGGAAACAAGAGCGTGAGGAGAGAGCCTACAGAATGGGAGAGAATCTTTGGCACCTGCACCTCAGAGCATCAGTCTCCAGGATATATAAAGAACTCAAAAAACCTAACACCAGGACTGGGGTTGAAGCTCAGTGCTGCAGCGCTTACCTTGCATGTGTGAGGCACTGGGTTCGATGCTCAGCACCGCATAAAAATAAATAGATAGATAAATAAATAAATAAATAAATGAAACAATGATACTGTGTCCATCTACAACTAAAAAACAAAACAAAACAAAACAAAACACAAAAAACCAAACAACCCAATAAATAAATGGGCTAAGGAATTGAACAAGCACTTCACAGAAGAAGAAACATGAATGGTCAACACATATACGAAAAAATGTTCAACATCTCCAACAACCAGAGAAATGCAAATTAAACTACACTGAGATTCTGTCTCACTCCAGTCAGAATGGCAACAATCATGAATACAAATAACAATAAATGTTGGCGAGGATGTGGGGAAAAGGATGCACTCATACAGTGCTGGTGGGACTGCAGATTGGTGCAACCACCATGGAAAGCAGTAGGGAGATTCCTCAGAAAACTGGGAATGGAACCACCATTTGACCCAGCTATCCCACTCCTTGGTTTATACTCAAAGGACCTAAAATCAGCACACTACAGTGACGCAGCCACATCAGTGTTTATAGCAGCTCAATTCACAATAGCTAAGCTATGGAACTAACCTAGGTGTCCTTCAACAGATGAATGGATAAAGAAAATGTGGTGTATATACACAATGGAATATTACTCAGTGATAAAAAAAAAAGAAATACTATGAGTTTTGTTGGTAAATAGATGGATCTGGAGACTATTATGCTAAGAAAATAAGCCAATCCCCAAAAACCAAAGGCCGAATGTTCTCTCTGATATGTGGATGCTAACTCACAACAACAGGGGGCGGGGAAGAACAGAAGTTCAGTAAATTAGACAAAAGGGAATGAAGGGACGGGAGGTGTTACTGGAAGCTCAGTCCTTGTCCCTGATGCCAATCCAATGACAAGGACACGGTGTTGAGAAAAAGGAAAAAGAAGGGAAACACAGGGGACTCCTGTCCCATAGGCTGGGATCTGCCCATCAGCAGGAACAGGAGCCTTCTGAAGAGGTGACTCACAGGCTACACTCCCCCACTGCTCTCGGTTGGAGTTGTCATTCACTAGTTAATTTGGTTGTGGGTTTTTTTTTTTTTTTTTTTTTGTACCAGGGATTGAACTCAGGGGCACTCGACCACTGGACCACATCCCCAGCCCTTTTTTTTTTTTTTTTATTTGGAGACAGGGTCTCACTGAGTTCGCTAAGTGCCTCGCCATTGCTGAGGCTGGCTTTGAACTCTTGATCCTCCAGCCTCAGCCTCCCAAGTGCTGGGATTACAGGCGTGCGCCACCACGCCCGGCTTTCACTTGTTAATTTGGGAGAGAGTCATTTCTGAGACCTTCGGGTGGCCTTCCCAAGCCTGGGTCCCTGCGTTCCTAGGGAGGGTGTGTGCTCAGGGACAGATAACTCTGCTTAGGGTGGGGAAGTAAGGTGACCCTGTTTCCCCTGAGACTAGGGAGGAGCAGGGAGAGAGGAAGAGGAAGAAACGTCCATTTTAGAAACCAGTTGCAGCGGCAGAGCAGCAAGGGCTCAGTGAAAGCATGAAGTGGGCACTGTCACCGAGGGCACAGGAATGGCGCACAGTGGGATGAGCTGACGTAGTTTTCTGTGTACATCTGTGAACACCCCACAGTGACGCGTCACAGCCTGGGCCACAAGACTGGGATCCTAAGAAGATGCACTCCGTGTTTGTAGAAATATGTCAGAATACACTCTACTGTCACGTGTGACTAAAAATAACAAATCTTAAAAAGTGAATTCTACAAAATAACACTTAAAAAGGAAAAAACAAACAAAACAAAACAAAATGGCATTGCCTGTGACACCGTAATGAAGGAAATGGAGAGGGAAGCCGGCCACTTCCTGTATCTCTAATCTTTAGGTGGATCAAAGCAGAATGTCAAGTAAAAGAAAGTGCTTACAAATGGGCATGGTGGCGCAGGCCTGCAATCCCAGCAACTCAGGAGGCTGAGGAAGGAGGAGGGCAGACTCATCACAATAAAAAAAGAAAAGGGCTGGGGATGAGGCTCAGTGGTGAGCACTTGCCCTGCACACACCAGGCAAACAGTCCCCAGCACCTCAGCGGGTGGGAGTCACTAAATACCTAATAAATAGAAATATGCACACATCATAGCTCAGCCACTACTGCACGTAATCGTCACCCAGAGGCGACCACCCTCCCAGGGACCCCAGTGGTGTCTGGCCTGCTGCTAGTCCTGAGAAGGGCTCTGGTGCCACGTGATACTGTGGGTTCCAGGCGACAAGTCCTGCCCCGTCACATGTTGAAGCTTGAACATTAGAGAAGCAGGCCGAGGCAAGCAGAAAAGCGGGGGTTATTTTTTTAAAAAAGGGGCAAGGTAGACTTCTCCCGGGAGGGAGAAGGGCCATAGCTGGTGTCCTGGTATCCCAAGCAACAGGTGTTCTGCCCTTTTTATGAGTCCTAGCCTTCCTTTGTTCTGCCCTCTTCCCCTCATCTCTTCCCTTCCTGTGTACGAGACTGGGCCTAGGCTTAAAAAATGCTGGGTGGGCTGGCCAAAAGGTGGGGGACAGGTGGGCTGCAGGGGGCCGGGCGGGAAGGAGCAGCCCAGGACACATCAATCGACCTCACAGCTCCCTGTAGGGAGGGGCACTTCCTGGGACAGGTCACCTTGGCAACGGGGGTGGGGGGGGGGGAGCTGGGGCAGGTTCTTGATGAGGGTGGAGGAAGGGCTCCGAAGGAATTAACATTCCAGTCCTTCTGGGGACAGTCTCCAATTTCCTGGACTCTCTCATAATTGGCCTTCTTGATCCCACCTGACTCGATCCGTCTACCTATGCGGCTGCTGTCTAGCTTCACGGGGACACCTTTTCTTAGCACCGTGGGTTTGGCTGCTGTCCACCAACTCTGAAGGCCTGAGGGCCGGGGCCTGTTTGCCCTGCCCAGTGGCTTTAAGACCCCCACTCCGGCAGGGCCAGTCATCTGCCAGGAGCTCCCCACGGGCTGCCTGGTGGGCAGGAGTCCTCCAGGGTCCTGCAAACTCCACGCGGTCCCGGGACAGGCCGCTGGTCTTCTTTCAATTCCATTCTGCGGCAGCTGCTGGCGACAGGCTCAGCCAAGGGGGGGAGGGCCTCTCTGAGCCCACCTCACCGGGGCGGGGAGATGGTGGCCACCCCAAAGAATCTGAAAGGTGCAGTCGGAAACCACACTCTCGGCCAGCCCGGTCCGGTCAAGTGGAGCCCCAGAATCAGGCTGGGCAGAGAAGCATTTGGGCCCCACTCGGGTCCACTCCACGCAGCCCAGCGTCCTAGGACCCCGAAGGCGCTGCGGCGGGTATTGGGCACCGGGGCAGCGACGCAGCAGCGCTCAGGACCGGCCCGGCGTTGGGAACAGGCCGCCCCTCGGGCCATGGGGCACTCCCCCAGCTGTGGCGTGGCCAGGCACCGAGTGGGCACCGGGGCAGCCACGCAGCAGCTCAGGACCGGCCCGGGTTGGGAACAGGCCGCCCCTCGGGCCATGGGGCACTCCCCCAGCTGTGGCGTGGCCAGGCACCGAGTGGCGCAGGGCACCCCAGGGACTCCGGGACCCGACAGGCACTTCCCGAGAGCGGCGCTCGGTCCTGCGCCGCCGGCTCCCGTCGCCCCACCTGCAGTCACTGGGCCGCCAGGCGATCTGGCCCGCCTTGTCCCCGCGCCTGTCACTCAGACGTGGCGCTGGGGCGGGGCCGGCGGGCCGGGGCGGGCACTTGGCGCGGGGCGGGCCACAGCGACCGGGCACGCAGAGCCGGGCGGGAGCGGAGCGCGGGCCCTGGGTCTCGGCCGCCGCCATGGCCACCGTGGACCTGGAGAAGCTGCGGATGTCGGGGGCCGGCAAGGCCATCGGCGTGCTGACCAGCGGCGGCGACGCGCAAGGTGGGCGGGGGAGCGAGGGCCTGTGGCCGGGGCAGCGGTGCCCACCCTTCCCGGGCTCTCCCGAGCGCCCTTCTCCCCTCGCCTGGGGCCTGGGGACGCGGGGCCAGCCCGGCCTGGCTCCCCGCTCCGGGCGCCCGCCTGCAGGTCCCGTCCCTGGACTCCGCCCCGACGCGCCCGGGTCACCCGCGTACGTGCCTTGGGCCACGGGCCTCCGCGCCCCGCCCTCGCGCGCCCGGCCGGGGGTGTGTCCGCGCGCCGGGCCCGGGACCCCCGCGGGGGACGCAGAGCTGCGGTCCTCGGCCCCCGTGGCCGCCGGCTCTCAGCGCCTCTTCCCGGGCAGCACGTGTCGGGACCTCGGTTCCCCAGAGGCCACGTGGAGCGGTGGTCTTTGAGGGGGCGGTGGGACCCTGCCAGCCGGGAACCTGGAAGGAGCAGGGGCCCAGGGTCCCCAGCCGCCCTCCCGCGGGCCTGCTCCTGGGCTGAGTCGCCAGGACAGCACCTCCGCCTCGCTCCTCTAGCTCCTCCCTGTGCCCTTTGACTCGGGGCCTAGGGGGGAAGAGGGCAGCTGTGGGGGCCTTGGGATGCTTCTTAGCAAGTCCTCTCCTCCCCTGCCCTCCGTGTGCCCAGGGTCTGTAGTGTCCACCTGGCCTGGGAGGCCGGGTGGGTGCGCCCTGCTCTTGGCCTGGGGTAGGGGGGTGTCTGCTCCCTCAGTCCCTCTCCTGCAGGCCTGGTCCTGCCCTGACCTCTGGTCTCCAGTGGTCCGAGTGGCCAGTGTGGCCCCATGGAACACAGCCACTTGGCAGCACCACCCACCCTAGTCCACAGGAGGGAGGCCGGAGAGCAGGTGGTGGGCTGGAGGGGCTGCCGGGGCCGGTCGCTTCCTTCTGGAGTTGAGAAGTGTCAGGCACACGTGCCCTCTGACGCACAGTCCTGTCCCCTCCAGGAGCTGGGGAAGAGGGGAGAAAACAGATCCCATGAGGACCTAGTCCAGGAAGGTGGAAGTCCTGCTGACTGAGACAGAGTGGGGTTCAGGTGGAGCCCCGGCCTAGCCAGGGGCCTGGCCCAGCTGCCGGTCAGTGCCCTTCTGTCTGTGATGTGAGGGAGTTTGCTGCTGGGCAGTGGTGGCGTCCTGAACTGTGGGCTGGGTGGAGGCTGGGTGAGGAGGCCGTGGGCTTGGAGAGGCCCTTGAGAAACATCATCCTGTGAAGGCTGGCTGTTGGAGAGGCCCAGTGGGTGGAGGACAGACTCATTGTGGGACGGCTGGACCTACCTTCTGCCGGGAGGCACTTCCTCCCTGAGCGTGGTGAAGCCCCCATCCCACCTGGAGCTTGTCTGTGAAGGGGGACAGCAGCAGCTCAGAGTCAGGAGGCCGAATGGTGCGCCTGCAGCCCCTGTGGTTGGCCCGCCCTGAACCTTCCCTCAGGAAGGGACCTGAGGCAGCGCCATCCTCAGGGCTCAGGGTGCAGACGCGGGTCGGGGTGCTGGTGGAGGGCCCAAGACCAGAGGTCTGCACAGGGTCCTCTGCGCCTGCCGCGGGCTGCTTGGTGCCCGTGTGGAGCGGGCAGCGCTCCCTGGACGTGGGCAGCGTGCCCGTCAGAGCACCTGCGAGCTGCCCCGGCCAGTTTCCCGGCAGTCTTCCCCAGGCCCGGGCAGCTGTGCTGCTCTCCCTGGGCTCTGGTCTCTGACTTGCAGCCTGGGGACCTGTCTTTCTGGCTGGGGTGGCAGCGAGGGGGACTCCACTACAGACTCCCCGGGTTCGGAGCTTGGGGCGAACACAGGGCCGTAGACGGCGATCACCCGATGAGGGGCAGCACCTGGCAGCTGGGCAGAGCGGGGCCTTCTGCTTTGTAAATTCTGAAAAGCCATCTGTCCTGAGCCCCGGTGACCCGGCCCTAGACAGTGGCCCGGGCTCCACATCCCCAGTGTCAGTGCCGGGCTCGCAGCTGCTGGTCAATGGGACCCAGGCCGCGCTTTCCTCCAGAGGAGCCCGCGCAGGCCTGAGTCCTGAGCCCTCGGTGCCCACTGGCTCAGTGACCCGGCCCGGCACTTCCCTCCAGCCTTGGGCTTCCCTTATTTAAAAAGGGGGAAGGGGCCTGACAGGCCCCCTTGCGAGCTCCTTCCAGCAGCCGTGGCGTCTCCCTTCCTGTTGGCGGGAGTGTGTGCCGCGGCGGGAGGGCCGTTGCCCAGGCTGTCTACTTGTGCAGAAGTAACTGAGGACCTAGAACAGGAACGCCTGGCCTGCCCGCCGCTCCACCCTTGCTTTGCCCCTGGAGTGGGCACTTCTAGTTCTCCCGGCCCTTTCTTCTCGCCCATGCCCAGTGCTGGGGCGCTGCCTTTCCTGCTGCTCAGTGCAGACGCTGCCTCCCTGGCACCCGAGGACTGAGCGTCCCGCCTGCTCCTCTCTCCCAGTGCTGTGCCTGGGCGCGGGCAAACCCGCTCTGGCTGGCCAGGGACACTGGGACCAACGAGGCTCCGGCGGGCCTCACCTCGGGGCCCTACCTCCTTGCGCAGGACCTTGTTTTCCCCGGACTTAACTGGGGTGAAGCTACTTTGGGAGCAAATGCATAAGCTTGGACCCCAGTTTCCCTCTGGCACAGCAGAGGAGCGGGGGAGGGGCTGCTTGTCGGCTGGGGGGCTGCTCTCCTGCCCCCCTCGGACACGCGCTGCTCTGCTGCCCAAAAGCAGGTTGAAGGGAGTCAAATAGGACTGTTCTTGTACCAGGGGTTGCACCCGGGGGTGCTTGACCACAGACCCACATCCAGCCCTTGCTAAATAGCTGAGGCTGGCCTTGAAGTTGCCATCCTCCTGCCTCAGCCTCCCCCTGGGGTTGTGGTCCTGTGCCACCACACCTGGCTACGTAGGCCTTTTGAAGAGCCAGCTTCCGTGAGGGTCACGGGTCCCTCGCCTCAGGTGGCCGGCCCATGGCAGCAGCCTGGCCCAGCCTGAGACACGGCGGCACGTCCCAGGGCGGCTTCATCCTCCCTGGAGCGCGGAGCTCAGCCTGGGTTTGGCTGCTGCAGCCTCTGGGTGTCCTGAGGGTCTTATTTTGCAGTGTCCTGAAGTCATTGCAAGCCAGGTTTGCAGTCACACTTTGCCCTAGCCCGGGCACTTGGCTGTCCTCAGGGCTCCCAGGAAGCCCACTAGGCTGACCAGTGAGATGGCTGACCCCAGGCTGGACCCTGGAGCCCAGGGGCTGCGGGCATGGCTCCCTGGGCAGAGCTTCCTGAGGCTGGGCAGGTGTCTGTGTGTGCCTGGTGCCCAGGCTGGGTGAGGAGGGTGGAGGGCAGGCGTCCTCGGGAGAGAGCGGTGCCACCCAGCTGTGCCTCACCCTCTCTGAGGCCCGGGTCTCGCCCGTCCCGTGGGGCTGTGGGTCTGGGCGGGCTTGAGGCGAGTCAGCGGAGGCTTCCTGAGTGCTGCTGCCTGCACCACCTGGTCCACGGCGCCTCCCCAGAGGGGCTCCTGAGGAGCAGCGGCAGTCCTGGGAGCCGCCAGGGGACAGGAAGGAGGAGGCGCACCCACGGGTGCTTCCGAGGGCGTTCCGTCCACGTCCCGGCCCGAGACTACAGCAGGGGACCAGCTTTCGTCCTTGGGTCCTCATGGTCAGCGCCTGGCTCTGGGCCTGCAGGCTGGGGGCTCTGCTAATGGAGCCCACGGGCCAATCTTGTCACCAGGGTTAGGGATGCAGAGGCTGGGGGGCCAGCAAGTGGACGGAGGCCAGCGACCCTCGAGCCGCTGCCCAGCCTGCTCCGTGGGGGGTTTTCCCTGTGTAGCCCTGGCTCTGACGCCCCCAGGCTGGTCTCATCCCCTGGCCCGGAGCCCTCAGGGAGGGGGCGGTGGGCCGGGGTCGCCAGGGTCCCGGAGCTAGACTGATGAGCTCCCCCAACCCCCTCCCAGGTATGAACGCTGCGGTCAGGGCCGTGACTCGCATGGGCATCTACGTGGGCGCCAAGGTCTTCCTCATCTACGAGGTAAGATGGTGCGGGGCGGCCAGGGCCTGGGGAGGCACGGCCTCTGCGGTGCAGGCTGCGGCCTCTGCACGCGGTCAGTGGCCTGGCCTGGGGGGGGCTGCCCCTGGCACAGGGTCAGGGCAGTGTGAGGCAGAAAGTGGGGGGCCTGGCCAGTGCATCTGCAGGAAGGAGACCTGCCCGGGGTTGGTGGCCTCCTGGTGCCCCAGGAGCCAGCCCTCTCCAGGTCAGCGGCTGCCGGGGCCCTGGGGGCTGGAGGGGCAGGAGAGCTGCCACCTCGGCCTTTGTTCAGCCCTGGAGGCCCGGCCCTGCCCGGGCAGTGCTATCCTGTTGGGAGCCGGCCTCAGTCCCCTTCTGAGGCCCCGTGACCCTGCCCAGTGACCAGCAGCAGACAGGCCCTGGGTGGGGAGAAGCCAAGCAACGTCCTCGCTTGTTCGGTCACTAACAGTGTGGGCGTCCCTGCGCCTCGCCTCCCAGCCCTGTCCTGCGCTTGGGGCTGGTCCTGCAGCTGGTGCGCTGGTGCAGGGCTGGACACAGGCACAGGCACAGGCACAGACACAGACACACGCACACACACTCAGGCACAGACACTCAGGCACGCGTGCTCACACACACACACTCAGGCACACACATACAAGCACAGACACACTGAGGCACACACACACTCAGACACAGCACACACATACACTCAGGCACAGACACACAGGCATAGACACACTCAGGCACACACACACACTCAGGCACACACACCTGCACACACACACACAGGCACAGACACTCAGACACACACACAGCACACACACAGGCATAGACACACTCAGGCACACACACACACTCAGGCACAGACACGCGCACACACACACTCAGGCACACACACCTACACACAGACACACTCAGGCATGCACACACGCACACACACTGTCCCTCTCTCCCTCCTGCTCTCTTTCTTCCTGATCTCTGGAATTCCCTTGCTGTCCTGTGACTCCCTCACCTGTTGTTATTTTGTTCTCACTGATTACATACAATGTAGCCCTCGCCCGCTCTGCCCTCTCCTAGTGCCTCTGTCTCTGCCCTGTGGTTTTTTTTTTTTTTTTTTTTTGTACCTGGGATTGAATCTGGGGGTGCTTAATCTTGGAGCCACATCCTCAGCCCTTTTTTGTATTTTATTTAGAGACAGGGTCTCACTGAGTTGCTGAGGCTGGCTTTGAACTCCTGATCCTCCTGTCTCAGCCTCCCGAGCTGCTGGGATTATAGGAATGCACCACCGTGCCCAGCCTGCCCTGTGTCTTTGTCCCTTTGTCCTTCTGTGCTGGCCCAGCTGTGGCAGGCCCATCCCCGCTGTTCTGCAGGGGTGTCTGAGGAAGGAATGCGCAGGGGAGGCCACTCCCCTCCCTGCGGCCAGGCTAGGATGGGGCTGGACCCTGCAGGTCCTGCAGTGACCCGAGGAGCAGATCCCAGAGTCCTAGGAATCCAAGGAGCGGGGCAGGTGTGGCCCGAGGACACAGGGCTCCAGGCAAGGGAGGGCTGGGTTCAAGTCTGTGTGCATGTCCCTTCACCTCCGGGACCCTCGGTTTCTTCTTCTGTTAAGTGAGAGGTCTGAATCCTCCTTTCCAGGGTGTTCGGGCACAGGAGCTCATTCAGAGGCTGCCTGGGGGGCCAGGCCTGCGGGGGGTGGGAGGGCTGGGGAGCGGGAGGTGAGAGGGCCCGCGAAGGGGACCTCTGTGCAGGGACACCTGGGGGTGTGTCGGCCTGATTCCTGCAGGCCCTACTGGCTGCCTGGGGGTCTGCAGGGCCTGCCGGGCTCACCCTGTCTGCTCGTTCCTCCTCGGGCGGGAGGGCCAGGCTGGCCCTGCACCGGCTCTGCCTGAGGCGGGCTTTGCAGGTCCGCCTGCCTGCGGTGGCTCCTGGGCAGGGCCTGGCCTTGGGAGTCCTCCTTGAGCTTCTCACACGCAGGGCTGGGGCCTGGCGTGAGCAGAGCCAGGGGGCTGGCCTGGCCAGAGCAGGAAGGTGGCCGTGGGCCCTCGGAGACGGGTGCCCCGAGAGCCTGTTTCAGGCGCCTGGCAGAGTGGGCCTGTGCCGCTGGCCTGGCCCGCGTGGACTTGAGGGCTGGCGCGGGCTCTCTGCTGTTGCCAGTGGTGACCCTCCGTGTCCTGAGCTGACTCTCTGTGCCCTGGGCGTGACTGCCCCCCAGGGAGCACGAGCTCCCACCCCATGGCCTCGTCACCCAGCTGGAAAGGGCCGGGAGGAGCAGAGGCCGCAGCTGAGCTGGGCGGTCCCAGGCCGGGCTGCAGTGTGCCGCGTCACCTTGGGTCTGGGGGCGGTGGTGGTCCCGGGCGGCGGCGGCGGGGAGGAGGCCTGCCTTCTGGCCCCTGTGCGTTGTGAAGCTCACGCGCCGCGTGCAGCCTGCTCAGGGACTCCTGCGGACGGATGGGAGGGTGGCCGTGGGCAGAGACTGTGCTTGGCACTTGGCTGTCCAGATGGCCAGGGCAGATGTCAGGGAAGTTCAAGTGGGACCTCCCACGAGGGCTGGGCCACTGCCGCCGGGTGAAGGACGAGTGCCGCCTGGTCTGTGGGGAGGAGGAGCCCGAACCCCGCTCGCTGGGGGCGAGGGACTCCCTCTGGGCACCGCGGGACATCGCCCTCGTGTCGCCCGTGTCCCCAGGACTCGGGAGGCCCTCCCAGACGCGTGCGTCCCACCTGGAGCGTGTGCAGTCTCGGGGCGTCCTCATCGGCTGCTCCCCAGCTCCCAGACCACAGCCCTCCCGCGTGTCCCTTGGCAGGGCAGCGTCCTCACACAGTGGCCGTCGCACGGCCAGGAGGGGGACAGCAGGGCTGCAGCATGGGGGGAGCGGGCGGGGGAGCACCGAGGTCTCTGCGGGTCCACTCGAGGGTGATCTAATCTGGGCCACCAGGAGGTGGGCAGTGGTTCCCCGGGGGCCCCGGGTGCTGGTCCCGTCTGTGCCCCACCTGGCGCAATGACGTGTGCTTGGCTTTGGGCACGTGCACCAGGCGGGCTCCTGCACCACGGGCACTTCCAAGTGAATGTCCTCTGTGTTGACCCGGCTCCCGGCTGTGTAGACGGGGTTTGGAGCCACATGCACACAGTCCCAGCTTCGTCGCCCGAGGCCCTTGGGGTGGCTGGGCCTTGAGGTTGGGACCCTTGGGCCTGCTTCCTGCTGGTGAGGTTTTGGCCACGGCCAGGGGTTCCGTCTCCCAGATGAGGGTGCTGTTGGCCGCGGTGCCGCCTGTCTCATGCCACCCCTCTGGTTTCAGGGCTACGAGGGCCTCGTGGAGGGCGGTGAGAACGTGAAGCCCGCCAACTGGCTCAGCGTCTCCAACATCATCCAGCTGGTGAGGCGCGGCCGCGGCCCGTCCTGCCCCGCGGGCGTGAGCCTGTGTGGTGCACTCACCCGTCCCGTGGGGCTCCACCCAGGCTGACCAGGCCGCCGGGTTGTGTGGGTGGCCAGGTGTCAGGGGCGTTAGGGACACTGCAGGAGTCTGGTTGGAGTCCAGGCCCACGAGGGGTCTGGACCACGAGGCTGTGGGTGCAGACTGGTGGGCGCTGCCGCAGGGCGTGGCTGCAGTCCGGAAGGTCTCAGGAGCAGCGCAGTGGGAGACGGGCATGGGGTCCCCGTGGCCACAGGGGCAGGGGCACCCTGGCCCTGGAGTGCCATGCACTGTCCCCTGAGGTTGGGGACAGTCTGAAGCTGACCATCAGGGGCTGCGAGGATGCCAGCTGGGGCTGCTGAGGTCGTTCCCCATGGGCCTGGCCAGCTCCCTGTGACCGTGCCCATCACGTGTGTGTGCTAGTGTGTGTGTGTGTGTGTGTGTGTGTGTGTGTGTGTGTGGTGCTTCCAGTTTCCAAACTCATTGTGCTCTGTCCCCTTCTGCTTGAGAGAGGCCCAGGGATGTGGGGATCCTGTCCAGGGTCTGGAGATGTCCCTGGACTTGCTGCCCAGTGTTCTGGTCCCTCTGGCGCCCCCGGGGGGCCTCCGCCACCTGCCAGCCCACCGGACGTGCTGGTCTCTTCTGCAGGGGGGCACGGTCATCGGCAGCGCCCGCTGCAAGGCCTTCACCACGCGGGAGGGACGCCTGGCGGCAGCCTACAACCTGGTGCAGCGGGGCATCACCAACCTGTGCGTCATCGGCGGGGACGGCAGCCTCACGGGCGCCAACATCTTCCGCGGCGAGTGGGGCAGCCTGCTGCAGGAGCTGGTGAGGGAAGGTAGGTCTGCAGAGCCGGCGGCCCCGCGCCTGCCTGGCTGCCACCAAGGCAAGGCCGCCCTGGGTGGTTCCGACGGAGGGCCATGTGGGCTGGTGGTGAAGGGTCAGAGTGACCTAAGGGACTGGCACTCAGGAGCCAGGCAGTGCTGGCCGGTGCCCCAGCACCACCTGGGCTTCGTGGCAAGTGCCGTGATCGGTTCCCGAGAGGTTCCCGAGAGGTTCTGGCCGCGGATGACGGGCTGTCGCTGCTGGCAGAAATGCAGTTAGAATCAGGGTGACGTTGGACACCGTGTCCCAAGGTTGCAGCCTGGAAAGTGTCCTTTGGAGCCTTGCCCACTTGTGGGGCCCTGGAGCTTGGGGTGGCCGCTCTCACCGGGGTGCTGGGTGGAGCGTGCTAGCCCTGCCTCCGCTGCACCCTGGGTCCTGGTGGCCAGGGGGACCGGCTCTGGCCATGCGGACTCGGCCAGGTCTCCTGCTGCTCCTGCCCAGGTAAGATCTCGGAGACCACAGCCCAGACCTACTCGCACCTGAACATCGCCGGGCTGGTGGGCTCCATCGACAACGACTTCTGCGGCACGGACATGACCATCGGCACCGACTCAGCCCTGCACCGCATCATGGAGGTCATCGACGCCATCACCACCACCGCTCAGAGGTGAGCGGCCTCGGACAGCACCCAACCTCCCTGCCCCTCTTGGTGAGGCTGGCCTCCTGGGGACAGCAGGAGTCAGCAGGGCTCAGCCGTGGAGCTGGAGGTTGGGTTCCTACCCTGCCAGGTGGAGGTGGGGCCTCAGCAGTGTGGCCTGTCCCTGGTGGCTGCTGCCCTTGGGGGTAGTGGGCTCAGGGCAGGGACAGGCAGACCCTGGCGTGGCAAGTGGCCTTGGACCTCAGTGCACAGACAGCCGGACGGAGGCTGTTGGGGAGCCCGGGGTGGACTGGCCCAGAGACTGGGAAGCCCTGGGAATGGGGAAGGGCGCTCTCCTTGCCTGTGCCCGTCCACGGGCCAGTCAGCCTGCACAGCCCTGTGGCCCTGCGAGGCCTAGAACTGACACACTGCCCCTTCCGTCTCCACAGCCACCAGAGGACCTTTGTGCTGGAGGTGATGGGGCGGCACTGCGGGTGAGGAGGGGCCGTCCTGGCCGGCTGGGGGTGCAGGGAAGCTCGGGAGCTGCTGGCGCAGCAGGCTGGCGTGGCGTGCCACCGTGCTCATTTAATGCCGAGAGCTGAGAGAGCCTGGGGGCAGCGGGGAGAATCGAAGGTGCGGGTCCCAGGACGGCTGGACTCTGGAGCAGGCCGGCCCCTCGCCCTGCAGGTACCTGGCTCTGGTGTCAGCACTGGCCTCGGGGGCCGACTGGCTGTTCATCCCGGAGTCGCCGCCCGAGGACGGCTGGGAAGACTGCATGTGCGAGCGGCTGGGCGAGGTGAGCAGTGCCGGCCGCCCCGATGGCCCCGAGAGGCCCGTGCTCGGGGACCCTGGGAGTGTCCTGCGTCTGTGGCTCTCCATCACTTACCACTGGTTCAGCAGCAGCTGTCATGCACCTGTGGTCCTGCCCCTGGTGGGCACTGTGGCCGCTGTCCTGGGCTCGGCTCTGTGTGGTCAGTGTAGGGAACGGGTGACTGGCTTCCTGGGACAGTGACACTGGGTCTGAGCCACTGAAGATGAGTGTCCAGGGTGCAGAGCAGTCACCCAGGTTCAGGGTGGCGAGGGGCTGGGGCTGGCTGCTCGTGCCAGGCCTGTTCTCCCTGCTGAGGGCAGCCGGGCGCTCTGTTGGTGGGTTCTAAGCCAGGCAGATAAATGCCCAGAGTGCCCATGGCCAGAGTGGGCAGTGGGTTCTGGAGGCAGGAGAGGGCAGGGAGGGCTGGGTCAGGGTGCCTGGCTCGCAGCCTGGGGCTCCTGGTGGAGGGGGGTCTGGCATAGAATGGGCTGACCCTGTCCTGCATACCCTCGAGGGCCCCCAGCTGGCCCTCAGTCAGGCTGGGGTGTGCGGTGGGCTGGAGGCCATGGAGCCCGCTGCTGCAGCCTCTGCCCCGGCCTGATGGGGCAGGGTGGGCCCAGGGGCCCCAGAGGCTCTGGCTTTGGCCCTGTAGTTTCTGGAGTCCAGCAGCTGGCAGGCCTGGGGCTGGTGGAGGTCCTGTCCCCACCTGAGTGTGGCAGCTGCACCCCATTCACTTTGGTCCCCCTCCCTCTACCTCCCCCCTCCTCTGGCTCCTCCTCCCTCTGGCTCCTCCTCCCTCTGACTCCTCCTCACTCTGGCTCCTCCTCCCTCTGGCTCCTCCTCCCTCTGGCTTCCAGTCCCTCTGGCTCCTCCTCACTCTGGCTCCTCCTCCCTCTGGCTCCTCCTCCCTCTGGCTCCCCTCCCTCTGGCTCCTCCTCCCTCTGACTCCTCCTCCCTCTGGCTCCCCCTCCCTCTGACTCCTCCTCCCTCTGGCTCCCCCTCCCTCTGACTCCTCCCTCTGACTCCTCCTCCCTCTGGCTCCCCCTCCCTCTGAATCTTCCTCCCTCTGGCTCCCCCTCCCTCTGACTCCTCCTCCCTCTGGCTCCTCCTCCCTCCTGGCTCCTCCTCCGACTCCTCCTCCCTCTGGCTCCCCCTCCCTCTGACTCTTCTTCCCTCTGGCTCCTCCTCCCTCTGACTCCTCCTCCCTCTGGCTCCTCCTCCCTCTGACTCCTCCTCCCTCTGGCTCCCCCCTCCTCCCTCTGACTCCCCCTCCCTCTGGCTCCTCCTCCCTCTGGCTCCTCCTCCCTCTGGCTCTACAGCCCTGCTGAGGGCAGTGGGGCAGCTGAAGGTCATACCCTGGCTTCTGGAACCTTCTCCAGGAAGGCAGAGCCCGTGGGTGAGGCCATGCTCTGCCCTGGGTAGAGCCCTTCCAGGCTGGCCGCAGTGAGTAGCCTGGTGGCCATAGTCCCTGGCCACCTGGCCGTGGCTCGCTTGGCTCAGGGCCTTCCTGAGGTGCCTCGCACCTTCCTCCGCTGCCAGGTGTGAGGCACCCGGGCCTCCCGTGGGCACCTGTTTCCCTCTTAGTGCAGGCGTTTCTCGCCTGGCCCGCAGCCCTGTCCCCTCTGAGCCCCTGCACTCCTCCGGGAAGCCTCCCACTCTGCGACCCCCAGCTCGCTGCCCCCAGGCCCCACGCGAGCTGCTGTGACCTGTCGCCCTGTCTGAGGCTCTTGGGACCCTGTGGACCTGGGGGCTGGCGGGTCAGAGCGAGCCACAGAACATCCCTGAGGAGCAAAGAGTGGAGAATAAAGGGAGCTTTGTGACCATTAGCACGTGACACTGTCCCATGGAGCAAGGCTTGGGGGTCATGTGTTAGGGGATCGTGGGCCCCATGTGCCATCTTTGGCCTGCCCAGTGGCTTCGGGGTGCAGTGTCCAGGGAGCCCTGTCCAGTGTAGTCAGCTCTGTGCAGTCACCGCTTACGGATGAGAACATAGGCTTAGCGGGGACCTGAGTGCCCTGGCTAGGCGCTGGCAGGACTGGGGAGGGCACTGTCCCATGCGCTCCTCGGCCTCCTTGCAGATGGCCAGAGCCCTGGGAGGGTGCTGGGGTCTGCTGGCCCCAGGCCCCCAGCTTCCCCCAGCCCCACTTCCTGCCCTGTGCTCCCTCCTCCCAGGAGGGGCTGGGGTCCTGGTGGGTCCTGCCTCAGCTGCACCCCGAGGCCTCCTTTCAGGCCCTGCAGGGTGGGGGAGCGTCGGCCCTGGCTCACGGGGGTTGAGGTGCAGAGTCCTGGTGCAGGACCGAGACCCCAGGGAGGCTCCAGGTGCCAGGGCCACGTTCGGTGGCCTTGCCCGTGAGTGAAGCCTGGGGCGTGTCTGACGCAGACGCGGAGCCGGGGGGGTCCCGGCTGAACATCATCATCATCGCGGAGGGCGCCATCGACCGCAACGGGAAGCCCATCTCGTCCAGCTACGTGAAGAACGTGAGTGTGCGGGCCCTGGGGTGGCAGGGTGGGGACAGGCCAGGGGTCAGAGTGCCCCTGCGTCCCTCCTCCTCCAGCGCTCTCGTTTGGGTCCCCACCCTGCCTCTGCGGGGACAGCTGTCTGGACTGGCTTCCTCCTGCGTGTCCTTGTCCCTGGTGATGCCAGGTGGGGGGGTGGCAGCCTGGGGTTTCCCTGAGCAGCTCTGGACCCAGTCCTGGGCCTGGGCGCTGTCCCTGTTCATGTTGGCCCCCTTCTCTGGGTTCCAGTCTTCACCCAGGATGAGTTCCCTACAGGGCTGGGCCCCTGCACCCAGGGACAGCCCAGCTCTGCTAGCGCCTCGTGACACTGCCCCCCTCGAGTCTTCCTGTGACCTCTGCCCTGTGCCCTGGGCTACCCTGCCCTTCGGAGCATGGTCCTGGCCCTCATGCCCCCTCTTTGGGCTTCCCACCTGGTGACTGAGTCCCCTCGCCTCTCCCAGGGGCCTACCTGCTGTGGATTCCTCTGTCCCCATGCCCAGAACCACAAGTCCAGGGCTGCCCGTCCCATGCAAGTGCACACGAACTTCTGTACACACCCACACGCACACCTGTGGAATCTCACCTGTCACACCCACATGCCCCCCACCCCCCAACCCCCAGACGCAAGCATCTCGGGCTGCTCTGCAGACTCCGAGGCAGGGCAGGGGTTAGGTCAGCATGGGGCCGGGCTGGTGCAGCGGAGGGCAACAGGTGGCACAGGAGCCCACGGCCCCCCGTCTCTCCCCATGACCAGTTGGTGGTCCAGAGACTGGGCTTCGACACACGGGTGACCGTGCTGGGCCACGTGCAGCGAGGAGGGACTCCCTCAGCCTTCGACCGCGTCCTGGTAGGTGGGCGTCGCTCTGGCCAGGCGAGCAGGTGTGCACGTGTGTGGGTGAGAGGTGTGCACGTGCGTGCTGTGCTGCGCCGTGTGTGCGGTCAGCCTCTCACTGCTGCTGGTCCTCCCTGGGTGAAGGCTCAGCTCCCCGTCTTTGCAGAATTGGGCCTGGGGTCCACGAGGCCCGCCCTGCCTGTGTCTCCTTGCCAGTGCCCCCCACGGCACACGTTGGTAGTCGGGGCTGCAGACCCCCTTGGTGGCCGTGGGCAGGTTCCTGGCAGGCGGGTGAGCGGGGTGGGGGGGCTGAGAGGTGGGCTGGGGTGGCTCTGGGCTCTCTGGGTTTGCTGTCCGTGGTCCTGACTGCAGCCGAGTCTCAGCTCGTCCTCTGGAGAAGAGTCACGCTGGAGCCCAGGAAGGCCCATGGGTGGCAAAGAGCCTGCACGGGAGAGCTGGCCACCCTGGCGAGGGGGCCAGAGACACCGCCGGGCACGTGAGACCTAGGCTGGCTTGAGACCGCACGGTGCTGTGGCCTGGCCCTGTGCCGCGCTGAGCCTTCCCAGGAGACCGTGCGTGTGTGGGCTCCGTCTGGGCCTGCCGCAGACCTGGTTGGGACCCACTGGCCCGTGGAGGGGTCTCGCTGACCTGGCCAGGCCTCTGCTGTACCCTACACACTGCATCAGGTGACATCAAAGACCCACGAGAAGCCTGGGACTGGGGCCAAGTCAGCCACCACCCAGCTTGGGGGGTGCAGCGCCAAGAACTGGGAGACGCAGGGGTCCCTCCCTACCTGGAAGTCACAGACTAGCTGGCCAGTGTTGTGGACACTGGGGGGAAGCCACAAGATGCCTGGGTCTGACCGAGGACAGTGCATGCTCACGGCTGTGGCCACCCCCAGAGTCTCCTTGCTTCTGTGTTGGTCCTGAGCCTGTGTCCCCACAAGGTGGCAGGAAGAGCGCCAGGTGACACCTGCACGTGGTGGCAACCTGAATCCCAGCCAGGCCTGCCAGCTGCTCCCAAGGTGGCCATGGTCGCTTTTCTGGGAGTCCCCTAACATCCTGGAAAGGATCCCAGAATAGGGCGCAGGTGGGCCTCGCTGGCCAGAGCCAGGGACCCACAGAGGCTGACTGGCCTCCCGGTGCCCAGCAGCTGCCCAGGAGGACCTGCCACTTGTGGTCATGGGCAGGTCGTGCCTGCGTGGGCCCCGCATTGCCTGGCTGGCCGCTCCTTGGCTGTGCCAGGACCGGCACCTGGGACTGGCCCCAGCGGGGCAGTCCTGGCCATTGCAGTTGGGCAGCCCCAGCGCTCATGCCCAGCTCTGCGCAGCGGCAGGACGGGGCAGGGCTACCGCCCCTTCAAGGAGCTCTGTGTGGGAGGGACTGGGAGAGCCTCCAGCCCCCGCTGCCCTCGGCCAAGGCCAGGCCTTCCTAGTGGGACCCTGGAGACCCGTGAAGTGGTGGCTGGCAGGCTCTTGTGGACACCGGCCGCGGTGTTCTAGACGCCTGGCCGTGTGGGCTCTGAAGCTGAGGGGTGTGGGCAGAGGGGCAGCCGTGCTGCTGGGCCGAGCGGACGGGGCAGGGAGGGGGCCGTGAGGTGGCTGTGGCAGCTGAGCGACCCCTCTCTGCACAGAGCAGCAAGATGGGCGTGGAGGCCGTGATGGCACTGCTGGAGGCCACGCCCGACACGCCCGCCTGCGTGGTCAGCCTCTCGGGGAACCAGCCTGTGCGGCTGCCCCTCATGGAGTGCGTGCAGGTGGTGAGTACCGCCCTCTGCAGGACCACCTGCCCACGGCCTCAGAGCCACCCTGCCTGCCCTGCCTCCTCACCTGCCCGCCTCCCTCACGGCTGGTGTGACAGGCGGGGTGGCTCCTGCGTGCTGGCCCCTAGTGTGGCATGGGCGTCTTGAGGGGGACCCCAGTGGTGGGGTGGGGTGTGGGCACTGCCCAGGAGAGGTGTCAGCTGCAGGGGAACCTGGGGGTGGTGAGGAGCCACAGTCCCTAGTGGCCTTGGGCTGACTTAGAAACCGGGTGGGGCGTGTGGTTGGTTTGGAATGGGAGGAACAGGGATGAGCAGGAGCAGGCAGACAATGGGGTGGGGGGACAGTGCTGTGGCTGGAGGGGACCCCGGGAGGGGGTGAGGGGGTGAGGGCCAGGGGCTGTGGGTCAGGATTGAGGTGGGCCCTGCCCTGGGAGCAGACGGGCCTGCTGGGAAGGGAGGGCCACAGGGCGGGCAGGGACTGGCGTCCCGATGCTGTCCCCAGAGGACCTGCTGTGCCTGCAGGGCCCTGCTCCAGCACATGCTGGCCATGGTCCTGGGTCTGGCTGGGGCTGTGTTCCCTGGGGTCTGAGGCAGCGCGAGGCCTGGGCTGCCCCTGCAGGGGAGGAGGGGCTGGGTCAGGCGGGCCTGCTGGCACCGGGGGAGCTCCCACGGCTGCGGTCTTGGCCCCCTGCGGAGGGACCTGCAGAACTAGGGCTGGGACACGGTGGCTGGGTCTCCCCTGCTGGAGCACGGGTGGGCTGTGGCTGGGGCCGAGAGGACCTGCGGCCCCGGCAGCCTGCGCTTTCTGCTTCTTTAAGACGAAGGAAGTGCAGAAGGCCATGGACGACCGCAGGTTTGACGAGGCCATCCAGCTCCGTGGCAGGTGAGGCGCTGCCTGTGTGGCCCAGGGTCCGACGAGCTCGTGGGCGGTGCTCCTGCTGCAGAGGTGGCTCCGCGGGCGCTCCCCTGGGGTCCCCTCCGCGGTCTGCGTCGAGCACAGCTGGGGGTGCTGGGTCTGCAGGGAAGAAGCTGGCTGGGCGCGCAGCGGACGTGGGCCTCTGGTGGCCAGGAAGGAACCTGTTGGACACGTGTGGCACTGCCGCAGGGCAGGCCTGGGGTGGGCAGCACTCAGTGCCCAGAGGTTCCAGCTGGCTTGGTACATCGTGGGGGTGGCCTGACGGGGACAGGAAGGCCTGCAGATGTGGGGGCTCCGGTCCTTGGTGGCATGGCATGCCACTGTCCTGCAGGCGCCCGGGCCAGTCTGCCTGTTGTGCAGCTCTGACGTCCCCTTGCTACGCTCCTGCCCCCGCGAGGCTGCACAGGCTGGAAGCTTTGCTGGTCACGACCTTGTGTGTGCTGGGGTCTGAGCCTGCTGTCGCGGACACCAGCTCGCGGGTGGCCACCGGGAAGCCAGGCTGCGGGTCTGGCTGCCCGTGGCTGTGCCTCCAGCACTGTGCCGAGGGACCTGCAGAGCCCCGGGGCCTGTGCCCCACCGGCTTTGCTGAGCTGCGGCCTGCACTGCGGTCGCTGGCTGGGGCTGAGAGCCTGGGACCCACCTCCCTTCCAGGAGCTTCGAGAACAACTGGAACATCTACAAGCTGCTCGCCCACCAGAAGCTCTCCAAGGAGAAGGTGAGGCGGAGGGGGCGGGGCCGGCCGGGTTGCTTCTGAGACCCGCCGCGCGCCTGCTGCGTGCTGACCCCACTGCCCTGCACCCTGGGGGCCGCGAGCTGGGCAGGCCAAGCTGAGCTGCGGAGGCCCTTCCCTCTTGCCTGGGTCTGAGCTGCATGGGATCTTGGGTTTGGTTCTGCTTGTGGGCACAGGTGCCAGTTGGGCCAGCAGTCCTGCAGCCAAGCCTGGGCCAGAGTGCAGAGTCCAGGGACCCGAGTCAGAGTGGGCCGCTGCTTCTCAGCACAGGGCACAAAGTGGCCCATGTCGCGACACGGAGAGGCGGGCACCACAGCGGGAGAGCCTCGGGATGGGGTATTTCCAGACTCAGGATGACAAAGGGCTGATTACCGAGTCCCAGGTCCAGGAGAGCCACCCACACACTCCACAGTGGGTTCTGGCTCAGAGGCCCCTTGGAGGTGGCCCTAGGCCTATAAGCCACATTGGGGCCAGAGGCCGTGGGTGGGCTCGGAGGCTGTGCAGCGTGGCCAGGATGCTCACGTCCACCCAGCCATCCCTCCAGTGCCCCTGCAACTCCTGGTCCCCGCAGCATGTCTGGTGGAGCCAAGTGGTCTCGTGCCCCTCCCGGGACCTGGCTGGTGCGTGAGGCAGCAGGATGGCTCGGTGGCAGGCCAGAGTCAGGCCACTGCAGGCCACGCTGCCGCTGGGAGGTAGCCGCTGCAGAGCGAGGGGTGCTGAGGTGCCAGGTGCATGCTGGGGGCAGAGGCCTCGCGGGCAGGCGGTGCAGGCCCGGAGGGTGGTGTGAGCCAGTCTCATTTCAGGTGTGCAGGGTTGACTGGAGCAGCCAGCGGAGCTGGTCACTCAGTGTGGCTGCTGGGGGGACAGGAAGGCCACAGCCCCCTTCCCCACGCCCCTCGGCCCTGCCCTGAGGGTGGGCCACTGACTGCAGCCTTGCCTCTGGCTTACACCCGCGATGCTGCCCCAGGAGCCTGGCTGGACGCCAGCGGCCACTCCCCTTGCTGGGGACTGCAGTGTGGGCCTGTTGCACTGTCTCCTGTGGTCTTTCTCAGCATCTGTGGGAACCGTAGGACAGATGTGTGCTCTCCAGGGGGATGGCCTAGTGGACAGCGTCTGCCCTGCTCACTCCCTGTCCAGCTCGTGCTCTGGGCCTCTCCCTTCTCTCTGCAGACCAACTTCTCCCTGGCCATCCTGAACGTGGGGGCCCCAGCGGCCGGCATGAACGCGGCTGTGCGCTCTGCGGTGCGGACCGGCATCTCCCACGGCCACACGGTGTACGTGGTGCACGACGGCTTTGAAGGGCTGGCCAAGGGCCAGGTGGGTGTGTGGCTGGGGCGGGGGCTTGGGCCTGGCACCGCGCGCCTGCTGTGGTTGGGCTTGTTTGCCCTTTGGTCCTTTGTGGCTCACGCCTCAATTACTTAGAAGGATTGGGGGGCTCTCGACACGCAAACCTCAGAGTGGCCCAGTTCGGGGGCCAGCTGTCAGATTGAGGCTGAGGGACTGTGTCCACTTAGCCTTGCCCAAACAGGCCTGGCAATCCCACCCTGGCTGTGTGGTAGTGGTCAGCATGGCATGGCTGTTGTCTCTGGGCACAGGAGGAGCAGGGAGACCCTGTTCCCCTGAACCCGTACCCCTGCCCGCCAGGTGCAGGAAGTGGGCTGGCATGATGTGGCTGGCTGGCTGGGCCGCGGCGGCTCCATGCTGGGGACCAAGAGGTGAGCGGCCAGCGCTGGGCAGGGGGAGGGGAGAGCCGGGGGACGGTCTCCAGGGTCGCCCTGGGCACCAGCCTGCAGTCCTGGGTGCAGCCCCGTTGGCAGCTCTGGGTCTGTGGAGAGCTGGCTGCAGACCCTCTGGCCGGGCCTCCTGGCCTGAGCTCAGCTGTGGCCGCTGTGCAGGGGAGCCTGCAGTGGGCAGTGGGCGCTCTGTGGGAGTGGGCCGGAGCAGTGGGCCGGGGCGCAGTGGGCGCTCTGTGGGAGTGGGCCGGAGCAGGGCGCAGTGGGCGCTCTGTGGGAGTGGGCTGGAGCAGGGGCGCTGTGCCTCTTTCTGGGGTCTGACCTCTCCTGGCATGGTCACCATGCATGCCAGCTGTGGCTGTGGCTTCATCCCAGGGTCTGGTGGTCTCAGGATGATAAACAGGTGTCCAGGCCACTCGTGGCCGCCCTTCACATTTCTGTCCTGCACGGAGCTCACTGCTCCCAGGGGCGTTTCAGTGACTGATCACGGACTCTGGGATGGTCGGGGCACAAGCTCTCTGGGGTCACAGTGTGGACGGGAGTCCTTGGACGCACATGTCCACGTGACATCTCCTGCTGCAGGACCCTGCCTAAGGTCCACTTGGAGGCCATTGTGGAGAATCTCCGCACCTACAACATCCAAGCCCTGCTGGTCATCGGCGGCTTTGAGGTGAGGGCTGCAGGCCCAGAGGCCTGAGTGGGGCTCTCCTGTTTCAGGTCACTGGAGCGCCCCTGCCCACATACCCCTGCGCAAGTGCTGCCTCAGGCATCTGCGCTGGTGGCCGGAGGATCAGGGCGCTTCCTCTGGGGTTGGGGCTGGGGGCAGTTACCGTTCCCTGAAGGCTTCACGAGGTTCAGACAACCCTGGAGCTGGCGAGGAGGCGGGGAGCCTTGTGAGCACAGGAGGTGGCCTTGTGCCACGTCCAGGGCTGCTCTTGGATGAGGCCAGCCACGCAGGCCCCGCCCAGCCTCACACACAGGTCCCGCCCAGCCACACACACAGGCCCCGCCCAGCCACACACACAGGCCCCGCCCAGCCACGCAGGTCCCGCCCAGCCTAACACACAGGTCCCGCCCAGCCACACACACAGGCCCCGCCCAGACACACACACACACAGGTCCTGCCCAGCCTCACACACACAGGTCCCGCCCAGACACACACACACAGGTCCTGCCCAGCCTCACACACACAGGTCCCGCCCAGCCTCACACACACAGGTCCCGCCCAGCCACACACACAGGCCCCGCCCAGACACACACACACACAGGTCCTGCCCAGCACTCACACACACAGGTCCCGCCCAGCCTCACACACACAGGTCCCGCCCAGCCACACACACACAGGTCCCGCCCAGACACACACACACAGGTCCGCCCAGACACACACACAGGTCCCCCCCAGCAGCCTCACACACACAGGTCCCGCCCAGCCTCACACACACAGGTCCTGCCCAGCCCCTCACACACACAGGTCCACAGCCTCACACACACAGGTCAGGTCCCCCCAGCCCAGCCTCACACACACAGGTCCCGCCCCAGACACACACACAGGCCCACCCGCCCAGCCCACACACGCAGGTCCTGCCCAGTCACACACGCAGGTCCCGCCCAGCCTCACACACACACAGGTCCCCCGCCCAGCCTCACACACACAGGTCCCGCCCAGCCTCACACACACAGGTCCCGCCCAGCCTCACACACACAGGTCCCGCCCAGACACACACACAGGACCCGCCCAGCCACACACGCAGATCCTGCCCAGTCCAGCCCAGACACACACACACAGGTCCCCGCCCAGCATCACATCACACACAGGTCCCGACCAGCCCAGACACAAACACACGCAGGTCCCCGCCCAGCCTCACACACACAGATCCCGCCCAGCCTCACACACACGGGCCCCGCCCAGCCTCACACACACAGGTCCCACCCAGCCACACACGCAGGTCCCGCCCAGTCACACGCAGGTCCTGCCCAGCCTCACACACACAGGTCCCGCCCAGCCACACACGCAGGTTCCGCCCAGACACACACGCAGGTCCTGCCCAGTCACACGCAGGTCCCGCCCAGTCACACACGCAGGTCCCGCCCAGTCACACGCAGGTCCCGCCCAGACACACACGCAGGTCCTGCCCAGCCACACCACGCAGGTCCTGCCCAGCCACACACGCAGGTCCCGCCCAGTCACACATGCAGGTCCCGCCCAGCCACACATGCAGGTCCCCCCCCAGTCACACACGCAGGTCCCGCCCAGCCACACGCAGGTCCCGCCCAGCCCACACATGCAGGTCCCGCCCAGTCACACACGCAGGTCCCGCCCAGCCTCACCACACGCAGGTCCCGCCCAGCCACACACGCAGGTCCCGCCCAGTCACACATGCAGGTCCCGCCCAGCCACACACGCAGGTCCCGCCCAGTCACACACGCAGGTCCCGCCCAGCCACACACGCAGGTCCCGCCCAGCCACACACGCAGGTCCCGCCAGCCACACGCAGGTCCCGCCCAGCCACACACGCAGGTCCCGCCCAGTCACACATGCAGGTCCCGCCCAGCCACACACGCAGGTCCCGCCCAGTCACACACGCAGGTCCCGCCCAGCCACACACGCAGGTCCCGCCCAGTCACACGCAGGTCCCGCCCAGACACACACGCAGGTCCTGCCCAGCCACGCAGGTCCTGCCCAGCCTCACACGCAGGTCCCGCCCAGTCACACGCAGGTCCCGCCCAGACACACACGCAGGTCCTGCCCAGCCACGCAGGTCCCGCCCAGCCACACACGCAGGTCCCGCCCAGTCACACACGCAGGTCCTGCCCAGCCTCACACGCAGGTCCCGCCCAGTCACACGCAGGTTCCACCCAGACACACACGCAGGTCCCGCCCAGCCACACGCAGGTCCCGCCCAGACACACACACGCAGGTCCCGCCCAGCCACACGCAGGTCCCGCCCAGTCACACACGCAGGTCCCGCCCAGCCACACACGCAGGTCCCGCCCAGTCACACGCAGGTTCCGCCCAGACACACACGCAGGTCCCGCCCAGCCACACGCAGGTCCCGCCCAGACACACACGCAGGTCCTGCCCAGCCACGCAGGTCCCGCCCAGCCACACACGCAGGTCCCGCCCAGTCACACGCAGGTCCTGCCCAGCCACACACACAGGTCCTGCCCAGCCACACACTCGCAGGTCCTGCCCAGCCACACACGCAGGTCCCGCCCAGTCACACGCAGGTCCCGCCCAGCCACACACACAGGTCCTGCCCAGTCACACGCAGGTCCACGGAGCATGGGCAGCAGCTGCCCACCGCGCCGGCCCTGGTCCCACCGTTGCTCCCTCCGCCTCCGCCGGCAGGCCTACGAAGGCGTGCTGCAGCTGGTGGAGGGCGCGCGGGCGCTACGAGGAGCTGTGCATCGTCATGTGCGTGATCCCCGCCACCATCAGCAACAACGTGCCCGGCACGGACTTCAGCCTGGGCTCGGACACGGCCGTCAACGCCGCCATGGAGGTGCGGGGGCGCGGGCAGGGCTGGGGTTCTGCAGACGCCGCGGGGTCCTGGCCCAGGACCCGGGTCCTGCACACTCCCACGTCCGTGCCTCTCCGGGGTGACGTCCCTCTGCTGCGGACCTGACCTTGCCCTCCTTGCCACCACCTCCTGGTGTTCGCTGCTGGGCGCTGGGGTGCTTGCCACCACCTCCTGGTGTTCGCTGCTGGGCGCTGGGGTGGAACCCAGGCCCGGGGCACGTGGGCTAGTGCTCTGCTGCCCAGCCCCAGCTCCCTGCACCCCTCGGGTGGGACGTCGGCCTGCAGGCCCGCACAGGTCGCCTCCCCTTTGCTCTTGGTGCACACCTGGGCTTGCCTCCACCCAGACCCCAAGAGACTTCCTATATTTTCTGTCTCCCTTTTCTCTTGAATTTTCCTTTCCTTTTTTTTTCTTTCTTTTTGGTACCAGGGATTGAACCCAGGGCACTTACCCACTGACCCATGTCCCCAGCCCTTTGTCTTGCTGAGTCGCTTAGGGTCTCACTAAGTTGCTGAGGCTTTGAACTTGCGATCCTCCTGCCTCGGCCTCCCCAGTCACTGGGTAACAGGCATGCACCATAGCACCTGGCCAAATTTTCCTTTTCAAACTCTGAACTACTCATGGTTGGAATTAAGTGTCACATGTCATCAGCACCGTGGAATAGTTTACTTCACGTGCTGTCCCACCTGTCTCTAGTGTGACCCTGAGTGGCAAATTGGCTGTCCAGTTTCAGAGAGGACATGCTCTGTGACCCTGGCCCAGTGCTGGGAGTCTGATGTGGCACCCCATCCCTGCCCGCGGGATGCTGGTGACACTGCCTTCCTCTGGGACAACCAGAACTGCCCCCAGCCACTGTCCACTGTCCCTCGAGGGCAGGCTTGTCCCAGCTGCGAGTCCCTAATCCCGTGCAGACCAGGTGGCAGGCTGCCTGGCTGTGGTGAGGGGCTGTGGACACCCTGAGCAGGAGCTGCAGAGCCGAGCCTCCAGTGCCTGCCCCAGGTCCCTGCAGTGTGGCAGCATGTGGCTCACCAGGGAGGGTGGGGACACAGGCCCCCAGAAGTCCCTTTGATCCCCCAGAGCTGTGACCGCATCAAGCAGTCGGCCTCGGGGACCAAGCGCCGCGTGTTCATCGTGGAGACCATGGGGGGCTACTGCGGCTACCTGGCCACTGTGACGGGCATTGCTGTGGGCGCCGACGCTGCCTACGTCTTCGAGGACCCTTTCAACATCCACGACCTGAAGGTGAGCCTGCCCACTGTGCCCACAGGGTGCCAGGCTCCACCCGGCCTCCCGAGAGGCAGGCCCCGCATCCCTGCCTCGCCCCCACTGGAGGCATCCAGGCCCTGCTGGCCCCTGCCCGTGGGCTGGTCTGGGGCACCTACCCCGAGCCCCAGGCTCACCCCGTGCCGTCCCCAGGCCAACGTGGAGCACATGACCGAGAAGATGAAGACGGACATCCAGAGGGGCCTGGTGCTGCGGTGAGCTGCTCGGGGCTCTGGGCCCCTGCCCGAGGGCTTGGGCAGGGTGGCCACCGTCCTGCCCCCTCCCCAGACCCTGCCACGGTGGCCAGGGGCAGGCCTGGGGCGAGCCAGCGGCGCCTGTGCCCTCCAGGAACGAGAAGTGCCACGAGCACTACACCACGGAGTTCCTCTACCACCTCTACTCCTCCGAGGGCAGGGGCGTCTTCGACTGCAGGACCAACGTCCTGGGCCACCTGCAGCAGGTGCCGGTCAGGAGTGTGGCCCGGGAGGCGCTGCCCTGGCAGGGCTCGGGTTGGGGGCCCCTTCCCTGCATCTGTGCTCTGTGCCGGGCTGGGACGCCCAGGGGACACTGGCGTTCCTCCACTTCATGGTGGCCCTCAGGCCTGTGGATGCAAGGCCTGGGGGCCACCCACCACTGGGATATGGGCTGGGCACTGAGGGCCCTCTAGGCAGTGGGCACAGGTGGGGACCACGTGGAGCTGGAGGGGGGGTGGTCAGGCTTGCCTGGGCGTGGTGGCCTGGACACGGGGAGCTGGTGCCGCCCCCGGCACCCTCCGCGGAGCGCCTCTCCCGGCCAGCACTGCCTCTTTCCCAGGGTGGTGCGCCAACCCCCTTTGACCGGAACTATGGGACCAAGCTGGGGGTGAAGGCCATGCTCTGGGTGTCGGAGAAGCTGCGGGCTGTCTACCGCAAGGGTAGGTGCCTGGGCAGCCCTGAGGCCCGGCCCTGCCCTCTGAGGGGCCCCGCTGCCCCCAGCCCCTGGCCAGCACGTGCCTCTCTCTGCAGGGCGGGTCTTTGCCAATGCCCCAGACTCGGCCTGCGTGATTGGCCTGCGGAAGAAGGCGGTGGCCTTCAGCCCAGTCACTGAGCTCAAGAAGGACACCGACTTCGAGTGAGTCCCCAGAGCCACAGGGATAAGGGTGGACCGGGCCCGAGCCTTCCTGGGGAAGGGGTGCCAGCCTGGTCCCTGCCAACCCTGACCCTGCCTCACGTCCAGCTCAGGGCAGAGTGGGAGGGGCTGGGGGAGAGGCCGCCGGTCAGGCTGGGGCTTGGCACCCGACCCCTTGTTGTGCCAGCCCCAGATGTCACGTGGGCAGTGGCCTTGGCAGAGTGGGCGTGGGGGTGGGCCCAGCCTGCCGCCAAGCCTGGCCCGCCCTGTGTCCGGCGCAGGCACCGCATGCCGCGGGAGCAGTGGTGGCTGAGCCTGCGGCTGATGCTCAAGATGCTGGCGCACTACCGCATCGACATGGCCGCCTACGTGTCGGGGGAGCTGGAGCACGTCACCCGCCGCACCCTGAGCATCGACAAGGGCTTCTGAGGCCCTTGCCCGCTGCCCGCCATGCCCACGCAGCGGGGCCAGCGGGTCTGCTCTACTGGCTCTGGGCCCTCCTGGCCCCTCCATCCCCAGCCGCCTGCCAGGCCTCCCGGCAGGCCACCTCCGGGACGCGACACCCAGCGCCCGCCCTCGCCCTCACCAGCCCGCTGGTCACTGGCTCCTGGTCTCCCCGCTCCTGTGGACCTCCTTGGCCTGCTCCTGCCTGTGCCACCAGTGTGGCTGAGCCATACTGCCACTTTTCTAGAAATAAAGTCACCCGACTGGAGTCTGAGCTGCCCTGGAAAGCCTGTTCCCGGCATGTCTGAGGGCGGGCGGGACCCGGTGGCCACTGCTGGACAGGCCCCAGGGTCTTGGGCCTGATAGCCTCCGGGCTGAGCCAGGACCCAGGAACATGGGTCTCACCCACAGTTGTTCTCCAGAATCAGCTGGAGAGTGACTGTCCCCAGGGCCACCATCCTGACCTGAGCTCCTCCCTAGCCCTGCCCCAGGGACAGAGGGGTGCAGCCTTACCCTGGTCACAGTTTCTGACCATGTGGCCCTCACACCTGACCTGGTCTCGGCCCTGCAGCTGCCGGGGAGGGCTGGCTCATCACACTGGGGGGGTGACCCCACCAGGCAGTGGGAGGCAGTGCAGCCCTGCCCCTCGCGGAGGCTCTGGGAGCACACCTGCACCTGGGGCCACCTGCGCGTCCTGCACAGGAACCTTCCAGAGCCCAGCTTGCTGCGCAAGCCACGTCTCCGTGCCCGTGGTGACTGGGCACTAGACCACAGGCCAGGCCACTCGGGTGTGGAGGCTCAGGCGTGGCTTCCCTTTGAGGACTGCAACGCCGAGGGTCCCTGAGTGGACGGGGCCTGTGGGGCAGCCCTAGGCGGTGAGGGCTCTGGAGCTTCCCGCAGGCTGCTCTCCTTGGCAGGAGCCTAGGTCCCCGTTCCTCCCACAGGGCAGCGCGCCACGCTGGGCTGTCCCTGGGCTGGGCTTCAGCTGGCCACCAGGTGGTTGCAGGTGTTAAGTGCCCAGGGCTCCTGCTCGTCTCTGGACCTCTGCTGGGGAAGCCCGTGCTGGGCATTTGGTCTTCTCTGCCTGTTGGGGAGGTGGGTGATTCAGGGGACGGGCCAGGGAGAGGACAGTTGCCTGACCCTGGGCCATCCTGAGTCTGGGGACCCGGTGACTGCTGTGAGGTGCCTGAGCCCCCCGGAGGAGACCCTGGTGGCGACCTGGGGAAGTGTGGCTTGTAGCCCCCCAGATGGAGAGCACTAGCCCCGTGTCCACACCCAGAGCCGCCTCCGTGCTGGCCCAGGCTGGTCGCCCCCGAGCTCAGAAGCCCCAGCGCCACACTTCCCAGTCCCAGGCGTCCTCCATTTCTCTCTGCTGCCGCCCCTGGCCGTTGGCCACACTTGAGCCTCCTCGAGGCCAAGAGGCGCCGACAGCGAGCCGCGGCTGCGCTCTTCAGCTTCACGCTCCGTGTGGGCAGGGGACGGGGCAGCAGGGCAGGGCGGGTGTCGGTCACGTCTGGCCACTCCAAGATTAGTCTTAGGTGGAAAGTGGTGACGTCTCTGTGAGCGCCCTGGGCCCGAAGCCCGGGGTAAACCCCAGGGTGGTGACGGACTGCAGCAGCAGCCGCCCCAGCAGAGTGCCCGGCGCCCAGCAGGGTCCCCGCAGTGGGCTGGTGGACAAGCACAGGCAGTGGTCCCCATCCTGCTGGGGACAGTGCTGGGTGACACGCTGCCGAGCACCAGGCAAGCCCCCATCGGTGTGAAGCAGCCGGCACGAGACACCTGAGATGAACAGCTCGCGGGAGACGCTGGCTCGGGCTCTAGAGGCCCGCTACGGGGAGCTGCCCCGTGGCTCCAGGCCTGGGGTGAGGCAGAAGGCTATGGGTGAAGGGCGAGGGGCAGCCAGGAAGCAGAGGAGGGGGCCGGGGACAGACAGAGTCCCCAGGCCAGGCCTCGAGGACCAGCTCCCTTCAGCTGGCTCCCGCCTCCCAGTAACGCCATCAGATCACATGCCCCTGCTGAGGCCAGGGCCTCGCGGCCAGCTGCTCCCAGAGCCCACCTGGCACGGCACCAAGTGCACTGGGGACCCACTGCTCTGGGACCGGCCTTCCACACGTGTGCCTCTGGGCGTGCCCTGGAGCCACCACAGCCCCAGCGCCCCTGTTCAGAGGTGGGCTCTCGACACTAGGCAGCCAGAAATGCCCGGCCCTGCCTCCCGGATCCCAGGAACGCCTTGGCCTTGACACGTGGAGTGTGACCACTGCTGTGCTGGTTCAAGCTGAGGCCTCCTGCCTGAGGGGCCGTCCACAGAGGGACCCGGCAGGGGTGAAGCAGGGCCTGAGGATGGACAGCACTGGGTGGGCTTGAGGCTGAGCACGTGGCCAGCCCCGTCCCAGCTTTCCCCTCAGAGGACAAACCTTCCTTCCCAGTGTGAGTGGCAGCTGGGTTTCTGCAGGAGCCCTGTTTGGGGAGATGGCTTGAATTGCGGTTGACTATGGGCCATAAGGATTTGGGCATTGTCGCCTTCCGTAGTCTCACGGGACTTGGCCTGGGATCTCGAGTGACTTGGCCGAGATTGCTGATCGGGTCAGCGCCATTTTGGTGGTGTGTGTGGCGCGTGTTAGTCGTTGTTAGAGCCAGAGAGAAAAGTTATCAGAATAAAAAGCTGTTTGTCTCCAGTTTGCCTCTGAACTTCTTCCCGCGGCTCCATTGCTCCAAGCGGCCATCGCTTCAGGCGGCAACAGGTTTAGAAGGGCCCCACAGGCACGGGATGAGGTGACTCCAGGAACCTCTGAAGCCAGGCCTGCCAGGCATAGTGCACACAGGGTGACCCGTTCCACTCCTGGGAAGCACTCAGGAGGGCAGCACGCATGATCAGGTCCTCTGTCAGGTGCAGGGCGGGCCAGTAGGTGCACAGCTGAGACCATGAAGGCCAGCCTGTGGGCCACCTAGCAAGGCCACTTGGCCTCGGTGCCCCCAGGCTGGCAGAGGGGTGCAGCACGTCCGCACGTCCAGCTGTTCCCGGCTGGCGGCCTCGGGGCTGAGGGCTGCTCCAGAGAGGGCTCTGCAGCCTGGGGGCCGCGTCCTGAGCGCGGCAGCGCCTTGCTGCTTCTCCGGCTTCCCGGGTGACGGGCTCCAGAGTCCCCACAGGTGCCCCATGTGTGTTTATGGAGGATAGCCGTCAGGGAACAAGCACCCACCCTCGCCAAGGGCAGCCGGAGGTTTGGGGACAAAGCAGGACATGTCCCACCATCTGGAAAATCCCTTCTGCTTCCTGCTTCTCTGGAAAGTTCCCGTGAGATCACCAAGACATCACCAGTCTCGTCCCCCCTGCCCTGATGCCCTGTTCCCCCTCCGGACACTGAACCTACAAGGTTCTAGCGGGGGCACTGGTCACCTGTTCAGGTCACAGTCAAGTGTGGTCAGCATCATGGTGGCTTGGTTCCATTAGTGCATGCCACCCTCTGGGGTCGGACTCCATTCTCAGTGGACCCCTTGGCTCATCTTGCCAGATGCAGTGTGCAACCTGCCCAGCTGCGCAGAACCCTGGTGACCTGCCAGGGCCTTGGGTGATGCCCGAGATGCGGAGCATCTGCCTCCTTCCCAGAGTGCTCTGGGGACAGAACAGTGGCCGCCTCTGGCTGCACTGCATCCAGGGTCCCAGGGAGTGGCACGTCCAGGGCCTCGGCCCTCACCTGCACACGTGGCTAACAGAACACTGTGAGGCCAGCTCCTGCTTTGGGGTCACCTGGAGAGATGTCCAGAGCAGGAGCTGTGGAGTTCCGGAAGTGCCACAGCAGCCCAGGGCCAGGTGTTGGCGGGCCTGATGAGGGTCTCGAGGCAGTGGGAGGGGAAGGGGCGAGCTGGCAGCAGGTGTGCGGGGACGGGGGCAGGAGGGAGGCTGGGGCAGGCCCACGCCAGGAGGCACCTGGGTGGCCCAGGCGTGTGGGTGGGGAGGGAGGCCTCCTTCAGCTGACACAACCCTCTTGTTCTAAGATGATGGCTTTATTGAGCGCCTCTGACAGCTGGGGAAGCCCAGATGCCCACGCCGGACGTCCCCAACACAGCGCCTCCTTGCTTCCCACCCTCGGAGGTCATGCCCGTCCTGAAGGACGTACAAGGCCACCCCTGACAGAGGCCCCTGCTTCCCCCCGGCTCTCCATGAGTCCAGCACAATGGCTCTTCAGGCGATGGCATGAGCCGCAAGTCCCCGGCCTTTGGGACGCTGTGCTCTCGGCTGTGCGGGGTGGCTGCCTCGCCGGCTGCGGCCCAGCCCAGGCAGGACGGGGGCACAGCTGCTCCAGGCCCAGCAGCTGCTCCACCAGCCGGGCTGGCTTCCTGCCCCCCAGCTCGAAAGTCACTCCTCCTCTGTATGTGGCATGTGTCCTTGGTCCTGGGGACACTAGGCTGCCCCAGGCTGTGGCATTACCACTGGGCCCCCAGCACCCTGTAAGGCTTGGGACCCTTTCCAGAGGTGTGGGTGCAGCCTGCACCTGCCTGCCCATGGCCACACTGGGCCTGGCCCATGTCCCCTTACTCTGGCTCAGCGCTGCTGCCCCTGCTGCCGCAGGCTCTTAAAAGGGGTCAGAGAAAGAAAGGCGGCGGCTGTCCTGCCCACCTGCCGCGGGAACCGTCGTGCTGGCAGAGGTGGCCGTGGTGCTGCGAGGGCTTGGGCAGTTCTCTAGGGTGCCGTCACTGGAAGTCTCCCAGGTGACAGGACCTGCCCCAGGACCAAGGGCTGAATGGGGATGCTCCGGACCACGCCCCTCAGCCGTGGAGAAGCCCCTCCTCTGGCGTCGAGGCCGCACCTGCCGCTCAGGAGACGCCGCTTGCGGGCAGGGAACATGCTTTATTGGGGCGCACAGCCCGCAGAGGCCTCCAGACCCCGAGGCCCCCCAGCGAGTCCTGGGGACAGTCTGACGTGAGCGGGGCCTGCCCGCCTGCCTCGCCTGGTGTGGCCAACAGAGGAAGCAGGGGCTGAGCTGCTGAGGACGGCGCAGGTCCAGGGCGGCGTGGCCGTGCGGGGGTCACTCCGTCTCCTCCTGCAGCTCCTGCCTGGGAGGGGCCTGCAGCCGGCTGCCCACGGCCTGCTGGACGGCCTCCAGCCCCTCTGTGTCCAGCTCCCGCAGCAGCAGCAGGACGGCCGTCAGCACGTTCTGGGGGCAGGAGAGCTGCTGACCGGCCTGGCCCGTGGCACCCAGTCCTGGCTGAGCAGCCTCGGGCAGCTGCTTCCAGGTGCCACCCGCACAGAGCACGGTGGGAGGGACCCTGAGGGCAGCAGCGTGCCGCTTGTCCTGGCCCCCCGCCCGGGGCTGTGCCCTTGCTTCCGAGGGGAAACCGAGGCCCAGGGGCTGAGGCACCCGCAGACCCACCCATGGCTGTCCGCACGCCCAGCTGGGGCGGGAGGAGTCTGCACAGGGCTGCATGGGCCCGCAGGGACGGGGGATGAGGGCCTGCACCGACCTGACACCTGCACCACCCCAGGCCCCACACGCCCACGGGGACCTGGGGCCATCCGTGTCCTTGCACTGGAGGCGCATGCGGGGCAGGGCCACCTGAGGCAGGCTGGAGGGGACGAGGCCCCATCCTCCCCTCAGGGGCAGGTGTGTGGCCAGGGACCCTGCTGTGACTTGTGGATGACACTTCTGGCACTGGCCTAGTCTCTTAGGAGCAGTAGGGGGCCCAGGCACTGTGGGGAGGTCTCTGGGGACAGAGTGGGAATTGCACCGGTGGCTTCCAGCCACAGGGGGACGGAGCTCACAGGTAGAGTGGAGGAGAGCGGGATTCTGAGGGCTAGGGGCCTGGGGCTCCCGCTGGTCAGAGGGTGAGTGCCGCTGAGCTTGGGCCGTGGCAAGGATGACACCCTGTCCCCTGACTTTTCTCCCTCCCCAGTAAACCAGACCACAGGCTGGGCTGACCCAGCTACCCACACAGGCCTCAGTGTGTGGCCACATCTGTCTGTCACTTGGGAGATGTGTTCCCAGAGGTGGGGCCAGCCCCGTTCAGACGACCAGCCCTGCAAGGAGGGGCCTCGGCCTGCTGTCCATGCTCCTCCCACAACGGCATCCTGAGGTGGTCACTGTGACTGAGTGAGCGGGAGCCCTGAGCTAAGGTGTCAGGTGCACCGCCCTTCCGCCGTAGGCCTCCCTGGACAGGACATTTGAGCCCAAGGCAGGCCGGGCCCGGCAGGGCTGACGCTGGGCTCCTGCAGCTGGGCATGGGGAGCAGGTGCTGGGCTGTTACCTCCCTCTTGGCCCCAGCTCTGCTCAGCAGTGTGGCTTCCTGCGTGACCTAGGTGCAGGGTGGGGCAGGGTCCCTGGGCACGCCACCTCTGGCTGGGGAGCAGAGCTGCTGGGGCAGGGGGACCCGAAAGCTGCCTGTCCCTGATAAAATGACACACGAGGGAAGAAACGCCTCTCTCCTCCTGGGGTGGGAGGGGAGGAGTCGGAGGACAGCCAGGTGCCTTGGGTGGCAGGCAGGAACTGGCGGGAGCCCTGAAAGGCACCTGGTCTTGGGGCTGTCACCAAGTTGCCCACTTGACTTTCTTAGGTCACCAACCCAGGCTCCGTTCCTGGGGTTCTGGCACGGACACCATGTCCAGCCCCGTCAGGACAGGACACTACCACTTCCAGGCACAGGGGCAGGGACTCTGCGGGCAGCAGGTGCCGGGCTCCCAACAGGACACCCAACAGGACAGACGGAGCCTCTGCTGGCACCGCCCCGCCCCCGCCCCACACGCCCCTCCTCAGGGGCACCTCAAGAGGCTCAGACCTGGAAACCAGGCCAGCTCGCCCCGGGGGCTTGCATGCGCCTGTCCCCCCAGGCCAGCCACTCTCCCCACAATGCCTGCATTCTGAGGGGGCGACAGCTACCTGGCCAGGATGGCCTGCGTCACTCACCCTGTTCTTGTGGCTGCTTGCAGTGTCCCTCTGTGAGAAGGAAGGGAACTGGTCCTTGGCCGACGGCTTCAGGCCAAGGTCGCCCTGGGTGCTGCTGGGAGAGAGGAGGGAGGGTCTGAGGGCGTGTGGCATCTGTCACCTTTGCAAACAGCCCAGAGGAGACTGAACACAGCAATGGGAGTCCCTCTGCCAACAGCAGAAAATGGGAGGAAGGCCAGCCCCAGCTGGGGACTTTCCAGGTGGCTCCTGTGCAGCTCCTGAGGCACGAGTCGGGAGTGGCTACCACCCTGCGGCAGCCTCCGTGCTACACCTGGTCTCCAACCCTGCGCCTTCTACCCAGGGCCCGGGGCGGGAAGCTGCGCCCACGATGACCCTGGCCAGGGGTAAGGCGCACGTGCTGGCCTGCAGACGTCACCACGGAGCGCATTCCAAATGCACCCACAAAAGGGGGCAGGGCCTGGCCTGCCGAATGGACGCTCAGTGTGGGCCCTCCGACAGGGCCCTGAGAGCAGCAGGCGCCGGCAGGAGCCTGGCCCACACCCGAGGAGTGCCCTGGGCCAGCGGCCTCCCAGGGACCGCCCCTCCACCCCCACAGGGCTGGTGCTTCCTCTCCTGCGCCCTGCACGTCTGCAGTCAGACGAACTGTGTGACTCTGTGACATCAGCCCTGGAAGTGAGTGGGGTCACCCCCAGGAAAACAGAAGCCACCCAGAGAGCCCTCTCCCCTCACTTTCCGAAGCCACGGACCATGGCCAGCCCCTGCCTCCCGAGGACCCTGGGGAGGAGGCCCGCTCCCCTCCAGCCTCACTCTGCCTCCTCGACGCAGCTCAGCGGGTCCCGGCTGGTCTCCTGGCTGGAGCCGACGGAGCTCATGGTGCAGGGCGGCCCCAGGTGGCCATTGCCCGTGCGCTCTCCGCCCGGGGGCAGCAGTGATCTCGTCTCCCTCCATCAGCGCGCGGGCCAGCTCTTCCTCGGTCACAGCTGCGGGGTGAAGGACCGCGGACGCGAGGGCGTCAGAGCCTCGCTCCCCGGGCACGTGAACTGCAGGCCGGGCCCACTGGGGCCTCCGGCACAGCCTGCTTCTGATGTGCAGGCAGGGTCTGTCCACCAACGGTCAGCCTTGCCTCCGCACCCCTCAGGCAGTGGCCGGGCACTGCTTGTGTCAAGGCGACATTTTTTCTTCCATTGTGTGTGTGTGGTGCTGGGAGCTTTGCGTGTGCCGAGCAGGGGCTCTGCCAGCACTGCCCCCACCCAGAGGCAGGCATTAAGAAAGAACAGAGTGGGCAGGGCACAGCGCGCATCCCAGCTGCTTGGGGGACTGAGGCAAGGCGAGCGCAAGTTCAAGGCCAGCCTGGGCAACTTAGCAAAGCTGTCCCAAAATAACAAACAAAAATGGGCGGGGGTGTGGCTCGGTGGTAACGCACCCCAGTTCACAGATGGGAACATGCACTGCATCCAGTCAGGTGACACTGACACCTGAGAGGGGACAAGCAAATGCTGGAGCCACCCCGAATACCAGACCAGGGACTGCAGAAGAGGAGCTGGGGCAGGGAGACCGTCTGCTTCCAGGTGCTGTGTGGTGGCCGCAGGGCAGGGACACCCACCTTGGTTGTCCAGCCTCTGCAGGCCAGGAAGGTTGCGCAGCACGGTCATGCGGTAGAGGTGGGGGCTGGGGCCGCAGCACGGGTTCTCGGCCAGCCACAGCACCCTGAGGTGCGGCAGGTCCTTGAGGTAGAAGAGCTCGTCCAGGCTGGGGATGCGGTTCCGCCTCACGTACAGCTCGCTCAGGCGCCGGCAGCGGCTCACGGGCTCCAGGGTCGAGACGCTGTTGACACTGGGGACCAGACAGTTAGTGCCCTGGTGGGTCCCGCCTCGTTCATGAGTGCCCCTCCTGCGGCTGCGGCCACCTGCCTACCTTGCCCCCGGAGTCCAGGTCAGAGAGGACCAGGCAGGGGAGGAAGCTTTAGGTGCGTGGCCCCTTCCTGGAGGCACAGTGGTGGCTGGCCACGCAGGAGCCGCTCCTGCGGCCCTCGCTCTGCACCACTGCGGGAGGAGGGGTGCTTCACCTTCCTTTGTGGGCGGGGACACCAAGCACCGTCCCCCCAGGGATCCATCACTTAGCCCCAAAGGCAGCAGTGCCAGAGCTCCTGGCAAAACATACATGTGGGCTCTTGTTGCCGCCTGCAGCGATGGCCGCTTGGAGCAAGGAAGCCGCGTGAAGAAGTGCAGAGGCGAACTGGAGACAAACAGCTTTCTATTCTGATAACTTTTCTCTCTGGCTCTAACAACAACTAACACACGCCCACACACCACCAAAATGGCGCAGACCCGATCAGCAATCTCGGCCAAGTCCCTCGAGATCCCGGGCCAAGTCCCTCGAGATCCCGGGCCAAGTCCCGTGAGACTATGGAAGGCAGCAATGCCCAAATCTCCATGGCCCATAGTCAACCGCAATTTAAGCCATCTCCCCACACAGGGCTCCTGCAGGCTCTGAGCTGCCCAGAACCCAGCAATGAACTTCCGAACCCCAGGCTGAAAGGCCGTGGGCGTGATGTCCACTCGCGATGGAAGGAACGCACCAGAGAAGCAGAAACACAGAGCAGGCCCTGAGGGAGGGAGTCCAGCCCAGCCTGCAACCGACAGTGCCTCCCGCCAGGTGCACAGCTAAGGGTGGCCGCGCTCCCTCCTGCACCCCGAGCAGGGGCCCAGCCTGACGTGCCAGTCCTACCTGCAACACTCCTTCCTGGGGGCTGCCCTGTGTGGGGCACACACCAGGAAGGGGCACTGACAACCCGCCGCACCACAGAACACACCCAGTGTCGCAGGCAGCCCCTCCAAAGTCCCCAAGCGGGCAGGGGGGAATTAGGGACACGGGGAGTCTGCTCTTCCCCTCCAGCACTCCCCCACTGCTGAAATGCCGCACCGACAGTGGCATCGAGGTTGTGCTAGTCAAGGTCTCCTTAGTCTGCTGGAACGCCAGTGCCCTGGGAGGAGGGAACTCCACCAGGGAGGGGCCCTGGGATGCAGAGAAACTGGTGAGTTCCTGGAGGCGATTCAACCAGCAAGGCGGGCAAGGAGGGACACTGGGTCCCTGGGGGCAGAACTGGCCTGGTGAGGGCGCGCCAGGGCAGGCCATGGCTCCTTATCAGGAGGCCCTGTGAGTGCACAGGGAGTCTGGCCCCTCCCCTCCAGAAGCCCCCTCCCAGACTGTGCTGAGTTTCCAGGTTGTCCCTCATCACTTGGTCCCACAGGAGGCACATGACGCCGTCCCCAGCTTGCACGCCCCAGGGACTAGAGCGACGCAGGGGCAGGTACCTGAGCGTGATCACCTCCAGGCTGGGCATCTCCCGGCATATGGAGATCTAGGGAGGAAGGGAGCACGGCTGGCAAACATCGCTTGGCTGGGGCCTGGTGTCACTTTGCCCAGGCCAGTGGAGAGACCTGTCAGAGTCCTGGTCTCCTGCACTGTGGAACCAGGGCCCATGACCCTGCCCAGCCAGGCTCTCAAAAGGACTTCATGGGGCATTCTGGGCTCAGTGTCATGCTGTCCTCTGCTGCCCAGACCTTCCCTCACTAAAGGGGAAACTTGTGCTGTGACACTTTAGAACAATGTCATTGCCATCAAATGCTGTTGGCTGTAGAGACAGAACACTACTCATTTACATGCCTTAAAGGACATCAGGTCAGGGGACCTCGAGGTACCTTCTACTGGGACTGAGGACCTTTCTACTGGTTGTCTCTGACGTAAAAGAAAGGACGTGAGCCCCTGCTGTCCCCAGAGCCAGCCTTGGATCTGGGTCTTGGGCCACAGCAACACCATCCGTCCCAGGAACTGGGCAGCCGCTGCTCGGCCGTGTGCTAGGCGCCACGCGTTCAGGTCTTCACAGACCCGCCGGCTCCAGCTTCCCCACACTTGGCTGCTGTCGGCCTGCTGTGGGGCGGGCTGGGTGTGAAGCAGGCACTGACTGAGAGGAAGCCAAGCTAACAGTCTCTGATGACCGCATGTCTCCTCAGAGGAACGCAAGTCCTCCCAGGACTCCTTCCCAAAGTAAGGTTTGACTGCTCCTCTGAGTAGGACCAGCAAGGGACGTGGGACTGAGGATGGCTTTGGTTTTGCTGCTTTAACAATTCTCTAGTGGAAGAGTTTACAGTTCTTGGGATGGGGCCATTTGGAGACGGTCAAGGCAATACTCACATCGGTGAGACGGCTGCCCCTGGGGAGAGAAAAGACAGACATACTTTGATCTTGTTGGAATTGAATATAAAAAGAATACGAAAAAGCAAAAATTTCAGGCTGGGGTTATGGCTCAGTGGTAGAGTGCTTGCCTAGCATGTGTGAGGCCCTGGGTTCAATTCTCAGCACCGCATGTAAATAAATAAAATAAATGTCCATTGACAACTAAAAAACAAATAAAGTAAAATCTGTCTTCTGCTCCTTAGAGGTGAACAGTTAGTACCAGGAACCTTTGTAGCCTATTCTTAGGTTACTACAGCTAAAATAATCTACATATTTTTTAAAAATATGAGAATTAATGACCACTAACCTTAAGATTCTATAATTTTAATAGCACAGTAAAAAAGAAAGTTTACCTAGATAACTGGAAAATGTGTCAAAACGACAAGGTTGATTTCCAGCAAAACTACATGTTTAGGGCTGGGGAATGTTCTTCAGACTAAGGAGCAGTAGGAGTTGCACCCTTTATAAGACACAAAAAGATTTACTCAAGCCGGGCGCGGTGGCACACACCTGTAATCCCAGCACTTTGGGAGGCTGAGGCAGGAGGATCGCGAGTTCAAAGCCAGCCTCAGCAATGGTGAGGCACTTAGCAACTCAGTGAGACCCTGTCTCTAATAAAATACAAAAAAGGGCTGGGGATTTGACCCAGTGGTCGAGTGCCCCTGAGTTCAATCCCCGGTGCCCACACACACACACACACACACACACACAGATTTACTCAGTGTTCTCAGTGGCTGGACAGCAGAAGGTCAATCACCTCACTGATGTACACAGGGGATCTTCATGAAAGGCCACATCCAAAGGCTAGACATGCAACTTATGAAGCCAATGTCAAAGGCCTGCAAAGAGGCTGTTGTTTCTCCCGCACAGAGAAGCATTGACTACCAAGTGTCGAACAAAGAAGAGCATTACTGAGAGCCAAGGGCAGAAGGGAAACTGTGGCCAAAGCAACAGATGTGCCAGGCGCAGGGCAAGGCTTTAATGAACACAGCAGAGCTCAGCCACTCCAGTCGATCTGCTGACACCACCAGGAGCAAGGGTCTGTCCTCACTTAGCCCCTCCTGCTGCACTGGGCAGAGCAGCCTCTGAGCCCCCGGGAACACCTGCAGCCTTCTCAGGACCCAAGTGCAGCCTCCTGCTCCGGAAGCTCTGGTCTTCATTGGCTAAGCCAGACCCAGCTGCCCACCTTTAAGTCCACATGAACCCCATCGCACCTGTGTCCCCTCCTTGCTGCCACCCCCAGAGAGGGTCGCTTGGGCACAGCACTTCCCCAGTACCTAGTGACCAAGATGCTCAGTGAATTGTGACTTGCAAGCTCAGTTCTCTCCCTCCCTCTAGAGAGGGTGGCAATCATCTCGGCCTTCCACCTCATCAGCAGACCTGGTGCCCAATGACTGGTGGCACCTTCCAATATCAACATATCCACAGAGGGGCCATGAGCCCCTAAAGCCACCTGAAAGCTACTCAGCTGGTCCGAAGGGCAATGTTGGCTGTGTCAGGCTAGGGCAGCGTGTCGCGGGCGGGGGGCGATGCAGACGCTGCTCCAGGGGGAACGGGGTGGGGAGCGGGTGAAAGCTCTGGAGTGACCTTTGCCCCTGATCACCTGGGCTGGAGCAACCACGGCCGGGCAGGTCGGGGCGGATACTCCAGGCGGGTGTCGCTGATGGCTAGCCCTACCGCCCCCTCCCCGGTGGACACGCCGCACGCGGGCAGCGCCTGCGGCCCCAGCCTCACCAGCAGTTGAGCTTCCGCACGCTGTGCAGCTCCGAGGCCTTGGCCCGGGACAGGACCATCTTCCGTGTTAGTTTCATGGCGGCCGCGCGGCGCGGACCCAGGGCCCGGCCGTCGCCCCTCACCCCTCACCCCCTCCTCGGGTCGCCCCTAGTCCCTTACCCCCAGCCCCTCGCGGCCCGGGATGACGGCTCCGAGGCGGCGTGTCTCCAGGGGGCGGGGCCTGCATCGTCAGGGGCGGATGCTGCGAGCCCATTGGCGACCGACGAGAGGGCGGTCCCGCGCCGGCGCAGTGAGGCCCCGGGGCTTCCGCGGAGCGCGTGGCTACGCCTCTCTCGTTCGCCCCGCCCCTTGGGCCGCTTGCGGATCCTGCGCATGTGCATGGCGCTGGGTTCTGACGTACTCCGATGCGACGCGAGTGCGCGCGGTGGGCGGTGCTCGGTGGGAGCGCCGTGGCAGAGCCCCGGCCGGTCGTGGAGAGGGCGCCCCCTCGCTGCTCTGACCCCAGCGACGCCGCGCTGTGCGCAGGTGTTCCTCCGCGCGTTTGTAGGAAAGGTGCAGCCGCAGGCGGGCCTGAGTCGCTCCACGACTCGCGGAGGCGCAGGTGCAGCGGGCGCCTGCCCCCCGCGCTGCCCTGCAGGGCGACGGCCCCAGAGCTCCCGCTTAGCCCCGCTCACTCGCTGTATCCCGGGAGTTTTGCTGCGAACAGTTTGCCTGGACTTCTTGTCTTGAAAAGCCTTTCTTCGGCCAACCCCTGGATGTGCCTAGGAGATGCCAGGGCCCACCTCTCCGGTAGTGGTCAGCGGCTCTTCTCAAACTCGTTTATTCTGGAAAGCCTGTTTCAGTTCTTTTTAGATTGACAACTTAAATAGCGTTACCTGGGCCATGAAGTGCGGCCCTGCGGTTTCTGGGTGGCTGCTTGAGAGGGTGTGGATTAGTGGGAGGAAATCTGGTGAATTTAGGTTATATTAGAGTGGACTCGAGTGTTGAATAGAAACTCAGGCTTTGAGTTGTGTAGCTGGGGATCCGCTGCGTTTTGCCGAACCCCTTCCCTATACTGTTAGAATTTAGGCAAAGTTCCTTACGCTGGGAACGCTTTTTAATAAAAGGGAAGTTTATTAGGGGCCACGCGTGGAAGGGGACAAAAGTGGCGTGGAGGACAGGGGACGAACGAGGGCGGACAGGGACAGGCGCGAACAGAGAGCGGTTTCAGTCTGGGGCTGGCTTAAATAGCAAAGTGGTGGTCAGAGAGCCCCCTGGAGTGAGTCCTTGCTCTATAGGCTGCCAGAGGTCAGGAGGCAGTGACCAGGGCACCTGCTAGCCAAGTTGGCTGGCAAGGCTGGGAAATGTAGTCTTTTCACAAAGTACCTGGGAGGTGTGGCTTCTACCTGGGAGGTGCAGCCTCCCTGCCTGGAATCCAACATATACAACTGGAGGCTAGACTTGACCCCGAAAGGTTGAATGAGATCTGATTTTTTTTTTCAACAGGGGACTGAACCAGGGGCTCTTAACCACTGAGCCACATCCCCAGCCCTTTGTATGTATGGATTTTGAAATAGGGTCCCACAAAGTTGCTGAGGCTGGCTTTGAACTTGCCGACCTTCTGCCTCAGCCTCCTGAATTGCTGGAAGGTGTGTGCTTTGCACCCAGGTTGTGTGATATTTGGAGGGTGGAGGAACAGCAGCCGTGGTCACACAGGAAGCCATCATGGTTAGAGATGGGAGGGCCATAGAGTATGTGGCTTGCTCCTTGCTCTGCAGCCATCTCCTCTCTGCGGGCCTGCTTTCCAGCAGCAATGCGGCCACCAGCATCCCTCGCTGCAGACGCAGGCAGGCACAGATGTCCTCACCAGGCCCCATGCGGGTCTTGCCTCCAGAGCTGTGCATGCCCCGATCCCTGTGTCCCTGCAATTGCTCCCAACCTGCTTCAGGAAGGCTGCTTAGAGACTGGCCCCACATTCGCTGTCTCCCTGAAATAGGCAGAAAAATGACCCAAACTTGTTTAAACCGAAAATAGAACATTGACGCCGGTCCCTGAGGACTCCAGGGCTGTGGCTTCAAGCGCGGCTCCATCCAGGGTCTCGGGCATTGTTCTCAGTGCTGGGCTCTGCGCACCCTCTGTTAGTCCCGTTCTGATGCTCCTGCCTCCAGATCCGGGTGTGCATCCTCACTGCTTCAGGCACAGCAGGAAGAATGTTTTTCCCAGCTCCTCTAGTCCAGGCTTGGGGATTGGTCCTAGCTGAGTCATGGGCTGCACTCAACAGGCTATGCCCTACCCTAACTGCTGGGCCTGGATCACATGGCCAGCTCTGGGGCTGGGGGCAGAGGAGGACCCAAAGAAAAACCCAAGTACTGTTCCCCTCAGAAGGAGAAATCGATGCTGCATTTTTCTGTAGCTGCCGTGGGAACCACTGGTCAGTACCTTTGTGGACAGGGCAGACCCTTCCCTGTGCTCCTGTTTTCCACAGCACAATCTTCCTTGGTTTGGCCGACACCTTGTCTGGTGGTGGCAAGTGGCCAGTGTCATTCCCCAGAGCCCCATCTCCTCCCCACCTCCCTCCCAGGGCACATGCCTCTCCTGCCTTGGCAGCCAGGGCAGCTCATGGTCCCAGGACCAGGTGTGGCACAGGGCCGTTGCAGCTGCTATAGCCACGGGGAGGCTTGGAACATGAGCAGGAAGCCAGGTGTCAGTGTGCACAGCTGTGTGCCACCTGGACTGCTTCAGGCCCGGTGTGTCACCCACCTACCTGGCCAGGAAGCTCCTGGCAGCTCAGAGCTAATGTCTTCCCTGGACCTGCCCTCTTCCTAAAATGCTGGCCCTGGGTCACACCCTCCCCACCAGTCCCTGGGTCAGACCCCAGGCATTAGGGTGGCACAGCTATGAAGGCTCCTGGCCTCAGAGAGGCCATGGCCACACCCATGTCACTGGCATTGCCCTGCTCCTTCGTCCTGTACTGGTGGTGACCCTGAGCCCCTCCCCCCTGCCCAGTAACCTCCCAGGGTAAAATGCCTGCTTCCCAGGGAATGAGGCCCTCTGAATGGAAAGCCACCTCCTTCCTCACCAGTTAAGCTGCCTGCCCCCCCTTGTGGCTAGGCCTCATGGTTGGGTACTGAGGACCATGTCCACGGACTCAGGAGTGCCGCCTCCTCCCTGCTCAGGGAGCCCAGAGCCCCTGCAGCAGAGCCCCTGGAGATGGCTCCCTCGATCCTTCTCAGTCTCCCCTTCCTCCACCTCTCAGGGGACCCCTTCAGCTTGCAGCTCTCTAGGTACCTGTCAGCCACCTGTGGCTGCATGACAGACTGTCCCAAACTCAGCAGCTCTGTTGCCGCCTGAAGCGATGGCCGCTTGGAGCAACGAAGCCGCGGGAAGAAGTTCAGAGGCAAACTGGAAACAAAGGAAACAAACAGCTTTTTATTCTGAAAACTTTTCTCTCTGGCTCTAACAACGACTAACACGCGCCACACACACCACCAAAATGGCGCAGACCCGATCAGCAATCTCGGCCAAGTCACTCGAGATCTCGAGCCAAGTTCTGCGAGATCCCAGGCCAAGTCCCGTGAGACTATGGAAGGCAGCAATGCCCAAAACTCCATGGCCCATAGTCAACCGCAATTTAAGCCATCTCCCCAAACAGGGCTCCTGCATAGCTCTTGTAGATATTTGTTTTCCCCCAGTTCTGAGGGTTAGGGACCCTGGGGCAGCAGAGCAGGGTGGTCTGGCTTGGACCTCTTCTAAGTGTGGCTGGGCAGTGGTCTCATGAGACTGAGGGACTTGCTCCTGCACTGCAGGCCCTGCCTCCACACTGTCTCTTGCTACCACCCTGGCCTTCCTGTTGTTCCCCAAACGCAGATGTGTGCCACCCCCAGCCTGTGTGCCTGCTTTGGCCTGTGTCCAGAGATACTCAGGCGGCTCTGTGGCTCATGCCGTCACTTCCTCCAGGTCACTGCTCGGAAAGTCCTCCCGCCTGGCTTGGGACCACGCCTGCTGCTCTTGGGTCCTCTGGATTCTTCATGATGTCTGCTGCAACTGGAAGTGACACTCTGCGTGCGCACTTGTTCACCGTGCTCGCCCTGTGGGCTGCAGGCGGGCTGCAGGCCACGCGGCAGCGGCCCGCCTCCTGCCTGAGTCAGCTCAGGGCTCGGGAGCTGCTCATCCACCTCCCCGCTGGCAGTGCGGGCCTGGAGCAGCCTTCGGGCTCAGCTTGACAGTTCCCAGCTGGGAGCCTGGGCAAGTTCTCCGTTCCTCTGAGCCCCAGCCCCTCATCAGTGGGTGGGGGGTGTCAGGATGCTCAGTTCACTTTCACAGACTGGGGGCTGAAATGACAGACAATCATTGCTCAAGGTTCTGGAGGATGGAGTCAAGGTGCCAGCAGAGCTGGTGTCTGGTCCACCTGCTGTCTGCTCTCATGGGGTGGAGAGAAAGACAAGCAGCCATCTGTGTCTCTTCTCATCAGGGTGCCAATCCCTTGTGGAGGGCCCCACCCTCATGGCCTAATCTCCTCTGAAAGGGCCACCGTCCCCAGCACATTCAGTAGACGGGCAGGTGTGTCTGCAATGCCAGGGTTCATTCACAACCCAGTCCACACAGTCCTGACTGGCCTCCATCTCCCCGAGTCCCGGGGGCTCACCAAGGGCCGTCTTGGTAGCTGCCCGCTGGGTCCGGCGAGGTCTGGTCCGGGAGCTCAGCAAGCAGCGGCACCAGCAGCGGAGTCAGCCCCATGGGAAGCGGGACGGGGTCTGGCCGTCTTGCAGGCGCGTCACTTAGTGAGCGAGGGACTCGGGTTTGCATGCTACTTCTAGCTAGGCCTTTACATCCCTCATTACGTCACATCAGGGTCACACACAGTTGTCAGGGCTGCACACGCAGGTGCCTTGCAAGCGCTGCCGTGGGTACTCACTGTACCTGTCCCAACTGTCTTGACAGAAGTTGTTTTACAGGGGGACATGTCTGTGGCACTCACAGCACTCAACACGATCTCCAAGCATCAGGCACTGAATCGACACTAAGTCAGCAGGTCAACGTCACTCTTAGTACTCAGTACACCACGCCCAATACCATCACGGTGGGACTGGGTGAACGGGGAGGGCACACACCGTGTTCATCACGAGAGATGAGGTTACTTCGGCCACGTGTGGTGGTGAGAACCACAAGTGCACCCGGAGAGCCCCCAGGGAGGGTGTACTCAACCAGCTGGCGGCCCTGCCTGCCTCTGCTGCCAGATGGCCTGCACTGGTGGCCGCGGGGGTCAGGAAGGAAGCAGCGGTGTTTTAGACCTCCAGGGCAAGTCCTAGTTGTGGAGGGAGAGAAGAGCAGCTCAGGCTTGTTGATTCATATTCAGAGTGTCCTCAGAGATCTTTCTGGCCTTGGGTCACTCGCAGCTCTGCTGTCACTGTAGCCATAAAGAGGTGCGACCAGGCTGGGGTTGTGGCTCAGCGGTAGAGTGTTCGCGTAGCACGTGTGAGGCCCTGGGTTCGATCCTCAGCACCACATAGAAATGAGTAAATGAAATAAAGGTATTGTGTCCAACTACAACTAAAAATTAAAAAAAAAAGAGGTGCCACCTGTTACTGGAGTCCAGCAAGCATGCTGTGAGCTGACTGCACCCTTCTCTGCCACTGTATGTTGCAAGAGCAGCTCTCTTGCTGAGATGTTTCTGGAATGCAGTTGACTTGTTGATCACAGAGATGAAGGAAAATAAAGATGTTCCCGGACTGAAGTCCACTTCTTTAGACCGTGGAACAGCAAACTACAGCCCCCAATGTGGTCCTCCCCCTGTATTTGTAAATAAAGTTTTATTGACACACAGAGGCACCTATCCATTTTTGCATTGCCTGTGGCTGCTTTACTGCCGCAGAGGCAGAAGGGAGTAGGTGGACAGAGATCATAGGGTCTGCTTGCAAAGTTTGCAGTAGTTATTGTCTAGCCCTACACAGAAAAAGTTTGCTGAGTGCTCCTTTGTCCTCAGACCCCACCCCCGTTTCCTCTGCTGTGGTCTCAGGACCCAGCAGCCTGCCTTCCCTGCTCCTGTGCATCCTCGTGACCAGAGTGTGTTAGATCACATTTTTTCTCCCAGCAGTTGTGGTTTTCTCCTTGCTGCCAGAGCAGGTTTTTTTTTTTTTTTTTTTTTTTTTTTTTTTTTTTAATCTTGGGCATAATGTCCATGCCACAAAACTCCTTGTGCTGGCATGTCCTGCGTCAGAACCTGAGGCAGCTCTCCATGCAGATCAGAACATGCTGCCTTCCTGCTTTATGGTCGGTGCCCCTTTTGCTCTTATGGGAAGAATGTCTCATAATTGCCATTGCAATGGCATCTGGAAGACTGTGGCCTTCTGGTAAAGCATGTGATTCTCCTCTAGAAACGGAGGAGACTCTCTGGGGCAACACAGGCACAGATGTTTCATCAGAGATGCTCAGTTTATTAACTACGTCACCTTAGATGATTCTCCCAGAGAGGCCCTGGGATACTTGGAAACAAAAGCCCAGGCTGTCCATCGGACGGCTCTGCAGTTACGACTGCCTTATGAAATATTAACTGCCCACAGTTTTCGGTTAGTGGACAGCTCTCGGGCCGGCAGGCACCCAGGGAAGGGGCAGTGGAGGGAGCCCAGCTGATGGGGCAGACTCCATCTTCCTCCTGGCTAAGACTCCCCTCTGGGGTATGGCAGGGTGTCACGACCCTCTGTGGCAGCTGGCTCTCATGGGGCACTTCCTCCTTGCCAGGCTCTGGGAAGGTGGTGGTGCACGGGCTGGAGGTCTGAGCCCTTGCCGTGTGCAGCCTGCAGGAAGAGCCACAGCACGGAGACCCACTTGGGCAACCGCCTGTCCTGTGATCCACGGAGCCAGCTGCTCTGGAGGAGAGGCCCCAGTTACGCTTGTGTATGTCAAAGTGTCCTGAAAACACAGTCAGGTGCTGCCCTGTGCACGGGGTGGCACCTTTCCCACAGCTTGATAGAAACTGGTGGGATTGTGAGATCGTGGACCTCCCTCAGCCCACGGGTGCCCAGCACTGCTGGCTGGCCCACCACAGAGGGCAAGAACAGGCGTAGGCCAAGGAGCGGGCTGTGGGCAGCCTGGAAGGTGGGAGTGTACCCAGGGAAGGAGAGGAGGGGCCAGTCAGGCAGAAGCCTGTGGACAGACCGCCACTCACTGGGTCAGACACTGCAGGACCCTCTCCATCCCTGAACTGTGAGGCCAGCGGGGCGCCGGGCGTTTCCTGCTGCTGGGGAAGGATGCAGAACGGGTCTGTGGGGGGATCACTGGTGGCTGGGTGGCCTGCCTGCTTTGGAAAGCCACCGTCTTCTTCTCAGGAGTGAGAATGCAGTCCCGGTCGTTCCCCCAGCAAGGCACAGGAGCCTGGCAGTGCAGCCCCGGTGGCCAGTGGCTGCTGTGTGGTTCTTGCTGGCTTTTTCTGCCAGTCCCCACTGTGACAACCTGGAAAGCAGGACCTGAGGCAGCCCCACTCTTGGTCCCAGCCTCACTCCCTGGGAATGGCCTTTGGCTTCAGACCACCACCTGCCTGAGGCTGCTGCAAAGGGCTTTGGGCAGGGCTTCCTGAGGCCCTCCTGGGGCCACTCACCCTTGCCCAGGGCTCCTGGGCCGCCCTGTCTCTCCCCTCCCCCAGAGGGTCAGGGTTTGGAGCCAGTCGCTGCAGTCCGAACCTACCCTTCCCGAGGCATTTGCCCCTGACCCCGGGAAGGCTTGAGCGCCAGGTCCCAGGGTGTGCGGGGAGGCCGACCGCAGGTGGGGCGGCTGGAAAGACCGGCTCCACTCTGACCGTCCTTTCTCTGCTGAGTGACGCAGAGCCGCTGCGGGCGACCCGGACTGCGCCGGATACAGGGCGCACGCTCGGCGGGGCGATGCGGGAGGCCCGGCGGGGCCGGGGCAGCGGTCCAGCGCCGCGGTGCGAGTGAGGCCGGGACGCGGGGCCTCGGGCAGGTGCGCGGGCTGCCCTGGGGCTCCAGCGCGGCAGGTGCAAGGGCCGCGGGTAGGAAGCGCCGGGCCGGGTGGGGGCACGGACGGGAAGGGGTTGTCAGGGAGGGTGCGGGGCGCGGGGTGCGGGGATGGTGCTCGGGCCGCCAGCAGCCTGGGCGCGGGTGAGGGGCGCGGGCCTGGGTGGGGGAGGGGCGTCCTCAGGGACGCGGACGGCGCGCTCAGGGGCTGGGCGCGGGGTCTGCGGCCCCGCTGCAGTGCGGACCGCTCAGGGCGGTCTGTCTGCAGACCTGTGCAGCCCCGCAGCCAGCGGGGTGGTGGGGTGAGGGGCGCAGCCCATGGCGGCTTCTTGCTCAGGATCCTGCACAAGACCGCAGGGCTGCTGCCCTCCCCCACCTGTGCCCAGCTGTTCCTGTCTCCCCAGTGCTGCCACAGCCAGAGCTGAGGGTGCCTGGAGACCTCCAGGGGAGGGCAAAAGGCCACCTAGTTGACAGTGAGGGGACCGGCCAGTGCGCTGGTGGCCAGCCCTTCTGTGTCCTGGTGACTCTGTTTTGGGTGGCTAGGAAGGCAGCCCTGGGTCCTTGTGAGGTCTGTGGTCCTGAGGAAGGGTGGCAGCGCGCGGGGGCTGGCCCAGGAGTCACTGTATGTGGCCTGGTGTCCGTCCCTGATGGTGGGGGTGGTCTCACAGGCCAGGCTGGGCTGGGGAGCTGCTGCTCTGTGGCTACCAGGGGAGGCTGTGGCAATGCCATGCCCCAAGCAGCGGGGCTCTTTCCTGGGGGCCCTGCCAGCACTGCTGGGCGAGCCCAGGCCCTGACCCTGGCCTCCCGGCTCTGGTGTGGCGGCCTCGAGGTCCTGCACGGCGTGTGCTGTGTCCCGGCTCTGCTGTGGCGGCCTCGAGGTCCTGCACGGCGTGTGCTGTGTCCCGGCTCTGCTGTGGCGGCCTCGAGCTCCTGCACGGCGTGTGCTGTGTCCCGGCTCTGCTGTGGCGGCCTCGAGGTCCTGCACGCGTGTGCTGTGTCCCGGCTCTGCTGTGGCGGCCTCGAGCTCCTGCACGGCGTGTGCTGTGTCCCGGCTCTGCTGTGGCGGCCTCGAGCTCCTGCACGGCGTGTGCTGTGTCTGGAACGTCCTGCGTCCAAGCACACGTGCCACGTGTCGAGTCCTCTCTGTCCCCACGTCCACCTCTGGGGGGTGCTGTCCACACACACCTGTGCCAGGTGCCTGTGGAGAAGCTAACTATAAACTGGGGTGCCTGGAGCTGCTTTCAGGGCCCATGAAGGAAGCAGGGGAGCCAGAGAAGGCAGATGGGCCTCCGCGTGCTGGTCGCCAGCCCTGGGTCCCGGGGCTCCCCCCTCCTGCTGCCCTGGATCCTGATGGGCAGGGGGGGGGGGAGGGAGGGCGAGCCAGTGTCCCTGCTGGCTGGTCACAGTGGGCTTCTGACCCGGCCTGCAGTCGGGGGCAGTGGGCAGCTCCAGCGAGGCTGGACGGGCTCCAGCGCTGACTGCAGCTGGGGTTGGGGGACGTGCTTGAGACCCTGCAGATGTGCCGGGCGGCCGGCTGGCTGAGGAGTGGCACGGTGGACGCAGGCGCTCCAGGGTCCTCCTGCAGGCAGAGCCCTCCGTCTGCCCCTCTGTCCCTCCTCATCTTGGGAAGCCGCCTCCAGTCCCGGCCAGCGCTGATGGCCGCTTTCCCTGCTGTCATGGGGGACACCCTTGCCTGTCTGCCCCCCTCAGCAGTGGGGGGAGGTGGGTGGCTGCTCTGCAGGGGCAGGGGGCTCTGAAAGCCACCTGGGGCAGGGGGCTCACTCTCAGAGCTGTGCAGGGCACCTGGGTGGGTGGCCGCCCTCACAGGCCCAGGGCCCACGGGGAGGACAGCGAGCCAGGGCCCAGGAGCCTCTGCCACGGCCAGCAGCCAGTGGCTCGGCCCCAAGACTCAGCCCTGAGCTGTGGGCCTGGAGAGGGAGGGACTCAGGGCGTGGTGACAGGCAGGGGACAGCCCGCCCAGTGGCCACCGTGTGTGTGCTGAAAGTGACGTGGCCAGAAGGGTCCAGGGCAGGGGGACAAGACTTGTAGCCAGCCCTGCCTCCTGAGGGCCGGGTGTCCTCACAGACGGCACTGGGAGGACAGCGGGGAGCAGGCCTGGCCTGGACACATTTGTTTTGGAAAATGAGGACAAAGGCCTGGGGGCCTTCAGCAACGGAGACCCCAGCCAGGGAGAAAGGGCTTGAGGAAAGAGCTGTCCTAGCCATGCCTGTCCCCAGCGCGGGCTCTGCGCTCTCCCCGGATGTGACTTGGGGCAGCGGGGGCTTTCCTTTCAGAAAACGAAGGGACACGAGATGTGGAGCCGCAGGGTGCACCCTGGGACAGGAGGCCCCACGCCCCACTCCTTCCTGTCACTCTCTGGGCCCCCTGGGCTCCCTGAGCCCACACAGGGAGCAGGGCAGTGGGGCTGCACAGGGACCCGAGGTTGCAATCCTCATGAGTGGCCCCCGTGAATGGGCCTGGGGGACCCCCACTGTGTGCCCTCCACATTTCCCAGGGGCCTGGCTGGGCAGCAGGCTGGGAAGATGTGTGAACCCATGAGGGAGAAGCGGATGAGGCTTCCATGTGAAGAAACATGTGGCTGGGTCCTTTCAGAACATCCGTCTCCTCTTCCTCTTTCTGATCTATTTCAACAGCCTCCCACGGTGTGTTTCCAGAAACCCCAGCCTCGCAAGCCGGAGAGAGACTGTCCTCAGGAGGAGGGGCAGGTTAAGCCAGAGCCGTGGGTCAGGATGGAGCCTTTGGGCCCAAGGAGAGCTGGCTCTGAGCAGGAGGAGGGCTTCGGGGTGCAACCCAGGAGGGTCGCTGACCTGGGCATGGTGCCCAATCTCCGGCGAAGCCACAGCAAACTTTGCAAGAGCAGAAGGCTGCAGTGTCCCCTCAGCAGCAGTGAAAAGGTAGGCTTCTGTCTGGCCACCTGCGGCCAGCCCGTGTGGCCTCAGAGGCAGCCAAGTGGTCGCCATCAGCTGGGTCAGCCAAGCCTCGTGTGACCACAGAGGTGGGCATGTCCCTTTCCTGGACAGAGGCCTGCTGGCCTCCGGGTCAGCCCAGAAATGTGCTTTGGGTGAGGAGAGCGGTGGAGAGCAGGGCTGCCTAGGCTCACTCGCCCTCTGCGAGTGCACAACGTCCCCACGTCTGCTCGGAAACCACTGGGGGACTCCGAGCCCCTGCGCTAGGACCGTGGAGAGCCCCAGCCTCTCCTTGCCCCGTCTCAGTGATTCACATCCTTTATCAGGTTGCCGAGGGCGGGGCCCTGGGTCCCAGGCCAGCTCCATACATGAGCTGTGTTGAAAGCGCCGCTGAATGTCACGGTCACCATGTCAGGCGGGCAGCATGGGGCCCGCCAGTTTCCCCATATCGAGGGCCAAGTCAGGTGCCCAGGCTCGTGCCCCGCGCGTCCTGCACCATGCGTGGCTCCCAGGTGACGCTGGCCTGTGCACTGGGAAGTGCTGTGCCTATTCAGATTGTCCATTCCCCTCTCCTGAACCCACGCTCAGAGCCCTTGGCAAGGGCGCTTCTAACCTTCGGCGTGGCCCTGGGTCCTAACGAAGCTCTCAGGCAGCAGAGCCGTAGCCGAGGCTGTGCACCTGTGGGGGTGAGTGGTCAGTGGGCTCTGGGTCTCAAAGTGTCCTCTTACCCCCAGCAAGAAAATCTCAGTTCGTGGATCCCTGAAAACATCAAGAAGAAAGAATGCCTGTATTTCGTGGAAAGCTCCAAACTGTCCGATGCCGGGTGAGTGCTGCGCTCTGCGATCGAGCTCCCGCCCCTTCCTCTGGTCCCCTGTGAGGCCCTGTGTCCGCGCCAGGCCCAGAGGCCCTGAAGCATCTCTGTTTCGCCCAGGCGCCTCCCGAGGCAACAGGCTGAGCCTCATCCTGCTTGGCAGATGGGGGAGACCCCAGGGCAGAGGGTTGGGGTGACTTGTCCCGGGTGGTGATGTGGCCGCCCTGGACTGAGGCCCGGGTGGGGCTCCCCCTGCAGCTTGTTTCCCTGGAGGGAAGCTGTGGCTTCCAGGAACGGGCAGGGGTCTTGGGGGAAGTCCACAGTCCAAGTCCCCCTTGGAGGGGGGTCCAGAGAGCCCCAGCTGCTGCAAGGGCCCCCGCTACCTTCTCCCTCCCTGCTGGAGCCCACTGCTTGGGTGGGACTGCCACCCCATACCCGAGGCAGCCGTGGCCACTCTGCACTGCTGGACATTGCCCCTCTGGGTGGACAACTCCCCGTGGGGGCTGCCCATGAGTTGGTGAGCAGAGGGCACTGTGGGGCAAGCAGCAGGTCCATTCCTGTCCCGGGGACTGCAGGGCACCCGGCAGCACTGCCCCTCGGAGCGCCTCCCTCCGGCCCTGCCGTGCAGAGTGCTCCCTGTGGCCACCTCCTTGCTCCGCTCCCTCCTCCCTGGGGACTCCTACTGATCCTCTGCGGCTGGTTGCAGATGCCAGCTCTGCCGAGTGGCCCCCTGGACCACCCAGCTGGGAAGTAGCCGCTCCCACACACTGCGTCCTCTGCTCTGAGCTCTGCTGGCCACTGCCCTGTGGCTGGGGCTCAGCAGGTGTCTGTCCTGCTAGTTGCAAGCTCTTTTGAGGCTGGGACCAAAGCAGTGTCACTTTCTGTGCCAGGCAAAAGTTGGCGCCTGGCTGCCACTTACTGGCCGGCACAGGAGGAGCCATGTCCTGTGGTGGGAAAGAGGAGGAGCAGGAGGCAGAATCAGACGCGAGGCAATCGCGTCCCTCCCCGACCCTGAGGCTGCGCAGGTGTGGTCACTGCGAGTGCCCGTGCACCTACCTTGCTCCCGCCTGGCTCCTCTCCAGATAAGAGCCTCATCGTTCCCCGGGTGGTGACAGGGACAGGGCTTTGAGGGTGAGAACTCTGCCCCCCAAGCTCACCTCATAGCTTTGTGGCCAGCTACCTGAGTACACCTGGTGCTTCAGGGAGCGTCCCAGTCACTGCCGCTGGTTCTGAGGCGCGGGGTCAGCTTTCCACGATCCCAGGTCCCTCGTCCGTCCGTTCCACCAGCCTCAGATGGAAAACATTGGGAAAAAAATGACATCTCTCCTGAACACTGCAGATTCTTTCTTCTCATCATGCCTTAACAATACACAGTGTAGCAACTACTCGCACAGCATTTACATTGTATCAGTTACACTCAGGAGGATGGCCAGGTTCTATGCAATACTGCCCATCTTGTCAAAGGGACTTGAGTATCTCTGGTTTTATGGGAGTCCTGGAACCCATCCCCCATGGATACGGGGGACCACTCTGTAGGAGAGGGTAAGGGGCCCCACAGGGAGGGGTCCTGACACGCCCAGTGAGGGTGCACAGGCTGAGGCTGGCTGCTAATCTGCTCCCACATGTGTCCACATGCTGGCTTCGCTCAGAGGTGGAGCCAGGGAAGCCCCCATCCCTCGGGGCAGGGGTCCCAGAGAGAGAGGGGCTGTGGACTGGGGCCAAGGAAGGCAGTGTAAACTTGCTTCCGGGTCCCCTAGGCCACACCACATGTTCAGTGACCCAGTGAGACTCGAGGGCCTCTGTGGTTGTGGCCAGGGCTGAGGTTCGTGACAGCATAAGCTCCCGGCTCCAGGGGTGAGGGGCAGCAGCCTGTGGGCAGTGCTTCACCCTGGGGGCCCGCCGGAGCCGCAGCCTGGGTCTGCACTGGGCTGGGCACGGAGGCACTTGCCAGCAACCACCCCAATTGCAGACTCCCGGAAGGAAATGGGTGTGCAGCATGAACCTCATGGATTGTGGGAACAGGCTGGGCCTGTGAGGCACGGGGCTGGGGTCAGTTCCCAGAGCAGGCCTGGGGAGCAGCCCCCAGAGATGGCCGAGGGCCTGCTGCCCAAGCTCTGTCCTGCAGAGGCTCTGACCTCCAACCAGGAGGGCCTGCCGTGGAAGGGGCCAGGCGTGCTCTGCACTGCGGGGCCCTGGAGTGGCTCGGAGTCCCCTCCGTCCTGCAGAGAAACAGGAGTGGAGGAGGCCATGCCCGTCCTTCCCCCACGTGCAGCGAGGAGACGCATCTGTTGATATGCCTGAAGTGTCCCCCTCCTGAGGGCCCTCAGCTGGGCACGGTGTGTCTTCTGTCCATCTGCGCCTCTGCCCCCTGTCTGCATCTCCCCCGCTGTCTTGTCACCGGTGGCCTCTGACCTTGGGCCTGCCACCTCCCTTCTTAACACCAGCAAACATGGAGGCTGAGGTGGGGGCTCCGGAGGGTCTCTGACTATTTAATTCTGGGTCAACAGCCCCAGAGCATCTGGGCTCTGGCCACCTGGAAGGTACCAGGGATGAGCTCTAACCTCCTCAGAGGCCCAGGGCCTCTGGCCGCATCCTAGGAGCCAGGCCCCTGGTCCCAGGGACTCGTCCCTGCCTTGACGGGCTGTGAAATGAGGTCCCGTGGGTGTTGGCTAAGATCCTTGCAGGCCTAAACCCGCCTCGTCTACCTCGGTCTCTAGCATTTTGCCGGGTGGGGGCGGGGTTGTATTAATTCTCCCATTTTAATGGTGGGGAAACTGGGGGTCGGGAGCACCCAGGATCCCGTGGTGGGCAAGGGCAGGGTCTGCTTCTGTTTCTCCTGGCTTAGTCATCTTCCCCCGCGCCACCTGGGTCAGGTTTCATCCGGGGTTAGGTTTTTTTCTTTTAACTCTGTATTTAGTCCACTAGGTCATTTGTCAGCAGCAAAAGCAGGAACCTAAAATATATGTTGGTTCCCAATTTAACAAGGTATGAAGAGCAGCGAGTTGATCTCTTCTTGCTCCAGAAACCCCAATGAGTAGCAGGAAAGGAATAAAAAGATTTCAACCCAACCTGCAGGTCTCCTGTGGGAGGAGTCCCAGGCCCACCTAGTGGCCCCAGGTGGTCAGGACCGCTTGCCACTGGCAGGGGGCTGAGGGTCCCTCCCGCCAGGCCCCTGCTGATGCTGACTGGCTGGAGCAGGGAGCCCCCTTGCTGCTGGTGGGAGGTCCTGGCCCTCGCTGGGCCCTCACGCCCCTGGTGGTTGGTGTCTGCAGGAAGGTGGTGTGCAAGTGCGGCTACACGCGGGAGCAGCACCTAGAGGAGGCCATCAAGCCCCACGTCTTCCAGGGCAAGGAGTGGGACCCAAAGAAGCACGTGCAGGAGATGCCAACCGACGCCTTTGTGACATCGTCTTCTCGGGCCTGGGCCAGAAAGTGGGGAAGGTTGGTCCCACCACTCAGGTGTGCCTCACCGTGGCTGAGCAGGGTGGCCCGTGGTGACACGTGGGTGAGGGTGGATGGGAGGCTGGCAGGAATCCTGGTGTGTGGAGCCCACCACACTCCAAGGGGGTGGACGTGCAGGTGGGGCCCTGCTGGCCGAGAGCTGAGTTCATTGACCGTGGAGACTGCGGGGCTCCGGGAGGGCAGCTGGAGTGGTGCGGCGGAGTCACCGTGGGGTGGCCCTGAGCGGTGTTTTCTCAAGGTCTGGGGGCTGTCGGGAGTGAGGAGAGGAACCCAGGATGTGGGCAAACTTGGGGTGTGCTGGTGAAGGTGGTGAGGGCATGGCAGGGAGGAGAGGCTGGGGACTGCGGAAGGCCGCAGCGTGGGAAGCGGGGGCTCTGGGCAGCGTGGAGTCCGAGCGGAGCCTCGCGGCCTGCACAGGGCCAGGAAGGAGGCTGCTGGGGGCAGCCCCCACCCCGGCCAGGTTCTGCAAGGCCTCCACCTCAGTGTGGTGCCCACTGAATCCAGGCTCAGCCATCTGCATTCCAGGAAGGCTTCTAGAAGCTTCTGATGTAGCTCTCAGCCCACGCCCTGCCGGGGTGGGTGCTGGTGCCACTTACTTTTTTGCTGGGGTCTGGAACCCCTGCGTCTCTTCATAGTTGGCGTGGCCTTTCCCCTGAATATCCTGGATGCCCCTCATGGTGATGTCCACTTGGCTAAAGACGTTGAGCAGGGGGTTCCAGGCCTGGACCATGCAGCCTGGGCTTCTTGGGCAGCTGCCAGCTCCTTGGCCACCCTGCATCCCGGTGTCACCTGTGGGTACTCCCAATCCCCTGCTCATCTGTCCTTACCATCGCAGGGAAAGCAGTCCTGATGTCTGGCCTCCATGAGGACAGGAGGCAGGGAGAGGCCCCTGTCGCTCGTGGCCATGGAGGGCAGCAGCAGCAGGGGTGGCTCTGAGCTCAGCTGGGCCTGAGCCAGTGCCCTGGCCCTCACCGCCTGGCTCCAGGCCCCTCCCTGTAGCCTCCAGCTGGGACAGTCACCAGCGGGGGCAGTCAGTGACAGGGACACTGCTGTGGGCGGGTGGGGCCTGGAGGGGCAGGGCCTCCGGAGGTCCCGTCCTCAGGTGTGTGCGTCCCAAGAGCTCCACAGTCCTCTGGGCCCCGTGGTTCACACGCCAGGAGTGAGCTGGCCGCGGCCTGCCCTGGGCCTGCTCTGCTCTGTGGGCCAGCTGCTCTTAGGGTGGCGGGCAGCGACAACTGCGGTGTCCGCCAGAGCTTCAGTTGCAGAGCGTGGCCTGTTGCTTTGGGGACACCTTGGCGTCTGTGTGGGTTCTGTGCTGTCCACCCGGCCTCCTGGGCCCGCCTCAGGGGGAGCCCGGCCAGGCTGGGTCTCCTCTGACAGCTGGCTCACCAAGGTGGGCCAAGCCCCCGGGGCTCACGGCGTGCTCTGGAGGGAGAGGGCCCTGCGGGGCCCTGGGCGGCAGCGTGAGGGGGAGGGGAGGGGGGAGGCCCACAAGCCCAGCGCCAGGCTGTGGCCACACAGGACGGGGCCTGCCGTGGCAGGCACTGCTGGAGGTGCGGGAGCAGGAGGGGCCGTCCCAGAGGGTCCCAGAGCAGAGGGTGAGGAGGAAGGGGTGCCGTGGGGGAGCCGGGGACTTGGGCGTCCAAAGCTGAAGCTGCCTCTCCCCAGGGAAGGCCTGGCCTGGCCTGCAGGGCCCGCCTCCTTCTCTTCTCATAGTGCACGTCCAGCTGGACGCCACTGACCGCTCTTCTTACTGGGTCTGAACCAAGGTGCACGTGCCCCTGCCCGCGGGGCCTCTCAGGCACTGCCGTGCTGGCTGGTGCTTCTGCCCCTCTCGCTGTGCCGTTGGGCCCTGGGGTATGGTTGTGCAGGCCAGGGCAGCCCCAGGCCTGTCCAGTGTGAGGCTGCCCCCACTGCAGCAGGCCCCGCCCTCTCTCCCCCTGCAGTACGTCCGGGTCTCCCAGGACACACCCTCCAGCGTGATCTACCACCTCATGACCCAGCACTGGGGCCTGGACGTCCCCAACCTTCTCATCTCGGTCACTGGCGGAGCCAAGAACTTCAACATGAAGCTGAGGCTGAAGAGCATCTTCCGGAGAGGCCTGGTCAAGGTGGCCCAGACCACAGGTGGGCCCCGAGCCCTGTCTGCAGGCCGCAGGGTGTGGGCAGGTTGATAGGGCAGCGCTGGAGGGCCAGGGCCGTGGGAACCGGAAGAGCCTCCAGGGTGGCTGAGTCCCTGTCCCCGTCAGGTCAGACCCCCCAACCCTCAGCTGTCCACAGCTCCTCCCTCAATGTCCAGCTGCCTCTGGGCTTGCCTTGGGGGCAGGGCTGGCTCCAGGTCATGACCCTCCAGTGACTCAAGGCCTTGGAGCCATGAGTATCCTCAGTGACCGGGAGGGGCCCGAGGAGGCCAGAGCAGGGTGGGCTGACCGTGGGAATGTTGGCGAGGCCTGTGTTACTTGGTTGTCACCCGGGCTCCCTGCAGTGTCAGGGAAGAGGGGCGTGTGGCCCTGCCTTTCCTCCTGGAGCCCAGTCACCTCCCAAAGGCCCACCCGAGTGCCCCCAGGCAGAGCCCAGGACCACGTGGATGGCGTGAGACTCACGGTGCCCTCCCACGCCCCGAGTCGTGGGGAGGTGGGCCACATGTCCTCGAGGCTCCCTGGTGGCCTGACAAGCAAGCACAGCCGTGCTGTGCAGAGCTGGCGGCCCGGCTCCTCCTGGCTCTGGCTTTAACGGAGGCCGGAGGACCACGCTCTGGCCCGTCCTCCCACGCTGTGTCATGGAGTCCGAGTCTCTGCGTCGCTCGCGGCTCCTGGCCTGGCTGGCTCCTGTCACCTGCAAGCCCAGATTCGCTGCCTCGGCCCCTCCCCCACCTGTGCTGACGGTCTGGTGGAGGCTCCCCTGGCCCCGGCCTGTGGGCTGCTGGTCAGCGCCGCCAGCCGTCCGCCAGGCAGGCCAGCCGCCAGGCCCTGCACGTGTGCTCCCGTCTCCACGTGTGTGGCCTTAGCTGTCACCACCAGTGGTGCATGCTCCCCCCAAAGCCACAGCCACATTTTAGGGTGTGTGTGTTTGTGAGTGTGTGTGTATGAGTATGTGTATGGGTGTGTGTGTGGTGTGTGTGTGTATGGGTGTGTGTGGTGTGTGTGTGTGTGGGTGGCGTGTGTGTGTGCGTGGGTGTGTGTGTGTGGGGGTGTGTATGTGTGTGTATGAGTGTGCGTGTGCATGTGTGGTGTGTGTGTATGGGTGTGTGTGTGGTGTGTGTGTGTGTGGGTGGCGTGTGTGTGTGCGTGGGTGTGTGTGTGGGGGTGTGTGTGTATGAGTGTGCGTGTGTGTGTATGGGGGTGTGTGTGTATGGGTGTGTGTGTGGTGTGTGTGTGTGTGGGTGGCGTGTGTGTGTGCGTGGTGTGTGTGTGTGTGGGGTGTGTGTGTGTGTGTATGAGTGTGCGTGTGTGTGTATGGGTGTGTGTGTGTGTGTGTGGGCGTGGCACCACCTCGCCTGGCTCCTGGGCACTGCGCCCAGGCTCTGGCCCCACCGCCAGCCAGCAGCAGATGGTCTCCTGCTCAGGGCTGGCACTGCGTCCCCACGGCCGTCTCCCGTCGCAGGCTGGGCAGACCCACCCGGGTCTGTGGCTCTCCAGGACGTCCAGTGTGTGCTCAGGCTGCTCGTCATGGTGTCTGTCCTTCCACCTGCCTGCACGCAGTGACCGGGCAGCCACCTGGTCAGATGGACAGTGGATAAGAGAGTGTCCCCTGCAGGGCCTCCATAAGCCACGTGGCAGTAGGCAGCGTGTGGGGTCCTCCAAGGGGGCAGGGCGGAGGGGTCAGGAGCAAGGACACACCTCGCTCCTGCCCCTGCCTGGAGACTTGGTCTCTGACGAGTTGGGGCGCCCTTGAGTGCCGGAGCCGCCTTGCCGGCCCAGAGCACCCCGGGGGGGCGTCTGGCGTGGTGGGGTATGCATCAGGACTTACGGGGCCTGGCCACTCTGTCTCCTCCCCACAGGGGCCTGGATCATCACGGGCGGCTCGCACACTGGCGTGATGAAGCAGGTGGGCGAGGCGGTGCGGGACTTCAGCCTGAGCAGCAGCTACAAGGAGGGAGAAGTGATCACCATCGGAGTGGCCACGTGGGGCACCATCCACAACCGGGAGGGGCTGGTCCACCCCACGGTGAGCGCGCCCTTGAGGTGGCCGGCTCTGCCCAGACCTGCAGGGAGCAGGCCACCACTGGGCAGCAGGGACAGCGTGGTGGCGGCAGAGGCGGGGTGGGAGGCAGGAGGCTGCTCAGACCCCGCTGGGGATCGCCGAGCGTGGACCTGTCCTCCTCGTGCGGAGGGAGAGCCCGAGGCCCAGAGTGGCCGGAGGACCCCAGAGTGGCCGGAGGACCCCAGAGTGGCCAGAGGACCCGGGCTCCGCCCGTGCGCTGTGGACGGCCGAGGGTGTGCTCCCTTCCTCCCGTGCTCGGCCCAGGCTGCTGTGGACGGTGGAGGGTGTGCCTGTGCCCAGGCCACCCCTAGGTCCCTCTCCTGGGGTTGTTGTAACACAGACTCACAGCCCCGGGGGCTGGAGCAACAGGATCCGGCACAGCCTGCGGTCAGGTCCCCGGCCACGGCCAGGGCACGGGCAGCACGCACCAGAGACTCCGGGGAGGGTCCTTCCTGCTGCTTCCAGCTTCTTCTTTTTTTTTTTTTTTTGTGGTACCGGGATTGAACTCAGGGGCACTCGACCACTGGGTCACATCCCTAGCCCTTTTTTTTGTATTTTATTTAGAGACAGGGTCTCACTGAGTTGCTAAGTGCCTCACCATTGCTGAGGCTGGCTTTGAACTCGCGATCCTCCTGCCTCAGCCTCCCAAAGTGCTGGGATTACAGGCGTGCACCACCGCGCCCGGCTTGCTTCCAGCTTCTGGTGGCTGCTGGGAGTCCCTCGCTGTGAGCTTGTGTCATATCGTCTTCTGTATTCTCTGCAGGGGTGCTTGTGCTGGCATTTGGGCCCCACTGAGATCACCTGGGCTCGTCCCAAGATCCTTCACTGATGTCGGTGAAGCTCCCTTTTCCAAGGAAGGTAGCACTTGCAAGTTCCCAGGACGAGGACTTGGTACCTTTATGTCCATCCCACGTGCAAAATACACTCACCCTGTCATCGGGCCTCCCCAGATTGTCAACCCACGTTAGCATCAACTCAGATTCCGAATCCCATCCAGAGGCCAGCCCCTCACAGTCCCCCTCGCTGGGCTCAGAGTCCTGCAGTCACAGTGGTGGAAGAGAGCCCTGGGCCAGGAGGAAGCGCCGCGTGCCGAGGGGCTTCTGCTGGAGCCAGAGGGGAGTCCCGGCGCCGGCAGTGCCGGGCAGGCTCCAGCAGGGGCAAGCGCACACTCTGCCGCCTCCTGGGTGGAGGCAGGACGCTCCTGCTGGCCTCACGGGGCAGGACTCTGGCGGCACCTGCTTCTCTCCATGCCGCCCTGTGTGCCCGCCCTCGCGCGTCTCCACCCAGGGTACGCTTTACTCTGCTGACCGGGTGAGGGTGACGCTGGGCCCCTTCGTGAGTGCTCTGTGATGGCCTCCCTCGCCACCTGGGGCCCTGCTCGGGCAGCCTCGGGTACCCCTCCAGGACGCGGCAGACCTGCTCTCTCTGCTGCAGCTGGCATTTCTGCCTGCCACACAGGCTCGGAGGGCTGAGCGGACGTCCCAGCCTCCTCCGCGGGTGCCATCTTGCTCCCCAGCCTTGAAGACTGTGCACCCCTCGGACCCTAATGTTCCAGTGTGGCTGCTAACGCCCCGCGTCCAGGGGCGTCCCGTCTGTCTCGTTCCCCTGAGACTCGTGCCTCCCTCAGTCCTCAGGGTCCCTGACGGTGTCAGCCCCAGATCTTGATGTCTCTGTCAGGTGTGGTGAGACTGTGGACCCGTCCTGGGGGCAGAGTCCCTCTTCCCCTGAGCACCCGTGCGACTGAACAGCGTGGCTTCCAGGACACAGTGGGCACAGGCGTCGTGGCCATCATGGGCTTATTCTAATTGGGCTGTGGAGGGAACAAAGGGGACCTTGGATCCCAATCAATTCCAAAATCCAGTGGGGAAAACTTTTTGGTTATGAAACCCGGGCTCGAGGCTTTTGCCTCCAGGCCTCAGCACCAGCTTTACCTGGGCACCATTTGTTTCTTCTATTTTTTTTCTTCTCCTTCTCCTCCTCTTCCTCCTCCTTCTCCTCCTCCTCCTCCTCCTCCTCCTCTTCCTCCTCCTTCTCCTTCTCCTCCTCCTCCTTCTCCTTCTCCTCCTCCTTCTTCTCCTTCTTCTCCTTCTCCACCTTCTCCTTCTCCTCCTCCTCCTCCTCCTTCTTCTCCTCCTCCTCCTCCTTCTCCTTCTCCACCTTCTCCTCCTCCTTCTTCTCCTCCTTCTCCTTCTCCTCCTCCTCCTCCTCCACCTTCTCCTTCTCCTCCTCCTCCTCCTTCTCCTTCTCTTCCTCTTCCTCCTTCTCCTCTCTCCTCCTCTTCCTCCTTCTCCTTCTCCTCCTCCTCCTCCTTCTCCACCTTCTCCTCCTCCTTCTTCTCTACCTTCTCCTTCTCCTCCTCCTCCTCCTTCTTCTCCTTCTCCTCCTCCTCCTCCTTCTCCACCTTCTCCTCCTCCTTCTTCTCTACCTTCTCCTTCTCCTCCTCCTCCTCCTCCTCCTTCTCCTTCTCCTCCTCCTCCTCCTCCACCTTCTCCTTCTCCTCCTCCTCCTTCTTCTCCTTCTCCTCCTCTTCCTCCTTCTCCTTCTCCTCCTCCTCCTCCTTCTTCTCCTTCTCCTCCTCCTCCTTTTCCTCCTTCTCCTTCTCCTCCTCCTCCTCCTTCTCCTTTCCTCCTCCTCCTCCTCCTTCTTCTCCTTCTCCACCTTCTCCTCCTCTTCCTCCTTCTCCTTCTCCTCCTCCTCCTCCTTCTTCTCCTTCTCCACCTTCTCCTCCTCTTCCTCCTTCTCCTCCTCCTCCTTCTTCTCCTTCTCCATCCTCCTCTCTCCTCCTCCTCCTCCTTCTCCTTCTCCTCCTCCTCCTTCTTCTCCTTCTCCACCTTCTCCTCCTCCTCCTTCTTCTCCTTCTCCTCCTCCTTCTTCTCCTTCTCCACCTTCTCCTTCTCCTCCTCCTTCTCCTTCTCCTCCTCCTTCTCCTTCTCCTCCTCCTCCTTCTTCTCCTCCTCCACCTTCTCCTTCTCCACCTTCTCCTCCTCCTTCTCCTTCTCCACCTTCTCCTTCTCCTCCTCCTTCTCCTTCTCCTCCTCCTTCTTCTCCTCCTCCACCTTCTCCTTCTCCACCTTCTCCTCCTCCTTCTCCTTCTCCACCTTTTCCTTCTCCTCCTCCTTCTCCTTCTCCTCCTCCTTCTTCTCCTCCTCCACCTTCTCCTTCTCCACCTTCTCCTCCTCCTTCTCCCTTCTCCACCTTTCTCCTTCTCCTCCTCCTCCTTCTTCTCCTTCTTCTCCTTCTCCTCCTCCTCCTCCTCCTCTTTCTTCTCCTCCTCCTCCTTCTTCTCCTTCTCCTCCTCCTCCTTCTTCTCCTTCTCCTCCTCCTCCTCCTTCTTCTCCACCTTCTCCTCCTCCTCCTCCTCCTTCTCCTCCTCCTCCTTCTCCTCCTCCTCTTCCTCCTCCTCCTCCTCCTTCTTCTTCATGTTATTTAGTTGTAGATGGACACAGTACCTTTATTTGTGTGTTCATTCGTGGTGCTGAGGATCAAACCCAGTGCCCTCATGTTCAAGGCAAGTGCTCCACCGCTGAGCCACTACCCCAGCCTCTGGGCACCATTTTCTGCCCTCAAGGTCTTTATTTCTCCTTCAGGGTCACCAGCCTGCTTTCTGGAGGATCTGGGGGTCTGACAGCCTTCTTGCACTTTGTCCTGCCTCTTCCTTTCAGTCCAGGTTTTCAGTGTCTTTTCTGAGGCCACATTGCAGAAGGCAGTGGGTCTCCTGGGATGCCGCAGGGATCTGGCCTCCGGGTAGTTCCTGGGCGATGGCTTCTCTCCTGCTGGCTTCTGCTGGGTGGTCGAGTGCCCAGAGTCGCACGCCTGATGCCTGCACCCCACGTAGAAGGCTGGCACCCCCTCCCACTGCCCTCTCCCCAGAGTCTGCTCTCCTAACAGGGACTCTCATGATTTTTGAGCACTGTCTGAAATCGAGATAGACCTAGCGTTTCCTGAATCGTCAAGTCCTGGTTTTTCTGCCTGTCGGTTTTTCCTTCAATTTATCTGCTTCTTTGTGCATTTTATGAGAAGCAGCAAAAGAAACCAGGCCACGCCTTTGACACTTTGCTTGGAAATCTCCTTGGGGACTTCGCGGGGGCATCCTGTCCAGCCCTGCCTTCCACACAACTCCCAGCCACTGGGCCAGCCCTCTGCGCTGCGCCCTCCCTTCCCTCCAGCTCTGATAGCACAGGTCTCTTTCCCTTTGGAGGCCCCGCCCCTAGTGCTTACCCTTCCACCAGGATGCAGTTTGTGCTGGTGTCTGCTCTCTGAGACAGCCAAGACTCCCTGGCCCTGCTCCTGCCCTCCCGAGCCCTTACTGGCGGCCCCAGCCCCCACACCCCTGCTGACAGACTGCTCAAGAAATCGAGACTTTCCCACCCTGTGCTGCTGGGTCCTCCCTTCCTGTGCTCACTGCCCAACTCCAGAGCCACCGTCACCTTTTGGTATTTGTCGTAGCAGCACCTCACCTCCTGATACCAGTCTGTGTTAGTTTCCTGTGCTGCTGTCACAAGTCATCACAAGCTTAGAGCAGCGGGAATCTCTCCTGCCACGTGACTTCAAGGGAGGGAGAACTCTGGAGGCAGTGCCGTCGGGCCAGAGGCCGCGTGTGTGGCGGGGACGCCTCTCTCCAGAGGCTCCGGGGGAACTTGTTCCCCAGCCACTGGAAGGTCCAGCTTGCGGCTGGACCTCTGCCCTCGGCCTCTGCGGCCACACTGCCTCCTCCTGGTCCCCGTGGGTCTCCCTCTGTCCCTGCCTGGAGGGACGCTAGAGATGGCGTTCGGTGCGCACCAGCAGTGCAGGTCCATCTTCCCGGGTCACGTCCTGAGCCACACCTGCCAGGGCCTTGCTCCAAATAAGGCCGCGTCCTCCGGCTCCGGGGTGGGGGCTTGATCTCCTGGGGGCGCGTCCTCCAGCCCGCTGCCCACCCCAGCATTCAGGCGTGGGCCTTCCCTCCGTGCGCCTGATGCGTCCCTGGCCATCTGCAGGGCGGCTTCCCGGCCGAGTACGTGCTGGACGAGGAAGGCCAGGGGCACCTGACCTGCCTGGACAGCAACCACTCCCACTTCATCCTCGTGGACGATGGGACCCACGGCCAGTACGGGGTGGAGATCCCCCTGAGGACCAGGCTGGAGAAGTTCATATCCGAGCAGACCAAGGAGAGGGGCGGTGAGTGGGGCGGGCTTCTCGGGCTCCCCGGACAGAGAGCAGCCGGCTGGGCCGTGCCGGGCACGCAGCTGGGCCCTGGCCGAGCCCCAGGCAGGCGCTGGCGCTGTGGTCACAGTGACTTCCTTCCTTCCCAGCTCCTTCCCGGTCCAGCAGGGCTGTCTGCTCTTCTCCTGCCCCCGCCCCCCGAAAAGGGGGTCGCGTGGGCCCCAGCGTGTCTGTGGTAGAGCGTCCCCCGGCCACTCTACACCACGGCACAGCCTTGACGGGCAACGGTCACGATTCGGAGCTTGACCCGAGCTCTCGGGGTGGGGTGGGCTGCAGGGCCTGGGAAGCACGCACAGGCCGGGTGTGAGGGGAGAGGCGCAGAAGGTCACGGAGTCTCTGGCACGCACAGGCCGGGTGTGAGGGGAGAGATGCAGAAGGTCACGGAGGTCTCTGGCACGCACAGGCCGGGCGTGAGGGGAGAGGCGCAGAAGGTCACGGAGGTCTCTGGCACGCACAGGCCGGGCGTGAGGGGAGAGGCGCAGAAGGTCACGGAGGTCTCTGGCACGCACAGGCTGTGTGTGAGGGGAGAGGCGCAGAAGGCCACGAGGTCTCTGGCACGCACAGGCCGGGTGTGAGGGGAGAGGCGCAGAAGGCCACGGAGGTCTCTGGCACGCACAGGCCGGGTGTGAGGGGAGAGGCGCAGAAGGTCACGGAGGTCTCTGGCACGCACAGGCTGTGTGTGAGGGGAGAGGCACAGAAGGTCACGGAGGTCTCTGGCACGCACAGGGCCCGGATGTGTGAGGGGAGAGGCGCAGAAGGTCACGGAGGTCTCTGGCACGCACAGGCTGTGTGTGAGGGGAGAGGCGCAGAAGGTCACGGAGGTCTCTGGCACGCACAGGCCGGTGTGTTGGTGTGAGGGGAGAGGCGCAGAAGGCCACGGAGGTCTCTGGCACGCACAGGCCGGGTGTGAGGGGAGAGGCGCAGAAGGTCACGGAGGTCTCTGGCACGCACAGGCTGTGTGTGAGGGGAGAGGCGCAGAAGGTCACGGAGGTCTCTGGCACGCACAGGCAGGGTGTGAGGGGAGAGGCGCAGAAGGTCACGGAGGTCTCTGGCACGCACAGGCTGTGTGTGAGGGGAGAGGCGCAGAAGGTCACGGAGGTCTCTGGCACGCACAGGCCGGATGTGAGGGGAGAGGCGCAGAAGGTCACGGAGGTCTCTGGCACGCACAGGCTGTGTGTGAGGGGAGAGGCACAGAAGGTCACGGAGGTCTCTGGCACGCACAGGCAGGGTGTGAGGGGAGAGGCGCAGAAGGTCACGGAGGTCTCTGGCACGCACAGGCTGTGTGTGAGGGGAGAGGCGCAGAAGGTCACGGAGGTCTCTGGCACGCACAGGCTGTGTGTGAGGGGAGAGGTGCAGAAGGTCACGGAGGTCTCTGGCTCGCACAGGCCGGGTGTGAGGGGAGAGGTGCAGAAGGTCACGGAGGTCTCTGGCACGCACAGGCTGTGTGTGAGGGGAGAGGTGCAGAAGGTCACGGAGGTCTCTGGCTCGCACAGGCCGGGTGTGAGGGGAGAGGTGCAGAAGGTCACGGAGGTCTCTGGCACGCACAGGCCGTGTGTGAGGGGAGAGGTGCAGAAGGTCACGGAGGTTCTCTGGCGGGTGTGAGGGGAGAGGTGCAGAAGGTCACGGAGGTCTCTGGCACGCACAGGCCGGGTGTGAGGGGAGAGGTGCAGAAGGTCACGGACGGAGGTCTCTGGCACGCACAGGCCGGGTGTGAGGGGAGAGGAGCAGAAGGTCCGGAGGTCTCTGGCACGCACAGGCCGGGTGTGAGGGGAGAGGTGCAGAAGGTCACGGAGGTCTCTGGCACTCACAGGCCGGGTGTGAGGGGGGAGAGGCGCAGAAGGTCACGGAGGTCTCTGGCACGCACAGGCTGTGTGTGAGGGGAGAGGCGCAGAAGGTCACGGAGTCTCTGGCGGCACCCAGGCCGTGTGGAATGCCTTGAGCGGTGGCTGTTGAGCCTCCTGGTGTCCCGGTGTGCTGCCCCAGGGCCTCTGACTCCGCAGGCCTGGGTGGGAAGAGAACGTGTCCTCGTTACTTCCCGGTGGTGCTGCTGGACTGGGCCACCGCTGAGAACCCCACTTTGACTAAGAGGAGCTGGGTGGGGTGTGGTGGCCCATGGATGGCGAGGACCTGCGCTGGGGAAAGGGACTCCTGAAGTGGCCCCAGTCCCCGGCTGCCAGGAGGTGGAGGTGCAGGGCGGGGCTGGACAGAGGGATGGGGACAGAGCCCCACCTCGGCCCCGCCCATGCGGGGAGGGGCGAGGGCCTGCCGGGGTGTGCACCTCCGCAGGGTGGGCCTGGACTTCGGGGCACCATGGCACGGCTGCAGAGGAAAGCGGTGGTCACAGTGGCCTGCTGGGTAGAGAGGACAGGGCAGCCCAAGGCACCAGCTCTGTGGCCCCCAGCCCTAGCCCTGTCCTCCCTCCTAGAAAGTCAACAGGAGCTGGTGACATGGAGCAGGTGGGGTGGGAGACCTCAGCAGAGGGTCCGTGCCCCCGTCCCCTCACGCGGGCCCCATGCTCTGCCTAGGCGTGGCCATCAAGATCCCCATCGTGTGCGTGGTGCTGGAGGGCGGCCCGGGCACGCTGCACGTGAGTACCCCGGCGGGGCTGCTGCCTGGCAGCACTGGCTCGAGGCACCTTTGCTGCGTCCTGGTGGGGTCACTGGCAGGACAGGGTGATGAGCTGTCCCTGGGGGACAGAGAAAGGGGGCCCACCATGGGCAGGGCCATTCCAGGTGGAACAGGGGCACCCAGGAGGCTCCTGGGTGGGAAGGGTGACTCGGTGGCCTGGGCAGTAGCAGATGGGCTCCAAAGGCCTGGAGTGGGGTGGGGGGGATGGTGGCTCTCGCTCCCAGGACTGCGCCCGGAGGCAGGGGTCCTGCACGCTCAGGCCCTCGCTCCACCCGGATCCTGGGCAGCAGCAGGGTGAAGCGATTCTCCAGGTGGCCCTGACGCTGCTCCTGGACCTTCCTCCCGGAGGCCCTCCCTGGCGGGCACTCGGCCTCCCCCCATGGACGCTGGCCCACGCCGCCCGCTATAGGGAGGTCTGGGTGTGGGGCAAGACGTCGGGGTCTCTGCCCATGGCATCGTGAAGGATGCCCATTTTCATCAGGACCCCAGGTGAGAACAGAACCCGGGGCTCTTGCTGACGGGCTCCTCAGAGCGCCCGGTCCCCCAGCCCTACCCAGGCTGAGTCCCCTCTGTGGCTCTCTGGCCATCAGGGCTACCTGTGGCAGGCCCTGTGTGTGGAAGCACCCTCCGGGAGCCGCTGTGGCAGGCCCTCCCTGCAGCCGAGCTCACGCTGGGCCTCCACATGGTCCCGGCCTCCCCTGGGCTTTTGTAGCCAGGACGCATGCAGCGTCCCTGTGAGAGAGACGGCTCCCGTGCCTGAGCGTCTGTGGGAAGGTTGCAAAGCCTCTTACCGAGGTGTGGAGCCTGGGGTGCACAGTGCTCAGGAGCGTGTCCCTCGAGCAGCGGGCACTGCCAGGTCCTAAAGCTCCCAGCGAGTCCAGCCTCAGAGCCTCATCCCAGCAGAAAGCCAGCCCAGCCTCAGCCAGGGCCACCAGAGGTACCAGAGCTGACGAGGACTCTGCCCACCTCGCGCTGGGCCTTGGCCTTGCAGACCATCTACAACGCCATCACCAACGGCACGCCCTGCGTGGTTGTGGAGGGCTCGGGCCGCGTGGCCGACGTCATTGCCCAGGTGGCCAGCCTGCCGGTCTCCGAGATCACCATCGCCCTGATCCAGCAGAAGCTCAGCCTGCTCTTCCAGGAGATGTTCGAGACCTTCACGGAGGGCAGAGTCGTCGAGTGGACCAAAAAGGTGCGGCAGCAGGCGCGCAGTCACCAGGCCGACCCGGAGAGGCTGCTGGCCTGGAGGGACAGGCGGCCAGGGACCAGTGGGTCTGGTGGGTGAAGGGCAGAGAGGGGAGATCAGACGACAGGACGCCAGGCCGGAGGAGGACAGAGGCTGAATCTCCCCTTGCAGGGGGCGTGGGGGGGGACTCCGCGGGACTGGGGAGCATTGTTCTGGGCCGAGCCTGCTGTGCTGTGTGGGGGTGCGGGAGGACTGGGGAGCCGTGACAGAGGGCTGCAAAGCCCAGGTGGGCCTCAGCTGAGACTCGGGCAGCAGAGGAGCTCGGGGTGACAGGCGTGGGTGGCCAAGGGGTGCAGTCTCGGCCACGTAGGTGGACTTGACAGCGAGCTTCGGAGGCAGCCGTGAGCCGAGGCCAGAAGCTGGGCCTTGGGGGACGCTGGTGAGCTCTATGGTGCACCCTGGTCCATGGCCACGCCCTGTCCCCCACTGGGGGTCTGTGAGATAGATCCTGGCTGGTCACCCCTCCCCACCCAGGAAACCCCTGCCCAGCCTGGGCAGCAGGAGTGGAAAGTCCACCCAGCCCCTGCCAGTTCTTGTGGTCAGCTGACCTGCTGTCTCCACACTGAGGACTCCAGGGCCTGGCCTCAGGTGCTCCAAGGCCCCTGTCCTCAGCTCCCTGGTGGGGTCCTTGGTGGGGGCGCCTCTGCACCTCAGTCCCCGTAACTCGAGGCAGAGCCGTGCGGACCTCCGTGCAGCCCTGGGTCAGCCGGCTGTGCCGCTCGACGCTCGGGCCAGGGCTGCTCTCCAGGGCCTGGGGGAGCACCGCGGCCCCCACCATGCTTCCTTTGGGTCCTGGGGGCAGCCAGGGCCCTCCAGCCACAGACACGGGCACACTGAGGTGGCCGTGCTGGGCCCTGAACCGGTGAGCGGTGGGTCAGAGAGGACCTGTGCCAGGGCTTGGGCTCTGGGCTGGTGGTTGGGAAGCGGGGCTCCGTGACTGGGTGACGGGATGGGTGGCACAGTGACCTTGCTTTAGCTTTAGCTCACAGTGACCTAGTTCTGTGTGGTCCGTGAAATTGTCCCGCAGGTGAAAGTGGCGAGGTCAGGGGTGGGAAGCCGCCGGACCCCTCGGGCTCCTCCGCGTCTGTCCTCGCGGCTGGGGACGGCAGGCAGGCCCTGGCTCTCCCCAGCTGGCTCGTGGCTCGTTCAGGCCACGCTCAGAACTGAGTCCGACTCGCTGCAGGCGGCAGCGCCTGTTCTCTGACCGCAGTCTCCACGGCCGACCCGAGGCCTGGGAGGGCGTTTTGCACAGACCTGCCTCAGGCCTGACCACGGGGTCCCGTCGTCAGGCGCAGTTCAGGGGTTCAGGCTTTCAACAAGCCTGGGTGGGGGTCTGCGCTCTGGGTGGCTGGCGGGAGGCGGGGAGGGGGCGTGGCCTCGACGTGGCCCCACTGCGGGGGGGAGCACCCGTCGCAGCAGGGGCGGGGGGGGGGGGGGGGGTGGGCGGGGCTTCTGCCCTGCCTTTCTCCTGTGTGAGGGCGGGTGGAGCCCACCCTCGTGAAGTGCCGTGCCGTGCTGGCCACACGCTCGGGCACGGGGCCAGGCAGGTTTCATCCAGGGACGTGGTTTTGGGCTGATGGAGACAGTGCCGCTGGGGAGGAGGCCAGGGGGTTTGAACTGCGTGAGGGCTGGACGGTGAAGGGTGGGGACGCGCTGGGGCCTCAGGGAAGGAGGTTGGGCGTGTGAGGGGACCTGGAGCGGGGAGAGTGTGCACGGGGTGGGCAGTGGCCCAGGCGGAGAAGGGGAGGGAAGGCAGGAGGGCTGGCGGCCCGGGAGAGGCGGCGGGGGCCTGCCGTGCCGGGCTGCCGGGGAGGTGTTCTGAGGAGCAGGCGGTGGCAGCACGGCTCCTAGGAGATGTCGCGACAGACGAAGGACAAAGATGCTAGTTGGGCGGCGGGCGGGCGTGTGGATGGATGGATGGACAGACATGATGGCTGGACATAGACAGACAGACGCGCATGCAGGTGGACAGGTGCGTGGGTGGGAAGCTAGCTAGATGAGCCGGGACAGGTGGACTGACACACCGATGTGTGGATAGACAGGTCGACATGCTATGGGTAGATGGACAGACAGGTGGGTGGACAGTAGGATGGATGGATGGAAGAATAGACGGGTGGGCAGTGGCAGGGGCTCAGGCAGACCAGGAGGAGAAGCCTCGGGCAGTGCACTGTCTTCCGGAAGACTCCGTGTGGTCATCAGGTAAAGACGCTTCACACGTGGGCCATGTCCCCACCTGATGGGCCACTGCCCCACAGCGTATTTGGTCCTTAGGCATCTTCACCGTCACCGTCTAAGGTGAGAGGAGGTGAGTGGTGGCCCAGCTCACACAGGACAGGCAGGGCTTGTGCTCAGGGTTCAGGCTCCCTGTTGGGGACATGATTCCAAGTGTCCTTAAAGGAGATGGGACATTCGCTCATTACTTTGTATCTCACTTGGACGATATTTTTTGCAGATCCAAGACATTGTCCGGAGGCGGCAGCTGCTGACCGTCTTCCGGGAAGGCAAGGATGGTCAGCAGGATGTGGACGTGGCCATCCTGCAGGCTCTGCTGAAAGGTGAGGGCCGGGGAGAGTGGGAAATGGGGGAGAGTCCGGAATGCAGTGCTCGGTCCCCAGGTGCCACGGTACTTTTCTTCAGTCAGAGGCACTGGCCAGGGGGGACAGCTGGCTGTGAGCCATGCCACCTCACGTGCCTGCCATCAGGAGACTCAACAAACTCCTGGTGAGATGAACTCAAAGAGACCTACACTGGGACACACTGTAGTCGAACTCTCAGACGACAAGACAGAATCCCGAGGACAGCGAGAGAGCAGAGACTTGTCACGTGCAAGGGCTCCTCAGAGGAGTCTGTGGATCTCTCAGCAGGAGCTACAGACCCGAAGGAAGTGGGCTGACAGTGTCACAGTACTGAAGGGAATCTGCCAACCCAGAGCCCTGCACAACTGTCGTTCAAAAGTGAAGGAGAAGTTACGGTATTCCAGGTAAACGCAAGCGGGGTGTTTGTCACCGCTAGATCTGTGGCACAAGAAATGCTCTGAGAGACCTACAGAGTGAGACGAAAGGACACTAGACCGTGACTCAGCCACCTGAAGAAATAAAGATTCCAGTAAAGGGAAATACATGGACGATCATAAAAGGTAGCATTGTGATGATAATGGTTTATAACTGCAGTGACAAAGCTAGAAACAGTAGCAGAAGTAACACTAGAAAATTTGCAAATCTGTGGAAATTAATCAACACACTTTTAAACAACCGTTGAATTGAAGAGAAATCAAAAGGGGCATTATATAATACTTAAACACCACTGGAAATGAAAATACAACACACCAAAGTTTAGGGGACATTGAAAAACAGTGCTTGGGGGCTGGGGTTGTGGCTCAGCGGCAGAGCGCTTGCCTCGCACGTGCGCGGCCCGGGTTCAATCCTCAGCACCACGTAAACATAAATGCATTGCATTGTGTACAACTAAAGTAAATAAATAAAAAAAAAAAAAAAAAGAAAAAAAAAAAGAAAAACAGTGCTTATGGGGAAATCTATATCTACGAAAGCTTACATCTAAAAAAAGTGGGGGCTGGGGTTGTGGTAGAGCACTTGCCCTGCATGTGTGAGGCACTGGGTTTGATTCTCAGCACCACATATAAATAAATATGTAAAATAAAGGTCCATCAACAACTAAAAAAAATTAGAAAAATAAAAAATATAAAATAAAGGGGATGTGGCTCGGTGGTAGAGCACTTGCCTGGCATGTACAAAAATCCTGGGTTCAATCCTCAGTACTATAAAAAAATAAGAAAAATAGGTTTTGTTTTTTTTTTTAATAAGAGCTCTCTCAAGCCAACAACCTAACTTTAAAACTTAAGCAACTAGGAAAAATCAGACAAACTAAGGCTAGCCCAAAGTTTGCAGAAGGAAGGAAACAGTGACACCAAGAGCAGAGTTCAGTCACACGGGAGCAGGAAACCACGAGAACACCAGCGGGGTTAGAAAGTGGCTCTTAAAAAGATCAACAAACTGACGCCCCTGTGGTCAGGGGGACTGGGAGAAAGAAAGACGACACAGACTGCTGAAGTCGGAAATGAAGGCAGGCGGGTGGGGGGGACGTCACGGGCCAGCGCGAAGGACTGTGTTGATGTGAGCGATCATACACCGACTAACTGGCTAACCTAGATGAAATGGACGGATCCCTAAAAACACGAAGCCACCAACACCAAACCAGGAGTCAGCAGAAGATCCTAGTGGCCCCGTACCAGTAAGGAGACTGAATCAGCGACAAAATTCTCCCAGTGACGAAGATCCCTGGATTTGGTGGTCTTAGTGGTGGATTAACCAACATTTAAAAAAAACTCTTAAACTTTTCCAAGAAATCAAAGAGGAGGGAAGACATCCTAACTCATCCTGTGAGATCAGCATTACTTTGATCCCAAATCCAGACAAAGATGCTTCAGGAAAGAGAACTACAGAACTGCCGTCTTCTGCAAAGCGGTGCTGGAAACCTGGGTGTCCACTCTGTCACGGGCGGAAGACCTAACTGTAAGACCCCAGGCTGTGAAGCCCTTAGAAAAGACAGAGCAAAAGTATCATGACGTCAGATTTGGCAGTGATTTCTTGGAAATGATTCCAATGGCTTAGGAGACAAAAGAAAAACAGACAAACCTAACTCATGAAAGCTAGAAACCTGGGCGTCAAAGGACGCTATCCACAGTGAAAAGGTAGTCCACACCATGGGAGAAAATTCTCAAATCCTGTGTCTGATGAGGGCTGATGGCTAGGTTACAAAGAGAACTCTTACAACTCAGCAATTAAAAAACCCAGTTAAAAAACAGACACCAGAACAGGGCGCGGTGGCACACACCTGTAATCCTAGCAGCTTAGGAGGCTGAGCAGGAGGACCACAAGTTCCAAGCCAGTCTCAACAACTTAGTGATACCCTGTCTCAAAATAAAAAATACAAAGGGCTGGGGATGTGGCTCAGCAGTAGAGCACACCTGGGTTCAATCCCTAGTACCAACAAACAAAAAAACAAACAAAACAAACAAACACCCCCACCAGATTAGAGCAGATCTCCACAGAAGTCAATAGATCTGTGAAATGCAGCTTCGTGTCTCTGCCACTAGAGACATGCAAGTTTCAAATTTCTGCAAGACACCATCTTGCATGCTTTAGGATGGTTGCTGTTAAAAACAAAGCAGAAAACCAGCATTGGTGAGGATGTGTGGATGGAGCCCTGTGCCTGCAGGTGGGGTGCAGAAGGTGTAGCTGGCGTGGAGAGCGGTGCAGCAGGTCCTCAGAAGGTACCAGGTGCAATTCCACTCCACCCAGCAGCTCCTCTTCCGGGTGCATGCCTGAAAGGATCAAAGGAGGTCTCCAAGAGGGAGTCCATGCACCCACGTCCACCACAGCTTCATCCACAATAGCCAGAGGGCAGAGACAGCCCAGTGTCCACTCACAGGGGGACAGATAAGCAAAATGTGGCCGGTCCACCCAGTGAACCTCAAAAAGGAAGGAGCTTCTGGCACCTGCTACAGCAGGCAGGGACCTCAGGGTACGAAGCTGAGTGACAGCAGTCATGAAGATACAGATGCCACGTGCTTCCATGTCCACGAGGGAGCCGGAGTCGTCAAATCCAGAGCCAGCAGAATGGGTGCCACCGGGAGGGGGCCAGGGAGGGGACGGAGCTCCAGCTCCCAGGATCAGAGGGTTCTGGAGAGAGGGGTGTGTGAGGGGCCTGAGGTCATGGTGGTCAGCACGCTGAGCCGCACGCTGGCAGGGTTAGGATGCCGTGCGCCTGGTGTGCCCAGCCACAGGGAGAACTCAGGTGCTGGGGCGCGGTGACGCTTCTGCCCGTCTTGTTCCTTTGCTCGAGCGCTGGTCCCGAGTCGCTGAGTCGCCGCGTGGCCGCCCTGGCTCCTTTCCCTGTGGCGCAGCAACTGGTACTTTTTGGCGGGTTTTGTGACTACGCCCTATTGATTCTCCTGTCACTTGTCGATGGCCGTTCAGGCGTCCCCAGCTTGGGGCTGTTTGTTTCTGTCTCCCTGGGGCTGGGGGTGGGGGGACTGGGAGAGGACCGGCCATCGTCCTCGCGTGCATCTACTGGCAGAAGCAGGGTGGGCGCGTGCGCAGTGAGGCTCAAGCGTCTCCATCTCCTGCAAGTGTCCGGCCGTGCGTCACGGAGCAGGGCAGGAGAGCGCAGAGGTGGCTGGGGCGGTGGTCCCAGGGCGGCGGAGGCCGTCTCAGCCTGGCAGCGCTGAGTCTGGACGTTGAGGGGAAAGGCCGCGTGAGTTCTTTCCTCCTGCCTCTGCCCACCTGCCTTGAAAGGGCGTGGCTGGACTTGAGGTGGGTGCAGGGTGGGGCGATGGTGGGCCAGCGCGGTGCCCGGAACCCGAGCGTCTCTGGCTCCAGCCCTGGAGGGACAAGAGCTGCCCGAGGGGGTGTCGGGAGGGGTCACGCGGGCCGAACCGTCTCTGAGCCACTGAGAGGCGGACCACCGCCCCGCCCCTCGCCCCTTGGCCCCAGGCTGACACCTGCCCTCACCTGCAGCATCTCGGAGCCAAGACCACTTTGGCCACGAGAACTGGGACCATCAGCTGAAGCTGGCCGTGGCCTGGAACCGCGTGGACATCGCCCGCAGCGAGATCTTCACCGACCAGTGGCAGTGGAAGGTGAGTCCGCGGAGGCTGGCGGGCCGGGAGTCCTCCTGGAAGGTGAGTCCGCGGAGGCTGGCGGGCCCGGGAGTCCTCCTGGAAGGCCAGACCAGGCCCTGGGGCGGGTGACCAGGGCCAGGTTCATCCTCTCCAGACTGGGCGCAGGGTGCCTGCCGGGCTGTCGAGGTCAGGGCTGCGCCCGGCGGCCCGCTGTGACGGCCGCCCCCCGGGCCGCTCCCAGCCCTCAGATCTGCACCCCACGATGACGGCCCGCGCTCATCTCCAACAAGCCTGAGTTCGTGAAGCTGTTCCTGGGGAGAACGGGGTGCGGCTGAAGGAGCTGGTCACCTGGGACACGCTGCTCTACCTGTACCAGAGCCTGGAGCCCTCCTGCCTGTTCCACAGCAAGCTGCAGAAGGCCCTGGCCGAGGAGCGCCTGGCCGGCGCCCCCGCCGCGCCCCGGCTGCAGATGCACCACGTGGCCCAGGTGCTGCGGGAGCTCCTGGGCGACTCCACGCAGCCGCTGTACCCCCGGCCCCGGCACAGCGACCGGCCGCGGCTCTCGCTGCCCGTGCCCCACATCAAGCTCAACGTGAGTGCTGGTGACGCCGCGGCGCCCTGGGGCCACTGGGGGCCTCAGCCTGGGCGTTGGCGCTGGCCCCTTAGAGAAGAGGTGTGTGCCAGGCCTAGACGGGTGCTGCCATTTAGTACCATGGCCGGCGGGCGCCAGCCTCTGAAATCAGTGTTCTTGCCGTCCCGAGGCCAGAAGTGCAGGCCACGGTGCCCGCAGGGCTGGCTGCTGGTGGGGCGCCCCTTCCTGCTGAGGAGGCTTCAGGTGGACAGGGGAGGCAGGTAGGGTCTCTGGTCTCCTCCTCTTGTAAGGACACCAGTTCTGTTGGATAGGCCCGGACGTAACCTCGTTTTAATGTGATTACTTCCTTGAAGGCCCTGTGTCCAGATCCCAAGGTCGGGCACACCCCAGGTTAGGGCTTCCACAGAGCCATCTCAGGAGGACACGGCAGAGCTCTTACCACTGCCTTCCTGGAAGTCCCAGGCAGTAGAGGAGGGTTGGCAGGAGAGGCCCCTCTGCCGCGCCCGCCCTGCGCCCACGTCCCACCTGTGTCTGCGCCAAGCAGCCGTGCCGTGGGCGGCAGAGGGTGGTCTCGTCGGTGCTGGGAACGTGCTCTCTGCACGTGCGTGCGCCTGGGCAGCGGCGCTCCTGGCCCGGCTGAGCTTCGCCGGTGTCTGTGGAAGGAATGACCCTTGGCCCTGAGTCGGGTGGGCCATGCAGCCCCTGTCCTGAGAGCAGGATGAGCTTTGGTCTGTTTGGGGCTCGGCCCAGCTGCAGTGTAGACGTGCTGCCTGGCTGGTTCTGCCGGTGTTCTCGGGCTCCTGGCGCAGAGGCCACGAGCCTCGACTGCCGTTCTGCTTCGGGGCTGTGCCTGCAGTGGCATCGGCTTGTGGTGGCTCTGTGGGAGCACGGGGTGTCCGTTCTCAGCTCTGGGGGACCCCCGTGGCTGGGGAGCTGCTCCCTCCTGCTCGGCAGCCTCCTGCGAGTGCTTCTGGGCCAGCGCCCTCTGCCAGCAGTCCTCGAGACCCTCTCGGGCTCTCTCCGGCTCTTTCCTGGTCTGGATTCTCTGTCTCTTCTAAGATCGCATCTGGCTTTGTTTTTTTGTCTGTCTGCTAGAAAATTTTCTGCCTCCTCCAGGCAGTCTGTCCTCTGTCCTGGGTGGGCCACGCCTGACCCGGGGAAGACTGGCAAGCAGCTCGGTTGCACAGACCCGGCTCTGCCCTTCTTGACTCCAGGGAGCCCAGGGAGGCACCCAGTGGCATGTGCTTTGGGAGCTGCAGAGCAGAAACCCGCACTTGCCTGTATCTGAAGCTTAAGAAACGAAGCTGATTTCTTCACAAGGATGAGCTTCTAGGATCACTTTAAGGAAGGGGTTCTGCGTTTGGCGTGGGGAACACTTCTCCACCTCTGGGAACGTTTCCTGGCCACCTAGGACATGCCGCGTGGCTGGGAGGTCGGGGTCTGGTGCTGCTGAGGGGGCTGCGTGTGTCTGGGCTGTCACCTGCTGCCCTTGCTGTGTGAGGCGTCCTCGCAGAGCGCACAGCACAGGCTGCTCAGTGACCGCAGAGCCCACTGACGGCAGAGCTGGGCGCCCTCAGAGGAGGCTCTGAGCGCGTGGCGTGTTGCAGGGTCGCAAAGGGTTAGTAACGGAGACAGATGGGCGTCTCCTTCCCAGAGGATCTCCGTGCCTCTGGAACGGTGGGTCCTGACATTGCCGTGCGTGTGAGAGTGACCGGGGTCTCTGAAAAAAACACAGGCTGTGGGCTCAGTCTGCCGGGACAGTGACCCTGAGGCGGGGCAGGGCAGCCCTGGGGTCTGGTGCCAGTGGGCCTCTGTGGGACCCGGCTGTCGCTGCCCCAGGTGCAGGGCGTGAGCCTCCGGTCCCCTCTACAAGCGCTCCTCGGGCCACGTCACCTTCACCACGGACCCGGTCCGGGACCTTCTCATTTGGGCCATTGTCCAGAAACCGCCGGGAGCTGGCGGGCATCATCTGGGCACAGGTAACAAGCCTTGCTCCTTGGAACACAGCTGCAGGCAGACCGGTGACCATGGACAGAAGCCCAGTGCCCACAGCAAGGGGCCACCCACAGCTGTGGAGGGAGGGCAGTGGGGTCTGGTCAGAGCAGGACTTCATGCCCCGTGTTGCAGAAATAAGGACTTTGCTCTAGGAAGGAAGGAGATCTCTCTCTCTCTCTCTCTCTCTCTCTCTCTCTCTCTCTCTCTTTTTTTTGGTACTGGGGATTGAACTCAGCGGCACTAGACCACTGGGCCACATCCCCAGCCCTTTTTTGTATTTTATTAGAGACAGGGTCTCTCTCTCTTAAAAAGGCCTTCCAAGCAAACTTGTCATGTCCAGGGCCCAGGTTCACGGGCAGTACTGTCCTTGGTGGCCCCTCCAGGTCCTGGAGGCCAGTGTGCGTGCCGTGTTCATCCTGTCCCCTAGGGGCTGCAGGGCAAGCAGGTGCTCCACGGGCCAGTGCCCCAGACCGCCATCAGCCAGGGTTGGAAGCCATTGCTAGCAGCCCCCACAGTGCCCGGGCTGTGCCAGGCCCTGGGCGGGGTTAGCCCTGGCTAGCTCCAGGCCTCACTGTTGCCCCCGGTGTCCCAGAGCCAGGACTGCATTGCGGCAGCGCTGGCCTGCAGCAAGATCCTGAAGGAGCTGTCCAAGGAGGAGGAGGACACGGACAGCTCGGAGGAGATGCTGGCGCTGGCGGACGAGTATGAACACAGAGCCATCGGTGAGCGCGAGGGACGCGGCCGGACCCTGGCTCACACAGCTGCTGTCACCTGGGGTCCTTGCCCCTGGGCCCGGGTGTGTGGGGGCATCGACCTCACTTGCCTGTTTTGCCCCATGTGCAAAATCTCCGTCCGGGGTGCCATCTGCAGGGCGAGCTTTCCGACTGTCCCCCAGGCTCCGTGGCTGTCACCTGCTGTTCTGACCCGATCTTCCTCCTCCGCCCAGGGGTCTTCACCGAGTGCTACCGGAAGGATGAAGAGAGAGCTCAGAAGCTGCTCATCCGTGTGTCGGAGGCCTGGGGGAAGACCACCTGCCTGCAGCTTGCCCTGGAGGCCAAGGACATGAAGTTCGTGTCTCACGGTGGCATCCAGGTGACCTCCTGGGGGCCCGCTAGCAGAATCAGGTGCCCGGTTGCTCTTGGACGGCCACAGCCTCCGGTTCATGCAGATGGCACAGGTGTTCACACCTGGTGACCAGGGACACGCCTGTCATGGCCACACACGCCCCCATCCCAGGACGCTTCCTCCCAGCTTGCAGATGAGGAAACTGGTGCCCAGAAAAAGCAGGGGCTCGGCCAGGCCTGGTGGCCACACTGCGGTCCCAGTAGTGGAGGCTGAGGCAGGAGGATTATAGATTCAAGGCCAGCCTCGGTGACTTAGTGAGACCTCCAGCAATTTAGCAAGACCCTGTCTCAAAAGCCAAAGGGCTGGAGCTGCCGCTCAGGGGAAGCCTCTGGGTCCAGTCCCCAGGACCAGTGAGGAATGAAGACAACAGAGGGCCGTGCTGGCGGCCGGCCGTGGAGGGGACGTCCACGCCACAGTGAGGCCCTGCAGCAGGTCAGCCCTGTGTGCCTCCAGGCCTCGCGATGGGGCAGATCACTGCTGCAGCGGAGCACAAGGGCACGTCCCCAACTCGGGGGTCCCTCCCAGCACAGCGTCAGGCTGTTACTGTCCAGCAGTTCTGTGTGTCCTGCGGAGGAGGAGGCCGGGCCCACCCAAGGGGCTTAGAGGGCCAGTGTGTGAGAACCTGGGACTGTGGGCCTTGGGCCCTGCAGGTGGGCGTCCCGCAGCACAAGACGGGGACAGACGGGGTGGGAGCCAGAGGCGCACCCCACCAGAGTGACCCACCTGCCCACCCCACCACTGGGGCCACGCCAGCTCTGCCCATCTGGAGCCCCTTCCTGCATGCACCTGTCCTGTGCTGGCCACCTGCAGCGGGGGGGGGGGCTCCGAGCACACTGTGGTGGTCACCGAGGGTGTGGTGTCACCGTGGGTGGGATGTGGGGTGGGAGCAGGGCAGGCTGGGTGACCACATCCCAAGACCCCCCCCCCCCCCCCCCCCCCCCCGTCCACAGGCCTTCCTGACCAAGGTGTGGTGGGGCCAGCTCTGCGTGGACAACGGGCTGTGGCGGGTGCTCCTGTGCACGCTGGCCTTCCCGCTGCTCTTCACCGGCCTCATCTCCTTCAGGTGGGCGGCGCAGGCCGCGGGCCCGGAGTGGTCCTGGGCCCTGGAGCAGGCTCGCGGGTCCCTGTCCTCGCAGCTGTGCAGGGCCTGAACGGTGGGGCGCACGAGGCAGGAGGTGCAGGGAGGGCCCACGGAAGGACCCACACCCACGCCCCACACCCACGGCCCCACACCCACGGCCCCACACCCACGCCCCCACACCCACGGCCCCCACCACCCACAGGCCCCACACCCACGGCCCCACACCCACGCCCCCCCACACCCACGGCCCCACACCCACGGCCCCACACCCACGGCCCCCACACCCACGGCCCCCACACCCACGCCCCCACACACCCACGGCCCACACCCACGCCCCCCCCACACCCACGCCCCCACACCCACGCCCCCACACCCACGGCCCCCACACCCACGGCCCCCACACCCACGCCCCCACACACCCGCGGCCCCCACACCCACGGCCCCACACCCACGCCCCACACCCACGCCCCACACCCACGGCCCCCACACCCACGGCCCCACACCCACGCCCCCCCACACCCACACGGCCCCACACCCCACGGCCCCCACACCCACGGCCCCACAACCCACGGCCCCCACACCCACGGCCTCCACACCCACGCCCCCACACATCCACCCCCCACACCCACGGCCCCCACACCCACGGCCCCACACCCACGGCCCCACACACCCACAGCCCCCACACACCCACGGCCCACACACCCACCGCCCCCCCACACCCACGCCCCCCACACCCACGGCCCCCACACCCACGGCCCCCACACCCACAGGCCCCACACCCACGGCCCACACACCCACGGCCCCACACACCCACGGCCCCCCACACCCCACGACCCCCACACCCACGACCCCCACACCCACGGCCACCCACACCCACGACCCCTGCTCCCCTTGCGCCACCCGCTGCTGCCTGGGGAGAGCTGACCAGCTGGTCTCGCAGCCTTTGCCCCTGGGGACAGGGAGGCTGGAGCAGAGGAGCCCCCGGGGCTGAGCTGAGCTCCCGTCCCGTCCTGTGTGTGCACAGCTGTCGGGTGGGGCAGTCTCCCATCAGGAGGGTGACAGTGGTGGCTGGTGGTGGCTGGAAATTCAGGCCTGGCCCGCACCCCCGTGGCCTCCTCAGAAGCAAGCGGCGTCCTGTCCAGCTCTCAGCTCGGTTTTATGGGGAACTGGATGGAGGCTCGGGGTCCACTGGGAGCCCAGGGACAGACTCGAGGCCCCAGCCCGGGTGGCCCTCTGGTGACAGGCTGTCCCCCTTAATGGGGTCACCTGAGGTCTGAGTGTCACCAGGAGACTGCAGGTGGGCGCCACACCTGGCTGGGCTCATACTGCGCCCGGTAGGAGCCAGCGTGTCCGTGGCCCTGGGCAGATGTGGAAGGGTGACCTTTGGGTCCTCACTGTGCTGGGCTGTGGGTCCGACCCCGTCTGAGGCTGAGGGGGTGGGCCTGGGTCCAGAGGGCCAGAAAGACCAGGCTGGTTGTGCTGGTCTCTGCGTAACTGCCCTGTGACCTCTGGTGCCGGGTGACACCCGCCAACACCTTCCCGTCTGGGCCACATCTCAGGGTAATGGGATCCCCGGTGGTGGTGGTGGGACCGCGGGACCTCAGCCCCCACACGCCCAGTGTCTGCTGCCACCCTGCAGGGAGAAGAGGCTGCAGGCGCTGGGGGGCCCGGCCCGCGCCCGCGCCTTCTTCAACGCGCCCGTGGTCATCTTCCACCTGAACATCCTGTCCTACTTCGCCTTCCTCTGCCTCTTCGCCTACGTGCTCATGGTGGACTTCCAGCCCACGCCCTCCTGGTGCGAGCGCCTCATCTACCTCTGGCTCTTCTCCCTGGTGTGCGAGGAGACGCGGCAGGTGTGTGCCCGCCCGCCTCCAGGAGTCCTTGGACCCTCCCCACAGTGGCCCCCCTGCCGGAGACGCCAGCCTGGTCTCCCTCACAGTGGACCTTCCCCGCCCTGGGGAACCTCACCCAGACCCCTGGGAGCAGTGGAGCCCGGGCAGGGGGGCACCTGGCCTCCACAGGGAGCCTCGCAGGTGGCACCCCCACAGCCTCCTCCTTGGCACCTTGTCTGATCGCCCTGAGAAGGGCACGGCTGCGTGTGGGGTGCCGAGGCCACCGAGGCTGACCGTCTGCGGAGCTGGGCGTCGGGAGCGCTGGCCCTCACTGTTCCCGTTCCTTCCAGCCAAGTGCAGATTAGAGCCAGCCGAGGGCAGGGCTCGGGGCCACCCCAGGACAGCTCTGAGCCCAGACCCCCCACGCCCTTCCCTCCCTCATTCTCCCTGGTGTGCGACAGCCCTCATGGGACACTGTCACCAGGGGCACTCCCTGGGGCTGCGGGGCCAGGGCTTTTATTGGGTGTCTGTCACATAGACTGGCTGAGCACCCTCGTGGCTGACCTTGGCCCCTCCAGGGTCGAGCTGATCTGGTGCAGCCCACCCGCCCCCACCCCCATCACACTGCTGGGCCACGCCGAGTGGCCCAAGCCCAGGGAGACGAGGAGGCCCTCCAGGCAGCACATGCCAGGTCTGAGCCCCAGGTCACCTTCCAGACTTCCTGACTGCCTTGGGCCCGATCAGTGTGTGGGTCCCCACTGCAGCCCTCAGGTGCCAGCACCCAGTGACAGCAGGCTAGGCTGATGTGTCCCTCAGGGCTGGGCTGGGCCCTACGGGAGAAGGTTCTGGTCAGAGTGACCTCTGGTTGCTGGCCTTGCAGACCACCAGGCCCCAGAGAGAAGTCCTGCCTACCCTGGGACCACCTCCTGCCACTGGGGGTCCCTGGGGAGGCGTCAGTCCCCAGGAAGGGAGTGGGGCTGGGCTGGACAGGCCAGGAGAGTGCTGAGGGTCTGGCTCGGCCAGCGACTCCTCCAGGTGCCTCCCTCCACCGTCAGGATCTCCCCACGAGGGGACAGAGGTCTCCAGGCCCCCAGCCCAGCCTTGCAGGCCCGGGCAGGGAGAGGGTGCTCGTCCCCCAGGCTCTCCCTCAGGCCCAGGAGGGCGCCGCTCTTCCACCTGGCCGCTGGGGTCTGGGGCCTGCCACCGGGAGGTGGGGCTCCTTCTGGGCAGGCCATGGGGCTCCAGGTCTCCCCAGGTGCCCTCCAGCAGCAGAGCCTGAGAACCCGCTGCGCCGTGCTGCCCGCTCTGCGCCGTCCCGCCCCCCGCCCTCGCACCACCCGCTAGGGAAGGGAGTGGCAGGTGCTGGTGGGACGGTGGTGACGGCCTCTCGGCCCGGCTGCCCGTCTCCCAGCAGCTCTTCTACGACCCCGACGAGTGCGGGCTGATGAAGATGGCGTCCTTGTACTTCAGCGACTTCTGGAACAAGCTGGACGTGGCTGCCATCCTGCTCTTCATAGCGGGGCTGACCTGCCGGTGAGCGGCCGGCCTCTGCCCTCTCCCTGCGTGCGCCGCCTGGCAGCTCGGCCCCTGTCCCCGGTCGGCTCTGCTCTGAGCCCCAGGCTGCCATCAGTCCCGGGTGACGTGAGGGCCCTGCTGTGTCTGCCCTCGGGGGTGCTGAAGGAGCAGGGGAGGGAACACGAGTGCCCCTTGCCCAGCTTGGATGGCCACCCCCGTGCAGGGCCACCAGCTGCAGCCGAAGTCCCGGCTCCCAGACGCACGGTGGCTCTGTGCTGCCTGCACCCCTCTTGGTGGGTCACTCTCGGCCTATGGGACCCCTGTGTCTGGGAGGCTGTGGCATCCTGTCTCCATGAGGCACCAGGACCAGCCTCCTTGTCCCCAGGATGTCCCCACACCTGGCTGCCCTGCTGAGGCTGGGCTTCCGGACCTTCTGGAGAGCCGGGGCTCTGTCCCCGACCTCACCGCTTGAGGCTCCCAGGGCCTCCAGTGGCCAGAGCTGGGCTGGGCAGCTCTGAGCCCGCACGTCTGGGGAGCAGAGCCTGAGCAGGCGTCTCTGCCCGCCGGCCGCCAGGCTCATCCCGTCCACGCTGTACGCGGGGCGCATCGTCCTCTCGCTGGACTTCATCATGTTCTGCCTCCGCCTGATGCACATCTTCACCGTGAGCAAGACTCTGGGGCCCAAGATAATCATCGTGAAGCGGATGGTAAGGGAGGGCCGCCGCCGGGCCTGCGCTGGGGCCCCCAAAGCCCCTCGCCTCTGGCCCTGCGCCCCTCCTCTGGGCCGACTCCCCTGGCTCCTCCTGGCCCCCGCGGTTGGCTGCCATCCCTGCTCCCCGCAATGCCTTCCCCCACCCCCGGGTCAGGGTTGGTGACCCCTCTCTCATCCCAGGGGCTCCCCGTGGGGTTGGTGAGCTCTGTGGGGATTTGGTGGCCCCAGAGCTGCTGCCCAGGGATCCCTGCCTCCCGTGTCCGTTCGTGTGCGCGAGGAGGCGGCCTCCGCCACTGCGGGGCTCTGCGGTGAAGCCACCCAGGCAGCAGGAGTGCGGGTGGCGCGGGCAGCCCTGGTGCCTGTCTCTCTGCAGATGAAGGACGTCTTCTTCTTCCTCTTCCTGCTGGCCGTGTGGGTGGTGTCCTTTGGGGTGGCCAAGCAGGCCATCCTCATCCACAACGAGAGCCGGGTGGACTGGATCTTTCGAGGGGTCGTCTACCACTCCTACCTCACCATCTTCGGGCAGATCCCAGCCTACATCGATGGTAGGAGCCGGCGTGGGCTGGGCTGGGACATCCGAGGGACCGAGACAGAGGACGGGGAGGGCTGGGCCCTGCTCGGTCAGCAGCAAGTGCCTCTGGCCCAGTGGAGGCGGAGGGTGTCACCAGGGAGCCCCAGCCCCAGTGTTGAATGCCACCTGCTGCGCTTGTCCCCACCTGCTCTGTCTGGCGGGAGCCCCGTCTGCGGAGTGGCCGTTCTTTCTGGACCGCACCCTCCACGCGTGCTGCCCAGCGGCTCTGAGCGTTCCACAGAAGCCAATTTTAGCGCCTTCGGGTCACCCAAACGACGCCCCTCCCGCCGGCAGTGGCCTCCCTCCCCCCCCTGCGCGTGGCACCACTGGTCTGCTTCCTGTTCACCCGCGTCTGCCGCTGACCGTCCTGTGCGTGGGAAAGCGGGAGGCGGCTTTGGCGCCTGGCTTCTTTCACGGAGCAGCGTTTCAGTGCCCGTCCACGCTGAGGCCTGCGCAGGGCTGTGCTTGCTTTTCTTGCTGAACCATGTTCTCGTACGGCCTGCCCACATTTCTCGTTGACCCATAACCTGGCGGACCCTGAGTTGCTGCCGTGATTGGCTCCTACGAACGTCGTGGCCGTGGCTCTGACTTGAGTCTCTCGTGGCCGCACTCCCACATGCCCCGCGAGGTCTGCAGAGGCCAGCCCACACGCTCACCAGCGCTCGTGACTGCCCTTGCTCATCCATGTCACAGCGCGCTAGTAGGTGGCCGTGGCAGCCCCTGGAGGCTTCCCTCGGGCTCAGTTGTCGCGTTCCTCGACTAAACACTTAAGGTCACTCCAGGTGAACTGGGCTGGCACGAAATAATCACACAGAGACGGAAAAAAGACCTTTTTCTTTGGGTCTTGTGATGGCTCCTCTGACCTTAGGGGTCCGCAGAAAGAGATGAGGACCGTGAGCTGACCCTTTTATTGGGGAGAAGCCCTTCAGATGAGGCGAGGGGTCAGGGTTTGGAGTTGAGGCTAGCGTCCGGAGTCTGCTGTCGGCAGGTTGACCGGGCCTCTAGGAAGGCCACGCCCACCCCACGTGCTGAGTGGGCTCAGGGCAGAGCAGACAGAGGCAGTTCATGGAACGTTCTGTCCCAAACAGGGCAAGGGGTAGGAGACAGAGGCATAGGTGGGTGTGGATCACCCAGTGGGCACGGCTGCTCCTGAAGCCACGCCTTGGTATCTGAGCTGGGGACAATGCCCAAGTCACTAGAAATGTCGTGAGCGGCCAGAGCCTCATGCGTCAGGAGCCAAAGGTGCGTTCATTGAGGCAGCCCCCACACGCAGCGCTGCACACCCTCCCGTCCGAGTCGGGCCACGTGCCTGTCTTCCTTGGAGAATGACTCCTCCTACCCTTTGCCCATTTTCCCTCGGGTTTTTGTTTTGTTTTGTTTTTCTCTTATTGAGCAGTGACAATTGTGACACCAGAGCCTTAGCACATAGATGATTTGCATTTTGTCACCACATCTTTCACTTTCTTTATGAAGAGACTCTTTGAAGCACGCAGGTCTTTGATTTTGATGAAGAGCAAGTGAGCAATCTTTTTTTTTTTTGATCATTTGTGCTTTTGGGGTCATATCTCTGAAACTGTTGCCTGACCCAAGGCCACAGAGACTTTCATGCCAGCTTTTCTTCTAAGACATCTATAGCTTTGGCTCCTTCTTCTGTCCTTTAACCATTTTAAGTGATCGCGGTGTGTGGCGTGGTGTCGTTCCTCAGCATGTGGTGTTCGGTGGTCAAGGGTCCCCTGCTCACAGGACTGCTCTTTCTCTGAATTGTCCTGACACCCCCGTTGAGAACCTACTGACCGCGAACGTCAGAGCTGACTTCCGGGTGCCCAGTTCTGCCCTGGGGACTGCAGGCCCGTCCTTTTGCAGCCCTCACTGTCCTGCTTACTGCCCCTTTGTAGTACGTCTTGACATCCGGGGGCCCAGTCCCCAACTTGGCTCCTCTTTTTACAGATTGCTTTGGGTCCTCATGAATTTTTGGATCAGCTCATCAGTTTCTCTAAGAAGCATCTGGAAATTCGACTGTGAACACAGGGTGTCTTTCCACTCACTCAGATTTCTTAGATTATTGCAACACAGTTTGTGGTTTTCCGTGAAGAAGTCTTATGCTCCTCCTGTTAAATTTATTTCCAAGTATTTTATTTTCTCGTGCTGTTGTTGATTTTTTTTCTTTTAAAATCCTTTTCAACCAAGCTGAGTTCCCCAGGGCTGGGATCCGTGTCTCATGGGGTGGCTGGGTCTTGGCACCTGCCAACCTGGGGCAGCCTGGCTCTGCGCTGGCATTGGCCTTCACGCGTCCTTCCTAAGCAGGGTGCTTGATGTGGACAGACGCCTCTCCCTGGACTCGTCCAGGCCCGAGCTGGTGGCCGTGCTCGCCGGGATGTGCGGTGCCCAGGCCTGGGCTGTGCCTGGGTGGCTGGGTCCCTTCCAGCCGGCACCCCGTGACCCTGCCTTGTCTTGGCTTTCCCACCCCTGCCCAACGCCAGGCGTGAACTTCAACATGGACCAGTGCAGCCCCAATGGCACGGACCCCTACAAGCCCAAGTGCCCCGAGAGCGACGCAGCGCGGCAGGCGCCCGCCTTCCCCGAGTGGCTGACCGTCCTCCTGCTCTGCCTCTACCTGCTCTTCACCAACATCCTGCTGCTCAACCTGCTCATCGCCATGTTCAAGTGAGCGCCAGTGGGGTGCGCGCAGGGCCAGGGGCTTCCCGGGTCCGCCCCAGCCCACGCCCACCAGAGGACCTCAGGACGTGGCCCAGGCCCAGAGGCACCGTGCTCCGTGGCCATGCAGGGCACCTCCAACGTCTCAGGTCCACACGCAGGGCCACAGCTCTCTGGTCACTCCCTGGCCTCTCAGCATGCTGGCCTGTCCATGTCACTGCTCCTGGGGGACCCAGAGTGCCCACACGTCCTGCTCATCCTGGGGTGCTGACCGTGCTGTCTGCGGCGCTATTTAGTCTCAAGCCGGCGGCTTGAATGTGTGGTGGCCACTGGCTGCTCAGGGCTGCCCCTCGTCCCCTGAGTGTCCTGCTGTGTCCTCACCCCCGGGCATGCTCCTGCGGCTCCCACTGACCCCTCTGATGGTGCTGTGCTGAGGCTTCCTTGGGGCCCATTCCCCGCACTTGTGACCCCTGCGCGGCCAGCTCGGCCACCCGTCAGGCTGACCCTCGTGTGTCTCCGTGTCTCGCAGTGGTCTGTGGGTCTGTACGCGGGGGTGGCACGGCCGTGTGTCGGCTCTGTGTAGGCAGAGCCAGGGACCCGGCAGAGCAGAGTGCTGCCGCTCTCTAGGGAGCAGCTTGGACAAGGCCCCCACCCAGACGTCCCCATCTAACCCGAAGAAGCTGTGGCTGTGAAGTGGCGAGGGCCTTGCAGATGGGGTGACGGCAAGGGTCCTGAGACCGGAGATGACCTGGGTCACCGGGTGGTCCTGGCATCAGCACGGGCGTCCACACAGGAGGCAGGCAGGAGGCTCAGGGTCAGGGAGGACGTGACGGCAGGCGTGGAGTGTGAGGGCGTGGGGCCTCCAGCCGAGGGTGCAGGGGCCTCAGGAGGGGGGGGAGGGCAAGGGACAGACCTTCCCCGGGGCCTGGGGAGCACCTGTGGGGCTGTCTCAAGGCACCGGGCTGTGGCGGTTTGCTGGAGCAGCTGTGGGAACTGACGCAGTAGCCGCTCCCTCTCTTTGAGAATGCTAGGAGCTGAGAAACACTTGGTGTTTTGAAACACCCCGTCTTATTAGAGCTTTTAAAACATTCGCTATTTTTGTTGGTGAAGCAAAAGGTACAGAACAGGTGACCTGTCCTGCAGACCTGGGTGGACGCCCCCATCTTGGGCCTCAGGACCCCCGTAACATCAGATCTCTGGTTAGCGTGGCACCTGTGGGCCAGGTGTGGGGGCCGTGAGGCTTCTGCAGGTTTTAGACTTGGAGCAAAGAGAATGCTGAGGGGGCTTAAGAAGGACAGGAGATGACCAAGAGTGAGGACCCTGGTGCTGGGGGTCAGGTCCCGCAGCCCCGGGCGTCTCAGGCGCCATGGCCTCTGCTGACCCCGACAGTGGACAGCCCCACCCCGGAGGCTCAGCCTGCCACGGCACTGCCCCAAGTAATTCAGAAAACCCTTCGGGCACCCTGCCCTCCCCGTCTGCAGGCGTGCTCCAGGGACCTGTGGCCTCTCGGGTGCCCATCTCCCCTGTCGTCAGCCGAGTCCTGGCTGGCCTCTGTGTTAGCCTCGAGAGTCTCCCCGCTCGAACTGAGAGCTAGAGGCCAGGCTGGCAGGAAGGCCAGTCATCGTCTGGGACGCCTCTGCCAGGCCCACCTCAAGACACACCTAGATGGTGGCGTCTGCACAAAGCCCGGGGTGACACCACCTGGTGTCAGATCAACAGATAAGCCCTCCTAGAGGTCAATGGCAGTCGGTGTCTGTCCCACGTCTGTCACATAAGAAGGCTTTCAGCACCCGAGAGCCACGTGGCTTGTCTGGTTCCTTCCCGGGCTCTCGGAGGCCTCTTGTGGTGTCCCTCGCTGTCCCCCCCACCCCGGGCCGGCACTTGTGCTGTCTGGGGCCCCAGGAGGCACCTGCGCCGGCCCCCTGCAGGCGTGCTGACCTGCCGTCCCTCGCTCCCGGCCAGCTACACGTTCCAGCAGGTGCAGGAGCACACGGACCAGATCTGGAAGTTCCAGCGTCACGACCTGATCGAGGAGTACCACGGCCGGCCGCCCGCGCCACCGCCCCTCATCCTCCTCAGCCACCTGCAGCTGCTGGTCAGGAGGGTGGTGCTGAAGATCCCGGCCAAGAGACACAAGCAGCTCAGTGAGCGCCCCGCAGGCGGGGAGGGCTGGCGCGGCAGGCCTCTGACCGCTCAGCTGCGGGCCGTCCTGCGGTGGGGAGGGGCAGCAGCCCGGGGCCCAGGGTCAGGGCTCAGGTGGGCTCAGGTGCCCTGTCTGACCAGCCCGTCCCGACAGAGGACAAGCTGGAGAAGAACGAGGAGGCGGCGCTCCTGTCCTGGGAGCTCTACCTGAAGGAGAACTACCTGCAGAGCCTGCAGCACCAGCAGCAGCAGCGGCGGCCCGAGCAGCAGATCCAGGACATCGGCAGCAAGTACGAGGCCGCGGCCCGGGGGGCGCGCTGTGGTCCACAGACCTGGGCAGGCCCAGGCCCGTGCCATGAGGGAGAACTGGATGTCACTGTGACTCGAGGAGATGGGGCACGTGGGCCCAGCTCACCCAGCACAGGAGGTGGAAGGGCCTTGGCCGTCAGCTAGCTCACCCAGGCCTCCCCATCACCACCATCACCATCACCTGGACCCTTGCTGCCCCAGGCCCTGTGGGGTCCTAGGGGAGCTGGGTGATGGGAGGAAGACCTGGTGGGCTGGGGGAGCAGCAGGCCCCCACAGGAGGCTAACTTGGAGGAGGCCGGGGGAGGACGTCCCCGTGCGGAGTCCAGGATTGTGCTAAGGGTGGTGCCTGTGAGGCTGTTGGCGCACCTCCTTGCTGCAGCTCTGTGGGGCCCTGGAGCGCAGCCTGGGAACTCACGCTGCTGCTGCACCGTCACCCTCTCCCCGCTCCACCTCCTTGCTTCCTTCCAGGGTGCAACAGCATGGAAGATCTTTCACTCCCTCCTTTCTGCCCCAGCCCCTCTGCCCTGTAGCAGCCAGAGGGCCCGACTGCCCGGCAGCAGGTGGCAGGGAGACCTGGCCTCAGGGCTCTGCTTTCTGTGCGTCTCACTGTGGCCTCGCCCTGCTCCTGTCTGGCCTCAGGTTCCTCACTAAGTGAAGTGGGGAGGGGACAAGGTGCCACCTAATTAATACAGCTCCTGCTCTGGCATGAAGGCTCCTGTCGGTGACAGAGATGCTGGTGCTGGGGAGGAGAGATGGTGCTGATGGTGGTGATGATGGTGATGGTGATGGTAGTGGTGGTGGTGGTGGTGGTGATGGTGATGGTGATGGTAGTGGTGGTGGTGGTGCTGATGGTGGTGGTGGTGGTGATGGTGATGGTAGTGGTGGTGGTGGTGGTGATGGTGATGGTGATGGTAGTGGTGGTGGTGGTGCTGATGGTGGTGGTGGTGGTGATGGTGATGGTAGTGGTGGTGGTGGTGGTGATGGTGATGGTGATGGTAGTGGTGGTGGTGGTGCTGATGGTGGTGGTGGTGGTGATGGTAGTGGTGGTGGTGGTGATGGTGATGTGTAGTGGTGGTGGTGGTGGTGATGGTGATGGTGATGGTAGTGGTGGTGGTGGTGCTGATGGTGGTGATGATGGTGATGGTGATGGTAGTGGTGGTGGTGTGATGTGATGGTATGTGTGGTGGTGGTGCTGAATGTGGTGTGTGGTGATGGTGAAGGTAGTGGGGTGGTGGTGGTGGTGATGGTGATGATGGTGATGGTAGTGGTGGTGGTGGTGCTGATGGTGGTGGTGGGTGGTGATGGTAGAGTGGTGGTGGTGGTGGTGGTGGTGATGGTGATGATGGTAGTGGTGGTGGTGGTGGTGATGGTGTGATCTGGTGATGGTAGAGTGATGGTGGTGGTGGTGTGATGGTGGTGCTGATGGTGATGGTATGGTGATGGTAGTGGTGGTGGTGGTGTATGGTTGACTTGGTAGTGGTGGTGGTGGTGCTGATGGTGGTGGTGGTGGTGATGGTGATGGTAGTGGTGGTGGTGGTGGTGATGGTGATGATGGTGGTGGTGGTGGTGGTGGTGATGGTGATGATGGTGGTGGTGGTGATGATGATGGTGATGGTGGTGGTGGTGATGGTGGTGATGGTGGTGGTGGTGGTGGTGATGGTGATGATGGTGGTGGTGGTGATGATGATGGTGATGGTGGTGGTGGTGATGGTGGTGATGGTGGTGGTGATGGTGGTGGTGATGGTGGTGGTGGTGCTGATGGTGGTGGTGATGGTGGTGGTGATGGTGATGGTAGTGGTGGTGGTGGTGCTGATGGTGGTGGTGGTGGTGATGGTGATGGTAGTGGTGGTGGTGGTGGTGATGGTGATGATGGTGGTGGTGGTGGTGGTGATGGTGATGATGGTGGTGGTGTGGTGATGATGATGGTGATGGTGGTGGTGGTGATGGTGGGTGATGGTGGTGGTGATGGTGGTGGTGATGGTGGTGGTGGTGCTGATGGTGGTGGTGATGGTGGTGGTGATGGTGATGGTGGTGGTGATGGTGGTGGTGGTGGTGGTGGTGATGGTGGTGGTGCTGATGGTGGTGGTGATGGTGGTGGTGATGGTGATGGTGGTGGTGATGGTGGTGGTGGTGGTGGTGATGGTGATGATGGTGGTGGTGGTGGTGGTGGTGGTGGTGGTGATGGTGGTGATGGTGGTGGTGATGTTGGTGATGGTGGTGGATGTTGGCGATGGTGGTGCTGAGGGTGATGAATGGTGGTGGTGATGATGGTGGTGGTGGTGGTGGTGATGGTGATGATGGTGATGGTGGTGGTGATGATGGTGGTGGTGGTGGTGGATGGTGATGGTGGTGATGGTGGAGCTGAGGGTGATGATGGTGGTGGTGCTGATGGTGGTGGTGATGATGGTGATGGTGGTGGTGATGATGGTGGTGGGTGGTGGTGGTGATGGTGATGATGGTGGTGGTGGTGATGATGATGGTGATGGTGGTGGTGGTGATGGTGGTGGTGCATGGTGGTGATGTTGGTGATGGTGGTGCTGAGGGTGATGATGGTGGTGGTGCTGATGGTGTGGTGGTGTAGCAGGATGTGTGGAGCAGAAGGATGATGAGATGTGGTTGGAGAAGTAGGTGTTAAGTGATTGATGCATGCGTGATGCTTCTAGGAGTGTGGTAGCAAGATGGTTGAGAGCTGGTTGCGTGTATATGGTGATGTTGATTGATGTGGTGATGATGGTGGTGATGGTGTAGGTGATGGTGGTGATGGTGGGATTGTGATGGTATGGGTGGTGGGTGGTGATGGTGATGATGATGTATGGTGGTGTGGGGTGATGTGGTGTGGTGATGATGGTGATGGTATGGGGTGGTGTGGTGATGTATGTGATGGTAGGTGTGTGGTGCTGATGTGGTGGGTGTGATGTGATTGTAGTGTGGTGGTGGTGGTACTGGTGATGGTGATGGTAGTGTGGTGGTGTCTGATTGTGGTGGTGGTGGTGATGTAGTGGGGTGTGGGGTGGGGTGATGTGAATGGTAGTGGGGGTGTGGTGGGATGGTATGTATGTATGGTGGGGTGTCTGATGTTGATGATGGTGATCGTGATGGTATGGGTGTGGTGGTGATGTATGGGAGTGGTTGTGGAGGTGCTGATGGGTGTGGGGTGATGTGATTAGTGTGTGGTTGGTGATGTGAGGAGGTGTGGTTGGTGTGTGATGTGAAGTTTGTGTGATAGATGGTGATTGGTGGAGGTGGTAGTGGTATGTGGTGTGGTGTGGATTGAAAGGTTGTTGTGTGAGGAGAGGTATTGGTTGTATTGTGATTGTGTATGTGTGGTCAGGAGAATGGTGTGAGCTGATGCAGCTGTGAGTAGTGATGTGATGGTAATTTTTGCTAGTGAGCAGAAGGGGGTTAAAGGAGGATGGGAGGAGCAGCTGATGGATGATGTGGTGGTGTGATGTGAAAAGGAGTGTGGGAGGATATGGTGATGGGGAGTTCAGGTGGGATGGTGGTGATTTGGTGGTGGTGGATGTGCAGGAGTGTTGATGTGATGTGATGGTGGTGCTGTGATGGTGGTGGTGGTGGTGTGGTGTGATGATGATGATGGTGGTGGTGGTGATGATGATGTGGTGGTGGTGCTGATGGTGGTGGTGATGGTGGTGGTGATGGTGATGGTGGTGGTGCTGATGGTGGTGGTGATGGTGGTGGTGGTGGTGGTGATGGTGATGATGGTGGTGGTGATGATGGTGGTGATGGTGGTGGTGATGATGGTGATGGTGGTGGTGATGATGGTGGTGGTGGTGGTGATGGTGATGATGGTGGTGGTGATGATGGTGATGGTGGTGGTGATGGTGATGGTGGTGGTGGTGATGGTGGTGATGGTGGTGATGGTGGTGGTGATGGTGGTGATGTTGGTGATGGTGGTGCTGAGGGGTGCTGATGGTGGTGGTGATGATGGTGATGGTGGTGGTGATGATGGTGGTGGTGGTGGTGGTGATGGTGATGATGGTGATGGTGGTGGTGATGGTGGTGGTGGTAGTGATGGTGATGATGGTGGTGGTGGTGGTGATGGTGATGCTGGTGGTGGTGATGGTGATGGTGATGCTGGTGGTGATGATGGTGGTGATGATGGTGGTGGTGATGCTGAGGGTGATGATGGTGGTGATGGTTGCTGATGGTGGTGATGGTGGTGGTGATGGGTGGTGGTGATGGTGGTGGTGATGATGATGATGGTGGTGGTGCTGGTGGTGGTGATGCTGTTGGTGATGATGGTGGTGGTGGTGCTGGTGGTGGTGATGGTGCTGCTGATGGTGGTGATGTCAGTGATGATGGTGGTGTTGATGGTGATGGTGGTGGTGATGGTGGTGATGATGCTGGTGGTGATGGTGATGTTGATAATGGTGCTGATGGTGATGGTGATGATGATGGTGGTGATGATGGTGGTGGTGGTGATGGTGGTGATGGTGCTGATGGTGATGGTGATGATGATGGTGGTGATGATGGTGGTGATGGTGCTGATGGTAGTGGTGGTGATGCCAATGATGACAATGGTGACCTGATGGTCAAATCACTCTACTTCCCATGCTGGGTGAGCCAGCTGTAGATGCCCTGTTCACTTGAGTCTGGGCACCATGACATTCAGCTGAGCCCTGGCATGCCCTTTGTTTGAACGATCTTCTCCAGAGAGAAGCAGGACCTGTTGCGTCCTTTCATCCAGGAGCCACTTCGGGGGAGGCCTTCCCTGCGTCCATCCGCTCTGTCCCAGAACCCACCTTTTTAAAGTTCCGAGTGTTGGTGGTGGTTTTGTTGGGTGGTGGATGGGTTTTTTGTTTGGTGTGTTTGTTGGTAGATTTGTTTGTCAGTGGGTTAGTTGGTGCGTTTGTTGACTGATTGGCTGGTGGGTTTGCTGATGGGTTGGTGGGTTGGGTAACGCCCCCCTCCCCCTCCCTGAAGATGTGAGCTCCATGGGAGAAGGGCAGAATCCCAGGGGACCCTGCAGTGTCCTGGGACCCAGAGCAGGCCGGGAGCCTGGCACGTTCAGTGACTCCCGTGCAGCTACAGAGCTGCAGCTGGTCTCTGGCCTGACAGGACGGCCGGTGGCCAGGCTCCAGGTCTGCTTGTCCCTGGCCTTCTACTGTGATCACCTAGTTAGAGAGGAAGTGACTGGGGTCTTATTTACTCTGGCCAAGAATGATCTTGATTGGTGGCCTTGTCTTATGTCATTTGTCTGAACGCAGTCATGCCCTGGGCCCATACTGGTGAGGGGTGTTTCTGAATGGCCCTCCACCTGTTGAGGGGCCTGCCACAGAGCCTGAAGCTGGGATCAGTGTCGTGGACGTTCACAGCCAGCGTAGAGTGGTGATGCCCAGGTGTGCGGAGGCTCCTTGGCCACGCCTTCACCTGCACCTCCTCACTCTCGCTGCAGCAGAGGGTGGTTCAGGCGGAGAACTCCCCAGACAGTCCCTGCACCATGTTCCAGCTGGAGTGGCTCCTGGTGTGCCCGGGCATCACTCGTGTTTCAGAAAGCCTGGTTTATGTGTCTTGCACAAAAATTGGTGTGCAGAGCAGATAAGATCCTGTAAAACACAGGGAAACGGGGAGATACTGAAGTCACCCCTGGGCCTTGCATTGGCCCTGCCTGGGCTGGGTGAGGGAACTGAGGCCCCCACATCTCATCCCCGCAGAAGCACAGGGTCCAAAGACGCTCCAGTAACTGCTCCAGCACATTCACAGCCTGGGCAGACAGAGCTGGGCACCGCGCTGGGACTGTGTGGGCGGAAGCAAGCTCACCCGGAGGCAGAGACCCTCTGCCCTGTCCCAGATGCCTGGAAGTGGGTCACACCCCCAGCACACTGGTCCCTTGTCAGAATGATTGATCACTATCTTACAGAAGAACATTGCTCACGGTTGGCACCACTGGCAGGAGGAGAAGCCATGCCCGGCATAGCCAGACAGCTCTGGGTAGGGGCTGGCCATGGTTATTTTAACAATGAACACAGAAGTCAAGGCAGGCAGAGAGGCCTGTGTCTCAGCAAAGTTAAGACAAAAACCAAACACTCCCCAAACACAGCTCTACCTGCCCCCACAAACCCCCCAGCTGTCCCCGGGCTCAGAGTGGGGGGCAGCCGGGGCACGGGGGCTCGGCTCAGGTGTGTGCGCCCTCCACTGCATCTCCCAGCCCCTGCTGGCCGTCAGACTGGCCCTGTGGGCGGGGGACGTGCGTCTGCTGAGACGCGTGCCCTCTGGGGCACCGGCAGTCCATCCTGCAGCAGAGCACCCGCTGGAGAGGCTTTCCAACAGGAGGAGGCGATCGCAGGGCAGGGCGGCGCAGGGCCGGGGCTGCTGGCTCTGGTGGGGCCTCCAGCAAGTGGGATGGTGTTTGCCCCACGCCCTGCGCCCCCGAGCCTGGCTGTGGCTCAGCTGCGTCCTCTTTCAGGGTGGACGCCATGGCGGAGCTGCTGGACAGGGACCGCGTGAAGAGATCGAGCTCCCTGGAGCAGAGGCTGGCCTCCCTGGAGGAGCAGGTGGGCTGGAGGCTGGGGCGCCTCGAGACGGAGCAGGGTGGAGGGGGTCGGGGAGCAGAGGAAGTTGTTCCCAGGCAGAAGAGCACCCTCCGACCCAAACCAGAGCCCCCTGCCCGTGCCGTGAGGTGCTCCTGTGGCACTGGGCTCCTGGCTGGTCCCCTGTGCCAGCCCCGGCAGGCTCCCTGAGGCAGGGGGGACCCGAAGGCAGCCCGTGCCGCGCTCAGGCCTGTGGAGGCCGAGCTGGGGAGGAGGGCCAGCCGGGGACTGGGTAGAGGCCACCTTGAGCTCCCGTGGGACCGCTGGGCTGGTGCGGAAAGCATCAGGAAGGAGCAGGTGCCCGGAAGGCTGGTCCCCCCGGAGCAGGCGCCAACCAGACCGGGCTTGGGCCATGCCTTCCAGGTGGCCCAGACGACCAGAGCTTTGCAGTGGATTGTGACAACCCTGAAGGACAGTGGCTTTGGCTCCGAGGCGGGGGGGTGCCCACTCTGGGTGAGTGCGGCCGTGCTCGCAGCTGGTCTCCACCAGCCTGTGTGCGCCTGGGTCCGGGATGGGCCGGGGGAGGGCAGCTGCAGGGGCCTGTCTCTGAGCCTGCAGTACCAGCCCCCTACAGGCACCCAGGCTCAGCCTGTCCTGCTCACTTGACCGGGGCAGCCTGGCCTGCTGACTCTGACCACCTCCTAACACCTGGCTGCAATATTGGGGTAAGAGGGGGCAACTTATCTAGGTGTCGGACTGTCCCATTGCCCAAGTAACAAAGCAAAATTCATCTTCCTAAATTTGCAGCTGACCAAAAACTAGACGTGAGTGAGTAGTCTTCCTGGGATGTGGCGGGCCACTTTGCCACTCCCGGCTGGACAGGCCTCGTAGCGGGCCACGAGGTCAGGTCACCACTGGGAGCTCCGAGTGCAGCTGCAGGGACACGGTGTCAGCGGGTCACGGTCCTGAGCCAGCGCTGCCCCCCAGCACAGGCCCGGGGAGGGCCCGCACTGGTGTCTGCCGTGGTGGCTGCATGTCTGGCTGGGCTTCCCGCGGTGGCTGCATGTCTGGGCTGGGCCCTCTGCTGTTCCCGGCAGCCCAAAAGGCCCCGGACGAGCCCGACGCTGAGCCGGGCAGCAGGAGGCAGGCCGAGGAGGCCGGAGACGGCTACCACGTGAGCGCGCGGCACCTCCTCTACCCCAGCTCCTCTGTCTCGCGCTTCCCTGTGCCCAACGAGAAGGTGCCCTGGAAGGTGAGTGCCCTCCTGCGTGCCCACAGCAGGAGGGGACGGGCTCTGGCGGGGGAGGTGGTCCTGCCCCGCCCCCTCCCTTGGTGGCCCTGATCTGACAGATGAGGGGACTGAGGCCTGGAGGCCAGGGAGGGCAGAGGCCTGGGGGTGCTGCGGCCCCTCGGAGCCCGTGGCACAGGCTGCTGTTGCAGCTTGTCATCACCCCAGCTGTCCTGTCCCCATGCGCCCTGCCTCCCCTTGCCCAGACCCCACTGTCCCCAGTGAGCAGAGCTGTCCCTCCTCAGCGCCAGGCATGAGAGAGCGACGTGCACAGAGACAGAGGGGACACGGCCTCGGGAGGGACCCGCCTCTCCCAAGGTGCTCCCCACCTGCTGGGAGGACCCTCCCACCCCCAGGGTCCTGCTGAGCCACGCCCACCCTGGGAAGACCCCTCCCGGGCTGCATGTCATCGCCAGTGCCGGGCCCTGGGTGGCTTCCCCATGTGGCCCCCGCCCCACCCCCACATCTGCGCTGCACACCAGGGTGGTCTCAGTCCTGCCTGGCGAGGCGCCCAGGCCTGCCCTGGTGCCCAGCCTGCTTCTTCCAGGTGAAGCCTGAGCAGCTGCCCGCTCTGTGCAGGTGGAGTTCGCCATCTACGACCCTCCCTTTCACACGGCCGAGAGGAAGGACGCGGCCCCCGTGGACCCCGTGGGAGAGTGAGTGGCCCTGCCCGTCCTCCCCAGGACCGGGGCTCCTCCACGCAGGACCCAGGAGCCCACTCAGGGCCGGCCAGGGAGGGTCTCCTGGCATGGGCACGGCCTCTGGCCAGCGGCCGCTCTACACCGGGGCCTGGGCCACTCCTGCTGGCCCAGGCGGAGCCAGCCAGGCCTTGCCCTTCTCACGGGACGTGTGCTCTCGTTCTGCTCCCAGCACCCCCGAGCCTCTGTCCAAGATCAGCTTCAACGCCCTGGACGGACAGAGGGACCGCCGCAGCTTCCACGGGCCCTACGTGGTGCAGGACGGACTCCCCCTGTGAGTGTGCCCCGCCTCGCTGGCCCTCGGTCCGCGCCCGTGGGGTCCGCGTCTGGGGCAGGGTCTGCGGTTGGCAACGAGGCACTTTTCTGGTGGAAACAGTCCCCGACGCTCAGTGTTCCTGAGCTGCAGCCTGGAGACCTCCTGGTGCCCTCCCTGGGAAGACCCCTGGGGAGGGCCGCTGGTTGGCTTGTCCCTGGGTCCCTGATATGACTACGGGGTCTTGGAGTCGTGGTGGTGCAGCGGGCATGACCAGTGACGGGTGAGGAAGCAGCCCTCTGCCCAGCATGGGGGGAGGACTCGCATGGCGGGAGGGTGACCTCTCCCGTGTTCAAGGTCGGCACGTCCCGTTGTGCAGCAGAGGGGCCCAGCGTGAAGGTGCCGGGTGGTGCTCACCGTGTGCCAGGCTGGGGCAGGGGAGGAGCTTGCTCTGCCCTGGAAAGGGGGCTGGCGGGAGGGGCTGGCAGACCTGGAGGGACGAGGCCTCTGGGGCGTGGGCAGCAGGGGAGCAGGGGGTCCTGGGGGAGGAGGAGGCAGGGCAAGCCCGTGGGGACATTCTGGAATAGGATGGGTTTCTGCACTGGGAGCCAGAGGAGGTGGCTAGGGACAGGAGGGGCACAAAACAGAGAGGTGGCACTTCCACACCAGTGTCGCACTCTGGTGACAGGGCCACCGGGATGGGGCAAAGTGGGCATAGGAAGGAGCAGTGCTATTGTGGGAAGGTGACCAGGAGAGAGCAGGTGGGTGGCCAGCAGAGGTGGCAGGAACAGGCAGGTGTGCACCGGGCCATGTGGGGACCACGGGGCAGCTGAGACTCCAGGTCACGGTTCCCTCGTGGAGTGTATTCTATTGCATTTCCCGGGTGTGTTTTCTCTCTGTGATGTTGTTGTCCTGGTCCGTTTGTGTTGACGGTGATATGACGCTGCAGACTAGGCGAGGTTATAGAGAAGAGAGGTTCATTTTGGCTTGTGGTTCTGGCCCAAGGTCAAGGCCGCACTGTTGGGCTTCTTCCTGAGGCAGTGCAGGATGCCCCATGGCCAGAGGCAGGGAGCGAGGGAGGCCAGGCCAGGCTGGCCTTTACTGCACCCCCACTCCCAAGAGAGCCCGTCAGCCCTCACCCGCTGACTGCCAGGAGGGAAGGTGCGCTCAGGAGGGCTGAGCCGTGGTCACCTCTTAGTGGCCCCGCCTTGTCCCAATCCTGACTATTCCAGATGGGACTCAATTTCGACACGAGTTTGGAGGGAAGGAACCATATTCAAATTGCACCAACCATAAAAATACACTTGCCCGTTTTCTTCTAGTAAATCTAAAATGAATTTCTTCCATTTGAGCCTTTGGGGCAGTGGGAGGTTCCGTGAGGAGTGGGCAGTACTGTGTCCAGCAGCTTTTACAGTGACCAGTACTTAGGAAGAGAAGGTTAGTTTGGGCTCGTGGTTCGAAAGGGCTCAGCCATGCCGGGTGGCGCTTGGCCTTGGGCCCGGGGGCAGCGCACAGGAGAGCGTGCGTGAGTTTAGGGAGGAAGGGGCAGGGGCTGGCCTCTGCCCCGTGGAGGGCTCACGCCCACGACCTGAAGGGCTTGGTGGGGAGGTGGGGGGACGCAGTGGGGGCTGCTGGGAGCTCGTGGGTGAGCCTGCTCAGGAGGCGGGCAGGACCCCCGGCGGCTCAGCCAGGGGAGCAGCTGCGGCGTTGGGCTGTGCGGGCAGGCTAGCCAGGGGTGGGGTCGGGGCTGCAGGCCTAGGCGCTGGAGTTTGGGGCAGGGTCCCGGCTGGGTGGCAGACGTGGGGTTGTGCCATTGCTTAGCGGCTCTGTCCCTCCTGTAAGTGGCCCTTCCGGGGACTTCCCTGGGACAGGAGCTGGTGTGTGGGAGCACAGGGGCCCTGAGGCCCTCTGCTGCCCAGGTCAGTGCCCTGTGCTCAGAGCATGGGCCAGCCGTGTTCGAGGCCTTTGTCCCTCTAGACTGGTCCCAAGTGTGGAGACCCACTTTCTGTGACCAGAGGCCCCTGGCCAAGTGGCCACATGTGGGTGGGAAGTCCCGGGGATCTCCCCGGGCCAGGCAGGTCTGGGCAGGAGCTGGCACGCGGCCCCTGCTGGCTCCACCCCTGTAGGCTGGCCCCCACGCCCCACAAGCTGCCCCGTCGCCCCTCCCGCCTGACTCTCCCGGCAGGGCGCAGCTGAGCCCCTCTCTCCACAGGAACCCCATGGGCCGCACAGGGCTGCGAGGGCGCGGGAGCCTCCGGTGCTTTGGACCCAACCATGCGCTGCACCCCGTGGTCACCCGGTGAGTGCCAGGCCTGGCCGGGCATCGGCACCTCAGTGGCGTGGTCACCCATGGGAGGGGCTGCCACGGTGCCCCCTGCATGCCTCAGAGCCAGGAGGACGCGCGTGGGCCCAGTCCCTCGGGGCATGGGGGAGGGGCTGTGGTTCAGCAGGGACACGCCCTGACACAGGGCAGGAGCCTCCTGGCCACCACCCTCCTTGGGAAAAGCCCACGCTTTCCCCTTCTCTCCTGCAGGCTGCCCCACTGTGGGAGTCTCCTGCTCAGAGAGCCCTGGAAGGCAGGCAGAGCCCTGGGAGGCAGGCAGAGCCCTGGGAGGCAGGGGGGAACCTGGGAGGCAGGCGGAGCCCTGGGAGGCAGGCGGAGCCCTGGGAGGCAGGGGGGAACCTGGGAGGCAGGCGGGAACCTGGTCAGGCCCCACCAAAGAGCAAGGATTATAGAATGGGGGGAAAGACAATGACAATACACGTGACCTGCTAGCCCTGAGGCTTTGGAATGACCCCCCCCCACACACACACAGCTGTAAGCAGGCCCCAGATGGCTCACACCCTCAGACTCCTGTGACCGTGACCACCTGCTGCTTGTGAATCCCGGTCCTGGGCCACCTTCCAGGGCAGGGGCAGGCTGGCCCTGACCTTGAAGACAGGGGGCGGGGGCGGCCCAGGCTGCACTGGGCTCACAGCAGAATCTCCAAACTGTCGTGGAGCTGGAGAGCTGGAGAGCTGGGCCAGGGGAAAGTCTCTGCAAAGGCTGGGGCCCTGCCCAGTCCTCCCAGGGCTTACGGAGGTGGGAAGGCTTCCCGCAGTGGCTGCGGGCTCAGCTCTGCCTCTGGGCCTGGCGGCAGCCCTGCGGCCCAGCCTGAAGGCTGCTCCCCAGCAGGGGTGGGGCTTGGTTCCTCCCAGGTGCCAGCCAGCTCCCTTGCAGGTGGCGGAGGAACCAGGACGGAGCCATCTGCAGGAAGAGCGTGAAGAAGATGCTGGAGGTGCTGGTGGTGAAGCGGCCTCTCCTGGAGCTCTGGGCCTTGCCAGGGGTAGGCAGCCTGCCTGCCCGCTCCTGTCCATCCCCCAGACGAGCAGTCCCCAGCAGGGAGAGCCCGGGCTCTGTGGGCTCTGGCTGCGTCCGAGTCCCGTGCCTTCCGCAGTGCCCCCTCCCGCGCCTCATGCTGGCCAACTCCAGCTGAGTGCCCGTGCTGTCCCAGGCCCAGCTCCCAGCTCCCTTGGTGGCCTGGGGCCCCTTGCAGTGCCCAAGGCATGGGGGAGACGGTTTCTCCTCAGCTCAGGGGTGGTTCTTGGTCGTAGGGCTGGAGGCTGGAGGGTACCCCAGAGACTTGTGGGGATGCCAGCAGAGGCCAGGGCTCTCCTGTCCAAGGGCTCCAGATGGTTCCAGTTCTCTCCCAGACCAGCCACCTGCTGTCCCCCGAGTCCCTCATTATTGCAGGGCTCAGAGGGGCACGTCCTGCCAGGAGGACTGAGTGCACCCAGGCCCTGGCAAAGGCATGTGGTGTCTGGGACGCAGCTCTGTCCCTCGGGCCTCCCCTCTGCCCCATTTCCTGGGGAGGCTGTGATTCACCCACCTTAGCAAGAAATCATTGAGTTCCTCTGACCCCAGTCCTGTCCCCACGGCCAGCAGCGCCGTGCAGGGGCATGCCCAGGGCAGCAGTGCCACCGAGGGTCTTCAGGCTGGAACATGCATTCCTGGGCCAGGGCCCAGCTGCGGCTCCTGAGCTTCATGAGTGCTGAGACCAGGCGTGTGGCAGCTCAGGGGAGATGGCCTGGGGACAGGGGAGATGGCCTGGGGGGCTCTAGCAAACACCAAGGGGCTGCCCTGCCCATGGCTCTGGTGGCCAGGATGTGGGAGGCCACGGCCTTCAGCTGCCCTTGTGCACAGGATCCGAGGGCCTGGCCCTGCTCTCTGAGGGTGCGGCTCGCCCAGCACGCCCCTGCTCAGGCTGCCCGGCTCTTGGTGCTGATGTGGACAGCGGGTTCTGGGCAGTGTCACTTCACCCCCGAGACAGCTGGCTCCAGACCGCCAAGCACTTGCCTGCTTTGGCTCCCGGGGGGCTGGCCGGCTGCCCATTCCGGGCAGGTGGCCAGCGGAGATGGGCCCCCGGGTGGCCTGGCGTCCTGCTTGGATGTCTTGCAACCAGCCTTCGCCTCCCTCTCTCTCAGGGGTCCCGGGAGCCAGGGGAGACGTTGCCGCAGAAGCTGAAGCAGATTTTCCGGCCCGAGTCCTGGCCAGCCGTGGAGAAGCTGCTGGAGCAGGGGGTGGAGGTCAGGTGGCCCTGCTGCCCGTCTCCTGCGCAGGCCGGCCCCGCCCTGTGCCGTTGCAAGGGTGCAGAAGAGGCGCACGGGATGCTGGGACCTGCCAGCCCTGCGGGGTGACGGGCGGCTCCACTCCCAGCCCTGGGCAGGCCACGGCGTCCACTTCCCGAGAAGCTCGCCCCCTTCGCCCCGCAGCTCTCCCTGTGGTGCCGCGTGCACGCTTCTGAAAACAGGGGTGTCCTCCGAGGCGTGCTTGCCCCGTAATCCGCGATGGTCCTGATTTACGTGAGGACTCGCCCGCTGTCCCCACTCTCTAGCACCCGGTGGCATCCCCTGGACTCGGTCTGTCCCCCACTGGCTGGGGCCGTGCTCCTGGGCAGCCCAGGCGAGACCCAGCAGTTCCGTGTGGGTGTGCACACAGAGCCGCAGGCCTAGGGCTACCTCCTTTTTTTTTTTTTCTTTTTTACTATTTAAAAAGAATTTATTACTTACGTGACATTCATGTAACTACTGGACGTCAGCAGTGCCCTGGCATGTAGCACACTCAGAGCCGGGTGGCATCACCACCGTCTGGCTCCTCAACATCCCACCACCCCAAACGGAACCCACGCCTCTCGCTGGCAGCCCAGGGCCGGCCCTGCACCATGACCGCCCCTGCCTCTGGCCGCCTGTTCTGGACATTTGCTGCGGGTGGGGCTGCGACCTGCGGCCTCGGGCCTGGCCTCTCTCCGAGCAGAGCTGGCTCTCCAGCCCTTGAGTCCTCCCCAGGCCTCTAGAGGCCCAGCTCGGGCAGGAGGGGCTGACGTCTGGGGGATCGGTGCTCGAGGCTGGGAATGGGCTGGGGAGGCAGTGAGCCCCAAGACGGCGGTCAAGGAGGACGCTGTGCTGGGCAACCTGCGGGCAGGCCCTGAGCAGGCGGCGCGGGCAGGCGGGCAGCCGGTTGCTGGGGCGGTGACGCTGCGCAGCGCCTGCCCGGGAGGCCCCTCCCCCGGGAGAGCCCCACGGTGGTGGGCCGGGGTGTCTGGGTCCACTCCCTCCAGCTTCCCTGCTGTCCCTAGGTGTACAAAGGGTACGTGGACGACCCCAGGAACACGGACAACGCCTGGATCGAGACAGTGGCCATCAGCGTCCACTTCCAGGACCAGAATGACGTGGAGCTGAAGAGGCTGAACTCTGTACGGGGCTGGGCTTCTGGGGGTGGGGGTCCCGGCCAGGGTGTGCCTGGACGTGCCCCAAGGCTTCTAGGGGAGGTGTCTGCCCAGGCCCAGAGCTGCCCAGGCCCAGAGTGGAGGCTGCTGGGGCCAGAGTCTTGTCTGGAAGGGTCCCAGGCTTGGCAGGGGCTCCACTCCCGCTCTGCAGAGTGAGGGCCGCGGGTGGTCTGCAGCGAGGCCCTGCCGCCTGAGGGTGTGGGTGCCGGGGACCGCCGGCTGGGAGGGCGACACGTGTCTGTCTTTCCAGCACTTGCACGCCCGCGACCCCGGGGTGTCCGTCCGGTGGCAGGTGGTGGACAGGCGCATCCCGCTGTTTGCGAACCACAAGGCGGTCCTGCAGAAGGCGGCCGCTCTGTTCGGAGCCCACTACTGACGCGGCCGCCGCAGATGGCCCCGGCCCGTGGATGGCCCCGGCCCGTGGATGGCCCCTGTCTCCCGGTGGCCTGTGTGGGCTGACACCTGCCGCCAAGGCACACGCGGCCCTGGACCTCAGGGTGGGGTGGCGCGGGCTCCAGTGGAGTGGACCCCCGAGGCCACTGCGAGTGGCAGCCAGGGCAGCTCCTGAGTCCAGGCCTCACCCCGTCGGCCGTCGCCGCCTCTCCTGGGCTGCGGGCAGTCATCGGGGACAGGCCCTGAGCCTCAGCCCTCAGCCAGGGACCAGTCCCTTCCTGGCCACATCGCTGCGAGCGGCACGTCCACGCGCAGGAGCGCCAGCCCAGCCGAGCTTCCCGAAGACTTGGGTCCCTGTGCCCTCCTGCCTATCCCGCGAGCACTCAGGGAGGGCGGCCTGCCCAGCCCCCGGGTGGCCTCTCGGGCTGAGATGGGCCTGGCACAGACCCTGGCCTGGCCAGAGGCAGGGACAGCGTGTGAAGCTGACAAGCCCAGGACTTCTCCTGGGGTGTGGACACGAGGACCCGGGGCCACAGAGCACGGAGACCCAGACCTGCCTTCCGCCCCCGGGCCAGGGCTGGCTCTGGCAGGGGCAGCCGGAGGCGGGTGGGGCTTTGGGCCCCTGGGTGCGGTCAGTGGCTCACAGAAGCAGACACTGTCAGGAGCCATCAGAGGGGAAGGACAGGAGCCCCAGACGCTCAGCCCTGTCTGGCCTCAGGCCGGCCCGGCCAGCCCTCCACGCCTCCACAATAAAGCCACTGGTACCTCCCACGGTGGGCCTGGCTCACAGAGCGCTTCCTGCCGTCCACGGGGTCTCCCACAGGCCCTCCATAGGTGCCCGCAGGCCCCTCGGGCCCAACCTCGCTCTCTCTGCTGACTCCTTCCCTCTCATCTCCAAACCCCGGCTCCAGCCTCCCCCTGAGCCCAGCCAGGAATCAGCACCCAACACCTCGGATGGCCTCCCTCAGGACAGAGCCCAGGCCCCTGCTGGGGCTGACCTGTGCGGGGTCTCTGGACAGCACTGCCTGGCTTCAGGTCTGGCCTGGTCACCCACGCGCCCCAGGTGATGCCCAGATCTGTCCTCCACGTGGGTGACACTTTCCTGCAGTGCCTACCCACCCACATCCCCAGAGCCAGGACCCCGCCTGCCACGCCCCCAGCCCTCCCACCCACCCATCCCCAGAGCTGGGACCCCCGCCTGCCACACCCCCAGCCCTCCCACCCACATCCCCAGAGCCCTCCCACCTACATCCTCAGAGCCGGGGACCCCCACCTGCTGCACCCCCAGCCCTCCCACCCATATCCCCAGAGCCCTCCCACCCATATCCTCAGAGCCGGGGACCGCCTGCCACGCCCCCAGTCCTCCCACCACATCCCCAGAGCTGGGGACCCGCCTGCCACGCCCCCAGCCCTCCCACCCACATTCCCAGAGCCAGGACCCCCGCCTGCCACACCCCCAGCCCTCCCACCCACATTCCCAGAGCCGGGACCCCGCCTGCCACACCCCCAGCCCTCCCACCCACATCCCCAGAGCCGGGGACCCGCCTGCCACACCCCCAGCCCTCCCACCCACATCCCCAGAGCCGGGGACCCGCCTGCCACGCCCCCAGCCCTCCCACCACATCCCCAGAGCTGGGGACCCCGCCTGCCACGCCCCCAGCCCTCCCACCACATCCCCAGAGCCGGGGACCCGCCTGCCACGCTCCCAGCCCTCCCACCACATCCCCAGAGCCGGGGACCCGCCTGCCACGCCCCCTCAGGCGGTGACAGAACTCCACCCCAGGCCTGACTCCTGGCTGAGGGGCAGCTCGGGGTCTGGACCCTGGTCTGCTGCCAGCCCAGCGCTCCGAGCAGCACAGCTGAGTCACAAGCACAGCCTGGACAGGGCTTGCGCCTTGGTCCCAGCATGTCTCTGCGTCCCCTGACCCCGGGTCCCTGCACGGGCCAGGGGGCTCGACCCTCCCAGGCCCCTCCTTGTCCTGCCTCGTCTGTCACTGCTCGGGGTCCAGCTCTGCCACTGCTGAGTGCCGAGCCCGGCCCCTGGGCCCTGGTCCTGCTGGCCGGGGCAGGCGCCTCTCTGTGTCCGCGGGGCCTAGAAACACCTGAGCTGGCGGGCGTCCAGGGGCGGGCGGGGGCCGTGCCGGGAGTCCAGACAGTGGGCTCAGACGCCCACTCCTGGCAGACACTCTGCCCTCTGTGAACACGCACTGGACTGCCCCAGTGGCTCTGGACACACAGCTGGAGGGGCAGCACGCCCTGCCCCCGCCCAGCTGCTCTCCTGCAGACGCAGCTCTGGCCAGATCTGTGGCCCCTGGGACAGGCAGCAGGCCGGGTGCTGGGTGGGCTGTGGGCTGGGTGGGCTGTGGGCTGGGTGCTGGGTGGACTGTGGGCTGGGTGCTGGGTGGGCTGCGGGCTGGTGCTGGGTGGGCTGCGGGCTGGTGCTGGGTGGACTGCGGGCTGGTGCTGGGTGGACTGTGGGCTGGTGCTGGGTGGGCTGGTGCTGGGTGGGCTGCGGGCTGGTGCTGGGTGGGCTGTGGGCTGGTGCTGGGTGGACTGTGGGCTGGTGCTGGGTGGACTGTGGGCTGGTGCTAGGTTGGGCCGCCCCACAGCAGCACCCAGGACCCAGGACCGAGCCACCTGCAGGCATTGCTCTGGCCTCACTGTGCGCCTGCAGACCCCCTGGTTCTGCCCCTCTGGATGAGGAAGCTAGTCCTGCTGGGGCAGGGGACACCTGCTCGGGCCCCTCGCCTGCAGCTAGTGGACGGAGCCTCGCTCCACGGCTGGGCCAGGCCTGCACGCAGGTGGGCTGCCGCAGAGCCACACAGGGACCCGGGGTGTCCTTCCTGGAGGTGTGGCTGTCGGCAGCCGGGCACCAGTGCTGACTATTTGTTCGCTCTCAGCAAGGAGTGGCTGAGTACTGTCCCTGCCCTGGGAGTCTCACGGCCCAGAAAGGGGGACAGAGAAGTACGCCCACAACAGCCGGCCAGCTGGGAGCAGGGTCAGCAGCAGGAGACGGGAGCGCACTGGAGTTCGGTGATCAAGGAGGCTCCCTGGATGAGGGGGCACAAGGCTTGAGACTTGAAGGTCAGAACAGAGAGTGGACAGGAGACAGGCGGGGGCATTTGAGAGGTGCAGATGTGGACAAACCTGTTGTGGGCAGTGGGTAGCAGCCAGGGTCCTGAGTGGCATCAAGGGAAGTGTCATGAGCAGGGACAGTTTTCCTCCAGGGCAGAACTCACAGCCAGCAGAATCTGGGGGAGGGCTGGTGAGAGGGCAGGAGGAAGCTGACTGGATGCGGACCGATGGCTGGAGCCCAGCAGCCGCCGAAGCCTCGAGCACAGGAACACACCTGGTGTGGGGAGTGGGGAGGCGAGAGGTGCGCCAAGGGTGGTGACAGAGCTCTCTTGAGTCTCACCTCCGGGAAGGGAAACACGGCTGTGTTAAAGCTACTGATTTTACCTAAAAGCAGTTAAACATGCAGCCAACCGATTTTAACTGAGCCACCGACAATCTAGAACCATAAGGTATTCGAAGAAAACCAAGGTCAACACAAAGAAGCCTCAAGTCAGGAAACAAAAGTGGCATAAGGGCGCAGACTGAGCGGCACTCTAGAGAAGGCAGGAAGTGCCACACGGTAGAGAAGGCAGGTCGTGAGGAGGCTGGGTGGTGCAGAAGTGGGGACGCGCTCCGTGAGAGACGAGGGGCAGAGCCAAGAACCGTCTGCACCAGAGGCCGGGCGGCTCTGTCGCGGGACGGGCTGGCTTTCCTCTGCACGGGTGATGCTTTACTGTCTCCTTGCAGGGAAACTTGAAAACCCCCAAGATTTTCTCTGTGCATAGCAGGAAAACATGAGCACAGAGACAGAGGAAAATCCAGAGGTCCTAGTGGGCCTCCCTAGATATGTGAGGAGGGCATTGCTGAGAGGGAACAAACATGGGAGGACCCGCAGGCCCCGGAGGGCAGAACGGCTGCCTGCCCCTCGGGTTCCCCATCACAGGACAGACCCCCCATGACCAGGCAACCCCAGGGAGCGGCTTCCTGAGGAGGGTCGGTGAGCTGCGGCCCCAGACACACTCTCATGAGATTTCAGAGCAAGGGTAAAAGAAAATCTTTGAAAAGCAAAACAGAAAGCCACACCACAGCCAGGCCCCAGGTGGCCCGTGGCACCTGCAGGGGAGGAGAGGAGGCCGGCAGAGCGCCAGGGCTGTCCTCCTAGGGCCACACGGCACCCGGGAGCACGGAATGCGGACTCTGAACTGCGAGGCACAGGCGGTGTGACGGGAGGTGACCTGCGACCCAGGCAGCGCCCTCCAGAAGAGACTGCCACAGACAGGGAACCCTGGCCAGCCACTGAGCCAGAGGGCGCAGCCCAGGTGGAGAACAAGGACTCCTTCCTGGAGGCCACCTGGGTGGCGAGAGACGGCCAGAGTGCAGGGAGTGCAGGAGGCGGGGTGAGCTCGGGTCCCGGGCCCCAGAGGGCAGAGCCCAAAAGCAGGGGACAGCCTGTAGAACCCAGGAGCAGGGGACAGCCAGGGGGAGCCCAGGAGCAGGGGACAGCCTGTAGAACCCAGGAGCAGGGGACAGCCGGGCGGAGCCCAGGAGCATTGGAGTGTTGGGGTGTTGGCTGGTGGAGTGTTCAGGCGTTGGGGTGTTGGGGTGTTGGTTGTTGAGTGTGGGTGTTGGGGTGCTGAGGTGGTGGGGCGTTGGGGTGTTGGGGCATTGGGGCAATGGGGTGGTGGAGTGTTGGGGTGTTGGGGCATTGGGCAATGGGGTGGTGGAGTGTTGGGGTGTTGGGGCATTGGGGCAATGGGGTGGTGGAGTGTTGGGGTGTTGGGGCATTGGGGTGTTGGGGTGGTGGAGTGTTGGGGTGTTGGGGCATTGGGGCAATGGGGTGGTGGAGTGTTGGGGCATTGGGTATTGAGGCATTGGGGTGTTGGGGTGGTAGATTGTTGGGGTGTTTGAGTGTTCAGGCGTTGGGGTGTTGGGGTGTTGGGGCATTGGGGCATTGGGGTGGTGAAGCGTTGGGGCATTGAGGCGTTGGGGTGTTGGAGTGTTGGGGTGTTGGGGTGGTGAAGTGCTGGGGTGTTGGGGTGTTAGAGTGTTCAGGCGTTGGGGTGTTGGAGTGTTCAGGCATTGGGGTGTTGAAGTGTTGGGGTGGTGGAGTGTTGGGGAGTTGGGGTGGTGGCGCGTTGGGGTGTTGGAGTGTTCAGGCATTGGGTGTTGAAGTGTTGGGGTGGTGGAGTGTTGGGGTGTTGGGGTGGTGGAGTGTTGGGGTGTTGGAGTGTTCAGGCATTGGGGTGTTGGGGTGGTGGAGCATTGGGGCATTGGGGCGTTGGAGTGTTGGGGTGGTGGAATGTTGGAGTGTTGGGGTGGTGGAGTGTTGGGGCGTTGGGGTGTTGGAGTGTTGGGGTGTTGGGGTGGTGGAGTGTTGGAGTGTTGGGGTGGTGGAGTGTTGGGGTGTTGGGGTGGTGGAGTGTTGGGGTGTTGGAGTGTTCAGGCATTGGGGTGTTGGGGTGGTGGAGCATTGGGGCATTGGGGCGTTGGAGTGTTGGGGCGTTGGGGTGTTGGAGTGTTGGGGTGTTGGGGTGTTGGGGTGGTGGAGTGTTGGAGTGTTGGGGTGGTGGAGTGTTGGGGTGTTGGGGTGTTGGACTGTTGGGGTGTTGGGGTGTTGGGGTGTTGGGGTGGTGGAGTGTTGGAGTGTTGGGGTGGTGGAGTGTTGGGGTGTTGGGTGGTGGAGTGTTGGAGTGTTGGGGTGGTGGAGTGTTGGGGTGTTGGGGTGTTGGAGTGTTGGGGTGTTGGGGTGTTGGGGTGTTGGGGTGGTGGAGTGTTGGAGTGTTGGGGTGGTGGAGTGTTGGGGTGTTGGGGTGGTGGAGTGTTGGGGTGTTGGGGTGGTGGAGTGTTGGAGTGTTCAGGCGTTGTGGTGGTGGGTGTTGGGGCGTTGGGGTATTGGGGCGTTGGAGTATTGGGGTGTTGGGGCGTTGGAGTGTTCAGGCGTTGGGGTGGTGGGTGTTGGGGCGTTGGGGCGTTGGGTGGTGGGTGTGGGACAGCCCTCCAGAGATCACTGTGCTGACACCATGGGAGAACGTGGGCCAGCGGAGACAGCCTGGGTCCTGGGCGTGGGGGCCCTTTGCTCCGGTGAGGGCAGGCGGGGGTTGGTGGCCTCTTCTGCGGCACCTTTGCAGGGGGCGGGAGGGCCGGGCTGGCAGAAGGTGACTGCAGGGAGCCCAGGGCAGCAGGGCGGCGGCACACACCCAGCCACGCCCCGGCCTGGGAAGGGGCCGTCCAAGGCCACTCTGCGGTCTTCCACAGTGGGGGGCAGTGCCGCCTCACCCGGGGTCCGACCTGCCCGCTGGCTCCATCGCAGCCCTCTGGAAGCCGCAGCCTGGCTCCTGCGCGGAACCCCGGGGGACGTGCATTCAGCCGGCGCCTCCTGATGCAGGCAGCAATTAACGGGCGCTGCATTCCATCCCGAGCCCACAGGCCTGGATTCCGGGCAGATACGTGGGCAGGATCGTCAGCCTGAGCCCACTGCGGTCACAAGGGAGGCACCAGCGGCCAGGCCTATGGGCAGGCTCTCATTAGAGGGTTTCTGCTGAACTGAAAGCACAGGTGCGGTCAGAGTGGACCACAGGTGCGGCCTCCCGCAGGGTCTTGGGGGCCTGGACGTGGAGCCGGGAGGACGCAGAGGGAAGGTCCCCGGGAGGGGCCTGGACGTGGAGCCGGGAGGACGCAGAGGGAAGGTCCCCGGGAGCGTGCACCGCCTGTCCGCTCCAGCGGCCGCCGCGCAGATGGCCCACGACCATTCGTCCCGGGGAAGTGCTCAGCAGCTCACCGCCACGCCACGGTCCAGGAGCCTCAGCCGAGCCGCGGGTGGTGGCCGCCAGCACCAGAGCCAGGCTCCAGCTCCCGGCCGCCCTCCCCAGGCAGGGCCTTCCCGTTCTAGGACTTCCCAGATGGAACCGCGTGGCGTGTGCTCTGTGGGTCTGGCGTCCTGGCGCCCAGTGATGTCTGTGGACTCATCGGGTCTGCCTTGTGGGCCCCGAGGTGACCGCATTAACTCGCTTCATTTAAATATTAAAAGTATTCAGTGACGTCTGCTCACCCCGCTTCACGGCTCGGATTGTTTAATCTCTTTAAAAGTAATGACGACGTAGTTATTGGAGGCTTGTCACGATGTGGAAGTAAAGCCCATGACAACGGCCAACAGGGGATGTGACAGGCTGCAGTGCTCTGGCAAGACCCGAAGGGGGACCGGCAGGCCTCAGCTGTGCAGCCTCTGAGGTCCCCCAGCACAGTGCGCGGCCGGGACGGGGAGGATGGCAGGGTGCGAACAGCGCCTGGGCTGCAGCACACAGGACGCCCCCAGGGAGTCGCTGCCCAGAGAGGCCCAGGGAGGCGCAGGGTGGTGAGGGCCTTGGCCCCCCGCCTCACGGCACAGGCCCCAGTGGCAGAGAGCACGGAGCCAGCGCTTCTGTGGCCGCGGGCATCCCTCAGTCCCACACAGGCCAGCTCCGGAAGCTTTCACCGCCTCCACCAGCATCACCCTCAGACTGAGGGACACCTGGGACAGTCAGATTACAGACCCAACAAAGACCATCCAAACGAAGGGGGACAGGACATGGGACAAAGGCCAGGTGAGGCAAGCAGCAAAGAACAGCAAGGAAAGAGGCCAGCGAGCAGTCACCCCCGAGTGCCAGCTGCCCAGGCCAGGACACTACCCGGGCCAGGACACTGCCCGGGCTACAGCCTGATCGTGGGCTGCGCTCGGTCCTGCCGATTTCCCAGCAGCATTCTTTGTCCAGGACCCGCGTGGCCCTGAGCTGGCGTCCCCGCAGCCTTCCCAGTCTGCAGCAGCCTCTCGGCCTCCTGTCGTCAGTGGCCGCCGGGCACCGCCCTTTGGTTTGGGTGCATGTGATGCCTGCTCCAGGCTGGGATGAGGTGGCACCGGCAGGACTGCCACAGGGCGAGGTTGCGTCCTTGGCAGTGCCTCACATCGAGGGTCCCTGCGTCAACCTGCCTGGTCACTGACGACCCTGTCCTTGTCACATAAATATAGCATTTCCCACCGAGAGGTCACGTTTCCCTTTGGAGCTCATGAATGTCTCGAGGGAGGCACTCGACACCGAGGACACCCCGAAGGGAACCACTTTAGGCATGAAAGTACACACCAGGTCCAAGCACGGTGGACGCTCCCCCAAGCTGACCTGGAGGGACGAGGCTGGGGCGGCATCAACACAAGCAAAGCAGGCTTCACGGGGAGGAAAGGGCCCAGAGCGGCACTCCACAACGACACAGGGCCGACAATCAGGAGCTCACAACTGACAGCAGCCTTCGATACTGCCATTTGCTGGTGACGAGTTCTGCTCCCCCAAAGGTTGAAGTCTGAACATTAGAGAGGCAAGCAGATAAAGCCGGGTTTATTTAAAAGGGGTAACGCAGACTTCTCTGGGAGGGAGAAGGGGGCCATTGCTGGTGTCCTGGTATCCCAAGAAGCCAGGCAGTTCTGCCTTTTTCTATGTCCTAGGCTTCCTTTGTTCTCCAGCTTTTGCCCTTATCTCTCTCCTTCCCCGCTTACAGGACCAGGCCCAGGAATGCTGGGTGGGTTGGCCAAAAGGTGGGAAGCAGACGGCTGAAGGGGAAGGGCAGGACATATCAACCCAGGACACATCGATTAACAACTTTATAGCTCCCTGCAGCGAGGGGCGGTTCCTGGGACAGGTTACCTTAGCAACAGGTTGGAGCAGGGGCAGGTTTGTGACAAGGGTGGAGGGAGGGCTCTTTGGAAATTAACATTTCAATCCCTCAGGGGACTGCCTCCAACTCACTCAAAATTGGCTTTCTTGATCCGACCCGACTTGGTTTACCTATCTATACTGACTGCCTGGCTTCACTTTCAAAGGTACCAAGCAAAGACAGGTGGGACTGATTCCAACACCTCAGTGACGAGAAGCTGGTAACAGGAGGTGACTCAGCAACGCAACCAGCAGCCTCGACCTATGCTGTGCCTCGGAACAAGCGGTCCAGGGCTCTCCCAGCATACTCTGGGCCACAAGACGAGCCTTGACAAAATTAAAGGACCCAAAACACGCAGATGATGTTTTTTGACAACAAAGGATTTAAATTAATAATCAGTAATAGAAAGATGCTGGGAAGTCCCCAAATGTCTGGAAAGTAAACACTTCTAAACTCAGGGGCTGAAAAAGAAATCAAAAGGATAATTACAAAGTATTTTTAAACTTACTAATAACAAAAATACAACATATCCAAATTCCTGGGAAGCAGCTAAAGCAGGACTTAGAGGGAAATTCATAGCATCAGATGCCTAGAGCAGGAAAGAAAAATGTTGCAAGTAAGTGGCCTTGGATTCCCGCTTCAGAAACAGAAAAAGAAGAGAAAGTCAAACTGATGTACGCAAAAGGAAGAACACAGATCAGAATGGAGATCAATGAACGAGTACAACAATGGAGAAATCAATGAAACACAAAATTGGTTCTTTGAAAAAATTAACAATATTCATGATTTTCTATCCTGACTTTTCAGAGAGGGAGGGGAGGAGAGGAGGGGGCTGAGGGGGAGGGGAAGCAGCAGCAGCAGCAGCAGCGGCAGCCTGGCTGCCAGCACCTGCCAGTGTCAGGAAGAAGAACTGGTATCACTCCTGCTTTATAGACACAGAAAGGGTCACAAGGGCACATTGTTAACTCTGTACTGATAAATTCAACAACTTAGAGGAAACAGGCAATTCCTTGAATGACATGAACTATAAACATTTGGTCAAGAAAAACGGACTCCTGGCAACTGTATACCTATTAATCAATTCAACCACATACAAAAGTGTACAAAAGTGATAGCACGTCATGATCAGGTTGGATCTGACCCAAGAGCACAAGGCTGATCAACAACTGAAAATCAACCAATATCATTCATCATATGGACAGACTAAAAAAGAAAAGTCCTAACTGATGGAACAAAGAAAAAAAAAAAAACAAAACTAAAAGCCAGAAAACAGTCATAAAAAACTGATTACTCATGCACACAAAAATAGACTTCAAGCCACCCTCTCAACACCTATCCACATTGACTGGATATGGACAACAGACCAGACCAAAAGCCCTAGGACTACAAAAGTCTTGTGACTTTGTCTTGTGGACTGTTGGGTTAGGCTAGGTTTCTTATGTATGGCACTGAAAACATGATCCATAAAAGAAAAAAACATTGCTAAATTGGACTTACTCAAAATTAAAAAGCGTGCTCTTTGGAAAACTGTTAAAAAGTATGAAAAGACAATGCAGAGACTTAGGGAAAATGTTCACAAATCGTATATTGAATAAATGCCTTTATTCCAAAAGGTATAAAGAACTCTCGTAACTCAACAATAAGAAAACAAACAGCCATTGAAGAGTGGGTCAACAATTTGAGCAGCACAGTTCCCTAAAGAAGATGGACAAAAAGCAAATGGACATATTGAAACCATGCACCTCATTAGCCACGGGGGATACAAATCAAAACCACAATTCGATAATCCCCTACACCCCTGTTAGAGTGCGGAAAATAAAAAGACTGACCCTACCAAGTGTTGGGGAGGATGGGGAGCAGACGCTGTTGGGGGTGAAAACCGCAGGTCGCTTTGGCAGTTTCTTTAGAGTTAAGCATACACATGGTCTGGCCACTCTTCCTAGGCATTCACCCCAGAGAAACAGAAGCGTTTGTCCAAAGACCTACCCAACGCTCACTGCGACTTTTCTCTAAGAGCCCCAAAGAGAAACGACCCAAGTGTTGGCCAAGTGAGTGACAGCAAGTTGGTGCATTCACAGGAGGCAGGGCCATTCCGCGCTGAAAGGAATCGAGTCTCAGCCGTCAGCGCGACAGCGCGGTGCATCTGGAACAGCTGTGCCTGCCGAGGCAGCGACAGCGCAGCTCGGTAAGTGGCAGCACGTGCAAACCCCTCTGCCGAGGGAGAGCGGATCGAGCTTGCCTGGCGATGGGAGGAGGCTGGAGGGACGACGGAACTTCGCGGTGGCGGTGTCACGGGTGTGTACACGAGGGCGAAACGTGTCAGATCTAGACCCGCTGTTCACTGTGTCAGTGACACCTCAGCGAAGCTGCTCAGAACCCCATGGCTCAGGCCCTGAGCTAACGCCCCACTCCACCTTCCAGGCCTCCTCCTAAGCCCCGGGGTGCGAGCAGGGGTCCTGGGGTCGGCGGGCCTAAACGGGCGGAGATCTAAACACTCCGATCTCCGCACAGGACGGAGGGACGCTGCCCGAGGCCCGCATCCAGCGGGGGCAGGGCCTAACCTGGCGGACCCACTTAGGGGCGGGGCCTGGCCCCCGAAGCTCCGCCCTGTCGGCGGGCCACGCCCCCGTCACGCCGCGGCTGGGTCCGCGAGCTGCTCGCCCCGCTTGGTCGGGAAGCCGCGTCCCAGGACAGCCCAGAGCCACGCCCACAATCCAGACCCCGCCCTCCATCTGCCCCCGAACGCGGCTCCTCGCAGGCCCCGCCCCGATCGGGCCCCGCCCCTCATCGCCAGACCCCGCCCCAGCCTGCCCCTCCGCCACCAAGCCCCGGCCCCGCCCCTCCCGGCCCCGCCCGCCCGCAGGCCCCGCCCCGGCCCGGCCCCGCCCCGCCCGCAGACCCCCGCCTCCGCTGCCAGCCGCGGGCGGGCGTGGGCTCCGGAGTGGGGTCGCCGCCGCGCGGGGCGTGGCCCTGGTCGGCTCGGAGAGGCCGCAGCGGCGTGAGAGCGCGGCTGGCCGCGGCCCGCAGGTAAAGCCCCCGCCGCCCCCGCACGGCCCCGACCCTGTGCATCCCCGCGGGTCCCGCGTCCGCGCCCGCCGCCCGCCGCCGCCCGCCACTCCCGCCGGCGCGGGCCAGCGCTGGCTTTCCGCTTCTCCTCTCCCCTGCACGGGAGCGGCAGCTGCCTCTTCAGGGCTGGCGAGAGAGGCTTCATGATTGCCGGCTTTAAGGTGTCACAGCAGGTGTCGGCGACAGGCAGCTAGCCCCCTCTGCCAGGCGCGCTCACCCGCCGCCATCTACCGGGCCTGACCTGGTCCTGCTGATCCGGAAGGAAGCCCTCCGCCCAACTCGCGGTGACCTGCCTGGAGGGGAAGGCGGGTGTGGATTCCAGGGTGTCTGTCCCGCCGCAGGTCCCCAGCAATGGGTGGGTGGCCCGGGCTGCATGCCCGCCGGGTTCTCTTACGACTTGGCTCGGGGGCCTGCTGTCAGCCAGTGGTCAGCGCTAGCCACCTCCTTGGTCTGAGATGCCCCTCTGGGTGGTACTGGGAGACTTCAGAGAAAATTAGAGACCAGGTGTGTTTAAGGGGGTGTGGCCCCCACCCCAGATCCTCCTTTGCCTGTGCCAGCCTCTCCCTCAGGGTGTGGCCCATTCCCAGCTGGACCCTAGTGGACAGCACTGATTGCTGTCCCTTCTCTCACCCATTTCTCTTGTTCGTTTTCAGAACTCCTGGTACCACTGCTCTTCCTGTGAGGAAGAAGAGTTTGTGTGCACTGGTGATTCTTGAACAGTGGGAAGGGCAGGGGTCCTAGGCCCTAGCAGAAGAGCCACTTGTCCCAGGCTGTGGCAGGATGGGCCCTCGAAGCAGATGGAGCCCCTGGTGTCCGCTGGCCCCCTCCAGTGGGTCCTGCCTCTTCCTCCTCTTCTGCCTGCACTTGGGAGCCTCCTGCCCACAAGCCTGCCAGTGCCCTGAGCACGCTGGGGCTGTGGCTGTCCACTGCAGTGCCAGGGGCCTGCAGGAGATCCCCAGGGACATTCCCCCCGAGGCCGTGCTCCTGAAACTGGATGCCAACAAAATCTCCCGCGTCCCCAACGGAGCCTTCCAGCACCTGCAGCAGCTGAGAGAGCTGGACCTGTCCCACAATGCCATTGAGACCATCGGCCCTGCAGCCTTCTCTGGCCTGGCGGGGGGCCTGCGGCTGCTGGACCTGTCCCACAACGGCATCCGGAGGATTCCGAAGGACGCGCTGGGCAAGCTGAGCGCCAAGATCCGCCTGTCCCACAACCCGCTGCACTGCGAGTGTGCCCTGCAGGAGGCCCTGTGGGAGCTGAAGCTGGACCCCGACTCGGTGGACGAGATCGCCTGCCACACCTCGGCCCGGGAGGAGTTCGTGGGGAAGCCGCTGATCCAGGCGCTGGACTCGGGCGTCAGCTTCTGCAGCACCCACCACAAGACCACCGACGTGGCCATGCTGGTCACCATGTTTGGCTGGTTCGCCATGGTGATCACGTACATCGTGTACTATGTGCGCCACAACCAGGAGGATGCCCGGAGGCACCTCGAGTACCTCAAGTCCCTGCCCAGTGCCCCGGTCTCCAAGGAGCCTGTCAGCTCTGCCCCCTAGTGCCCGCCCCAGGCAGGCCCGCCCTCCCTGGCTTCTGTAGCAGGTGGAGATCACGTGTGCTTCTGGCGTCCCCAGCGAGGCGGTGGCACGGCACCCGCACAGTGCATCCATCTGGAAGGAGCGTCTGTGTGCGCCCCCGTCATCGCAGAACGGTGGACCACTAGACAGCAAGGACACTGAGGTTTGGGGCTGAATGACTTCCTGTGACAACTGGGCCAGGACTGCTCCCTGGGGACCCACGCCCCGGCTGCCCGTGGTGCCACTCCACGTTGCTGCCGCCCCCAGCCTCTCCCACAGGGCTGCAGGATGCTAACGTGGGTTCACACAGGGAGGGCGGGTTCTGCTGGGTGCGGTCCAGCTCCTCAGGGTACTGGGCCCCAGGTCCCCACTTCCTGGCCCGTTGCCTTTGTTGACCCCAGTGCCCTGGCACGTTCCGGCACAGGTGTGTGCCCTCTGCAGAGCAAAGGGCTGGGGCCAGGGCCTTTCTAGGCAGGGCGGGGGCGCACAGCTCACACTGACTGTTCCCGGAGAGTCGATGCCTCTTGTGCCGAAATCCCCATCCATCCACAGGGAGGCCTGGGGGGAACCTGAGAAAGGGCCAGCGTAGATTCTCAAGGGCAGCCCACAAATACGGCCCTGCTTCCTGCCTTTCCGCCTGCGCCGGGTTGGCAGAGGCCTGTCGACTCAGGTCACTACTGTGCCTTGCTTTTCTAGTCACTGATATCTAAAACAGTCTTTTCAAGGGACAGCAGATGGATGTTTAGTGTTGGAGGCCAGTCAGCGTGACACTTCTTTTCTCCTGAAATGGGAACTTTCTCTTTTCACCTTTGCTACCAGGAGTCTTAGAGCTCACGGATTGCTCAGTCTTCTCACTGATACCACTTCATGTTCAGGGTACATGTTTCCTCCACCTATAGGACCAATTACAGTTTTACTTTTTACTGCCTTTTTGTATGAGCGTTTGGATTTTAAGCTACTTCAGGGGTGAGCAAATAAGTGTAAATTCTTTATTCTTTGAAGTGTAGAGGGCTCATCAAGAAAGAGTTCAGAAACAACTAGGAGTTGAGGGGACCTTGTTTGGCAGGCCCCACGTGACCTGCAGTGGCGCATGCGCCTCTGAGGCTGGCCTGGGATTCGCGCTGCTTTGTCCACACAGCTCAGCAGCCTTGGGGTGGCGTGCGCAGCCGCGTGACCGTGTCTGTGCTGCAGCAGAGGGACCTGGGCCTGGGAGCTCCTGTCCCGGGAAACGGGGCTGAGGAGCACGAGGGAGGGTAGGTGAAGATGGGGTGTCGTGGGTGGCGCCTGTGGGGTGCAGAGTGAAGCAGTCACGGCTGGGCAGTGGACGGGCGTCTCCAGGGGGGCCGTGCCCAGGAAGCGTGTGCCTGTGTGGCGGTGCTGTGTGGCCTGCGGGCAGCGGCCTGGCCAGTGGGCACGGGCTCGAGCAGCCCCTGCTCCCCGCTCCAGGACACTCACCGTGGGAGAGGCCACCATGCCAGGATCTTGCTTTCCTGGGTCTGCCCCACAGGTGTGGCGTGGTCAGGGAACAGTGTGGCCCAAGGTGGGTGGCGGAGCCAGCATCCTGCAGGGCCCCTCGCCTGTGCCTCTCGCTGTCCAGCACGTCCTGCTCTCCGGGAGGCGCGTGGCGGGGGCTCCAGGGCCCGGCCCTCCCCTGCGGCAGGGCTCCTGCACCGCCTGACCTCGGAGGGGAGCTGGGCGGAGGCCTCCTCTCTGCAGGAGCCCGGGGCCAGGTCCCTGCAGGGTCCCCCTTCCTGGCCTGTCGGGTTCCCCGCTCCCGTGGGCCCAGAGAGAGCAAGTCTTCTCTAAGGAAGACCCAGCGGCCGCACCCCTGCTCACCAGCCCCCACACTTCTCTGCTCCCTCTGTCTCCCCTGCCCCCTCCCCTCCTGGACCCCCTCACCGTGGGCCCCCTTGAGGAGGTGACAGGCCACGTGGGTACATCCACTCACCGTGTGAGCGGCCCCTCCTCCCCGCCCTGCGCTGACTTTCCCTGCCCACCAAGGCCGGGGGGACCCCACCACAGGGCACAGGTGGGCTCTGGGTGCACACCGGGGTGGACGCGGTGGGCGGCTCTGCCCGTGTGGCGCAGGGCTGGGAGCGCAAGCCCACCGCCCAGGCCCCCCAGCTGGGCCCTCGCTGCCCCTGTCCTGCCAGCAGCTGTACCTGCTGACACTGGTTCTGAAGGGTCCCCTGGGGAGGGGTCAGGGTGCAGATGGAGGCAGAGGTGGGGCGTCCCGGCCAGGCAGGGCCTGCGGGGGCTCCTGAGCTGAGTCTGAAGGAGGTCCTGGCCTGCCGCCTTCCTGTGGGCCCTCGGAGGCCTCTGCCCGTGGCGGCTGGCTGGGTCCTGCTCTCGGGGCTCAGCCCCGGCCCGGCCGCTTGGCCGCCGCAGCACAGGAGCTGGCAGACCTGGGGCCGAGCGGGCTGGTGTCACCTCCTCAGCTCGTGACAGCTGATCGTTAAATATGGCTCCTGACAACCATTGTTAAACTTGTGGGAATTCTGTGAGCCAGGCGACCTCATCGGGTGTCTGGGCGCTGACCATGGAGCCCGCCGGATGCGTGAACCCAGGCCCTCCTGCCCGGGGGCTGCTCGACGTCACCAGCCCAGGCCAGGGGGCAGTCTGGGCCCAGGGCTGGCTGGGTCACCACTGCATGGGCCCTTGGTCAGCAGCCAAGAGCAGGGGCAGGGCAGGGCTGTGGGGCCAGCAGGCACCAGTGCAGGGTGACCCCGTGAGTGACCCGTGGAGTCTCCTTGCGCTGACACGGGCGCAGCCATGGCTGTCCTTGGAGGTGGAGCCAGGGCCGTCAGCCCAGCTCTGCCGCTGCCCCTGGACCCTGGAAAGGCAGGCGAGGGACTCTCCCCAGGGCCACCAGGAGCCCGCCCTGCTGAGGCCTTGCTGAGAGATGGGCCTGAGCTCGTGGGGAGTGGCTGGGCGGCGAGGGGCTGACGCGCCTCCCTTGGAGCTCCACCTGCGCGGCCGCACAGGCCCTCGCGCTCTGCACCGCCTGGACGCGGCGCAGGAGCTCAGCTCTGGGGTCGGTGCCAGTGAATGCGTGTCCAGCTGACCTTGGGGGCTCGTGCCGCTGCCGTCGGCCTGTCTCCCCTTCCTGCCAGCTGACCCCCGAGGACCGTGGTGGGGGAGGAGCAGGGCACGTGGCCTCCCGGGTCCTCAGCCCCCAGTCCCGCACACACACGCGTGCCCCTCGTGCCCACACACGTGCACTCCCACACACGTGACCAAACGAGCACGCTGACACGGTGACATAGGGCACTCTACACGCGCGTGCACACGTGCTCACACGCACATGCGTGTGGGCCTAGCTGCTCGTGCACACACACCCTCCGTGGCGTGTGCTCGCCACCTCGCCTCCCTACACGCCCGCGCCAGCGCGGCTGCAGTGCACGTGGGCGGGCTGCCTCCCAGAGCCGCCTCCGTCCCTCGGGCCGCTGCCCGGCCTGGACCTCTGCCCCGCCCACAGAATCTGCTTCCTGCCCTCCCGGCTCCCGGGGCTGCCTGCGGCCCGTGGCGCGTGCTCCTGGCTCGTCTTGAGCACGGCCACGGCGCACCTCTCTGAACCTCTGGGCCCGTGGCCATGCCCACGCAGGCTGGAGACGCATCATCTGGGCCCCTGCGGCTCCCTGAGTGCGAGGCTGGCGCCCAACCTTGAGGAGGGGCCTCTGGACGGCGCCAAGGGCCGGGGCTGGCTAGCCTTGGCAGGAGGCTGAGCTTCCTGGGAAGGGCAGGCGAGGAAGCTCACGGGGACAGTGACTCTCCGGCCCTGTTGGGACTGGTGTGGGAGGGGCCACAGCCCCCGGGCCTGGGGAGCTGGGCCTGGGCAGGGCTGCCCGGGGGGAGGGCGCAGCACCCTCCGGCCACGTGGCCTGGCTTGCTCTCTGGGGCATCTCGGTTGGCTCGCACAGGGTGCTGGCGTCAGCGGCCACCATCTGTCTTCAGAGCAATGCGAGGCTCTGGGGTCTGCCGCAGGAATGACGGGCTCAGGAGGCGGCCGGTGTGGGCAGCGCTGGGCTGGAGTCCGTGTCTCTGACGCTGGGCCTGGACATCCTCACTCGCGGACCTGGGCCTTGGGGTGTTGTCAAAACAAAAAGGAGCCGGCTGGAGGAGCATTCCGCGGCTGGCTCAGGCGCAGAGCAGAGCCAGGGCCACCGCCTGTCCACAGCCGCGATGGCCAGAGGCAGGCACGGCCCACATGCGGAGTCCAGCGCAGGTATCTGCATCTGTAGCCATGGCAACGGTGCTGGCTGGAAAGGGAGTGGACACCTGGGCACTGCTGTGGGCCGCTGGCCTTTGGAGTTGTGCCCGTGGGGCTCAGGGCCAGCTGGAGGCCAGCAGGCTGACTCGCCCTCCTGGCATTCTGTGCAGAAGGGGGCCACAAGCCCACCCGAGAGCCCAGCTGCCCATGGCGAGGCGGGGCACTGGAGGGAAGGGCCACAGAGGCAGGGGACAGAGAAGTAGCCAGGACGAGATGCAGTGGCTGGTGCCCAGGGGCCAGCCAGGGAGGGACTCTGATTCAGAGGCCACATTAGTGGCCACCCCTTGTAGAGGGGAGGCTGAGGCTCGGCCCCAGGCAGCCAGGGTGCAGTGGCATGCGCAGGGGCCGTGGCTGCTCTGCTGCAGGCCACATACGCACTCAGACTTGGGGCAGCTGGTGATGGGCCTGGCAGGTGTCCCTGGGCAGGGGTCACCTCCTTACTGGACCTGCCTCAGGGGCCCCAAGGTCTGCACAGCCAGACCCCACCAGGGTCCCCTGTCTGCAAGGGGGAACTGGACAGGGCTCCGGGACAGGGGCCCTCCCTCCCTCACCGGGAGCCCTTGGCACCCTCCGCCGCTCAGCGGGGGAGCTCCCATCGCCAGCCTGCGGCAGTGCACGCTCCAGGGCTCGGTGGGGGCAGGCGCACAGGGCCAGGGCTGGCCAGAGGGCGGCTCTCCGGCCAGCCAGACGCAGCGTCTGCGGGCTCCGGTGCTTCTGGGCGTCGCTGGGCTCTGGCCAGGCGGCTGGCGCAGCTGCTCAGGATGGGCGCAGAGCTGGCCCTTCCCTGGGGCCCGTGCCTCTCAGCCGGGGCGTCACTGTGACTCAGAGTGTGGAAGTCACAGTAACTGGGACGCCAGGGAGGGAGATCTGGGTCTCCTCCTCTTCTTAGAAGACACCCAGTTTTATGACCCCTTGGCCTTAATTGCCTCATTAAAGGCTGCGCCTCCAACTGTGTCACGGAGGCTGGCGTCGACTGGAGTCTGGGGATGGGACTCAGGCCGTGACGAGGGCTCAGCTGTCCCACGTGATGGTGGGGAAGGCGTCCAGAGCCCTGGGTGCGATCGGCAGGGTGGTGGTCCCCAAAGACGTCCACATCTGGGTGCCCAGACCCTGCGCAGTGCTTCCTCGCGGGCCGTCACCGGCTGCGGAGCGCGGGGTGCTCTGGACGCCCAGCAGCCCGGCGCATGGCCAGGCTGGCACACGGGGGAGCAGGCAGGAGCGGGCCAGGGACACGCAGCGTGTGAACAGCGGCCGCCTGGCCCTGCAGGTGGCGGGAGGGCCACAAGCCCAGGCGTGCAGGCGGCCCGGAAGCTGGAGGGGGCGAGGAGAGTCCCTGGAGAAGGGACAGCCCGAGGATGGCGGGGTCTGGGCCCAGTGCTGCCCCCAGAGCTCTCAGGCAGCACTGCATGGCCTCAGCTGCAGCGCCACAGGGTTGCCACCAAGGCTGGGACCCTGGCCCCTGTCACCTGCTGGTCCTTCTCGGTGAGGAGGCTGAGGAGCAGGTGTGGTGTGATGTCACGCGGGGGACGCTGGCTCCTCCCCCTGCTGCAGGCCTCCCAGCCCTTCGCTCCGCCCTCCCTCCCCTCGCCCTCACCTTCCCGGGACCCCCAGAGCTGCTGGGCCCGCCCCCTCGGCTCCTGTTCCCACCTGTGCAGACGCTGGGCAGCACGTTGCTGGCCGTGTCCTGGGAGCTGCCTGTGAGATGGGGGCCTGGACACGGCCCCTGGCACGCGGTCTGCACCTCCTTACCTGGCGAGCGCCCACTGCGGCCCAGCCCTGCTGGAGATGGGGACCCTGCGTCCCCACAGGGACTCTCCCGACACCCAGCTGCCTCGCGGCTCCTGCCTCCTCCAGGAAGCAACCCAGGTCGGTGGGCAGGACAGGGAACAAGCCATGGGCGTCTGTGGACAGTCCACAGCAAGGAGAGGGCCACCTGCAGACACCTGCCTGGCGGGTGCAGCCGGGTGCTCCTGAGGCCTCTCGTGCCAGGTTGGAGCCGGTGGGGACTGGCTGGAGTGGGTGTCAGGGGGCAGCGACACGGGCACCTCGCCTGGGGACCATGCTGGCTGTGCACAGCTCTGGGAGCTTGTCAGCTGGCACACCTAAGACCCACGCAGTGCAGAGTCCTGCTCCTCATCGATCAATGAGATCAGAGAGAAGGGTGAAGGGCAGGACTCACACCAGACAGCCGTGCAGCCAAAGGGTTATTCACCAGCCTGTATGGCTGGTCGGAGGTGGAAGAAGTACGGGGAGAGAGGAGTCAGGGAGAGGGGAGTGTGCAAGCTCTGAATGGAAGGTGGGTGCCTGGTTGAGCCTGCTGCGATCTCTGGAGCTATCGGCTGGGGCAGCTGCCGTCGGGCTGGAGATGGTGGGTCTAAGGCTGGTGCAATGGCTGCCTCCTCAGCAGGGACGAGCTGTTGTGACCGAGCTCCAGGCAGGCAGGAGCTTAAGTAGGGATTTCTGGTGGGGGGTGTACCAGAGCAAACTTTAACGCTATTGGCTCTTTGCCTGGGGAACAGGGTGACCTTTAAGCCTATTGGCTCCTGCCTGGGGAACAGAGTGACCTTTAAGCCCATTGGCTCCTGCCTGGGGAAAATGAAACATCCTGCCCTGAGAAAATGAAACAAGGTTGCTTCTCAGGACATGGAAATTTCCATGGGGGAGGTGGCCCCGTCGGCCCAAGCCTATCTATCAAAGGGCCCTTAGAAAAACCAAAAATAAAACTTGAGATCACAAAAACATCGCAGTGCTGGCGAGAAGGCCTGTCTTCCATTCCTGGCTTCCTTCCGCCCCCTGCTTAGTGGACTGCCAGGGGTCTCTTGAGGCTGAGCCATCTTTGGGTGAGCCCTCCTGGGCACTGCTACGGACTGGACTGTGTGCCCTGATTCCCGTTGAAGCCCGCCCCCCGTGTGCTGGCCTGCCGTCCACACACCAGGAGGAGTGTGGTGGTTCTGACCGTGGAAATGTACAGGGCAGTGCTCCCTGGTGGGGAATTCCCGGGGGGAAACAGGCACCCTGTTTCCCACCCTTAGAATGCCCTGCAATCTCTCCTAGGATCTAGTAATATAGATAATATATGTGCAATGTCCTGCTGGTATGGAATGCCCTGAGAAGCCTGTGTTAGGGCCTCATCCAGCCTCCACCTTAATTGCAGGCACACAGCTCCCGGGAATGAAGGAACTTGTTTGCTAGATAACCACAGTGTTTCACCAAGCTCAGTGCTCCCAGATCTGCCCGCCTAATGGTAACTTCAGACAAGGGACTTTCTCGTGAACTGGGCAAGGCTCCTCCCGTTGCATAGAGTAACTGTGGACTGTAACTGCACACTAAGCAACCTCACTGATACTCTAAACAATAATGGAGTTATGGCACTAACGACCTAATGTGACCTACTGACATAAATGAAGCTTGGCAGCTCGGCCCCTCAGCCACTCGGGCCACTTTCCTGCCTCTGCACCTTGTCTCTGTGTCCTCTTTATTATTGGTTCTTACAGAGGAGGGCCCTCCTGGGGCCCGCTGCAGCACCGTGGCCTGGCCTCACTGCCTGTGGACGTGAGCCTGGTCCGGGGCCGCAGCAGGCCCGCTGGCTGGAGCAGTAGCCGTGTCACCCACAGGCCTGCTTTGCTAGCCTGTGGCTCAGAGTCCTGCCCACGAGGAGGACGGGGCTGTGTCTTCCTTCCAGTGCCACTGTGCGTGACCCAGCCTTGCTCTTCACAGAGTGACAGAGCAGGGGTCACAATGGCACAGGCCCAGAGGTTGGGCTTGTCCAGGGCCTGGCTTCACTGCACCGGGAAGCAGAGCCTGCGGTGGGCAGCCAGAGGCCACGGCCCCACCCTGCCCAGCTCCCCTGGGCTTCCTGGTGGACCTGCTGGTCTGTTCACCCAGGTCCGTGAGAAGCCAGTGCCCAGTCTGCACAAAGCCGTTGTTAAAGCAGGAGAAGGAGAAGGCAGCGTCCCGCGGCCCCACACTGGACTTCCAGGACAGCAGGGGCAGGGCCTCCGTGGACTGCTGCCGCACAGTAAGACCCCTCCCCAGCCAGTCAGCCTCCCCTTCAAGGGTCCCACCTAACTCACTTCTCCACTGAGAATAGCGGCCTTCCCTACCCCCCTTGCTGACCAAGACTACCGTCAGAAGTCAGTCTTTCCAGCCGCTCCCCGTGATTGACAGGGGCATGGCGTCAGCAATGCCACTGGCCCACGCTGAATTCCTGGCTCACCCAGCAGCACATCAGTTTCCCTTCATGAAAGTGATCTGGACTGTGTGTGTCTTCTCGCCTAGACCCTTTGCGTGCATGTGTGTAAATGAAAGTGGCTTGTGGATGTCCCCGTCCTGCCCAGGGCTCAGGCTTGAGCCGGGTCACTTCCTCCAGGGAATTCTGACAACTGGGACGGTCCTTTCCTTCCCCGCGCGCTGGTGGGTCGGTCTGAGCTTCCTGCTCCTTCTTGAGCAGCTCCATGCTATTTCCTGGGAGCCTCCCTTCCTGCGGGCCTCTGCACTTCCTGTCCTGAGGGGCAAGGTCTCGCACCTGGGCCGGGTTCTCGGCCTCTGTGTCTGCACAGACCAGGCCAGGTCACCTAGAGCGTGTGCGTTCCCAACCGGCCAGGTCCTGCTCTTCTGCGGCGTCCCCACATGCGCTGTGTGTGCAGGAATGCGCAGAGTTCAAGGGTGACGACGACGAGGAGCACCCAGGCCCTCCTGGGACTCGGGAAGTCAGCGCCCCAGCTCCCCGGAGACCTTAGGAACTCTGAGAGTGCCACAGCTGAGCAGCTGTGAAGGCCAGCGTGGCCCTCGGCGTCCCTGCCTCAGCCCTGTCACGGGGTCCCAGTGGCCCCTGGGAGTGTTTGCTCTCCGGCAGGCTGGTGGGGACCCACCTCAGGCCATGCCTCCCCAGCATGACCCCCCAGCCTGCTCCGCCTAGCGCCTGCGTCCCTGCCCTGTGGGGCCACAGGACCTCCCCTCAAAGGTCTGGCCGGAGCACTTCCTGTCCAACCGAGGGACCCGCTCAGGGGCAGTCCCCTTCCTGCCGACCTCCTCGAGGTCCCAGGGTGGGTCTCACGTCCCTCTCAGCACCATCCAGGGGGCAGGAGGCCTCCATCCTGGCACAGGGTCGGGGCATTAGGTGTGGGAGGAGTGAGCCAGCCCTAGCCCAGGAAGGCCTCTGAGACCACCTGCGTAACACTGGCCCCCGCAGGGACGAGGGGGGTGGTGGCCTGGGGTGCAGCCAGGGAGGCTGTCCAGGTCTCCAGGGTGGGGCCTGGGGGAGGGGAGGACGCCTGCCGGGTCCAGGCTTGGGATTCCTGGCTAGGGCGACCCCAGTGCACTTGGGGGAAAGGGGCCGGGAGGGGCTCCGAGGGAGGGCTCTTGGGAAGGGGCGGCTCTGCCTGCGCTGGAGACTAGGGCTGGGCCCGGCCCCTGCTGAGTCGGGTCCCTGAAAGAAGCACAAGGTCGCCGCTCTGCTTCTCGTGAAGAGCGATATAAATATATTTCCACATGGATAAAGCACAATAAATAGGGGTCCACCCCGAGGCACGTGTGGACTGCACAGGGGGCTGTCGAGGGGCGAGGTCCGGACAGCGCGGGGCCTGCCGTGCTTGAGGTAAACCTGGTAGAACTGTCCCTTTATGGCAGGATCCCTGCTGGACCAGGCTGGGAGCCCCGTGGGGACAGCCTGGGCCTTAGCCTGAAGGACGCCTGGTCACCTGGAACGTGGCCAGTGGTCACCAGGGACGCAGCTCTGCAGGGAGAGCCCAGAGGAGGGCCGCGTCTCGCCTGCCACCACCCAGCTGCCCGGCTGCCTCGCTCCGCTCTGGACGCCCGCCCTTCAGGTGGTCTTCAGCTGCAGGACCCTGGAGAGGGGCTCCTTGGCGCTGGAGTGGATGAGGTAGGAGCCGGCCGAGGTGTCGAAGGCCTCCCAGTCCCTGCAGCCGAAGGTGGGGAGGCTGTGCACGGCCACGAAGCCCTCGTAGCCCTGCCACCTGCGGGGAGACGGTGTGGCGTGGGCTCTCTGGGTGACGGCAGCCTCCTGCCCCACGGCTCCCGACCACGTGGTCACCAGCTTGCCTCCAGGACGCTGCCCCGCCTCCCCACCTTCCCCGGTCACGGCCACGTGTGGAGGTGTGATGGCTCCTGCTGACCTCGAGGGCTGCTGGGGTGGGGGCTCTCCTCTTGAGAAGAGGGGGACAGGCCCAGAGGGGAAGCGGCCCCTAGAGGGTCCCACAGCTCCGTCTATCCACCCCGGACCCTGTCTCATGCACCCCAAAAACTGCAGAGGAAGGTCAGGGATCCTGGCAGCTCTTTGGGGTGCAGCCTTGATGGGGGCACGTGCCACCCCGCAGCCCCTGAGACACCCACACAGCACAGCCCTGCGCTAGGCCCCCGAGCCCCAGGCACGAGCGGCCCCAGCAAGGCCCTCACGGAGATGTGCCGGGCACAGGCGGCCTCATGCCCGCAGGCCGGAGACCCACGCAGGGCTCCCAGGTCAAAGGGCACACGTGGCTTTAATCTTAATGTTTTCCTAGATGGCCTCCCGTAAAGGCAGGGAGGGCAGGACGCATCGGGTCACGCCCGAGACAGGTCAGTTCCCACGGGTTCACTCAGGTCCCCGCCTTCTGAGACGGCTGCTCCCCCCCTCACCTTGTCCCCAGATTTACAACCCTTATTGCGCCTCAGGCTCTCTCTGGGTCTGCGGAGCTGCCTGGCTCGGTCCTGAACAGAGTGTCTCCCCCCCCTGGCTCTAGCTCTGTGAGAGCAGCAGCCGCCCTCGTCCCCAACCTCGAGGCTGAGCAAGGCCACCGCGGTTTCCTCCTTAGACTTTCTTGCTGAACTTTTACGCTTGGATGTTTAATTCACGTAAGATTTGTTTTTGTATACGGATGGGAACTAGGGTCTAGCTTTGTTTTCTTCCAGATGGATGGAAAATGATACGAAATCACTTTATTAAACAACGCATCCAGCTGGGCGTGATGGTCACGCCCATAATCCCAGCAGCTCGGGAGTCTGAGGCAGGAGGATCGCAAGTTCAAAGCCAGCCTCAACAACTCAGCAAGACCCTGTCTCTAAATAAAAAACATAAAAAGGCTGGGAATGTGGCTCAGTGGTTAAGGCCCTGGGTTCAGTCTGCAGTACCAAAAAAAACACCCCAAAACAAAACAAAGCGCCCTTCCTCACTGACTGAACACGCAGGCCGCACTAAAGGACAGCACACCACTGGCCCCTCTGACTGTGTCCTCCACACCCCTTTTTAAATCTTCACTCACTTATTTTGTGGCACAGGGACGGAGCCGGGCCTCAGGCCTGGACGCCAGTGCTGTCCCCGGAGCCCACCCCAGCCCACCACTTAGGTGGTCATTTTTAAAAAAATATTCATTTATTTGTTTTAGTTGTACACAATGCCTTTATTTTTACGTGGTGCTGAGGATCGAACCCGGGCCGCGCACGTGCTAGGCAGGCGCTCTACCGCTGAGCCACAACCCCAGCCCAGGTGTTCATTTTTAGCAAAAACCATCCTGTTTTATCACCTGTTTCAGGTTCCTCCTGCACTATTCTTTTTCAAGAATTTCTTGGCCGTGTTTAAAAATTTATTCTTCCACATGCATTTTTAAATTACTTGATTGTGTTGAGAGCCTACTGCAATAAACTTGAAATACTAAAGAAAATTAATGATGATTTTTTTCCCTGTAAAACACAGATGAACAAAATATTTCAGGAGAGGTGGAGCCCTGAATAGGCCGACAAGCAGGGAGAGGTGGGAGGGTCTCCAGGGACGCTGTTGAGAGGGGCCCAGAGCTTCATGACCGCTTTAAGGTTCTCATGAAAAACGGAGAAGTGTGTTTTCCAGATGGCTCTGGCCCCGGTGCAGCGTGCCCACGGCAGCCTGTGTCCACTGGTGTTCGAGACTCACTGGAAAGAGCAAAATCCCCAGGGACACCAAAGCCCAGCTGCGTTTCCTGCCCTGGACGCGGAAAGCTGAGGTTTAAGTGCCTGGGTCCTAGGGACGGTGACACAGGGGACACCCCTCCAGTGGCATCAGTCCCAGAAACACGGGGAGCTCTCTCTCGTCCCTCGTCACATGGACAGAGCAGCAGAAGCCCCACTGTGCACTGTCCACCCCAGGGAAGCCAGGAGCTCTCTGCGGCCTGCTCAGACCTGCCCAGGGCAGCATCTTGTTGAGGTTCCATGTGGACTTAAGAGGTGGGGCAGGGCTGCTGGCCACTGCTGCTGCTAGCCAGGACTGTGCTGGGACGTTCTGCTAGTTAAGGACACTAGATAAGCAACAGAAGCTTCAGAGCCCACGGGCAGCGGTGCCCTTACTCTCAGAGGCGATCATGTCTCTACGGCCTCTGAAGGGAAATGGCTGCAATCGCCAACTTGGTCGGGTGACCGCCGCGAGCACTGCTGAGCGTCTGGGAGTGAGGGCACCGTCCCCTCATCACGCTTAAACAGCGCGAACCCCCAGAAGAAATGGAACAGTTCCCCCCCTGTCCCCGCCCCGGAGTCTGCAGGAGGACACGGGACGCAGGAACACCCAGCAGCCACCTGCTGCACTCCAGGGTCAGTGAGCACCGGCCGCCCCGTGGCCTGGCCCTGCGGAGCTGGTGGCCACCTGCAGGGGAAGGCGAGGCCCCCAAGGGCCCCAGGGAGGGAGGGGGCTGGCCTCGCCGGCCCTTACCTGTAGATGACACTGTTCACTGAGAAGGACTCCCCGTCGAAGGAGTTGGCGACCACCAGGAAGTGGTCCTCGCCCACGGAGAAGAACTCCCAGTCCAGGGCGCTGCGGAGACAGCGAGCAGGTGAGGGCCGCGACGGGGGCCGGAGTCCCAGGCCGCCGGCGTGGCCGCGCGTGTGGCCCGCTCGCCCCCAGACTCATTTCTACGTGGCTCATTCCCACACTGGCCTCCTCCCGAATGTCACCCCGCGTCCAGGTGCGTCACCCCGCGTCCAGGTGCGCTGCTCTACACTCGCTCAGCAGGGGGCCCTGTTCGCAAGGTGGCTCCAGGCACGGGCGGCTCCTGGCCCTGCTCTCCTCCGGGGCCAGGGTGGCCCGGGGCCCACGGGCGGCTCCTTTCTGGGTCTGAACCGGGCGCCACCACTGGTTTTGCTCTATGCTGAGGATTGCTATTTTTTTTTTTTTCATTGAAAGTTACCATCCGTGGGGTGACACCGTGGACCTTGTGAATCAAACGCTCGGAACGTGGTGGAGCACAGAGGGACAGTCCTCCTTTGCCTGTCCGTCTGTGAGCGCTGGATCCTGGGACCCCACGGCGCCACCCCTCGTCCTGCACGAGCAGCGAGTCCCGGAGCTAGCGGGTCCTGAATGCCCTCGCTCCATCTCCAGGCTGGGACAGGCCAGCGCTCGGGAGGGGCTGGGGCTGTTCACTGAGTGGCTCAAAGGTGAGGACAGCCGGGGACCCTGCTGCCTCGGGCCGACGCTGGCCTGGGTCCTGGTCCTGGTTTTAAACATGACCGTGAGGCCCTCTGCTCTGGGGTCAGCCACATGTTCAAGCAAGACTCGGCAGTCCCTGCCCAGGTCAAGCCTGCGTGGCTGGGGTGGCTCTAGCTGCTCAGCTCCAGGCCCTGGGGCACCCACGTGGGCTTCAGTGGCCCTGCAGAGCAGGTGGACTGCCAGCCTCACTCCTGCCTCGACGTGCCAGTCTCCGTGTCCTGGAGTTGCGGGGAGGTGCTGACACTGGGGACGGGCACCTGCAGTCGTGGCAGAGGGCCTGGGGCTCATGCTTGGCAAGTGGACCAGCCCGGTCTCTGCGAGGCCCCGCGGCCTCCTCCCAGAGAGCTCAGGCCCGCCGCTCCTCCGCCAGGGCTCGAGCCCGGTGCCTGCCTCAGAACGCCCCGCCAGGCCCGCTGTGCCCAGCCGAGCGCGTGCAGGGCCGAGCCCGCCCCGTACCTGCAGGTGGGGATGTCCTGGAACCTGACAAAGGCCTGCGCGGTGACGTTCAGCTCGTAGATGACGGAGTTGATGGTGTAGGAATCATTCCGCAGCTGCACTTCCACGTCGTAGCTGTGGCTGTTGGCGACGGCGAGAAAGATCCTCTCCCCGACGCGGAAGACCTCCCAGTCCGCTGCCCCGAAGGTCTAGGCAGAGCAGGCCCGCACAGAGGGCCAGTGGGCGAGCTGTCCCAGCCGAGCCAAGCAAGCGGCCCGGGCGCCAGTCACAGGAGTCCCCGAGGTGGCGGCCTCGAGGCCACACTCCCGCAGGGACCCCAGGCAGGTGCACCCCCCAGGCAGGGCTGGGGCGCCGCCCCAGGGGCCTCCCGTTCCTCCAGCCCCAGCTCCTGACACCTCGGAACTTCTTGTCCCAGGTCTGGGGACGTGCGTGGAGTTCTCCCGACTCCACAGACAGCCCCGCTGGTCTCCGTGTTTTTGTGCTGCTCCTCGTCACTCGTCGTCCCCTCGAGGGGGCGATGCAGGGGACACAGGCCTTTGCCATGGACTGCTGCAGCCAGTCCATGCGGGGCCCACGGAGAAGTGTGCGTGGACAAGGGGGCGGTGCAGACAGAGGAGGGGCCTGGAGGAACCCCCCCCCCCGGGGTCTGAGCCCCGCCAAGGGAGGGCCAGGGCCAAGGCGCACTGTCAGGCACTGCCCAGGAAGCGCCAGGGGTCAGGTGGGCAGGACCGTGGCAGCGGCTCGTGCAGGCTCTGTGGCCACGGGGTGCACGCGCTCTGCGGGACTGGCAGTCTCCGCTCCTAGCCAGCACAGGTGAGTGCGGCCGGGCCTCTGTCCCCGGGGCGGAGGACGCCGGGAAGCGCAGGCTGCGCAGCGCCAGGGACTGCTGCTCCCGCTGGCTCGCCCCTTCTCCCTGGTGGGCAGCGTGTGCTCCACTGGCCCTCCCGCTGGTAACGGGCGCAGACTCTGCACTGTGTCCCCAAGAAGCCCACCGGCCCCAGCCTCCAGAGGGCGCCCAGCAGGCAGAGGCGGCCGTCTCTGACCACCTGGTGTGGGATCCGCAGAGGCTGCTGCCAGAGGGGTCAGGCCCGGAGCCTGGGGCTCCTCGAGTGGCCTGGGCCTGGCCACACAGGGCAGAGGGCTGGAAGACACCGGGATTGCCACTGAAGCCACGCAAGGACTGTCCCCGGGGGCAGGACACGCCCAGGACAAGACCACCCAGGGCTGCAGCAGGACTGAATGGACGTGTGGCCGCCAGGCCCACAGCTGAGCTCCCAGAGGCCAGGCGCTCGGCCAGGAATGGACGCTCGTGCCAGGAGCACGCGGGTCACTCCCGCGACGAGGACAACAGAACGTACGCCACCACCTGTCACCACGCCTGGCACACGAGGGACGAGCCCCACGCGTGGGGAGTGGATGACACAGACGCGGAGCCCTCGGCTGAAAGGCTGGGGTCGGCAGGCGGCATCACGGTGACAAGAGCCCACAGGAGCGTGCCGGGAGCGGGGCGGGACGCCAGGGCTGCGGGGGCTCGGGGAAAGGCTGGGGTCGGCAGGCGGTGTCACGGTGACAAGAGCCCACAGGAGCGTGCCGGGAGCGGGGCGGGACGCCAGGGCTCGGGGGGGTCCCTGACGTCCTGCAGTGGAGGGACAGGGCGCCTCGTCCACACCTCCTGTGGGACCAGGGCTGCAGGGCTCGGGGGGGGGGGGGTCCCTGACGTCCTGCGGTGGAGGGACAGGGCACCTCGTCCACACCTCCTGTGGGACCAGGAGCTGCCCGGACAACCCAGACGGACAGCCCGGAGCAGCGGCCAGCACAGGAGAGAAGCAGGCCGGCTGGACGGGCCTGGCACTCGCCATGGGTGTGCAGTGCCACGGTCACCGAGGAGAGGGACAGGAACAGAGCGGAAAACACAGTGAGCGTGGCCGCGGCAGAGCCGAGCCTGAGCAGGACGCACACAGAAGCCACCTGCTCACACTGGGAACCTGAGGCCGCCAGAGAGGAGGAGGAAGGGGACCCACCACGGCGCCCAGCCCCGCAGGAAACGCGGGCTCCAGGCGCCCAGCTCGCGGAGCTGCCGGCACCAAAGGCAGCTTCAGAGGCCTGACGTGAAGCGCGGGCGGGGCAGGGAGCAGGACGGTTCCAGAGGAGGCGACAGAGCTGACCGCCAGCAGGCCTGGCCCGCAGGAACGCTGAGGAAGGCGCTCGTGTTAGGACCGGCCACACCCGGGGAAGAGGGGATCGGCAGAACGGGTGGAAGGGAAGCCCCGGAGACGGAGGGGCGGACAGATAAAGGCCATCGCGGCCCCGAGGAGCCGTCTGACCAAGGGTGGTGCCTGCGGCCTCAGGGGAGTCTGGTTTTCGGGCACACACAGCGCCCGGACGGGGAACGAGGGAGATGTCACTGCGAGGTGCCGCCTGGCTCCTGATGCAGCCACACACCCGCATCGTAGCCACCTAGAAGGAGGACGGGACGCCCCGGTGACCAGCGCTCCTCTCCACCACACGGACGCTCGCCTGCCAATCACGACAGGCCCCAGAGGGCTGAGGGGTGACAAGCCTGGAAGGGACATTCACAGAGACATACGACTGTGAAGCGCATGAAGCGCGCTCAGGATGGGTGTCGCCAGGGTCACTGCGACCAGCCACGAGCTCACTGAGGGGCAGCGCACCCGGGCTCTCGCCGCGAGGGCGCCCGGGGCCAGTGCCCGGGAGGACGGCAGCGGCCAGCGGGACGGCGTCCGTGGAGCTCCCAGGCGTGTCGTGGACAGCCGGTGGCACTTCTTGACAGCTACGCGCACCTGACTCCACCCGCGCCCCACTCCTGGGCTTTACCTCCAAGAAAAGGACGGTGTCTGCAGAAAGCGCGGGGACCTGCCCCGAGGCTTCCGGAAGCAGCTGGGCGGGGGGTGGGCGGGGCAGCGCCCAGGCACGGCACTCCCACCGGAGGCCCCTGCGACAGCACCCACAGCACCCGCGACCCCGCAGGGCCACTGAGGGAAGCCTCCGCAGCCTCCGTAGTCGGAATCAGTGGGGCTGCCTGGGGTGGGGGAGAGGGCACCGCCGGGGCACCGGGCACCAGGGCGCTGGTGGCTCAGTGGGCGTGCACACCCACGGGATAACCAGGCTGGACCTCAGGCCGCGCTGCCTCGCGTTCTAGGGAGAGGCTGCTCCTGCCACGGGACTGGCCTCCCAGGACGGGCCTGCTCTGCCTTGAAGACTGACACCTGGAACTTTCTGTCTCCCCGCTGTCTGGAGCGTTGGGGGGTCCCAGAGCTGAGCCCCGCAGGCTCCCGGCAAAAGCGGTGCGCGTTGGGGCACTTCAGGTGGGCGTCTGGGGCGCAGGGCTTGGCCTTGTGACTGCCATGGGAGCTGAGGGCTGCAGCCTGCCTCGGTGCCTGTGCCCACAGGCAGGGCACCTCCGTCGGGAAGCAGGGGCTCCCCATCGCTGTTAGGTGGCCTCCCTTCCCCCAGCATGTCTCGGGGTCACGAGGGCCAGGCCCCACCCAGATCCCCACTGTAAGGATGGAGGATGAGCCTGGGGTCAGGGGTGCCCACAGCACACGGGATGAGAGACCCCTCCCTCTCCAGGCTCGGGATCTGGCTGGTTCCCTGGGGACACTGCACTGTACAGGCGCAGTCATTGGCTGTCCCAGATAGTCCCTGCTGGGGACGGTTGGTCATGCGGTGGGACTGGGCCTCGGACAGGCCGCAGCATCTCTCCTGGCTTCCCAGTGCCCGAGCCTCCTGCTGAGGGCATCTGGTCTCCCCAGCCACGGGGGCAGCTCCGGAGCCCTACGGCGCGGCCGCTCTCTACCCCGGTCCTTCCACCGGCCCCGCCCAAATCAGCGAGCCTTCCCCTCCTACAGGTCCAGGCGGTGCTGCCCAGTGTCCTCTGGTCCCCCGTCCCTCAGCCTGGCTGGCTGCATTGCTTGGCACCCAGGAAAAACTACCTCTGGGCCAAACGGAAGGGCATGGCAGTAGAGGGCGCCAGGCCCCAAGCCCTGCTGCCGGGCCTGTGGGGCCGTGGGAGGAAGCACCAAGTGAGACTCACTAGGACAAGGACAAGGGGACCAGGCCCCTGCTGGACCCTGGTGGTCACTGAACCCTCCACAGGAGGCCGGAACAGCCTCAGGGCCACCCAGGTGGCAGCCAGGTCTGAGGCACCAGAACAGGCCATCAAGTCCTGGGCTACCCGCGAGCCTGAGGGAGCCACAGCGGAGCCCAGCCTGCACACAGCCGCACGCGTCCCTGCACACACGCAGTGTGCATCCATGTGCCCACACCTGCACACACGTGTGCACACATGTGAACACACGCACACAAGTGTGATGGTGCACACAGCTGCAGGCACGTGACTCATGTGCAGGCATGTGTGTGTGCACACCTGGGCGTACACGCAGATCAACCCCTGGACACACGTGTGCACATGCCTGCACACACAGACACGCACAAACACACGCGTTCTTGACACACGTGCACACACCTGCACCACGACCCCGCACACCCACAGCACACGTTCCCACGTCTCCAGGGCTGCCTTCCCGCCCTGGGTTGCTGGCCTCCTGGTCACTGGCTTCCGCTGGCCTGTGTGAGGTGGGCCCTGCACGGGCTCCAGGGAGGGCCTGCAGTGGCCGCTCTATTGCCATCAAGGTGGGCAGAGGACCTGAGCAGCTTCCCTGGCACAGCGTGAGCCCTGCCCAGGGGGTGCTGGTGCCAGGCCAGGGCAGAGCCTCAGGGATGGGTGAGGGGGCTCCCTGCCACCAAAGAGCCCGGAGTGGCAGCAGGGACATGGGGACACACTGCCTGGGCTTGGGGACACAGGGGAGTTGGGGTGTGTGGAGGAGGAGAGGAGAGGCTGGGCAGTGAGGCAGGAAGGGCGCCCCGCAGCAGGAACAGCAGGTCACGCAGGGCTCGGGGCACAGGCACGTGGGAGGGTTCTGGGGGCCTGGAGGGGCCTGGCTTCTGCACCAAGGGCCCCGGAACGCCAGGTGGCTGCTGAGCAGGGGCACGACAAGACGGGTTGTGTGTTGAGGCTCCGGAACCCACAGGAGCTAGGAGGAGGCGAGACACCATGGGTCGTGCTGTGTCCAGGGCTAGGAGACCCCAGGAACCTGGCACAGCCTCTGGCCCGGGGCAGGAGCCCCTGCCTGCCCAGCAAGCAGGGCTCAGAGGCGCTCGGGTCCCAGCGAGGGTCAGCGCCGGGTGAGCGCACTCGCTCCGGCCTGGACTTCAGGCCTGCACGTCCTCCGTGCGGGAACAGTACTGTGTGTTACCTGGAACGCGAGGGGCCAGGTGCCTGGATGTGGTCTGGCGGGGGCGGAAGAGACCACGCAGCGTCCTGACTCGGGGTCCCAGGCCTCTGCTGGCCGGTCTAGGCTGTAGGGGGCTTCCTCCCAGGCGGGCTGCCTGTAGCCACCCCGGGCAGCCCTGCTCCTGCCTCCCCAGGGCTCCTCTCCTTGTAAGGGTGGGCCTGCGCCAGCCTGCACAGGGGTGAGGGCCCTGCCGAACCCTGGCCCCTGACCCTCCAGACCTGGCACCTTCCCCAAGCCGCCTGGACCACTGCCAGCCCCGTCACGGTGCAGACAGTCACGGGCATGGCTGCTGCGCTCACAGCGCCCCCCTGCCCACATCACCACACCTCCCACGGGCCCTCCCAGGCGTGCTGGCCTGGTCTGCGCACCCCCTGCTGCACGGACAGAACACAGAGGCGTGCACACGGCCAGGCCTCTGCGGGTGCGTGCGGGCTCCCAGCCCACCTGTCTGGCCACCAAGCCGGGCCAGGGCTAAGCCTGCTCTCAAGGCTGCACCCTGCACTCTGCCATGATGCCTCTACCTGACCACAGTGTGCGTGTGCGTGTGTGCACGTGTGTGCCTGTGTGTGCACCTGTGTGTGCATGTGTGTGCCTGTGTGCACGTGTGTGCCTGTGTGCACGTGTGTGCACGTGGGTGTGCCTGTGTGCACGTGTGTGCCTGTGTGTGCATGTGTGTGCCTGTGTGCACATGTGTGCGTGTGGGTGTGCCTGTGTGCACGTGTGTGCCTGTGTGTGCTGGTGTGCCTGTGTGCACGTGTGTGCCTGTGTGTGCATGTGTGTGCATGTGTGCACGTGTGTGCATGTGGGTGTGCCTGTGTGCATGTGTGTGCCTGTGTGTGCTGGTGTGCATGTGTGTGTGCGTGCACAGTGTGCTCATGTACGTGTGTGCACCAGGGAGCAGTGGCCCTGGCCTTCAGGAAGCAGGTGGCAGCACCGGGGCGTGTTGGTGACGAGTGGGCCTGCTGGCCCGCTGGCTGCCACTGTCCCTGTCACCCCACAAGCTCTTGGCCATGATGCCCGGGGATGGAGCTCGCAGGCCGCGGGACTTGAGTCTGCAGCGCGCTCACTCCACGAGAGCCCTGCCCGCGCGAGGCCGGTGCCCTCTGGTGTCCTCAGCGTCCCGGCAGGCGCTGGCTGCAGGGCGCACGGGGCTCAGCCCTCCAGGTGGTGCAAGGGCGTGCGGGCGGGCTGCTCCCTGTGGCCTGGGTCGGGGTTCTGCAGTCTTGCTTTGGGCTTCAGGGTTGGTGCGGAGAGCCTCAGGTGTGAGCCCACCTGTGGGATGATGGCACTCGCGACCTGACCCCGTGCCTGAGCTCTCGGCATGACGGGGGACACCTGTGACGGGGAGGGCTTCTCTCCCGTCCCGTGGGATCGTGGTGTGAAACGGGGACACTAAAGGCAGCGAGTCAGGATCTGGTGGGGGGAGCGTCCGCACTCAGCAGCACCGGCTGCAGAGCCCGACGGCGTGGGCGTGCGCACTCCAGCGTGCGAGCACGTGCGTGATAGTGCGTGTGCTCTCGCCCTTTCTGAGTGCTTGGGTAGCAGAGGAACGGGAGCCTAGTCCAGGCCAGGACCTCACCCCTTGCCCTGCATTTTTCTGGACCTGTGCGCTCTTGGTGGGGACAGTGTCCCACAGGCCCCAGACACCTGCCAACACCTCCCTGCAGCACAGCTCTGGCTGGGCCCCATCGCGGCTCCTCCTGCACCTGACTGAGCACCTCTGCTGGCCATAGCCCCCTCGCCCCGACCCCCACTCCCAGCAGCTGTCCAGGCCACGGGGCAGAGTCTTGGCTAGGACACCGTGCTGTCCCCCTCCTGTTCTGCTCCCTCTGGAACCAACGCTTCCCCCCCGCTGCAAGTCCTTGGAAGCTTTGTCCTGCCCGTGCCCGCCTGTCCCCTGCTTTCCACCCGAGGCCCGGGCCAGGGGCCTAGCAGGTGCTGCCACTGCGTTCACAGACTTCGACCTCCATAACCGTGCCGACTGAACTCCTTGCTCCTGGGTTCCCCACCTGGTACAGTGCTGTGACATTGGGAACTGGGCCAAGAGGAAGCCCCAAGCCACAGGCCGGGACTGTCAGTTCAGGCCGCAGAAGTGCAGCAGCCGGAGGCCGGGTTTCCTGTGGAGCCGGTTCCTCCTCCCTCCCTCCTCGGTTGGTCCAAGGTGCGCATCTCTGCCGCCTGGAGGAAGGGCCTAGGATTCCTGGGGCGGGCCCAAGAGCCTAGAGCCACGAGCTGAGCGGTGCGCCCTAGCTGCCCCCCCGCTGGCAGACAGCCTCCCGCCCACCCCGCCCTGGGCCACAGCACGGGTGCCCGGCTTCCTTTGAAGGTACCCACAGAGTCCCGGGAGGGCCTTCCCGAGCCCGGGGCCAGCGCGCTCTGCACACACAGCTCCTCCTGGCTCCCCCTGCTCACGGCCCTTCCAGAAAGGCCCTCTGCAGAGGCCACACCCCCTGCTGCGCACACTCGGAGCTCCGGGTGGTCTGCTCCACGTCCCCTGCTGTCCTCTCTGGCCCTGCTCTTTGCTCAGGCACTGTCACCTACCCTGGGGCCTGCCCGCTCTGGGAACACAGCCAGGACTCTCCGCCTGGCTAGGGGGGAGGTTCTTGCCCTCAGCCACAGCCACCACTCAGACGCGGCCTGACATTAGTGGCCACCACCCTCTGCCCAGCACATCGGCCTCCGCCAGGGAAGTCCCTCTTCCTCCAGCGAGCCCAGCCCGCTAATGCCCGCTGCCTTCCAGAGCCGAGAACGACAACACTTCCTGCCTTGGCCAAGTGCCTGCCGCTGCCTCCACACAGAGGTCTTGCCAGCACGTGGGGACAGGAGCCAGCCAAGGGACAATCTAGTCCAAAATCAAGAGCACGGCCACCCCCACCCAGTCCCCACGCTGCCCCAGGTCAGAGCCCAGATGCCCGGCTGTGCCAGGGCTGGAGACTCGCCACCGCACAGACAGGAGCCAGACCTGGGCAGGGAGGGCGGGGAGGGGGGCTGTGGCGAGTGCCCGCGCTGCTCTGGCACGGAGACCCCACAGGGAGGGAGGGGCAGGGGAGGCGCTGGGCCCCGGGGCTGAGGGTCCGCTGAGGGTCCGGGCCACGCTGTGTGGCCGTCACGGGGCCCCGCCCTGCCTGTCACGGCGTCGGACAGGCACGCGCTGAGGTGGGACTTTGTGGTGGACAGCCAAGCTGGGAGAGGCTGACGGTGCTCACCAGGAAGGACTGGAAGGGCCGGAAGGCGCCGAGCAGCCGGAGGTAGAGGTGGGAGTGCACGCGGGTGGAGGTGCCGTTGAAGGCGTTGGCCACCACCAGGAACGAGTAGGGCCCCACCGCGAAGAACTCCCAGTCGTAGGCTCCGGACGTGGCGATGCTCTGGTTGGCCTCGAAGAGCCGGCTGCCGGGGTTCCACTTATAGATGACGCTGTCGATGTTGTGGTTGTCACCTGGAACCAGGCCAGCGTTGGGACGCAGAGGACTCCCACGGCCCCACGGCCACTTGTGGGACACAGCCCTCCCCAGAAAGCCTGCCCAGGTCCCTGCACCCTCTGCTCTAGCCAGGACGCGGACGGCCACCTCTGCTTTCCTGAGTCGCCACCTGCTGGGCCCGTCAGGTCCGGTGCCAGCACCCTGGGCCTTCGCAGCTGCTATTCCCAGAGGGAACAGCCTTCTAGGTGGCTCTGCTGTGGCCTCCAGGCCTCCCTGTCCCCCAGGCCCTGCAGGCCAGACCTTTGGCACCGTGCCCCCTCTGCCCACAGCCCCTTGCCCATGGTGCTCCCAGCCTGCGCTGCTGGGGCACTCACCGAGGGGGACGCGCTGCTGGCTCCTGGGCTCCTCTATGCCCATGAGCTGGGGCTCCCCGCAGTCTGGGGACAGCTGACCAGGTGAGTGCTGGGCTGCGTAGCCCAGGGAGGCCCAGGTCAGAAGAACCCTCTAGGTGGGCTGTCACCTTGACCTCGTCCACCCCCGAGCTTCAGGCCTGGGAACACCCACTGGCGGCCACTCGTGCACAAGCTGGCCCCTCCTGGGCCACGCTGCCCACCCCCAGACATCACACCGTCTGCACGCAGAGCAGCGACAACGTCCACACCCCCCTCCTGTGGCCGCGCACCCGCACACCAGCCAGCCGACAGCCCGTCTCTGCCCAGGCCTGCTGTCCAGACTCCAGCCGGCTCCTCCCACGGGGAGGAGAGCAGAGCCAGTCCCAGGTTCATGCGGCCTCCTGCGGGGAGGGCGGGGCCAGGCGGGGTTCATGGGGCCTCCTGCGGGGAGGGCGGGGCCAGGCGGGGTTCATGGGGCCTCCTGCGGGGAGGGCGGGGCCAGGCGGGGTTCATGGGGCCTCCTGCGGGGAGGGCGGGGCCAGGCGGGGTTCATGGGGCCTCCTGCGGGGAGGGCGGGGCCAGGCGGGGTTCATGGGGCCTCCTGCGGGGAGGGCGGGGCCAGGCGGGGTTCATGGGGCCTCCTGCGGGGAGGGCGGGGCCAGGCGGGGTTCATGGGGCCTCCTGCGGGGAGGGCGGGGGCCAGTCCCCAGGTTCATGGGGCCTCCTGCGGGGAGGGCGGGGCCAGGCGGGGTTCATGGGGCCTCCTGCGGGGAGGGCGGGGCCAGGCGGGGTTCATGGGGCCTCCTGCGGGGAGGGCGGGGCCAGGCGGGGTTCATGGGGCCTCCTGCGGGGAGGGCCTCCTGGGGCCTCCTGCGGGGAGGGCGGGGCCAGGCGGGGTTCATGGGGCCTCCTGCGGGGAGGGCGGGGCCAGGCGGGGTTCATGGGGCCTCCTGCGGGGAGGGCGGGGCCAGGCGGGGTTCATGGGGCCTCCTGCGGGGAGGGCGGGGCCAGGCGGGGTTCATGGGGCCTCCTGCGGGGAGGGCGGGGCCAGTCCCAGGTTCATGGGGCCTCCTGCGGGGAGGGCGGGGCCAGGCGGGGTTCATGGGGCCTCCTGCGGGGAGGGCGGGGCCAGGCGGGGTTCATGGGGCCTCCTGCGGGGAGGGCGGGGCCAGGCGGCCGGCTGGCTTCCCGACCTGGGCTGGGCAGCAGGCACTGTGAGGAGCTCGGGAGCACTCTCCACGCGGCCATGCGGGGCAGCGGCCAGGCTCATCATCTTTCAATGAGATGAGAATCCGCCCTGCATGCGACCACGCTCCGCCACAGCATGGCTTCGCTCTGGGCCGACGGCCACCCCTGCCCTACCTTCCCGGTGGTTAGCTACTGCCAGGAAGTGCTCCCCGTCCACTTCAAAGGCCTCCCAGTCGCGGGCGCTGTGGGTGGCAATCCTCTGGTAGGGGGTGAACTTCAGCTTTCTGTGGCTCCATTTGTAAATGACCGAGAACTCCTGACCCTTCTCATTGGGCCCAAAGTTAGCCACAGCCAGGAAGATCTGCAAGAGAGGGGCCAGTGAGCTCGCCCTGCGGGTGCCACTGGGCTCTGCTGCGGAGGCCGTGGCTCCTCAGCATCGCCCCCGCCTCCAAGGGGAGCAGGCTTGGGGGCCTGAGGCGGCCACCTCTGTTAGGGCTGCGGAGGGGAGCCCGTGGCCAGCGCTACGGGGCTCCTGGACACATCCACGCGCCTTCGCCCATGGCTGCCAGCCTGTCTCTATCCGAGGGCAGAACCCTAACCCAACCCCCAACACGGGAAACACCAGGTGCAAACACCCGTCCACAGCCTGGAGGGTGGACGGCCTGCTGAGGGCCTGCCCGGGAGGTGCTGGCCCTGCCCCACGTTGCTGGGCTTCCCTCGGGTGGCGTAGGATCTGGCAGGGCAGGAAGCAGGCGCAGCTCTCGCTCACAGTGCGCAGGGGCAAGTGGCAGGCAAAACCGCGTCTCTGCCTCGGTGATGGGGCAGGACGTGTCCCCCGTTTTCCCCAACGTCACATCAAAGTTTCTTTGATGTAACCTTATTAAATTTTGCCATAAAAACTGAAAAACTTTAAAATGTCATCAACCGATTAAAATTTTAAAAAAGGAGCTAGTTATTCATTCCCCGTCTGGCCCTGGATGTGAGGGCCGGAGGCCAGGGGTTGTGTCCGGCCTGACCCAGAGTCCAGGCAAGGGCCCGGCTGCCGTCTGGGGTGTGAGGAAGTGGGAAGAGGAAGCAGCCCTTCCCGCGTGGCACCCACGCCTTCCTGCTCAGGCCCTCTGTGCCCAGACCCTCCACTCTGTCCAGCCCGGCTGAAGGGCTGCCTGCCCCGAGGTCTCCCCCGCCTCCTGGGCCCGGCCCTCACTGTCCATTTGACCTCATGCATCCTCAGTGTCCCTGGGGTGAGAAGGCAGGTCTCCTTCCCTCCGCAGCAACAGTGCTGCTGACTGGTGGGGAGGCCTCAGCGGCTTTCCAGTGGCCTGGGGCTCTGCACCAGCAGGGGGTGCCTGGGAGCACGCGCCCCACCCTGCAGGGAGGCGGGGCGCCGGCCTAGTGCGCAGACTCCGCGCCTTCCCCACGGGGCAAGGTTTTGGAACATGAGGAACACTTGACTGTGGAGGCTGTGGGAGCCCTGGGCCGCACCCGAGGCTGGTCCTCTGGCTGGGAGGGTGGAGGCTGTGGGAGCCCTGGGCCGCACCCGAGGCTGGTCCTCTGGCAGGGAGGGTGGAGGTCGGGAGCCTGTGCCGCACCCGAGGCTGGTCCTCTGGCTGGGAGGGTGGAGGTCGGGTCCTCTGGCAGGGAGGGTGGAGGTCGGGGAGCCCGTGCCTGGACCCAAGGCTGGTCCTCTGGCAGGGAGGGTGGAGGTCGGGGAGCCTGTGCCGCACCCGAGGCTGGCCCTCTGGCAGGGAGGGTGGAGGTCGGGGAGCCCGTGCCTGGACCCAAGGCTGGTCCTCTGGCAGGGAGGGTGGAGGTCGGGGAGCCTGTGCCGCACCCGAGGCTGGTCCTCTGGCTGGGAGGGTGGAGGTCGGGGAGCCCGTGCCAGACCCGAGGCTGGTCCTCTGGCAGGGAGGGTGGAGGTCGGGGAGCCCGTGCCGCACCCGAGGCTGGCCCTCTGGCAGGGAGGGTGGAGGTCGGGGAGCCCGTGCCTGGACCCGAGGCTGGTCCTCTGGCAGGGAGGGTGGAGGTCGGGGAGCCCGTGCCGGACCCGAGGCTGGTCCTCTGGCAGGGAGGGTGGAGGTCGGGGAGCCCGTGCCTGGACCCGAGGCTGGTCCTCTGGCAGGGAGGGTGGAGGTCGGGGAGCCCGTGCCAGACCCGAGGCTGGTCCTCTGGCAGGGAGGGTGGAGGTCGGGGAGCCCGTGCCTGGACCCGAGGCTGGTCCTCTGGCAGGGAGGGTGGAGGTCGGGGAGCCCGTGCCAGACCCGAGGCTGGCCCGCTGGCAGGGAGGGTGGAGGTCGGGGAGCCCGTGCCGGACCCGAGGCTGGTCCTCTGGCAGGGAGGGTGGAGGTCGGGGAGCCTGTGCCAGACCCGAGGCTGGCCCGCTGGCAGGGAGGGCAGCCCCGGGCGCGTCCTTGCCTTTGTCCCGATGGTGAAGTGCCGCCAGGCCTGGGCTTGGTGCGTGCGGATGTTCTGGTAGGAGACGAACTTCCCATCGGTCCACTTGTAGACGGCGGACGTGGCTTTCCGATTGGCCGCGGCCACGAAGAGCCCCACCCCGGGGATGCGGAAGACCTCGAGGCCCAGCGTCTCCGAGTTGGTGGGCAGGCGCTGGTGCTCCTCCACGTAGTCCAGCCTGGCTTTGGCTTGTGGAGGGAGGACGTGCGGGTCAGCACGGCCAGCAGCGGGAGCTGGGCGGCGCACCGGACGCCCCGGGTCTTGGCCCAGGGCATTGGTCATTGTGAAGGTGTGACACGGGAAAGGCCTGTCAAGGGAGCCCTGCTTCCCATGGGGCGTGATCTGAGGGGCAGCGGGACCCAGCGGGATGAGATGCACGCACCTGCCCTTGCTGCCTAGCCTCGGCCCTGTCCTACAAGCTGTGCCCTGGGCAGAGCACAGAGGGCTGGGCCTGGGGCTCCCACCTCCTGCGACAGCCTGACTGCAGCGGCCGACTGCCCCTGCCCACCTCCTAGGCTGCAGTGGGCTGTGGAGGGGCTCGCGTCAGACACACCTCTGGGTTGCCTGCGCCCTGGTGCCGTACCTGTGGTCCAGTAGACAGGGAAGGCAGGCAGGACGCCCCGGAGGCCAGGCCCCAGAGGCCCGAGCTCGCCTCCCACGCCCTCCTCTCTGTTTGGAAAGAGAGGTGTCCAGTCCCACCAGCCTTGCGTCACCCCAGGATGAGTGCTTGGCAGCTCCTTGTGGGGGTCAGTGTCCTATCCTGAGCAAGGTTGCCTCTGAGGACAGCCCGGGGGGGCATGCGTGGCTCCACGGAGGGCTGTGTCCTGGCCTGCCCGGGGTCCTGCTGCCCCCTGCTCCCAGGGCTCATGCCTAGGGTGCCCTTCACTCACCTGCTCCCGGGGGTCCCAGGCTGGTCAAGGAGCTCACCCTCCACCTCCGCCCTCCCTGGCCAGCCCCTGCCAGGGACCCTGCCTGCTCAGGGCATCGTGGGACAGGGCCACCCGAGTCCCTGGCCTGGCCTCACCTGCCAACACAGAGACCCACTGGCTGCCGACACACAGGTGCAGCTCCTTCCTGGCAGCGTCGAGCCAGAACTTGGCGTCCTGGGCCTTGGTGCACGGTGGCCGGGACCCCAGCGTCACCTTCACATCTGTCTCTGAGGGGGACAGGAGGAGGCACGTCCTGTGCACTGGGGCTCCCTCAGGAGGAGGCAGGCCCCTCCCGCGGTGCTGCCCCAGCCTCTGCCCTGGCTGGAAGGGCCCTGGACGTCTTGGGGCCACCCGGCCACGTCACAGGTGGGCTAGTGACCCAGCAAGGAGGTGCGCCCCAGGCTTCCTGCGTGGCAGAACATTGTGAGGCTCCCTGTGCCACCTGCTGGCCTGCCTCCGTCCACCCAAACGGCCTGGCTCTCTGTCCCTTTGCCCGTGGCCCTCTGGAGGTCCACTGAGGAGTGGCCACGCACAGGAGTTCTGCCCTCGGCACGGACTCCCGCTGGCTCTGGTCAGCTGACCTACAGCACGACTGGGCTGGCATTTCGGCCTCACCACACCTGGTGACCTCGCCTGGCCCGGGGTCAAGCTCGCCAGCCGCCTCCAGGCTTCCCATGGACGTCCGTGCCAGAGCGTGGCCTGGTCACCCCGATGTGTCGGTGGGGGTCCCTGACTTGTGACCACGCGCCTCGGGGCCAGGCTGTCCTCACCTCACCCTCCTCCCACAGCACGGCGGGGACCTGGCAGGGTGACCTCAGTGAACACACCACCTTGCAACTTGACATTGGGGCGATGCCAGTGCAGCTGGAGAGGGCACACCCAGGACACGCCCGGGCTGGGGACTCGTGACAACACAATGTGCACCAAGAGCTGGGTCCTGGCTGGGGCTGGACGGAGGTGGACGGCTGCTGGACGGGGATGGGGACAGCTCAACGCGGCTCCTTGGGGGCCTTTCCTGTGGGGGCAGTGCCTGTCGTCTGCGGGGTCCCCAGGAGGGGTGGGTGGTCTGTCTGGGGGACAGTGCCTGCCGTCTGCGGGGTCCCCAGGAGGGGTGAAGGGTCTGTCCAGGGGGCAGTGCCTGCCGTCTGCGGGGTCCCCAGGAGGGTTGAATGGTCTGTCTGGGGGCCCCAGGAAGGGTGAAGGGTCTGTCCAGGGGGCAGTGCCTGCCGTCTGCGGGGTCCCCAGGAGGGTTGAATGGTCTGTCTGGGGGCCCCAGGAAGGGTGAAGGGTCTGTCCAGGGGGCAGTGCCTGCCGTCTGCGGGGGGCCCCAGGAAGGGTGAATGGTCTGTCTGGGGGCCCCAGGAAGGGTGCAGGGTCTGTCCAGGCAGGGGCCCTGGAGGGAGGGAGACGTGCTGGCCCGTCTGGTGGCAGCGCCTGCTCCCGGGGCGGGCCTGGGTGTGCTCTCCGCCAACCTGAGGAGCACCTCCCGCCATGGAGACCTGAGGACGTGGGAGGGACAAGCAGGGAGCCCTCGGTCCGAGGCGCTGGGTGTCCCCGGGAGGGGCTGGCCGCGACTCACCGTAGGGGTATCTCAGCACCTCGTTCTCGCCCGGCTTCTCCTGCAGCAGCCGGGGGACGGCCAGCTCGGCCAGCGGGGCGTTCCTGCTGGGGCACAGCCGCGGGGTGGCGTCCGAGCCCGGCAGCAGGACCAGCTGCCTCACCAGGCCCTGCAGGGGGCAGCTCGCTCAGAACCCTGGCTGCCCGGGCGGGGCACCCGGCTTTGCCCGTCGGGCCCAGGAAGCACGGGGGCGCGGGGAGTCCAGCCCGCAGAGCAGGGGAGGCCCGCTGGCACGTCCGTCACGGAGGCCGCAGGACAGCGGGGACCTGCACGCCTTTTCAGGTGGCTGGTCCTTGGAGGGTTCCCCGTGGGCTGACCCGGAGTGACCAGGCTACGCTGCCCATCCTCGGCCCGTCCCTCCTGCCATTCCCGTGTCCCCATCTGACCGCCCACATGCATCTGTCCATCCATCCACCCACCTGCATCCTGCCATCCACTGATCTGTCCGTCTGTCCACCTGCCCATCTGCCCACTGTCCCTCTGCTAGTCCACCTGTCCAAGCAGGCCACTGGTGAACTTTCACAGAGCACCTGCTACGTCAGGCAGGCTTCCAGACGCGTGGGCGTGGTGGGACCTGAGCCCCTCCCTACTCTGGGGGAGCGAGCCCTGTCCCCCCCAGCAGCGGGCGGGCAGGCGGCTCTGCTGGCCTCGCCGCACCCTGGACTCCGGCTCCTCCAGTGCAGAGGACGGTCTTCCAGCCACAGCCTCAGCAGGCCAGGTGTGGGACAGCCCCTGAGCCCTGGTGGGGACAGCTCGCACACTCACCGTGAACAGGCCTTTGGTTCTCCTCCGGCTGCCCACGAAGAACCGGGCTCCTCGCACGGACAGAGCGGCCGGGAAGGGCACGTCGGCCATTCTGCAAACACAGAAGAGGCCTCAGGCTGGAGAGGCGGACTCTCGCCACTTGCTTGCAGAAGGAAAGGTGAGCCGTGCGGGGACAGCACCAGCGTCCTGGGCGCCGGGCCAGGGCCACACGCGCAGCTCGACGCACCGCACGGTGCCCTCGGCCTGGGGGCCGGAGGCCCACATCCAGCCGTTGCAGGTTGCGCTTCCTCCGTGCTCCCGAGGAGGACCGCCCTGTAACCGTCCAGCTCCTGGTGGCCCCGGGCTCCTTGGCTGGTGGCTGCGTCTCTCCAGTTTGTCCCCTCCTGCCCCCGTCTGGCTCCCCACAGGAGCGGCCCTGCCCGGACACCTCGTCTAGACTGGGTCATCAGTCCTGCTTCCACGTGAGGGCACTCACAGGCGCCAGGTGACAAGAATCTGGGGACACTTCACACCAGGACAAGGGTCTCCCACGAAGCGCCCCATCTCAGGGTGAACTTCTGCTGGCTTCCACCTGCACAGGGTCCCCAGCCCACCCACACTCCACAGAGCCTGTCACCCAGCCTGGGGAGGCGGGTGACAGCTTGGGGCAGAGGGGGCGCCTCGCTGCAGGCACACAGCACGGCAGGGAGCTGGGCTTGGCGGCGAGCCGAGGCTGGACTCGGAGGCGGGAGGGTGGGTGCCCAGTGGAGGGGACAGGGTGGCCAGAGCCCGTGGGTGGGCGAGCAGGACGTCCTCAGGCGCACAGCTGTGGGGCCACTGTCCTCTCCAGAGCACCCGCCCCTGCTGGCTGCAGCCAGGGAGCTGCAGCTGGGAGCTGAGGCCAGCTCTGGCCTGCTGCCCCCAAGGCCCGTCCTCAGCACACCGCCCAGCCTCCACAGGCTCTGGGACCCTGCGCCTGGCCCTCTCTGGTGGCCTGTGGGGCTCGGCAGCCCGAGGGCGTAAGTCCTTTCCTGGTCACAGGCGCCTCACCCTGCAGTCCGTTGCCCTGGCGGGCTCCTGCACCCTCCTCCACAGCTGTCCTTGCTGCCCGATGGGTAGCGTTTCTCCAGGGAGGCCCTCACAGCACCAGGGCTTCAAGTGTGATTGACGCTTCCATGCTACTATAAAGTAGCATTTGGAATAACAACATATCAGCAAGGAGGGACAGAGCAGCCTGCGGATGCAGGCACAGGAGCTGCCCGCCAGGCCTCAGCCTGCAGGGTCCCAGCTGGCTCCTGGACACTCCTGGGAAATAGGCACAGGCTTGGAAGCACTTCCCCTAACGTCCAGCAGAGAGTCCCGCCTGCAGACCTCCGGGGAGGACAGCGCCTCTCGCTGTGCGTGGCCCTGAACTCCTGCTGGCGAATCAGGTGGATGATCTCAGGCCTCGGGCACCGTGCCTGTCGCTCTGAGGTGCTGGGCAAACCCAGCCGGCAGGCAGGCAAGGTCGGGTCTAGCCAAGCCTCTCCCTCTGCTGGGGGAGCCAGAGCTGGCCCAGGTCACCGAGGCTGAGCAGGGTCTCTGTGAGGCCCACTGCCTGACAGTGGCCGGTGGATGGGCTTCCTGGCGCCCAGAGACCCAAGATGTCATTGCCCCACTAAGAGCATGAATAAGTTTGGGGGAAGGTGGAAGATGAGCTGTCATAAAAATGTGTTCAGACTAACCCTGTAAAGGTTAAGGACTCTTACTATGAAATGAATTCCATAATAACAAAACAGAGGAAGAGAGGACCTTTGAAAGTAGCATTTGGAATAACAACAGATTTAATATACATGGGATCATTTGACATTAGACTGCCAGTCCCTCTGCAGCTATGGCTGGAGAGGGTGTCACAGGTCACCGTCAGCTGGCAGGGCCTGGGGACAGGTGCTCCCCAGGCCAGTGTGCCTACCGTCAGGTCATCATGGCCAAGGGAGAGAAACGGTCAGGCTGCCAAATGCCCTGGTCGTGTGCAAAGCTGCTGCGGACACCCTTGCACATTTGCCTGGGGTTCTGTGAGCTACTCCCTCATCCTGGACAAGGAGGCTGCCATACTTAAGCCAGAGGTCAGCGGGGGCCTGGTGCTGAGCTCCTGACTTCCTCGGCCACCTCAGTGATGTCAGGGACACTCCAGCACATTCCCCTGCCTGTGACCCTCAGCTTTGTCCAGAAAGAGGAAACCCACATGGTGTGATGGTCTTTACCTGGTTAAGCCCCTGATTCTCTGAGGTGCAGTGAATGTGTCCCAAATGCTGGGGCGTAAACATCCCACCCACCAGGCCTACGGCCTGCCCCCTGCACACCTGGTGCACTGCTAGCCTGCCTTTCCTGCTGCCCAGCAGGCCTGCCCGGCTCTCCTCTGTCCAGTCTCCGGGGCCCCCACCTGCTGCAGCCCTTTAGAGGGCAGGGATCTTGACTGCCCTTGCCGAGGACCTCTCGGTGGTGACCTGCTAAGGGGACAGCTCCTAACAGCACTCCTCACAAGCTGGCCTGAATAGGGACCAGCCTGGCCCACCCGGGCTGGGGTAGAGTGGGCTTGCTCCTGGCCCAGGCCGCTCTGCACAGTGCAAGCTGCAGCCAGGCAGCCACTGGGAAGGGCTGGTCAGGCACAGCACAGGGTGAGAACCCTGGCAAACCCCGTGTCCTGCTACCTACATGTCCACCGGGAGGCCGCAGTCCATGATGAGGGAAAAGGATCCTTCGGACACTGCCAAGACCAGCGTGTGCCACTGGCTGTCCATGAGGCTGGGGCTGCGGAAGGACACGCGGGTCTGCCAGGCGCCGGCCGCGTCCTCGCTGAGGAACAGGAAGTGCAGCTGGGTGGACGAGTACCGCAGGCCGAGCAGTAGCACGTCCCTCTCCTCCGCCACCACGGTGAGCAGGTACTCGTTCTTCTGCAGAGAGCAGGTGCGAGGGGCAGGGCTGGGGCTGCGCTCTGGGTGAGGGGTAGGGCTAACGGGGAGAGGGCAGGACCAGAGGCGGGGCTGGGCCGACGGGAGGGGTGGGGTTAGTGGAGGGGCGGAGCTGATGGAAGGAAGAGGCAAGGCTGGAGAGGAGGCAGGGCTGAAAGGGGGCGCGCTTGCGGCGGGAGGGCGGGGCCAGGGCGCAGGGGGCGCGGCCTAGGGGAGGAGGGCAGAGGAAGGGTGGGGCCTGTGGGAGAAGGGCAGGACCAAGGAAGGGGGCGGGGCCTGTGGGAGAAGGGAAGGGCCAAGGGAAGGGGGCGGGGCCTACAGGAGAAGGGAAGGTCCAAGGAAAGGAGCGGGCCTCTGGGAGAAGGGGTGGTCCAAGGAGAAGGGGCGGGGCCTCTGGGAGAAGGGGGTGGTCCAAGGAGAAGGGGCGGGGCCTCAGGGAGAAGGGCAGGACCAGGGAGGGGCAGAGGCTGGGAGAGGGGTGGGACCGAGGACCGGTGCAGGGCTTCAGTCAGGATCACTGGGTGGGATAAAACCCAAGGTATGCCTCACCGGCTGGCATTAGCATACTACTCTCAAAATACAGCTGCTGTCAGTAGGGCTGTGGGGACCTGGCTCCCTGGAGCCTGTTGGTGAGGACGCAGACAGTGCGGAGGCGAACAGCCTGCGGGGTCCTCGGATACCCGACAGCACTGCAGTACTCTGAAGAGTTGATACTCTGTCCTACACCCACGTTTGTGGCAGCAGTAGTCACAGTGGCCATAAAGGCAGCAAGGCCATCGCAGGTGAATAAAGAGCCCACGGCGCAGTGCCACGTGCCTTAGGCTCAAGGGGATTCTGACAAGCTGCCCCGGGAGGAGTCCTGAGCGACAGAAGTCAGGCACAGGACAGGTGTCATGAGCTCCATTTACACGAGACATCTAGAGCGCTCCAGTTCGTGGAGACGGGCAGCAGAAGCAGGAGCCAGCGTTTAAGTGGGATAAGGGTTGGGTTTTGCCAGAAGAAAAGCTCTGGAGGTGGGTGGTGCTGACGTCCACTCACTGAACTGCGTGCGCACAGGTGACCCTTCAGGGCGAATCGTGGTATGTGCATTCAGCAGGAAAGCAAGGACGGTGACTGCCACAGTTGTGACCGCAGAACTCTGAACCTTCCTCTCCAACTTGGGTTACTCAAGAACAACATGTCCTTAGTTATCCCTATCTGCAGCTGAGATTCCACTAATGCTCAGCCTGGCACATGCAAGGGTCAGAGATTGAAAGCGATTAAACCCGAAAGGTGGCTCAGGAAAATAGTGAGTGTGCATAAGTGTGTGCATATCTATCTGATTTTAGCAAGACCTTGCCCCTGTCAAGCTCCAAGCCGACCCCACACGCCTGTGTTTCACAGAGGGAAGCCTCTGGCGCCTCCAGCTTTAAACTAGTGTCCTGTTCGGCAGAGCCCACCGTCCTGGCCTGGTCCTCTCACACCTGGCGGTGCTGAGAACAGAGAGGACACCTGCTCCTTGCACTTCCCCAGTGGAAGGGGCCCCCCGGGGACCAGGTGCCAGGAGAGGATTGCTTTCCTACATGGGACTTGCAGAAAGTGGCTGGGGTGCTTGGGAGCCCCAGTGACAAACGATGAACAAAACCCTTCCAGTGACAGCCAGAGTGGGAGTGCGCCCCCGGGTGGGTGGGCGCTGGGAGGAGGCCCGTCCTCAGCCAGGGCAGAGGGGCAGGAGCTGCGCCCACCAGGTTCTCAGCTGGGCTTGGGGCTGGAGGAACTGAGTCCTCCTGGGCCTAGCCCTGAGTCACACCAGTGAACCACCTAGGGGACATGGCACTGTCCCTCATGATCTCCAGGCCAAGTCACCCACTCCTACAAATACTCCTGGCCAGGCAGCACGAGGTCTGCTCCCACCCTGTGTCCCCACAGCAGGAGAGGAAGGAGACTCAGGTGGTCAGGTGAGTTTATTGAGCCCTAGGGGAGCTGACAGGTGGAAGACGAGGCAGGTGACTCGAAGACAGGCAGGGCTAGTGGGAGGCAGGAGGGAGAGGCAGGTCAGCATAGTGGACACATGGGGGACCTGTCCTGGGGGCTGCCCAGTCACCTAGCCCTGCTCAGGAGCAGACTGGGGGAGCTCTGAGGGGCCCAGCTATGGGTGGACCTGAGCCCCCTGCCTGGGGACGTGGCTGGTCAGCAGCAGGACTTCTGGCCCAAGGAGACACCACAGCAGGCCGGGCGGGAGCAGGCGGGGCGGCAGAGCAGGGACACGCAGGAGGCCCGCGCGGCAGCAGCTGGGCTGGCAGGAGGGGGCACAGCAGGAGGAGGCGGGCACGCAGCAGGCGGGCCTGCACACGGGGCGGCAGAGCAGGGACACGCAGGAGGAGGGTCTGTAGCAGCAGACGGGCTTGCAGCAGAGGGACACGCAGCAGGACGGCTGGCAGGGGGAGGAGCTGCAGCCATCAGACTGGCAGCTAGACTGCTGGCAGCAGGAGGAGGAGGCTCCAGAGCAGACGGGCACACAGCACACGGGCTTGCAGCACACGGGCTTGCAGCAGAGGGACACGCAGCAGGACGGCTGGCAGGGGGAGCATGAGCAGCAAGAGGGCTCACAGCTAGACTGCTGGCAGCAGGAGGAGGAGGCCTCAGAGCAGACGGGCACACAGCACACGGGCTTGCAGCACACGGGCTTGCAGCAGAGGGACACGCAGCAGGACGGCTGGCAGGGGGAGCAGCTGCAGCAATCAGGCTGGCAGCTAGACTGCTGGCAGCAGGAGGGGGGTGCAGGAGCTGGTGCAGACTGGTTGGCAGCAGGGGCTGGACACACAGCTCACTGGGGTGCAGAGGAGGGTCGGGCAGGGGGCGGGGGGCACAGCAGCTGGGAGCACAGCAGCTGGGGGCGCAGCAGGGGGCGCAGCAGGGGGGCTCGCAGCAGCTCTCTGGGCAGTCGTCCACCTGCCAGGAGGAGTCGGGGCAGGAGCTGGAGCAGACGGACATGGTGGAGGCGGCCATGGGGGTGCTGGCTGGAGGAGGTGAGGGTGAGTGTGTGCGTGAGTGTGGGTGAGTGAGTGTGAGGTGCTTGGGGCTGTGGGGCTCTTATATCAGGCCAGGCGTGTTGTCCCCTTGCGTCAGGAGGCTTCCTTCCTTGTTGGTGTTTGGGCTGCTCCGGGGCCTCCTCAGCGCCGGCTGTTTACGCAGGAGCAGGAACTGCTCAGCCCGTGACAGGCGTGGTCCTGGTTGAGCTCCGGTCCAGGGAGTGTCCTTGGTCTTCTAAACAAAAATCTCAGGAACAATGGCCCCCTGAGGGGACTGAGGTCCAGGGCCCTGGCCTGGCCACAGGTAGCTGGCCAGCGGTGGAGTCACTGCCACAGAAGGCTGAGAAGTGACCAGGGCACGGAGGGAGGGACGGGCACAGTGTGACGCGTCCCAGCATGGCAGACTGGGAGCCGAGGGAGGCGGGTCTTGCAGAAGGCGGGCTTCGGGGAAGAGCGTGGGGGGCACGGAGACCTCCCGGAGCAGAGGACACATGCCTTGGGGTTTGCAACCTGGGCCTCCGCGGGAGGAGCTGGAGGGCACTGCAGGCCTGGACAGGCTGGTGAGTGTCACAGAGGCCACCAGGGGGCCCTAGAGACCCGCCCAGCAGACCTGGGGGCCAACAGGACCCAGTCCTCAGTGCCAGAGGGGAAGTGACCGGAGTCCAGGGGACGACCACCCTTCAGAACGCGCACCATGAGGCCCGGGGTGCAAACAGGAAGCAGGCCCAAGGGATGGGGACACTGGCCACAGCAAGAGCCAGACACCAGGCGACGGCCCGGGGCTGCCTCAGGAGGAGCCAACGCACTGGCCACCGGCCTTGCTGTCCCAGCAGTCCCACCAGCCCACTGCTGTGGTGTGTGGTTCTGAGTCCTGCCGGGCAGAGTCCCGGATCTGCCAGCACAGCGCCAGACAGGGGCCGCCCACCACCCCCGGGCTTCCCTCGCCCTCTGCAGACAGACCCCGCCCGGGTCTCTCCTGGAGTGTGGCCAGGCTGCACTTCAGCGCGTGGACCGCGGATGCCGCCTCACGGCAGGGCCTTGGGGCTGCCCTTCCACTCGGCTGGCCCGGGGTCACTGCGGGGCGGTGCCTGCTGCTCCGCGCAGGGCCCTGTTTGGCGGTCTCCTGTCGGTGGGGACTGGCCGGGGCTCATGGCGTCTGCATAGAAAAGGTTTTAGCATGGTGACTTGTTCCCTCCTCTGGAGGACACCTGGGCGTGGAGTTGTGGGACCCATGCTTGGGGGCCGCCGTGGGGGAGAGCGGGCTTTGCCCCAGCCCTCGCCCGGGCGCTGGCCGCTGCGGGTGCGGTGGTCCCGCGGCACGTCAGGTTGGTGCCTGGTGACGCAGGGCGCCTGGAGCGTGTTTCGCTGTGCTCCTTTGTCACTGTCTTCCCGAGCGCCTGCAGTGCAGGATTCCTGCTCCTCCGCGTCCCTGCCAGCACCCGACGGCCGCTCACCCGCCGGGGCTCGACTGCCTCCCCTAGTGATGGAAGGTGCAAGGACTTCCTGGGTGTATCTGCCACCATGCCTTTGTCTTGGTGAGATATTCTCCAAGTTCTTAGGCCTCTTTTCAAAAACCAGCTGTTCTTTTTTTTTTTTTTTTTTTTTTTTTTGTGGTACCGGGGATTGAACTCAGGGGCACTCGACCACTGGGTCACATCCCCAGCCCTTTTTGGTATTTTATTTGGAGACAGGGTCTCACTGAGTTGCTAAGTGCCTCGCCATTGCTGAGGCTGGCTTTGAACTCGCGATCCTCCTGCCTCAGCCTCCCAAAGTGCTGGGATTACAGGCGTGCGCCACCCGCGCCCGGCAAGCTGTTCTTGATGTTGCGTTTTTAAAGTTGTTTCTATCTTTTGGATGCAGGTGCTTTGGTCAGATGTGCAGATATTTTCTACACGTCTGTGCCTTCTTAATTCTTCAGCAGTGTGTTTTAAAGTGGAAGAGTTTGAAGTCAATGAACTTACCAACGTTCTCTCTTAGATCATGCTTTTGATCTAAGGATTCTGCCCCAGGTCACATGGTCTCATTTCTCATGGCCTTGCTTTGCACGGTTTTCAAACATCAGGAGGCCTCGCCCGGGGCTCCCCTCCTGGTCCTGACCTGCGTGTACCATCTTTCTCTCTTGCTTCCTGTGGCTTTGTATCAGGAGGCCTGAGACCTCTGCTTTGTTATTCTTCTTCAAGTTGTTTTTCAGTGCAATTGTGTCTTCAAACAAAGGTTAGATCAGCTTCCTGATATCAGCCAGCCTCTGCAGGGCCTGGAGGTCGTCACAGCCTGGTGCCTCACAGTGAGGCTGGCATTGTCCCTGGACGAGGTGCACACCCCCTTCGTGGTCCCTGTGTGATTTGTCCCTCAGCCACCCCGTAGCTCTCGTTGGTACAGATCCCCTCAGACTTACTCTTCAATGGTCATTTTTCACTCCAGTGTGAATCCTACTCTTGAACAAAATCTTTTAATTCCAATTGTTCACCGCTGGTGTGTAGGAGCACAACTGATTGGTGTTTGTTGTTTTGAGTCCGGCTCCCCCGGCCAGCTCTAGCCTTCTAGTGGGCGCGGGGTTTCCCTGGGCACGGGCAGCTCTGGCCTTCTGGTGCCCCACGCAGCCTCTCCCTTCCTAGAGGCCCCCTGGGAGGACTTCAGCTTGACCAGGGAGACGAGTGGGGAGGAGGACACTGACTCGTCCCCTTAGGAGGGACACGAGGCCTTGACCACGGGGCTGGTTTCTCATGGGCGCCTGATGTAGCTAAAGAGGGACCGCTGTCCACTTCCGGTTCATGGAGAGCACCTTAGAAATCAGGAGGAACACAGGCCACAGCTCTGCAGGGACGTCTCACGGCAGGAAGGTCCCGGGAAGCTGCGAGCACCTCAGAGAGCCCTGCCGGGCGGGTAGAAGGGTGATAGAAGGGTGGACTGCCACCGAAGGACTCCTCCTGGCCAGTGCGGGAAAGGCAGGGGCTGCTGCCCAGCAAACGTGCCATCTGAGCAAGTGCCCTCAGCGCGTGGGCGCCGGAGGCCGGAGGTGACAGGGAGGTCTGGGGCCTCCCCGCGGGCGTGGCCGAGGGCCGGCGCAGCAGGAGGGGGAGGCCGGGCGTCCCTGCCGTCCACCTTGGTCTTACACGTTGATCTCCCCTCCCTTTTCCCCAGGTCAACTTAGTATTTTATGATTAATGCTGACTCTTTTCAGCCTGCTCCGTGGAGCTCATCAGTGATCACCTGTTTAGCCTATGTCGATACATGCTCTACATCCCCACTATTACTGGTGGTTTTTCTCTCCTCTCCAAGTGGTACTGGTGGTTGAACGTGGCACTGCAATCCCACTGCCTGATGTGTTGAAGCTAAGACATACCCCAGCCCAGGGCTTACTCTAAAGAGAAAAATGTTCACTAATGATCCCTCACATAAAAGAGGAAGAGGAATCCATCACAGGAAATGGGCAAACATAGGCCTCTGGAAGCTTGAGGAAACAGGCCAACAAGAGGCCCCCAAAGTTTATAACCCTAATAACTGAACCCATGGATATTGAAGTGGATGAAATCCGGTCACAAATAACTTTTAAAATTGATTGTTGAAATGGTGAATGAATTAAGAGAGGATCTAAGGAATGAACCAAGGGAGAAAATACAGAATGCGAAAGCACACTTCAATAGAGAGATTCTGAAAAGAAGCCAAGCAGAAATCTCAAAAAGGAGAGTCAACCAATCAAATAAAAATTCAGTTAAAGGGGATTCAAGATGGCAGATTAGAGGGAGGCCTTGGTTACTCCGTGGCTGGGGATTCAAACCGTGGGAGCCCTGCTCTCAGGGAGGAACGTGAAAGAGGGATTTTACTGAAACTCAGTATGGACAGTCAGAGTGCTTAGAGACTCAGAAATTTGGGAGCATTAAACAAAGAAGAAAGACTACATGGAGCCCAGCTGTTGCAGCACTGGTAGCAGCACTGGTTCAGCATAGAAGGAGGGAGAACACAGAGAAAAATGTGATGGACAGATTAGTAGAGAAACACCTGAGGTCAGAAAGGCAGCCTGAACTTAGCAGATCCAGAGGCTGCACTGTGCACTGGTGCTTGAAAAGTGCTCTCAGTTTCCCAACTGGCTGGAGGAGCCATCTTGAGGCGGCCATGCTGCAGTTGCTGCTGCAGAGGCCAGGTCCCAGCAAGCGCCTACCACACAGCCCAGGTCACCTAGCAGAACACGAGTGAAACAGGCACAGAGAAGACTGTACCCAGGGGAATCCGAGGCAGAAGATGAACGGGGAGTCCACCTGGCTTCCCTTTCAGTCTAGCAGTCTATGTGACCAGCTGAAGCGGGTCGGGAATCCCAACAGGTGGTGAGAACACACGCAGGGATCAGGCCTGGGAAGGCTGTGCTCATGCGCAGCAGAGGTGTGGAGGACTGGCTCCCCGGCCCCAGGAGTAGAATTCTTGGGAAGCTCCTGAGATCCAGACTCCAGACAGAATTTGGCAGCTGCCAGGCCCTAGGGGTGTGTTGCTCTGATCTCTCCAGAGCAGTCACCACCCAACAAAGGCCCTGGGGCCTGATCAGACCTGAGCCCAACCCACTGGAACTCCACTCATAGAACTCTGCAGAAGCCCTATCCTCAGAGAGCACTGATCTGGTTTGTGTAGACAAACCTCCAATTCACAGAGTTTCCCATCCCATTTTTATCTTATTCTGGTGAGAAGGGAAGCTGAGAGCTTAGGCCACTTCAGCTGGCAGCTATGCAAATAACATAAAAAGGGGGTTAGCAACTGCAGGAAGCCATCCTGAAATGCGTGAGGACCTTTTTCAGCATTGTACCCAGGGAGAGGGAAGATCTGGCATTGGGAACTTCCCGTGGCAGTCCCACCAGGTAAGATCGCCCAAATGTAAGTGAACTTCCCCTCAGCCCTGCTAAGAGGTCTCATACAGCACCGGAGATGGGCGTGACCCACTATGAACTGAGCAGCCTACCTTCTCCCACCTCTATCCTGTTTTGGTGAAGAACTTTTTATAGAAGGCCTTTGGTGTATTCTGATATAAATAAAGCGAACACGGGTTCCTTTCTTGTTAGAAGCTGGAACCATCTGGTCAGCTTTGCCCGTCACTGCCCCCACTTTGAAACTGCCTTTCTGTGCTCTGTGGTTATTTCATTGTACTACTTTTCTTAGCTTTTATTTCTCAGCTAGCCCACCCCTCCCAAGTGGAAACCCACTCCCTCATGGGACATGGGCAATAAACAGCTCTCAGCTCTCTCTCCTCCCCCCTCTGTAGCCCAAGAAGAAAAGGAAAGAAGGACTGTTGGGCACAAGCAATGACCATCCATTCTGGTTGACTGTCTTCACCACCTCAGTGGAGATGATTCCATTATATTTTTCATTAAGATTGTGTGTGTGTGTGTGTGCTCCTGCTGTGCTGATTGGTTTGTGGACACATGCATATTTGTTTATTTGTCATTTTTAGCTTTTTAAAAAAATGTAGTTATTTTTTCTTGCCTTGTCTTTTAAGGCTTAGGGTTTTTGTTAGATTATTTTGGTTTTGTTTGTTTTTCTTTTCTCCTTTCTTCTCATGCTAGCAGCCAATTTATCTTGTTTTCTTTCCCCTCCCTTTGTTCTTCCTATTTTTCTCCTCCATCTTTATAACCATCACTTGCTACTTCTCTTCTTCTTTCTGTCTGTGCACATTTTGAATATTCTAAACTGTATTCTGAACTTTCCTATCACCTTTTCTTTTTTCTTAATGAACTATATTTTTTACCATGTTTTAGAACCATTTGGTTTATATATAAAATCCTGCTCCCACCATTCATGTTACTAATGCTGTGGATGACACAGATGACACCTGTTGTTCACTCTAATGCCAGCTCTGGTTCATGGTTATTTATTGTTTCTTTTTCTGCTGTTGACAACTGCTGACTGCACTATTCCTGTTTTTGTAGTAATTAGTGTTGTAGATGTCATAGTAGGCTTTGGGTATTTGTTTTAAATGCTGTTTATTGTTTGTTTTGGTTGTTGCTATTGTTTGTTTTTCTCCCTTTTCTGTGAGGTTTTAGGAAGCTACAGGGACACTACAAGTTCACAAGAGTATAGACCTCTGCTGTTAAACTAAACTCAGCCAAAGGCAGAACACTATGCTCCATGCACAAATTAATGGCCCTCAATCTCCAGCTATACTTAAATACAAAGAACAGAAGAGATTAAAAACAAAACTAAAGCCGGGCGCGGTGGCGCACGCCTGTAATCCCAGCACTTTGGGAGGCTGAGTCAGGAGGATCGCGAGTTCAAAGCCAGCCTCAGCAATGGTGAGGCACTTAGCAAAACTCAGTGAGACCCTGTCTCTAATAAAATACAAAAAAAGGGCTGGGAATGTGGCCCAGTGGTCTAGTGCCGCTGAGTTCAATCCCCGGTACCAAAAAAAAAAAAAAAAAAAAAAACAAAACTAATGACCATGACCCAAGTAGAAACAACTGTGGGGGGGGGTGCCTTCAGGTCCCACTTACAGACATTTATAGCTATAGTAAAAGCAGAGAGAACTAACACAAAGGCTGTGGATTCCACACCTATGAGTGGGCCTCAACCTAGATTACTCTAAACACTTTGGCAAGAGAAGACTGTTCCTTAAAAAGACCCACACTCATAAGAGTGGAAGAGAAATCCATTCCAACAGACACATAAAACCCAATACAGGGGCTGGGTTGTGGCTCAGTGTAGAGCACTCGCCTAGCACGTGCACAGCCAGGTTTGATCCTCAGCACCATGTAAAAGTAAAGGCATTGTATACAACTAAAGCAAAATAAATAAATATTTTTTTAAAAAACCCAATATAGAAATATAAGAAATATGGGGGAGGAAGGTAACATGATCCCTTCTAAAGTACGTAAATTCACCAGCAACTGACCCCAAAGATAATTAAAATGGATGAAATATCAGATGAAGAATTCAAAAGAATGATTGTAAATATGACCCATTAATTTCAAAAGAATATATAAAACAACTGAATGAATTATGAATAAGAAATTCAATAGGGAGAAAGAGATATTGAAAAAAGAATCAAACAGAAATCTCCAAAATAAACCAAATAAAAATGTTTAGATGAAAGTCTTTGTAATAGTGCAGACCATGCTAAAGACAGAAATATCAGAGCTAGAAGAGAAAGTGGCCAGCCTTGAACATTCAGATAGTATTATAAAAAAGAAAAGAAATAATAATGACCAGAATATACAAGAACTCTCAGACAATATTAAGAAACTAGATTTAAGAGTCATTGTAATTGAAGCAGGTTCTGAGGTACAAGATAGGGGAATGGATAACCTATTCAGGGAATAATAATAGAAAATCTAGCCGGGCACGGTGGCGCACGCCTGTAATCCTAGCACTTTGGGAGGCTGAGGCAGGAGGATCGCGAGTTCAAAGCCAGCCTCAGCAATGGTGAGGCACTTAGCAACTCAGTGAGACCCTGTCTCTAATAAAATACAAAAAAAGGGCTGGGGATGTGGCCCAGTGGTCTAGTGCCGCTGAGTTCAATCCCCAGTACCAAAAAAAAAAAAAAAAAAACAAAACTAATGACCATGACCCAAGTAGAAACAACTGTGGGGGGGGGGTGCCTTCAGGTCCCACTTACAGACATTTATAGCTATAGTAAAAGCAGAGAGAACTAACACAAAGGCTGTGGATTCCACACCTATGAGTGGGCCTCAACCTAGATTACTCTAAACACTTTGGCAAGAGAAGACTGTTCCTTAAAAAGACCCACACTCATAAGAGTGGAAGAGAAATCCATTCCAACAGACACATAAAACCCAATACAGGGGCTGGGGTTGTGGCTCAGTGGTAGAGCACTCGCCTAGCACGTGCACAGCCAGGGTTTGATCCTCAGCACCATGTAAAAGTAAAGGCATTGTATACAACTAAAGCAAAATAAATAAATATTTTTTTAAAAAACCCAATATAGAAATATAAGAAATATGGGGGAGGGAAGGTAACATGATCCCTTCTAAAGTACGTAATTCACCAGCAACTGACCCCCAAAGATATTAAAATGGATGAAATATCAGATGAAGAATTCAAAAGAATGATTGTAAATATGACCCATTAATTTCAAAAGAATATATAAAACAACTGAATGAAATTATGAATAAGAAATTCAATAGGGAGAAAGAGATATTGAAAAAAGAATCAAACAGAAATCTCCAAAATAAACCAAATAAAATGTTTTAGATGAAAGTCTTTGTAATAGTGCAGACCATGCTAAAGACAGAATATCAGAGCTAGAAGAGAAAGTGGCCAGCCTTGAACATTCAGATAGTATTATAAAAAAGAAAAGAAAATAATAATGACCAGAATATACAAGAACTCTCAGACAATATTAAGAAACTAGATTTAAGAGTCATTGTAATTGAAGCAGGTTCTGAGGTACAAGATAGGGGAAATGGATAACCTATTCAGGGAATAATAATAGAAAATCTAGCCGGGCACGGTGGCGCACGCCTGTAATCCTAGCACTTGGGAGGCTGAGGCAGGAGGACCGCGAGTTCAAAGCCAGCCTCAGCAATGGCGAGGCACTTAGCAACTCAGTGAGACCCTGTCTCTAATAAAATACAAAAAAGGGCTGGGGATGTGGCCCAGTGGTCGAGTGCCCCTGAGTTCAATCCTCAGTACCAAAAAATAATAATAATAATAATAATAATAATAATAATAATAATAGAAAATCTTCCAAACCTTGAGAATGAGATGGATGTTCAGATATATCCAGATACAGGAAAACATTCAGAAACCCAAATAGAAAAGATAAAAAAAAGAATATTTCCACAACACATTATAATTAAAAAGCTTAATACAGACAGTAAGAATCAAATTTTAAAAACCTTAGGAGAGAAATGTCAGGTCACAGAAGCAGACTTACTTCAAATTGCTTATCACAAACTCTAAAAGCCAGGAGGGTTAGAAATGATGTGTTTCAAGTCCTAAAAGAAAATAACTGCCAAGATTGCTATATCCAGCAAAGATATCCTTCAAAATCAAAGCGGAAATAAAACCTTCCAAAATAAGCCAAAATGGAAAGAATTCATGACTACTAAGCCAGCACTACAGAAAATACTTACAGAAACACTCCACGTAGAAGAAATCAACAACAAACTCCAGGGCTCACAAATGAACAAATCTTATTTGAAGAGTAGCTAAGTAATTGAGAAACAAGACCAAATTAAAACATTAGAAATAAATAAAAATGGAAGAATTAATAAACATCTCTCTATAACAACATTGAATATAAGTGGTCTCAACTCTCAGATTGAATGATACAGGCTGTCAGAATGGATTAAAAAACAAGACCCAATGATATATTGTTTACAAGAGACTCACCTGACATACAGACAGCCACAGGCTGAAAGTGAAAAGGTGAAAATTGACATTCCATGTTAATGGAGCTTGAAAACAAGCAGGAGTAGCTACTATCACATCTGATAAAACAGAATTCAAGACAAAATTAATCATAAGAGAAAAAGAAGGTCACTTCATGCTGGTAAAGGGAATAATTCAACAAAAAGTTATAATTATAGTAAATATTTATGCCCCAAATATTGGTGTACCTAATTCCATAAAACAGATTCTACTGGAATTAAATTCTCAGTTATTACCCAGTACAATAATACTGGTAATTTTCAACACACCTCTCTCACCAATAGATAAGTCATCCAGACATAAACATAGGAAAGACTCTTTGGACATATTATAAAGTAAATGAATTTAATAGACATATATAGAATATTTAATTCAAAACAATAGAATATACTTTTTTCTCAGTGGATCATCAAACCTTCTCCAAAATAGACTATATTTTAGGTGACAAAACAAGTCTGAGCAAATGAAAAAAAGTCCATAAAATTTCTTGCATCTCATGAGATCATAATGGAATGAAATTAGACATAAACACAACCCCCCCCCCCCCCCCCCGTAGAAATGATATAAACACATGGAGGATGAACAATGCACTTTTGACTGAGGAATGAGTGATAGAAGAAACAAGGATAAAAGTATAAAAATTCTTAGAATCAAATGAGAATAATGCTACAACATACCAAAACATCTGGGACACTATCAAGGCGGTTATCAGAGGAAACTTTATAGCTATGAGTGCCTACATAAGAAAATCAGAAAGATCCCAAATAAATAGCCTAATGATGCATCTCAAAGCCCTAGAAAAAGAACAAGCCAATTATAAAACAAACAGAAGTAAGAAAATAATTAAGATCTGATAGATAGGCTTGGGCCAATGGGCCACCTCCCCTGTGGAAATTTCCATGAGAAGAAACCTGGTTTCATTTTCCCAGGGCAGGAGTATTGACTTAAAGGTCGCCCTGTTCCCCAGGCAGGAGCCAATCAGCTTAAAGGTCACCCTGTTCCCTGGGCAAAGAGCCAATAGCGTTAAAGGTCACTCTGGTACACCCCCCCCCCCCAGATATCCCTACTTAAAACTCCTACCTGCCCGTAGCTCAGTCACAACACCTGGTCCCTGCTGAGAAGAAGCAGCCACTGCAACAGCTCCAGACCCACCGTCTCCAGCCCAACGGCAGCTGCCCCAGCCAACAGCTCCAGAGACCACAGCTGGCACGACCAGGCACCCACCCTCTGTCCAGAGCTTGCATACTCCTGTCTCCGTGACTCCTCTCTCCCCATACTTCTTCTACCTCTGACCAGCCATAAAGGCTGGTGAATAAATCTCTTGGCTGCACGTTTGTCTCCGGTGTGATTTTTGCCCTTCAATATCAATGTCAAGAATCAATCAAATTGAGAATAAAAATATACAAAGGGTCAACTAAACTAAGAATTGGTTCTTTAAAAAGATAAACAAGATTGATGAACCCTTATCCAAACTAACGAGAGAGAGAGAGAGAGAGAGAGAGAGAGAGAGAAGACCCAAATTAATAAAATTGGAGATGAAAAAGGAGAAATTATCATAGACATCACAGAAATCCAGAATATCAATTGGAAAAAACTAGAAGAAATGAACACATTTCTAGACACATATGACCTGCCAAAATTGAATCAAGAGGACATAGAAAACTTAAACAGTAGGAGTCTGAAGTGAATATTGTTATCTGAAAACAAGCAAGAGTCTAAAAGCAAGCAGGAGTAGCTACTTTCCATCCACCTAAACAGATTTCAATCCACAATCAATCATAAGAGACAAAGAAGGTCACTTCATACTAGTAAAAGGAACAATACATCACAAAAGACCCAGAACAGCCAAAGCAATTCTGTACAAGAGTAATGCTGGAGGCATGACGTGCCTGGTTTACAATTATACCACAGAACTATAGTGATGAAACCAACTTGGCACTGGCATAAAAATGGAACAGAGGAACTGAATAGAATACAGAGACACACCAACACAGACAGAGTCGTCTGATCCTTGACAAAGACTTCAAAAACATGCTGGAGAAACAACAACCTTTTAAATAAATGGTTCTGGAAAAACCAAATGTTTATAGAGAAAAATGAAGATAGATCCCTATCTCTCATCCTGCAGAAAAGTGAAGTCAAAATAGATCAAAGACCTAGAAATTAGACCAGAAACTTTGCAACAACTGGAAGAAAACATAGGTCAACACTACAACATATAGCCCTAAGCAATGACTTTCTCCTTAGGACCCTGATATCTCAGGAAATATCAAGAATCAATAAATGGGTGGCATCAAATTTAAAAAGTTCTGCACAGGAAAGGACACAGAGCATGAAGGGTTAGCCCACCAAATAGGAGGAATGTTTGCCAGCTACTCTTCCAATATTAACAGAAGATTCATACTCAGAATAAAGAACTAAAAAATACTTAGTGCCCCAAATAAAATAAAATAACCCAACCAATAAAGCAAGTGAACTAAGTAGACATTTCTCACAAGAATAAATACAAATGGACAATAAATACATGGGGAAATGCTCATATCATTAGCAATTAGGGGAATGCAAGCCCAAACATCGCACTCCAGAGTCATTCCACCTCACTGACAGTCATCAAGGCGAGGATGCGGGGAGGGACATTCATACGCTGTTGTGGGTTGTGGATTAGTGTGACCACTGTGGAGATTTCTATGGAAATCCATCAAAAAATCAGGAATGGAACTACCATATGAGCTGGCTGTACCAGTCCTGGGTATTTATCCAAGAATCAGAGTCTACACTCTGCAGTGACACATGCATGCCCACGGTCATAACGGTAAAGTTCAGAATAGCCAAGTCACGTCCATCAGCAGATGAATGGACGGGGAATGTGTGCTGTGAGTACACAATGGATTTTCTTTCAGCCACAAAAAGGAATGACGCTGGGCGTGTTGTTTGCAGGGAGATGGGTGGGTGACCTCTGAAAGAGGTCGTGTAGGATGACTATTTTTTCATCTTTAGAAGGTCTAGAAGAATCAATCCGCCCGTGGGCAATCTGGACCTGAAGACTTCTTTACCACAATGATTTAAAATTGACGTAGGACACCAAGGCCATGAGACTAGAAGCTACGGACTGAGAGAAATGACTTACAAAAGGTGTGTGTGGAAGGCAGCTGCCCCAAACGTGGAAAGGACGCTCACAACTCAACAGCAAGAAACAAATCACCCAACTGCCAGGCGGTGGCCCTGGAGAGGCAGCTCACCACAGAAGATGAACGATGGCAAAAGAGCACTCGAAAACGTGTCCCCCTGCTGAGCGTCAGCAGATGACTGAGTTAAACAACGGTGAGACCCCTCCGTGCAGCAAGGCCAGCCAAGATTCCAGAACATGGATACCAGGAGTTGTTGCTTCCTGACTTGGAGAACAACGCCGCGGGAGAAGAACTCGGAGGCAGAATGAAGATGAAAGAAGGTTTTTTTATTCTTCGGCTTTAGCAACCTCTCAAAACTCTAACACTGGCTCTTCCAGCAACCTCTCTGACTCTTTACTTCTTCTGACTACTGACTCTTTACTTCTTTACTTTACTTTCTTTTACTTTTACTTTCTTAGAGAGAGCTTAGAGAGAGAGAGAAAGAGAGAGAGAGAGAGAGAGCTTCTTTCTTCTTTCTTCTTTCTTCTTCGGCAGCCTCGGCCTGACTCTGACCAGCAACAATTTCTTCTCTCTATATCTCTTTGGTTTCTCTAGCTTCTTCTGACCGGACTCTTAACCGCTCTGACTCTTATTTCTTCTTCTGACTACGTTCTGGCCGCTCTGACTCTTTTCTTCCTCTCTGACCCGAACTCTTCTTCCGACCGACTGAGCGACTGAACGACTGATTTAATGAATGCCACTCTGACCACTTTCACCCGGTTATATACCTTTAGCTTTGCGGGGGCGTCACGTGCATATGATTATTATCAGGTGGAACTTGTGGCTTCCACTAGCCGCAATAGCCATCTCCCTGATTGGGGCTGCTTCAAGGAGTGGGCGAGGGTGTGGAGCCAGGGGACTCTTGCTCCCTGCTGGAGGGAGGGCAGAGGGCACCACCGCCGTGGAAGGTGGTCTGGTGGTGTTTGACAAAACAGCAGGTGCCCTTACAGTCCAGCAGGGGCACCTCGCGGCATCCAGTCGTAGCTGGTTCTGGGACCCCTGTAGAGAAGGCACACAGGCAGGCGAGCGGCACCCTGGCCCCGGCAGTGGCTCCGTCTCTGCTTCTCTTCCTCCGCTTCCCCGGGATGGGCACCACCTCTCCCCGCGCCTGCCTGTGACCGAGCGGCCGCTCAGCACGGGATCTTACTTGGTTGGGTGCTGGGCACTGCGAAGCCTGGGAAGCTCCTGGAGCTCCGCTCTGAGGTGAGGCCACGCTCCTCGGGGACATCACGCTTCTGAGGCTTGTGTGGAGGTTGGCGAGGCAGAGCTAGAGCAGCGGTCACTGCGGGCTGGTCTCACCCCCTGCGGGGACGCTCTCCTGAGAACTGCCCAACACGCTGAGATCTGGGAGGCGCTTCCGAGCAGGAGGCAGCACACGCTCGCCCTGGCCAGGAGGCCCCGGGACGTCCACCCCTCGGTGCTGGTCCCAGCCGAGGCCAAGCCTGCTGCCGGGCCTGGAGGGAGCCTCTAGAGGTGGGACTCTTCCAGGACAACTGTCCTCTCGGAGCCAAGACTCCCACCAGGGAGGCACCCAGGGGACTCAGCCACCGTCCCTCGTGATCTCCAGGCCAGGTCACCAGAAATGCTCCTAGTCTGCTCCCGCCCTGTGTCCCCACAATCATGACAGGAAGGAGAGTCAGGTGGTCAGGTGAGTTTATTGAGCCTTGAGGGAGCTGATGGGTGGAAGACGAGGCAGGTGACCCCGAGCAGAGGGACTGGGAGGGATGCGCAGGGGACCCACAGGTGGTGGGGCTCCTGGGAGGTCAGGTCAGCAGAGTGGACACGTGAGCGATCAGTGGGGAAAGGTCCAGTCACCTAGCCCTGCTCAGGAGCAGACTGGGGGCTCGGAGGGGCCCAGCTATGGGTGGACCTGAGCCCCCTGCCTGGGGACGTGGCTGGTCAGCAGCAGGACCTCTGGCCCAGGGAGACACCACAGCAGGCCGGGCGGGAGCAGGCGGGGCGGCAGAGCAGGGACACGCAGGAGGCCGCGCGGCAGCAGCTGGGCTGGCAGGAGGGGGCACAGCAGGAGGAGGCAGGCACGCAGCAGGCGGGCCTGCACACGGGGCGGCAGAGCAGGGACACGCAGGAGGAGGGTCTGTAGCAGCAGACGGGCACGCAGCAGGACGGCTGGCAGGGGGAGGAGCTGCAGCCATCAGACTGGCAGCTAGACTGCTGGCAGCAGGAGGAGGAGGCTCCAGAGCAGACGGGCACACAGCACACGGGCTTGCAGCAGAGGGACACGCAGCAGGATGGCTGGCAGGGGGAGCATGAGCAGCAAGAGGGCTCACAGCTAGACTGCTGGCAGCAGGAGGAGGAGGCCTCAGAGCAGACGGGCACACAGCACACGGGCTTGCAGCACATGGGCTTGCAGCAGAGGGACACGCAGCAGGACGGCTGGCAGGGGGAGCAGCTGCAGCAATCAGGCTGGCAGCTAGACTGCTGGCAGCAGGAGGGGGTGCAGGAGCTGGTGCAGACTGGTTGGCAGCAGGGGCTGGACACACAGCTCACTGGGGTGCAGAGGAGGGTCGGGCAGGGGGCAGGGGCACAGCAGCTGGGGGCGCAGCAGGGGGCGCAGCAGGGGGCGCAGCAGGGGGGCTCGCAGCAGCTCTCTGGGCAGTCGTCCACCTGCCAGGAGGAGTCGGGGCAGGAGTCGCAGGAACCGGGCTGGCAGACGCGGCTGCCGTAGCTCAGGTCGCTGGAGCAGACGGACATGGTGGAGGAGGGTGAGTGTGTGTGTGTGAGTGTGAGTGTGTGAGTGTGTGAGGAGCTGGGCTCTGGCTTTTATACCCGCCCCGTCCCTGTGGCCCCGCCCACAGCCTCTCCTTCCGTGTTGGGCCGGTCCTGGCCGTCCCCAGGCTGTTTGTCTCCTGGGACGCGTCCAGCTCGTTAATGACCTGCGGCGTCGGGGCCCTGCAGCGCGAGTGGTTCCGGCAGCAGCGAGGGCTGGGCGTCGTGTGTGCGAGGAGCTGGCCACCCTGGGCTGCTGGGCACTGCCCGGCCACTGGACAGCAGCCTCGGGCCTCCGCTCCCTCTGCGGGAAGCCTGGGCACAGAGGCGGCCCCTGGGCTGTCACCCTCTGGGGCCGTCCCCACTGCAGGGCGGCCGGCGCCTGTGCTGAGCACCGAGTCCAGGGGCGGCTGGGGCCTGCCCAGGGCCTCCCGGCTGCGAGGGGCCGCGGCAGCCTGAGCCCTGCCTGAGCCCTGCGCAGGTGCCCGCCACCCCACCTCTCCCTGCCTCCTCCCTGGGCCCTGCCCCGTCCTGTGCCTGAGGGCAGCAGCCTCTGTCCTCAGGCCAGGATGGTGGGCTGTGCCCTCCCCGCGGGGCCACCAGGCAGCCTCCTGGGCCACGGGTCCAGGTTCTGGACTGCAGAGCTGGGGCTGCCCGTGGCCTCGCCGCTCCTTGGGCTGCCTCCGTTTGTCTGCCTGCTGGCTGTCCCGGGCACCTTGCTGTCCTACCAGCCTCTGTGGGTCCAGCGCCACGCTTTCCCTAGACTGCATGTAAAATGCTGTGTCAAGTGCTGCGTCTTCAGAGGGGAGGTGGCCGTCATCAGCTCTGCCACAGGCACCTCCACAGTGTCGTTACTGTTGAACCAGTTTTGGTCACGACGTGTTGCACGTGCAGTCCGGGAACTCCACGCCCCCCACGACGGCCCTGAGCACTCCACAGCGTTCCCGCCTCGCTCTGTCGCGATGTTCATCTTGGTTTCCATATGATGGCGTTTTAGAGCAGGACGTGCCCTGAGGAGGCTCAGTGGCGCCTCTCTGGGGCCCTGCAGCTGCAGGGCTGAAGGCTGCACACGTCCTCACAGTGCTGACCCTGGGGTCACCTCCACAGGCACTCCAAGGTGAGTCAGGAGTGGACCACCTGTCACCCGTGTCCCTGCTGCCCAGGTGGTGACGGGTGTGGGGCAGGGGTATCTCAGCCTTCTCCTGTGCAGTGTCCCCAGGAGAGAGCCTCCTGCTCCATCCATACGGGTCCCTAAAGAAGACGCTCCGGAAGAGGCAGAGCAGAAGCACATCCGGAGCAGCTGGAGCCTGGCCAGCTGGGCCTGCAGCCTCTCGGCCCCTTTCCTGGGAGGAGTGAGCGCCCGCGAGAGGGAGGAGAGCAAGGGGGTGGCCGTGCCCACCTGGCTGCCCCAAGGCCCCCCGTGCTGCATGCAGGGAGGCTGGAGACAGGCCAGGGTTCAGAGCTGAGCGCGGACTTAGCCCTGGTCCACCTTGGGTGAGGACCTTGCTCCACTTCTAGGACCAGAGCGTCCTGAGGTGGCGGAGCAGCGGAGCCCGCGTTGCTCTCCTCTGCCCTCCTCCTCAGGCCCGGGCTGTGCGGCTCGCGGTCTGCTCCTCTCTGTCCCCATCCTCCTTCCTCTGCACAGCGTGGACTTCCCGTGAGCAGGGAGCTCGTTTGTCTCAGGCACCAGTCAGTTGCCAAAGGCCTGAAACATGGTAGGCCCTCAACAAAAATTGGTTGAAAAAATCGACTCTTTTTCAGAGAAATATCGAACAGCACTGAGTTCGGAAATGAGTGCATTGTGCCCACTTTTCCTTAGACTGCTTATAAAATGCTCTGCCAAGTTCTGCTTCTTCATGTGGGGAGTTGGCTTTTATCAGACTAGTTATCTATCCGAGAAAAATGAGGAAACCTGGTTTAACAAGTGCAGTGCCATGGGAGGGCCACGGGACGCACCCGAGACCTGAGACTGAGGGACCAAACCCCCATCCCCCATCACAGGGGGACACGCAGCACAGGGCCACTACTCACTTGGATTTTCTTCTTGAGGCACTTGCCAGTTCCCAGGTCACAGACAAGAGGTTGAGAAAGTGAAGGGAGATTGTAGAATCTTGGGGGACTGACGAGGTGGAGCGACTCTGGGGAGGCACTCAGGCCTTCCTGGCAAACACTGGGTATAAGTGGAGGCTGCTCCCCAGCAGAAAGGCAGGAGTGAGGCCAGCCCCACCTGAATCAGCTCAGGTGTTCTGCCTGCAGCCTGTCTGCCAGAAACAAAGGGTTAGCCCATTTGGAGACAGGTGACATCATAAAGACTAAGATGATATTCACATTTTTTCATTCACAAAGTCTTATTTTCATCCAAAAAGTATTAGGCATACCAGATGACAAGATCAAGTGACCAAAGGACCAAGAGGAAAACAAAAACAAACAGGTCAGCTGGGTGCGGTGGTGCATGCCTGTAATCCCAGCTCTTGGGAGGCTGAGGCAGGAGGAATGCGAGTTCAAAGCCAGCCTCAGCAATGGCGAGGCACTTAGCAACTCAGTGAGACCCTGTCTCTAAATAAAATACAAAAAAGGGCTGGGGGTGTGGCCCAGTGGTCATGTACCCCTGAGTTCAATCCCTGGTCCCCCCCCCTCAAAACAAACAAACAAACAAACAGGTCTATAGGTGCTCTAGAGATCAGAACTGTCAATCATGGGCTTAAAGTAACTGTGATGAATTCTTTTCAAGAAAATGGGGGAACGATGGAGAATTTCAGTGGCAGAATTCCAAAAAAAGATTCAAACATAAATTCTAGAAATGAAGAACATAATAACTGAATTAAGAAATTAGTAGTTTAACAGCATATTAGACAAAGTCAAAGATTAGAGAATGAAGGGGGGTGAAGAAATCAAGGTGGAGCCACAGAAAAAGGATAAAAATAGAGAAATAACCATAAAGGACGTGGTAGAGAATAAAAGGTCTGAATCCTAGAAGGAGATGAGTGAACAGAGGTAGTAAAGTATTTTAAGAACTTTAAATTGATGAAAGCTATTAACCCATAGATATTTAAAAAAAAAAAACACACTTGAGAATCTTAAGCAAGGCACTGTACATAAAACCATCTGGTCATGCTGGAGCTGAATTGTGAAGACAAAAAAAATTTTTTGGGGGTGGGCAAAAAGAGACAAAGTAACTTTAAAGAAATAACAATGAGGGGCTGGGATTGTGGCTCAGCGGTGGAGCGCTCGCCTAGCATGTGGGCGGCCCGGGTTTGATCCTCAGCACCACATACAAATAAAACGCATTGAATAAAACACATTGTGTACAACTAAAGCATATAAATAAAAGTATTAAAAAAAAAAAGAAATAACAATGAGACTGACAGATGACTTCTCAGTGCGCATGTTGGAGTCCAGAAGACAATGGAATTGTGTCTCTGTCATCAGAAGTCAGCCACAAGTTAGAGTTCTACACCTGTGGACCAGGTCCTCCCAGATGAGGGTAGTCTCAGGTGGTGGACATTGAGAGAAAATGCCAACAGCAGCATCTACACTAGAGAAAATACTAAAAGAAGTTCTAAAGTAGAAAGAACATGACGAAAAGCAAGGAAATTGATAGAGATGAAGTGCTACAGAGGAAAGGCACAAGCAGGCAAGCATAAACGAATGTTGACTGTACAGAATGTCTTGTAAGTTTGTAAATACTTACAGAAATAAAATACTTGGAGCAGGATCATAAAATTCAGGGGAGGGCTACATGGAGTTAAAAGGTTCTAAGTGCAGGCTGGGAACTGGTTTAGAAGATTAGATAGTAGACTTCCCAAAGTCACAGGTTTATATGGTAAACTACACAAGAATAATAGAAGAATGTATAACCAGGCAGTAAGTGGGTGAATATAGTGGGTTGAATAGTGGCTTCCCAAAATTCAGGACCACCAAAAACCTCACAGTGTGACCTCATTTGGAAGGCGGATCTCTGCAGATGTAGTGAGTAAAGATGAAGATGTGTTGGATCAGGGCAGGCCATAAGTACAATGACCAGTGTCTTTGTAAGGGAAGTAGAAGGAGACCCAGACACACTGTAGGATGCGTGGTGTGGGCAGAGACTGAAGTGAGCAGCCACAAGCCAAGGGATGCCCGGGTTTGCTGGAGCTACGAGACGCTGTAAGAGGCAAGGAAGGACTGTCCCTCAGAGCTCAGGGAAACCGTGTCCCTGCTGTCACTGTCCCTTCAGGGTTAGTCTCTGGAACCGTATGAGAGTAAATTCCTGCTGTCTTAATCATTCTTTTGTGGTATGTTGAGGCAGCCCGAGGAGCTATTAAAATGAAGGCAAGCGAGGAAAGAACATTTCAATGCACTCAATCCAAAAACACTAAAACAAGGGATGTGGGGGTCAATTATTTGGCATGAACCAGAAGCAAGGTCAGAGGCAGGCATTAGCTCAAACGTGCCAGCAAAGCCCACGCCCTCGACAGCTCTTCACACCAGACGCACAGTCACATTAGGCGATCCAGGTGTGCCCAGCTGGTCACTGGGGTCAGTTGGCCTCTCGGTGATGGCCCTGTGTCCAGCCACTTTCACACAGTTAGGTGCTCTCTGCACCTCCTCTTTCATGGAGGACTTTTCAAGGCATTTGTTAGATGGCACCTGTTTCAGTTAGTGTTTGTGCTGCTGTGACCAAAATAGCTGAACAACTTAGAGGAGGAAGAGTTTGTTTGGGGCTCACGGCTTCAGAGGTCTCCGCGGCTCTGGGCCCACAGTGCGGCAGTGGATCAAGGGGCAAAGGGCACAGCAGAGGAGGCTGCCCCTCATGGCATCAGGGAGCAGAGGGCGGGCTGAGAGGAGAGGCAGCCTCCAGGGCAGGGGCCCCTCCTGCCCCCACACCCCCAGCCTACAGTGGCCACCTGGCCAGTCCATTCAAAGTAGGGTGGACTGGTCAGGTCACAGCTCTCACCGTCCAGCTGTTTCACCTCTGAACATCTCTGCACTAACACCGGAGCCTTGAGGGACGCCCGCATCCAGACCACAATAGTGACACATCGAACACTGTGTGGCTCCTCGTGTTTGCCGCTTTGGAAAAGGTGATGAGAGGGAGCAAACGAAGGCCAGTGGTGGGAAGAGGCTGGGCGGGGTGTGAACTGACCATGCGGGGCAGGAGGGAGCTTGCGGGGTGATGGGAAGTCCATGATGGCTTGTGTTGCTGGCACAGCATGCGCAGTTGTCCAAGCACAGAGTCAGCACCAAAGGAGAGCCAGAATATCCCATATCTACTGCCAGGCGCGGTGGCGCACACCTGTAATCCCAGCACTTGGGAGGCTGAGGCAGGAGGATCGCGAGTTCAAAGCCAGCCTCAGCAATGGCGAGGCACTTAGCAACTCAGTGAGACCCTGTCTCTAATAAAGTACAAAAAAGGGCTGGGGATGTGGCCCAGTGGTCAAGTGCCCCTGAGTTCAATCCCCGGTACTAAAAAAGAAAAAAGAAAGAATATCCCATATCTACTAAAGAACGGAATATAGAATTAGAAGCCTTTCTACAAAGAACATCACAAACACTTTTACCAGTGAATTCTTCCAGACAACTGGATGAGAAAAGGATACCACTCTAAAACTCTTCAGTTTGCTGCATCAGGCTGCTGTGATTGTCCAGGCCCTAGGAAATGGGGCCTGGAGTATTTGCTTCTACTGAGAGCAGCTGAGAAATGCTTATGCTGCCCAGAGGCCGCATGGGTGTGACCCGGAGATGTGGAGAGCTGCGGGCAGCTTGGCCAGGGATGGAGGTTGGTGGGGAGCAGGTGGTATGCACAAGCTGGTGCAGACTGACCAGCAGAAGGACCACAGCACGTCACAAAATGCTGAACACCCAGAAGGTGCAGCAACTACAAACATGTCCACACTTCACATCAGACCCCCAAATATATGAAGCAAAACCCGACAGATTGACGGAACAGGCAACTCCAGTTCTACCATAATAGTTGGAGACTTCAATAAGCTACTCTACCTCATTGAAAAAATTAAATAACAGAGCTAGATTCAAGTCCAGAAAGACAGCAGAAGACTTGAAGAACACTATAAAACAACCAGGCCCGACACACGCAGAAACACCTTGTCCAAAAACAGAACACGGATTTCTCTCCAACGTGTGTGGAGCCGTTCTGCAGCCCCACCTGTGTGCTGGCCACAACACCACTCTCAATAATCTAAAAAGATGGAGATCATACAAACTATCTTCTGTGACCACAATGATATGAAACTAGGAAGAAAACTGGATTTCACAAATATGGATAAATTAGGTAGCACACACACAAGGAATGGGTCATGGGAGAACTCAAAGGGAAGTAGAAAATGCTTTGAGATGAATGAAAAGAAAACACAAAACCCCAAACTTATGAGGAACAGTGGAGCAGTGTTTAGAGGGAAATTGCTGTGAATGCCCGCATCCAAAATAAAAATATGCATGTCCTAATTAGAGTAATTATTATGTATGTGTAATATAAAAATATACATATAAAATATACATGTCTTAGTTAGAGTATTATTATGTATGTATAATATGCCAAAATACATTCTCTGTCATGTATAACTAAAAAGAACAAATAAAATTTAAAAAAAATTTTTGTAAATGGTAAAAACAATAAAAATAAAAAAATTCCCAAATCAGTAAAGTAACTTCACACTGTAAGAAACTATAAGAAATAGAAAACTAACTCCAAAGATAGCAGAATAACCCTTTAAAGATCACCCCATTAAAGAATATCACAGTAATGATTAGAGGCCAGATAAATAACATAGAGAACAGAAAAACAAGTAAAAGAACCAGTAAAACCAAAAGTTGGTTCTTTGAAAAGAGCAAGAGAATTGACAAACTTCTAGTTGAACTGAAAAAAACAAAGCAAGATTGAAATCATAGAGACATCACCACCACACCATATAAATAAAAAATTGTAAGAGAGAATTATATTTGTTCCCCACCAAGAGGGATAAACAAGGTGTAGTGAACAAATTCCTATAAATACACAAATGACCCAAACTGACATCTTTGTCGTTGTTCTTTTCCCCTTTGAATGCCTTCAAGTTACTGTCCAGTTTCCTTTCATTTCAGCCTGAATTAGCATTTCTCGTAAAGCAGGTCTCCCAGCAATCACCTCTCTGCACTGTGCTGGCCTGGAAATGTGCTACTCTTGCCCTCATGGTTTAAGGGTGGGTTTGCCAGAGGTAATCTCTTCTTGGCACTTCAAGTGTGTTCACACCATCGCCGGCCGCCTCTATAGTTTCGGATGACAATCAGCAGTTAACCTTTTCTTTTGCTGCATTAGAGTCTGTTTCTGACTCTTTATAGTTTGATTATAATGCGTCTCCATGTGGGTCTCTGAGTTTATTCTATATGGAGTCCACTGAGTTTCCTGAAAGTGTAGATTCAGGTGTTTCATTGAAATGGGACGATTTTGGTCATTGTTTCTTCAAAATTTTTTGCTCTTTCCCACTTCTTCTGGAACTCTGGTAATGTGTATGTTAGTGTGTTTGATGGGGTCCAAGAAGCCTCTTAAGATTTATCCATTTAAAAAAATCTGTCCTTTAGGTGAGAATATCTTAATAAATCCATTTACATGTTCACTAATTCCTCTGTGTGTTGAAACCCTAGAGTAAATTTTTCATTTTTCATTTCAGTTATTATTCTCTTCAATTTCAGAAATTCTATTTTATTTCTTTTTAAAGTCAATTTCTCTCTCTCCTTTCCCTCTCCCCCTTTTCTCCCTCTCCCTCTCTTCCCCTCTCTCTTTATTGACATTCTCTATAATTCTCCTGGATTCTTTTAGTTTTGTGTCCATAGTTAGATTTAAGTTTCCTGAGTATGTGTAAGAGTCTTACTTTATTTTTTAGAAGGATATTTATAACTTTTATCCTATTTTAATACTTGTATTTAATTTTTTTAGTTACACATGAGTAGAATGTATTTTGACATATCATGCATACATGAATGATACATAACTTCCCATTTTTGTGGTTGTACATGATGTGGAGTTACACTGCTCATGTATTCATATATGAACATAGGAAAAGTTATGTCCAATTTATTCTACTGTCTTTCCTATTCCCATCCTTCTTCCCTTCCTCCTACTCCCTCCTGTCCAATCCAGTGAACCTCCACTCCTCCCTCCCAACCCCCCACCTATTGTGAGTCAGCATTCATATATCAGAGAGAACATTTGACCTTTGGTTTTTTGAGATTGGTTTATTTGACTTAGCAAGATAGTCTCCAGTCACATCCATTCACCAGCAAATGCCATAATTTCAATCTTCTTTAAGGCTGAATAATATTCCATTGTGTATATGTACCACATTTTCTTTATTCATTCTTCAGTTGAGGGCAACTCGGTTGGTTCCATAGCTTAGTTATTGTGAATTGAGCTGCTATAAACATTGATGTGGCTGCGTCACTGTAGAATGCTGATTTTAAGGCCTTGGTTATAAACCAAGGAGTGGGATAGCTGAGTCAAATGGTGGTTCCATTCCCAGTTTTCTGAGGAATCTCCATACTGCTTTCCAGAGTGGTTGCACCAATTTGCAGTCCCAACGGCAATGTATGAGTGAACTTTTTTCCTCACATCCTCGCCAACATTTATTGTTACTTGTATTCTTGATAATTGCCATCATGACTAGAGTGAGACGGAATCCCAGTGTAGTTTTAGTTGCATTAAGAGACGTATTTAAAAGCTTTATCTAATAAGCACAATTTCTGAGTTTCCTCAGGAACAGTTTCTCCTACCAGCTTTTACATCACTGTGAAAGGTCCTGCTTCCTTACATGCTTCATTACTTTTGTTGAAAACTACCATGAATATTTAAATGGGAAAGTTGTAAACATCAGATTCTCCTCCTATGAAGTTTGTTGTTGCTGAGAGTTGTGGCTTGTAGTCAGTTATTATTATCATTTTTCTAAAGAAGCATGGTGATAATTGCATTCTTCCTTATCTGTAGTCACTGTTCCATTGAATCAGTGTTCAGAGAGTGGCCTGAGTTCCCTGGACACCTGGAGTCAAAAGACATTTCCCCCAGGCTCTGTAGCTGGCTGTTTATGCGGTGTGCTGGGGGCACCTGGGCCAGCCTGGGAGGTTTGCTTGGCCATCTCCTCAGGTCCTGCTCACACCTTCACTTCCTGCTCACACCTTCACTTCCTGCTCACTCCTTCACTTCCTGCTCACACCTTCACTTCCTGCTCACTCCTTCACTTCCTGCTCACACCTTCACTTCCTGCTCACTCCTTCACTTCCTGCTCACACCTTCACTTCCTGCTCACACCTTTAGTCCTATCACACCATCACTTCCTGCTCACACCGTCACTTCCTGCTCACAACTTTAGTTCTATCACACCTTCACTTCCTGCTCACACGTCACTTCCTGCTCACACCTTTAGTCCTATCACTCCTTCACTTCCTGCTCACACCTTCACTTTCTGCTCACATCTTCCCTTCCTGCTCACACCTTCCCTTCCTGCTCACACCTTCACTTCCTGCTCACACCTTCACTTCCTGCTCACTCCTTCACTTCCTGCTCACACCATCACTTCCTGCTCACACCTTCACTTCCTGCTCACACCTTCACTTCCTGCTCACTCCTTCACTTCCTGCTCACACCATCACTTCCTGCTCACATCTTCACTTCCTGCTCACATCTTCACTTCCTGCTCACATTTTCACTTCCTGCTCACATCTTCACTTCCTGCTCACACTGTCACTTCCTGCTCACACCGTCACTTCCTGCTCACACCTTTAGTCCTATCACACCTTCACTTTCTGCTTGCTCAGAGCTTGAAGGTCAGCCACAGTGAGTGTGAGAGCTGCCCAGGTCGCTCTGAACATGTGCCACTCTTATGGCATCCTGGGCCCTCCTAGATGCCCAGGAACATGGGGGATCTTTCAAAGCCCTTCATCCCTGAAGGACCCTATGCCCCAGCTTTTGCTCAAGGCCTCTCAGGGTACTGACTGTTTTCACAGATGTCACTTTGGACTCTGGCCCTGGGGACACCCCTGCTCGCTGTCCTGGGTGGTTTGATGCCAGGGCAGCAGGGAGAGTTTGTCCTGACCATGGAACTCCATTTTGGGGGCCTGGGGCCAGGAGATGGGACTAGCACCTCTGCTGTCCCCTGCAGGTGTGGGACCAGGGACCTCAATCAGGCACAGCCACCTGGCAGTGAAGAGGGCATGGTGACATCACACAGAAGGGTGTCTAAGTGCTGGGGCAGAGGTGAGCAGTGCGTGGGAGAGACCAGACCCCAGGCCATAGGAGAGGTGTCCTCGGGGTCAGACCTTGGGAGGGGCCGGCAGGCAGCTGGAGCAGGTCTCCAGGGAGGCGCAGGGGGCGGGGCTTACTCCTGGACTGTGGGGACAGTGGACTCTGCCTCCTTGGTGCTCCCGGCACGCCCAGAGGCAGGACCAGGAGGACCCTGCTGAGGCCGAGGCATGGCCCCAGGTCTTCTGCAGGGCCTGGGCAGGGGAGGCTGCAGGCTGTGCGGCGCAGCCTGGGGCTGAGTCCCCGGTGATGAGGCGGGTGGGCACCTGGGAGTGGGCCAGGCCCAGCGGGGCCCGTTCTCGGAGAGCAGCCACGAGCTGGGAAGGGAGGGAAGCTCAAGGACAAGCTGCCCAGAGGTCACCTTGTCCCACCACGAGAAGGGCCTGGGGGTACCACTGGGTTGAGGGTCCCACAGGGACATGGGGAGCCTCGCCTGCCAGGCTCACGGAGCAGCATAACGGGGCCTCGCGTCCCTCCTCATCCCGGCCCCTCCCCGTGTGTCCACAGATGAGACAGAAGGTCAGGGAGAGACACAGGCAGCTTTATTAGGACTCAGAGGTGGTGTCACTGCCCAGGTGTGGCTGGACTGTGGGGTCAGGGCTCATCCTGGGAAGAAGGGACACTGGGGCAGCAGGAAAGGGCCTGGGAGCAGGCCAAACCCTGAGAGTGGGCCCGATGCAGGGAAAGAACCCTAGACAGGAGCCAGGAGGTCAGCAGCAGGACCCCTGGCCCAAGGAGACACCTCAGCAGGCCGGGCGGGAGCAGGCGGGGCGGCAGAACAGGGACACGCAGGAGGCCGCGCGGCAGCAGCTGGGCTGGCAGGAGGGGGCACAGCAGGAGGAGGCGGGCACGCAGCAGGCGGGCCTGCACACGGGGCGGCAGAGCAGGGACACGCAGGAGGAGGGTCTGTAGCAGCAGACGGGCTTGCAGCAGACGGGCACGCAGCAGGACGGCTGGCAGGGGGAGGAGCTGCAGCCATCAGACTGGCAGCTAGACTGCTGGCAGCAGGAGGAGGAGGCTCCAGAGCAGACGGGCACACAGCACACGGGCTTGCAGCACACGGGCTTGCAGCAGAGGGACACGCAGCAGGACGGCTGGCAGGGGGAGCATGAGCAGCAAGAGGGCTCACAGCTAGACTGCTGGCAGCAGGAGGAGGAGGCCTCAGAGCAGACGGGCACACAGCACACGGGCTTGCAGCACACGGGCTTGCAGCAGAGGGACACGCAGCAGGACGGCTGGCAGGGGGGGAGCAGCTGCAGCAATCAGGCTGGCAGCTAGACTGCTGGCAGCAGGAGGGGGTGCAGGAGCTGGTGCAGACTGGTTGGCAGCAGGGGCTGGACACACAGCTCACTGGGGTGCAGAGGAGGGTCGGGCAGGGGGCGGGGGCGCAGCAGCTGGGAGCACAGCAGGGGGCGCAGCAGGGGGGCTCGCAGCAGCTCTCTGGGCAGTCGTCCACCTGCCAGGAGGAGTCGGGGCAGGAGTCGCAGGAACCGGGCTGGCAGACGCGGCTGCCGTAGCTCAGGTCGCTGGAGCAGACGGACATGGTGGCGGGTGCTGCTGGAGGAGGGGGAGTGTGTGGGTGTGAGTGTGAGTGTGAGTGTGTGTGGGTGTGTGAGGAGCTGGGCTCTGGCTTTTATACCCAGGTGTGGCCCAGCAGGAGGCCCTCAGCGCCCTTCCCCTTCCTGGTTGGTGCTGGAGGCTGAGGCCCCTGGTTAGGCTCAGCTCGTAAACCCTGTGGTGCTGGCAGAGCCGCTGCCCAGCCTCGTCTGGCCCCTGGGACACCTGGAGGAAGGTGCTGCTCCCTGGGGCTGACCCTGCACCTGCCCCCCGTGGGTCACCTGCCAGGGCATCTGGTGTCGGCTCTGGGCCCCGGGGACACGTTCTGTGGGTCCTTGGCCTCTGTGTGCAGTGGCCAGCCTGGCCTGTGGCCAGGAGCCCCGTGTGGGGGAGAAGCCCAGGGGAGGGTGGCCCTCCCGCGGCTGGTCTCTGGGGTCCGATGCTGGTGTGGGCAGCAAGGACAGCGAGGCCTCCTCCCGGGGAGACGGACGTTCCAGTGAGCCAGGGCCCCTTGGAGTCGCTGCACCAGGGCTGTGGGCCCTGGGCACTGTACCCGTCTGACCTTCTGGTCCTTTAGCATTCCCTAGAGCCTGTGGTCACCTGTCATGGCAAGGTGGGTCCTGGTCAGCCCCTGAGGATGGGAGGCGACCCAGCCGGGAGGTGGAGTGGAGCGAGGGTGGGTGGAGGGGCTGAGGGGCTCGTGTGGCCCTGGCCTGTGCCAGAAGGTCAGCCTGGCAGAGCAGCCCTGCCCCATGGGTGGGGACAGTCAGCATGCCTCCTCCCAGGTCCCAAGCCCAGCATGGGTAGCAAACAGTTCCTCCAAGAACCCTTCCAGGTCCTGTGGCCTCCCCAGCTGGGGGTGAAGCCCCACAGTCCTGGACAGGATGGAGAGCCAGCTTCCATGGTGGTCAAGGATTCCTGTGGACTTTGTAGCCCACAGAGGTGTCCATGTAAGGTGAACAGGCCCACAGGCCCTGGGGTCTTCTACAGCTGTCCCAGCCAAAGCAACAAGCCCGGAAATGGAATGTGATGTCAGTGTCTGATATTTGCAGGTGGAGTGTTGTCACCATGAGAGTGCGTCACCCATGGAGCGAGTGGCTGTCACAGGCTGTGTTCTGGTGGGGCTGAAGGAGACAGACCGGCAGCACCCACAGTCCCTCCTTGCATACCTGCCCCACCAAGGGCAGAACGGGGTGGGAGGAGTTTGGAGACTGAACCTGAGATACCAGGAAACACAGGGCCCACAAGTGACAGAGGGGACAAAGGATTGGCTCCAGCACAGTGGCACCAGGAAGCTCCCTGGAAGGCCTTCTCCCCACGTGGACTGGTAGCTGCTGGGCCTGGAGGTGTGCTGATTTAAGATCTTCAGGCCACTCACCATTCAAAGAAGAACCCGGAGCCTAACTAAACCTCAACCCTGCCTCCAGGAGCCCGCCCATGGGACTCCTCTCACACTCCTCAGCCCCACCTGACGCTGCCGAGAAGGGAAGCTGAGAATATTTTCAACTCCAACGGAAACAATTCTTTAAATTGTCATTGAGATCTCTTTTCTTTCTCCTTTCTTCTTTTCTCTGTTCAGTTGTGACCTGAATGGTTCATGGACACTTATTCATGTTTGTTTCTTTTTTCTCATTTATAGTATTGTTTGAAGGCAGTTATTTTTGATGGATCAGTATTTTGAGGGCTAGGATGTTCAATTTGTATAATTCAGTTTGGGTCTTGTATTCTTTTATTTTTATGTTTCTAAATTTTTACTTTATATGCAATTTTTCTCTCACTTATCTGTTTCCCTTGATTCTCTTTCTTTTCTTTTGCTAACAGCCAATCTCTATTGTTCTCTCTTTCAATTTTCCTTTAAGTTTTATACTTCTATTTTCTCCCCTCCTTCATAATCATCACATCCTACACCACTTCTGTTCTCTCCTTGCTCTCCATTTGAAATTGTAAACGCTTTTGCAAACTTCTGTTTTTACTGTGGACAATAACTGATCACATCATTTCTGATTATTGTGATAATTAACATTATAGATATCATAGTAGGAACAATTTTGTTTAATGTTGCATATTGTTTGCATTAGCTGTTGTCATTATTTGTCTCCCTCTAAACAGTGAGGAAAACCTTCAGGGACACTGTAAGTCCACAGGGTTGAAACTCTACTGCCTCAGATCCATACTGTTAGATGGGTAGACACACAAATAACATGAAAAAGCAAGGGAACAAATTTCCCCAAACAAACCAAAATACTTCAACAACAGAATCCATTAAGACCATAGTGGAATAAACGTTAGAGAATGGGTTTAGAATGTTCTTAGTTAAACTGACCTTGGGTAAAGGATGATGTAAAATGTGAAATCAGAGAGAAAATAAAGGAAGTGAAAGATCATTTCAATAAGTAGAGATTCTGAGAGAAAATCAAGCACAAATTCTCAAAAATGAAGGAATCAATAAACCAAATCAAGAATTCAATGGAATGTATCACCAACAGATTAGGGCACTTGGAAAATAGTTTCAGGCAATGAAGACAAAATATAATCTTAAAAATAAAGTTGACCATGGAGAAAAGATGTTAAGAGACCATTAACAGAACTTCCAAGATATATGGGATATCATGAAAAGATGAAATATTAGATTTATCAGGATAGATGAAGGCTCAGAGCTGAAAATTTCCCAAACATTAAAAATGAAATGGAAAATCAAATACAGGAGGCTTACAGGACCCCAAATATACAAAATTATAACAGACTCACACTAAGGCACATTATTATGAAAATGACTAACACAGAGAATAAGGAAAGAATTTGAAAGGCTGCCAGAGAAAAATGGCAGGTAACATTTAGAGGAAAACCAATCTGGATCTCAGCTGATTTCTCAACACAGACCCTCAGAGATAAAAGGTTTTGGAATTATGTATACCAAGCTCTGAAAGAAAATGGATGCCAGCCAAGAATACTATACCCAGCAAAATTAAACTCCATATTTGACAATGAAATAAAAACCTTCCATGATTAAAAAAAGTTAAAAGAGTTCACAACCAGAAAGCCTGCACTACAAAACATTCTAAATAAAATATTTCATGGAGAAGAAATGAAAAATATAATTGAAAACCAGCAAAGGGAGGAACTACACTAGAAAAATAGTCAATCAAAGGAGAAACTCATTCAAATTAAAAACCAGAAACAAAATGACAGCAAATAAAAATCATTTCTCAATAATAACATTGAACATAAATGGTCTAAATTCATCAATCAAAAGACATAGATTGGCAGGCTGGATTAAAAACAAGACCCAACAATATGCTATCTCCAAGAAACTCACCTCATAGATAAAGACATCCACCGACTGGATGAAAGGATGGGAAAAAACCATATCACTCACATGGCTCACGTAAACAAGCAGGGATTTCCATTCTCCTATCAGATAAAGTGGACTTTAAGACAGAGTTAATCAAAAGGGACAGAAGGACATTTCATATGCTTGAGGGAATTACACATCAATGAGACATAACAATCGTAAGTATTTATGCCCCATAAATCAAACGAACCCTTTTCAATTTTAAGAAGCAAAGAGACCACAACACAATAATACTGGGTGACTTTAGCATGCCTCTCTCACCGCTGGATAGATCCTCCAAACAAAAACTAAATAAAGAAGCTACAGACCTAAATAATACAATCAACACTTCAGACTTGACAGACATAGACTATTTCATCCATCAGTGACTGAATACTTTCTTCTCAGCAACACATGGATCCGTCTCTAAAATAGGCCATATTTTAGGCCATAAAGCAAATACAAAAAATAGAGATAATACTTTGCATCCTATCAGATCATAATGGAATAAAATTAGAAATAAATAATAAATAAAAAACAGAAGCTACCCTAACATTTGGAGACTAAATAATGTGCTATTGTATGACTAATGGGTAGAAGAAGAAATCAGGGAAGAAATTTTTAAAAAAAATACTTAGAGGTAAATGAGATTAGCAATACAACATATCAAAACCTCTGGAACACTATGAAGGCAGTTCTAAGAGGGAAGTTCATTGCTTTGAGCAAATTCATTAAAAGAATAGAAAGTCACCAAATAAATAACCTAAAATTACAACTCAAAGCCCTAGAAAAACAAGAATAAATCAACACCAAAAGCAGAAGTCAGGAAATAATTAAAACCAAAGTCAATAATCAACGAACCAGAAACAACAACCAAAAATTTTTTAAAAGAAATCAATAAAACAAAAAGTTGATTCTTTAAAAATTTAATAAAATTGATAAACCCTTAGCCAAGTTAACCAAGAGAAAGAGGGAAAAAGTCGAATTACTAAAATTTGTGGTGATAAAGGAAATATCACTACGGACACTACTGAAATACAGTTCATAATCAGAAACTGAATCAGAAGGACATAGAAAATTTAAACAGATCAATTCCAAGCAACAAAATTGAAGACACCATCAAAAGCCTACCAACAAAGAAAAGCCCAGGACCAGACAGATTCTCAGCTGATTCTACCAGACCTTCAAAGTAGAACTAGCACCAACACTCCTCAAATTATTCCATGAAATAGAAAAGGAGGGAACCCTTCCAAACTCATCCTATGAAGCTATCACCCTGATACCAAAACCAGACAAAGACACATCAAGGAAAAAAAAACTTCAGACCAGTATCCCTGAAGAACACAGATGTAAAAATTCTTAATAAAATACTGGCAAATTGCATACAAAAACACATTAAAAAGATAGTTCACCATGATCAAATGGGGTTCATCCCAGGGATGCAAGATTGGTTCAACATACATAAACCAACAGACTTAAAGAGAAGAATCACACGATCATCACAATAGATGCAGAAAAAGCATTTGACAAAATACAGCACCTCTTCATGTTCAAAACACTAGAAAACCTGGGGATGGTAGGAACATACCTCAACACTGCAAAAGCTATCTATGCTAAGCCCAGGGCCAACCTCATTCTAAATGGAAAAAAATCAAAAGCATTCCCTCTAAAAACTGGAACAAGACAGGGATGCCCTCTTTCACCACTTCTACTCCACATAGTCCTTGACACTCTAGCCAGAGCAATCAGACAGACAAAAGAAATTAAAGGGATACAGATAGGAAAAGAACTCAAAGTTTCCCTATTTGCCACCAACATAATTCTGTATTTAGAAGTTAAAAAAAATACTCCACCTGAAAACTTCTAGAACTCATAAATGAATTCAGTAGTGTAACAAGTTATCAACCCATAAATCAATTGTGTTCCTATATCAATGATAAATAAGCTGGAAGAGAAATTAGGAAAACTACTCCATTCAATATAGCCTCAGGGCTAGAGTTGTGGCTCAGTGGTAGAGCACTTGCCTGGGACGTGTGAGGCACTGGGTTCGATCATCAGCACCACAGAAAAATAAATAAAATAAAGGTATTGTATCTGTCTACAACTAAAAATATTTTTTAAAAAATAGGGCTTGGGACATAGCTTAGTTGGTAGAGTCCTTGCCTCCCATGCACAAGGCCCTGGGTTCAATCCCCAGCACCACACACACACACACACACACACACACACACACAAATAGCCTCAAAAAATATAAAATACTTGGGAATCAGTCTAACAAAAGAGGAGAAAAAAAGCTCTATAATGAAAACTACAGAACACTAAAGAAAGAAATTGAAGAAAACCTTAGAAGATGGAAAGATCTCCCATGCGCTTGGCTAGGCAGAATTAATATTATTGAAATGGCCAAACTACCAAAAGTGCTATACAGATTTAATGCAATTCCTATTAAATTCCAATGATGTTCTTCATAGAAATAGAAAAAGCAATAATGAAATTCATATGGAAAAATCAGAGGCCCAGAATAGCCAAAACAATCCTCAGCAAGGAAAGTGAAGCAGGAGACATCACAATACCTGACCTTAAACTACACCACAGAGCAATAGTAACAAAAACGGTATGGTATCAGCACCAAAACAGATATGTAGCCCAATGATACAGAATAGAAGACACAGAGACAAACCCACATAAACACAGTTATCTCACACTAGACAAGGGTGCCAAAAACATACACTGGAAAAAAGGTAGCCTCTTCAACAAATGGTGCTGGGAAAACTGGAAACCCATATGTAGCAAAATAAAATTAAACCCCTATCTTTCACCCTGCACAAAAATAAACTCAAAGTGAATCAAGGACCTAGGAATTAGACCAAAGGCCCTGCACCTACTAGAAGAAAATACAGGCCCAAATCTTCATCATCAGGTTAGGAACCGAATTCCTCAATAAGACTCCTAAAGCACAAGAAGTAAAGTCAAGAATCAATAAATGGTATGGTATCAAACTGAAAAGCTTCTTCACAGCAAACAGTCAAGAGTGTGAAGAGAGAGCCTACAGAATGAGAGAAATCTTCACCACGTGCACCTTAGAGCATTAATCTCCAGGATATATAAACGACTCAAAAAACTCAACACCAATAAATAAATAAATAACCCAGTCAATAAATGGGTAAAGGAATTGAACAGACACGTCACAAAAGAAGATATACAAATGGTCAATAAACACATGAAAAAAATGTCCGACTTCTCTAGCAATTAGAGAAGTACAAATTAAAACTACACTGAGATTCCATCTCCCTCCAGCCAGAACGGCAATCATCAAGAATACAAGTAACAATAATTGCTGGCGAGGATGTGGGGAAAAGGTGCACTCATACAGTGCTGGTGGGACTGAAGATTGGTGCAACCACTCTGGAAAGCAGTATGGCGATTCCTCAGAAAACTGGGAACGGAACCACCATTTGACTCAGCTATCCCACTCCTAGGTTTATACCCAAGGCCTTAAAATCAGCATTCTACAGTGACGCAGCCACATCAATGTTTATAGCAGCTCAATTCACAATAGCTAAGCTATGGAACCAATGGAGTTGCCCTCAACTGAAGAATGAATAAAGGAAATGTGGTACATATACACAATGGAATATTATTCAGCCTTAAAGAAGATTGAAATTATGGCATTTGCTGGTGAATGGATGCGACTGGAGACTATCATGCTAAGTGAGATAAGCCAATCCCCAAACCCAAAGTCTGAACGTTCTGTCTGGTGTGTGGATGCTGACTCACAACCAGAGAGGGAGGGAAGAGTACAAGTTCGGTAGATTAGAACAAGAGGAATGGAGGGAAGGGTGGGGAATGGGAACAGGAAAGCCGAGGAATGCCTCAACTTGACCTTCCTGTGCACACGGGGCCAGGTGACTCCACATCACGTCCAGCCACAGGAGTGGGCGCCAGCTCCATGGCTGCGTGCTGTGGCGAGACACGTCACTGTCGTGTGTATCTGAGAGACAGAACATGCATAAAAGGGGAAAAGCCGCCGCGCTGGCCGGAGCGTGGGGCCCGGAGGGTGGTTCTGTGGGGGTCAGCGGTGCCTCCCGCGGTGAAGACGGCCGCCGTGTGACGGCAGGAGGGGCAGTGCGCAGCGGGCCTGGCGCCGTGGCCAGGGAGAGAGAGCCCGCGAGGACCATGACAGTGACAAGGAGCCAGCCCAGGGCCAGCTCTGGGGACAGCGAGCACTGTCGCGGCGTTGGACTGGGGACTGGGTGGCCCCAGGAGCCGGTCCTCAGGGCACTGGCCAGAGGGGGAACCTGCGCCAGGCTGGCCACGGCCGGTGGTCCGGGGAAACAGCGAGGCCAGTCCACGGAGCGGTGGCCCGGACGCGCCGGGCCACGCCCACTCTCCCCTGTGACCTTTCCCAGCGTGGCTGAGAGCGTCCCTCGGGGCTGCTGCAGTCGCTGCCTGGCACCCGGCCCGAGTGGCGGCTCGGCGGGTCCTTGGGTGACGGGGCCTAGAATGTGGGTCGCTTGAGGTGGGGTCAGTGCCTTGGAGGAGGACGGAGGGGCTCCCCGCCAGCAGGCGCCACTGTGAGCGTGAGGCGGCCTCGTCCGGAGCCCCCAGTCCCGCAGGGCTGCCTCAGCTGCTGGCCTCAGCACAGCCTCCGCACGGCCTCCGCACGGCCTCCAGCACAGCCTCCGCGCGGCCTCCAGGCTGCATGGAGCCCCAGCTGAGCGTGCTGGTCAGGGCAGCCAGAACTGGGACTGCAGGGGAGCAAACAAGAGAGCCGTGGGCTGGAGGAAGGTGCGGAGGGGCCGCCGGGTGCAGGCACCGGGGGTCAGGAGCTCACTGCGGCCTCCACGAGCGACTGTGCTCAGCTGCAAACACGAAAGCAGATTTCCGACGGTGTAGCGGGCACAGAGGGCACCACACCCCGCGTGAATAGCAGGAAGACCCAGGGCTTTGTGCAATGCTGATGTGGGGACACTGACCACAGGTGGCCCTGGCACCCGATCGCAGCCAGTGCGTCCCGTGAAGTGACAGCTGTGCAGCATCGTGAGCTGTTCGCCTGCTTGTCACCGCTGTCACCAAGTACCTGAGGCCGGGCTGTTGTAAAGAAAAGAGGCCTGCTTAGCTCATCCTTGCAGCCTGAGGGCCCCTCAGCAGGGTGCCAGCTCTGGCGAGGGTCCCCACTGCTGTGTCACACCTGCGGCAGATGGCGTTGTGAGGGCGGGCTAGAGGGAGACTTCATGCAGGACGCAGAGGCCGTGGGGGGGGGGGGGGGGGGGGGGGGGGGGCAGCAATGGCCCCCCCTGGCCCTGGCCCCAGCGCCAGGACCCACCACCCTCGCGGCCTGAGGACCAGGCGCCAGCACAGGAGCCCTGGACAGTGCAGGCCACATCCAGACCTCAGCACCGGCGAGGTCACGCATGTCATTTAGTCAACGTCACGCACCTCCAGACGGTTCCAGCAGCCGTCATGGCACACAGCCCGGCAGGTGGCCCTGTCCCCGCAGGGCGGAGCTGGCCGAGGAGCCGCGCTGACCCCTCGCGGCCCCTCCCACGCAACCCCTCACCCCTGACGTGAGCAACGCAGAAGTGGCCACGGGAGGCTCAGGAGCTGGCCACGGGCGGCGGGAAGAGGGCGCTCAGGGGGTCCTCCACAACGGGGGTGAGGGGCCCGGGGCCACCTGCGACTGGAAGCTCAGGCGAGGGCGTGGCCGGGAGGGGCGGAGCCAAGCGCAGGCCCCGCCCCGCCCAGTGCCTGAAAACCCTCCCAGTCAGTCACGGGGAGCAGGGGCGGCAGGCGGCAGGCGGGGCGTGTGGGCAGCAGCCTGCTCTCCTGTCCAGCAAGGGCCTCACGCCCCACGCTGTGGGCACCCGGGCAGGGCAGCGAGGGCTGTGCCCGACCCTCCAGGTCCCATGTCCAGCATCCCACCCGGAGAGGAGGGGCCATCTGCTGGGGCCAGGCTGGCCGCGCAGTGGGAGGGCCACTGTGGTGGCCCAGGTGCCCGGGACCCTGGGGACGAAGGCCCCTCCTGGCTCCCGTGTGGCCAGCAGAGTGGCCCAACTAGCAGGGCAGGCGGTGGCAGCTCACTGAAGGCCAGGTGGCACTGAGCCCAGGGACAGGCGAGCTCCCTCCGTGCGCAGACCAGACGCCGCAGAGAGGCCGGGCGGCACGTCCCGCAGTGCCCGCTCCCCGCCCTGGCTGGACTGGGCTTGGGGGAAATGGTCTGGAGCTGCCCCGTCCTGCCCTCCTGGGCCTGCGCACCCAGACAGGGGCGTCCAGGGCGCTGCCCGGGCGGCACAGACACGCCGCGAGAGCACAGGGGAGAAGGACCCTGGACACAGAGAAGGGCAGAGCCGCCGGGGTGGAGGGGCACTGCCTGCCACGGCAGGCTCAGCCGTGCTCACCAGCCCCGGGACGAGGGCACCTCCCAGGTCCACTCGGGGCCCGCGTTTGGCTGGACCTCCCAGGCCATCTGGCACAAGCTCTGGAAGTCCCTCAGCGAATGAAGGCACCCAGCGGGCCAGCCAGGACCCAGGGCATTCAAAGAGCCGCGGACACGGACAGCAGCCTGCGCTTCCCACGCGCCACCCACGGGCCTGACCTCTCAGTGGCCACAGTCCCATGGACACTCCTCAGCCACGTCCGTGATTGGCTGAGAGGCTGGACCCCAGCTGGAGGTGAGGGCAGTGCAGATGCCGCTCTCACCCTGACCCCCAAGTTCACAGGCCCCGGCTCAAGGGCTCTTCCTCGAACCCGCAGCCCTGAGCACACTCCAGAGTCGCTCGGTCCTCCATGGAGTTGCTGACCTGGCAGACTGACCAGGCCTGACTGGCCTGGCTGGAGGAAGGGTCAGAAATTAAGGCCAAAGCCACTGCAGAAGGGTCCTGGGGAGACCCTCATCAGGCTAACGGCTGCCAAGGGCTGCCCCTTCAGGAAGGGCAGCCAGGACGCCCTGCCCACCCCAGCGGTGTCCACGGCTGCCTTGGCACCTTGCCCATCGAGCCACCTCACCCACCTGCCACTCAAACCCCACCTTTGGGTGGTCCTCGAATCCAGTGGTAGCTGGTGTGGCTCTGCGAGCCCGTGGGGCACTCCGAGGCCCCTGAGATGCCCACGGACACCCTTTCAAGGCCAGGGGCCATGGCTCAGCCCCAAATAGCAAGGCACACGAGAAGCCGGCCCCGGGGTGAGAAGGTGCAGAGGCAGAAACAGACCAGAGACCGCGCACGGCGAGATGGCCGGACTCGGCCACAGAAGACCAGCGCAGCGACGGGGCTCGGGCGAAGGTGTTCGTTTTACTCAATAAGAGAGGGGGCTGGTGGGGGCAGAGAGGACAGCAGGGCAGAGTCCAGGAGGGCTGCCCAGGAGCAGGAGCTCGTGGAGGAGGACGCACCGGCACTCAGCCTGGGCCAGCGGGGGCGGGCAGCACGGAGCAGGTGCGACGGCCTGGAGGGCCTCTGTCCCCACTGCTGCAGCTGCATGGGAGGCACGTGGGGTCTGCTCAGGGGCAGGGGGACAGCCATGCCGATGGAGGGACAGTGGCCTGCTGCTGGTCACCCTGGACACAGACGAGGCCAGGTTCCCAGATGGCCACTGCACGCCACGTCGTAGCGCTTCCCATTCGCCCAGATGTGCAAGCACGGCTCCGAGCTGACCGCACTTGCTGGTGGTCACTCCCGCGGACAGCATGCAGCAGCTGCTGTCCAGTGGGCTGGGAGGAGGGCAGGGCAGACAGACCAGGCCAAGACCCCGTGCCCCCACGGGGAGCCACCAGGCTGCTGGGCTCAGCACTGCCTGCCAGAGGGCAGGGCTCCAGGCAGAGTGGTCCTGAGGGAGGGTGCCCAGCGGCGGGGTCAGGGCTGGCTAGTGACTCCAGGGGGCGGGGCCTGAGCCCCCTGCCTGGGGACGTGGCTGGTCAGCAGCAGGACTTCTGGCCCGGAGAGACACCACAGCAGGCCGGGCGGGAGCAGGCGGGGCGGCAGAGCAGGGACACGCAGGAGGCCGCGCGGCAGCAGCTGGGCTGGCAGGAGGGGGCACAGCAGGAGGAGGCGGGCACGCAGCAGGCGGGCCTGCACACGGGGCGGCAGAGCAGGGACACGCAGGAGGAGGGTCTGTAGCAGCAGACGGGCTTGCAGCAGACGGGCACGCAGCAGGACGGCTGGCAGGGGGAGGAGCTGCAGCCATCAGACTGGCAGCTAGACTGCTGGCAGCAGGAGGAGGAGGCTCCAGAGCAGACGGGCACACAGCACATGGGCTTGCAGCAGAGGGACACGCAGCAGGACGGCTGGCAGGGGGAGCATGAGCAGCAAGAGGGCTCACAGCTAGACTGCTGGCAGCAGGAGGAGGAGGCCCCAGAGCAGACGGGCACACAGCACACGGGCTTGCAGCACATGGGCTTGCAGCAGAGGGACACGCAGCAGGACGGCTGGCAGGGGGAGCAGCTGCAGCAATCAGGCTGGCAGCTAGACTGCTGGCAGCAGGAGGGGGTGCAGGAGCTGGTGCAGACTGGTTGGCAGCAGGGGCTGGACACACAGCTCACTGGGGTGCAGAGGAGGGTCAGGCAGGGGGCGGGGGCGCAGCAGCTGGGGGCGCAGCAGGGGGCGCAGCAGGGGGGCTCGCAGCAGCTCTCTGGGCAGTCGTCCACCTGCCAGGAGGAGTCGGGGCAGGAGTCGCAGGAACCGGGCTGGCAGACGCGGCTGCCGTAGCTCAGGTCGCTGGAGCAGACGGACATGGTGGCGGGTGCTGCTGGAGGAGGGTGTGTGTGGGTGTGTGTGGGTGTGTGTGAGTGTGGGCTGTGGGTGTGTGAGGCGCGGCACCCCTCTTTATACCCGGGTGTTGTGTGCCCCGGCCAGGCTGAGGGACGCCTTCCTTTCCGGGTGTGGCCGGGCGCTGTGCTGCGTCGCGTGGCTGGGCCAGCCTGCGCGTGCTGTTGGCTCTGGTGCCCGAGTGCGCCTGGCTGTCCTGAGCTGTGTTTGTCCCTGGAGGGAACCAGCTGGAATGCTTGATGGCACCCAAGTGTCCTGTGGTGCAGGGACAGCCGTGGGCAGGTGGCCTTCTGGGGCCGGAGCCCTCTCCCATCCCAGGAGCACTGGTTTCGTGAACCAGCCTCCTGGGGGCGGGGCGGGGCCGGGTTCTGGGCCTGAGGACAGGCAGCTGTGCCCGGTCTGGACAGGCAGGTCTCTGGCGCTCGGCGCCTGGCGCAGCCTGCGGCGGGACCTGGCGCTGCTGGTTGTCAGGGGAACCGGGCGTGTCCATGCCTGGGTGGTCCCTGGGGCTGGCTGAGGGCAGCTGTCTCCTGGGGCTGAGGGCGGCTGCAGGTGCAGGCCCGCACAGGGAGGGGGCTGTGCGGTGGAGCCCCTTCTCTAGCCCCTCGGGCTGTGGGCCCCTCTCCGCGGGCCTGGAGAGCCTGGCCTGCCGCAGGGCTCAGGCCCCTGCAGCCCCCATGCAGAGGATACCTGGCTCTTCTCCGGAGAGCACCCTGCGCTCTGGACACCGCGGGGCAGCCCCCGTCACCTAGGCCACACAGCGAGTCTGCAGGTGGCTGCGTCTGGGTGCACATGGGCTCGTCCTGTGGACTCCTGCTTGCTGGGGTGACCACCCACACCCGGTGCCCAGGACTGACCTGTGCCTGGTGAGCGCCCCACGCCCTGGTCCTGGACCCCCCTCCTCATGTGCCCAGTCTGGAAGTGCCCTGGGCAGGCCCTTGGTGGTGCTCTGGGCCGTGAAGTCTCCAGACGCAGCTCCCCGTGGGGCGAGCTCGGCTGGTGACGGGCTGGGTCAGGTCAGAATGCAGAGCGATGGCTCAGGGGTGGCCGGGAGCTGGCCGCACCCCGGAACACCACACACACCCAGGGGCTCAGGAAGGCCGTTGGCTGCACACCCGAGACCCACAGGCAGACGAAGCTCAGGAAAACGCCAACGTCCAGTCCGAGGGGAGTCCCGAGAGCAGCGAGAGGAGCGGGGGCCACGGCGGGGGCCTGGGCAGAGGCATCCGGCCACTCCTCCCCAGGCGCAGGTGGCCGGGAGCCAGGCTCTCAAAGAGCGTCACCGGCCAGGAGCCTGGGCCCACGGAGCCTCTCAGAAATGAAGGGAAAGCAAAGACCCCAAGTCAACAGAGGCTACCAGCGGCCTTGTGCGCAGCTGAAGGGACAGGCTGACAGAGGTGACGGCAGGAACTCCCCAGTGAGAGCCCAGACGTGGAGACAGAGGCTGCTCCGTCACGAGGGGCGGACGGACACGCTCCTCTTCTCCTCTTCCGGCTTGCTGAAAGGCAGTCGGATAAGAGTGGGTAGGGTGTGTGAACGGAGAGGGCGAGGGACGCAGCGGCAGGAGGAGGTGCGTGGGCAGAGCCACGCTGGGCAGCTCAAGCCCAGGGAGAAGGGCGGGGCCGGCCTGCGGAGGGACCTCCAGGACCGCCCGGCGCCCGCCTGCCTGTCTCCTCAGGTCACTCAGAAGTTAGAGCTCTCTCAAGTGACGATCGTGGTGGTGTGCTCGCAGGCCTGTGGCACTGGCGGGCACGACACCAACAGGCCTGCTAAGAGGGAAGGCAGCACAGTGTCACCGGGACCGGCAGCCATGGGCCTCACAGGGCCGGGCTAGTGCAGACCTGAAGCCGGCTCTGGTACGTCACGACGCACCTACGGCAGGCAGCGCGGCCACCACCGAGGACAAGCTAAGAGTGCAGTGAGCAACTCAGCAAGGACGTCAGTGCCACACGGGACACAGAGGAACAAGCCACCTCGTGGCACAGCTGAGCAGGGGCTCTCGGGGTCAGCGCCGACTGCCCCACACACAGGCACTGCGAGCGCCAGTCACAAGTGCTGGACCACGGCGCCAGGAGGACCAGGTGGGCCCTGCAGTGTGGCCACACTGGGCTGCCCAGACGCGACCTCGGTGCACTCATCCACAGGGACCCGGCAGTGGCATTACGCCAGCCTGCAGGGAAGCACCGTTGTGAGAGCCCTGACAAGGAGATCGCTGAGATGGCGGCTGGCGAGAGCCATAGAGGCGTTTCAGTATCGCCACCCGATATTCATGCATTTATCTAAGAATCTTCCTATGCCCGTGAACACTGTGTGACGCACCTGTAAGTGTGAGCTGTTGACACGTGTATACTTGTTAAGGCTAAAAGTATTTAACCGGGTGAGGTTGGCTAGAGGGGGTGGTTGGAGTTGGAGAGGTTGTTGGAGCCGGAGAGAGAAGTTAGAAGAAGCGAGAATAAAGAGCCTATTCATTTCCAGTCTGCCTCCGAATTCTTTCCCACGGTATCATTGCTGCAGACGGCAACACACCGTCCCCTCGGGCAGACCACAGCCCTGCGCCTTGGAACCACCAGCGGTCATTCCTGTGCCCCTGGCCACTGGCCATTGAAAGAGCAGGACCACAAGGAGGGAATCAATAAGGGAAAACCTTCCAAAAGGCCCGACAATGGGAAAATATGAGGCTCAACAGACACAGAGGCACTCGACTGCCTGGAGACAGGCGGTCCCTTGAGCTGCCTCAGCGGGAAGGCACGTCCCCGGACCACAGGAAAGACCCACGACCGCCGGGGCCACAGAGCGATTGTAGCGAGCAGGTGAGTGTGCAGGTACAAGACTCACAAACAGTGACCTTCCAATCCCATCAGTGATGCCACCAGATGTGCACAAGGGGAAGAACCGAATCAAAAGTCAGAGACGGTCGGACCAGGTTTAAATCCTGATAGAAATCAGGACTCAACCAGATGCTTTCTACACGGGCGCACTTCAGACTCTGGTGTGAAGTTGATTCAAACAAGGATGGCGAGGTGTGTGTGTGCGCGCGTGTGTGCGTGTCATATGTGTGCTTGTGCACGTGTGTGCATGCTTGTACATGTGCATGTGTGTATGTGTGCGTGCATGTATGTGTGTGCACGTGTGTACATGTGCATGTGTGCATCTGTGTGTGCATGTGTGTACATGTGCATGTATGTGCATGTGTGTGCTTGTGTGCATCTCTGTGTGTGCGTGTGTACATCTGTGTGTGCATCTGTGTGCGTGTGTTCATGTGTGCACATGTGCATGTGTGTATGTGTGCGTGTGCGTGCATGCATGTGTGTGCATGTATGTGCGTGTGTACATGTGCATGTGTGTGCTTGTGTGCATCTCTGTGCGCGCGTGTACATGTGTGTATCTGTGTGTTCACGTGCATCTGTGTGTACGTGTGTGCGTGTGTGTACATGTGCATGTGTGTGCGTGTGCGTGTGCGACACAGACGCAGCCAGAGGCACGGGGGCGGCTGTGCCGTCGGGTGGTGTGGACCCGAGGCAGAGCTCTACTGGAGGCGGAGAGGACTGTCGTAGGTCAGAGGAGCAGCCCCTGGGGACACGGGCGTGCAGACACCCCAGATGGGCGCTCCGAGCGGCAAGGGTGGGGCAGAACCCAGAGAGGACGGACGCGGGGCAGCGGAGCGGCGCTGGCTGAGGCCTGGAGTGCTCTGGCCTCGCCGGGGACGGCCTGGCGGCAGGTCCTGGAGGAAGGGCCTGGACACAGCGCAGCCTGGCGCTCTGACGGGTTCCGCAGGTGTCCCTCCCGCGGGAGGACACAGCTGCTGTTGGGGCGGAGGTGGGCCAGGCCGTAGGACCCCCTCGTAGGTGAGAAAGGACAGCAGAGCACGAGGCGTGTGCTCCGGCCACCGTGGACTAGAACTGCCAACCAGTAGCAGACGCCTGGGCAGCGCGCGCGGGACGCCGCCGGCGCAGTCCTCAGGTAACGGGGGCGCAGGAGGGCGCGAGGGGAGAGCCGTGAGACGCTGGGACCAATGGACGTCAAGACCAGAGCCCCAGGACCACGGCTGCAGCAGAAGCACCACCGGGGTCACAGCTGTCCCCCACCGTCCTGAGGGACGGGCCAGCTTCCCACGGTCAGGCACCAGAGGGGGAAGACAAGCCAAGCCGGGAGAGCGGAGAGGTCCCAGGCTCCCCCGCAGGGACCGACCGCGGCTCGAGCACCAGAGGGAGCAGCGTCCGCCCTGCCCTGCGCCAGGGCTGTCCACAGCACAGCGACGCACGTGGGGAACCAGGCCCTGCCTCTCGTGGCACAAGTCACCGTGAGGGGACCTGGCGGCCTGTGTGTGCCAGGATGTCACCGTCAGGGCCGAGCCGTGGGCCTGGTCCTCAGCCTCTGCTCCCCTGGGGCGACTTCAGAGTCGTCCTGCTGGAGACAGCGTGTCAGTGGGGACGTGCCCCCGAAGGTGCCCCGGGGGTGAGTGACTCCTCCAGCCGGGGTCCCACGGTGCTCTGCTGTCCCAACATTCACCCAAGGGCAGCAGCACCAAGCAGCCGTGGCCACGCCGCCAGAGCCGAGGGACATAGACTTGGTCATGGGTTGGCCATCTCGGGCACTGGGCACACGGCACAGTGCAGGCCAACAAGGGCCACGGGACTTGTCCCCAGAAGGGAAGACCGGTTCCACCTGTGGAAGCCAGTTCACGTCACACGTCACATCCATGTAATAAAAATAAGAAAGGCACGACGCTGGCAGTGGGCGCAGGAAGGGCACTTGGCATGGCCCAGCACCGTCCACGACAGCAGCCCTGGGCAGCCAGGGAGGGGAGCCGCCCGCGGCCTCAGGACCCTCAGCTGAGCGGTGCAGGGAGGCCACGCAGCCCCGCCCAGGAGCGCAGGCGCGACGTCCACGCCTGCCACCGCTGGCCAGCCTGGGCACTCCCACCAGGCAGCGACACTCACAAGACAGACGGAAGCGCTGACCAGGAAGGAAGAGCACTGCCCCTGCCTGCAGATGGCACGGTCTCACGCCCAGAAGACCACCAGGACCCCGGAAGCCTCAGGGTGATGAGCCAGAGCCGCCAGGTTAGAGGAGGAATGTCAACAGAATCCGCCAGTGTCCACGCGTCTGCAAGGGCCTCGTCACAAACGAAACGAAGGTGACGAGTCTGTCAAAGCCTTCGAAGGGAAACCCAGAGGAAGGGGTCTGACTGACGAGCCACAGACCTCCACCACTGCCCCCTCGGGGTGGGCAGAGCCAGTCAGGTGCCAGCGAGGCCAGGGCCACAGGCCTGCGGGGACAGCGTGGGCAGCCACCGCTGGCTCTCAAGCTATGGATTGCCCAGACCCAAGACTTCCACTTCAGCCTGTCCCCAGGGAGATGAGACCGTGCCCACCACGCAGGGCCCTGGCCACTCAGTAGCCCGGGGCAGGAAGTCCAGAGGTCCCAGCCCGGGGCAGAAGGTCAGGGGCGTCCTGACATAGCCACACCGGAGAGGTGACGGGCAGGTGCAGAACGGAACCCAGCAGGGCAGACTCAGCAGGAAGGGCGGGGGGAGTCGGGGACTGGGCACTGCAGACGCTGCGGGGCCTCCTCCGCAGGCGCACAGACCCGGGCAGGGGCGCAGCCGCAGAGGTGCCGGGCTGCCCGCCAGCGGCCAGCCTCCGCTCTGCAGACGGCCCAGAGCCGTGCCAGAGGGCTCGCTCGAGCGGCAATTCTGGACTGCAAGCAGAGACCCGCCTTCCCTCTCTGCGTCGCCCAGAACCCGTGTGCCCGCGTCTGTGGGCCTGAGCGCCGGCAGCGAGGCACCACTGGTCTCCTCCCCCGGCCGTGGGCGGCGGGAAGGGGGCCATGCTAGACTTGGGGTGATGGAGCCATGCGCCACAGGAGAGCCCGCTGCAAGCTGCCCCCTTCGATGTGCCAAAGGACGTCAGGACAGGAGCACTGCGTGACCCACCACAGCTGCGGCGTCCAGCACCGACCCCCAGCCAGGGGCAGCAGGCCTGGTGGGGCCTCCCTCCCTGGAGGGACAGGCCACTCGATCCCAAAGATGCCCCGGAGGCCCTGCCCAGCCCGCCCGCCCGCTCAGGGGCCCTGGCCCGTGCTGGCCGAGAACCTCAGAGAGGAAGGAGGCTCTGCTTCTAACCAAGAGCCCAAACGCACTGACCTTGGGCGGAAGATGGGGGGCTTTCAAGGTCACGACGATGGAGAACTCCTCGGGGAAGAGGTCGCATCTGAAGAAGAGCCTCGATGCGGGGAAGCTCCAGGCGCGGGGCGGGAGGGCCGCGAGCTGGAGGCCGCGGGCGCCCTGGGCCTGCACCGCCCCGACTCGGCCCGCGGCGCCGTCCGAAGGGAGCGCCTCCGCCAGGACGTCCAGCGGCCGCAGGTCTGTGCCAAAGACACGCAGTGGTCAGGCTGGCCCCAGAGGCCGCGGCCAGAGGGGCAGGCGGGGACCGGGGCGCGGGGTCTGTCCCTGGCGTCTGAGGCCCTGACACCCTGGAGGGCGGCAGAGTCCAGACAGAGTCACCGTGCAAAGCCCTCGCCAGACTCCAGTGGTGACGCTGCCGGCCCCGGCCCCGCGCAGAGGCCCCCGCCACCCCTGCAGAAAACCCCTCTGTGAGACGTCTCCGCGGTCTCCGTCCAGCCTGGTGGACGCCACCCTCGTGACGGCCCCGCGGCCAGGAGCACCCCCAGAGCATCGTCCAGGCTCCTCGATGAGCCTCCAGAAACACCCCTGGGCAGCCTCCTGGGGTGGCCGCAGCTGGCCTTGCAAGCACAGGGGTCCCCGCTGCAGTCTCTGTCCCCTGCTGTCCAGAGGGGAGTGGGGACCAGAGCTGTCCCCTCTGAAGCACCCCCTGGGGGCGGCAGGCGCTGGAGGCAAACGGGGTGCCCAGGAGGAAGCTGCCCGCTCTGCCCTCGCCCGGCAGAGCACCCGGCCTGCCACGTTGGGGACGCACTCCAGGCCAGGCAGTGGCCAGGAGCTTCCTTGCTGCCCCTGAGGGGCGCTGCCCGGGGTGAGGGACATTGCCCACAGGAGGCCAGGGACGGCCCTGGAGTGGGAGTCCGGGGCACACGTTCCTCCTTCAGGTCAAGGGAGTGAAGAGGAGAGCCCCCCAGCAAGACCCGAGGACAGCGCGGGGGCGGGAGGCTCCTTCTCCTGCTGCTGCCCCTCTGGTCTCCACCCTCCTGACGCTCGGGCCTCCCTGCGTCCTGGCCCCAGGGAGCCAGCGTGTCGGGCACAGGCACAGTGCAGGGACCTGGCAAGGCCCGCAGGACGGAAGGCAGCTGGGGCCTCTGCTGGGCCAGGGAGGAGCCGGCCACACGGGGGCTGTGGCCTTCCTGCCCGGCTCCCCCGGCCATCCTGGGGCTCCTCCTCTGCGCAGGGCGGCTGCCCTCTGCTGAAGGGAGGTGGCGAGCGGCCGTGGGCAGAAGCTGCCCAAGAACCAGGCTGCGCTGCACCAGGAGGCGGAGGCGGCCCGGCAGCGCCTGCCCAGGTGCTCAAGCCCAGGCGGACGGGCCACTCGGCTCACTGAGAGGGTGACCGAGGTCACACACACACCGGCTCTTGGAGATTTCTGCCCGTCATTCACAGAGCAGGACGCCAGGCCTGCGCGACTCTTCCAGAAGGCAGAGGAGACACCAGCCCCGCCGCGTCCTCGGGCACCCAGGGACGCTGGAGGAAAGAGCCCGGCGGCCCAGCTGCCTCGGCACGGGGTCACAGTGACCTCAGAGAGCCCGCGCCCAGCACAGGGAGACCAAGACGGCGGCTTCAGAACCGAGTGAGGGGACCCAGGCCTCCCTCCCCACCCGCACGGCTCCTGCAGATCTGCCGGGGAGAAAAGCAGGCCTAACGCGGCTCACCCATGCCACCTTGGGACACGCCGCACAAGAATGTCCCCAGGACCCCAGACCCTCACGAGGAAGCCTCCCGCAGCTGCAGGGCCGGGGCCCAGGAGCCCGAGCCCAGTGCCTCCGTGCAGGTGCTGTGGTTGGCTCTGCAGAGTCCCCGAGGCCGTGGTGTGGGGAGGCTTGGTCCCCGTCCAGTGTCACTGGGAGGTGGTGGCCCCTGAGGAGGTGGCCTCGGGGAGGAGGTTGGGTCACCGGGCGCAGACCCTGAGGGTCAGTGGGGCTCCGACCCCCTCCTGGCCGCCCTGAGCGGAACGGCCCTGTCCCGTGTGTCCCCACCGTGTGTCCCCACCGTGCTGCCCTGCACCGCCCAGGCTCGGCAACGGGCCGACTGACCATGGACTGGAACCTCTGAAACTGCGAGCCAAATAAACCCCTTCTCTTTCTAAGTTGATTGTGTCAGGTGCTTTGTCACAGCAACGGGGAGCTAACTGATGCAGGGAACACACCAGATGCCTCTCTGCCCCCGGGGGGCAGGAGAGCATCACCCCAGCACGTGGCTCTGATCCTGGGTTCCAAGCACCTTCCTGCCTGTGTAGGGAGCCAGGACCCCGTGAAGAGTCACTGGCGGCAGGGTGAAGCGGGATCGGTGGAGACGAGCCCGGACCAGAAAAGCCAGGGTGGGGCCTCCAGAAAGGCCCGAGAGCCGGGGAGGAGCTCCGGAGGCCAGCGAGGACACCAGCACCAGCACAGCGCAAATGGTGGTGACTGTCACTCAGACCACCAGGTGCAAACCCCGCTGCCACGCAGAGGGCACGGGCAGTGGGTCAGGCCGTGGGCAGGAGGGAGGCAGCCCCACACCGGGGAGTCCCCACCAGCAGAGGCAGATGGGGAGGCAGCTGGGACCCCAGGAGGACCCTCTGTGACACCTGTCACAGGCCAGGTCTCCACAGGGCTGGGAAGCCACTCGGGGCATGTCTGTGCCCACCCAGGACATCCCAGAGAATGTCCCCAACACGTTGGCTGGTGACGGAGGGCGGGGGCCGTCTCTGGCGATGGGCGCAGGGTGGCTCCCGGCAGGCCTCGGCGGCAGCCTCCCCACACAGCTGCGTCCACCCCTGACGAGGTGCCCCCGGGCCCAGATTGAGGGCGTTCTGGAGGACCGGCACCTCTCCCAAGAGGCAGGCCAAGGCCAGTGAGGCCAGTGAGGCCAGCGAGGTCAGCGAGGTCAGGCTGGCGGAGGCCGGAGGACTTTCACCAGGTGCCACGGGGCCTGGATGGGGAGTGGCCCCAGAGCCAGGCCGCCCTTCAGCGAGCGCTGCGTGCAGCCGGCGCGGGTCCTCACGGGACGGCCGGGCAGCCGGCCCGGGCGACGGGAGCGCTCTCCACTCTCAGCAAAGCTGCGCGGAATCGACCCAAAATCACCCGCGGACAAGAGCCGGGTCTGCGGAGCGCGCTGCTGCCCCTGCCCGGCCCTGCCCCCACCTCGCACGCAGCTCCAGACAGAGCCCAGGAAGGCCGCCCGCCCTCCGGCCCGGACCTCCACCGCCCTCGCAGCAGGGACCTTCTCCGAGGAGTCACGCGGCCCAGCAGCCGTGGCCCAGCAGCCGTGGCCCCTGCCCCTGGCGTCTGTGCACCTGCCCTGACTTGGAAGGAGGGCGTTTGCAGACAAGGGCGTGACGGGCCGTGGGTGGGTGGGCTCTAGCCCAACATGGCCAGTGTCCTTGTGAAATGGGGACACGCAGACGCAGTCACGAGGGAGAGTGCTGTGTGCAGGTGGAGACGGAGGCCAGCCCCAGGGAGTGCCCACGCTGGCCTATACGAGCCCTGTTTGGGGAGATGGCTGTGACTGCGGTTGACCTCGGGCCATGGAGTTTTGGACATTGCCGCCCTCCGTAGTCTCACGAGACTTGGCCCGGGATCTCGAGAGACTTGGGCCGAGCGCGGAGCGGGTCGGGCCATTTTGGTTGTTGGTTGTTTGCTGGTGTGTGGTACGTGTTAGAGTTGTTAGAGCCAGAGAGAGAAGCTGGCAGAGTAAGATCCTGTTTGTTTCCAGCCTGCCTCTGAACTTGTTCCCGCGGCTTTGCTGCTCCAAGCGGCCATCGCTTCAGGCGGCGACACTGGCCAGCAGTGGGCAGCCCTGTGCCCAGCCTCTGGGCCTTGCTGCCAGCCCAAGGAGAGGGGCATGAGGGCAGCGAAGCCGCGCTCAGGTCTTCTCTGCTAGGACCCAGGTGCGCTCCTTCCTCGGCCTCCGACCGCAGGGTGAGGTCCCGGCTGGCAGCCCAGGAGAGCCAGGCCAGCATCCAGAGGCGGCATGCCCACCACAGCGGCACCAGACAGGCACGAGCCACCTCGTGCCCCGAACACACTCGCTACAAGCCCACACGACCTCTGTGCACCTCCACTTTTCTCCCTGAGACTGAAAACAAGTCAGACCTGCGCCAGGGCAGCCCGCCCAGCCCACGCGGAAGCTGGAGTCAGCAGGAAGGAGGCGACGCGGGGCCTGGGAAGGGACAACACAGTCCGGGAGCGTATAAAAGCCCGCGAGCCCCGGGCCTCACACACACACCCACACACACACTCACACGCTCACTCACGCCCACTCACGCCCACTCCTCCTCCCAGCCAGCACCCCCATGGCTGCCTCCACCATGTCCGTCTGCTCCAGCTCCTGCCCCGACTCCTCCTGGCAGGTGGACGACTGCCCAGAGAGCTGCTGCGAGCCCCCCTGCTGCGCCCCCTGCTGCACCCCCAGCTGCTGTGCTCTCAGCTGCTGCACCCCCGCCCCCTGCCCGACCCTCCTCTGCACCCCAGTGAGCTGTGTGTCCAGCCCCTGCTGCCAACCAGTCTGCACCAGCTCCTGCACCCCCTCCTGCTGCCAGCAGTCTAGCTGCCAGCCTGATTGCTGCAGCTGCTCCCCCTGCCAGCCGTCCTGCTGCGTGTCCCTCTGCTGCAAGCCCGTGTGCTGCAAGCCCGTGTGCTGTGTGCCCGTCTGCTCTGGGGCCTCCTCCTCCTGCTGCCAGCAGTCTAGCTGTGAGCCCTCTTGCTGCAGCTGCTCCCCCTGCCAGCCGTCCTGCTGCGTGTCCCTCTGCTGCAAGCCCGTGTGCTGCAAGCCCGTGTGCTGTGTGCCCGTCTGCTCTGAGGCCTCCTCCTCCTGCTGCCAGCAGTCTAGCTGTGAGCCCTCTTGCTGCTCCTCTTCCCCCTGCCAGCAGTCTAGCTGTGAGCCCTCTTGCTGCTCATGCTCCCCCTGCCAGCCGTCCTGCTGCGTGCCCCTCTGCTGCAAGCCCGTGTGCTGCAAGCCCGTGTGCTGTGTGCCCGTCTGCTCTGGAGCCTCCTCCTCCTGCTGCCAGCAGTCTAGCTGCCAGTCTGATGGCTGCAGCTCCTCCCCCTGCCAGCCGTCCTGCTGCGTGCCTGTCTGCTGCAAGCCCGTCTGCTGCTACAGACCCTCCTCCTGCGTGTCCCTGCTCTGCCGCCCCGTGTGCAGGCCCGCCTGCTGCGTGCCCGCCTCCTCCTGCTGTGCCCCCTCCTGCCAGCCCAGCTGCTGCCGCGCGGCCTCCTGCGTGTCCCTGCTCTGCCGCCCCGCCTGCTCCCGCCCGGCCTGCTGTGGTGTCTCCTTGGGCCAGAAGTCCTGCTGCTGACCAGCCACGTCCCCAGGCAGGGGGCTCAGGCCCTCTGGGAGGTGACAGCCATGTTCTGATGCTCCTGTCCTTGGCTGTTTCCGGGGTCTGCTGGTCCCGCTGCTGCTGAGGGGGACGAGAGGACACTAAGCGTCTCTGCTCAGCTTTCGGGAGGACTCCCGGAAAGTCCCGTCCCCCGCGTGGTCAGCAGTCCCAGCCCCTGGCCCACTGTCCCTTCTCTGGATGCACCTGAGCAAACCGACCCCTGAAGGCCTCGACTCGGAGCTGCACCTGCGGCACGAGTGCCCGCTGCGCTCCGGGCCTGGCCACAGCCCCGCGTGGCCCTCTGCGGGAGCACCGCTGTCCACGGATGCCCTGTGCCCAGGGCCCGGGGTCTGTCTTGGACGGGGCAGGGGGGCTGGGCTCTGCAGCCCTTCGGCGTCTGGTCGGGGTCCCCGTGGGTCTGTCCCCACCCTGTGCCACGCTCACTGGGCTTCCTGTAGCTTTGCCCTTGTGACCTCCCCCCACCCTGGCACCCGTCCAGTCGGGAGCAGGCTCTTCACATCCGTGCTTTGCCAGCACACTGCCAAATGCCTCCTGCGCGTGCGCACCTGTGCCACCACGACCCCACACTCCCTGCTGACCTCACTGTGGTGGCCGTCACCCTCCACCTGTGCGAGCAGACATTTCCCCAACTGCTGTGCACCTGGCCAGGCCAGGCCCTGAGAGCGCACCCTGCAACCCCAGTGGGCGTTGGGGGACGGATGGGCCTGCGCAGACACCCAGGTGCCGTCTGCGTACTTTAATAAATCTTTTAAAAATCCCACCTGGCGCGGAGCTGTGTCGGAGCTGCTGGGGGAACCCTGGCTCCGTCCCCGTCACCCCAGTGAACTCCACCGCCGGGGGGCAGAGGGGCAGGATGCGGGGCTGCCCGTCGCCGGTGCCCACGCTCATGGGCACCAACATGTGGACAGCAGTGTCCGGGACAGAGTCCTTGTCAGAAGGCCCTGCTCCAAGTAGGAGACGGCTGCTCCTGGCCCAGGAGCTCAGGGCGTGCACCAAAGCCAGCTCTGATCGGGGGAGTCTGCTGGGTGGCCCCTGGGGACTCTGGACCCACCCAGGCCTTGGGGCTGCCACCCCTTTTCCCTGGGGTGTGGCTGGGCCTAGCTGGAGGCCTCTTATTGGTGTTCCATTTGCTGAGGACGTCACGAGCGATTCCACAGAGGCAGGGCGAGAGACCCAGGCCACCTCTGCCCTGTGTAGCTGGCCACGGCCCCGGGCACACAGGAGAGGCCCGATGCCCTCACCTTGGGCTCCCCCGCAGCCCTGCTTGCCCACACCTGGGGCCAGTGCACACCCAGGGCCTCCTCAGCCCTGGCTGGCCCCTTGGTCAGGCTGACCCTGGCCTGGGCAGCCCACGGTCAAGGTGGGCTTTCGCCTCACGGGCCTTCCGTCTCCTGCCAAGGAGACTGCAGTGTCTGACCTGCAGAGACCCCAAGGTCACTCAGCTCCTGCCCCGGCACCGTAGGAGAGCGCCAGGCACATTTGTCCCTAATGCCCCGCCCACACTCACGCCCTGGCACCTGCCCCAGTGCCTGGAGCCCGGTGGCCAGGCCTCCCGCGCCTCCTCGCGTGGCATTCTGGAGTTTGACTCTCCCCGCGGATGGCCCTTAACTGGGACTTGACATGTCGACCGCAGGGGCCAGGTAGCAGGACACTCCTGAACTTGGGTGGATTGGGGACATTGCTTATGAGCCCAGGCCCCGAGGGGTGAGGCTGAGGGTCCCTGTGCCTCTCCAGGACGCGCGCTCAGCTTCCTGCTGGGACGTGCAGCCGGTGGGCCAGGCCTGGGCAGCAGGTGTGTCTCAGGGTGGGCTGGGCCTTGGCTGGAGGTGTCCCGGGGGACGAGGCAGACGTCCTCTCAGAGTCGGGAAGGTCTGAGGAAGGAGAGGAAGCGGCAGTCGGGCTGCAGGGGGCAGGGCCTGCATTGAGGCCTGGGCTCTGTGAGGCCCTGACGGGGCCACCTGTCCTCGCACCTCAAGCACCTGGAAATGGGCATGTGTGAAAGGACTCTCTGCCCCAGTGGGGTGGCCCTGGGACCTGGGGTCGCGGAGAGGGGGATGACTGCAGAGCCCGCCACGTCTCCTCCCGCAGCAGCGCCCCCAGGACCCCGCGGAGTGCTGGGAACTGGAGCTGGGGCAGCTGGAGCCGCGGGCAGCGCCGGAGAGGAGGGAGCTACCGGGAAAGGGCTCGGTCTACAGCTCCCCTGTGGCGCTCAGAGCGCGGGAGGCGGGGCAGAGAGCAGCCAGGCCCGGGAAGGGCTCCCAGGGCTTGCTAGCTCTGAGGACACCTGTGTCCCAAGCGGCCAGAGCCTCGGTGCAGGCCTGGGAGACCTCCTGGGGAGGGGGCTGTGCTGATCCCGCCTAGGTGAAGGCGACTCCCGCCTAGCAAAGCCCAGACAGGAGCCGGAGCCCCGGGAGGACGAAGCCATCACCCCCCACAGGGAGCTCGGGAGGAGCCGGCTGAAAAGAGCAGCAGCAGAGACAGTGACCCCAGAGCCACCCGCAGCAGCAGACAGGGCCAAGGACAGGACCCGCGAACAAGGAGGCCAGAAGCTAGACCAAAGGGCAGCAGGCAGCAGGGCAGGCAGGCTCAGGGCCCGCCCCGCAGGAGGCGTCCAGCAGACACACACAGCGTCAGAAGGCCAGGCAGAACCTGGACATGGCCAAGTAGCTGCCGCCAGACGTGCGGAGTCGGAATCCTGCAGAGAACTGAAACAGCACCCGGAGGTCTGCAAGCTCCACCCGGCAGGGCGGTGCACACTTGTCAAGAGCACACCCAACGGCTGGCTGCCTCCAGGGGGTGCAAACAGAGGCTGGTTTCCACCACTACCGAAAGAGAGGCCGGTGCAGGAAAATAGCTGCAAAATCACCAAATGTTTGGGAATTAATCAGCACATTTACAAATAACGCCCGAGTCAATGGAGGGATCACATGGAAGTGAGGAGAGTTTGAACAAAATGAAAACGGGATCACGACAGGTTGAAAGTTATGGGGCTCGGCTGCCCAGCACCCCGAGGGCAGTGCATGACTTTATTTATTTATTTAGGTACCAAGGATTGCACTCAGGGGCACTCGACCACTGGGCCTCATCCCCAGCCCTTTTTTGTATTTTATTAGAGACAGGGTCTCACTGAGTTGCTAAGTGCCTCGCCATTGCTGAGGCTGGCTTTGAACTCGCGATCCTCCTGCCTCAGCCTCTCAAGTGCTGGGATTACAGGCCTGCACCACCGCGCCCGGCTCAGTGCGTGGCTTTGATTGCTCTTAATAGAAGAGAAGGCAGCTCATGGTCAGTGACCTACCCTTCTACCCGGAGCAGCCAGACAGGGAGCCCAAGCCAAGCCCTGGGACAACAGGGGAGGAAATCACCGCCAGTGCAAGGGTGTGCCAACAGAGGGGCAAGCTCAGCAGGACCATGCCTGCTTCTGGAACGGTCGACGCATGGACCACGTTCTAGTCCCACTGCAGAGTCGTGGACAGCACGCAAGCGCCTTCACGCCCCACATTCAGCCCCTTAGATAAGATGGGCAAAGACACACATTGTAAAATCTAGTGCAAGAAAAAAATGGGAAACCCGAATAGCTCTGGACCAATTGGAGGAACTGAAACCCATAATTGAAATGCTTACCCCAAAGAAAATGCCCATCCCAAATGGCTCTGCGGCAGACTCTAAGCATGGGTGGAAGAAGTCCCACCAGTGGCACCTGTGGAGTGCAGGGACTGAGACTCGGGGTCCCTGACTGCCCCATGGCTGTGGTGCACCTGCTGCCTGGGAATGTCTCTGTGCAGGGCACGGGATGCCCAGTTGCTATGGTTACACCCCACCCAAAGAGGCTCTGTGCATGAGTCTTACAGTCTGGACCTTGATCTCAGGCCCGTAGCTCCTGGGGAGAGAGGAACTCTGAGCATGAGAAGACAGCTACGTTGTTTCACCAGCGCTGCTACTTCTGAGCCTGGCGGCTGAACAGTGACTGTAGACAAGGGGCTTCCTGAGGGTAGGGCTGCAGGAAGCTCGGAGCATCCCATCGTGACAGTGAATAGCTACAGGAATGTTTCTAGCCTGTGCTTTCTAGTGCACAAAGAACAATGCCTCTACGGTCCTGAACTCGACTCCGAGACCCTGTATAAACGACCTGCTGGGCCAGCTCTTGAGATAGCTCCTCCATCAAGGCCAGTACCCCACCTGACCCCAGCTTTTACTTGACGTCTGTGTGAGCGTGTGTTTTTCTTAATCCCCTTCACCCCACACCAGTACCTCGGGTTTAGCTGCGTCGGCCGCAGCAGGCTCCCAGAATGTTCAGAAAGCAGTTCAAGAAGGAAAACCTCCCAGCCCCCCGTGAGAGCAGAGCAGCCAACACAGAGGCCTGCGGGCACCGTGGGGGGGCAGCTGCAGGGGCAGCTCACGAACACAGACACGAATGCTCTCAACGGAACGTGGCAACCAACTCCAGCAACAGAATGCTGTGCTCTGCTGTGGGGGTCTGTGTCAGGGACGTAGGGTGGGCTTCCCACCCAGCATCCACCCAAGTGTCATGTCAGTGGATAAGAGGAGAGGACCCAGGACGATACCAACAGGTGCACAAGAAGGCGCTTAAAAACCTGCTCGTTAAAAATAACAACTCCCGGCCGAGTGCATTGGCCATGCCTGTGATCCCAGTGACTCCGGAGGCTAAGGCAGGAGGATAGCAAGTTCCAGGCCAGCCTCAGCCACTCAATGAGACCCTGTCTCAAAGTAAAAAATAAAAAGGGCTGGGATGTGGCCGAGTGGTGGAGCACCCTGGGGTTCCATCCTCAATACTGAATATTTTTTTTAAGAGACCGGCCCCCAGCAAGCCAGAAGTGAAAGGGAGTCTCCCGCCCGAAGAGGGACGGGAAGCCTCTCCCCAGCATCGGGACCGGGCAGTGCTGCTCTGGCCACCACGTCCAGCATCTCGCCGAGGCTCTTCCCAGCACAGAAGGTCGGGGGACAGGTGAGGGGCCTGCGGGGGGGAGAGGAGGGGAAGCAAGCCTCACCCACAGCCGACACGGTCCTGTGGTAAGAGGCTCCCCAGGCAGAACCCCTGGGACTGAGGAGGGACCCAGAAGGCACAAGTGCCCACAGAGCCAGTTGATCCCACAAGGCACTCAACCGCTGGAGTGAACGCCACTGGTGAGGCCTCCAAAGGAACTAGCAGATTACCTCGGCGCACGTGCAGGGTCTGTGCGCCAGAGGACAAGCTACTGCTGGGAGAAGTCGAAGGAATTCTACATGCCTGGCGAGATGGGCCACGGTCGTGGGTTGAAGGCGCGACTGTGTTGACTGTCAGCCTTTCCAGATTTATCCCTACAGCTAAGGTGACCCCAGCCAAACTCCTGGTGGGTCCCAAGCAAGGAGTCGACTAAACCCATGGGAAACACAAGCACCTAGAAGAGCCAGCCTCAAGACAGACACCGAATTGGAGGACATTCCTTTCTCCCCTTCAAGGGTTGATTTGAAGCTGTGCTGAGAGTCGGCGTGGCAGCATGGGCACAGGGCTGGCACAACATGGAGGGCGCAGGACGAGGCCAGACTGCAGGTGCAGGGTGCCCAGTGCGGAGGGCCGGCGGGCACCCGAGGCTCCTCCTCACAGCAGAAGCAGCAGGAGGCAAAGTGAGTGTGCAGAGCCAGACCCAGCGGCGGGCCCCAGGACCAGAAGCAGGCGAGGGAGGGAACTGTGTGGCTTGGGCAGAGCCAGGGTTTCCTGGAGCACGGAGGGAAAAGGACAGATAGGACCTGGCCAGAATTCAGGGTTTAGCTGTCAAAACCCCAGTAAGAGCCAGGCACAGTGGAGCACTCCTCTGATCTCATCATCTTGGGAGGCTGAGGCAGAAGGATAGCAAATTCAAACGCCAGCCTCAGCAATTTAGCGAGGCCCTGAGCAACTCCGTGGCCTAAACAAAACATCCCCAAACAGGCTGGGGGTGTGGCTTCGTTGTTAAGTGCCCCGAGGTCAATCCCCAGTGCCAAAGACCTCCATTAGGGTTAAGAGCTAAGTCGCCAGCAGGGAGGACTTTTGCAGAGTGCGCACACTCACACACACTCACACACACTCATGCACTCACACTCACACACATGCACACACTCATGCACGCACACTCACACACACTTACACATACTCATACACTCACATGCACTCACACCTCACACACATACACACTCACACACACACACTCACGCACTCACACACTCACACACACACTCACATGCACTTACACACTCACGTGCACTCACACACACTCACACACACTCACACACTCACACACATCACACACATACACACACTCTCACACATACACACTCTCACACACTCACACACACTCACACTCACATGCACTTATGCACTCACATGCACTCACACACAGACATACACACACTCACATTACTCACACACTCACACATCACACACACATACACACTACACACTCACACACACACTCACGCACTCACACACACTCACACACTCACACACATCACACACATACACACTCACACGCACTCACACACATCACACACATACACACACTCTCACACACATGCACACTCTCACACACTCACACACACTCACACTCACATGCACTCACACACACACACACATACACACACACACTCACACATCACACACATACACACAGAATGTGTAAAGCACGTGCGCACCTTAGTCATGAGGACACTAACGACCTGGGTTAGGAAGGTCTGACTCTACCTGTCACTGTAGAAGTCACGGCAAGCACGAGGGGACGCCCCTTGCTCAGCCGCCAGGGACACGAGTGTGCCGTGCACACTGGTGAAGACGGGCCACGCCCTGCCAAGGGACGGCCGAGCGCCTGGCTCACGGCGGCTGTGGCCAGGGCAGGCGGCCCCGCCGGGTGCTGGCCTGTGGGTCCTGGCCTCATCCACGCAGCTCTCCCACGCAGCCCAGGCACACGGGCGCTAGGAGCCCTCCTGCTCGTCCCTGAGACCTGGAGACGCCCAGGTGTGGCGGCAGGTGCCTAGGTCCACAGCGGGTCCAGGCAACAGAGCCCCGGGCAATGCAGAGGGAGCCGGCCACAGACGCACGGCGGGGAGCTGGGGCGCCACCAGCGCACGAGGACCCCGCTTCCTCCTGGCGTCTGTGGGAACGGTGAGCAGGGGCAGCCCCGCACCGCAGCCGAGGGGGCTGAAGGACAGGGACACCAGTGCTCCGTCTCCAGACCCCGGTGGGCTGCAGGCGGGGCCTCCTTCAACTCATCCGCCTGTGTCCCTGGAAGGACGGTGAGATCACAGTAGCCGGTGCCCTGGCAAGGCCAATGTCAAACACGAGAGGAGGCCTTGCCAGGGGGGGCGGGCATCATGCCCAGCTGGTGGGCAGCGGGGGCTCCCTTTGTAGGTCTCCAGCACGGACGCAGCCCCTGGGGTGCACGAGGGCTCCCAGAAGGAAGGCCCAGTCCAGCCCACAGAGGGCTGGGAGCTTGTGGGGCACGGACACTGTCGTCTTGGACGTGCTGGGGACAGTGTCCATTGACAGTGACAGTCCCAGTGGCTGCCGCAGCCCCTCAGCCTACTTCTCCCTGGAGAACTCCGGTGCTGGCCAGGCCCGTCCACATGTGCCCTCAGTGTCGCCCAGCGGCATGGAGAGGGGACTGCTGCCCACAGCGAGGCCCAGCAGGGCCAGCAGCCAGGACCTGTGCGGGCCCTCGTGCAGGAACCCAGGCTCCTGGGAGCCAGAGTGCCTGGGTGCAGGAGCTGGCGCGTCCCCACCCCACCCAGCCATGACCTCAGGGGACTGGCAGCCGCCCCTCCCTGCACGTCCTCTGCTAAGCAGAGAGGGCCGCCCAGGGGGGTCTTCAGGGTGGGCTGGCCAGGAGGGGCAGTGGGCGGGGACTGCACAGGAGCCCCCAGGGCACGTGTGGGGTGAGCAGCCTCAGGAGGCCGCAGGCTTGGGGAGGGGGAGGACTCAGCCTTCCACTGGTGACCACCTCAGAGCAGCCAGACACTGTCCCTCATGATCTCCAGGCCAAGTCACCTCATCTAGAGAATGGGGTCTGCTCCCGCCCTGGGTCCCCACAAGCAGGAGAGGAAGGGGACTCAGGTGGTCAGGTGAGTTTATTGAGCTCTGAGAGGAGCTGACAGGTGGAAGACGAGGCAGGTGACCCAGAGGCAGGTGGGGCTCATGGGAGGCCAGGGCAGTGCAGAGGACACATGGGGACCTGTCCTGGGGCTGCCCAGTCACCTAGCCCTGCTCAGGAGCAGACTGGGGGAGCTCTGAGGGGCCCAGCTATGGGTGGACCTGAGCCCCCTGCCTGGGGACGTGGCTGGTCAGCAGCAGGACTTCTGGCCCAGGGAGACACCACAGCAGGCCGGGCGGGAGCAGGCGGGGCGGCAGAGCAGGGACACGCAGGAGGCCGCGCGGCAGCAGCCGGGCTGGCAGGAGGGGGCACAGCAGGAGGAGGCGGGCACGCAGCAGGCGGGCCTGCACACGGGGCGGCAGAGCAGGGACACGCAGGAGGAGGGTCTGTAGCAGCAGACGGGCTTGCAGCAGACGGGCACGCAGCAGGACGGCTGGCAGGGGGAGGAGCTGCAGCCATCAGACTGGCAGCTAGACTGCTGGCAGCAGGAGGAGGAGGCTCCAGAGCAGACGGGCACACAGCACACGGGCTTGCAGCACACGGGCTTGCAGCAGAGGGACACGCAGCAGGACGGCTGGCAGGGGGAGCATGAGCAGCAAGAGGGCTCACAGCTAGACTGCTGGCAGGGGGAAGAGGAGCAGCAAGAGGGCTCACAGCTAGACTGCTGGCAGCAGGAGGAGGAGGCCTCAGAGCAGACGGGCACACAGCACACGGGCTTGCAGCACACGGGCTTGCAGCAGAGGGGCACGCAGCAGGACGGCTGGCAGGGGGAGCAGCTGCAGCAAGAGGGCTCACAGCTAGACTGCTGGCAGCAGGAGGAGGCCTCAGAGCAGACGGGCACACAGCACACAGGCTTGCAGCACATGGGCTTGCAGCAGAGGGGCACGCAGCAGGACGGCTGGCAGGGGGAGCAGCTGCAGCAATCAGGCTGGCAGCTAGACTGCTGGCAGCAGGAGGGGGTGCAGGAGCTGGTGCAGACTGGTTGGCAGCAGGGGCTGGACACACAGCTCACTGGGGTGCAGAGGAGGGTCGGGCAGGGGGCGGGGGCACAGCAGCTGGGGGCGCAGCAGGGGGCGCAGCAGGGGGGCTCGCAGCAGCTCTCTGGGCAGTCGTCCACCTGCCAGGAGGAGTCGGGGCAGGAGTCGCAGGAACCGGGCTGGCAGACGCGGCTGCCGTAGCTCAGGTCGCTGGAGCAGACGGACATGGTGGCGGGTGCTGCTGGAGGAGGGGGAGTGTGTGGGTGTGAGTGTGAGTGTGTGAGTGTGTGAGGAGCTGGGCTCTGGCTTTTATACCCGCCCCGTCCCTGTGGCCCCGCCACAGCCTCTCCTTCCGTGTTGGGGCGGTCCTGGCCGTCCCCAGGCTGTTTGTCTCCTGGGACGCGTCCAGCTCGTTAATGACCTGCGGCGTCGGGGCCCTGCAGCGCGAGTGGTTCCGGCAGCAGCGAGGGCTGGGCGTCGTGTGTGCGAGGAGCTGGCCACCCTGGGCTGCTGGGCACTGCCCGGCCACTGGACAGCAGCCTCGGGCCTCCGCTCCCTCTGCGGGAAGCCTGGGCACAGAGGTGGCCCCTGGGCTGTCACCCCTCCCCGGGGCCGTCCCCACTTCAGGGCGGCCGGCGCCTGTGCCGAGCACCGAGTCCAGGGGCGGCTGGGGCCTGCCCAGGGCCTCCCGGCTGCGAGGGGCCGCGGCAGCCTGAGCCCTGCCTGAGCCCTGCGCAGGTGCCCGCCACCCCACCTCTCCCTGCCTCCTCCCTGGGCCCTGCCCCGTCCTGTGCCTGAGGGCAGCAGCCTCTGTCCTCAGGCCAGGATGGTGGGCTGTGCCCTCCCCGCGGGGCCACCAGGCAGCCTCCTGGGCCGCGGGTCCAGGTTCTGGACTGCAGAGCCCTGAGTGTCCGGGCTGCCCCAGGCCTGCCCCTCTCACCCCTCTGCTGCTTCTCTGTCTGCTCCGCTGCCCAGGCTGCCCGGTGGCCTCCACCAGCCTCTCCACCTGGTCTTCCGAGCCTGCCTCCCTCCCAGCCTGTGCTCGACGGCTCCCGGTGTTGCTGCCTTCAAAGCCACGGAGCCCCTGGCGGGAGACCTGGGGTGTGCCTGGAAGCGCGTGTCCCCTGTGCCCTGGCCACCTGTGGTCAGCAGGCAGCTCAGGACCTTGAGCCCGTGTCCGTGAAGGCGCCTGTGGAACCCGGGCTGCTGATGTGTCAGCGGTCGCCTCCGGGCAGCAGCGCAGTGGCGGGCTGAGCACGCGGATTCCCGTGGGACACACGGACGCCTCTGGCTCTGGGGACGTGGGCCCTGCTGCGGCTTGTGGCTGGGGCACTGCAAACAGAAGGTCCCACGTCGCGCAGGAGACGGCACGGAGGAGCCGTGGAGAGGACGCTGGCCTGGAGGACAGTGAGCCGGAGGCGGCGTGGCCTGTCCCCGTGTGAACCTGCGCCTCGGGACTCGTGTCTCCCTGCTCTGCAAAGCCCACAGGTGACGCAGAGCGCCCGCAGGTGTCAGAGGGAGAGCTCCAGAACGCAGCGTCCCCGTGATCCTGCCCGCCGGCCCCTCTGCCCTCCTCTGCAGATCCACCGGCCGCCTAGCACCGGTGCCCTCTCTGTTCTGGAATATTCTATTCTGATGTGTCACACCTGCAGCAGAGTGCACCACGACTCTGCCACACACAGCGCACGGCTCTCCTAGTGTGGTTGTACAGAGCGAGCCCCACCATTCCTGTCCTCACACAGGACCGGGGGATGCCGTCCACCTCGTCCCCCCCCATCTGGAGTTCCTCCACTCCTCCGTGCCCCCCACATCCCCGCTGCAAATCAGCCTCCTCACACCAGCGAGGTCGTGGGCATTCGGTCTTGGGGTTGGCGAACTGCACTTGGCATCGTGTGCTCCAGCTCCTTCCGTCTACCTGCAAATGCCGTGCTCCGCCCTCCGGTGCCGGGTAGTGTCCGCTGTGCGCGCCGCAGTGTCCCTGGCCGCCCATCTCCTGAGGGGCGTCGGGCTACTTCCACAGCCCAGCTGCTGTGACTGTGCTGCTGTGACCCTGGTGGCTGCTCCCTGCAGTGTGCCCGAGGAGTGGGGTAGCGGGGTCAAGTGGTGGTTGTGCTTCCGCTGTCACTTGCCACTCACTGCGTGTCGCATCTGTCCTCCCACCGTGTGGTTCAGGTGTGCACGCGCACACACGCACACGGAGCTCACGGGTCGCACGTGTGTGCACGTGTGTTCTACCAACCTGGAAATGGACCCCGGCCTGCGGATGCCACGCAGGTGCCCTCCCACCAGGCTGCACGCCAGGCCCACATGCGTGTGTGTGTGTGTGTGTGTGTGTGTGTGTGTGCACCTAGAGATTCTCCAAAGCTTCACAGTGTGCGTCGCTCGTGCCACCCTGTCGCTTCCTCTCAGTGTAACAGTGCCCCCCCACCGTGTGCCCTCAGGGTGGCAGGAGGCGTCCCTTGCCTGGGACTGCGCGGAGCCCTCTGCTCTCGTGCCAGAAGCCCCGGCTCTGCGGTGCTGCCCGCGCCTGTGGCCTGCAGTGCAGGCTGTCAGGGACCGCCAAGGCCCACCCGCCTTGTGGGCGTGGCTGCGTGGCTGGAGGCCCCTCCTCTCCCCAGGGCCCTCTCGTGGGCAGTCCCCCAGCTGCTGTCCCCTCTGCTCGCTGCGCCTGACCTGGGCCTGCTCCAGCCGCACTGGAGGCCGCAGGCAGCCCCTCACGGGTCGCCACAACGGGCCGCGGCGTGTCCTCGCTGCAACCCGGGCTTCGTCAGGCCCGGTCCCCGTCCCTGTGCCCCTCTCCTCGTCCTCTCCCAGGCCCTCCACTCAGCCACGTCCCCCACGTTTCCTCTCCAGCTCCCTGGCCACTTCCCCGCTCCTGCTCACTATCCCTCCCTGCCTGGCCACCGGCCATTAAACCCACCCAGCTGTCACAAACACGGTCGTGGCATTTCCCAGTCACAGGGTCCTACTTGTTTCTTTTGCGTGCACTTCAGAGGGTGACGGACCTGCCCATCGCTGCCTCTGTTTTCTCAAGACACAAGACCCTGGGTCCCTCTGGCCTGGGGTCGGACGGCCTGAGGGTCTCTTCTATTGTCTGTTTGGGCCCTTGGTCCGACTTCTTGGTGTGACTGTGATTCCTGATGGAATCTCTGACATGGCTGTGACGTTTCCAGAGGCTCTGGTGGCTTCACGGTGGCTTTCTGCTTCTCAGCTTCTTCCCTGCACCCCATGAGAATTTGCCCAGAGCCGGGGAGGGGTGGGGTGGCCTCCAGGTCAGGCTGCTCCTGGGAGATTCCGGTCCAGCCCCTCGAGTTGGCAGATCCCTCCTGCTCCCCGGGGCTTGGCTGCCACCCTCAGCCCAGTGTCCGCCACCGCCCGTGCAGGCCTCTCGGATGCACCAGGGAATGCTGGCCCCGTGCCGGGCTCCCCCACCCAGAGATCCCCCCCTAGCCCCTGTTCCCGGGCCTCTCAACACCTCGGAATGGACGCTCGTCAGAAATGCACGCAGCGCTTCCTGCTGTCCCGAGCAGGCGTGTCTGACACAGCTGCTGTCACAGAGGGACGTGGCCCTCCCAGGGCAGCCTGTGCCGTCAGTGCCAGGGCCTCCCGAGGGCCCAGGCCAGCCTCCAATGCATCCCTTTTATTTAAAAAAAAATTTTTTTTCTTTTATTCTACGTTGTCACACATGACAGCAGAATGCATCACAGCTCACAGTGCACGTGCAGAGCACATCTTCACACGTCTCTGGTTGTACACAGAGCGTGCTCCCCCACCGTGTCTTCACACCGCACTCGGGTGACGCCTCCCTCTCAGCCCACCTTCTATTTCTATCCTTCAAACTGTGAACGCAGGCAAGGCCACCTCGGGGGACCGTGCTCCAGCACCCCGAAGCCTTCTTCCCGTCCAGAGTCCCAGGAGTTGAGCAGCTGGGGCGGGAGAGAGGGGCCTGCAGCCTGGGGTGCTGCCTGTGTGCTGGGTCCCCCTAGGGCTTCCACGTCTCCCCGCCTCAGCCCCTGCCTTTCCAGCCAGGGTGGGGGTGCGCGGCCTCTGGACCACGCTCACGGCAGGGCGGGTGGTGAGAGCCAAGGGTCTAGCACTTCTCAGTGACATCCAGAAGGGCCTGCTGGCTGGTGGCTGCCACTTGAGAAGCCAGGGGCCCAGTTCTCAGGGGTCCAGTTGGGGACCCAAGGGATCATCCAGCGACCCCGGAAGTGGGCAGGAAACACCAAGTCAGCCCTTGCTCTTTGCATGGGGCTCTGTGGGGGCTGCGGGGGGTGGGGCAGGGGGTCACAGCGTCACCATGTCACAGCTGCGTGCTTGGTTGAGGCCCCCGAGGCGGGAGGCTATGGCCGACACCAGGCTGTCGCCGCCTGAAGCGATGGCCGCTTGGAGCAACGAAGCCGCGGGAAGAAGTTCAGAGGCAACTGGGAACAAGCAGCTTTTTATTCTGCTAACTTTTCTCTCTGGCTCTAACGACTAACACGCGCACACACACACCACCAAAATGGCGCTGACCTGATCAGCAATCTCGGCCAAGTCACTCGAGATTCCGGGCCAAGCCCCGTGAGAATACGGAAGGCAGCAATGCCCAAATCTCCATGGCCCATAGTCAACCGCAATTTAAGCCATCTCCCCAAACAGGGCGCCTGCACCAGGCTGAGCCCCACGTGGTCGGGGGGCTACTGGGGTGCGCCGCCCAGGATGGGGGCTGTCGGGGAGAAACGCAGCCACCCCCCGCCCACCCTGACGGGCTTGCCGCCACGGGAGCCCTGGGGCCTCCTGCCCCGGAGAGCGCTGGAGCCCTTCTAGTGCCCGCCTCACAGCCCTGGCCAGCCCCCACCGGCACTCTGGGAGCTCAGTGCCCAGGCTGGCCGGGTCCACAGGGTGCACGGCCATGCCAGCCGCCAGCCAAGGGCGACGGGAGAGCGGGCCCCTCACGTGCCAGCTCGAGCTCGGGGCAGTGTGCGCAGAGCCACGCCAGCCTCCTCCGCGGGCCCGGGGTGGGTCAGGGCGTCAGCTGACCACACACGACGCCGGCAGCACCTCAGGGCCAACAGCAGACGCTGAGGAGGAAGCTGGTGCACAAACAGGGAAGGAGGGAGCTGCGGGGCTCCAGCCAGACAGGGATAAAAGCCCCACAGCCCCGAGCACTTCACACTCACTCACCCACACTCACGCACACACTCACCCTCACCTCCTCCAGCCAGCACCCCCATGGCCGCCTCCACCATGTCCGTCTGCTCCAGCTCCTGCCCCGACTCCTCCTGGCAGGTGGACGACTGCCCAGAGAGCTGCTGCGAGCCCCCCTGCTGCGCCCCCTGCTGCAACCCCTGCTGCACCCCCAGCTGCGCCCCCAGCTGCTGCGCCCCCGCCCCCTGCCTGACCCTCGTCTGCACCCCAGTGAGCTGTGTGTCCAGCCCCTGCTGCCAACCAGTCTGCACCAGCTCCTGCACCCCCTCCTGCTGCCAGCAGTCTAGCTGCCAGCCTGATTGCTGCAGCTGCTCCCCCTGCCAGCCGTCCTGCTGCGTGTCCCTCTGCTGCAAGCCCGTGTGCTGCAAGCCCGTGTGCTGTGTGCCCGTCTGCTCTGGAGCCTCCTCCTCCTGCTGCCAGCAGTCTAGCTGCCAGTCTGATGGCTGCAGCTCCTCCCCCTGCCAGCCGTCCTGCTGCGTGCCCGTCTGCTGCAAGCCCGTCTGCTGCTACAGACCCTCCTCCTGCATGTCCCTGCTCTGCCGCCCCGTGTGCAGGCCCGCCTGCTGCGTGCCCGCCTCCTCCTGCTGTGCCCCCTCCTGCCAGCCCAGCTGCTGCCGCGCGGCCTCCTGCGTGTCCCTGCTCTGCCGCCCCGCCTGCTCCCGCCCGGCCTGCTGTGGTGTCTCCCTGGGCCAGAGGTCCTGCTGCTGACCAGCCACGTCCCCAGGCAGGGGTCCTGCTGCTGAGTGCTCTTCCTAGGTCACCCAGAGTGTGGGGACCTGCTGCCCTCCGTCCTCAGGCTTCTGTGTTGGTGGCCTTGACAGCTGGGCCTGTGCAGGGGGCGTGGTGGTCACTTGCCGCCCACTCCTGCCTGGGTAGCTTCCCATGCCCTGAGGACTGACTTTCCCAGTCCGTCCGAGGCCGTCCCTGCACTACCAGGGTGTGCGCGGCCCCAGCAGGGAGGTGGGAGGAGCCGGGCCGAAGGCCGGCCCGCAGCTCTGCTCAGCCTCCCCAGGGCCTGGGGCGAGCCCGGCGCGTGCCTGGGCTCCGGCTGTCCCCTGGGCTCCGAGCCCCCCGCCCTCTTGCCCTCACCCTGTGAGCCTGTGGGACGTCCTAATAAACCTCCGTGAGCACTGAGTCCGCCCTCCTGTCGTTCATGATGAACCTGCCTGCTGTCCCCCAGGGCCACCGTGCTCCCCACCCTTGCCTCCCTCAAGGCCTCCTCCACGTAGCCGGCACCCCCGACCCTGCGTGCCCAGGGACGGACCCGTGTCTGGGACACCAAGGGTGACTGACCTGAGGACACCTGCCCTGGACAGGGTCCACCCTTCAGGAGTGACCCCCAAACCACCCACCCTGCTCCAGCAGGCCACTGCCTCAGGCCCGGGCCTGACAAGACCACGGGCAGGAGAGCCGTGCTGGGCCTGGCAAAGCTGACCCTGGATGGCCTCTGAGGACAGGGGTCTGGAGAGGGCCCCCCTCTGCCTCACTGGCCTAAACCGTCCCCACAGATGACCTGGTGGGATGCCTGCTCCCCACTGAGCCTGGAGCCGGGCACGCGGCGGGCAGAGGTGCCGCCCACCCAGGGCTCACCAGAGAGGACGCCTGCGGGCAGCACAGCTCCGGCCGGGAGTGCGGACCCCCGGGGACCTGCCGAGGGCTCTCTGTAGGCCTCGCCTGTCCTGCCTGCTCTGGGCCCGCCGGCCTTCCCCAGGAGCACCGTCTCCCTCCTGGGTCTGCGGCCTGCCGTCACCCAGGCCACGCCGTAGCCGCGCGGGGCGCCTGCCCCCTCTGCTCCACTCGGGCCTCTGTGCCCTCCAGGGGGGCCTTGCTGCAGAGTGTCCGCAGTAGGGGCCTCTGACTCTGGACGGGGAGGCCTCGTGGCCTGTGCCACTGAGATGCCAGCTCCTGCCAGCACCTGGCCGAAAAGACCCAGCTCAGAATCCACCATGGAAACACAGAGACCGCCAACAAAGACGTGGAAATGAGCAGTTTCCAGAAATGACGCCCCCAGCAGAGACTCACGGCCAGACAAGCAGCGCCACCCGCCACCCACAGTCAGCCCCACCAATGACGGGCACCCCCACCCACCACCCACGGTCAGCCCTGCCACCCACGGTCAGCCCCACCCACTACCCACGGTCAGCCCCACCCACCACCCACGGTCAGCCCTGCCACCCACGGTCAGCCCCACCGAGTACAGGAAACGCAGTTAGGATGTGGGCTGGACCCCACGGCAGACGGGTGTGAGGTTGGCGCGGCTGCGCAGGCCTCGTGCCGCACAGGCCCTTTGTGCGGGGCCCACCTCAGGCACGGTGCTGCCATCTGGGAAGTGGCCCTGGTGGGTCCCACGCTCCAGGTACAGCACTCCTACACAAACCTCCTGAGCGTGAGCACCGGACTTTGCAGGACTGTCTGGCACACCTGGACGGTGAACCCACCCAGGCCCTTCTGCACTCACGGTCACCCAGTGAGTGGGTGGTCAAGGGGACAGAGCTGGGAAGCCCTCGGCTCTGCGACTCTCAGGCCATCGTGCTGCCGAGGGAAGCGCGCAGAGGCAGGTCACAGTCAGACACCCACACGGATGTGGCCGGCCCACCCGCGTCTGTGTTCTAACTGTCAGGGCAGCCGCCGATGACGACCGGCCCGGCCGCCGCTGGTGTCCTCCAGGGCCCGGGGCCAGCCAGTGTGGAGACGGGGCACAGCTGGCCGGCGGGCGCTCCGGTGCTCAGGATCTCCCTTTCTGTGTCCTCCCGTTGCTGGAACGTGGTGTGACGAGACACCACTAGAGGAGCACAGGGGCTGCGGGGCCGTCCTGAGGCGCTCGGCTCCCGCCAGGAGGGACGGCCGCCCGCGGGGCAGGTGCCCTCCAGGTTGGCCTGGGGAGTGGCCGGAGCCCTGCGGTCAGCAGCGGGGCCTGGGAGAGCAGCGTTCAGAAAAGGTCAGGTCCTAAGGACGCCTGGCAGGCAGATGGCAAGAGGGAACATCACCAGGACGTCGGCGAGACACGGATAAGAACTTCCTGAAGGAAGCATGAGAGAAACCAACAAATCAAAAAGAAGTAGTAGGGGCTGGGGCTGGGGCTGGGCAGTCAATCGCTCATCTCACATGTGTGAGGCCCTGGGTTTGATCCTCAGCACCACATAAATAAAATAAAGGTGTTGTGTCTACCTACAACTAAAAAAAATTTAAAAAATAAAAAAATAAAGATAAATAGTATATAAAATCAGTAAGACTGCACTTTTATTATTATTATTATTATTATTATTATTATTATTATTTGTACCGGGGATTGAACTCAGGGGCACTCGACCACTGGGCCACGTCCCCAGCCCTTTTTTGTATTTTATTAGAGACAGGGTCTCACTGAGTTGCAAAGTGCCTCGCCACTGCTGAGGCTGGCTTTGAACTCGCGATCCTCCTGCCTCAGCTTCCCAAGTGCTGGGATCACAGGCGTGCGCCACCGCGCCTGGTGACTGCACTTTTATTATTAAAACACCTACAAAAATTAGAATAAGGGGAAATCTTAAAGAGAGAAATATAGCAAATAAAATCAAATATGTTAAAATAAATAATAAATATTTAATAGAAATGTTTCAATACAATATTAAAACCAGCATGCACTATGATTTCTGACCAATCGTGTCTTGCACCAACCACTGAAGGTCTAGAGGAGAAGGGTGAGTTTCCAGGAACCTGCGATCACTGAGAGCTGGAGGGAGCAGGCACTGGGCAGCCCAGGCCCCGAGGACTCGGCAGACAGGGGCCTTCCTGCTGCCCGAGCACCAGGCCCCGGTGCTGGCCCGAGCACAGGCCGACGGCCAGCTGGACCCAAGGAGCCCAGCAGGGACTCCACCGTGCTGTCACTTCACTCTCAGGGCACCACTGTGATCAGGGGGGCAGTGACAGACCTGGGCATCTGTACAGGAAGGAAAGCCCGATGCCTACCTCGGGTGCACCAGGACGGACCACCGCGGCTCGGACCCCAGTGTGCACTGTGAGAGTCAAGGTCACAGCACTGACAACAGACCCTCTGTTCCTCCTCCCTGCCTGGACGCCCTGCCTTCCCTGGCCTTGCTGCTCTGGCCAGGGGTCCCAGCGCTCAGGTGGACAGCCGTGGTGAGGGCCTCCCGCCTGCTTCTGGTCCCCCAGCAACACTGCTGGCCTGTCCTGCGGCCGGCCGTGAGCCTGTCGCCGCTGCCTCCGTTGTGCTGTCCGTTCTGCATGGACTTCGTTATAGCAAGCGTGGACGCTGGTCTTAGTGCCTTCTCTGCATCTGTGTGAAGGGTGCATCCCATCTGGCCATGCCTACTGTGTGCCACGGTCACCTCCCTGGAAGGGACTCCACGCGGTCATGGGGTTGCCTTTCTAATGTGTGGTCACGTTCAGCTTGCTAGGATTTTGTTGGGGAGTTTTGCATCTACATCACCAGGAAGAGGGAGATGTTGTTTTCTTCTCTTGTAAAGACTCCACCAAAAACTTGTGAAGCTGGGGTGTGGCTTGATGGGAGAGTGTTTGCCAGGCTTGCCCAAGGCCCTGGGCACTGCCCCCAGCACCACAGAGGGCACCCCACACGTATGTGTGCGCGCGCGCACACACACACACACACACACAACCCTGCCATAGCTAATGAACAAATCCAGTGAGGATACAGGTTCCAAACTCAACATACAAAAACCGTCCAAAAGCAAAATCAATAGTGCCTACTATGATTGCATAAAAATACTTAGGAGGGCTGGGGACATAGCTAGCGCAGTTGGTAGAGTGCTTGCCTTGCATGCACAAAGCCCTGGGTCCAATCCCCAGCACCACACACACACACACACACACACACACACACACACTACTTAGGAATAAATTTATCAAAGGAAATGAAAGATGGCGCACTGAATGCTGTAAGACACTGGTGAAGGAAACTGAAGAAGGCACAAACAAACAGGAAGATAAACACCGAACATGAACTGAACGTCAATATTGTCACAATGTTCACGTTGCCCAGAGCCACCCACAGTTGAGGGCAATCCCTGAACTCAATCTCACCTTTAAGAAAAAAAACAGAAAAAATCTGTTCTGAACTTCACATGGAACCACAGGACCCCTGAACGTCCTGATGTCCGCGCCTGAGCCGCGGCACCCCAGGCCTGTTCTGGACTCATCGTGAGGCTGCGATGACCCGAGCGGCGCGGCACAGGCACCAGGACCCAGTCGGAGCATGGAACAGGACAGAAGCACGGACGTGAACCCCAGCGCTGGTCGCGGGTTGACTCTTGGCAGAGGCACCCAGGGCAGAGCGGGCAGGGCCGTGCCGTCAGCCAGTGCACGGGAAGCCCATGTCCACGTCGGAAGCAGAAAACTGGGCCTCACGTCACACCAAGAAAACCAGCCGGGTACAAATGAGCTCCAGACGCCAGCACCAGACGTGGCACTGTAGCCGACATGCAGAAGGCGGGGCCTGCAGGACAGGGGCCGGGAGCGATTCCTGGGCCCTGAGGGCACAGGCCGCCAAGGAGACGAGGGCCAGGGTGCTGTGGAGGAGGGAGAGCACAGCACTCGTCCCGAGCGCCCAGAGACGCCGTCTTCCCACCCGCCACCCTCCGTCTACAGGACGGGCACCCTGTGGAGCCACCCAATGCCACGCTGGTCAGCCCAGAAGGGAGCAGTCCTGCGCACACGCCGCCCACGTGGATCCTGGGACCCCACGTGAGCTCGCCATGAGACCGGCCTCCCAGGCAGTCGGGAGGGGAGTGGGTGAGCCCCGGCCAGCCCCCCTGTGGCCACGAGCCCGCTGAACACGGTCCTCTACACTCTCCAAGGGGACTAAATGGGACTGTTTCACAGCGCGTCAATCACGCTCCATGAAAAGTGATCGTTGGGCACTGTGTGTGTGAGACCCACTCGGTGGGGCTGGTGCTGTGGTCTGGGTGTGAGGTGCCCCCAAAAGCTCACGTGAGAGACGCTGCAGGAAGGTTCAGAGGTGAGATGACGGGCCACGAGGCATTGGCCTGGGCAGCGCATTCATCCTGATGGGGACTAGCCGGTGGTAGCCGCAGGCAGGTGGGCGGGCTGGAGGGCTGGTCCCTGGGGGGTGTGCCGGGGGCTGTATTCTGTGCGTGGTGAAGGGAGTCTCTCTGCTTCCTGGTGTCCTGTCCTGAGATGTCCGCCTCACCTCCAGCCCAGAGCTCTGGAGGTGGCCGTCTGGACTGAGACCTCTGAAACTGTGAGCGCCAAATGAACGCTTCCTCCTCTAAAACCATTCTTAGGCCTTTTGGTCACAGCAGCAAAACAAGCTGAGTGAAGAGAAGCCGGCTGGAAGGCGGTCGTCGCCGTGACCGACCTGACCACGTGGCTCAGCAGCCCTTGGAGCCTTCTGGAACTGGTGGGAGGGAGTTTTAGAAGCTCAGTGATGCGAGCTGCAAAAGCTTCGGGGTGGTGTAAGCGGGGCCTATCTGGGGACTCTGCTGGGCGCCACGGGGACTGCAGAGAGCAAACACCGAGCTTGGAGGGCTTAGAGGAAAAACAGGACTCTTGGAGACTGGACCGGAGGCCAGTGGGGCGCCCTGCTTGCACAGGGGGCCTAGGGAGCTGTGCCCGTGCTGGCCGCCCAGGCACCCAGGGGCGTGGCAGCCAGGGTCCCTGGAGGCGTGGCTACAGCCCCAGGTGGCGGCAGACCTTGGCATCAACCGTGGGGTGCCGGCTCGGCAGGAATGCAGGGTGCTGGATTTCGGGGTCGTGGAGGCTTCCCCGGAGGTTTCCCAGGAAGGCCTGGGAGGTCAGGCAGAACGCAGCAGGGTCAGAGTCCCCGCGGCAGCCCCTGGAGAGGGCGAGGCGGGAGATGTGAAGAGGGACCCAGAGCTTCAGCGGAGACCACCGAGACGAAGAAACGCCGGCAGCGTGGGGCGGCGTCTGGGAGAGCTGAGGGGCCAGCAGAGACCAGCCCACAGAGAGGCCATGGGCCGCCATCAGCAGAGCCACGGGGCGGAGCGGCACAGCCCTTGGCGAGACCGTCACCATGCCGTGTGCCCGGACGCTGCGCAGGGAGACACGGGTGCCCTGTGCCCAGCTGCGATTTGCTCTTGCTTTGGTCCCACGCCTTCTCTCTGTGCCCCGACTTCTCCCTCGTGGAACGGGAATGCCTGCTGTCACCTGTCTACACGGCCGGTCGCCTGCTGTCACCTGTCTACACGGCAGGGCGCCTGCTGTCACCTGTCTACACGGCAGGGCGCCTGCTGTCACCTGTCTACACGGCCGATCGCCTGCTGTCACCTGTCTACACGGCCAGTCGCCTGCTGTCACCTGTCTACACGGCAGGGCGCCTGCTGTCACCTGTCTACACGGCAGGGCGCCTGCTGTCACCTGTCTACACGGCAGGGCGCCTGCTGTCACCTGTCTACACGGCAGGGCGCCTGCTGTCACCTGTCTACACAGCAGGGCGCCTGCTGTCACCTGTCTACACGGCAGGTCGCAGCTCACTGTGGATTGTTACAGGCGCTCGGGCTGAGACTTCGCCCTGAATCTCAGAGCAGACTTCGGACACGTGCTCTTGGGAAATCCTGGCACCATCGAGACTGTGAGGACTCTTGAAAATGGGCTGGATGCACTTTCCACTGTGAGATGAGAATGAGCTTTGGGGGCGGGGGTGGGATGTCGTGGCTCAGCTCTGAGCTGTCCCCAACAGCTCGTGTGAGACGATGCAGGAAGTCCAAGGTGAGATGACGGGTCACGGGAGCCTTGACCTGATCAGGGGGTTGGTCCTCTGGCGGGGACCAGCGGGGTGGCAGCTGCAGCAGGCGGGGTGTGGCTGGGGGAGCTGGTCCACGGGGCCTGCCCTGGGCTGTGTGTTTGGGAGAGCGGAGCTCTTTCCCTCGGCCTCCTGGTGCCACGTCCCCGCTGCCCTCCTCTGCCACGCTGTTCCGCCTCACCTCCAGCCCTGAGGAGCAGGTCAGCCATCTGTGCACTGAGGCCTCTGAAACCATGAGCCCCAAATACACTGCTCCTCCCCTACACTTGTTCTTGTCAGGCCTTTGGTCACAGCGGAGAAGAGCTGCTAAAACAGCGGGCAAATGCACGCGGCAGGGTTCTGTCTTGCTTGGCTTTTGCTTTGCAGAAAGATGGTTACTGCAGGGTCACCCGACGGTCACCCAGACACGACAGGAACCTCAGACTCAGAATGTGCAGTGCATTTCTACACACCAGTGAAAGTAGAAATGACTGGGTTTTAAAAATATTTATTTATTTTAGTTGTACACAATGTCTTTGTTTTATGTTTACGTGGTGCTGAGGATCGAACCCGGGCCACGCACGTGCTAGGCAAGGGCTCTACCACTGAGCCACAACCCCAGCCCCCGAAATGACTGTTTTTGAAAAGCAGGTGACACGAGCAAGCCCCTCAAGGAGATGTATCCAGAGGGACAGGATCAGTTTCATTCACCAATATGCAAATTACGCAACAAGGAAACATCCCCACACACTTTCCAAAATGCACAAAAACTTAAAAGACTGACAATACCTCATTTTGTAAAAACACAAAGTAACTGGGATTCGTGAAGTTGACAGTAGGGCTCAGATTTCTCTAGAAAGTCACTGGGCAGCAGGTGCTGAAGTAAACCAGCCCTATCACACGACCCAGCAATTCCACTCTGGGTGTGTTGTGAAGAGAGTCAGTAAATACACCCCCAAAACGCACAAGAATACCTACAGTGGCATACAGCAAAAATCTGGAAACAATCCAAATCCCCTTCTTCCGGAGATAATGGATAAATAACATGCAGCAGGCTTTAATGTAACAGTTTACAACACAGGAAAAAAGTAACGAGCCACTGAGGTCAGCAGCCACAAGGGCTTCTCAGACACTCTGTGGAGCGAAGAGCTGGAGACAAAGGCTCAGGTGGAAGAGGCAACACTGACCCCGGGAGAGAAGGCAGAAGAGCAAGGGCTTCTTGGAGCAGGAAGGGTCAGCAGCTCATCATTCAGGATTCTAAGAATGTTCCGCATCCTCCACAACACATTCAGAGAGAGAACCTTCCCAAGCCCAAAAATATACCCAGCTGAACTACCCACCAAGCATAAGGGCAGAAATGGGCATTTAAGGTCATGCTACTGTTCAAAAATATATCACCTACGGGGACGCTATGTATGGCACCTGTTTCGAGAAAGTTGTGCTCCACTAAATTAGGGGCATGAATCCAGAAAGAGCAAGACGCGGCCCTCGGGAATTAACAGGTCCATCTCTGGAGAGGGGGGAGAAAACCCCACATGAGAGCGAAGGGAGATCCAGGGGATGCCTGCACCCCAGGCTAGGGGCCAGCAGACAGAGGTCAGCCCCTGAGCAGAGGGGTGCTGAGCAGAGGGGGGTGCTGAGCAGAGGGGGTGCTGAGCAGAGGGGTGCTGAGCAGAGGGGGTGCTGAGTAGAGGGGGTCCTGAGTAGAGGGGGTGCTGAGTAGAGGGGGTCCTGAGTAGAGGGGGTGCTGAGTAGAGGGGTGCTGAGTAGAGGGGTGCTGAGTAGAGGGGTCCTGAGTAGAGGGGGTCCTGAGTAGAGGGGGTGCTGAGTAGAGGGGTGCTGAGTAGAGGGGTGCTGAGTAGAGGGGTGCTGAGCAGAGGGGGTGCTGAGCAGAGGGGTGCTGAGTAGAGGGGTGCTGAGTAGAGGGTGTCCCTGAGCAGAGGGTGTCCTGAGTAGAGGGTGTCCCTGAGCAGAGGGTGTCCTGAGTAGAGGGTGTCCCTGAGTAGAGGGTGTCCCTGAGCAGAGGGTGTCCCTGAGTAGAGGGTGTCCTGAGTAGAGGGTGTCCCTGAGCAGAGGCTCTGGGAGAGACGCTCACGCAGAGCCAGCGAGGTGACAGCTTCCTGGACGAGGCTTGGGTGAATGGGTCACGCAGTGACAGAGGGCTTGATGACAGATGCTCAGGAGAAAAGCAAACAACAGGAGACACCACTGCTACCTCCAGGAGGGGACGGGCAAAAGCAGAGGTGACACACACAGGGAAGGACACGGAGCCTGGTCCTGCTGCACCGACTGGTCACGGACACTAGTCACGTGATACGCCCCCCCCCCCATTCCACGCAGTGACGTGACCACCACGGAGGCCGCGCTGCGTCTGAGGGTGGGCGGGACTCCTCTTGAGGCTCGTGGTGACCAAGGGGACACACTCCCCCACAGGGGCAGCCCGCGCGTGTCCACAGTGAGAGCTCAGACCTGGCAGGCCCCAGGCCCTCAGCCACTCAGCGACCCCGAGAAGTGAGAGGGCGCTGGGGCGACGCGCGCCGAGGGCGGAGACGGGGCTCCTGGCCAAGGCCTTGTGCCCTGGAGAGCCAAGGCCAGCTCTGGGCAGAGCCAGTGCACCACGAGGGGACAAGCCACACACGGTAGGGACGAGGCAGAGGAGAGGCCGAGGGTCCCCGAGCCAGCTCCCCACCCAGCCCCAGCCACCCTCGACACGGAGGTGACGCGGACCCCAGCTCCCCACCCAGCCCCAGCCACCCTCGACACGGAGGTGACGCGGACCCCAGCTCCCCACCCAGCCCCCAGCCACCCCCAGACACGGAGGTGACGCGGACCCCAGCTCCCCACCCAGCCCCCGGCCACCCCCAGACACGGAGGTGACGCGGGCTCTCACAGCAGACACGCTCCTGCCAGTGGCCACCAGCACCCACCCACACTCGGGAGCTGGCCCTGTGCCAAGCCATCACCACAGGAGACCTGGTCCAGTTGTTGAAAACAAACCCTGGGCACCAACAAGGAAAGGGAAGGCCGCGACTCCTCCAGGAAAACACTGGGCGGGTATAAAACCCCTGACCCAGAGCGCCTCACCCCAGCCCCGCACCTCACACCCACCCCCAGCTCAGCACCCGGCATGGCTGCCACCTGCTGCACCAGGACCTGTGTTATTGCAGCGTCCACCACGTCCGTCTGCTCCAGTGACCTGGGCGGCAGCAGCAGAGTCTGCTCACCCAGCCTGTGCCCCGACTCCTCCTGGCAGGTGGACGACTGCCAGGAGAGCTGCTGCGAGCCCCCCTGCTGCGCCCCCTGCTGCGAGCCCCCCTGCTGCGCCCCCTGCTGCGCCCCCACCCCCTGCCTGACCCTCGTCTGCACCCCAGTGAGCTGTGTGTCCAGCCCCTGCTGCCAACCAGTCTGCACCAGCTCCTGCACCCCCTCCTGCTGCCAGCAGTCTAGCTGCCAGCCTGATTGCTGCAGCTGCTCCCCCTGCCAGCCGTCCTGCTGCGTGTCCCTCTGCTGCAAGCCCGTGTGCTGCAAGCCCGTGTGCTGTGTGCCCGTCTGCTCTGAGGCCTCCTCCTCCTGCTGCCAGCAGTCTAGCTGTGAGCCCTCTTGCTGCTCATGCTCCCCCTGCCAGCCGTCCTGCTGCGTGTCCCTCTGCTGCAAGCCCGTGTGCTGCAAGCCCGTGTGCTGTGTGCCCGTCTGCTCTGGAGCCTCCTCCTCCTGCTGCCAGCAGTCTAGCTGCCAGTCTGATGGCTGCAGCTCCTCCCCCTGCCAGCCGTCCTGCTGCGTGCCCGTCTGCTGCAAGCCCGTCTGCTGCTACAGACCCTCCTCCTGCGTGTCCCTGCTCTGCCGCCCCGTGTGCAGGCCCGCCTGCTGCGTGCCCACCTCCTCCTGCTGTGCCCCCTCCTGCCAGCCCAGCTGCTGCCGCGCGGCCTCCTGCGTGTCCCTGCTCTGCCGCCCCGCCTGCTCCCACCCGGCCTGCTGAGGTGTCTCCCTGGGCCAGAGGTCCTGCTGCTGACCAGCCACGTCCCCAGGCAGGGGGCTCAGGCCCCTCCTCCCCGCATCCCCGGATGTCCTGACCCCAGCCTGCTGGAGCCCATGGAGGAGACCAGCTCCTGCCCTTCCCCCCACCCAGCCCAGGTCTGGGGCCTGAGCCCCTCCCTGACTGCTCTCCTGCCCACCCAGGGGCCAGCTGTCTGCTGCAGCTTCCTGCCCCGGCCACGTCCCTCCCCAGTCTGGGCAGGTCCTGCTGAGCCTACTCTTGCCTCGCGAGCACCCCTGAGCATCAATAAAGCCGTGCTGCCACACTCTTTCTGCACTGATGGACTCAGCCCGCGGGGGGCGGGGCAGAGTGGGGCCTGGGTCTCGCCCTGGGTCCTGGGCCTCAGGACACTCCTGCCTCACCAGCTGTGGGTCACATGACCTGCAGGGTGCTGTCCCCCTCTGTCTGTGTCCTACTGTTGCACTGTCCATGTCCACTGGGACCCAAGGCTCTGTGTCCTGGACATGTCCCTTGGATGCCACGTCCACGCTGGCCCAGGTGGGCAAGCTGGGGTGGCGACGCCACAGCTGTGCTGGAGGTGGGAGGTGAGGGGTCTCCAGCCTTGACCCAGCACCCAGAGGGCTCCCTCTGGGGAAGGCGTGCGCACCCTGGGTCCTGCACGCGTGTGCACACGTGCGCACGCGCGCGCACACACACACACACACACACACACGCGCTCAGGGATGCCCGTGCCCGTCACGGAGGAGCTGCCAGGGTGCTGAGAACAGAGTCCCAGCCCCAGAGTCCCACCGACAGGGCTGAGGGTGGGACACGGGGCGCACAGGGAAGGCCACGGACGCGGGATGGCCGGGAAGCCCAGAGCAGCGAGAGAGTGATCAGTGCCAGGCCAGGGACGGAGACCCGTGGACACGCAGGGCCCGCTGCAGCCGATGCGTCGCCCAGCCGAGGGAGTCTGAGGAGAGGCCCTGACCTACAACTGCAGAGCTAAGGGACACAGCGGGGTGACCAGGGCTGCACTGTCACCTGAGGCCCCGAGCCACTACCTCTCCACGGAGGGCAGGCCCCACAGTTGTAGCACCGCACTTCATCTCTCGCCATTCGAGAAGGAAAATGTCCCTTGTGACTGCTTTGGCGTCCTTTGGCGTCCTTTGTGGCGCCTGGCACCCCAGTGTGGGACGCTGCACGTCAGACCCTCAGGCTCGATCCCAGGAGATCCAGTGAGCTCCCCGTAGAACAGGTGCCGCAGGGTCTGCAGCGGTGCCCGGATGGAGTCACTGAAAGACTGAGAGAAAACCTGGAGGGCAGCAAGACTCACAGCTGACTTCTCCCCAAAGCCGCGAGCACCAGGGCAATGGAATGGCAGGCTCAGAGTGCGAGAGGAAGCACGGCCCAAGACGCCCACGTCCAACAAAACTTCAGAAGTGAAGTGAAGTGAAGCAGAGGGCTGGGGTTGTGGCTCAACGGTAGAGCGCTCGCCGAGCACGTGCGCAGCCCGGGTTCGATCCTCAGCACCACGTACAAATAAACGCATCGTGTACAACTAAAGCAAATAAATAAATAAATATTAAAAAAAAAAAGAAGTGAAGCAGAAAGCAGGACATTGCTGGGTAAACAGGAGCTCAGAGTTCGTCACCAGTGGACCTGCCCTATGACAAATGCTAATTCAGGCTGAACTAAAAGGGCCCGAGGTAGTGATCTGCACCCACATGAAGAGATAAAGAGCAGCAGCAAGGCTAACAGGCTATCTCATCTGTTGGCATGCAACTGTTCACAGAATGCCCCAGGATCCTTTTATTTACATCAGGTCAGCAGTGACATCCCATTCTTAGTTATGATTTTAGTATTTTAAGTCTTCCCTTTTCCCCTTGGTCAGTCTAACTAAAGATTGGCCGACATGATTGCTCTTTTCACAGAACTTTGGTTGATTCTCTCTGCTGTTTTTCTGTTCTCAGTACCTGAGATGGGTGTGACTTGCCAAGATGTCCCATCAATCTGCTGACCACAAGACATCATCACAAGACATCACCAAGCAAGACTCCACCCTTCAAAATCCTAACCCTCGTCTTACTTGGGTGGAATATTCTATCGAATGTCTTCTCCCCAATAAATAGGGGGGGTTGGGGTGTGCTCACTCTCTTGCTGGTTCCAGCACTGCCCAGTGTGGAGCTGACCCTTGGGGTCACCAAGCCATCCTGCCCTCATTCTTAGAAACTCTTGTTCATGTGCTGGTGGTTTCTTTGCCGTTTTCTTAGTTATTGACACAGCCAGCTCCTGTGAACCCAGCTCATCTCGCCAGCCCCACCAGCAGGTGACAATTGGAGGCCCCGCTGGGATATTTTTATATATATTGTCTAGTGCAGCCCTGTCTCATAGAAAAAGCACACTTATTGTGAATTTTTGTGGATTCTTATTGCGGACTTTTTGTATTTTGAAACATTAAGATGATGATTCTTTAGATTTATGTACTGAGGATCAATGTTTGAAGAGTAAGAAGAGAGAGGGAAAAATTTTTTGACAGTGGACGTTAAAACGAGGAAGTCGTATAGAGAAACGAATAGTATTTTTCTGCTGTGTTTTGGAATAGTCATGCAATTTAAATGGGGCCGATAAAACCTGCCGAGCCGCTGAATCCTTGCCGTCCACTGAGCTCAGAACGACCGACCCTGCTGCAGCTGCTGCTGGGGCAGGTGCACCCACGGCCCACGTGCAGGCCGGCCAGCGTCTGCCCGGCGCCCACTCGGGGTTGGACGACTTCTGAGACGCCCACAGGAGCGCGGCGCTGCAGGGGAGGAGCAGGGAGGCGGCGGTTCACGGCAGGGGTGCAAACGCTGCAGCGCCGGGCAGTGGCGGGGTGCCCCCGTGCGGTCTTGGGGAGACTTGAGGTGGGGAAGTGCAGGCAGGCAAGCCCAGCGCCAGGGCCCTCGCCTGGGAGCCAGACGCGGGCGCCAGGGCAGCCTGTGGAGCAGCAAGGCGCGACAGGCCAGGGCCTTGCTGCCCGGCAGGGGCCGCGCCCGCGCCGCCCGCGCTGGCCCCTAGCACGCGCTCGCGGGCTTGCGGAGTGGGCGGCACGACGGCCCGGTGGGCAGGGCAGGGTGGCCAGGACCCGCCCCCAGGACCCGGCGTGCACGGGATGCAAACCCCGAGGCAGAGCACAGGGAGAACCCTGCCGCCAGGGTGGCGGGCGAGCGGGCGAGGCGTCCCCTCCCGGGGCTCCCGCGGCGCCCTCTCCCGGCGCTGCCCGGCCCTGCCCCGCAGGCTCGCCCCGCCGCGGAGCCGCCAGCCGCCGCGGCCTCTCCGTGACTTCCCGCAGCCTGCTGCAAGAGGTGCCCTTCGCCCCAGGACCTGCTGCACCGCGCTCCTGCGCCGCCCCGGGGCTGACCTGTGCTCAGAGCTGACTGGTTCGCTTTTTTACCCCTCGACAGGTTCCTGTCGGAAGCCTCTTTCTTTTCTCCCTGGTTGTGTTACTAAATGACGTCACAGTTATGAGAGAGGCCGCGCACAGGTGTCTAGGTCCTACTTCTCCTTATACACCAGGGCATGTATTGGTTCCTATATGTTAATTCTGAACTATAAAAATTACAAATTTCATTGGAAATTCATTCGTATCATCTAGGGTTCTCTAACTGGACCTATTATCAATAAGATATATTGTAAGGCTTGTATATTGCTTCCTACACTTGGAAGTAAGCTTGATCATATTTTTAAAGACAACTGAGAGACACTAACCTGTTTAAAGGGTACTATTATAAGATATAAAGATATTTTGAGAACTTTCTCTCAGGAAGGGATTTAAGGTTCACTTAATTTGTCCACTTTGTATATTACATCAAAATGGATCAGCTAGTCTACATACTGGGAAATTACAATCATCAAAAAAAGGTGTCTCATTTTCATGTATTGTTAGGTCTAACTTCAATCACTATCATGAGAGAAGGCCTTAAGAAATTACCTACTGAGGAAGAAAAAATCAAAGAGACCCCTCCAACTTAATACAGACAAGAACAAAGGAGATTTTCAAAAGGTCCAAGTATGTAATTGTAATGTTTCAAAACTTATGCCAGGTGTCTGACTCACCTAGAAAGATATTATGCTATTACTTAACTAAACTTCAAAAGGAAAGGCCACCCTAAAAAACAGTGTGAAAGGATCTATCTTAACCATGTCCCAACAACACAGACTAGGGACAAGCCTGGTTGTTTGTCTGGAGCTCAGACAATTCCCCAAAACAAGCTAGGACCCGACAGATAAACAGGACACCTGGAAAATAATTATAGTGGGCCTCCAGAAGAACCCTGCTATTTTCATGGAGAGACTCAAGGAGACAATACACCGCACCCTAAATCTATACAGGGTCACCCATTGTCACAGGATGAGTTTATCACCCAGTCAGCCCGGACATTTGAAAGAAATCACAGAAGTTGACATAGCTCTGATCAATCATTAGGTGTTACACCACAGTTTACAGAGATCAAATAAAGAAAGAAAAAACATAGAGAAGGAAAAAACTAAGATAGTAGTCTTGGCCCCAGGAGGAATAAACTTCCTGGGTGGAAGTGTTACTCCTCGTCTAAGTCATAAACAAGATTCGGAAGCCTCTATAACATTAAAACAGAACCTTACTTTGAGCCTCTGTCATCAGTTTATCACTAAAAATAGTCACCCTTAATATACAGACAGCCAGCCATGAACAAATCAGCTCAACAGCCAATAGTTTACCTCAATAAAAAACTTAAACATGATAAGCCGTTCTCTACTTCAACTAAAAACAAGGCAATGACCTACAACACACATTGATATTTTTAAAATTAGTAGTCATAGGTCACACATAATTATTTGAGCTAATCTTGCTACATTAAGTTATTAAAGATGTTTGTTGCTGCCTGAAGCGATGGCCGCTTGGAGCAACGGAGCCGCGGGAAGAAGTTTAGAGGCAAACTGGAGACAAACAGCTTTTTATTCTGATAACTTTTCTCTCTGGTTCTAAAAACGACTAACACGCGCCACACACACCACCAAAATGGCGCTGACCTGATCAGCAATCTCGGCCAAGTCACTCGAGATCCGGGCCAAGTCCCGTGAGACTACGGAAGGCGACAATGCCCAAATCCTTATGGCCCATAGTCAACCGCAATTTAAGCCATCTCCCCAAACAGGGCTCCTACAGGTGTTCATACAACTGTTTCTTTATACATAAAGATTATTTTTGACATAAGTCCCTTAAGATGTCATTGCTAAGTTAATGCCACATAAAATTCTAAATTCTCCTAAATAATTCATTAAGATTTAGTAAGAATAGTGACCATTTTTCATAGATTGGTAAGTAAAGGGCTATTCATTCTTTCATTTCATTTTTTGTTAGTGGTGGAAAGCAAAATACCTTTCCTATGCTTATTAAACATTTGTACTTCCTATTCTTGAAAGATGTCTGTATATATCCCTCATGCCCCTGATAAAGTCTGCTTTCCTTAAGTTAAAACTCTGTCTCTCACCTCATTCCGAATTAAGATAATTATTTAAGTTAATCTAGAGCTAATTTCAAAATATAAATTTTCATATACAACTTATTATATTTTTCATTTCATAATTCTGTTAAAGTCAAAATTGAGTCATACATTTGGTAAAAATTAAGTTTCTATTTACCATGGTCCGTTTCCAACTCAATAATGTTGGCCTTAACATAAATAATAAATGACTCTTGTCAAGTTTCATGGCCAACTAAAAATAATAAACCTCTTCTTATTATTTAAATACTTGTACTCTATTATTGTCTATAACTTAAGACTAATGATGTTATGTCTTGTGCCAGACTTTTATTCAATTTTAATAAATAAAAAAGGGGGGGGGGGAAACAGGACCCTACATGCACATACTAAATCTTACGAAATATTTCAAATTTTTTCTTAAATTGTGATACTAAAAGTCTTGCTGCTACTGAACATGGTTCAGTAAGTTAAATCAGATTCGAAAGGCAAGAATCTAAACCTGTCATCATGGAAATGGCTGCAAACCCTGACAGGAAGGGAGACCTCCAGCCACAGATTTCACAGCCACGTGAGATTCACGAGCCGCCGGGTGAGAGAATCTAGGAAGAGCCTTCTGAGGGCCCAGTCCCCGAGTCCACCCTTAAGGTACTTGACAACGTGGGCTGGAAGACCCCCCCGTGACTGGATTCAGTTAGACTGACTACAAAGGGTCAGCCACCCGCATGTCGCCCCCATGGTAAGCACGCTGGCTAAGGGCATCTTTCGAGGAAAAGGCAGCATTGGGGGGCCTAAACCAGCCAATCATGCTGGTCCTTAGAACCTAAGACTGTACTGATATGTCTGGACAGTTGTCAAAATAGGAAGATTATCGAGATGGGATTTTCCCATGCTGGCCAGTGCGTACATAGACTACGCACCAGTCTATGATCGCCCTGATCGCTCTGCAGTAGAGTTTGGCACCGTTCCTAGATGGATGGGTTGTGCAGATGTCTTGCCAGTGCAACATAAAGTGTCTACAAGTAGTGGATATATTTTGGACTGGTCTCCTAGAATTGACAACTTCTATTCCCTCAAGGATGCCGTGACCCCTGGAAGCTTCATTGGTGATACCCTGAACTCAGCGAGTGGCATCCAGAAGGATGATTGGCGCTTCATTGCTGCCCCAGAATTTTCGCATTACTGGCAGACCTGTGCCTGGTTCTGTAGGCAGGAATCATAAGGAAGGTTCCTGCTGTGGCCTGCAGGCCTCCGTTCAATCTCCTTGTGCTCTAACTATGTGGGAATTAGCAGAAAGGATGATGATATCTTGTAGCCTGTGAATAATGCAACTTAACTAATTGTATCACTAGTTATAATAGAAGGAAAGGACATCGATGCTTCCTCAACCCTCTTTTGTCCTCTTGCAGCTAACATTCAGATCCCGATCAGGCCTAAACGAGCTCTGGTCTCGTGACCCTTGGAGAGGCTAATTTTCTTTTATTCTTTGTTTCTATGATTACAGCCTCTATGGGTATGTCTTAAAACTTACAACATGTGGATTTTCTTAATAAATTTGGTTTAAATCACTTTCAAAGCCCTCCATAATCAGATGGATCTTGATGGAAGGATTGGAACTAAGTTGAACACCCGAGAAGCCACTGTAGTAAATGTTGCAAACGCGCTTTCTGCTCTCAAGTTTAAGGAAAGGCTTGAATGCCATGTTGGTTATAAATATGTCTGTGTTACTATGGCCAAATACAATGCTTCCCAATAAGATTGGGAAAAGATTAAAAATCTTCTGGCCGGGCACGTTGGCGCACGCCTGTAATCACAGCACTTGGGAGGCTGAGGCAGGAGGATCTCGAGTTCAAATCCAGCCTCAGAATGGTGAGGCACTTAGCAACTCAGTGAGACTCTGTCTCTAATAAAATACAAAAAAAAGGGCTGGGGATATGACCCAGTGGTCAAGTGCCCCTGAGTTCAATCCCTGGTACCAAAAAAAAAAAAAAAGATTAAAAATCTTCTAATGGGTATTTGGCAGAGCAATAATAATAACCTGGATCTTTTGGAGTTACATCACCATATTCAGGGTGTTCAAACAGGTAAAATCAATCTTTTAGATCCTACCTCTCTAGTTGATCAAATACTTCCAAGATTAAATGGCTTTAATCCTAAAAACATGTTAAAGCATTCTATATGGTATGTGATTGAAGTGATATGTTTTCTACTAATTTTTTTATGTCATGATAGTAGATCATGGTGTCCTGAAACCAAGAATCCAGTGATTGGAAGTCATAACCCCTCAATTGCATTTGTAAATTAAGACGGGGAGAAGTCGTGAGCCACCCATGGGCTGTGTGTGAGATATGCGCTTTTGACCACCTGAGGGGACTGGTCTGGCGTTGCGTGCTGACTGGTCTGTGCCACGCAAATGTGCCTTTCCTCTCTCTCTGCCTGTGAGCCCACACAGCACCTGAGACGGGTGTGACTTGCCAAGATGTCCATCAATCTGCTGACCACAGACATCACCAAGGAAGACACCACCCTTCAAAACCCAACCCCTTGCCTTATTTGGGTGGAATATTCTATCAAATGCCTTCTCCCCAAAAATAGGGGGGTTGGGGTGTGCTTGCTCTCTTGCTCTTTCCAGTGCTGCCCAGCGTGGAGCTGACCCTTGGAGTCCCTGAGCCGTCCCGACCTTGTTCTTAGAGACTCATTTTGCGTCCCGCGTGGTTTCTTTACCGTTTTCCTGGTTATTAACACAGCCAGCTCCTGTGAACCCTGCTCATCTCGCCAGCCCAGCCAACAGCGCCACCACGGGGCAGGGCTGCTCTGCCAGGCTGACCTTCTGGCACAGGCCAGGGCCACAGGAGCCCCTGCAGCCCCTCCACCCACCCTCGCTCCACTCCACCTCCTGGCTGGGTCACCTCCCATCCTCCGGCTGACCAGGACCCACCTTGCCATGACAGGTGACCACAGGCTCTAGGGAATGCTAAAGGACCAGAAGGTCAGACGGGCACAGTGCCCAGGGCCCACAGCCCTGGTGCAGCGACTCCAAGGGGCCCTGGCCTCACCGGAACGTCTGTCTCCCCGGGAGGAGGCCTCGCTGTCCTTGCTGCCCACACCAGCACCGGACCCCAGAGGCCAGCCACGGGAGGGCCACCCTCCCCTGGGCTTCTCCCACACACGGGGCTCCTGGCCACAGGCCAGGCTGGCCACTGCACACAGAGGCCAAGGACCCACAGAACGTGTCCCTGGGGCCCAGAGCTGACACCAGATGCCCTGGCAGGTGACCCACGGGGGGCAGGTGCAGGGTCAGCCCCAGGGAGCAGCACCTTCCTCCAGGTGTCCCAGGGGCCAGACGAGGCCGGGCAGCGGCTCTGCCAGCACCACAGGGTTTACGAGCTGAGCCTAACGAGGGGCCTCAGCCTCCAGCACCAACCAGGAAGGGGAGGGGCGCTGAGGGCCTCCTGCTGGGCCACAGCTGGGGATAAAAGCCAGAGCCCAGCTCCTCACACACACTCACACTCACACTCACACCCACACCCACACACACCCTCCTCCAGCAGCACCCGCCACCATGTCCGTCTGCTCCAGTGACCTGAGCTACGGCAGCCGCGTCTGCCAGCCCGGTTCCTGCGACTCCTGCCCCGACTCCTCCTGGCAGGTGGACGACTGCCCAGAGAGCTGCTGCGAGCCCCCCCTGCTGCGCCCCCTGCTGCGCCCCCAGCTGCTGTGCCCCCGCCCCCTGCCTGACCCTCCTCTGCACCCCAGTGAGCTGTGTGTCCAGCCCCTGCTGCCAACCAGTCTGCACCAGCTCCTGCACCCCCTCCTGCTGCCAGCAGTCTAGCTGCCAGCCTGATTGCTGCAGCTGCTCCCCCTGCCAGCCGTCCTGCTGCGTGTCCCTCTGCTGCAAGCCCGTGTGCTGCAAGCCCGTGTGCTGTGTGCCCGTCTGCTCTGAGGCTTCCTCCTCCTGCTGCCAGCAGTCTAGCTGTGAGCCCTCTTGCTGCTCATGCTCCCCCTGCCAGCCGTCCTGCTGCGTGTCCCTCTGCTGCAAGCCCGTGTGCTGCAAGCCCGTGTGCTGTGTGCCCGTCTGCTCTGGAGCCTCCTCCTCCTGCTGCCAGCAGTCTAGCTGCCAGTCTGATGGCTGCAGCTCCTCCCCCTGCCAGCCGTCCTGCTGCGTGCCCGTCTGCTGCAAGCCCGTGTGCTGCTACAGACCCTCCTCCTGCGTGTCCCTGCTCTGCCGCCCCGTGTGCAGGCCCGCCTGCTGCGTGCCCGCCTCCTCCTGCTGTGCCCCCTCCTGCCAGCCCAGCTGCTGCCGCGCGGCCTCCTGCGTGTCCCTGCTCTGCCGCCCCACCTGCTCCCGCCCGGCCTGCTGAGGTGTCTCCTTGGGCCAGGGGTCCTGCTGCTGACCTCCTGGCTCCTGTCTAGGGTTCTTTCCCTGCATCGGGCCCACTCTCAGGGTTTGGCCTGCTCCCAGGCCCTTTCCTGCTGCCCCCAGTGTCCCCTCTTCCCAGGATGAGCCCTGACCCCACAGTCCAGCCACACCTGGGCAGTGACACCACCTCTGAGTCCTAATAAAGCTGCCTGTGTCTCTCCCTGACCTTCTGTCTCATCTGTGGACACACGGGGAGGGGCCGGCATGAGGAGGGACGCGAGGGCCCCGTTATGCTGCTCCGTGAGCCTGGCAGGCGAGGCTCCCCTTGTCCCTGTGGGACCCTCAACCCAGTGGTACCCCCCAGGCCCTTCTCGTGGTGGGACAAGGTGACCTCTGGGCAGCTTGTCCTTGAGCTTCCCTCCCTTCCCAGCTCGTGGCTGCTCTCCGAGAACGGGCCCCGCTGGGCCTGGCCCACTCCAGGTGCCCACCCGCCTCATCACCGGGGACTCAGCCCCAGGCTGCGCCACACAGCCTGCAGCCTCCCCTGCCCAGGCCCTGCAGAAGACCTGGGGCCATGCCTCGGCCTCAGCAGGGTCCTCCTGGTCCTGCCTCTGGGCGTGCCGGGAGCACCAAGGAGGCAGAGTCCACTGTCCCCACAGTCCAGGAGTAAGCCCCGCCCCCTGCGCCTCCCTGGAGACCTGCTCCAGCTGCCTGCCGGCCCCTCCCAAGGTCTGACAGGACCCCTCCCACAGCCCTGGGTCCTGGTCTCTCCCATGCGCTGCTCACCTCTGCCCCAGTGCTGAGACAGAATCGGGATGTCATCCCTATGTGACACCACCATGCCCTCTTCACTGCCAGGTAGCTGTGCCTGACCAAGGTCCCTGGTCCCACACCTGCAGGGGACAGAGGAGGTGCCTGTCCCATCGCTGGCCCCAGACCCTCACCATGGAGTTCCATGGTCAGGACAGACCCCTCCCCCATGCCCTGGCATCAAAACCCCAGGACGCCAGCAGGGGTGTTCCCAGGGCCAGCACCAAAGTGACCGGCCTGTCCACCTACTTGGAAGCAAAACCAGGCCCCACAGGGGACAGAACGAGGCCCTGACTGAGACGTCTGTCTCTTGCTGTGGTCTCCGGAGGCGACAGGAGCCAGCCCCACCCTGGCTGCATGCCCTGGGGGCAGCGGCACCTGGTGGGCTCCTCCCTGCTGTCCAGTGCCACCAGCAGAGGCAGGGAGCGGGGCAGCTGTGGCTCATCCTGCACCTCCTCGTCCAGGGACAAGCAGGACGGGCCTGCCCGGGGCCCCGCCAGTACCTGCTGGGGACTGTCAGCCCTGCCCCCGGCAGACGCACCTGCTGCCCCTCGGGGTCCTGGGCCGGCACAGCCCTGCGGGTCCCCGCCCGGCCAAGGAGGCGAAGCGCGGTTTGCACAGAGGCGCTGGCGGCATCCACCGCGCTGATCACAGACAGGAAGGGGCCAAGGGCCACCCTCGGGTCCAGCGGCGGGAGGGGCGACGCCCGGCCAGGGGAGCCACGCTGACCGCCGCCAGGGCCAGGCTGGGCGGGAGGCCGCCGCCCGAGTCCACTCACAGAAGTGTCCAGGACAGACAGATCCACGGACAGGAGGCGTGGGCGGCCCAAGCAGGGCGAGGGCGGAGACAGGGGCGCAGCGCCCGGGCAGGGCTCGCGAGGGGACCGAGTCACAGCGCCAAGGAGAAGCCGCAGGGGCCGCAGCGGCAATTCCGGACCCACCGACCCACGCCCAGGGTGAAGTCCGGCCTGTCAATCAGGCGTAGGAAGAGATCCACAGCAAATAAGGAAACAGAGCGACCCTAACAGTACACTAGGATAAGACGATTTAAATCCTGTCAATTGGGTGTTTCTGGAATTTTGCACTTGATATCTTCAAACTGCAGTTGACTAAAGGTGACTGAGCTGCGGACAGCAGAAGGAGGACAGAGGAGGGAGGAGGGAGGAGAGAAGAGGGGAGGAGGGGGGAGAGAGGAGGAGGGGGAGAAGAGGGAGGAGGAAGGTGAGGAGGGGAGGAGGGAGGAGAGAGGAGAATGGATGAGGGAGGAGAGAGGAGGGGGGAGGAGGGAGGAGGGGAGGAGAGGGAGGAGGGAGGTGAGGGAGGAGGGGAGGAGGGAGGAGAGAGGAGAATGGATGAGGGAGGAGAGAGGAGGGGAGGAGGGAGGAGGGGAGGAGAGGGAGGAGGGAGGTGAGGAGGGGAGGAGGGAGGAGAGGAGGAGGGGAGGAGGGGGAGGAGGAGAGAGGAGGGGAGGAGGGAGGAGAGAAGAGGGGGAGGAGGGGGAGGAGAGAGGAGGGGAGGAGGGAGGAGGGGAGGAGAGGGAGGAGGGAGGTGAGGAGGGGAGGGGAGGGGAGGAGTGCGGTGTGAGGGAGGAGAATGGAGGAGGGAGGAGAGAAGAGGGGAGGAGGGAGGGAGGAGGGGAGGAGAGGAGGAGGGAGGAGAGAAGAGGGGAGGAGGGAGGAGAGAGGAGGGGAGAGGGCTTGGGATTCTGGGATTGGGAGAGAGGAAGGGGAGGGGAGGTGGTGTCCTGACACTGTGACAAAGGGTGAATCTGCAGAACTAGCAGAACTTCATTCCAAGCAAAATGAGCCAGGGACAAACACTGCGAGATGTCACTTCCTGTGGAATCTGAGTTGGGCCCAGGGAAGCAGAGAGCAGAGTGGCAGGCTCCAGGCGCCAGGAGCAGGAAGGACAGGTGTGGACCAAGGGCAGGGGCTGCTCGTGCAGGGTCCTCAGTTCTGAGATCCAGCCCTGGCCCGGCAGCTGTGGGAATGACTCTGGGACAGGAGCTTGACCTGCTCGGATAGGGCGCCCGATGTCTCAGCACACACAGGGTCACTAAGCCATGGCTGCGTGGCCAGCTTGGCGGAGGTCCTCCTCACCCGGAGTGCACATAGCGAACCCTCCCAAAGCACTCGCTCCTGTGGTCTCCACTTTTCAGTTAAGCCCCAACAAAGCTGGAGGAAAAGAAGGGCAAGGCACGGTCCAGTGGCCACGCGGGGGAGGCGGAGAGCTGACGTCCCAGCCCAGGGCGCAGAGCGGAGCCAGGAGGCCCAGCAGGTGGAACACGCGCACGCGGGACTCCGTTGGTCCCTGACTCACACGCCTACGGCAAAACTCCTGGCAAAACAGAAACAGGGAGACGCTGTGGACGAGACCAACATGGCCACAAACCAGCCATCGCCCGGCTCACAGCCAGGGCAGGCTCTTCCTCCACCGGCTTTAGAGCAAGCCCCGGGCTGGACCCGGCGCCAAGCCAGGACCGAAAGAGTGGACTAAGACCACAGTCTAGGTCTGGAAAGGGGACATAAAGCAGCACCCCTGCAGGTGACCGGGACCTGCCACGCTCCCTCCCTCTCCTGCCCAGCGGCACCACCAGCCCCTCGGGGTCCACACCCCCTCCCAGACGCCAGACAGTCGTGCTTGTTTTTGAAAATTATTTGCTATTTCACAGAACCTCCCTCTCCCCCGCCCCCAAAGTCCCAGGACTGGCAGAAGCCGAGAAGGCCACCAAGCTTGGTCAGGTGTGCCTGACCAAGAGGGTTGTGGGTACAACGAGCATGGGGGTGGGAAGCAGACTGTTTCTGTGTTTCAGAGCTTGTCCGAGAAGCCAGAGGAGCCCCGCGTCCACCGGCCCCAGCACCGGTCCCTGCCTGGAGGCTGCTTGCCGGGTGGGGCTCCTTGGCACCTTCCTGAGGGAGCAGGCGGGAGGCGGCAGGGCCAGGCAGGGCTGAGAGAGACCAGCCAGACGGTGGCTCTCAGGCTTCTGAGACGAGCTGACTTCTCTCAGCCCTTCTGCATCTGGAGAAGTTGGCTCCCGGTCACACCCAGCACAGGGGCACTCTGAGAAGAGGCCACTTGGCGTGGCACATTGAACAGGCAGAACACCAGCCTGTGCTCCACGGTGCCAGGCTACTGACTCTCCAGCGTCTCCTCACGGGGACACGGAATTCTGTAGTTCTGAAGGGTGGATTAAGGCCACGGTTTTCTCACAACCACACTGTTATCTACCAAAAGGATATTTAAAGAGTTACAAGAAAAAGGAACCCAAAGTCATACAAGCAAGACATGGCGGCTCCTGGGAACCCGGTGTGTCTCTGGAAAGGAGCGGCAAGTGGACAGAGATTGGTGGATGAATTGGAGCAGGGCCCCACTGCACAGCAGCAGAAGAACTCAGTCCTTTATCCAGAAAATGGGTGAGCAGACACTGATGTCCCGTGAAACCAGTGCAGTAAGAAATAAGGGAGAACTTTCAAAATCTCGGCTGCACTGTGACAGTGGCCACTTTATGCTTTGACTTAGCCCTGCTGATCTGCCATTGCAACTGATATATATATATATATATATATATACATATATATATATATATATATATATTTGATAGACCTTTATTTTATTTATTTATATGTGGTACCGAGAATCAAACCCAGTGCCTCACACATGCCAGGCAAGTGCGCTACCACTGAGCCACAGTCCCAGTCCCAGCCCTGCAACTGATTTTGAAAAGGACCTGTTTCTTTCTCTTCCTGTCTCCCTGCTCCTCCCTAATCTCAGGGAAAACAGGGTTCCCTTTCTTCCCCATCCTAGGCAGAGTTATCTGTCCCCCAGCACACACCCACCATAGGAAGGAAGTAATCCAGACTTTGGGGATGGCCCCAGAAGATTTCAGAAATGACTCTCTCCCAAATTAACAAATAGATTACAACTCCAACAGAGAGCAGTGGAGTGTAGCCTTTGAGTCACCTCTTTAGAAGCCCCCTCCCTGATCCTGATGATGGGTAGATCACAGCCTTTGGGACAGGAGTCCCCTGTGCTTCTCCTTTGCTAGCAAAGCATTAAACCTTCTTTTTCCTTTTTCTCAAAACCACATCCTCATTACTGTACTGGCATCAGGAACAAGGACCAAATTTGGGCAACAACAACACTGGAGTCAGTGGACAGTGTATTGCATATCACAAGACAAAGTCAAACCCCTACAAAAAGAAACAATTTCTGGAAATTAAAAATTTGCAAATATATAAGTCAACTTAAAAGCTAATTAATAGACTGGAAAAGGGTAATGACTTTAATCCGGTCTGAAAAAATAATCAAGAAAATCTCCCAGAGAACAGAGCAAAAGGTACTTGTGAGAAAAATGAGAGAGGGCTGGGGTTGTGGCTCAGTGGCAGAACACTTGTCCCGCATGCGTGGGACTTTGGGTTCCACCCACCCTCATCACATCACATAAATAAATAAAATAAATGTATTGTGCCCATCTACAACTAGAAAAAGTCTTTTTAAAAAATGAGAGAAGAATTAAGGGATATAAGAGCTAATCCAAGCCGGGCGCGGTGGTGCACGCCTGTAATCCCAGCACTTTGGGAGGCTGAGGCAGGAGGATTGTGAGTTCAAAGCCAGCCTCAGCAATGGCGAGGCACTTAGCAACTCAGGGAGACCCTGTCTCTAATAAAAAACACAAAAAAGGGCTGGGGATGTGGCCCAGTGGTCGAGTGCCTCTGAGTTCAATCCCCGGTACCACAAAAAAAAAAAAAAAAGAGCTAATCCAGAAGATCTGACATCTAATCAGAGTCACATAAAGAAAAGACGAGGAAAGAGGAAATAATTATTAAAATAGTGCAAAAATACTTCCTGAGATGAGTCATCATGTTGATAGGTTCAATCAGTTTCAACCACAGAAAGTAAAAACAAACAAGCCTAGAAACCAATGCAGAACATTCTAGAACAAGAACAAAGTAAACCAAAACACTCCTGAAACACTGAAAAAACAGACAAACTAAAGAAATGGCAAACCACCAACACTCAACTCTTGTCAGCAACACTGGACACTGTGAAAAATAGAGGTGTGCCTTTGTGTTTTGAGGGAACACTATTCAAAACCAGTATTCTATACCCAGCCAAACTGTCACACAATGTGAGGTTAGTGCTGATACATTTGCAGACCTAGCAGGGCGTGGTGGCGCATGCCTGTAATCCCAGCACTTTGGGAGGCTGAGGCAGGAGGATAGGGAGTTCTAAGCCAGTCTCAGCAATGGCGAGGCACTTAGCCACTCAGTGAGATCCTGTCTCTAATAAAATACAAAAAAAGGGCTGGGGATGTGGCCCAGTGGTTGAGTGCCCCTGAGATCAATCCCTGGTACCCAAATATAAATAAACAAATAAATAAATAAATAAAATTTGCAGACCTAAAAAAGAACCTTGAAAGGTGAAATCCAACACCACATATGAAAGCCATTGATCTTTCACCAGGGCAAAATAAAGTGGGAAAAAATCCAGAGGAGAGCTTGAAATGAAATGAAGGGGCACTGGGTGTCTCGGAGGGGAACTAAAGGGCTGAGGAGAAGAGCTGCTGCACCAGGACTGAGAAGAAACAGCACTACGCTGAGCGTTCCCTCTGCAAGACCCAGTGGCACGGAGGAGAGGGACACGCAGCCTCCTGTCATCTGATCCTCTGTGCTAGTGCATTCTGTATGATATGCGAGCTTTTCTTTATGCTTACATTTTAAAATGCTTAAAGTAATTTTAAAAACCGATCAGTCCAGACACAGGATTGATGGAACCAGAATTCCTCACTGGAAGTGTTCACCTCCAAACCCAAAGCCTGGCAGAAGACTGCACAAGTATTCTCAGGTCCCCAGAAGAAAACAAGGAAGGGGAGAAACAGAGTCCTGAGCACAGACACACGCCACGGTGAGAGCCAGCACTAATGAGGGCCTGAGCACGCTCCGCACGCCCACAGGAAGGCGCGGCTTGTGAAGCTCCCACTAAGAAAACAAGCCAGAGGGGCACATAAAAGCCCCACAGCCCAGCTCCTTACACACACTCACACTCACACTCACACCCACACCCACACACACCCTCCTCCAGCAGCACCCGCCACCATGTCCGTCTGCTCCAGCGACCTGAGCTATGGCAGCCGCGTCTGCCAGCCCGGTTCCTGCGACTCCTGCCCCGACTCCTCCTGGCAGGTGGACGACTGCCCAGAGAGCTGCTGCGAGCCCCCCTGCTGCGCCCCCAGCTGTGCCCCAGCTGCTGCGCCCCCCCGCCCCCTGCCTGACCCTCCTCTGCACCCCAGTGAGCTGTGTGTCCAGCCCCTGCTGCCAACCAGTCTGCACCAGCTCCTGCACCCCCTCCTGCTGCCAGCAGTCTAGCTGCCAGCCTGATTGCTGCAGCTGCTCCCCCTGCCAGCCGTCCTGCTGCGTGTCCCTCTGCTGCAAGCCCGTGTGCTGCAAACCCGTGTGCTGTGTGCCCGTCTGCTCTGGGGCCTCCTCCTCCTGCTGCCAGCAGTCTAGCTGTGAGCCCTCTTGCTGCTCCTCTTCCCCCTGCCAGCAGTCTAGCTGTGAGCCCTCTTGCTGCTCATGCTCCCCCTGCCAGCCGTCCTGCTGCATGTCCCTCTGCTGCAAGCCCGTGTGCTGCAAGCCCGTGTGCTGCAAGCCCGTGTGCTGTGTGCCCGTCTGCTCTGGAGCCTCCTCCTCCTGCTGCCAGCAGTCTAGCTGCCAGTCTGATGGCTGCAGCTCCTCCCCCTGCCAGCCGTCCTGCTGCGTGCCCGTCTGCTGCAAGCCCGTCTGCTGCTACAGACCCTCCTCCTGCGTGTCCCTGCTCTGCCGCCCCGTGTGCAGGCCCGCCTGCTGCGTGCCCGCCTCCTCCTGCTGTGCCCCCTCCTGCCAGCCCAGCTGCTGCCGCGCGGGCCTCCTGCGTGTCCCCTGCTCTGCCGCCCCGCCTGCTCCCGCCCGGCCTGCTGTGGTGTCTCTCTGGGCCAGAAGTCCTGCTGCTGACCGGCTCAACGTCCTGCTCCTGCTCCTGCAGGCCGCTCCTGTGCTTGTGAGCAGGACCCTCACTCTCAGGAATCCCTGACACCTGTGAACCATCAGAGTCACCCCTCCTGGTTGGAGCCACACAGCTGCTGCCTGAAGGAGTTTGAACATGACACACCCTCCCTCTCTGGGCAGAGAGGACCCTCAATCCCCCAACCAGTAGATGGCACCCCAGAGACCCTTCTCAGCATTGCTCTCTTGCATCCAAGGTGACCAAGGTCAAAAGCTTGAATCAATAAAGCACTTCTCTAGGAAATATGGCTGCGGTGCATTTTCTTTTTTTCTTTTTTTTTAATATTTATTTATTTGCTTTAGTTGTACACGATTCATTTATTTGTACGTGGTGCTGAGGATCGAACCTGGCCCGCGCACGTTCTAGGCGAGCGCTCTACGCTGAGCCACAACCCCAGCCCTGCGGTGCATTTTCTGTCTCTCCCCTGAGCCCGGTGCCCGCTCCACATCGGGGTCCACCGTCCTGTGAGAGCCTGGCAGCTCTCAAATTCAGATTCAAAGCACTTTAGAGACAACGATTTGGAAGCAGAAGTACCTTCCCAGCTTCCCTCCTCTGCCCCTGCGGCCGCTGACAGGCACGGGGGAGCCGGGCGAAGCAGGAGGTCTGCAGGCTGGGGCTGCGAGTGCTGTGCACTGCCCCCGGGCCTCCAGAGGTGACCAGGACAGCAGCCAGGGAGGGAGGCGCCTGCCTGGGGAGTGCCTGCAGACTGCCCCCACAGAAGTGTGAAGACCCCCCCCTCTGAAACCAGCAAGTTCCCAGCGAGTCCCAGAGGGGCACAGGGCCACCCGGACACCGCCCATCCACTGAGGTCCCAGGCCTGGCTGAGGAGGCTCAGAGCAAAAGACACCGTGACCAAACCCTCAGGCAGGCGACAGGTGGGGGTGGGAGGTCCTGGGGCGAGGCTGTGGCCGCAGTGGCCCTGTAGCCTGGACAGCCAGGTGGGCACCAGGCAGGCTAGCCATGTCAGCACAGGCACCCCACTTGGCCCCTGTGACTTGCTGGTGGGATGAGTCCCTGGGAACCGGGAAGAGTGGCCTGGGGTGGAGGGATGAGGAGCAGAGGCACCAGGGACAGGGGTTCTGCAAGAGGCTGCCCCGCTGAGCTCAACCCAAGAAGAGGGCAGCAAACCCAAGCGCTCCTCAACACGCGCTGCGTTGGGGCTGCGTGACTGCTCTCCAGGCCTGTGCAAGGCTGGGTCCGTTCCGCGTGTGAAGTCACATTTGACCTTGCACCCCCAGATTGATATGTTTCCTGATCGATCTTGTTTAATCTAACTTCAGAGGTTCTACCCTCTGTTCAGAGGCCAGCTTTTCAAGGGTTAGCTCTCAACTACATCAGAAAATCTCCTTTTACAAAACTCTAAAGAGGACATGGTCATGGTGATGTTGGGAATAGATCCGATCGCCATCAAGGACAAGTGGCCAGCTGAGCCTCTGATTTCAGCCCCACCACGATTGTCAGACTCACTCCTGAGCTCTCCGACTGCACAGGCCTCGGCGTTTAAGTCATGACGCAACAGTTGATGACTCCGCTTCCACACCCAGCAGGCAGGTCCAACAGAGGCCTTCCAGACGCCTCCCCGGGGAGGCCACCCGCCACCAGCCACAGCAGCTCTGCTCCCGGTCTGCTCCATGCGTGGGTCACACCTTGCCTTGTGCTCCTGTGTCTCCTGGGTGCAGTGTCCACGTGTCACGCACAGGGCATCAAAACTGACAGGTAGGTAAACGAGCACTCACGAATCAGAATTTAAAGGAAAAATGGATCCAAATACCTTTTAGTTCATGTGACTTAAAAAAAAAAAAAAAGTTTCGATTTAAGTTAGGTAAACAGGTGAGAGTAAAGACGTCTTTAAGATTACTAACTCACAAGTTGTTCTAAGTGCTCAGACAATTAGCAGAGTGTTGGTTTCTACAAGATGTCTAGAAGGTAAGACCCAGTGCTTCTAGGATTTTTCTTCAACAGGAAAGAGATGGCTAGTTCTGCTCACTACACTTGTCTGATATCCTGGTTTTTACAGTTAAAAAATGAGCAAGTTAGATTTGATATGAATGGTATCAGTCTTCATAAATATTTGTTTAAAAATGTGATTACAAAGTAAAGTACTAAAACATCAACTGCTAAATATAAAATCAAATACTCTTGACTCCTTAAATTCCATAAGGTAATATATTTAAACATTAAATGTGTTTTCATAAATTGGCAAATGGAAAAAAATTGAGATTGCTTTGTTTCTGTGTCTTCACTAAAAACAGTTACTAAGAGTTATAATTCGGGGCTGGGGTTGTGGCTCAGTGGTAGAGCGCTCGCCTAGCACGTGCACGGCCTGGGTTCGATCCTCAGCACCATGTAAAAATAAAGGCATTGTGTACAACAAAAAACAAATAAATAAATATTTTTTTTAAAAAAAGAGTTATAATTCTATCAGGTGTAACTCTATATACAAAGAATATTAGAAATTTCATTTGGGTTTCAATTAAAGTACTATTAAAAACAAAGTATCTTATTAATAAGTGGAGTAATTTGTCTAAATTCAAAATTTTCATAAGGATTTTTTCAGAATGTTAATTTAAATAAGGGTCAACAGCTATGAAAGAGATATAAGAAGGTTCTAGGTATGAAAATATATTTTAATATGGAAAGTAAAAGAAAAAAGGTTTCTGGATTAAAAAGAAAAATTATTTTGTTTGGTAAGGTAAAAATTTGTAGAATGTCTAAGTTGAAGAAGGTTTTAGAGGGGAAATCTCAAAAGCCTTATGTGTAACTACATTGGCTATATACAATTAGCACAGTCAGTTAGAGTCACTTAAGGCTTTTTCCTAAGGTCAAGTATAAACATACTGATATAAACCAAAGTTTAATCCTCTATAGGTTGAAGTAATAAGGATTTCTTAAAACATTAAACTGCTCTTATCTATCAAGATAATTTCTTATATCTGTTACATTTTATTATTTAGAAGAACTAGTCTTAAAGGAATTAGGGTTTGTTCAACTCTGTTTAAACAACAACTGTTTTTTCTTTTTTGTGTGTGTGCCTGGTATTGAACTCAGGGGCACTCGACCACTGGGCCACATCCCCAGCCCTTTTTTGTATTTTATTAGAGACAGGGTCTCACTGAGTTGGCAAGTGCCTCGCCATTGCTGAGGCTGGCTCTGAACTCGCGATCCTCCTGCCTCAGCCTCCCAAGTGCTAGGATTACAGGCGTGTGCCACCGCACCCGGCTAACAACTATTATTTTAAAGTATTACACTACATTCCAGATTCCAAATTTTTCTTTAAAGGCTAAACTTGGTTAATATAAGAACATCAGTATAATTGTGGTGCTGCTACTGGCTTCTTTGTATACTAGATGTATTCATATCTTCCAAGTATACAAGTCTTTAAAATATAAGGTTTAGAAGAACATTTTACCAAGCTGGTGTTCTTCAAGCTAAAATTTAAAATCAAAATTTGGGATCATAAAAATTATGTTTCTTAGTTCATAGCTATTGTACAAACTCAATATGTTTTTACTCTTGTTAATTTCATTTTATATTCTTCTTGTAAACTTTATAACTATTGTCTGTTAGTGCCTTACAAAAGTACAACTTTCAGTAGAACAACCTGATTTAATTTGAGATAACAGGCATCACCTACAGGACAGACAGGATGTAAGGCTAACTTCTAGTACTAATACTGACCCCAGTTAAATAGAAGGGGCAAATGACTGTAAAGTTACAAACATCAAAGTTAAAACCTAATACTTTTACTTTAAGACTGGTGAAACTGACTTGCTGGGTGTTTAAGACCAAAACTTGGAGACTAAAGTTAAGGAAGTAAAAGGTCCAAGAAAGAAAATAGCCACTACTTGGCTCTTGCCCTCTGAGGTCAGCTCGAACCCAGGGGACAAGGAGACTTCCCTAAGGGCTTTGGAACCCTAGGCCACATGACCTCCCAATCAGGGGGGTCTATGAGACCCTGAAGGACAGAAAGCTGACCAGTACCCATGCTGCAAAGAGGAGGGTCACTGGGGAGGGAGATGACCCTGGTGCTTCCAAGGAAATCCATGTGGTCAGTGAGACCCTGACCCATCCTGGAAGATGGCCTTGAGGGAACAAAGAGGCTTCTCTCAAGTTCCCAACAGTGACCCCTGAGGAAACTCAGCTGACTCTGAACAACAGATAGGAACAATGTCAATTGGAGCAACATGATCTTAAACACCTAGCAAAGCAGTTATAACCAAAACAGAGCCACACCTGGGCATTTAAAAGAAACCCCAACGGAGGGCTGGGCTGTGGCTCAGTGGTAGAGCGCTCGCCTAGCACGTGCGAGGCCCTGGGTTCCATCCTCAGCACCACATAAAAATAAAGAAAGAAAATAAAGGTATTATGTCCAACTACAACTAAAAATTAAAAAAAAAAAAAAGAAAAGAAAACACAATAGTTCTTTTAATGTCACTTAAGATGTACACTTGTGTCAGCCACGGCAAGAGTAAGCAAGATGGAGGCTACAAAAGACAGACCCTTAGGACTGCCCGATAATGATCTATCAGAGTCTGTCAGAGCCAAAAGTATTTTTTAGTCAAGTTAAGGCCTACAAATCTCCCTAACCTCCTGCACAGGTAGACGTGATCTGTGTTTGCTAGTATGATTATCTACCCCTAAGTGACAGAAGTAAAGGGATCTCTGCTAAACGCAGAGGTTCTACCAACAAAAAGGTATTTTACAGAAGTCAGATGACATTAGACATCCTAACTACACCTTATGGGGGCATCTGTGACATTGTAAGAACTAAGTGTTGTGTTTACATTCCTGATGACTCTGGCAATGTAAAAGATTTACATTCCCAAGTAGAGGCCATGTCCTCACTGGCCCTACTATGGGAACAACTTCTTAGCTCCAGGTGAGAGATTAATGGTTTCCATCATCTTCATGATATTCGCCGACATGTTCCAGATGCCGCGGCATTTATCTTGTATCAATCTTGTTCCAGTACTCGTGTCTTTTAGTTTCCCTCATAGAAGCACCACCCCCAGATGACTTTACAACCTGTTCTTTCCAAACCAGCCTTTTACCACAGACCCCTCAACTGACCCAAAACATTCCTAAAGGAAAACCCAAACTGCCTGCCCCACATCGCCCTCTCTCAGCCTGAAGCAGCCAGAGCGGTCATCGCCCATTTCCCCTCCAGCAGTAAATGTCCCCCTAATCATAGGGGGAATGAGACAAGGCAGAGGACACGCAGCTGATCATCAAAAGAAAGGAAATGAGCCGGGCGCGGTGGCGCACGCCTGTAATCCCAGCACTTTGGGAGGCTGAGACAGGAGGATCGCGAGTTCAAAGCCAGCCTCAGCAATGGTGAGGCACTTAGCAACTCAGTGAGACTCTGTCTCTAAATAAAAAATACAAAAAAGGGCTGGGGATGTGGCCCAGTGGTCGAGTACCCCTGAGTTCAATCCCCGGTACCACCAAAAAAAAAAAAAAAAAGAAAGGAAATGGGCAGGCAGCACTCCCCGTCCCCATGCTGTAGCTCAAGATTCTCCAGGAGCCCTCTGAGATCAGGGGGCTATTATAATAAACTTGAAGCTAAGCTGACTGCCTCAGAGGCTGCTGCAGGGGCTTGGGGGATCAGATACAGAGCCTTAAGGCCAGGCAGCACTTTCTACGCCACGTCGCCATGAGTTTGTTTGTGTGGCACCTGTTCCACACAATAGCTGCCAACGGGATTGGGGAAAGATGAAGACGCATCTATTAGGAATTTGGAATCATAACGGTGTTAGTTGAGATCTCTGAAACTGCACGATTGCATCCAAGCCAAGCAGGAAAGCCAGATTCCCATGTTATCTCCTAGCAGTTTTGCAGAAAAGCTGTGGGATGACCTGAATGGTTTCAGTCCGTGGAAAATGCTAAGACATACTGTACGGCATCTCTTAGGACTTACTTCCTTGTTCTTAATTCCATGCTCTTTTCTCACAGCCAACTGCAAGCTTGTCCGATCCCGGTTCCAACACCTCCCAGTAGACATGCATCAGTTAAAGTTAAAAAATAAAGAAGGGGGAGATGTGGAGAGCCGATGAGCCCCAGTCACCAGCTGATCCTGTGGTGTCGGCAAAGCCATGCCTGGGAAACGCTCCTTGCCAAAGATAGGATGTGGGAACAGCCTTGACCCTCAGCTCTGAGCCAACAGTCATCAGACATTCCAGTGCAGCGGGTTTCTGGGCACAGCAGGATGGCCACAGACGTCCCTAACACTGCACCTTCTTAGTGCACACAGACACCCTGGGTAACTCACAGGCTTTGAACCATTTACAGAGCTTCTGTGGTTCAACCTCCTGGTGCTGAGACCTGGGTAATAAACTTGTGTAGCCATTCTGGGTCCCTGTTCCTCCATCGGAGTGTAGGGCCCGCCTGGCCCCGGCTTCACTCAAAAATACCTCCATGTTTTTCTTTGTCTCTGTGTTTCTCTCGATCTGTCACCCCTCCTTGAGACCCTTTGTTGTTGCTGCACAGGTCACAACAGACACCAGCGACCTGAAACTTGCAGGGCAGCAGAGACAAGTCCAGCTGACAGACAGAGTGCCACTGCTGTGGCCTCCCAGCACAGAACCTCTGGATCCCCCAGGGCACCTGATGGGACACCAGTGACAGCTGTGGGGGGGGGCCTCTCTACACGGGGCACGTGGTCAGCAGCCCTGTGCTGACTAGCACTGACCCTGCTCGCGCGCTCTCCCGGCCACACCAGCAGGCCCTGCCTGGAAGAGGAGGTGAGGGTTGGAGTGGGGCGGGCTTCCTCACACTCAGCCGTTCACGGCTGTGTGGTCACAGGCCACGGCTCTCAGTGCTGGACCCCAGACCCAGTGAGGGAGATGCGTGGCCCCCCACCCTCGTCACAGAACAGGGACAGTCTCCACCTTCAAAGGCTTCCTCCAAACAGGAGGTAACAGCAGAGCCACCCTTTGCTGCCTGGGGGCCAGAGCCAAGGGCCCCTGGGCTGTCTGGGGGACAGCCAGGATGTGACAGGAGTTCTCCCTGCTGGGGCATACCTGGCAGGAGGCTGTCACACATCCCCCACCTGGAGGCTGCCCAGGTGCGCACAGGGGGCTGTTCCAGTGGGTGAGAAGAAGTCACAGGGGCAAGGTGCCCTAGGGACCCCTCCTGCACCTCACACCCTCGACACACGGGGCATCACAACGGTGGGACTGGCCAGTGGGAGTCTGCAGAGGGACGTGCTTGCTGCCACCCCCCAAGGTGCCCTTGCTCTGAGGCCCGACACGAAGGTCCATGGTCCAGAGCACCTTGCGGCCCACGCGGGCCACACCGGCGAGTCTCCTGGCTGAGCTGCCCTGCTGCAGGTTGGATCCGTGGACCTTTGTGAAAACAGCAGGAGTTCTAACCCTGATGCTGCCAAAGCCGACCGTGCTGGACAACTGGACCTGTGCCGGTGTGGTGAAGTCCAAGTGAGGTCTTCAGGGTGGGCATGCCCCACAGGCCTGGTCCCCGTAGGAGGGGCAGGCTGGACAGACACATGGGAGTGCTGGAGAGCAGATGGAGGCGGGGTCAGGTGGTTCTCCCACAGGCCGAGGGACACCAGTGGTGGCCAGCAGCTCGGGCAGCTGGGAAGGCCCCGACAGGTCCTCCAGACCGTGGACGTGAGCTCCTGTTGCTGTAGTGGCCAGGGGAGGACTCTGCCCAGCCACTCAGGACACAACACACCCTCTGACTCCACCCAGAGAGGGAGGAGGCCACAGGGGGAGGCCGAGGCGGGGAGGGGACCCCATGGGAGTGGCTCTGCATTACCTCTTTTAAAACAAAAGGGGGGAATGCAGGAGCCCTGTTTGGGGAGATGGCTTAAATTGCGGTTGACTACGGGCTTTGGACATGTTTGGGCATTGGCGCCTTCCGTAGTCTCACGGGACTTGGCCCGGGATCTTGCGAGACTTGGCCGGAGATCTCGAGGGACTTGAGCGAGATTGCGGAGGAGGTCTGCGCCATTTTGGAGGTTAGAGGAGCGTGGACGGCGTGTCGGGGTGCAGTTAGAGCCAGAGAGAAAAGTTATCAGAATAAAGAGCTGTTTGTTTCCAGTTCGTCTCTAAACTTCTTCCCGCGGCTTCTTTGCTCCAAGCGGCCATCGCTTCCGGCGACTACAGTGGCCCCTCCCCTGAGGGACAGACCAGCCGGAGGCAAGAGCCCAAGGAGAGCCCAGGGAAGACAGTGTGCCCTGAGGGGGGCAGGCACAGCCTCAGTGTGACATGCCGAGAAGGCCAGGGCCAGGGCTGGCCCTGGATGTCCCTGGGGAGGAAGAGGTCGGGGTCAGGGCCCTGGGGAGGGAGCCCCAGGGTGGACCCTGCCTGGCGAGAGGGGCCGGGGTGGGACAGACGGTGGCACACAGGGCTGCTGGCAGCACCTGCAGGAGCAGGCCTCCTCCAGGGGCAGTGGGAGCCCGAGGCCAGGACACTGGCGCTGCAGAGGCCAGAGGAGAGTGCGGCCCCACAGCAGGCTGCGGAGAGAGCCCGCCACCATGGCCCCTGTCCGCCTCTCCCGCTCCCTGTCCCCCACGCCCCCTGCAGGACAGTCCCGCTGAGGTCACCAGGTGGAGACAGGTGCTGCTGGTCTGCAGCCACCGTGGCCAAGGGCGACAGCTCACACGGACGCTGGCCCAGCCATGGTGGTCGGAAGCTGGACCTGGGCTCTCGCAGGTGGCGCCTCCAGAGGCTCTGGGGAACCGCGTCCTGGCCAGCTCTGCCCCGTCCTCCTCCCCTGCAGAGTCACGGTGCCGCCTCGCTCCCGCTCCTGCCGTCCTGTGACCGGGACCTGGGGGTGGCGCCTGGCCACCTGCGACCAGCACAGTCTCCCTCCTATTGTCCTGCCTGTGGAGTCCCTTCTGCCACATGAGGTGCCCTCCACGGTGCCGGGGCTGGGGCTGGACATGCTCGGCAGAGCCCGGGGGCAACGGCGAGGAGCCCCCGCCCTGGCAGGGACCGCAGCCCTGTGGAGGGACGCGAGTCACCGCTGCCTTCAGCACAAAGGGCAGGAGACCCTCCATGCAGAGGGACACACCAGCGGGCCAGTAGCCCCCGGGCACCAGGACAGGCTGAGAACCGACCCCCTACGATCAAGGGACAAAGGGGACAAGAGGAAGCCGCAGACTCACATCAGCCCAAGTGCAAGGAGCAGCCCTGGCCCAAGGGCTGCCCTGGGGGACCGTCATGGGCTAGTGGCCACCTGTGGCTGGGCCTTCTCTGTAGAGAAGAACCTTCCGGAATCCTCGGGAAAACACTCTGAGCAGCAGTTTGGGAAGACACCACGAGGCGCCGCGTGACTCCGGCACCGGACTCTCGGGCTGTGGGTCTCGCTGCTGCAGGCTCCGACGCCTGGAGACCGGTCCCTGTGGACAGCTGTGCGGGCGAGGCAGGCTGAGGGCACCGGCGGAGTCCTGGCCTCAGTGGGAGAGGTAGTGGCCTTGCTGCAAAGGAGGCTGGCCCATCAGGACTGGGCGGTCCCCGCACAGCCCACGGTGCCCTCGTCCTCGCCTGGAGGAGGCTGGGCAAAGCCGGCTGCTGGAACGGCTCTGGGCCCGTCCTCCTGGCCACAGCAGCCCCGGCTGGTGCGCTTCCTGCCTCACTGCCCCAGGACCCCGCCTCCGCACGCCCTGGCCACACGCTGCTGGGCTGCGCCTGTGTGTCCTTGTGGGCAGCTGGTAGTGGCCACAGGGACTTTCCCTGGGAAGCCCTGGGACCAGCCAGACCCGGATTCAATGAAACCCTGCGGGGCTGGAGACCACCCTGGGTCTGGGAGGCCAAAGCTCTGGCCAGGCCTCAGACCTAGTGCACCCGGAGCCAGTCTGTGTCCACGTGGAGGGAATGACCGCAGGGCCTGAGGAGAGGCCAAGGTGGCCGTGCTTCCTGCCCTTCCACGGCTCTTCTGCTCGGGCCACAGCGCCACCACGAGAAACCGGTGTGACCACGTGTGACCAACTCCTGCAGGACCTCAGTCCTGAGCGTGACAAGGGCCCCTCAGTGGGCTCGTGGGTCACCTGCAGAGGACGAAACTGTGTCTGTGCCCGCTGAGCCCCCTGAGCCCCCTAAGACCCCTGAGCCCCCAGAGCCCCCAGTGCCCCCTGAGGCCCCTGTGCCCCCTGTGCCCCCTGAGGCCCCTGTGCCCCCTGTGCCCCCTGAGCCCCCTGAGCCCCCGGAGCCGCCTGAGCCCCCGGAGCCCCCTGAGCCCCCGGAGCCCCATGAGCCCCCTGTGCCCCCTGAGCCCCCTATGCCCCCTGAGCCCCCTGTGCCCCCTGAGCCCCCTGTGCCCCCTGAGCCCCCGGAGCCCCCTGTGCCCCCTGAGCCCCCGGAGCCCCCGGAGCCCCCTGTGCCCCCTGAGCCCCCTGAGCCCCCTTTGCCCCCTGAGCCCCCTGTGCCCCCTGAGCCCCCTGTGCCCCCGGAGCCCCCTGAGCCCCCTGTGCCCCCTGAGCCCCCGGAGCCCCCTGAGCCCCATGTGCCCCCGGAGCCCCCGGAGCCCCCTGTGCCCCCTGAGCACCCTGAGCCCCCTTTGCCCCCTGAGCCCCCTGTGCCCCCTGAGCCCCCTGTGCCCCCTGTGCCCCCTGTTCCCCCTGTTCCCCCTGTTCCCCCTGAGCCCCCTGTGCCCCCTATGCCCCCTGAGCCCCCTGAGCCCCCTGTGCCCCCTGAGCCCCCTGAGCCCCCTGAGCCCCCTTTGCCCCCTGAGCCCCCTGTGCCCCCTGTGCCCCCTGAGCCCCCTGAGCCCCCTTTGCCCCCTGAGCCCCCTGAGCCCCCTGTGCCCCCTGTGCCCCCTGAGCCCCCTGAGCCCCATGTGCCCCCTGAGCCCCCTGAGCCCCCTGTACCCCCTGAGCCCCCTGGCCCCCTGTGCCCCCTGTGCCCCATGAGCCCACTTTGCCCCCTGAGCCCCCTGAGCCCCCTGTGCCCCCTGAGCCCCCTGAGCCCCCTGTGCCCCCTGAGCCCCCTGTGCCCCTGTGCCCCCTGAGCCCCCTGAGCCCCCTGTGCCCCCTGAGCCCCCCTGTGCCCCCTGTGCCCCCTGAGCCCCCTGTACCCCCTGAGCCCCCTGGCCCCCTGTGCCCCCTGTGCCCCCTGAGCCGCCTTTGCCCCCTGAGCCCCCTGAGCCCCTGTGCCCCCTGAGCCCCCTGAGCCCCCTGTGCCCCTGAGCCCCCTGTGCCCCCGTGCCCCCTGTGCCCCCCTGAGCCCCCTGTGCCCCCTGAGCCCCCTGAGCCCCCTGTGCCCCCTGAGCCCCCCCTGAGCCCCCTGTGCCCCCTGTTCCCCCTGAGCCCCCTGAGCCCCCTGAGCCCCCTGAGCCCCTGTTCCCCCTGTTCCCCCTGTGCCCCCTGTTCCCCCTGTGCCCCCTGTTCCCCCTGAGCCCCCTGAGCCCCCTGAGCCCCCTGTGCCCCCTGTTCCCCCTGTTCCCCCTGTGCCCCCTGAGCCCCCTTTGCCCCCTGAGCCCCCTGAGCCCCCTGTGGCCCCTGTGCCCCCTGTTCCCCCCCTGTTCCCCCTGTGCCCCCTGTTCCCCCTGAGCCCCCTGTGCCCCCTGTTCCCCCTGAGCCCCCTGAGCCCCCTGAGCCCCTGTGCCCCCTGTTCCCCCTGTTCCCCCTGTGCCCCCTGTGCCCCCTGTTCCCCCTGTGCCCCCTGTTCCCCCTGAGCCCCCTGAGCCCCCTGAGGCCCCTGTGCCCCCTGTTCCCCCTGTGACCCCTGTGCCCCCTGTGCCCCCTGTTCCCCCTGAGCCCCCTGTGCCCCCTGTTCCCCCTGTTCCCCCTGTGCCCCCTGTGCCCCCTGTTCCCCCTGAGCCCCCTGTGCCCCCTGTAACCCCTGAGCCCCCTGTGCCCCTGTGCCCCCTGTTCCCCCTGTTCCCCCTGAGCCCCCTGTGACCCCTGAGCCCCCTGTGCCCCTGTGCCCCCTGTTCCCCCTGTTCCCCCTGAGCCCCCTGTTCCCCCTGAGCCCCCTGTGCCCCCTGAGCCCCCTGAGCCCCCTGAGCCCCCTGTGCCCCCTGTGCCCCCTGTTCCCCCTGAGCCCCCTGTGCCCCCTGAGCCCCCTGTGCCCATGTGCCCCCTGTTCCCCCTGTTCCCCCTGAGCCCCCTGTGACCCCTGAGCCCCCTGTGCCCCTGTGCCCCCTGTTCCCCCTGTTCCCCCTGAGCCCCCTGTTCCCCCTGAGCCCCCTGTGCCCCCTGAGCCCCCTGAGCCCCCTGAGCCCCCTGTGCCCCCTGTTCCCCCTGAGCCCCCTGTGCCCCCTGAGCCCCCTGTGCCCCCTGAGCCCCCTGTGCCCCCTGTGCCCCCTGTTCCCCCTGAGCCCCCTGTGCCCCCTGAGCCCCCTGTGCCCCCTGAGCCCCCTGTGCCCCCTGTGCCCCCTGTTCCCCCTGAGCCCCCTGTGCCCCCTGAGCCCCCTGTGCCCCCTGTGCCCCCTGTTCCCCCTGAGACCCCTGTGCCCCCTGTTCCCCCTGAGCCCCCTGTGCCCCCTGAGCCCCCTGTGCCCCCTGTGCCCCCTGTTCCCCCTGAGCCCCCTGTGCCCCCTGTTCCCCCTGATCCCCCTGTGCCCCCTGAGCCCCCTGTGCCCCCTGTTCCCCTGAGCCCCCTGTGCCCCCTGAGCCCCCTGTGCCCCCTGTGCCCCCTGTTCCCCCTGTTCCCCCTGTTCCCCCTGTGCCCCCTGTGCCTCCTGTTCCCCCTGAGCCCCCTGTGCCCCCTGTTCCCCCTGAGCCCCCTGTGCCCCCTGTGCCCCCTGTTCCCCCTGTTCCCCCTGTTCCCCCTGTGCCCCCTGAGCCCCCTGTTCCCCCTGTTCCCCCTGAGCCCCCTGAGCCCCTGTGCCCCCTGTTCCCCCTGTGCCCCCTGAGCCCGCTGTTCCCCCTTTGCCCCCTGAGCCCCCTGTTCCCCCTGTTCCCCCTGAGCCCCCTGTGCCCCCTGTGCCCCCTGTTCCCCCTGAGCCCCCTGTGCCCCCTGTGCCCCCTGTTCCCCCTGTGCCCCCTGTGCCTCCTGTTCCCCCTGAGCCCCCTGTGCCCCCTGTTCCCCCTGAGAGCCCCCTGTGCCCCCTGAGCCCCCTGTGCCCCCTGTTCCCCCTGAGCCCCCTGTGCCCCCTGTTCCCCCTGAGCCCCCTGTGCCCCCTGAGCCCCCTGTGCCCCCTGAGCCCCCTGTGCCCCCTGTGCCCCCTGTTCCCCCTGAGCCCCCTGTGCCCCCTGAGCCCCCTGTTCCCCCTGAGCCCCCTGTGCCCCCTGAGCCCCCTGTGCCCCCTGAGCCCCCTGTGCCCCCTGAGCCCCCTGTGACCCCTGTGCCCCCTGTTCCCCCTGAGCCCCTGTGCCCCCTGAGCCCCCTGTGCCCCCTGTTCCCCCTGTGACCCCTGTGCCCCCTGTGCCCCCTGTTCCCCCTGTGCCCCCTGTTCCCCCTGAGCCCCCTGAGCCCCCTGTGCCCCCTGTTCCCCCTGAGCCCCCTGTGCCCCCTGTTCCCCCTGTTCCCCCTGTGCCCCTGTCCCCTGTTCCCCCTGAGCCCCCTGTGCCCCCTGTACCCCTGAGCCCCCTGTGCCCCTGTGCCCCCTGTTCCCCCTGTTCCCCCTGAGCCCCCTGTGACCCCTGAGCCCCCTGTGCCCCTGTGCCCCCTGTTCCCCCTGTTCCCCCTGAGCCCCCTGTTCCCCCTGAGCCCCCTGTGCCCCCTGAGCCCCCTGAGCCCCCTGAGCCCCCTGTGCCCCCTGTGCCCCCTGTTCCCCCTGAGCCCCCTGTGCCCCCTGAGCCCCCTGTGCCCATGTGCCCCCTGTTCCCCCTGTTCCCCCTGAGCCCCCTGTGACCCCTGAGCCCCCTGTGCCCCTGTGCCCCCTGTTCCCCCTGTTCCCCCTGAGCCCCCTGTTCCCCCTGAGCCCCCTGTGCCCCCTGAGCCCCCTGAGCCCCCTGAGCCCCCTGTGCCCCCTGTGCCCCCTGTTCCCCCTGAGCCCCCTGTGCCCCCTGAGCCCCCTGTGCCCCCTGAGCCCCCTGTGCCCCCTGTGCCCCCGTTCCCCCTGAGCCCCCTGTGCCCCCTGAGCCCCCTGTGCCCCCTGAGCCCCCTGTGCCCCCTGTGCCCCCTGTTCCCCCTGAGCCCCCTGTGCCCCCTGAGCCCCCTGTGCCCCCTGTGCCCCCTGTTCCCCCTGAGACCCCTGTGCCCCCTGAGACCCCTGTGCCCCCTGTGCCCCCTGTTCCCCCTGAGCCCCCTGTGCCCCCTGAGCCCCCTGTGCCCCCTGTGCCCCCTGTTCCCCCTGAGCCCCCTGAGCCCCCTGAGCCCCCTGTGCCCCCTGTGCCCCCTGTTCCCCCTGAGCCCCCTGTGCCCCCTGAGCCCCCTGTGCCCCCTGAGCCCCCTGTGCCCCCTGTGCCCCCATTCCCCCTGAGCCCCCTGTGCCCCCTGAGCCCCCTGTGCCCCCTGAGCCCCCTGTGCCCCCTGTGCCCCCTGTTCCCCCTGAGCCCCCTGTGCCCCCTGAGCCCCCTGTGCCCCCTGTGCCCCCTGTTCCCCCTGAGACCCCTGTGCCCCCTGTTCCCCCTGAGCCCCCTGTGCCCCCTGAGCCCCCTGTGCCCCCTGTGCCCCCTGTTCCCCCTGAGCCCCCTGTGCCCCCTGTTCCCCCTGATCCCCCTGAGCCCCCTGAGCCCCCTGTGCCCCCTGTTCCCCCTGAGCCCCCTGTGCCCCCTGAGCCCCCTGTGCCCCCTGTGCCCCCTGTTCCCCCTGTTCCCCCTGTTCCCCCTGTGCCCCCTGTGCCTCCTGTTCCCCCTGAGCCCCCTGTGCCCCCTGTTCCCCCTGAGCCCCCTGTGCCCCCTGTGCCCCCTGTTCCCCCTGTGCCCCCTGTTCCCCCTGTTCCCCCTGTGCCCCCTGAGCCCGCTGTTCCCCCTGTGCCCCCTGAGCCCCCTGTTCCCCCTGTTCCCCCTGAGCCCCCTGAGCCCCTGTGCCCCCTGTTCCCCCTGTGCCCCCTGAGCCCCCTGTGCCCCCTGTGCCCCCTGTGCCTTCTGTTCCCCTGAGCCCCCTGTGCCCCCTGTTCCCCTGAGCCCCCTGTGCCCCCTGAGCCCCCTGTGCCCCCTGTTCCCCCTGAGCCCCCTGTGCCCCCTGTTCCCCCTGAGCCCCCTGTGCCCCCTGAGCCCCCTGTGCCCCCTGAGCCCCCTGTGCCCCCTGTGCCCCCTGTTCCCCCTGAGCCCCCTGTGCCCCCTGAGCCCCCTGTGCCCCCTGAGCCCCCTGTGCCCCCTGTGCCCCCTGTTCCCCCTGAGCCCCCTGTGACCCCTGAGCCCCCTGTGCCCCCTGTGCCCCCTGTTCCCCCTGAGCCCCCTGTGCCCCCTGTTCCCCCTGAGCCCCCTGTGCCTCCTGTTCCCCCTGAGTTCCCCCTGAGCCCCCTGTTCCCCCTGAGCCCCCTGTGCCCCCTGTTCCCCCTGAACCCCCCCTGTGCCCCCTGTTCCCCCTGTGCCCCCTGTTCCCCCTGAGCCCCCTGTTCCCCCTGAGCCCCCTGTGCCCCCTGTTCCCCCTGAGCCCCTGTTCCCCTGAGCCCCCTGTGCCCCCTGAGCCCCCTGTGCCCCCTGTTCCCCCTGTTCCCCCCCTGTTCCCCCTGAGCCCCCTGTGCCCCCTGTTCCCCCCTGAGCCCCCTGTTCCCCCTGAGCCCCCTGTGCCCCCTGTTCCCCCTGTTCCCCCTGTTCCCCCTGAGCCCCCTGAGCCCCCTGTGCCCTCTGAGCCCCCTGAGCCCCCTGTTCCCCCTGAGCCCCCTGAGCCCCTGTGCCTCCTGTTCCCCCTGAGCCCCCTGAGCCCCCTGAGCCCCCTGAGCCCTCTGTGCCCCCTGAGCCCCCTGTTCCCCCTGTTCCCCCTGAGCCCCCTGTGCCCCCTGTTCCCCCTGAGCCCCCTGTTCCCCCTGAGCCCCCTGTGCCCCTGTTCCCCCCTGAGCCCCCTGAGCCCCATGAGCCCCCTGAGCCCCCTGTTCCCCCTGAGCCCCCTGTGCCCCCTGTTCCCCCTGTTCCCCCTGAGCCCCCTGTGCCCCCTGTGCCCCTGAGCCCCCTGTTCCCCCTGAGCCCCCTGAGCCCCCTGAGCCCCCTGAGCCCCCTGTGCCCCCTGAGCCCCCTGTGCCCCCTGTGCCCCCTGTGCCCCCTGAGCCCCCTGTGCCCCCTGAGCCCCCTGTGCCCCCTGTGCCCCCTGAGCCACGGCCTGGGCTGCCCTCCTTCCAGTGCGCCTGCGTCCACCTCCGTCACCCAGGGCGCGGCCCTCCGCGTGTCCTGCCTGCAGCTTGCGCGGCGGGTCCCGGCTGTTGCTCTGAGGCCTTCTCCCTGGTCCTCGTGCTGGGTGCTGAGACCCAGAGCCCCAGGGCACCCCTCCTCCCTTGGCATGGAAGATGCCCACGTCTGCCCTCCTCTCCGCGGGGCCTGTGGTCCTCAGGTCCTGGCCTGGCCAGCCGCCCTCTGCCCCCGGGACGTCTCTGCACTCACATTCCGTTTTGTGTTTGGATGTGATCTCCTCTGTCCCCTGGAGTTCCGTGACACTCCTGAGCTGAGACTTGCTCTTTTCCACTGAGGGAATTTTGCTGTTCGCTCAACACCTGCTCATGGCGGGTCGGTCCCCTTCCTTCCTCTCAGGAACCCCTCGCCCCTGTTGGATGGTGTGGCCCATCTTATCCCGCCCCCTCTGCTCAAGGTCGGTGACCTACTGAGGGACCTTGGCATCACTGACTCTCCCACCAGGCCTCTCCAGCTCCCACCCCAGATCCCCGCGTGGGGTGGTGATGCCTGGTCCCTGGTCTACACAGACTGCACCCTCCACCTGCCCCACACTCTGCCCCGCAGAGCCCCAGCTCCCAGCAGCGGCCCCAAGGCCACCTCCACCTGCTCTTTAGAAACAACTTCCCTGAGCCCCGGAGCTCCAGGAAGGGGCATTAGTCACAGGCCAGACAGAAGCAGCAGCAGCTGCAGCAGCAGAGCGCGTGTGGCACAGGCAGAGGAAGCAAGCCAGGAAGACCCGCTGACTTCCGTGTCGCTGGACGCCCGGGCCGGCATATAAGGGCTGCCAGGGCAGGAGGCGCCAGACCTCACCACCCTCCTCCCCAGCACCAGCCAGCCTCAGCCACCATGTGCCACACCAGCTGCTCCTCGGGCTGCCAGCCGGCCTGCTGCCTGCCCAGCCCCTGCCAGGCGTCCTGCTACGTGCCTGTGAGCTGCAGGCCTGCCGTGTGTGTGCCCGTGAGGTGCCAGGTGGCCTGCTGCGCGCCCGTGAGCTGCAGGCCCATCGTGTGCATGGCCCCCTGCTGCCAGTCCTCCGGGTGCTGCCAGCCCTCCGGGTGCCTTCCCGTGAGCTGCCGTCCTTCAGTGTGCGTGGCCCCCTGCTGCCAGTCCTCTGGGTACTGCCAGTCCTCCGGGTGCTGCCAGTCCTCCGGGTGCTGCCAGCCCTCCTGCTCCACCCTCCTCTGCAGACCCGTCTCCTGCAGCACCCCCGCCTGCTGCTGACCACCCGGCCACAGGCCAGCTGCTCCCGGTGCAGCGGCCACCTGCAGCCTGCCAGCACCTGGGGATGGTGGAGAGCACGGCCAGTGCCCCTCCGCCCTGGGGGAGTGCGGGAACCGTGCTGACCCCTGCCCTGCGTGTCCCCCAGGGAAGCCCTCACCCCTAGGGGCCTTCCCTAAGCCCACGTGGGCCGAATAAACCAGCCCCCAGTGCACGACTCGCTCTGTCCTTTCTCTGAGCCTGGCCTGGCTCTCTGTCCTGGTGGCCTCTCTTCACCACGGCTCATGGGCTCCTGGGTTGGGGAATTGGCCTGAGGACGCCAGTGTCCTCATCTCTAGAGCCCGTGGACTCCAGTCTCTGGTGCAGGTGGCCGGGTGGGGACCAGCCCCTCTGGCAGTGTGGTCTGCTGCCCGCCAGTGGGCACTGCCCAGAGGCGAATCCGGAGCACTGAGGCCTAGCACTTCCTCCTCAGGGACGTCCTGGTTCCGTGGGCCAGCACGTGTGTGCCTGCGCTCAGGCTGCGAGCTCTGGGTCAGCTCTGTGTGGCCCCCCACCCCTGGCCCACAGGCGTCCGTTTTTGGTTGATTGACGAACACCTGTCACCACACGCGCAGGCTGCGCTCAGTCCCCAGCGCAGAAACCAGACGCGCCAACAACGCAGCCCCGACTCCTGGGCGGCCGCGGTGGCCACGTGCGCTTGTCATTCTGTCCTCAAAAGCTGCAGTCGATGCGTGCCTCTCTCTTTGCCTGAAGCGTGTGCTTTAGGGTTTAGTGGCCCTCGAGGACGTGGGGCCCTCTGGAGTGAGTTCCTCTGCACCGTGTTGGTGATAGTCCTCTGCTTCGTGGGTGAGCTTCCCCCCTCGCCTCCTGTGGTTCCGTGGTGACCACTGAGGTCACATTTCCCGGGAGATGGCACTTCCTGGGGCGCTGGTTCCAGGTCAGTCTGGGTCTGCCCTTCCCCGGGTCCATGCTGGCCGCCCTGGGCTCCAACTTTCCCTTTATGCCTGGAGGCTGGTGGTGAGGACTGAGCTTCCATTAGTGCCAAGGTGGCCTGGGTCCTGCTGTATTGTGGGGCTCTGGACGCACCTGAGTCAGAGAGGCCACGGTCATTCTGAGTGCACAGCCCACAGAGCTGCTCTGTGTGGGCACACGTGACACCCGCAGCCTGGCACGACCCTGCACGCCCACTGTCCTGCACACTGCACGGTCCACGGCCTAGTGCTGTGGGCAGTGGGCTAGGATGCCGGGCGGCCAAAGAAGACGCAGAGACCGGAGGGACACGCATGCTCACTGGAGAGTGCTCACGCCCTCCAGCGGCACTGGCCGGGCGAGTGGCACTTCTGTTCCTCACGGCGCTTCTGGTGCTTCACCAGAAGATGCACCTCTGTCCCTCGGCGCTTCGTCTGGTGGTGGCTGGCCGGGCGAGGACTGGCCTCTGCAGTGCCGTCTTCACGCCCGGCCCGCAGGGAGGGGTCCTGCAGGTCAGGCTGCAGAGGCTGTCCACCGCGGGACGCGTCGCCAGGCACGGGGCACCGCCGAGAGCAGCTCTCCGTGGAGGGCTGCAGGAGCCCTGTTTGGGGAGATGGCTTAAATTGTGGTTGACTACGGGCTTTGGACATGTTTGGGCATTGGAGCCTTCCGTAGTCTCACGGGACTTGGCCCGGGATCTTGCGAGACTTGGCCGGAGATCTCGAGGGACTTGAGCGAGATTGCGGAGGAGGTCTGCGCCATTTTGGAGGTTAGAGGAGCGTGGACGGCGTGTCGGGGTGTAGTTAGAGCCAGAGAGAAAAGTTATCAGAATAAAGAGCTGTTTGTTTCCAGTTCGTCTCTACACTTCTTCCCGCGGCTTCTTTGCTCCAAGCGGCCATCGCTTCAGGCGACTACAGGGGGCACCAACCTGCCCCGTCCCCCCCACACGAGGAGGCCAGTGTCCTTCCAGACGGCCCTGCCTACCTGGACGTGCTCACTGTCCCCTGCCAGGCTCTCGGGATGGTGAGGGGTGCGCCAGGGCTCGGTGTCAGACTGTCCTGTTGTCCACACCTGCCCGGGCACGCTCACGTACACGCGTGCACTTGTGCACACGCACACATGCGGCATGCGGGGCTCCTAGGTTGGAGTGCGCAGGGCCTGGGACGGGGCACAGGGGCCAGGGCTGCTGAGTGGGTCCCGCCTGGCACAGAGCAGGGGGAGGCTGTGCTCCCCCAGCATGGGCCTCCGCCCCTGGCCTCTCCAGAGTCCTCGCCCTGCAGAGCGGCTGCGGGGAAGGCTGGGGAGCGGGAGTCCCCAAGCCCCACGGGCTGGGTGGGAGTGGCAGGTGCACAGTGGCCATGGGGCTGCGTTCCATGTGCCCAGGAGCCTGTCCCCGACGTCAGGGGGACACAGGCAGAGGCTGGCATGCCGTCCGCCAGCTCAGACCCTGGGGGCTCCTGCATGTGGGCGGGCCGGGCCAGGGGTGGGGGTCTGGGCGGGGCTTGCACACTCCTCCTGTGGTCCTCAAGCTGCGCAGCTGGCCCGCGCTGCTCCCTCTGTGCGAGTCACGCTGTGATGGACACTGAGCACTTCTGAGGGAGGCTCTCACGTGGGCCGCACACCTGGCCGGCACCTGCAGCGTGGCCGCAGCTCCACACAGGATGCAGCTCCCGTGACTGGGAAGATCACGGTCTGGTTGCGAGTGAAGGGCAAAAATCACACCGGGGACAGCCGTGCAGCCAAGAGACCTATTCAACAGCCTTCATGGCTGGTAGCAAAAGCGGAGAAGAGGTGCTGGGAGAGGGGAGTCAGGGAGAAGGGAATGTGCAAGCTCTGGTGGGAGAGGGGAGTCAGGGAGAGGGGAGTGTGCAAGCTCTGGTGGGAGAGGGGAGTCAGGGAGAGGGGAGTGTGCAAGCTCTGGACAGAAGGTGGGTGCTTGGTCGCACCGGCTGGGATCTCTAGAGCTATCAGCTAAAGCAGCTGCTGTCTGGCTGGAGGCTGGAGCTGTCAGCTGGGAGCGGCCGTCGGGCTGAAGGCAGTGGGTCTGGAGCTGCCGGCTGGAGCAGCTGCCGTCGGCTGGAGGCGATGGGTCTGGAGCTGTCGCAGTGGCTTCCTCCTCTCTGCAGGGTCGAGCTGATGTGTCTGAGTGGCTTCCTCCTCTCAGCAGCTACGAGCTGATGTGTGTGTCTGTGTCTCTCTCCTGAGTCTCTCGAACAGGGCCCTATATAGGGATTTCTGGTGGGAGGTGCACCAGAGCAACCCCAACGCCATTGGCTCTTTGCCCATAGAACAGGGCGACTGTAAGCTGCCTTTCACGGCCAGCCACGGCGCCGCCACGGGAGGAAAATTCTCGGAGGCAGAGTATAGCTTTTACTACTTTTACTTTTACTTTCTTAGAGAGGGAAAGAAAGATTTTAGCTTAGAGAAAGATTTCTTCTTGTCTTCTTAGCTTAGAGTCTTAAAAAGAAAGATAAAGAAAGATAAAGAAAGATAGAGCTTAGCTTAGAAAAAGATTAGAGCTTCTTTCTTCTCTCTTCTTTCTTCCTTCTTCTTTCTGGCGACCTTTAAGCCTATTGGCTCTTGCCCGGGGAAAAGAAACATCCTGCCCAGGGAAGAAACAAGGTTGCTTCTCTCAGGATGTGGAAAACTCTGGGGAGGGGGGAGCCCATCTATCAGCGAGGCTTCCCCGAGAGCTCACGTGTAAGGTGAGGCGAGAAGGTCCCGAGGACGCAGGACGGGGTCAGGAGAGCCTGACCCCTCAGTGCCTTGATCTCCCAGTGGGGGCTAACTGAGTGGCACCTGGGGCGGGTGGGCAGTGGCTTAGGGTGCACATTGCATCTGTGCTTCCTGATGGTCAGGTGAGCCGCTTCCCGCCACCCCCTTCACCTTGGTGTCCTGCGCACCTTGAGCCCCAGGTGTGGACCTGGCCTTCTGAGGACTGAGACCTCTGAGACCATAGGCCTCCAAATAAACCTTTCCCTCTCTACAGTTGTTCTGGCCACATCTTTGAGTCACAGCGGTGACAAAGCTGAGACGGTGGGTCATTGAGAAGTGCGTGTGTCTGCAGGAGCTGCCGCTCCTTCTGCCGTCAGTGTCAATGACTCCACTGTCACCGGCGAGCACTGTGGCACCTTTCCTCTCCTCTCAGGCAGGGAGGCTCCCTACGGGGCCGCTCTCGGTCTCTCTGGTGAAGGGTGCGTGCACTGGTCACCGTGGGGCTCTGTGTGTGGGGACGGGTCTGTGAGCCCGGGTGGTGGTCAGGGCTCCCCTGCCTGGGCTGCTCTTCTGTCTGTCTGTCCTGCTGGAGTCCAGTGGGAACCGTGATTCCCATTTCCTCCTCTGTGTTCATCAGTTGGAACTGTACGTGTCTGGAAGCTTGGTTGTGAGGTACTTGCGTACTTAGATGACATGTTTTCTTGAATTGACCCCTTTATTATTTTGCATCATCCCTCTCTAGTCCTGTAATATTTCATGTGATTAGTGTTCAGTTGGCATATTTTCCACCTGTGTACTGTCCATCTGTTTAAGTTTTTGTTTTGATCTGGGTTTCTGGTGTTGTGGGACAAATCTCTCAGAAAACACACCAAGTCCCAGTTTTGTCCAAATGGAAGAGTATTTAGCCGGCCGGTGACTGCTCCCCACGGGACCCATAACTGTCTCTGCAAGGAACAGCCCCGAGCCTGAGCATTTTAGAATATTTAAAGGCAGCAACCACATCTGGGGTGACGTAGCTGCAAGCAAGCAGGTGCAGAAGCTGAAAGTGGGCAGTTAGTGACAGTGCAATGGGCACATTGGTCTTCCCCACGGGACTTTCCAAGTTGGCATAGCAGCAAGCAAGCAGAAGGGACATGGGTCAAAGTGACCCTAGTTCAGTACAAGTTAGAGAATGGTTACTAACGTCCAGACAATCAATCTCTGGCAGGGCACATTGCCCAAGAAAAATGGAAACCAAAGAGAACAATTTTACATTGTATAAGAATTGCTTGGGGCTGGGGTTGTGGCTCAGCGATAGAGCGCTTGCCTAGCACATGCAAGGCCCTGGGTTCGATCCTCAGCACCACATAAAAATAAATAAATAAACTAAAGGTATCGTGTCCAACTATAACTAAAAAATAAAATATTTTTTAAAAAAAGAATTGCTATTTTTTTTTTTGGTACCGGGGACTGAATTCAGGGGCACTGGACCACATCCCCAGCCCTTTTTTGTATTTTATTAGAGACAGGGTCTCACTGACTTGCTGAGTGCCTTGCCATTGCTGAGGCTGGTTTTGAACTCATGATCCTCCTGCCTCAGCCTCCCAAGTGCTGGGATTACAGGCATGCGCCACCACGCCCGGCCTAAGAATTGCTATTTTGTGTTGCCAAGTATGCTGTGCTAGGTGACTATTAATGGGGACAGAGGCGGGGCTTTCCCATGGGAGAACATTTCTTACATGATGTGGAGTCTCTGGGTAAAATGGAGTCTGTTTGGTCATCGCCTGTAGAGCCTGGCCACAACGCTGGTGGATAGCATATTGTTGGAATTTGATTTTTTATCCCATTTGAGAATCTGTCTCTTGGTTTTGGTGTTCCGATATTTTGCTTTGGATGTGAATGTTGGTGTGTCTGAGGTGAGTGCCGTCTTGCCGCGTGCGCGGGGCGTGTCGCACTCCCCATGAGCCCTTCCTCTTCCTCTTGTGGATCAGCATTTTCTTGTGGTCGGCCGTCTCTGTGCCGGGCTGGCTGAGCTCACGCCCTTGGGAGCCTGCGTGGCCTCGTGCTCACAACACACCGTTCTTCCCGTTACCACGAGGCCGCCATCGTGAGCACTGGGGCCTCCCGGAGTTGCCTCCTCGGCCGCCCGCTGTCTGCCGTGTTGCCACTCGCTGTGGTTTAAATCCTGTCACACTCCCGCCACACACCGTCACTGCTCTTGCTCTGGGTGGCTGATTATCTTGTCATTCCCGTGTATACGCCTCTCCCTCCAGCCGCCTCTGCAGCCTCGCGGTCCTGGTGGGGAGGCAGGGTTCTCTCTGCCGTCCGCGCCCCGGGATACCCGAGTGCCCGGCTGCCGGTAACGGGGTCCTCGGGGTGCGTTTCTCTGAAGGGTGTTTATTTCACTTTCCCTTTGGAAAGATGGCTTGGCTGCTGTCCGGGGGTGCTGGGCTCGTTGTCTCCGCTCAGCAAGGAGCTCGAACAGGACAGAGGCAGCAGGCCAGCAGCGAGCTCCGGCCAAGTCAGAGGAGCAGACTTCTCCTGAGAGGAGGGGCGGGGCCAGGAGGCCAGCGCGGTTTGGGCCTGTTCCTGTTACGGTCCCTGCAACGTCCTCCTCCCTGATCTCCTCCCGGTCGGCTCTCACTGTTGTTGGCCGGGGCTCCTCCCTCTGTGCACGTGTCTGCCTTGGTTTTTCTGCTGGAGCCCTGCTCAGGCAGGAGTGCGGGGCGTCCGTCTGACGGGTCCGCTCGTGCCCTGAGCTGCTTCGGCAGTCGGGAAGTCCACCCCCTCGGAAGGAAGGCCCTCCCAGCTCCTTTCTGCTGGCCCTGCCGGCCTCACTGGCCATCCTGCCCTGGCTGCCTGGGCCCTTCTACGTCGCCCTCACCTTCAGTGGCATGGCGTTGGCAGACTTTTCTGTTGGCATTTTAAAGATGCCTTTGGATCGTTTCGGTTCTCAGAAGTCGGGTGCGATTCCCGCCTCGGTTTTCCGGGCTGGTTTCCAGCTGGTCCCACCTGCCCCTCTCCGTGGTGCTGGCGGTGCGGGCTGAAGAGCGGCGTCGGCTTGGCCTTTGCTAGGAGGGGGTGTCCATCCCCTGGGCTCTCTGCGTCTTGGGACGCGTGGTTCATGCGTTCCATTGTTGTGAGCACGCTTCTCCTCGCATGTGGCTTCTGCCCGTGCTCTCCTCCTTCGGGGGCCAGGATACACGTGGCAGAGGTGACTCCGTGTTGTCCCAGAGGTCCTTGACATTCTGTTCTTGTGCCTCCCCTGCACCGTCTCTCTCTGTGTGTTAATCCAGATCTCTATTTACCTACCTTCAAACCCAGTGATGGCTGAGTCCAGCACACGAGGGCCGGTGAGGGAATCCGCCTCTGGTGCTGGCTGCTGGCTGCTGCCGTGTCCGTGGGACTCCTCCTCCTGGCTGCCACCTCGTGCCGAAGCCCGACCTGTTCACGCGGGCCCAGCGGTTCTGAGGCTCCTGTGGCGGGGCTCAGGGCCTGGGCCGCTGTGAGTGCAGGCGCGTCGACTGCTCGGCCGTGGACGGCGACCGTCTTCCCCTCCCGACTGCGTGTCCCAGGGCTTTGTCAGACGCCAGGGCGTCACTGGATGCATCCTGTGCCTTGGCTCTCACAGAGAAGGTTCTCGGCAAGACATGAATGTTAGGGAAAGAACAGCAACGCTGTTAGAGGAGAAAGGAAGCAGCACCCCGGGGGCGGGGGGGTCTCCGAGAGGAGCGACAGCCCTCGTCTTGTGTCCCAGCTTTCACTGGGAATTTTAGGGGGATTTCCCACCCACTCCGAACTCTTGATTGACAGTTGTATTGCCCTGGACTGAAAACTCCTTACTACGTCTCGTTTTATTCCTAGGTACCTAAGGGAAACCATGGGGGTGACAATTCCCAGCCCCAGTGAGATCGTGGGAAGGACCCAAGGCAACCTTTGGGGTCGTCCTGGCTGGAGCGGCAGGTTCTGCCTGGGCTTGATCCCACAGGCTGAGCTGTGGGGTTCGCAGCCTCTGCAGGACAGCTGTCCTACCCGAGGGGTGCGACCCGCCCACTGCCTGAGTCAGAGCTGGCTCAGGCAGCTCTGAATGACGGTTCTACAAAGCACAGTTGGGGGTGGCGTGATGCCCCGCGTGACATCAGCCTGACCCCGCGTCCCTGCGCGTGCCTGCCATCAAGCGCCACGCACTACTCTGCCACGCGCACTCTCCTGCGTGTGAGTGCTCCTTCCCCTGGCTGCCTGTCGGGAGGTGGGCGGTCTGGACAGGCGTGGCCTTGGTCCTGGCTGCGGTTGCTGTGCTGCCTCGTTGCACCAGAGACCTCAGAGTGCTCCCGGGGCAGCGGGGTGTGCCCGGGTGAGGGCTGGGGGCCCCGTGGTTCGCCCACGCCTAGAGGCCCGCGTGTCCGTGAACGGGGGACGGCTGCTGAGGAGCTGAGGGCTGGGCCGTGCAGGTCCAGCGTCTGCTCAGGCTGGGCCTGGGCCTGGGCTTGGAGAAAGAGGCCTTCTCAGAGTTCCTGCCCTCCGGCTCTGCTTCAAGTCCCTCCCCACAGAGACCTCCTCTTCAGCTCAGCCCACGGGACAAAGGCTCTTTGAGGAGTGCCCCTGCCCTTAGCCGTTCTGCACCTTTGAGGAAAGAAGTTTGAAAACACATGAAGTACGAGAGCCGCACAGGCTGGTTTATTCGGCCCACGTGGGCTTAGGGAAGGCCCCTAGGGGTGAGGGCTTCCCTGGGGGACATGCAGGGCAGGGGTCAGCACGGTTCCCGCACTCCCCCAGGGCAGAGGGGCACTGGCCGTGCTCTCCACCATCCCCAGGTGCTGGCAGGCTGCAGGTGGCCGCTGCACCGGGAGCAGCTGGCCTGTGGCCGGGTGGTCAGCAGCAGGCGGGGGTGCTGCAGGAGACGGGTCTGCAGAGGAGGGTGGAGCAGGAGGGCTGGCAGCACCCGGAGGACTGGTAGCACCTGGAGGACTGGCAGCACCCGGAGGACTGGCAGCAGGGGGCCACGCACACGATGGGCCTGCAGCTCACGGGAAGGCACCCGGAGGGCTGGCAGCACCCGGAGGACTGGCAGCAGGGGGCCACGCACACGATGGGCCTGCAGCTCACGGGCGCGCAGCAGGCCACCTGGCACCTCACGGGCACACACACAGTGGGCCTGCAGCTCACAGGCACGTAGCAGGACGCCTGGCAGGGGCTGGGCAGGCAGCAGGCCGGCTGGCAGCCCGAGGAGCAGCTGGTGTGGCACATGGTGGCTGAGGCTGGCTGGTGCTGGGGAGGAGGGTGGTGAGGTCTGGCGCCTCCTGCCCTGGCAGCCCTTATATGCCGGCCCGGGCGTCCAGCGACACGGAAGTCAGCGGGTCTTCCTGGCTTGCTTCCTCTGCCTGTGCCACACGCGCTCTGCTGCTGCAGCTGCTGCTGCTTCTGTCTGGCCTGTGACTAATGCCCTTCCTGGAGCTCCCACACCTGGCTGCCCAGGCCCTGGCTCTGGCTGGATTCTGCCGGCCCCACCAGTTCCCTGAGTTGCTCTTGTGAGGCTCCAAGAGCCCCGGGCTCCGGGTTTCCTCCCCAGGAGAGCATGGCCCCAAGCGGCCCCAGTGTCAGCACTGCGCCCATGTGAGGGGTCTGCAGAAGAAGGGAGGGGGCGAGTGAGCCCTGCCACGAGCTCTCTGGAGCCCAGAGAGGGGGTCAGAGAGCAGCGGACGGGGTGGGCGTGGAGGCCGTCCTAGGCCAGGAGGCGCAGGTTGGGCGGCAACGGCGGCTGTGCCCTGTGCCCCATCGGGGGGCCGGGAGTTGGGAGCCAGGACGGGGCAGGCCGCACCTCCCAGGAGGCAGCTCCAGAAAAGCAGATGGGCTCGTGTGGGTGGAGGCCCGCGGGCAGAGCCGGCTGGACGCTCTGTGGGCTGAGCCAGGAGGGCCAGGAGGGCCAGGACAGTGCCGGAGCCCGCGGCGTCCTCCCCGGGGGGACTAAGGTGGTGGGAGACGCTGTGAGCGGGCAGCGGCCTTCGCAGCACTGTGTGGCAGGAAGCACGGAGACAGGCCTCAGCGGGCCACCTCTCCCGTCCCCATGCGGCTCCTGCCTACCCTCCTAGAGCACAAAGCCAAGGGAAGGAGGGACACAGCAGGTGGCCACCTGTGCCCTGCCCGGGCTCTCCCCTGTCCACACACGCTGCGCAGTGGGCAGCCTGCTGCCGCGTCCATCAAGAGCTCCGGGCCCTGTTCCACGTCACTCCCCGCAGCAGGGAAGCTCCTGGAACACGGCGCAGACGTGGCCCTCGAAAGCCCCTGGGGGACGCTCGTGGAGAGACGCAGGGTGGGCTCGCAGCGGCTTCCTGAGGCCGGCTCCCCAGACCTGGCACGGCTCAGAGCCTGCGGCCAGCACACAAATGCACACGCGTGGGCACCAGGCCGGTGTGAGGGCGGCTCCACTCCCAGCCCCACGGGGTCCTCCCTGAGCAGCTCTGGGCCTGCCCTGCCCTGCCCTCCTCCCACCAGCACCGGGGGACGGCTGCTGGCCAAGAGCCCTGCTGTGGGCTGCTGGACAGCACAGCCCAGCACCCAGACCCTGCTCCAGGGGGAGGCGGTGGCTCTCCGGGACTGCCCGCCGTGGACAGGGCAGGCCTCATTCGGCTCTGAAGCCACAGCCTGGCTGACTCTGAGCCCCGGTCAGCGTGGAGCAGGTGGCTTTAACTCCGGGGCCAGCTGGAGCCCACCAGGGCCGGCACAGGGAGCAGGTGAAGCCACTCGAGGGAAATCGGCCCAGCGGTGAGAAGGACAGGGTCGTGACACAGCAACCTGACAGCGCCAGCCACTGCTGGGCGGAGGAGCCGGGGTCAGTGCTGGGAGGAGGAGCCGGGGTCAGTGCTGGGCGGAGGAGCCGGGGTCAGTGCTGGGCGGAGGAGCCGGGGTCAGTGCTGGGCGGAGGAGCCGGGGTCAGTGCTGGGCGGAGGAGTTGGGGTCAGTGCTGGGCGGAGGAGTTGGGGTCAGTGCTGGGCGGAGGAGCCGGGGTCAGTGCTGGGTGGAGGAGTTGGGGTCAGTGCTGGGCGGAGGAGCCGGGGTCAGTGCTGGGCAGAGGAGCCGGGTTCACTCCTGGGTGGAGGAGTTGGGGTCAGTGCTAGGTAGAGGAGTTGGGGTCAGTGCTGGGCGGAGGAGCCAGGGTCAGTGCTGGGCGGAGGAGTTGGGGTCAGTGCTGGGCGGAGGAGTTGGGGTCAGTGCTAGGTAGAGGAGTTGGGGTCAGTGCTGGGCAGAGGAGCCAGGTTCACTCCTGGGTGGAGGAGCCAGGGTCACTGCTGGGCGGAGGAGCCGGGGTCAGTGCTGGGCGGAGGAGCCGGGGTCAGTGCTGGGCGGAGGAGCCGGGGTCAGTGCTGGGCGGAGGAGCCGGGGTCAGTGCTGGGCGGAGGAGTTGGGGTCAGTGCTGGGCGGAGGAGCCGGGGTCAGTGCTGGGCGGAGGAGTTGGGGTCAGTGCTAGGTAGAGGAGTTGGGGTCAGTGCTGGGCGGAGGAGCCAGGGTCAGTGCTGGGCGGAGGAGCCGGGGTCAGTGCTGGGCAGAGGAGCCGGGGTCAGTGCTGGGCGGAGGAGCCGGGGTCAGTGCTGGGCAGAGGAGCCGGGGTCAGTGCTGGGCGGAGGAGCCGGGGTCAGTGCTGGGCGGAGGAGTTGGGGTCAGTGCTGGGCAGAGGAGCCGGGGTCAGTGCTAGGTAGAGGAGTTGGGGTCAGTGCTGGGCAGAGGAGCCAGGTTCACTCCTGGGTGGAGGAGCCGGGGTCAGTGCTGGGCGGAGGAGCCGGGGTCAGTGCTGGGCGGAGGAGCCGGGGTCAGTGCTGGGCGGAGGAGCCGGGGTCAGTGCTGGGCGGAGGAGTTGGGGTCAGTGCTGGGCGGAGGAGCCGGGGTCAGTGCTGGGCGGAGGAGTTGGGGGTCAGTGCTGGGCGGAGGAGCCGGGGTCAGTGCTGGGCAGAGGAGCCAGGTTCACTCCTGGGTGGAGGAGTTGGGGTCAGTGCTAGGTAGAGGAGTTGGGGTCAGTGCTGGGCGGAGGAGCCAGGGTCAGTGCTGGGCGGAGGAGTTGGGGTCAGTGCTGGGCGGAGGAGTTGGGGTCAGTGCTAGGTAGAGGAGTTGGGGTCAGTGCTGGGCAGAGGAGCCAGGTTCACTCCTGGGTGGAGGAGCCAGGGTCACTGCTGGGCGGAGGAGCCGGGGTCAGTGCTGGGCGGAGGAGCCGGGGTCAGTGCTGGGCGGAGGAGCCGGGGTCAGTGCTGGGCGGAGGAGTTGGGGTCAGTGCTAGGTAGAGGAGTTGGGGTCAGTGCTGGGCGGAGGAGCCGGGGTCAGTGCTGGGCGGAGGAGCCGGGGTCAGTGCTGGGCGGAGGAGCCGGGGTCAGTGCTGGGCGGAGGAGCCGGGGTCAGTGCTGGGCGGAGGAGCCGGGGTCAGTGCTGGGCGGAGGAGTTGGGGTCAGTGCTGGGCAGAGGAGCCGGGGTCAGTGCTAGGTAGAGGAGTTGGGGTCAGTGCTGGGCAGAGGAGCCAGGTTCACTCCTGGGTGGAGGAGCCAGGGTCAGTGCTGGGCGGAGGAGCCGGGGTCAGTGCTGGGCGGAGGAGCCGGGGTCAGTGCTGGGCAGAGGAGCCGGGGTCAGTGCTGGGCGGAGGAGCCGGGGTCAGTGCTGGGCAGAGCAGTTGGGGTCAGTGCTGGGCGGAGGAGCCGGGGTCAGTGCTGGGCGGAGGAGCCGGGGTCAGTGCTGGGCGGAGGAGTTGGGGTCAGTGCTGGGCGGAGGAGCCGGGGTCAGTGCTGGGCGGAGGAGCCGGGGTCACTCCTGGGCGGAGGAGCCGGGGTCAGTGCTGGGCGGAGGAGCCGGGGTCAGTGCTGGGCGGAGGAGCCGGGGTCAGTGCTGGGCGGAGGAGGCCGGGGTCACTGCTGGGTGGAGGAGCCGGGGTCAGTGCTGGGCGGGAGGAGCAGGCAGGACGGCGCCTGCATGGTTCCATTAAGCAATGCCCAAGGCAAGCTCAGCAAAACCAGAACAGAGGCCGTGCGGGCCAGGAGCTGACGGGTGGGCAGGCTCTGGGGGGCTGCCACCTTCAGGTGGGGACGGGGTCTGCAGAGAAGGTCGTGCCAGGCGTCCAGCAGTCAGCTGACCCCACACAGAAACAGGAGGGCCAGGCCCTGGCGGGAGGCCTGGGGGCTGCCTCAGGTGTGGCAGAGGTGGCTGTGGGGTCACCTGGAGGGACGACGGTGAGCCAGCACGGAACCAGCGCTCGCAGGCTCACCCCTCAACTCGCCCAACTTGGCTGCATTCAGATTTTTTTTATAACAAAAACTACAGGAAAATAATCGTAGTTAAGGAGGAAAACAGTGAGATTTTTTATTAAAAACTAGAAGGCATAAAAGGAATGCCTGCTCTGGGTAGGTCAAAACAGCAATCCCCAGGCTGGCAGCCTGCTCTCCAGAGACAAGGGGCTGCAGTCGGGCTGGGGACACCCGCAGAGCCAGGTGCAGCCTGCAGCAGAGCGGGCGAGTCCACGACCACCGACAGCAGCCCTGGCCGCGAGAGGCCCCGCCGGGACAGTCCCTGCTCCCACACCGTGCGAGGCCCAGCTGCTGCCCACAGCTGATGTCCTCTGTGACCATCTCACTTTCAGGAAGCAAGACACGCACCAGAACCGAGGGACACACACCCAGGACGGACTCGCCCGTGTTGGTGACCTCCGCACACACGCGCGAGGACAGCGTGTGTAGGAGACTCGGCCATCGGTGCGGGAGCCCTAAGCACCAGGACACGCGGTCCCGGCCAGAGTGGAGACGGTCTCACAGGGGCCGAGGGTCTCACTCTCCATTCTCGACAGCCGTCAGAACTCTGGGCACAAGGTCAAGAAGGAGCAGGACCACGCTGGCGCTCGCAAGGACCCAGCAGGCTCATGCTGGTCACCTCACCTACAGCAGCCAAGCAGCACCTGCTCGGTGTGCGGGGACATGGGACAGACCACAGGCACGGCCACCAACCAACCTCGGAGGGTCTCCAAGAAATGAAATCAGGCAGCGGAGCTTCTCAGCCACCGTGGAAGGAAGCCAGTCCCGGGTCCCAGGCGGGGCTGGAAGGGCAGCAGGAAAGGACACCTAGACCCGCCCCCAGCCCCACCCCCAGGAAGCAGAAAGGGACCAAAGCTGAGCCCAAAGGCAGGTAAAGGAAGGACCTTCTGAGGAGTGAGTGCGGTTGGCCACACAGAAGCGGCAGCACGGAGGGGCTCGGCAGCCAAGGTCGGCTCCCCAGAAGGTTGACGAGTGATCAGACGGAACCGAAGTGGGGCCGCTCCTCAGAGAGACCAAGGAGTCCAGGAGAAGGCTGAGAACCATGGGCACCGACAGAGCAGATGGCCTGTGGGAGTGAGAGAGTGTGCACGGACGCACAGGCCACCCGCACTGCCTGCAAAAGAAACAAGATCTCGACAGAGCTACGACAAGCAAGGAGACTGAGATATTAATCAAAACACCCAGACGTGTTGCTGGTAAATCTGACCAGACTTTAAAGCACTACCAGGAAACCCTCCACGCTCTCCCGTAAGAGGGAACACTGCCTAACTCATCCGTCAGGACAGCAGTCCCCTGGTACCAAAGCCATACAAGACATTAAAAGAAAAGAAAATCACGGCCAACGTACCTTATGAATATCGATGCTAAGATCCTCAATAAAATACTAGCAAACTGACGCCAACAACATATTTGAAAGATAACACACCGTGACTAAGTAGGATTTATCCGGGGGATGCAGATAGTTCAGCATGAAAAGGATCAACCAGTGTAATTTAGGAAATTACCAAACTGCAGGGGAGAACAAGTGCTCTCTCAGCCCGTGTAGAACGGCTTTGACAAAATCTAACACATGACTGAAATTATAAAGAAAACACTAAGAAGGTCTGGAGGACAAAGGAGCTTCCTAAACGTATAAAGGGCATTTATGAAAAACCTGCAGCTAGCCCTCACACTGATTGAGGAGGAACTGACCCTCCCCGAGATCAGACACACACAGAAAGTAAAACAAAGCACAGAAACAGAAAGGAAGAGGAAAAGTTACCTCCACTTGCAGGTGACATGACCCAACATATAGAAAATCCTGACGACTCCCCAGAAAGTCACTACATCCTTTCTTAAAGATTTCAGCAATGTCCTAGGATGTAACATCAACTCTCAAAAATCAGATGTGTTTCTATACGCCAGCACTGACCAATCCAAAAAGGAAATCAAGCGAAAAAGTTCCAATTGCAATGGCATTGAAGAGGATGGAACCCCTAGGGACAAATTTAACCAAGGATGTAAAAGATCCGTACATTGATGGCTATAAAATGTTGCTGAGAGAATTAAAGAAGAGGGCTGGTTGTGGAGCGCTGGCCTAACGTGTGAGGCACTGGGTTTCGTCCTCAGCACCACAAAAAATCCATCAATTATAGGTATTGTATCCATCTACAACGAAAACAGATATTTTTAAAAGGACTAAAGAAGACCTAATAAATGGAAAGATATCCCATGTTCATGAATGAAAAGACACTATTGTTAAGGTAACAATGTTACCCAAAACAATGCACAGATTCAATGCAATCTTTATCAAATTTCAACAGCCTTTAATTTTTCAGAACTGAGAGAGCTGGTTATCCTCAAATTTATATGGATTGATAGCCGGGCGCGGTGGCGCACGCCTGTAATCCCAGCACTTTGGGAGGCTGAGGCAGGAGGATCGCGAGTTCAAAGCCAGCCTCAGCAATGGCGAGGCACTTAGCAACTCAGTGGGACCCTGTCTCTAAATGAAATACAAAAAAGGACTGGGATGTGGCCCAGTGGTCGAATGCCCCTGAGTTCAATCCCTGGTAACCAAAAAAAAAAAAAAAAAAAAAAAAAAAAAAAAATTTATATGGATTGATAGGGGCCTAGAATAACCAAAATAATCTTGGAAAAGAAGAATGAGGGTGAGCCGGGCGCAGTGGCGCACGCCTGTAATCCCAGCACTTGGGAGGCTGAGGCTGGAGGATCACGCGTTCAAAGCCAGCCTCAGCAATGGCGAGGCCCCTTGCGGGCACTCAGCCTCAACTTCCTGCAGCCTTGACTTCCGCCTACCGCGCACCTGAGACCATCTCACGTGGCGATTCGCTACCATAGCCACGGGAAACCAGCACCACTGTGTGACCCCCTGTGTGTGACAAACACAGTCCCAGTGGTCCGCCTCCAAACATCATTCCGACAGATTAAAAACCATCCTAAACCAAGCCCTGCCTTCCGAGGGCCAGCCAGCCTCCAGGGAAGGATGCCCAAGTCTCCCTGGCCTACCACCTCGTGGCTGCAGCTGGCCTCCTGGCAGGGCCTCCCCGCCTCCAGCTCCCTGCTTCCCAGGACCTGGCATCTCCACCGCTCACCTGTGCCCCTGCCCAGGACCACGGGAGCCTCCCTGACCACCCACAGAGGCCAGGTCTGCCCCCAACCCAGGCCCAGCAGCCTGAGCAAGGGGACGTGGGCGCTCTCAGAACTGAAAGGGGGTCTCTGTAGCCGCAACCAGCCCTCGTGTAGAGCCGGAGGCCCTGAAGGAGGGCCCCGCTGGTGAGCCAGACACTGCCAGCACCACTGCCGAGGCCACCACCCCCCACAGGGGACCTCTTCACGACGTCTCCCAGCGGCTGCCCATCCAGGGGGTGGACGGCACCCTTGTCGCAGGGCCCGCAGCCAGGGGCATCCCCAAGCTCCTCCCTGAGCCCTCTGAAGCCCTGGCCCTCTGCCTGCCTGAACACACAGTTCTCGGCAGCCACTGCACTTGATCAGGAACGTCCCCAAAGGCTCCCAAGTGGCAGGCCTGTCCCCCAACCCACAGCAGTGTTCAGACAGGGCGTGGGGTGACTGGCTCAGGAGGGCTCTGACAGCTGAGTGGACAGCGGGTGCTGCACACCACAGGCGGGGCGCGGGCGAGAGGCAGCACCGGGGCCTGCCTGAAGGGCACCTCTTGTCCCTGGCCCCTCCTCGCCCCCACTTCCTGCCGCCCTGAGCTGAGCAGCCCTCCTCCCAGGCCCTGCACCTGACGTTCCGCCTCACCTCAGGCCCGGAGCAGTGCGGCCATCACCCCTGGAGCAGTCACTGCTTGTTTGGACCTCAGCGGCCCGTCCTCCCAGAGGGGACACCCTGACCCCGTCACTAGAGCACTGAGCCACAGAGGGGGCCCCGGGCACATGGACGGGGCTCTTGGGCTCAGCGCCAGGACACAGGCAGTGGTCAGGAGGACAGAAGATGGAGCGGGTCCCCAGGCTGCCAGCAGCAGAGCCCACCCCAGCTTGCCAAGGCCAGAGCCTCGACTGGGCCAAGGCCAGAGCCTCGACTGGGCCACCAAGGCCACAGCCTCGACTGGGCCACCAAGGCCAGAGCCTCGACTGGGCCACCAAGGCCACAGCCTCAACTGGGCCAAGGCCAGAGCCTCGACTGGGCCAAGGCCAGAGCCTCGACTGGGCCACCAAGGCCACAGCCGAGGCACGGTGAGAGCAGGGACTCGCAGCAAGATGGCCGCGTCCAGCCAGACACGGCTCCCGCATCCCTGCCACAAATGCAACTCTCCACCAAGGCCAAGAGCGTCCAGGTGCCCAAGGAGGAGTGCACGGGCCACGGTCTCCCCGGCAGCACTTCCGTCAGGCCAGGCGGGCAGGACAGCTCTGGAGCTCCACGGCCACTTCTCTGCAGGCCCTCGGTGGGAATCGCAGAGGAAAAGGGACGACGCATGCCCAGAGGGGCCTCACGCAGTGAGCCAGTCCCGAGGCACACAGCCCGTCCACCAGCCATCAGCCCAAGGCCAGCGCAGAGCCCACCCCTCACCAGGCTGTGCCTGGTGTCCCCCTCCCCACTGAGGGGCTCTGGCCAGGGCCAGCCAGGCAGGTCCCACGTGCAGCCCAGAGTTTTATGAGCTTGGTGGCCTCTCCCAGGAGCGAAAAGCAGCCCTGATGAGGGCTGTCCCGGAACCAGCTCCAACAGCAACAAGGAAGGAGCAGGGCTGAGGAGCCTCCTTAGGGACAGCACGCCACTCAGACGGGTATAAAAGCCCCACAGCCCAGCTCCTCACACACACACCCACACACACACTCACACCCACACACACACACTCACCCTCCTCCAGCACCCGCCATGGCCACCTCTACCATGTCCGTCTGCTCCAGCGACCTGAGCTACGGCAGCCGCGTCTGCCAGCCCGGTTCCTGCGACTCCTGCCCCGACTCCTCCTGGCAGGTGGACGACTGCCCAGAGAGCTGCTGCGAGCCCCCCTGCTGCGCCCCCTGCTGTGCCCCCAGCTGCTGCGCCCCCCCGCCCCCTGCCCGACCCTCCTCTGCACCCCAGTGAGCTGTGTGTCCAGCCCCTGCTGCCAACCAGTCTGCACCAGCTCCTGCACCCCCTCCTGCTGCCAGCAGTCTAGCTGCCAGCCTGATTGCTGCAGCTGCTCCCCCTGCCAGCCGTCCTGCTGCGTGTCCCTCTGCTGCAAGCCCATGTGCTGCAAGCCCGTGTGCTGTGTGCCCGTCTGCTCTGAGGCCTCCTCCTCCTGCTGCCAGCAGTCTAGCTGTGAGCCCTCTTGCTGCTCATGCTCCCCCTGCCAGCCATCCTGCTGCGTGTCCCTCTGCTGCAAGCCCGTGTGCTGCAAGCCCGTGTGCTGTGTGCCCGTCTGCTCTGAGGCTTCCTCCTCCTGCTGCCAGCAGTCTAGCTGTGAGCCCTCTTGCTGCTCATGCTCCCCCTGCCAGCCGTCCTGCTGCGTGTCCCTCTGCTGCAAGCCCGTGTGCTGCAAGCCCGTGTGCTGTGTGCCCGTCTGCTCTGGAGCCTCCTCCTCCTGCTGCCAGCAGTCTAGCTGCCAGTCTGATGGCTGCAGCTCCTCCCCCTGCCAGCCGTCCTGCTGCGTGCCCGTCTGCTGCAAGCCCGTCTGCTGCTACAGACCCTCCTCCTGCGTGTCCCTGCTCTGCCGCCCCGCCTGCTCCCGCCCGGCCTGCTGTGGTGTCTCCTTGGGCCAGAAGTCCTGCTGCTGACCAGCCACATCCCCAGGCCAGGGGGCTCATGCCCCGCCCTGGCCTCTCCTCTGCTGGCCTCTCTGCTGGCCTCTCCTCTGAGCTGAGATCCAGCCCACAACAACTTTGGTGCACACCTCAGCGTGAAAGTTCCACAACTCCACACCAGCCTTGGCTGCCCCGGCTGCCACCTCCCATCAGGTCCAGATGAGTGTGAGGAGCCTCCCTGCCAAGTGGGAGGGTGCCCGGGAGCCCTGAAGCTGTGGCGGCCCCTCCAGGCAGGCAGCCCTCCCACTCCCCTGGCCCCGCCCCTCCAGGCAGGCAGCCCTCCCACTCCCCTGGCCCCGCCCCTCCTGCAGTTGGTCCGCCCTTCCCCTGGGCATCTCGCTCTGAAATCAATAAACAGGCGATTCATGTGTCCCTCCCCTGTCTGGTGTGACAGTCCACTCCTTCTCCGGCTAACATGACCCTGGCTCCAGCGTCTCCAGGGGAGCCATGCCCGGGAGCACCTGCAGCAGTGCCAGGCCCAGGGCCCAGGCGACCCTTGGCTCCAGGCTGAGCTCTGTCTAGCACAGGGCGTGCACAACGATTCCCCTGTGCCCATCTAGCCAGTGGTCACCCAGGTCTGGCTAGCCATGGTCAGTTCAAGGACACTGCAGGGCAGGGGATGCTGGGTAGGGTTTCGGGGGTACAGCTGAAGCCACACATGCTGCCATCAGCCACCTGCAGAGGGCCCTCCCTGCCCTCTTGACCCCCAGCATCTCTCAGCTGTCCCAACCTGTTTGTGTCCATGAGGAGCAAGGGCATCCCACCCTGCATCCCAGGTCGAGCCCAGGGGTGCCAGAGGGCAGGAAGCCTCAGGTTCCTGCTCTCTGGGGTCGGGAGCGGGCTTGCTCCCCTGGGAGAGTGCCCCCGGAGCCAGTAGAGTGGGACTCCACGTTCCAGAGCCCTGAGGCCCGTGCCCCCACCCCGACCCACTGGAGCCTCCTCCTGGCCTCTGCCCCTGCCTCAGCCCACAGGGCACCTCCTAGCACCCTCGGGGTGGGAGGGAGCAGGGCTGGCCTGGGCTACACACCTAGGAGGTGCAGCAGTCAGACAGGTGTTCCCCAAGCCCCGTGAGCAGGCTTAAGGGATCGCCTGAACCGGAACAGTCTGACTGGAGGACCTGGGGGGAGCGGGCAGCTTTTCCAATGGCACCGCTCAAATATTGGGGTCCCCAGGGAGGAAAGGGAGGACCCCCCAAAACTAGACTGTGCAAACAAACCGGGGCCTCCTCCCACATTCTGGGCTGTGAAGGGTGGGCTCCCGGACCCTCTGCCCCGGGGCACCCTGCCCCTCCCCTACCACCCTCCTGGAGGACCCCGCATCAGAGAGGGTGGGCGAGTCAGGCCCCACCAGCCCAGAACTCCTGGGACTCCGCCCGCCTGTGGGGCGGGGTCTCCTCCTCTAGGCCTTGGCACCTCCACTCAGGCCCCCACTGGCCTGGTGACCCCGCGCCTGCCGTCTAGGAAACGCGTTGCTGCAGCGCACGGGAACGAGGTGCAGTGTGTGGAAACAGTTTCCAAACGCTGGTAAGACAGAGGCTCCTCCACTACCGCACTGCCCACCAGGCGGGGCCCACTGACTCGGGAGCCCCTGCGGATCGAGGAGCAGCTGGACGCTTGGGGTGCAGTCGCCTCCTTGTCCTACACTAGAGGAGTCAGGACCACAAAGATGCAGCGGTTCCCATCCATGATCCGCGCCCCTGAATTCCATTTCGGCCCTGGACTGAGCCCAGCGAGGGGTGGACACACAGGCCAGCCCGGGCTGAGTCCTATTCTCCTAGGTGCACGCGCCGGTTGTCCCCGGTCTCTGGGACCCTTCCCTGGCTCCCCAGCGGCAGAGCGAGGCGTCGGGAGGCTGGTACCAGCACAGGGACCGCTGGCCCCGCGCTCCCCAGAACGACCCCCCACCCCACCCCTACCCCCGCACACAGCTCCGAGAGGACGGGCGGGCAGAGGAGCACCAGAGGACTCGGGCTGCCCGCGAGCCTCGGCCAGGCTCCCCTGGGCGTGCGCGAGGAGCGAGGCCAGCTGACCCAGCGCCCCGAGCCCAGGCCCCGCCGCCTCGCCCCCAGCGGACTCCACGCAGTCCGCAGAGAAAGAGCCGCGGTCCGCGGGGGCTGGGCTCGGGCTGCAGACCCCGAAGGCGGGACTGGCTTCTCTGGCTCTCGTCCACCTCCAGGGGCGGGGCCCAGACCCAGCCGAGACGCCCGGAGCCCCGAGGCCGGGTTCGCCAGAGCCCCCACGAAGTCCCGCCTGGGGCCAAAGCGAGGAGTTGGACAAAGGCGAGCTGTGAGCCTGCGGGTCGCCGCCGCCCCCAGGGCACTGGACGCACGCAGGGAGAGGACCGTGGCGGAGGGCTGGGCTGGAGTCCGCACCCCGACGGCCCTCGGAAGTGCAGGGTCACAGCGGAAGGCCATGTCGCCAGTCGTCCCCCAGACTCGGCGGGGTGCGGGAGACGGGAGCGCCGCAGCCAAGGCCCCTCCGAGCTGGAGCCACATCTACCCAGAGGGGCGGTGGTTTGGCGGCGCTGTGAACGGTCGGGCTTCTCTGCGCTTGGAATGGCGGTGGAGGGCGAGCCCGAGGCCCCGGCTCAAGGCTGAGTCTGCGGGCCTCTGCAGTAGGGGGTCGGTGAGAGTGGCCAGGGGGTCGGTGGGAGTGGCCAGGGGGTCGGTGGGAGTGGCCAGGGGGTCGGCGGGAGTGGCCAGGGGGTGGGCGAGAGTGGCCAGGGGGTCGGCGAGAGTGGCCAGGGGTGGGTGAGAGTGGCGGAGTGGAACAAACAAGAGACATTTTAAACCCACCGAAGTGCTGGGTTGATTGGACAGCGCGTCTCTGGAGCCCCAAGTGACCGTCGCAGGAAGACCAGCCGTCCACCCAGAGGGGACGCCAGGTCCCTCCTGCACTGCCCAGCCTCCCCCTCGTGGGCACTGAGTGGACCCTCTGTGTGTGTACTGCCAGGGGCAACCCAAGGCCACAGGCCCAGTGGGGCTGGTCCCAAATCCCACCTCGCCGGCCGCCAGCGCAGAGGGAACTGTGGGTTCCTGCAAGAGCTGGGCAGCCCGCTGTGCGGACAGGCCGCTGGCGGGAGAGGAGTCACAAACTGCTGGACCACAAATCCTCGGAAGTGCTCCAGTCACCTGACATGCGCTTGGCCACCAGAGGGCGTCCTTGCCTGGGGTCTTCCTGGAACCTGCCCTGGGGACCTCCCTGGGGACCAGGAATCCCAGAACTCAAGCACCCACCTTCCTCCCGCAGTCGCAGTCCCGAGGACAGGTCAATGGAAGAATTGCTGGAGGCACCTGCGGAGGTGGGCACTTGCGGAGGAGGCTGGGGTCACCGCCGGGCGCCTCCTGGGCGTCTTGGGAAGGGCAGGCTGTTCCTGCCCCTTCCTCAGTACTCCCCAGCTCCGGGGTGCAGGGCACACACCTGCCCCAGGCCCGAGGTCCGACCTCCCCCACCACCCGCCCCTGCGCTCAGCCCACCTGAGGCCCCACACAAGCCCCTGCCTGCTCCGCCCCCGCCTGCTCCGCCCCTGCCCTCACTGGGCTCCTCAGGGCCCTCCTGGAGCCCAGCGCCTTCGGGACACGGGGTCTCGGGGCACTGGGCAGAGCTGCAGCTCCACCCTGACGCCACCTCCTTGCAGGCAGGCCAGCGCCTCCCTGAGTGGACACCACGTGAGTGACGAAGGAAGGAGCGTGAAGGAAGGGAGGCCTCAGAGCCAGGTGCTGGCCACCACGCCGGGTCCTGGTGAGGACACCTCTGGCTGTCCCCAAGGTCACGCACATTCACAGCAGGCCACCACAGGGAGATGCCGGGGAAGAGGCCTCCTGCAGCCTGCTGGCTGCCACGCAGGGCCGTCCTCTACCCCACAGCCCCTTCTGCGAGCTCCAGAGAGGGCGCAGCGTGAGGAGGCACACCCGGAGCCCGCAGCCACCTGGTCACCTGCACGCCAGCCACATCTGCGGCTCCACAGCACATGGGCCAAGACTCAGGCCACGACCTTGGACCCGGGGCCACGGAGCACACTCAGGGCCCCGGGGTAAGCCAGTGCTTTCCAAAATTGACTGTAACAAAGCGACCTTCAAAATCTACTTGAGATCCTCAAAGGCCACGATGAAGGTCTCCCGAGAGCACTCCCGATCCGCCCCATGTCATCGACGTGACTTTCATCTCCCCCTCCCCGCCCCCGCCCGAGTTCACAGCAGTTGTAACTGGGTCATCTTTTAACTATTTGAAGCATACCTCCGGGGAGAGGGGCGGGCTTTATAAATAACCTTTATTATTATTGTGCTGGTTGATTCTGTTCCCAGCACGGAAGGAACATGAAAATACACGTTTGTGACTCATCCCCACCGGAAGGATGGCCGTGCACTGTGGCTACAGCTGGGCACTGCACACAGGCCTTCTAGGCTGAGCCTGGACGCCCTTGGTCCCTGCAGGGGCCTGGGAGAGGCCGGCGCTTGGTCTTTGGTCCCTGGCAGCGGGACTTCCTGTGATGGAATGCCCGCCGCCCGTGCTGCTGGCAGAGTGCCCTGTTGAGGCAGCCACTGCGGGCAGGTGCAGATGCCCGGAGCCCTGGAATGGGGGCTTCTGTCCACCCCTGACACCCACAGTGGCCACCCCGTCAGTGCCTCTGGGCCTGCTCATGCCCAGTCCACAACCTAGCAGCCGGCATGGTCACTTCCAGCTGTTCCTGAGAGCTGGGCCCTCCCTGGACCCTGTGCCCTCCACCCATGCAGGTCAGAGTTCCAGACTCGGGTCACAGGGGTCAAGCCCTGGTCCTGCCGCAGGGAAGCGAGTGCCCTTCAGAGCAGAGGCCACAACCTGGCGTGAGGAGGAGAGGGGACTGTTCCAGGCCACCAAGGGCGAGCCACTCACAGGCGCAGCCACAGCCACCCTGGCCCGGCCCCCGCCTCCCTCGGCTCCGCCGCAGCCTGGCACCAGCACCACCAAGGCACTGCCCCTAGCAGGACCTGCGCTGCCAGGCCCCGCTCTCCCTGCCTTTGTTCTGCACCCCTCGGGCCTGACCGCAGACTCCCTTGGTGGAGGCCCTGGAACGGCCGCCGATGCTGTGGTCGTCAGAGAGCCCAGACAGCTTTCCACAGGGAGGGGACGGGTCCTGGAGGCCTTGGGGTCTGCCGGGTGCGCTGGCCGCTCTCGGCTCTGCACTCGGGAGGCTGAACCCCCAGGAGGGAGCTCTTGGCTCAGGTGTGGGTGTTTGGGACCGTGCCTGCGTTTCACGTTTCTTGTTCAGGTGGGGACAGAACCAGGCCCAGTGGCGGCCCTGGGCTCTGCCAAGTGCGGGCTGTGGTGCCCCCTTCCCGAGGCCTGCCAGGGCTGCTGCCGCCTCATTCCTGAAGCAGGTGTACGGCCTTCCCCCCGGAGGCCCACAGGTAAGCACATGCGCGAGGCCTGGTGGCGGCTGTCAGCCTGAGCCCCGCCCTGCCCTGCCGCAGAGGCGCTGGGCTCCGGCTCCCTTTCATCTCCGCTCCTCCCCCACCCCTGCCTCCCAGGTGTCGCGTCCTTGTCCACCATCGGACATCATCGGTTAGATGATGGTGGTCTCGAGTTAGAAGGTGGCCTGTGCTGCTGGACGTCCCCCCAGCTCCGCAGAGGCGCCCACCCCGCGTCCACACTCCTGTCTTACCTGTGCAGGGCTCCCCGCGCTGGGCGCCACAGCTGGGGGCCGCCAGGGGCAGGAGCAGCACCCACAGTGCCAGCAGGGCAGACATGAGGGGCTCAGGGGCCACGCTCCATCCAGGGCTCCAGCCAGCCTGCAGGAGGCAGCTCCACGGACGCCCGGGTCCGCCCTTCCAGGTAGCCTTGGGCCCTTGGGGTGGTCACTGCAGTGGCCACATGCCAGCAGGCTGCAAGGAGCGCAGAGTGGCCCTGGCACAGGGGAAAGCTTGCAGCGGCTCCCGGCAGGCGGCGGCAGGTCGGGCTGCAGCGGGTTTATCTCTTCATTTCCCTGATGGGCTCAGGTCGAGCCTGCAGGTGACAGCTGATAACATCTCGCAGGGCTGTGATTACTCATTGGCAAATCGCATTTCCCCAAGGAAAGACAGAAACAGATCCTTCAGCAGCGAGCTGAGTGCAAACCAGGAAAGCGCAGAGAACCCGTTCCCTGGGGGCAGACTCCGGCTTCGGGACGCGTGTGCAGGCCACCTTGGCAGGCGCGCTCTGCAGGAGTCCCAGCAGGTCCCCGACTCCTCAGCAACCCAGACACAGGTCCCTGCGCTCGGCTGGGGTCCGGATGCTGTGGCTGGTCCCCGCGCTCTGCTGGGTCCCGCACGGTCCCCGGGAGGGCCGGCTCTGCGGAGGGCTTTTATCTGGTGCCCAGCCCTCAGGAGGGTGTGTGGTTTGTCAACTGTCGGTTCAGGAATTTCCCGTGGAGGGAAGTCAGTCCTTAAAGGGAACTGCTCCTGCGGAGAGGGGCGAGAGGCCCAGCAAGGTCATCGCCTCAAAGGCCAGTCTGACCTCTCAGAGCCACAGCTGACCACACTGCCTCTCCAGGTGGGCAGCTGTTGACTAGGACACGCGTTACAAGAAAATCCGGCCTCCCTGCCCGTCCACACAGCGCTGCCGGACAGCACAGACCTCTGACACGCAGGCTGGCCCCAGAGGCCCCCAGCCAGTCCATGGTGGATGGTGGCAGCTTCTCCCGGCTCAGCAGGACCCTCGCTCAGGCCCCAAACCTCGCTCTCCTCTCAGGGTGTCAGAAGGAAAGCCCCGGGCCAGGCCATGGCAGTCTGTAGGTGTTTGCAGAGAGCAAGACCCTGTGATTAGGGCTTGTGGAGGGAGCCAGGACAGAGGGGAGGGAGAGGGACAGAGTGAGGTCAGAGCCAGGACAGGGGGGAGGGAGGGAGGGACAGAGTGAGGGTCAGAGCCAGGACGGGGGGTGGGGGAGGGCCCTGAGGCTCCCTCCCCAGAGGACAGCCCTGGGCTGGGGTCCCTGTCCTTGGGCCTCTGCCCTCCCTGCTCCCCTGATGCAGCCAGGTGCACACTGTGCTGAGGGCCACGGGGGTTCAGCGACTCAGGCAAACACTGAGAGGCTCCCAGCACACAGGGCTCCCCTCCCTGGGCCCAGGTGAGCCTTGGGCAGCCTCTCCCACCGGGCCCCACTGGTGCAGGGACAGAGCTCCTGTGCAGGTGGACAGCACATCAGCGCCTGGCTCTGACCCGGTTCACTGAGGACGGCTCCTGGGGCTGAGAGGCCCACACAGGACCAGCCAAGCGGGTCTCTCCTGAAGCCCGTGAGCACTTTGTCCTGGGCCAGGCCCCTCCCAGGCCTCTGGGACCTCGCCCAGGTGGGGTGGGGCGGTGACTCCTCCTGCAGGACCCGCAGGTGGCACCTGTGCTGGCCATGGACCAGGCCACCTTGCATGACTCTGCCAAGCTCCCAGGCCACCCCGACCTCCGACCCCCTGAGCTTTGATACAATAGAATTGTGTCCATTTTTAACACCCTGACTGAAGAGTCGAGGACGTCCGGGCCTCGGGAGACCTCCCGCACCTCACATTCGGTCCAGCAACGCTGGCGACAGCTGGCGGGAGCCGCTGGTGGGCCCAGGCTCACGTGCAAAGCTGCAGAGCGCGTGTCTGGACACGGGCAGCTGCCTGGGCACACGTCACCCTTGCACCGTCCTCACCCCGTCTGTCCTGCCTCCTGGGACTCCGCGAAGTCCACCCGGTGCTCCAGGGCGCGCCAGCTCTGAAGGGCCAGCCAGAGCGCAGAGCCCAGCTCCCTCCCCGGGGCGCCAGGGCTCAGCCCAGGCACAGCACGGCAACAGGCAGAGCCTCTGCGCCCCGTGAGCCCCGCTCCTCGCGGTCTGCTGTGGGAGTCGTTTTCCTGCACAGTTCGCACAAGACCCGCAGCAGTGTCCCACGAGCCCCCGAGAGCAGCGCGGCAGGGGGACGGGCTGTCCCTGCGCACATCTGCGCCAGAGCTGCGGTTGGGCGAGCTCTCTCTTTCCCTCTCTTTTGAATCAAGATAAATTAATGCTTTTGCCAAGGTTGACCGAGGACAACTGAAACCACGTCCTGGTTTGGATCGAGGTGTCCTGAAGCTTGTGACCAGGTGCTGGGAGCTGTGACCTAGTCGGGGGCCGTGGCTGGAGGAGGGACGCCTGGGGACGTGCCTGTGGGGTTCTACGTTGCCCGGCTCCTGCCTCTCCCTGGGCCGGCTGCCTGAGCTGACAGCCCCTTCCCACTCTGTCCCGCCATGATGCTCCAGCTCTCCTGGGGCCCAGAGCCACGGAGCCACTGGCCACGGAGCCTGAGCCCCATCAGCCTTTCCTCCACTCAGCTGTTCTTGCCGGGTATTTTGGTCACAATGATGAGAAGCTGACACACTGTAGAACACAAAACTGCCAATGAGGGGCCTCCCCTGGCGGCCACTGAGGCAGAGGGACACCTGACAATCGCAGCCAGTCGAGAGCAGCCCAGGAGGGTCCAGCAAGCCTGAGGTGTGGCCAGCCAGGCCGCAGCGGGGCCCCCTGCTCCGGAGCAGTGGGCGAGTTCACTGGCACCAGGACTCTAGTGGGGACAGGCGTCCAGGCACGCAGGGAGAACTGCACTTTCAGAGTGACCGGATGAGAGAATCCGCTGGGGGGCCTCACAGCGGGGAGCAGATTTCCCTCACACCAGCGTCCAGTGCAGGCGGGCTCTCCCCACGCCCTGGCCTTCCTGGCCCTGCCTGGCCGCTTTGCCAGTGTGCAGTTCCGCTCAGGAGCGCTGACCCGCAGGTCCTGCCTCGCTTGTGCGCCTTGGTTTTCAGGTTCCCTGCTGCTGCCCATGCGGCGTGCTCAGGACCGGGTTCCACCGGGAGGGAGGGCGGGCCTGACCCGTACAGAAGTCACGAGCACCTCCGCGGGCAGTGCCGCGACAGACCGGGGCTGCCGGGCCCACACCTCTGGTCAGTGCTTTCACAAAGTGCGTCTGACAGACAAGGGCACCGCGCCGTCCTCAGCACTTCTCCCGTGAGGATCCGCCAGGTGAGCTTCAAAAACAGCCCATTACGGTCACAGGCCAGGGCATAGCTCAGTGGCAGAGCTCGAGCCTCGCACGTGGGAGTCCTGGCTTTATCCCCCCGTTGAGAAAGAAGGAAGGAAGAGAAGAAGGAAGGGAGGAGGGGAGGAAGGGGTTCCTATCTCCACCTCCCCAGCCAAGACCAACAAGCAAGCAAAAACCACCCCAGGAATCCCTGCGGGGGGCGACAGCGTCAGCTAGAGCAGGGCCTTCCTATGGTGTGAGCACTCCCACTCAAGGTCATGCATTTCTCTTTGCTTATAAAGTCTTAAATTAGGTTCATCAAAAAAATTTATAGATTTGGCTATGAATTTTTTATAGTTTTTTAAAATAGTTTTTCTGTAAAGTAGGTCCTGTGATTATCCCATAAATTTACTTATAATCTTATTATTGGGAACAAAATTCCCCCATTTCCACTTGTAACTGGTTATTGCAAAGAAAATTGGCTCATTCTATATAGTTATCTTGTATCTAGCAACCTTAAAGTTAGTGTAGAATCTTATTTTTGTCGATAAACATGATCTGAAAATAAAAATAAGTGGGGCTGGGGTTGTGGCTCAGCGGTAGAGCGCTCGCCTAGCACGTGTGCAGCCCGGGTTCGATCCTTAGCACCCCGTGCAAATAAACGCATTGTGTACAACTAAAGCAAATAAATAAATATTAAAAATAATAATAAAATAAAAATAAGTTTGACTCCTCTGTGTTTTTGTTGTTATTGTTGTTTATTTGTTTGTTTGTTTTGGTACGGGGGATTGAATTCAGGGGCACTCAACCACTGGACCACATCCCCAGCCCTTTTTTGTATTTTATTAGAGACAGGGTCTCACCAAGTTGCTAAGTGTCTCGCCATTGCTGAGGCTGGCTTTGAACTTGCGATCCTCCTGCCTCAGCCTCCCAAGTGCTGGGATTACAGGCGCATGCCACCGTGCTCAGCCTCTTTTTTTTTTTTTTTTTTTTTAATGTATATATTTTTTTAGTTGTATTCAGACACAATACCTTTATTTTCTCTTATGTGGTGCTGAGGATCGAACCCAGCACCGCGCACGTGCGGGGCGAGCGCTCTACCGCGGAGCCACGACCTCAGCCCCTGGACTCCTGCTGTAGTGTGTACCCGCTCATGTGTCTTCTGATCTTCCAGTGGGAGCGAGGAGCATTCAGAGCGACCCTGAAGGCAGCGCAGTAGCAGGTCTCATCTGACCTCGGGGAGGTGGGTGCAGGGGTGGAAGGGCTCACCATGTCGAGGGGTCTTCTTTTTCTCTCAGAGGAGGAAAGGCTGCTGAATGTTCTCTGATGTTTTCTCACATCGGTGGATGTGACCTGACAGGTCCTCAGCCTCCGTTATCAACAGAACCCGCGGTCAGTCTCCGCCCTTGCGCCAAGCCATCTTGGGTTCCTGCAGAGTCACCGGGTCCACCAGGCTTTGCTCGCGCTGGAGCTGGGGAGGCCGAGGGGGCATCATGGCCCTCTCACCCTACTCACCTCCCTCTGGGTGTCAAGGCCCCCACACAGGGCTGCAGGCACCCCAGGAATCCACGGCGTCACCCCAAGCCCTGCGGTGGCCTCCCCGCCTGGCCCAGCCACCTACCTTCCCCAGGCTGTCATGGGTTACAGCGGCTGTCGGCGGCTCCCAGAAGGAAGACCCTCAGGATGCGTCCCACAGAGCCCCAGGGGCAGTCCTGCCTGCGGCCTGCAATTTCGCCTCCCCTCCTCTCCCACCCCGCGCCTCCGGGACAGCTTCCTTGCACCAGGCTGTCCTGAGGCTGCGTCCTCTCCCCACACTGTCCTCCCTCCTGTTCTCGACCTCCAAGCTCTTGCTGACCTCTGGGGGGCCTCCTCTGGTAGCCTCCCCGGTCCTGGGTCCTGATCCCTTGCTCAGATGCCATTGCACTCCTTGTCCCCAGACTGGAAGCTCCAGGTGGCCCTGACCACACCTCTCGGGGCTCAGCCTGTGTCAGTCAAGCACTTGAGAGTTACAAGCTCGCGGTCTCCGCTGTGGGCGGGCGCCAGGGCTGCGGCTGCCTCGGTGGCGGACGTGCGGGGTGGCGGGAGTGCGGGGTGGCGGGCGTGCGGAGCGGGCGCTCCCAGGGCGGGCAGCACTCGGGCTGTCCCGAGGCTGTTTCCTGAAGGTGAACCCAACGCACTGTGAACACATCGGAGTCGCCTCTGCGACATTCTAGAGCCTCTCAAGCCTGCAGAGAACGTGGCCGGCCTCGCGGAGGCCTCGGCCCTCGCGCCTGCTCGCTGTGGCCGGGTGCGCCTGCCGAGCCGCCACCCTTGTCCACCACTGGGACGTAGGCTGCCAGGCGCCCCCACCCTGAGGCGCTTCTTCAGTGCTCCCTAAAAATAAGGTCACTCCAACTGTCCACCACGAGGTGGACCGCCCAGGAGAACTGCGTGGACCCCGTGGACAGCCACCGTGGCGCCCCTCTCCAGCCCTGTCTCGGCCTTCCCACCTGTCCTGTCCCTGGCTTGTGCGCCTCCCTGCCCCTTCAGCCCTGTGCCCACAACTCCCTTCCCCCTGGAAAGGCTCGCGCCTCTTGCAGACTCGCCGCCCGAGAGCCCGCGCGTCCTCCGCAGGGAGACCCTCCTGGCCAGGGTCTCCTCGCCCCAGGGCCGCTCCGCGGTCTGTGCCCTGAAGGGTCTTCTCGAGCTCCTCTAGTGCACTGTCTGAGCACCTGAGTCTCCTCCCAGATGCGTGCTAACAGCCCCCCCCCCCCCTGCACGGGGACAGCCCAGGGTGCCCGAGCCGCGTCCCAGCCGCTTACTCTCCTGTTTGCTCTTTTTCTGGGACAGCACTGCGTGTCCTGCTGCATCCTGCTCGTGACCTCGCACACGCCTCCCTCGCCTCCCCCGGCTGGTGTGTGACAGCCCCGGGGCCGGGAGCTCTCTGGGCAGCCGCAGCTGCGCGGGGCCCTGCTCCCCGCCCTCGCGGCGGTGGGCTCACGTCCCCCTCTGCTCTCCAGCGGACACACCACGCAGACGCACCTGCCCGCAGCAGGAGGCCTTTCCCTCCTCCCCTCCCGCGACAGGCTTCAGGCGTGTTTCAGACACCAGACTCCATGCTGCCTGTCGCTCAGGTTGGTTTTACTAGCTGGTCACCAAGGAAGCAGGCCGCGACCTGCAGTGGGCTTTGATCTCCTGCCTCTCTGTTTCCAGGTGGGGGAGCGCGGCAGGGCTTCCGGCTAGACCAGACCTCGTGCCAGGAAGGCCCCGCACAGGGACAAGTGTCCTGCTGGGCCACGGCCCGAGGCTGCGGGCCACGTCCCCCCTGCTTTGCCCAGCGTCTCATTTCAGCTTGCCAGGGCCACCGTTCCCACCTCCGGGCAAAGCCCGCCTCCGCCACACAGAGCATGTTCTTAAAATTCTTTGCAGATTAACCCGCACGCATCGGAGCCCCACAAAGGCACGGGCTGGGCCTCCTGCTCCGAGCTGCTCTGTAATTTCCCCAACAACCTGCTCAAGAGACCAAGGGAGGCTCGCAGCCAGCAGCCTGCCCGGGCCCCGGGGGAACAGCAATTACGGGGTGCGAGGCCCAGCGGGGCAGTGGCACCCACTTCAAAGGCGCGGGCTTGGGGAGGAGGCTGGAGGAGGCTGTAATTAGCAGCACCGGGCAACCACGGGCGTGCTCCCCAGCGCCCAGCGGCAGGACAGCCCAGCAGCGGAGTGCGGGGGGACAAAGGGGCCTGCTGTGTGCCCTGAACCACCTGGAACAGAGGAGCCGTGCACCCCTCAGGCCGCAGCCGGCCGCTGCCCTCCCTGCCGGCACCGCCCACATGTCCAGGTCAGGGGCGGGCAGGGCCTGGGCCCGCCCACAGCTGGCCCCAGGCACGGAGCAGGCTGTGCAGGCCCGGAGCTCTGCATGGGAAGGGCTGGGTAGGAGACCGACCCTCGTCACCCACAGGACAGCCAGCTGCGAAAGGCGGTCAGCTGGGGAGGGTCCCAAAAGGGCCCACCCAAGAACAGGAAGGGGATTCAAGGTGACCCCCGCCACAGGGCAGGGGACCCCAAGTGACCAAAGCAGAGTGTCTGGCCTCTGTGTGTCGGTGCCCCAGCCCGTGATCTGAAGGTGTTCTCGAACCAACTCTCTAAGGACAGGGCTGTGAACCCTGGACGCAGGCCGAGGCCATGGCTTCGCTCAGGGCCATGTGCCCGTGCCGGGAGCTGTCTGTAGAACGTCCTGGAACATCCGGGTGACTGCCCCGCGAGAGGCCATGGGAAGGGCTCTGGCGCGTCTCCCAGGCCCAGCCTTCGGTCAGCATGGCTTGCTTTCTAGAAAGACCAAAGTGGCTATCTGGATCATGGCTACTTATTTCCCTGTGGGTTTCTAGTGCGATTTTTAAATCTAGTAAAGGCTAACTTAAAAAAAAAAAAAAAAGCTTAAGCCGTGGCCAGGCTTTCAGAGCCGGTTCCAGTGGTCTGAGGGCTCTAGGGTAAGAGGCAGGACTGGCCCGTTGGGAGAGGGGTCACTGGACCAACTCTGCTTACTGTTCTTCCTGCCACTGTCAAGGTCGGGGAGGGGACAAGCGAAGGCCATCGCTGAGCATGGAGACAGAGTTAGAAAAAGGAGGCTGATTGTGCGAGTGTTGTCGCTGAGGGTCCCACGGGCCCCGTGTCCTGTGGCCGGCGGCCACAGGGAGGCTGCTGAGGCAAGGCGCATCTCCAGCCCCGGAGCGAAGGGGTCGGGGCAGCGGGGGCTTTCTTGGTCCTGAGTCAGCTCTCCTTTGCCGTCTTCTTGCCCTGTGGGCTCAGGGGCGGCCGCGGGTGGTGAGCTGGTCCCGTGGACTGCCTCTGGGGGGGGCTCGGTGTCAGGTGGATGTGAGTCCCCGCCCAGCCAAGGCCCGAAGCCTGCGACCCCACACCGCCTCCTGGGCTCACCTCGGGCCTCACACCCCCCCACCCCCCCGCAGACCCTCAGCAGGCCGGGGCAGGTGTCTGGGCCCTGCTGGGTGGGCCCCTCCCCTCCCACAGTGGGCTAGCACCACAAGGCCTGCCCGCCTCACCTCCCACCATGGCTACAGAGGGAGACACACCCCTCCATCAAGGCCACCACAGCCACCAACCGCCTCCTCCTCTCCAACGTCCCTGGGGTGTCCTCTCCCTGATCAACAGCCACCTCTTCCCTGCAAGGGAACATGCTAGAGGGCCATCTAGGACAGTCCGTCTCGAAGCCCAGGGCTGGGCTCAGCATGGACCTGAAGTGCCCGCCCCACTTCAAGGAGCTCTCCAGCTCTGCCCTGCACCCAGAGGGGGCCCCCCTCCCGCCCTGTGCCCTCTGGAGCTGACCCCCCTCGTTGAGGGAGAGGCCCCTCCCCACACTTCCTCTCACTCCTCCCTCCACCTGCTGTTCCTTGATGCCCTTGAGCCTGATCCCCGCCTCTCACCACCGCAGCCCAGGAGAGTTCAGCCTGGGCTGGGGGTGAGGCCGGCTCGCTGGAGGGCCCAGCCCCGGCTCGCAGCTCTCAGGGTGCGGACGCCCCAGCCCTCCGGTCACCAGCCCCCGTGGCGTGGCGCTTCTGGAGAAAACCCGTCACCACCCCCTCGTGGGCTCCAGTGGCCAGTGTCTGTGCCTTCCCTCAGAGCTGGTGACAGAAGCCGTCCTGAGGGCCACTCTGCAGCCCACGGCACCCGCCGTGCCCCACGGTGGAGCGAGGCCGTGGGGAGCCAGGGGGGCCGTCTACTCTCAGGGGCAGCACCGGTGACGGCAGGGCTGGGAGGGGCCACCCAGGCCAGGTGGCGAGACCCACCAGGGCCGCTGCAGGCGGAGGAGATGGCGCCCGGGTGAGCAGTCAGCAGCTTCTCTGGGGCCCTGGCACTCGGGCCAGGGTGGCAGATGCCCCCGTGCCTCTAGACGGGCAGAGCTACGACCTCAGGCAGGAAGTGCTTGGAGGGTCCCAGCAAGAGGTGAGCTGGCCTGGGGAGGGGAGGGGCTGGAGCCAGAGGAGGCCTGGAGGCCACAGCCTGAGGCTCAGGAGGCCTGGAGGCCACAGCCTGGGGCTCAGGAGTCCTGGAGGCCACAGCCTGAGGCTCAGGAGTCCTGGAGGCCACAGCCTGGGGCTCAGGAGTCCTGGAGGCCACAGCCGGGGCTCAGGAGGCCGTGGAGGCCACAGCTCGGGGCTCAGGAGTCCTGGAGGCCACAGCCCGAGGCTCAGGAGTCCTGGAGGCCACAGCCCGAGGCTCAGGAGTCCTGGAGGCCACAGCCCGAGGCTCAGGAGTCCTGGAGGCCACAGCCCGAGGCTCAGGAGTCCTGGAGGCCACAGCCTGGGCTCAGGAGGCCGTGGAGGCCACAGTCTGAGGCTCAGGAGGCAGTGGAGGCCACAGCCTGGGCTCAGGAGGCCATGGAGGCCACAGCCTGGGGCTCAGGAGGCCGTAGAGGCCACAGCCTGGGGCTCAGGAGTCCTGGAGGCCACAGCCTGGGCTCAGGAGGCCAGCGGCCACAGCCTGAGGCTCAGGAGTCCTGGAGGCCACAGCCTGGGCTCAGGAGGCCAGCGGCCACAGCCTGAGGCTCAGGAGGCCATGGAGGCCACAGCCTGGGGCTCAGGAGTCCTGGAGGCCACAGCCTGGGCTCAGGAGGCCATGGAGGCCACAGCCTGGGCTCAGGAGGCCGGCGGCCACAGCCTGGGGCTCAGGAGGCCGTGGAGGCCACAGCCTGGGCTCAGGAGGCCGGCGGCCAGCTAGCACGGCAGCAGGGGCTCAGGCTGCCTGCTGGGGTGGGTGGCCGCACAGAGAGGGGAGGGTGCCGCGGAGGGCCCAGGAGAGCCAGGCAGTGGCCAGGGGAGGGTGGGGAAGCAGAGCAGCACCGAAGGCCTGGGAGATGCCTGCGGGGGACAGTCGGGATGTCACAGGACACAGGGTGTGGGGAGGCAGCGGAGGACCTGCCCTTGGACACAGGACACCGCCCACAAAGCCAGCTGCAGCCACACCCACTCCCCAGCAGATCCCAGGACGGCCCCCTGGCGGGGCAGAGGCCGTGCAGGTGGGCCTGTCGCCAGCTGCCCTCCCAACTTGCTGCGGCACTTGGGTCACCCGCACCCTGTGCTCGCTGGCCAGGGCGGGTGTGGCGAGGTGCCCCGGGCGTCCAGCTGGGAACCACTGCCCAGTCCTGGGGGCTGGAGGCCCCAGGTCATGGTGCCCCAGGGCTGGTCCTTTCTGAGGCCTCTCCTTGGCTGTGGACAGCATCTTCCCGTGACCTCAGAGCGTCAGCCTGTGTCTGTCCACTTTTCTTCTTCTAAAGGCAGCGTGATGTTGGATCAGAGCTCAGCCCGTGACCCCGTGTGACCTTGACCACCTCTTTACAGCTCCTGTCCCCCAACATGGTCATATTCTAGGAACTAGGGCACAGACCACAAGATATGAATGTGGGGGACATAGCTCAGCCTACAAAACCATCGTCCTAGAAGAGATGTTGACCCTTGTTGATGGGGCAAATGCAGGCACTAAAAGCACACCTCACTGTTTGTCCTATCCTCGTGTGCTGGTCTGAGTCGCGTCACTCCAACCAGAACACCAACACCAACAGCCCAAAGGAGGAGAGGTTCACTGTGGCCCAAGGTTCAGGGGTTCAGTCCAAGGTCAGCTGACTACAAAGCAGAAACCTCCTGGCAGAGGGGCCCAGCAGCCGGGAAGCAGAGGAGAGAGGAAGGGGCCAGGGAAGAGACAGACCCTCTCAGGGACCCCCCAGTGACCTGCTTCCTCCAACTGGGTCCCAACTCTCAGCAGTCCATGCAGCCCAGCCACCAACGGCTGACCCGTCCAGTGGATGGGCCCAAGCTGAGGTCGGAGCCCTGGGGCCACCTTGCCTAAACGCCCTCTCTGAACCTTGCAGCACCATGGGCCCTGCTTTCAGCACACAAGCTCTTGGGGTACACTCCAGACCCTGCCAGAACCCTCAGCACTAGGAATGGAACTGGCAACACAAAAATGAATCATGTGACCTCGCAGGTGGCGCTGGGGGTGGACAGTGAGGGGCACAGAGGACTGCAGACATCAAACACGCCCACGCCCCTCGACTAAGGGTGACTCAAGTCCAACGTAAGAAAGGCGCTGGTTGAACTGTCACCCGAACAGCTGTATTTTCCTTGGGTGGGATTCTGAAGTCGCGGCGAGTCGTGGCACGGGCTGTCCCCACACCACGATGATCCATTCCGTGTTGCTGGATGAGAATGTGCTCATGTCTCATTTGTGTAATTTGTTAAAATAACAATGACAGAAAGGCCACTGCATGCTCACGGTTTGATTCCCTGCTGACAGACGTGAGGATCGCTGTCAGCCAGAAGCTCTGCCGTGGCCTATGACGGCCCCTCCATTATGCCCAGCAAACACATCACGTCACTTAGACACACACTTGCTTTCTAAAATAACTTCATTTTTCTTATTACACAAGTAATAAAAGGCTCATTGCTGAAACCTCATCTCATACTGATGAGAAAAGAAGGGAATGAAAGCCAACCCCAATCCCGCTGTCAGGAGAAGCACTCAGCCGGCGTCCGTGTGCGCAGCGAGGCCCACGCATGCTCACACACCATGCGAACCGCACCCGCAGCGCTGCGCCCAGCACCACGACCCGCCTCCGTCCTACCGTCCTTTGGTAACCACCAAAGCCGCTGGCGTGAGCAGCAAAGCATCCATCTCCACTGTGAATGGCTCGTGACCGGGACCCCCACCACACCCCTACAGAGATGGGGAGGGCCGGAGCCAGTGTGGATGCCAGGTGTGCCCCTCTACCTCCTCCACGTGGCCAAGCAGGTGTGAGGAGCTCACCAGGATTGCTCCCCACTGAGGCCAGAGTCCTGGGACCTCTCCCCACCCTGACCCTGGGGCCTTGGGGGCTGGGAAGGGGCAGGTGGTGATGGCTGTGCTCACCTGTTCCCAGCACCGCCTGAGCCCAGGGGCAGCGCGAGCATCCACACGTGCCTAGGCACGTCCTTCAGAGACAGAGCTGAGGCCGCCCCCACTGCTCACAGGCTGAAGGCATGGCCGCACGAGGCAGTGGGGAGGGGCAGTGCTTTCTGGACACAGCTAGAGGCCCAGCCAGGAGGCCTGACCCCAGGCAGAAGAGGAGCGAGAGCCAGGTCTTCCGAGTTCCTGGGAGTCAGGCAGCATGTCCACAGGCATGGTCCATAACCCCCAAGCCCCGCATGTCCCTGCAGCCCTTTGTGACCGTGCAGCCCTGAAGGCCCCTGGCCAAGACCAGTCCACTGACCTCCACCACAGGATTAAAGGGAGGAGCCCACTGATGAGCCTAGACCCTCACGATTCAGTCGCTCCTGGAAGCCCTGCCTCTGAGCCTCGCTGCAGTGGGGAGCAGGCCCTCAACATAGAGACCTTTGGGGGACACGCAGGTCCAAGTCACAGCCTTCTGTGCTGGTGCCCAAGGCTCCTGTCTGTCCCACAGTGCACGTGTACTTAACCCTCTCCAAGAGGCCCAGATCCTCCACAGTTCCAGCATTGCCCCAAAGCGCAAGTCCTCCGTCTCCTCCGAGACTTGGGGCAAACTCCCACTGTGGTCCCTGTAAAAAGCAAAGCCAGCTCCCTCCTCCAGCGCACGGGGCGGGACAGGCACAGGTGGACACTGCCGCCCACGAGGGAGAAGCAGATACCAACCAAAGATCAGACCAGGCCAGACGGAGCCCAGCTCAGCCACACCAACCCGCAGCTCCACAGCCAGCAGCCGGGCACGTGTGGCGGTGTGGGCGCGGAGGACCGGGCAGTCCCCCCATGGCCTTGCGGTTCACAGTCACAGGGCCTCTCTCCTGGGCTGGCTCTGCTCCTGACGCAGCTTCCCTCCGCAGAGACGCTCGCGCCCGCACCACTACTTCCTGCAGCTTCGGTCACCCGGTGCCTGCCACACACTCTGACCCGCTAGCTCCGCCTCTGAAATTGGGCGGAAGCCTCCAAGGCCCATGACGCTGGCATTCCGCGTGCCTCCAAGACCCTTACCACGTGGAGGACACCACGGCCCGCCCCCAGCTGGGGCAGCATCTGGGCCACTCCAACTATGGCTGCAGCGGCCTCTAGTGCCTGGCCAGCGGGCGTGGTGAGATGTGCCTAGGGAAGCAGCTTCCTGGGTGGCCGGTGCGGGAGGAGCACCCTGCTGCCCCCCCAGAGCCAAGCCTTTCAAGTGAGCTTCACCTTCACACTCAAGCCTGTGACGAGGGCGCTGCTGGCTCCTGGGACATGCGCAAGGCATCTTTCCCGTGGTCTTGATGCTGATTGCTTGGTTTCCTTTTAATAGTGTTGATCTCTTCAACAACTATCCTTTTTGGCCCCAATTTTACATGCATGTTTCTGGCCAAACTGTAATTTTTTTCTAATTTTTCTGCTCTTCTTGCATTTAGTTATTACTGTCAACCTGGCCAAAAGCCACAGTGATGCCTACACCACTGCCTGGATGCTGTGCTACCTTGAAATTTCCTCCGCTAGACTAACCAGTCCATCACATTTAAACTCAGTCTCACAAAGTCTCAGGGCACAGGCAAAATACAGGCAGGTTAGAGCAAGAATATAGAAAGTAATACTATTATATTATGATGCTAACATACGTATAGTGTATAATATATAGTACACTACTAAACAATATGTAGTACTAGAATAGAATACTAATGGCCTCTAGCCCATTTCCCATTAGAGTCGTCCCTTCCGCCTGGGCCTCACGAGCACGGTTCTTACTGCCACGCACTGACCAGCATCTGGTCTTCTGAGCTCCCACCAGGATCGCCCCCCGAGCTCCACTCACAGTATTCTGGGGCTTCTCTAGCCTGCATTTGCAAACCTTTTCAAACTTCCCCCAAAACCAGTTTCAAAATCCTCTAAACTTCATGGTCAGGTACAGTCACAGCAATGACCCTGCCCCTGTGCCCATTTTCTGTGATGACCAGCACCTGAGGAAATCAACTTAGAGGAGGAAGGATTTATTTTTGCTGGTGGTTTCAGAGGTCTTCAGCGGATGGCCAGCCAGGCCAGTGCTTTTGCCCCGAGGCAAGGAGAACATTGTGGTGGAAGGTGGGGCAGGAGAAGCTGCTCAGCTCTTGCATTCAGAAGGGGTGGGGGGACAGCGCACCCCCAGGGACCTGCTTCCTCCTAGGAGCCTCCACCTCCAACATCCCATGGCCTCCCCGCTGTCGGGTTTGCATCCTTCAGTGGACCCCCACCACTGGGGCGAGCGCCCTTGACCCAGGCTCTTCCCCAGAGCCCCCTCTGCACCTGCTGCGCTGGGGACCAGCCGTCCACATGCAGCCTCGAGACGGTCCAGACCCAGACCATCACACCTCCCCCAGGCCCCACCTGGTGCCACCACCTGGAGGGTGGGTGTCAGCATACGGGCTGGGACACACTCAGTCCATCACTACAGCCACCACCCAGATGGTCAGTGAAGGAACTTCAGTGTGGCAAGACTCAGTCAAGACGCTCAGCCCCAATGTCACATTATATCTGCTCATGGCTACCACAGACAGGACTGGTGGCAGAGGGACAGAGAGGGAATGAGAGAGGGAGCAGAGGCAAGGGTGGGGAAAGGGTCCCAGCCAACAGAAGGCAGGTGAGGCAGAGCCCAGGGCGCCCTCGGCTGGGGCAGAACGAGTGCGGCGCTGCAGGAAGCCTCGGCGGGCACCGCTGTCAGAGGATGGCCGGGAGCAGAGGCAGGAGGACCGCCGTGCGGGGGCCCGGGGGCCCTGGGCGAGGGCGGGAGCCAGGGCGCACAGGAGCTGCGGGCAGAGGAGGCCGTGCCAGGAGAGCGCAGGCCCAGCGGAGGCAGGAGTCTCGCCTCTCTGAGGAGCTGCCACCTCGCCAGGAGAGGCGTGGGGAATCGCCGAGCCCTGGGGAAGGCAGGCCAGGCCCAGGCGTCCTGTGGTGGGCAGGTGGCTGCTGCTCAGCTCAGGGAGCCTGGCTCACGCACCTGGCTGCAGGGCCGGCCCTCAGTACTGAGCGCGTGGCCCCTCTGGCCCTGGGACCCCCGTTTGGAGCTCTCCTTGCAGACTCACCTCCATGCGTGCCTGAGGCCTGTGAGGAGGGAGACCACGGCAGCGCCCAGTGGGGAACAGGCAGGGGCAGTGCGTGTCCCTGGAGGGCTGGGGCCCGGCTGTCAGCACAGGTAGCGCGTGCGGAGTGCTGCAGACACGGGCGCCCGGGCAGCCAGGGGCTCTACAGCGACCCTCACCAGCTGGGCCAAGGCGCACACCCGTCCCAGGATGCTCGACCCCGCAGCGGGCAGGGAGGCGGAAGAAGCCCAACCTGCTCCTTGCAGCCCCACACAGTGACCAGGCAGGACCACACCAGCTGGCCTGTCCATCTCTAACGCGGAAGGCAGGGCCCTGGCCTGGCATAGCACCGGAGCGGCCTCCTCTGAACAGGGCGGTCTGCTACTCGGCACCGCCTCGGCCACGCACAGCACACTGGGGAGGCGGGGGGACCCCTTGCCACCCCTAGGAGGCCCAAGGGAGCAGGGGCGTGGCGGCAGAGCCCTGGTGGGGGCGTGGCCACAGAGGCCCATGGGAGCGGGGGCGTGGCTGCAGAGCCCCTGGTGGGGGCGTGGCCACAGAGGCCCATGGGAGCGGGGGCGTGGCGGCAGAGCCCCTGGTGGGGGCATGGCCACAGAGGCCCATGGGGGTGGGGGCGTGGCCACAGAGGCCCATGGGAGATGGGGCGTGGCGGCAGAGCCCCTGGTGGGGGCGTGGCCACAGAGGCCCATGGGAGCGGGGGCGTGGCTGCAGAGCCCCTGGTGGGGGCGTGGCTACAGAGGCCCTAAAGCAAAGGCCACAAGGGCTGTCCCCACTCCCAGGGAAGCCGTCCTAGGCCGCGGCCTCCAAGGCTGAAAGTCTTTCTTTCCTTGAGCTGTGCTGAAGGTGACACCGGAAGAGGGTGCAGGGACACGGTAGGGTCCCCAGGGGCAGGGAGGGCAGCAGAAGCTCCACTACTACTCCTTCTCCAGCCTCCGGGTCCCAGGATGCCTCTTTGTGGGCAGTGATGTCAGGAAGAAGGCGAAGGTGGAGTGGGACCCTGCGTCCACTCTGAGATCCGGGGACCAGCCCTGTCCCTCCTCTCCATGGCCACCTGCCCATCAGTCCACCGACACGTGTCTCACGAGGCGCACCTCCGCATCCCGTGTGCTGGGCCACGAGAGGAGACCCCGCTCTCGTCCCGCTCCTGGACTCGGTGTCCCAGGGAGGAGGCAGGGGTCGCATTTCCTCTGGAGGGTCAGTAAGGGACCTCTGAGGTGAAGGACACATGTGAGGGCTCCCGCCCGCCCGCCCTTAGCACTGCTGCGTGTGGAAGAGCTCTCCTGCCGGAGAGGCCACGTGGAAGCCGGAAGTACGAATGACCACCACCCCCAGAGAGAGCCTGCTGGGAGTGACCTCCAGCCCACCAAGCCTTGGAGACCAGGCCAGGCCAGCGTCCGCCTGCAACCCCACGGGGCCTGTGCCGGAGTGCCCAGCTTAGGGGCTGCTGTGCAAGGTGTGAGGTGACCCCGCAGGTGTCTTAGCAGCTAGGCAGGGCCACGTCTCTGCAGCAGAAGGGCATCGAGGGCGCTTTCCACTGGACGCAAGCCCTCCTGCTGGCCAGCCTCCACGGGTCCATTTGGGGCTGGGCATCCTGAGCTGACTCAGGTCGCACTAGCAGCAGCACGATGACCCTTCTAGCTCAGCGGAGGCCGTCAGACCCAGAGCTGCCGTGGCCTGTGGCTTTGCTTCTTCCTCCCGGAGCTGTCCCTTCTGCCCTGAGCCACACACGGGCGCCTGAGCAGGCAGGAGCAGCAGGGACACCCACCCCAAGAGCACTCCCTCCAAGGAGTCACCTGTCCTGCGGCCAGGTTCTGTCGGCTATTATGGTAATAAGTAATAAGTATGATGGCCGTGTAGTTTTGCACATTTTGCTTTAATATTAAGAAAAATCCAGGAGAAAAAAAACCTAAAAGAAATTATCAAAGGCCGGGCGTGGTGGTGCACGCCTGTGATCCCAGCGGCTTGGGAGGCTGAGACAGGAGGATCGTGAGTTCAAAGCCAGCCTCAGCAAAAGCAAGAAGCTAAGCAACTCAGTGAGACCCTGTCTCTAAATAAAATACAAAGTAGGGCTGGGATGTGGCCCAGTGGTCAAGTGTCCCTGAGTTCAATCCCAGGTACCAAAAAAAAAAAAAAAAAATCACCCAGCACACAGCACCTGTGTCGGCGACTGCTTTAACCCCACTCCAATGCCCAGGTCCGGTTCAGCTGCGGAGGTGTGTGGCGCTGGGGTGCCACGAGACAGGCCCCGAAGGTGGCCCAGGTCTCTGCCGCACTCTGCCGCTGGGCCTCCCCTGTCCTGCCTCTCCATGGCCAGTGGAGAGGCTGGACTCCGCGGCCAGCCACACTGAGCCAGGCTGGCCTGCGCAGCACCTCCCCTGGGGCCCAGGCAGTCCAGCTGCGTCCAGGGACCAGCCCAGGGGCGTCAGCTGGGACTCACTAGAGACACAATCTTTTCCTGCCCAGCCCTGTGGTCAGGAGCCTCTGGGGCCAGCCGGGCAGCAGCACAGGCTGCAGGGAGCGCAGCGTGTGGAGCAGGAACGCCGAGGGCCCGGACGGGGAGAGGGCGGAGGGCGGAGCTGGAGCGGGACTCCAGGGAGCGCCACAGAGAGGCAGCAGATCCCACTCGCGGCCTTGAGCGTGACCACGACCCCAGGCACAGGCAGTTGAGGGCCAGCAGGCACGGCCACCTGCTGGGACATCTGGCACTCAGTAGGGTCGGGCCAGGTCACTGGGGAGAAGGCCAAGGACCTGGCCCGCGGCTCCTCTGTTCTCGGCCTTCCTCGGTCAGGCCGTGGGGCCCCCCAGCTCCACTCCCAACTTGAGGACACCACTCTCAACTTTGGCGTGGCCCCAAATTCCGTCTGTTTCAAGGGCAAGAAGCCAGCCAGAAGAGCTCAGGTGCCACCCAGGGATGAGATGCCCAGGACAGGCAGAGCCAGGCAGGAGCAGGTGGTCCCTGATAGATGAGCTCCCCCGCCCCAGAGTTTCCCACATCCTGAGAGAAGCAACCTTGTTTCATTCTCCTCGTCACTGCTGAGAGGAGGAAGCCACTCAGACACATCAGCTTGACCCTGCGGAGAGGAGGAAGCCACTACAACAGCTCCAGACCCACCACCTTCAGCCCGACGGCCGCTCCCAGCTGACAGCTCCAGCCTCCAGCCAGACAGCAGCTGCTTTAGCTGGTAGCTCCAGAGATCCCAGCCGGTGCGACCAAGCACCCACCTTCTGTCCAGAGCTTGCACACTCCCCTCTCCCTGACTCCCCTCTCCCACCAGAGCTTGCACACTCCCCTCTCCCTGACTCCCCTCTCCCACCAGAGCTTGCACACTCCCCTCTCCCTGACTCCCCTCTCCCACCAGAGCTTGCACATTCCCTTCTCCCTGACTCCCCTCTCCCAGCACCTCTTTGACCTTCGACCAGAGCACCTTTTCTCCGGTTTTGCTACCAGCCACAAAGGCTGTTGAATAAATCTCTTGGCTGCACGGCTGTCCCCGGTGTGATGTTTTGCCCTTCAGTCCCGGCCAGGGAGATGCCGAGGGGTGCAGGGCTTCCTCCTGGGTCAACGAGTGTCCTGGACAGAGGTCAGGGCCACACAACAGCGGGGCCTACTCCAACACAGAACCCGCAGGTGAAAATGGTGAGTTTTACCCCGATCTAAGAAAACAGGCCTGGTGCGCAGTGGCCACACCTCATTATTACTTAAGCCAGTTGTTCGTGGTCCTTCACAATGGACGCCACTGACGGGAGAGCTGATCGCCGTCCTCTCTCAGCAAGGGACTTCCATAGCCATGGGCCTGACCCCGCAAGCCTAGCCTGGTTGGGGCTGGAATGACCCCTGCAAGTTTTGCTCAGGAGTGGTCAGTGGGCTCAAGGGCAGTGCCTTCTCCACAGGCTCTGTGAGACTTGAGGGAGCATACTGTGGCTCTCAGGACAGTGCCCAGCACAGGTCAGTGCTGCGTGTAAGAGCCAGACAGACGGACCTGCAGGCACGCAGACAGACGGAGCCCCTTCTGAAGGTGCTGAGCAGGCCTCCCCCCGTGAGCCTTCAGGGCCTTTGCCCGGGCTGCTGGGTATGGCTGGGCAGGCTCTCTCTGACCGGCAGGTTGGGCTTGGAAGGTTGGCCTTCAGTCCCTCTCTGGGGGCTGCCGCAAGGTCTGGTGTCCTCCCAGTTGACAGCTCACTCACAGGGTGCCACCTGCTCCAGTGGGGACGTGCCCTGGGCTTTGGAGTTCTCTGCTGGGTGCCCACAGCATCCAGTGGCTGCAGGGGTGGGGCGGGGCTTTGGGTGGCAGCCCTGGACCCTATCCACAGGGCTCTTTCACCTGGCCACTGGCCAGTGAGAGGCCTCAAGTGCAGCCAGGGCTGGGGAAGAAGAGGGAACACGGCCCACATGGACACGTCCTGGGACTGAGCAGGGCTGCAGTGGCCATGGTCAACATTCCTGGGCCACTTCTAGGACCACCCAGTGATGTATAGACATGGCCACGGGAGGCGTAAGCGTGGCTTGGGAAATCCCGGCCACTGTTCCGGAGCACACGAGTGTTGGTTTCTCATGGGGACTCCAGGACCGCCACTCCAAGCCAGCCTCCTGCAGGGTCTTGTCCACCCGGCCACCAGCAGGAAGGAGGGGGCTGAGAGGCTAGTTGAACCAAGACCCTGGAGGGGCTTCACTGGCGGGCCCTGTGGCTGCTTGGGCAGCCTGGCTCTCCGGACCTCGAGGGTCCAGGCTTCCTCCCAGACCGCTGTGTGCCTGTGACCCCCCCTGGCCACGCCTTGGGCTCGGACGTCAGCCAGGTTTGGGGAGAGGCAGCTGGGGAGCGGGGCCAGGGAACCCGGGTCCAGACAGCACACGCTGGCCACGGACCCCACCTTTTCCCAAGCTGGCCCCAGAAACCTCCCAGGCACAAGAAGGGCTTCTGGCACTTAGGGGGGCCATACGTGCCGGCCCCCCGTGGCTGCAGCCCTACCTGCCAGCCACGCTGCCTGACGGCTCATGCCATTGACCCCGGTGTGCCTGTCACCCAAGAGCAGCCACCGTCAGGGTGGCAGCTCAGCCTGGAGGCCGTGTCCAGGGCAGGGTGGACACCGGCCTGCCGAGAGCCCGGGAGCCTTTGCCGCATCTCGGCTGCCCGCTCCCCAGCAGGCCGTGCGCAACGCAGGCTCCGCCCACGAACAGACGAAGGAGGGGCGAGGCAAGCCGGCCCTGCTGCCCGTGGGGCTGCCAGACGCCCGCAGGGCAGCTCTGCCATGCCCCTGCACCCCCGAGCCTGGCAGGGTCTGGGGCACAGGCCTGCTGCACGGCTCTGTGAGGACACGTCCCAAGAGCGGAGGTGTCCAAGGACTCCCAGAGAGGGGTAGTCGACGCAGGACCAGCGGGTCCTTGACACACGTGGTGGGAAAGACTCTCGGCACACCCACCAGGGCTCGGAGGGGACCGTCGGGAGGCAGAGACACACTCAGGCAGAACATGGCTCCGCGAAGCCTTCGGGCCAAGCAAGGACCATGTATCAAGGACAGGGACAGCTGAGTCCAGACTGGGCTTCCGGCATGGAGGGCGTGGAGGAGTGTCCTGTCAGGGGCCTCAAGGCAGGCCTGGGGGGTCCGCAGGCGGACGTGGTCTCCACCATCTGATCAATAGATCGTGCCGGAAAGTCCCCTAAATTATAGGTTCCCCAAGGTAGCTCTCCATGCCTGATCTAATCATCGGGGGTTAATTAACTCCGCGCAGGTAGGCTTACAGATTTCTCAAGAATTCAAGAGGAACAGGCCTGAGGGGGAGAGGGCCGGGGTGACGGGCCTAGGAAGTACGGGAACTTCTGGCACAATCCTGTTTTGTCCTCTGCGCCTCTTTCTCCCTGTTTCTGCCGTCCGGCCTCAGGCACAGTGGCCGGAGGCAGTCACCTGCACAACCCGGTGGCCCTCCTGGGAGGCAGCCTAGCCAAGCAGGCAGAGGTCACAAGGGCACCTGCTGCCCTCGCCTCTGGCCACTGCATTCCCACAAGGGGCCTTCCCTGGGCTCTGCCCTCACCCTGCGCTCACACGGAGCTGGAGCCTGCGGTGACACGCACAGCTCTCGTGGCCTCCTGTCCCCATGCCCAGTGTCTCCTGACAAGCAGACCTGAGCCGTTGGTCCCGGGCGGGGTGGAGCTTTGTAAACGGAGACCTGAGCGCCAGGTGTGTGTGCAGACAGGCGAGCTGAGCTCACCTGGCGCAGGTGGGCAGGGGCAGCATGGCGACTGTCAGCCGACGGGATGACTGCATCGCTGGAGTCACACCAGCCCGTGCTGGGCTGTTCCTCCTGGCACACACCAGGCGCTGGCAGGGAACAGAGCCTGGCAGGAAGCCTCCCTTGGAATTCACCGGAAACTTAAGGTGCCAATTACAGGTCAGCATCAAAACCAGGAATGCCCCGTCTGTGCCCAGGCCTCCCCAGCTCAGAGCGACCCGCCTCCCAGGGCTCCGCTCCCTGGGTTCGCTCCCCACGCCACGGCTGCCCCGGCCTCTGGGTGCACGCCCTGCCCTTGTGGGTGAGTGTCCAGAGGCACCAGTGTCAGTTCCGCAGACTGCAGAGCACAAACCTGCCGGGGCTGGAGTGGCACTTGGAAGGCGTTAGGTCACAGAGCCTTCAGGAAGCCACCAGGGTCCCCAAGACGACACTGCCAGGGTTTAGGTCTCTCAACCCCCAGGGGCCTCTGAGAGGGGAGGCACTCTGGGCGTTCCTGTCCCTGGGGTCCTGGGCTCGGGGCGCCATCCCAGGAGTAGAGCCCAGTGGCTGGGTCTGTGTCCTGCCTGGTGGCACGCCACGTGGAGCACAATGCCCTAAGGAGACTGGGGCACCACAGTCAGGGCCACGCAAGAAGCACACCACTAGAGCACTCACAGGCCTGGCGTCCAGGACAGACCCCCAGGCCCCTGTGGTGCTCCCGGCCAGCCCCCCACTCCAGCCACAAACCTATGCCCCTGGGACCCATCAACAAGCTGTGCCACCTCCACCCTGAAGTCCCTCTCAGTATACCTGCTGCTGCCGCCTCCACCATGTCCCCCAGAGCCCACTGCCCCTCCCCAGCCTCCAGCTGCTGGCCCCTTCGCCACCACCCCCAATGCATTCACCAGCAAGGGGGACCGTTGAGGGTGCGGGTCCAGCACGGCTCCTGTCTGTAGGAGCCCTGTTTGGGGAGATGGCTATGATTGCGGTTGACTTCGGGCCATGGAGTTTTGGACATTGCCGCCTTCCGTAGTCTCACGAGACTTGGCCCGGGATCTTGAGAGACTTGGGCCGAGTGCGGAGCGGGTCGGGGCCATTTTGGTTGTTGGCTGTTTGCTGGTGTGTGGTACGTGTTAGAGTTGTTAGAGCCAGAGAGAGAAGCTGACAGAATAAAGATCCTGTTTGTTTCCAGCCTGCCTCTGAACTTCTTCCCGCGGCTTTGCTGCTCCAAGCGGCCATGGCTTCAGGCAGCGACACCCGTCAACCTCCCCAGGGTGTCCTGAGCTCAAGAGCAGCCCCAACCCCAGACCTGCCTGCAGGCCCTCTGGGCTGGGCCTGGCCCCAGGTTTACCCTCTGCTCAGGGACCTCTGGCCTGCACCCTCCTGCCCAGCTCGGGCCCTGCCTTCTGCACACCCCCACCCCCAATCCCAGGGCCTCAGGCACCAGGACCGCCAGGGCCCCCTGCTTGCCCTGGGGCTGCCGCTCGATGCCCCTCACCCCTTCCTACTTGCTGTCTCCTGAATCCACCAGGGACTCAGCGGTGGCCACCGCTGCTCGCCACCCTCGTCCTCAGGCCCCTGGGGACATGAATGAATGCGCGACTGAAGCATCTTTACACCTGCTGCTGCCGACGTGCGAGGCCCAGCCGCAGAACACGGCACTGTGAGTGCACCCTCGCGACAACAGGCCTGCTCTCCCACGTGGCCGTCTGGTGCGTGCACTCCCATGTGTGAGTGTGAGTGTGGTGTGTGCACGTCTGCGCGTGTGCACATGCATGGGTGTCTGTGGTGCGTGCACTCCCATGTGTGTGAGTGTGCATGCATGTCAGCATGTGTGTGTGGTGTGTGCACATCTGCACATGTGCACATGCATGGGTGTCTGTGGTGCTTGCACTCCCGTGTGTGTGAGTGTGCATGCATGTCAGCATGTGTGTGTGTGGTGTGTGCACGTCTGTGCATGTGCACATGCATGGGTGTCTGTGGTGCATGCACACCCATGTGTGTGAGTGTGCATGCATGTCAGCATGTGTGTGTGGTGTGTGCACATCTGCGCATGTGCACATGCATGGGTGTCTGTGGTGCTTGCACTCCCGTGTGTGTGAGTGTGCATGCATGTCAGCACGTGTGTGTGGTGTGTGCACGTCTGCGCGTGTGCACATGCATGGGTGTCTGTGGTGCTTGCACTCCCGTGTGTGTGAGTGTGCATGCATGTCAGCATGTGTGTGGTGTGTGCACATCTGTGCGTGTGCACATGCATGGGTGTCTGTGGTGTGTGCACTCCCATGTGTGTGAGTGTGCATGCATGTCAGCATGTGTGTGTGGTGTGTGCACATCTGCGCGTGTGCACATGCATGGGTGTCTGTGGTGCTTGCACTCCCGTGTGTGTGAGTGTGCATGCATGTCAGCACGTGTGTGTGGTGTGTGCACGTCTGCGCGTGTGTACATGCATGGGTGTCTATGGTGCGTGCACTCCCATGTGTGAGTGTGAGTGTGCATGCATGTCAGCATGTGTGTGGTGTGTGCACATCTGTGCGTGTGCACATGCATGGGTGTCTGTGGTGTGTGCACTCCCATGTGTGAGTGTGCATGCATGTCAGCACGTGTGTGTGGTGTGTGCACATCTGTGCGTGTGCACATGCATGGGTGTCTGTGGTGCGTGCACTCCCGTGTGTGTGAGTATGCATGCATGTCAGCACGTGTGTGGTGTGGTGCACGTCTGCACGTGTGCACATGCATGGGTGTCTGTGGTGCGTGCACTCCCATGTGTGTGAGTGTGCATGCATGTCAGCACGTGTGTGTGGTGTGTGCACGTCTGGGTGTGTGTACATGCATGGGTGTCTGTGGTGCGTGCACTCCCATGTGTGAGTGTGAGTGTGCATGCATGTCAGCATGTGTGTGGTGTGTGCACGTCTGGGTGTGTGTACATGCATGGGGTGTCTGTGGTGCGTGCACTCCCATGTGTGAGTGTGAGTGTGCATGCATGTCAGCATGTGTGTGGTGTGTGCACGTCTGGGTGTGTGTACATGCATGGGTGTCTGTGGTGTGTGCACTCCCATGTGTGAGTGTGAGTGTGCATGCATGTCAGCACGTGTGTGTGGTGTGTGCACGTCTGGGTGTGTGTACATGCATGGGTGTCTGTGGTGCGTGCACTCCCATGTGTGAGTGTGAGTGTGCATGCATGTCAGCATGTGTGTGGTGTGTGCACGTCTGGGTGTGTGTACATGCATGGGTGTCTGTGGTGTGTGCACTCCCATGTGTGAGTGTGAGTGTGCATGCATGTCAGCACGTGTGTGGTGTGTGCACGTCTGCACGTGTGCACATGCATGGGTGTCTGTGGTGCGTGCACTCCCATGTGTGTGTGTGAGTATGCATGCATGTCAGCACGTGTGTGGTGTGTGCACGTCTGCACGTGTGCACATGCATGGGTGTCTGTGGTGCATGCACTCCCATGTGTGAGTGTGAGTATGCATACATGTCAGCATGTGTGTGGTGTGTGCACATCTGCGCGTGTGCACATGCATGGGTGTCTGTGGTGCGTGCACTCCCATGCATGTGTGTACAGGGCATGGGTGCACACATGTGGGTGTGTCTGTGTGGGATGTGCATTCTATGTGCATGAGGGTGCATGTGTGTGCGTGAGGGTGCATGTGCGGCTCTCTGAGGGGAAGGCACTCCTGGGTGTTCCTGTCCCTGGGGTCCTCGGCTCGGGTGCCATTCCCAGGAGGTGGAGCCCCAGTGGCTGGGTCTGCGTCAGGCACGTTGTGTGCACATGCGTGAGCACTGTCTGCACGTGTGTAGTGGCATGTGCATGCTGTGCTTACATGTAGGTGCATGTGCGACTGTCTACATGTGCAGGGAGTGTGCGTGTCTGCACGTCTGAAGGTGCATGTGTGTGTCTGCGTGTGTGTGGCATGTGTGTCCTGCTTAACCAGCAAGGGCAGCAGCCTCGTTAGAGCCCGGGGCTGTGAGTCACCTCCGCCACGGGCAGTTACCGGGGAGCAGCCAGATCGGCACTGATTGCATCTGCAGGTGGCTGAAGGCGAGGAAGCCGGACGTGTTCTGATGTGACTCCGGGTTTCGAGTGTGAGACACGGAGCAGCGTCAGCGGAGCCGCCGCTAGCAAGGCAGCCCCCGACGGGTCTCGACCTGTGTCTACACCCGTAAAAGATGAAAGCGCTCCCCTGGGAGGACCCGGCACTGTTACTGCCAGCGGCTCCCAGCAGCCCTGGGTCCCCTCTCTGCCCTGTGCGTCTGCGGCCGGGCCTGTGTGTTCACAGTGGCGGTCACTTGGGAGGGGACACTGGCCTTTGGTCAAGGAGCCCCGACCTCAGGGACTCCGGGGGCCTGCTCCACCCACCTCCTGGGACAGTGATGGTGCTGACCGCCATGCTCTAAGAATGAGCGTGCAGCTGGGCAGCGCGCACACCTGCGAGCCAGGCCACGGGGAGGCAGAGGCAAGAGGATCGCAAGCTCCTGGCCAGCCTCAGCAACCACGCCAGACCTGCTCTCAGAATACAAAGGGCTGGGGGTGCGGCTCAGGGGCGAGCGCTGGCCGAGCAGGAGGCCCGTGGGTCTGATGCCAGCGCTGCAGAGGGTGAGGAGGACGGACCACGCCTGCCAAGCACAGCTCGTGCCAGGCTCCGCCAAGCCACATGGTGGTCCTGTCACAGAGCCTACGTCCAGGCCCAGGTCAGACCCGTCCGTCCAGCCCAGAGCGCCAGTGCTCAGCCAGTCTCCAGGCGCCGCCCGGCCTTGGGGACAGATGCCCAGTTCTGGCTTCAGGAAGAGTGCGCTCAGGGAGGCAGCCCACACTTTGTTTTCTTAGAATCACTACAGCTTCTCAGAGAAGTCTGGGCACAATCGGCAGGTGGCTCCTTGGGGAATCCCCAGTGCAGAAAATCACCACGAAAAAATGTGGACGCGTCCAGCCCTGACAGGAAAGCCACGTCTGGACCTAGAAAGCCAGGAGCGGTGTGAGCAGGCAGAACACCGACGAGCAGGGACGCCTCCACTCTCCCCGTGCCGCCCCACGGTGCCAGCCCAGGAGCAGACGGCAGCCCGACCGACCCGGAACACCTGCTCTCTGGAGGCACTTGCCGAGGGTAGGAGGCGCTGAGAGCTGCGAGTCTCCCCAGACCCAGAGAGCAGGAGCCAGTGCCCACAGAGGCGCTGCCTGAGAGCACGTGGCTTCTCGGGGGCCCAGCAAGCAGCAGTCCAGGAGAGAGGAGGCCAGCCACCCCACAGCCGCAGCGTGGCCGGCAGTCTCAGTGGCCCCAAAATACCAAGCCCAGAAATCACTTGGAGGCGATCTCCACATACTAGTCAGTGGCTGCAAGCACCAACAGAAGCGATTTTAAGAATCTAATCTGGAAGAAAATAACATCTTCAGCCTCAAGTTATTTTTTTAGGAATGTATTTTCAAACAAAGCACTGAGGATACAAAGTATCCAGGCACACAAGCAAAGGACCACAGAACAAAAAACAGCCCAGATAACAGAAAACAGCTCTCAAAGACTTTAGACATGGAATGACCACATACAGATACAAGAATCTAGAACAGCTTGATTATTCTGAAAGACGGAAATTTGCAAAAAAAGTGGAATTTACATGTTTCCAAACACCACAAAGAAACTATACAACTAAAAAGGATTGTAACTATCAGTTTGCTATTGCTGCTATACGGAACTTCCATAGACACAGAGGCTTAGGACAGCGCCATCGACTCCACAGCAGCTCTGGAGGTCAGAGGTCAGCTTGTGGCATAATGTCAAGGTGTCCACTGAGCTGCTTCCTTCACGGGTCTCTACTGTAGGAGCCCTGTTTGGGGAGATGGCTTAAATTGCAGTTGACTATGGGCCATGGAGATTTGGGCATTGTCGCCTTTCGTAGTCTCACGGGACTTGGCCCGGGATCTGGCGGGACTTGGCCCGGGATCTCGAGTGACTTGGCCGAGATTGCTGATTGGGTCAGCGCCATTTTGGTGGTGTGTGTGGCGCGTGTTAGTCGTTGTTAGAGCCAGAGAGAAAAGTTATCAGAATAAAAAGCTGTTTGTCTCCAGTTTGCCTCTGAACTTCTTCCCGTGGCTTCGTTGCTCCAAGCGGCCATCGCTTCAGGCGGCAACAGGTCTCCAACGGAGAATCCGTTTTCCTGCCTTTCTAGCTTCAAGGGGCTGCCGCTCCTTCCCTCTGGCTGCGTCATTAGCCATTCTTCTATTCACTCACCCAGGTGGGCTCACCTGCATGACACAGGAAAATCTTCCCCTTGCTAGATTCTATATTTTTTTTTTTTTTTTTTTTTGGTACCAGGGATTGAATTTAGGGGCACTCAACCACTGAGCCACATCCCCCACCCTATTCTATTTTGTATTTTATTTTAGAGACAGGGTCTCACTGAGTTGCTTAGTGATAGATAGCTTACCCTCCCCCCAGAGTTCTCCACATCCTGAGAGAAGCAACCTTGTTTCATTCTCGGCAGGATGTTTCTTCCCCGGACAGGATGTTTTTTCCCCCAGGCAGGATGTTTCTTCCCCAGGCAGGATGTTTCTTTTCCCCAGGCAAGAGCCAATAGGCTTAAAGGACACCCTGTTCTAGCCAATGGTGTTTGGGGTTGCTCTAGTGCACCCCCCACCAGAAATCCCTATATAAGGCCCTGTCTGAGAGACTCAGATCAGACAGAGAGAGAGAGACACACAGACACAACATCGGATCGTCGCTGCTGAGAGGAGGAAGACAGATACATCGGCTCGTCACTGCAGAGAGGAAGAAGCCACTGCAACAGCTCCAGACCCATCGCCTCCAGCTCGATGGCAAATGCCCCAGCCAATAGCTCCAGACCCATCGCCTCCAGCCGACGGCAGCTGCTCCAGCCGACAGCTCCAGACCAACCACCTTCAGCCCGACGGCCGCTCCCAGCTGACAGCTCCAGCCTCCAGCCAGACAGCAGCTGCTTTAGCTGATAGCTCTAGAGATCCTAGCCGGTGCAACCAAGCACCCACCTTCTGTCCAGAGCTTGCACACTCCCCCCTCCCTGACTCCCTTCTCCCACCAGAGCTTGCATACTCCCTTCTCCCTGACTCCCCTCTCCCACGTCTTCGACCTTCGACCAGAGCACCTCTTCTCCGGTTTTTGCTACCGGCCACAAAGGCTGTTAAATAAATCTTTTGGCTGCACAGCTGTCCCCCGGTGTGATGCTTTGCCCTTCACTTAGCACCTCACCATTTCTGAGGCTGGCTTTGAACTCGCGATCCTCCTGCCTCAGCCACCTGAGCTGCTGGGATTACAGGCATGCGCCATCATGCCCGGCTCTAGATTCTTTTTTTTTTTTTTTTTGGTACCAGGGATTGAACTCAGGGGCACTGGGCCACATCCCCAGCCCTTTTTTGTATTTTATTTAGAGACAGGGTCTCACTGAATTGCTAAGTGCCTCCCCCTTGCTGAGGCTGGCTTTGAACTCTTGATCCTCCTGCCTCAGCCTCCCAAAGTGCTGGGATTACAGGCGTGCGCCACCGCGCCCGGCTCCGGCTCTAGATTCTTAACTATACCTTTTGCCACATCAGGTAACATATGCACAGATGTCCAATTTAGGATACAGACATCTTTGGGTCCCATTATCCTGCCTACCATAGTAACCATGATCAAGTACTTAGCACATGGATCTAACAGATTTAAGTCACAAGACAAAAGAGAATAGATAAAATGAAAACAACCAAATATATCCAGGAAAATGCAAGGAAAGATGAAAGAAAAGAAAACAGAGGAAAGAGTGAGGATCACAGAGGCCACGGAGGGAAGGTCCAACAGACTTTTAGGCCAAGTCCCAGTAAGAAAGGGAAAGAAAACAGAGAATCACATCTGAGGACATACCAGCTGGGAATCTCCTCGAACTGACCCAATGCATTGACCCTCAGGTTCAGTCCAGCAGAGACTAAGCTGGATGAATCAAGAGCGTCATCATAGACTAGAGAGAGCAGGCGTCCAAGAGGAAGCCCTGAGCTGCTGGAGAAAGCCAGCCTCTCTCAGAGGAGCCGCAGGAAGCCGACCAAGACCACAGCCTCGGGCCTCACTCAGCAGCCGCAGGTGAGCTGGGGCCTGTGTAACTCTGCTCCTTCCAGAAATGTCCACGGGACCGCTGCTGTGAGCCAGGGCAAGTGCTGCCTTCGTGCAGAGGGTAGAGACAGGAGAAGCCAGGCAGAGGAGGCAGCTTCAGAAGTGGGCACTGGGTTGGGCGGTATAGCGCCCTCACCCAGCAGGCGTGAGGCCCTGGGTTCCATCCCCAACCAAAGAAAGAAGTGGATGTTGGGGAAGACCTGGAGGAGAGGAGAGCAGGCCAGGCAGAGGGGACAGCCAGCGCAGAGCCTGGGCAGCACAGCTCCCAAGCAGGGTCCTGCAGAACCTGGGAGGACACTCGTATAGGATTTTCTTATGGATTAAGAACACCACCAAGCCGGGCGCGGTGGCGCACACCTGTAATCCCAGCACTTGGGAGGCTGAGGCAGGAGAATTGCGAGTTCAAAGCCAGCCTCAGCAATGGCGAGGCACTTAGCAACTCAGTGAGACCCTGTCTCTAATAAAATAAAAAAGGGCTTGGGATGTGGCCCAGTGGTCGAGTGCCTCTGGTACCAAAAAAAAAAAAAAAAAAAAGAAAAGAACACCACCATGCCACCACGCCAGACACAGTGGCACACACCTGTCATCCCAGCTACCACGTGGCTGAGGCAGGAGGATCACAAGTTCAAGGCCAGCCTTGGTAACTTAGTGAGACCCTGTCTTAAAATAAAAAATAAAAAGGCTGGGGATATAGCTCAGTGGAAGAGTGTCCCTGGTCCATCCCCAGCACTGCAAGAAAAGAAAAGAACAAAACAGAATACCATGGGCTGGGGTTGTGGCTCAGTGGCAGAGCACTTGCCTAGTGTGTGTGAGGCCCTGGGCTCCATCCTCAGTACCACGTGTAAATAAATGAAACAAAGGCCATCAACAACTAAAAAAAAAAAAATCACAGAATACCATCTTGGCCTTCTTTGTACTTTCCTTGAGACTCCTCAATCAAACTTCAGATTACTTAGATATTTTTCAATTCATTGAAACATAGGCAGGATTGGAGTGATAGGAAAGAGGGGAGGGTGCTGCCACCAGGTTCTGGGAAGGTTCTGCAAAGCCAAAGCCTGGAGGGCCAGGTCACCTGGGGAGGGGCAGTCCTAGTGCAGGGAGGCCCAGAGCACCAGACCCCAGGCTCCCGGGGCTATGCAGGGGGCGACGGCACCAGATGCCTGCCTGGTGCCGTGGGACCAGCACCAGTGCTGAGGAGCCCTGCCACCTGGGCTCGGGGACCTGGCGGCTCTGGGAGCGAGGGCCGTGGGCAGCAGGTCACAGGCGTCCATCTCTGTGGAAAGCCGCGGCTGCCTGGGGCAGCGGCAGGAGCCAGCGCTCGAGGAAGCAGGGAGGCGCCTGCTGACCCTCACAGTCTGCTCAGCCCCCGCTCCTGGCCGAGCTCACCCAACTGCCCAGAATGACCGCAAGGTACTTTCAGTAGGGGTCAAAGGTTTCCTCAATTTGGTCATCTGTTGTCACCAGAGGCCACTGCAGCCATGATGCACATAGGGGGCAGACGGGGGGGGGGGGGGGGGGGGGGGGGGGGGGGGGGGTAGAGGGCCTTGGGGACTGCACAGCGACCCCAGGAGGGCAGTGTCTGGGGCGCCACTGTGAGGTGGCGGCACCAGCTGGGCCAACACCGGGAGGCTCGGGACAGGGAGCAGAGGCACCCTGGAAAGGCTCTGAGGAAGAAGGGGTGACAGGGGCTCCAGGAGAGCCACAGGAGGCAGCTTGGCAGGGCTCCCGGCTGCCGGTGGCCGAGGGCCAGCTGAGAACCGGCGAGGACAGGAGTCAGGCTGGCACAGTCTGGAGGGACCCGAGCACCCCACTCACCCCAACAGAGGCCTGCCTCTGCCGGGCCCCCCACGCCGCAGCACGTGCGGCCAGCACCAGCCTCGCGGCCCAGGAAGCCCACCAGGCCCTGCCGAGCGAGGCCAGCAGTCCTGCAGCCTGGACACTGGGGCTGGAGGGGCGCGTGCCGAGGCCCCGGCCGGCTCTGCTCTCGCAGTGTGCCACCAGGGCCCGGGAGCCTCGGGCACTGAGGCGCCCGAGAGCGGCGGGCACACGCGGCCCCCACCTCCGCCGTGCCGCGACTGCGGCTGTCCTGGCAGTGGGAGCCGCAGGGACCCGCTCTCCCCTGGTGACGCTCACCTGGGAGCCGAGCATGTGTAGGCTGGCAGATCGCAGATGATTCATGTGGCTGATTTATTTATGACAATCATGCTAAATTTAGGTTAATTACTTTTTAATCATCGTCTCGAGGGTGCGTGAGAATACTTGAAGCTGGCCCACAGACGTGGTGCGCTGCTGGGTAAGCGCAGCGTTATCTGATGGACCCGATGCCAGCCTGGCGGGCGTGGCACAGGGGTGGCCGGGGCTGGAGGCCTCTGCCCCACGGGGGCTCCCTGGCTGCAAGGGCCTCAGAGGCCGCCACTCCGGGCCCACAGCTGCAGTGTGCACGCGTGCGCACTGCCGGCTCCGGCCCTTCCTCCCAGCGCAGCACGCATGTGCAGCACGCATGTGCAGCGCTCTAGAAGAGTGGCCCTGGCCCGGGAAAGCCGCCTGGGGCAGCCCGCGCCCTCCTCAGCCTCCTCCTCCCAGTCTCCTGCCCCCATCCTTTTCCCAGCAGCAAGGGGGAACCTCTCAAAAGGCAAGTCTGGAGGCTGGGCTGCGGGGCCAGGGTCCGTGAGGACTGCTGGGTAGTGGCAGCACTGGACACCTGGACCAGCAGGACGCAAGCCCAGGCCCAGAAATGGCGTGGGGCCGGCAGACACGCCCTGTGGGCTCCCTCAGCCGTTCCTTGAAAGACCACTATCTGTCGAGGCCAGAGCAGTCTGGCGCCTCGAGCTGGCGTCAAGCGCGCAGGATTAAGAGCCAGACCACCGAGCTCCCTAGTGAGGTGGGAAGCAGAGCACAGGTGCGGGCGGCTGGAGCACGCGCAGAGTGCGAGGAGGGCGGAGCGCCGGCCTGGAGAAGGGCGGGCTCTGCAGAACCTGCGGAGGGGCAGACTCCAGGAGGACGGCCAGGAGCCACGGGGGTGGTGGTGCTCAGTGGCCCTCCCTCGGGGAGGCGGCTCCAGCAGCTGGGCCTCCAGACTCACCTCTGATGGGAGGGGTGGCGTGAGCGGGCCTTGGCCTTCCTCTTGGTGGGCTCTGCACCCTGGGAGAGAGAGCCCCGCACCTGCCTGTCTCCCTGCGTCGCCCTGACCCACACAGGGTGACTACACAGCACCTACGCTGTGTTACCACGGTGCTCAGCCATCTGAGGTGCTTCAAAGTCCTGGAGCCCCTTCCCTGTGGCCACCAAGGGACGGCCACACTTATAGAGGCAGATATCTCTACAGGAAGTGGCTCACACTCCCGTGGAGGTGAGGGGACCCCGATCTCCTGCTGCAAGCTGGAGGCCCAGGACGGCCCAGGGCAGGGCTGGCAGCCCTGCTCCACAGGCGCCCTCCACCCTCCCTGCCTTTCTGTCCCCGAGGGCCTGCGCATCGCGTGCTGCCAGTGAAGTCCACGCGTCTGGCTGCAGGGCTGGTTCCTGCCACAGCCTCACCCCAGCAGCCCATGGGAGGAGACAGCAATGCATCCCACACTGGGGTCCACCTGCAGGGTAGCTGTCCCCTCTGTTCTGGCCAGGACTCTACTGTCCACGACTCTACTGTCCACACCTGTAGGCCAAGCCCAGGAGCTGCAGCTTCCGTCAAAGTGGACAGCCCACCTCCACAGCCATCAGGACGGACAGCGAGCCACAGGCAGCCCAGGTGTGCGAGGGGAGACCGAGGTGGAGATGGCAAGTGCACAGATGAGCAGGCTGCGTGCTTCCCTGGGACATGGCCAAGTCCCCACACACCCGTGCTCGGTGACAGGACGCCCAGAGGACCGTGCTGGGAAGGGCCCACGGCAGGCATCGGTGTGCTGCAGCCTCCTGCCCAGCCTGGCTGCTCCGCCAGGTGGGAAGCGGTCCAGGAGGGAAACCCGCGAGCACGGGTCTGCGCTGCCCGCGAGCCGCGGCCGTTTCATGTGGTTCCAACCCCCGGTGCGTGATCCAGATTCCAGGCCGTCAGCAGAGGACAGCTCTGCATGTCCCCGGCTCACCTGAACCTGTTCCAGCGTCAGCTCGTCTGCCAGAGCTAACGGCACACACGCACAAGCACGCAAGCACACGCACACGCACCTTCAAAGGAACTGCCCCTCCCCGCCCCCAGCAAGCGGCGTCCTGGGGCTGAGGTCAGTGCTGCCGGCGAGCGTCCCAGGCACAGCTGGACTGGACCTGCCAGGGGAGGCCCAGGCGCCCCAGGGCAGAGGCTCACCACCCACACAGGCAGCTGCCCTCTGGACAGGCCTGGTGGAACAGCGCCAGGGCCTCATTGCTGACTGCTGCTGACCAGCCTCAGGGACCCTGGAGCCAAGCATCGTCACAGCACCCCGCTCCTCCCCACCACTACCCAAGCCCTCTGCCCACTGTCCCCTGGGGGGACTACCACCCAAGCACCCGTGCCCATTGTCCCCTGGGGGGGCCACTACCCAAGCACCTGTGCCCATTGTCCCCTGGGGGGACTACCACCCAAGCACCCGTGCCCATTGTCCCCTGGGGGGGCTACCACCCAAGCACCCGTGCCCACTGTCCCCTGGAGGGGCCACTACCCAAGCACTCATGCCCATTGTCCCCTGGGGGGGCTACCACCCAAGCACCTGTGCCCACTGTCCCCTGGGGGGGCCACTACCCAAGCACCTGTGCCCATTGTCCCCTGGGGGGGCCACTACCCAAGCACTCATGCCCACTGTCCCCTGGGGGGGCTGCCACCCAAGCACCTGTGCCCATTGTCCCCTGGGGGGGCCACTACCCAAGCACCTGTGCCCACTGTCCCATGGGGGGGCCACTACCCAAGCACCCGTGCCCACTGTCCCCTGGAGGGGCCACTACCCAAGCATCCGTGCCCACTGTCCCCTGGAGGGGCCACTACCCAAGCACTCGTGCCCACTGTCCCCTGGGGGGGCCACTACCCAAGCACTCGTGCCCACTGTCCCCTGGAGGGGCCACTACCCAAGCACTCGTGCCCACTGCCCCCCAAGGTGGGGGCAACGGGAGGTCTCTGAGCTGACAAGGGCAGAGAAGGCACAGGTTCTCTGGCCCTGGCGGTCACCAAGCAGGGCTGGAGGTTCCCGCCTCATACCCGTTTCTCAGGTTAGACACCCAAGCCCAGAGAGCCAACAGCAAGGGCACCAGCGAGAGGCTACACCAGGCCTCTGCCCACTGCCGCAGGAGCGGGGCGAGCGCCTGTCCTGTCTTGCCACCCAGGCAGGTCCAGCCCACACCCTCCTCGGGAGCCCGCAGGACAGACCTGGGGGTGTCTGTGCAGCTTCCCGGCCCCGGGCACACTCGCTGAGCCCGGTCACCAGGCTCTGCTGGCGGCAGGCCTGAGGCTCCCCAGCTCTCGGTGCACCCCTTTGCTGCAGCCCTCCCCCGCCTGGACCCAGTGCCAGCTGGGCAGCGGCAAGTGGGGCCACTCAGTGCAGTGCCCGTGCCAGCCAACACTTGTGTGTCACACACCAGCTCGCCAGGCACGGGCCCCTGGCTGGCGGGGCAGCGCCCACAGAAGTGCGGCAGCAGGTGCCACGCCCCGAGCTGACCGGCCTGCTCCACCTGCCCAGGCAGCACGCCGCGGCTGAGAGCCCGCCTTTCCAGACACTCACCCCAGCACAGGCCACCCACCTTCCCTCTGCCTCCACCTGCCCGGACCCCCAGGGAGACAGCAGCACGGCCCAGAGCCTGGGCTCTGCACGGGGCGCGCCCCATGCCACTGGCCCGTCAAGGGGAACGCGGGACCCGCGCCCTCACCTCCATCCTGGAGTCCCGGGGCTCAAGGAAAAGAGCCTTTAAAGAGAACGACCAGATAGAATCGAATGCTCTGTGAACCCCCAAACTGCAAATGGGCTCCCTGCTAGAGACGCTCGCTTCGGGGGGCTGAAGGGTGCCCACAGCACAGAGCAGCCCGTGCCCTGGCGCAGCCCTGCCCTCAGCCATCACAGGACGGGGATGCCATGGGGAGCCCACCAGCACCCCGCCTCCTGCCTCCGGGAAGCCAGCTCCCGCGAAGCCAGCTCCCGCGGGAGCGATGGCGGAGAAGGCCGCCAAGGACAGAAACGCCCAGAGCAGCAGGCAGCCCCCGTAGGCGGCTCAGCCCCCAGTCCACAAGCACCAGCCCTGCTGGTGTGGCCACCTTGGCCCAGACAAGGGTTTGTGGAGCTGATGGCAGCAGGCCCGTGCCCGAGACAGACACCAGCCTCGGGGACACCAGGCAGCAGCCAGGCCCAGGGCACCTCTTCCCCAAGCTATGGTAGCGAGGACAGGCCTCCTGAGAAACCCCCAGGCCTGCAGGCTCCCAGTGCCAGGCAGGTGGGCGAGCTCTCACCAGCAGCGGCAGCAGGGCCAAGGAGCCGAGGGGGACGCGGGGTGCTCAGCCTGCAGGCGGCTGGCCGCAGGAGCGGGCTCCGAGGACTCAACTGGTCTGGCATGACAGGGGGAGCGGAGCTGGAGGAAAAAGTTCACACAGAAGCAGGTGAAGGGGACGTGTCCATGTCCCCTTGGCCCTGGGGGACTTCTGACTCCAGAGTGGCCCTGGATGTAGACTGGCCACAGCCAGCGGCTCTCACACCAGGCGAGTGTGGGAAGGGAGGCGCATGGCCTTCCGAGGGGCGTGCCTGCCCCTGGCTCAGGGCAGAGGCCACGTGATGCCAGGGGAGGGGCAGCCAGGAGCACGGACTCCCACGGGGTCCTCTCCTCTCCTGGACACAGGCTAGCCAGCATGACGGAACAACATGGCCATGGGCGCAGGTCCTGGGACAGAGGTGGGGCCTGGCAGGAGGGGCACAGGCTGCAGGCGCTGAGTGGCTCGGCAGGAGGAGCCTCCCTCCGCAGGACGGCGCACGCTGGCCCTTGGCGCAGCCCTGCCAGGTTGCACAGCACAGGCGGGACCCACAGCCAGCACCGCTCGCCTCTGACAGGGTCACCCCACATGTGAGGCCCCGGCAACCAGGACACTGTCCAGGCCACTGGGGCCAGCCCCACCTACCCCTCACACCTGGGCTGCTCCTGTGGCTCCATTCCCTCCAGGCAGGTACCAGGACCAACCCACCCTGTGGCAGGCCAGCTAGGCCCCTCCCAGCAGCCCACAGGCCCCCGCGCGCCCAGGGCAGGGCAGCCGCGAGCCACCCCAGCTGGCTCCTTCCTGCACTGCGGGAGTGGGCTGCGTTCTAGAAAGGAATTCTGGCTGACAGGGACAGTGCTCCATCTCCAAAAACTGAGTCAATCAACCTACACAGAAACCAATGCCAAGAAGTCGCAGCTGGCGAAGACTCCAGGGCGCTGCTGCCACTGCCCACCAAGGGCTGGGGCCCCTGCCAGGGGAGCTGGAGCTGCTGCTGCCCAGGGCCAGACCCAGGCTCAAGCAGTGAGTGTGGCCACTGAGGCCCAGGAAGGTGCGAAGCCCCCACACCCATAAGCCGCACCCTGGCACTCCCTGTGCCACGCAGCAGCACTCTCCCAGGAACCAGACAGGGGACAACAGGGGACGGCACAGAACCAAGACATACCGGCCCGAGCAGCACGTTGAACACGGTTCCGATCCAACTCCACAGCAGCGTCGGGCGACCCAAGCGCCCTACTGGACTCTGCTGGCGACCAGAACCCCTGCACCGCTGCTGCCTACACCCACAGCCGAGGCAGGCAAGATCCAGTTCAGGGTCCTGCATCCTGTCACAGACCCCAAGCGAGAACTCTGAGGGCTCCAGAGGACAACAGAGAGTGGAGGAGGGGACACAAGGACAGAAGACAGCTTTCCAGGACAAATGCAGCTTCCCAGAGCTAACCCAAGTCTGCAGAAGAGCACTCCTGCCCTGCACGATGCCTGCCGTCGCCTGTGCCCTGCCTGGGAACTGCAGCTGCCAGGGGCCAGCCAGCCCGTGGTAGGCAGCCTGGGCCTGGGCTCCCATCCAAGTCCAATAGAATACCACAAAGAAAACCACACTGCAGAAGAGGGGGAAATATAGAACTTTATTTTTTAACATAGTTGTTAAATTCCACCACAAAAAAGGGACACCATGGGATTGTTTTTCATTCAATAAATACAAATTAATAAAAATACTATGAGCTGTAAAGAGACCGCCACTCCTCCCACCCCCACGGACACCTGCAGCAACTGTGTGCCCGTGGGGCTGGAGCACGCCAGCAGCCTCCACACAGGCCACCGCTTCCCACTCTGGAGAGGCCGCGTCTCGCTCGTGCCCGCCAAAACCGTGCAGCACACCGCCTGCCCGCCTGCCCGCCACAAGTCCTCCTGCGGAGCTTCAGACATTCAATGCTTAATCATTAATTAATCATTAAACATTTCTGAGAGGGACAGAACAGGCCTCCACAGAAGCTCAACACGGAGGCCCTGAACTAGGAGTTGTTAACACCATGAAGTGTGAGGTTCTGGCGAGAGACGGCTGTCCGCTGGACACACTCTCGAAGGGAAGGAAAGAGGCTAATGTGAGATCTATTGCATGGCAAACGGGTCATCTCCCGCTGCTGAAATGCGACCTGTTTGGAACAGGCCCGGCATCAGCTTCCCATGCAACAGATCTGTCTGTTATTGCTCGTGGTGTCTCCTCTGGGCACTGTGCTGCTTGGCTCTGTCTGCGGTCACAGACACCTAGGCAGCATCAAAGTCACAGACTGCAAAGAAGTGCCCCCTGCTCCTGGGGCTAGAGCTGCCGCGCAGGTCCATTTGGGGGGAAAGGCACACCTCTGCACTCTGGGCCAACCAACAGTAGTCCCTTCTGACCTCCAGGGCAAAGAATGGTCCTGGCACAACCACAACACATGGTGCAGAGTCCTGGAGTGACCCAGCTTCTAGCCTGGAAAAGAAAAACTCCTGCAGGACTCGAGAGAAAATGTCAGTAAAACTTCCAAGACCTCCCTGTGCCTGCTCTAGCAGTGTACAAGTAATGGCAACAGAATGCTAACCCCCTAAAAATGCAACCAGAGCGCCACTGGTCTTCATGGCCAGCAATGACCTTCTGTTCTGTGTCCCCATTTCTCACTGTTTGCAAAAAGCATCCCCAGAAATATTCCTACGTGTGACTGTGCTGTACAACAAGTGAAGAGGCTGTACCTAGGCTGCATCAGCCTGCTTGTAGAACACAAGACGAGGTGTCAGGGACGCCTCACAGGGCATGTGGAACTGAGGGTGGGATACAAAGTGTGCCAGCCCCTTCCCCGGGGCTGCCACAGGCCCCATGCCTCCGCGCGAGGCAGCTGGTCTACACAGGCCCTCAGCACCGGGGAAGCTGCAGGAGAGAGCGTGGACTGCGCGGCGGCTGGGAGGCAGAGGCGGCCTGGCGCCCTTCGTGAACACCCCCCGAGGAGGGACACCTGGAGACCGCAAAGCTGTCCTTACGCTGCGCAGGTCATGACTCCAGAAGAGAAGCCTGTTTGGGGTGGAAAGGTAAGAAACAAGAAGTGTCGTGGTTCTGCAAGCTTGCCTGTTTTGGTGGCAGCACGGGCAGCACTGTCACTGAGTGTCCCAAGGGCAGCACTGGAACTGCCCGTGCCGTCCTGCCACCCGTGTGCACAGCCTCAGAGCCCCAGAGACTTCTGCACGATCTGCCTGGCAATCTTGTAAAACTGCTCCCGGTCGTCCCGCCACATCTTAGAAGCATCCACGTTAGCTCCGCTTTCATCGTTGGGCTCTGAAAGAGAAGGGAGACCATCACCGCGCGCACCAGCAGAGGCCACCAAGCCCTCTGAAAACACTGGGCCCTGAAAGAAGGTCTGTGGAAGGAAGCCGGTGCTTCCCCAGTGGCCCTGGGGCCTGAAGGAGGCCGGGAACTGGTCAGGAGCAACCTGCCTGGGCCTGGAGGCACGGACTCCCACGCCAGCCGGTGGGATCGCCAGGTCCCACCACCAGTCTGGGGCGGTTCCTTGAGAGGGACAGGGGCCCTTATCTCACATACCCCAAACTCTCCTCTTGCCAGAACCCTTCCCCTCGGTATTCCTGACACCAGAGACAGCACAGCACCATGTGCACATCAGAAACAAGTCCCTGCACGCCACTGAGACCAAGCTGAAGCCCGCACAGCCAGGCCCTCCTGAGCCCACTTGTCCTCCCGAGACCACTGAGGGCTGCAGAGACGCCCGGCCCACCGGGCTCTCCTGCTCCAGCACAGCACCGTCAGCTGCTAAAGGCTTGTCTTTCCAAGGCACAGCTCGGGGGCACGGCACCCACTGCCATTCCCAGAACTGCCGGCCACCCTGCTCGCTCCCACGGGCCCCTCCCTCCCCAGCCTTGGCTCCCGCCACCAGCTGGCAGTGCCCCACCACCTCCAGCCTCAGCCCGGCTGCTCCCTTGGTCCCAAACACTTTCTCTCCCTCTTTCCTCATCTTGGGAAGTGGCCCAAGAGCCCCAGTGTGTATCTGCCACATTAGCCCATAACTGGGTGGGGAAGCTACCCTAGGATATGGGACCTTGAAGCTGGGTCTCTGTCACACTGAGCTCTGCAGCCCCAGCACAGCGTGTGACACACATGAGAACCCCAGTCAGTGCACACCGAGAACAAGACGCCCCAGGACTAGAGGGTGGCTAGTCGTGTCAAGGCGTGCTGAGACTACCTTTACAACTCACACCACGGAAAGTAGGCCCACAGCTGGGAAAGTGCAGACGAGCCACACTCCGTGAAAGAGCCAGGGCCAAGCCACTCCACGAGCAGGCAGACTGCCGAGTGTGTGCACACAGGCCGGAGGGGGCTTTACCTGCCAGCATGCTCACCACCGACAGCAGGATCTTCTCCACGCTCTGCACGGGGCTCCACCTCTCGGCACTGCTCTCGTAGCCCATGGGGTCGTCGCCCGGCGCGTGCAGTATAGAGATGCAGACTCTGCCATCCGGGTAGACTGCAAGGGTCAGGGTGGCAGGTGAGCCCAGGGCACAGCGACTGAGGGGTGCTGAATGAGGCAGGCCCGTGGGTACAGAGGGCAGGCCCATGGACACGCACAGCACCCTGCGCACAGCTAGCGGGCCCAGGGCCCGAGAGCCAGGGGCTGGGCCTTGCAAGGCTGCTATCCTCCCCTTCACCCCAGGGACAGGCCGGGTTTCCTGGCAGGAGCGCTCTGCACTACCAGAGTGGCCCTCCAGGCGTCCCTCCACAGGTCGTGCTCCCTCCTCCCCCGGCCCTAGGATGAGTGCCCACTTCCACACCATCAGGCAGGCACTGGCTCGGCCCTGCCGTCCCTCCCCTCGCTCCCAGCACAGGGCCCTAAGCGGTCAGCTCACACCTACGCGGTGCCAGGCCCCTCCTTTGTGGCTCAGTGCTCAACAGTGTGACTCCCCCATCAGGGCTGACCCTGCACTTGGGTTGTCAAACTCACCACGACACCCAGCAACTCTATACAAATATGCAAAATTATTATTCTGCGGGGAGGGGAGTGGAGGGGGGGCAACCAGGGATTTAACCCAGGGGCATTTTACCACTGAGCAATTTTTTTTTTAAAATAGTCATTTATTTACTTTAGTTGTACACATTTATGTTTACGTGGTGCTGAGGATCGAACCCGGGCCGCACACATGCGAGGCGAGCGCTCTGCCGCTGAGCCACAACCCCAGCCCCGCCACTGAGCATTTTTTATCGCAGCCTTTTTATTTTTTGAGACAGGGTCTCACTAAGTTGCTGTGGCCGGCCTTAAACTTGCAATTTTCCTTAAGTACTCACTGTTGGGATGGAACATCTCGCAGGTGAACCTCATCTTGGGAGGACTCAGTGGGTAGTCAAGTGGGAAACTCAAGATGGCAGGAAAAACACCAAACTCAAAACAGGTATCTTCGGGGCCCCTGGAAGAAAGGAACAGTAGACGAAACCTCAAAGGCTACTCTGCAATGGCTACGGCACTTGAGAAGTAAGAGAAGAACATGCTTCCACCCACAAGTGCCCAGGAAGAGGAGGAGGCGGGCACTACTCTTTCCTCTGGGTGTCCCAGTGCGGCTGTCTGGACCTGAGCGTGCGCACACAGACAGAAGTGCCGCCGTCTTCACACCAGGGAGGCAGCACTGCCTCACGGCGGGCCAGAGAGAACCACCGTGGCCAAGAGAACCAATGCCAGCACTGCAGGGCCTGGGGACCCTGCTCCAGAGCACGTGGCACAAGGACACTGCAGGACAAAGTGCAGCCACAGCAGATGTCAGCTGGCACTCATGGCACTCCCACGAGGGTAAAGAGTCATGTTTTAAAAGCTATTTTAAAAGTTGAAGCGAGCCTAAGGGGTGGTCTAACAGAGCAGGGGTGTGTCCCCCCCCACGTGTATCCAGGGCAACAGGCCAGGCCTCAGGGGCACAGCAAGGCCACCTGACCTGTAGCCCTGCCCCGCCTAGACACACCCACCACCAGGGGCTGTGTCCCTCACACGTCATGGAGGAAACACACCAAGCCATTTCAGAAACGTTCACATCCTGAGGCCCGCTCATCTTGGTGGAAGCCTGAAGGCAGCAGGAGAGGCGAGTGGCAGTGCCCAGCCTGCAGCTGCCCGGGAGAGACACCCCTCACTGGTCAAGCCCGCCAAGAGCAGTTTCAGAAGGCCTTAGACCAGCTGGGTCATGTGGTCCAACCCACCGTCACCAACACTGAAACAAGGAGTCGCCTCAGGAGCACCCGGCACGCGGACACCTGAGAACCAGGCCCTCGCCACAGCCTGCCTCCCCGGACGCAGGTCCAGGGCCAAAACATGCCCACGCAGAGGCTAAGACCTGGACTGCAGGGAAGGGCCATCCCCAGACCTGCCTCCCGGCAAGGGGAGACAGCCCTGGCTCTAAAAGAGCACCCCTCCTGTTGTCGCCTGAAGCGCTTGGAGCAACGGAGCCGCGGGAAAAACTTCAGAAGCAAACTGGAGACAAACAGCTTTTTATTCTGATAACTTTTCTCTCTGGTTCTAACAACGACTAACACACGCCAAAACACACCCTAAAAAGGCGCTGACCCGATCAGCAATTTCGGCCAAGTCACTCGAGATCCCGCAACAAGTCCCGTGAGACTACAGGTGGCGACAAAGGTCAAATCTCCACGGCTCATAGTCAACCACAATTCAAGTCAATCCCCAAACAGGGCTCCTACACCCTCCAACAGGGCTCTCCCGGGGCACAAGCCTGCTCACACCCTCCACAGAATCATTTTGCTCCAGTGAAGTGAATACAGGTGTTCAAGACATTAGAGACAATATTACTTCTACAGTCAAGGAAAAAAGACAAAAAGAGCTATGATTTTCATCTGATGGTGACACTCAGGGCTTCAGGGGAACAATGCATCGCTTTGTGGAGCCAGTTCTTTTCAATCTAAGAGACAAACCTTGCCTCTGAAAACTGTCCTGCTACTTTTTCAGGAAAAAAGAGCTCCTTTGTTTGGAGGGCGGCACGGCAGCCCTGGGAGCCCTGGCACGAGGCCAGGGCATGGCCGTCACACCAACAGGGGCAGGCCTGAGTCTAGCTGCTGGCACAGCGGCAGTGCGTCACAGGGCTGGGCACGGCCACTCCCAGAGGGCCTGACAGGCCAGAAGCAGCCAGGAGCAGCCAGGAGCTGCTGGGAGCTGCCTCCAGCCAGGGTCATGCTGCTCTCCCTGCCAGGCCTGAAGAGATGCCTGCAGGGCCCCTCCAGACACGCCCAGGAGGCAGGCGGCCATCCCCAGCCTCTCGTCCAGCACCAGGCTCGCGGCCCAAGACAGCTGGAAGGAGGGCCCAGACTGCCGCTTTCATCTGACTGCTGAGCAATGGGAGATCCAAGGACTGTAAGACCGAGTCCAGGTCCCAAGTCCGGTCAGCACTGGCCTCAGGGACAGACACAGCTCAAAATGCAAGTCGGGAGGTGGGGCAAAGACATAATCTTTAAAAGTAACATTGTTACCATCTCAGGAAGGCCAGCCTGCCTGTGCCTTGCTACTCTGCACCAGAATCTAGAACAGACAAATAACTGGGTAGTGCCTTTGGAATGAGCCATGTGGGCTTTGCCCAACACTCTGATAACAGTTCTTTGTTTCTCATAATGGGGCTTTCTTTAAAAAAAAAAAAAAAAAACAACACTGGGTCACTCCCACCTCAGAAGCATGACCGAACATTTCCTAAAGTGCGCCCACACCTTGACTCTCAGAGCTACTTGAAGTGCTGCTGCTCACAGCTGGCGTGCGCAGGGGCTTCTCCCTTTCCTAGAACGCCTGGCCTTGGCCACGCACGCAGGCGGGCAGTGTGCAGGCATCCTACTGCCTGGGAGTGCCCAGGACACACCTGGCCAGGCCAGGAGACAGTGGACAAGTTTTATTCCCACAGTCTGGACACCTTACTTCTTTCACTGAAGACAGCCTCGTCTTGAGAGAGCCTCAAGAGAAAGAGAGAACAGGAAGATAGGAATCAAAACATTTATCCAAAGCAAAGGAGTCTACCAAAGACTTTTCATATCCCTGATGAAAATGACGGTCTAAGTGACTTCAGAGGCCTGCAGGAGGGAATTCGGTCCCATCAGAGTGAGGCGTTCTAACAGTACTGCAGGCAGGCGGGAACCCGCCCCTCTCGGGCGGGCCAGCCTGAGAACAGGCGAGGCCTGAACAGCTGCAGTTCCCACTCCGCAAGCCGCACCTCACTCCCCAGACCTGCCCGCGTCAGCGCACAGGCACGGCTCACCTGCCATCAGCATCAAACTCCGGTGACAGCTGTGCTGCGCTTTCACCTCCTGCAGAGGGGGCTGCAGGGGGCCAGCGTGGCTGGGGAGGGGCAGGCTGTCTGGGTGGCCGGGTCTGCCGCGAGCACCTTTCCCCTCAGCCTGTGTGACGGGAGGGCAGGCAGGTGTTGGAGGCTGCTCTCCTGCTCTGACAAAGCGTGTCACAGCACAGGACAGAACACTTCAGTCACGCATACAACATGGTGCTAAGATAACAGACTGTACCCAGTTGTCACTACTCGGAACCCAAACTGCACCTGTAAGGAACGATTATGCTCCGCGAATGGGAGCCCCTGAGCAACAGAACCCACCCCTCGGCACCCAGCAGAAGCCCACCACCCCTCAGCCCTGGCTCTGCTGTGCCACAACGGCTCTCACCAGGCTTCCCCTTCGCCAGTGCCCGGGGACCGAGGTGGCCACACACACACCTGGCTGGCCTGCCTGCGAGCCCAGCCAGGAGCAGGGAGTGCTGACTGCTGTGGGACAGGGCCCGGCGGGAGGCGCCCGCTCGGGGCCCAGCACTCCTCAGGCAAAAGGCCACGCTGGCTGTGGGGAGTGTGACCTGGGGAAAGGCCCTCCCGCACCTCTGCTGGAGCAGCGCCCTGGGTGATCTGGTCACCCCAGGTGACTCTAGAAAGGGACCAAGCCAAGAACTGTGGGAGAAAGGGGAGGGCGCTTTCCATTTGGGAAGCAGTGGTGGTGACAGATGTTGTATCACCCGGACCCTTGTTTCCATGACTGCATCTGTCCAAAAGGAAACACAGCCACTCCTTGATTATTTTTTTCAGGAATAGAATTCCCTGAAAAACTTTTAAAAATATTTAAACTACATGCAAAGTGCACTAAAGTTCATCAACTACAAGAGCTTTATGGTGAATGGTAACACAATCACATTCTAACATAAGCCCTACTTATCTAGACAAATATGAAAATGTTGGGAGATATTCAAATACAGAAGTATATAGACTAAAAGGCAACCCCTCCCTCCCTGTCCTCCACCGCCTCCTGCAGGCAGTCAGGTGAACTGCCCATTTTTCCCTCAGGCTTTCCTCCTGTAGCTCACTGCCCTTACCACCAAAACTGGCTCTCTTAAAGGTTAAAAAGGTAGCCGGGCGCGGTGGCGCACACCTGTCATCCCAGCACTTTGGGAGGCTGAGGCAGGAGGATCGCGAGTTCAAAGCCAGCCTCAGCAATGGCGAGGCACTTAGCAACTCAGTGAGACCCTGCTTCTAATAAAATACAAAAAAGGGCTGGGGATGTGGCCCAGTGGTTGAGTGCCCCTGAGTTTAATCCCCGGTACAAAAAAAAAAAAAAAGGTTAAAAAGGTATCATGGCATTGCGGAAAATTTAAATGGAAAGACATTCCACATTCACGTATTGAAGAGCTCAATGTTAAGGGGCAATATTCCTCAAAGTGATCTAGAGATTCAAGGAAATCCCGTATCAAAATGTTCACCAGCGTGTTGGCAGAAACTGACAAGCTGATCCTAGAACGTGTATGGAAACACACGAGGCCCTCGACAGCCTCAGGGAGCTTGTGCAAGAACCCAGCCGGAGGACTCACACTGCCCAGTGTTAAGACTTACGAGTAACCAAGACAGTGTGGCACTGGCACAATGAGGGGCACAGATCAGTGCAACAGAACTCAAGAGTCCAAAAATAAGCCGCTGCATTCAGGGCCTGATGACTCGACAGCAGGGCCTGACTTACTCAACAGGGAGAGAACTATCTTTTCAACAAAGGGTGCTAAGAAAACGGACTCCATGGGCAATAGAAAGAAGGACCCCCACCTAATACACAAAACTCTGAATGGCTCTAACTAAACGTCAAGAGCTACAAATCGGGCTGGAGATGTAGCTCAGTTGGTAGAGTGCTTGCTTCACATGCACAAAGCCCTGGGTTCAATCCCCAGCACCAAAAAAAAAAAAAAAAAAAAAAAAAAAAGCTACAAATCATTAAAATTCTTTAAAATAAAAAAACACCCTGAAACCTTAGTTATGTCTGACACTAAAAGCATGATCCATTAAAAAAATACTGCTAAGTTGCACATCATCAAAAGGAACAATTTATTTGTACCCAAAATATATAGTCTTATGACTTAATAAGAAAAAATCAGAGCTGGGTTGTGGCTCAGTGTACAGAGCTCGCCTAGCACGTGCACAGCCCCGGGTTCGATCCTTAGCACCACGTAAAAATAAATAAATAAAATAAAGGTATTGGGTCCAACTACAACTTAAAAATAATTACTTGGAAAAAAAAAAAAAAAAAAACAGCCAGGCATGGTGGTACACCCATGATCCTAGTGGCTTGGGAGGATGAGGCAGGAGGATCACAAGTTCAAGGCCAGCCTCGTAAACTTAGTGAGGCCCTAGGCAACTTGGTGAGACCCTGTCTCAAATTTTAAAAACTAAGCCGGGCGCGGTGGCGCACGCCTGTAATCCCAGCACTTTGGGAGGCTGAGGCAGGAGGATCGAGAGTTCAAAGCCAGCCTCAGCAATGGCGAGGCACTTAGTAACTCAGTGAGACCCTGCTTCTAATAAAAATACAAAAAAGGGCTGGGGATGTGGCCCAGTGGTCAAATGCCCCTGAGTTCAATCCCCGGTACCAAAAAAAAAAAAAAAAAAAAAAAAAAATTTTTAAAAACTAAATAAAAAGGCCTGGGATATAGTTCAGTGGTTTAGTGCATCTGGGTTCAATCCCTAGTACCATAAATAAATAAATAAATAAATACATGCCACCTAATTAAAAAATGGGCAGAACATCTTAAGTCCATCAAAGGCAACGTATGAAGGGCTAAGAGTCCATGAGAAGACCTTGCCACCCATGAGCATACACAGCCATCCTGCTGTCTAGCACTCATCCTGCTGTACAGAAGTGCTGCACCCCAACAGTGAGGCTTAGTGGCAATAAGGTCATCCCAGCCACAGACCCAGTGGCTGAAGAGACCTCAAGCCATGCAAAGGATCCTGGACCCATCTTGACCCAGACAGGCTGGAGAGGCCAAGCGCCCAGGCCCGAGCACAGCTGTTTGGTGCACGCCTTCCTGTGGCCCATGGTCCCAGCCACACTCAGCAGGGCAGCGGCCAGATCTGTGCTCAGCCACCTTCCGCTTTTAACTGGAGACACTGCCAGGAACTTTATTATTGGCCCTCTCTTGTCCATTTAGTTGTTGTTCCCCAGCCCGCGCCAACAGCCTGTGCTCTCGAGGTGAGGATCTGGGCCCGTGGGCAGCGTGCCTGCGTGTGCGTGCAAGGGCCCTGCTATAAAAGCCCTCAGTTCCACTGCCTGGCCAGCCAGAGAGTGTGAAGGAGCTGGAGGCTTGAAGCAGGTGCGGGCACAAGCCAGCAGCATCAGAAGCACTAGGGTACAGAGGAGGCCCTGGAAGCCAGCAAAGAAAGAGAGACAAGGGGACCCATCACCCAGGAGCAAGAGTGCAGCCAGCTGTATGCCAAAACAGCAGGTGAGACGAATCACGGGAGGACAGTTAACTCCCTCAATAGATGTTTTAAGTACATCTGTAAACGGTCTCTTGTTTGTGAAGGGTCTGGAACAGGACCAAAACCCACAAACTTAACCAGATCTTGAAGCAGGGGAATTCCACACGAATGCAAAAGCCTTATTCAAACACAAAAACACTCTCCCTAAAAATGGTTCTAATTACTTTTTAAGGCAGGTTTCCAAAATATTAGTTTAATTTTATATTGTTTATCTAAAATTAGTGGTAGTTACCCTAACAGATTTTAACAATGAACACTTCTAAAATCCATACTGGAGGCTCAACTGTTCTCTCACGAGCTTCTGAACATGCCTACTGTGGGTGCACAGAAGCCAGCACCTCCTGCATGCCGCAGAACCTTCAGGTGCCCCTGACCTCTGCACCCCAGCATGTCTCCCAACAACACGGGCACCCTGCGGCAGGTTTGCGGAGGGGGGGTGACAGGGAAGGTGGCGGAAGCATGTGAATGCCATGCAGGTGCATCTGTGTTGACACAGCACATGGCAGATGAAACAAGCACGTCACACATGGGTTCATACACACATCTGCGGCTTCTTGAAATGTAAAGAGAGATGACCTGACACAGGCCTGGCACCACAGCCCACCAACTGCAGGACAGCACCTGCATGGGCTTGCCACCACCCACGACTGCCTCGGGCAAAAGACACGACAGCAGTTCCCCTTATCTGCAGTCTGTTACCCAAAGTCTGAAAATGTGAAATGGAAAATTCCAGAAATAAGCGATTCCTAAGTTTTAAATAATTTTATTACAGACTAGTGTTATAACTGTTCTGTTTACTAGCTACTATTTTGCCTCACTTATAAACTTAATCATGGGCATGTATAGGAAAAGGCAGCGCCCGTACAGGGTTTAGTACTGTCCAGTTTCAGGCATCCAATGGGGGTCTCGGATAGCCCGAGGATGAAGGGGGATGATGCACCACACATTAGTCACAAACACGGATTCCAACACTAGACCATAACCCAAGCAATCAGGGCCTTGCACTTACCAGGAATCGTCAGTCTGCTGCACATTAGTCTCTGGGGTGTGTTTAGTGACGCTCCTTTAAACCCTCACTTTCACACCAATACTCCTGTATCATCTAACTTCCCACAACAGTAGCCATCTGCTTCTCAGACGAGCATACAGATCGTCAGGAGCAAAGGGACACAAGCAGAGGCTAAACACCCCGTCCTCGCCCACAGCACGGCTGGCCCAGTAGCTGGCGATTCCTCCCGCTAGGGCCGAAGTGCTCAACCTGTGGGGCATGATGCAGTCCCAAGCAGATGGTGTTGAAATGAATCAAATTAGAAGGCACCCAGCTGGTACCCATTGAGAACTGAATGCTCACTGGAGGGGAGAAATCCCCATACTGTCTGGGGTTCACAAGAGCCTTTCTGTGTTGACTGTGACTCTAGAGCAGAGGGAAGAACAAGGCCCTTTGTTTTTCCTGACTGACAGAACCATACTAACACCTCCCAACAACAAACAGGAACTAAACTCAGACAACTGAGGCTTCCACCAGTTCTCAGGAAACAGCTGGTGCCTTCTGCACGGCGCCTGGTTGTCCTCTGCCTTCAGGTGTGCGCCCCACTTGGCCTTCCCGCCTGCCCACTGCTCCAGAGCCGGCGCTCTGCAGAGCGGCACTGAGGTCTAGCTCCCAGGAAGCACAGAAACCAGCAAGGCATGGTCAACTTACATGATCAACGCCTCCCATTCAAAAAAATTCTCTTCATTCATGGGGCCTGCAGGAGAAGAAAAAATCCACAACATCTTAACTTTGAGGCAACTCTAGCAATCAGGAAAAAAACTCTGGTGAAGTTACTTGAGTACCTTACCTGCCACAATTCCTTCTGGAGGATTCAGGGTCAGTTCTATAAAATGAAAAAGTGAAACATTACAAAACATTCCAACAAAACCTTTTTTACAAAGTGTAAGACTGTGAGTCGTAGAGAACACATTTGGAAAGAGGACAATTCTGTCGCCCCAAGTGAATGCCAGTCCAGTCACGGCACTGACAGGGACTGAGAACAGTCCCCCACATCAACACAACAATTTCAGAGCCACAAACTTCTTCATTTTAGAAACAAAAGCAGTAAGCTGCCTTTCCAGGACACTCCTCCTCATCACCTGGACTTAAGCTCACAAGTCTACTACAGCACGTTACTATTTTCCAATTACATGGTTTCCTGTCATCATAAGTCCACTTCTCTGAAGCTGACAGGCGATAGGGACCAGAGCTGAGGCTGCAAAGCCTGACAACATCAAGTACAGCAAAGGCACTGCAGGTGGGCTTCTAGTCTGCAGCACCCTGAGCCCACAGACCTCGTGTCCTGCGAGAACCAGACGCCAGCACTGACAGCAAGCACATGAGGACAGTGCCCTGCCCTTGCCCCACTACTCAAGTCTGGGGCTGTTGAAGACAGGCCCAGTGCAGCCACTGTAAAGCCACCACTGTGAAGCCACCACAGGTGCTGTTTCAACCTTGGCCTCGCTTTCACTTGTGCTGTGGTTTGGAGCTGGTGAGTGCCCAAGGGTCCAGGGTGGTGCTGCAGGGAGGCAGTGGGACCCTGTGGTGGTCTAGGGCACTACCCCTCCTCTCTGGCGTCCTGCTGGAGCTGTACCAGCCATCAGCGCAGGCTCCAGCCAGCGCCATCCACCATGTGACGCCACCCACCACCCTCCCAAAGTCAGAGGCAAGGTGCTGCAGACACTGCTGGGTGCTGGCTCAGTGGTAGAGAGCTCACCTAGCACAGGAGAGGCACTGGGTTCGAGCCTCAGCCAACACATAAAAAGAGAAATAAATTAAAAAAGAAAGAAAGAAAGAAAAGCTCCTGTACTTGGTAAACCTCCAACTGTAAGCTGAATAAACCCCTTTTCTTTGTAAAGCTCTCTCTCTCCTGTTATGCTAATGAAAAACAGACTAACACAATGTGGCAGAGTTGTCAAATATGAGGTCAACACTCAACAACTGGATTGTATTTCTATCTATTTGCATGTTAGATAATGAGTCTTATGTAAGGGGAATTATAATGGAAAACACGTAAGTTTTTGAAAGATATACAAGATCTCCACCAGAACAGGAAACATTAACAAAAAGTTCTAGAAGACCTAAATAAATGAGGATTGTATGCATTCATGGATTAAAAACTCAACATTATAAAAATACCAATCTCCTCAAACTGAATCTGTAGATTTAATGCAACTTCAGTCAAGATCCCAGCAAGTTTTCCCATTTAAATCTGACAAGATGATTCTAAAGATATAAGAAAATGCAAATGACCAAGAACAGCCAGGGCACTTTAAAGAGAAGGAAACCACACACACCCCTTGGGGGGGGGTTGCTGAGGCTTCCTCTGAAGCTCAGGTCTCAATAGGGTGGTGGCACTGGCAGGAGCTGAAGTGCCCAAGGGAACAGAAGCAGACCCTTCCCAATAGCCCCTTGACTCAGTCCCAAAGCAGCCGAGGGTCGCGCCTGGACTCAGTGTCCCAGCCTCCAGAAGTATGAAGGATCCGTGTTCCTGAGTAAGCTCCCTGGCCCAAGGCACGTCTGTCACAGCAGACTGAGCTACAATAGCAGACAGGCACAAAAAAAGATATCGACACTGCAGGTCACGAGGCAAAGTAGATTAAAAACACAATGAGGTACAGAATAGTCTCTTTAGTGTGATAAATGTCTCCATTTTGCCAAAATGGCTAAAATTCAAAAAGGCCGACAATACCAAGTACTGGCCAGTTTAGCAGCTGGATGTCATGTGCAGGGAATGTGCACAGCTGGTGTGGCTCTGGGGAACAGTCTGCTTCTGGGGAAGCTCAGCTAAGACCCCCAATTCTCCTGGGCCACGTGTCCCCATAAACTTATGTGAAAGTTCACAGTAGCTCTATTCCTAACAGCCCCAAACTAGAAGCACCTCCAATATCCACTGGCTGGTAAATAAGCAAAAGAATGGCACATCCATATGACAGAACATCACACAGCAAGGACGATTAACAGGCCACCAACACAAAAAATACAGACAGCTCACAAAAGCACTAAGTAAAAGAAGTGGGAAACAAAAGACTGTCCTATTTCCGTGAACTTCTAGGAAAAGCAAGTACAGCACAGGGCGAGCACCCTATCAAACATGCCGGGGCTAAGCCAACACCTGCTCAGCTCTGGACTCTGGAGCCTTTAGGACTCTGGATTTCTGGATTATGAATGTTCTACCTGTTGTAAGAACCAAAGCCAATGTTGCCAGAGAACAGAGAGAAGGGTGGGGTGGCACAAGGGCACAAAGGGGCATGAGGGGCAACAGAGTATTCTACAGTATGACTGTGACGATGACTACATAAGGAATCACGTATTTAAACCAGCACATTTTATTATGCAGCAATTTTATCTCAATAAAGCTGCCCATAAAATTAATTTGTTGTTTTGTGAAATATAAAACGACAAATCTCAAGATGATAATACAGAGTATCTTCATGCTCTTTGCACAGACCTCAAACAGGAGTAACAGTAACATTGACACCAGGAACACCAGCCAGAAAAGGAAGAATGGGCACAACAAAACATCCCTGCCAGGGCTGGGGCTGGGGCTGGGCAGTAGAGTGCCAACACCTGTGAGGCCCTGGGTTTGATCCTCAACACCACATATAAATAAAATAAAATAGAGGCATTGTGTCCACCTACAACTAAAAAAAAAAAAAAAGAAAGAAAAAAGTGTGTGTGTATATACATGTGTGTGTGTATACATATATATATATATATATGTATATAATCCCTGCCAAGCACTTCTGACATCAAAAGACACCTTCAAGAAAATGAAAAGGCAAGCCTCAGAGAGGAAGAAATTTGCAACAGATATGACCAACAAAAGGCAGCGTCCAGAATATTTCAAGAATGCCTTACAAATCACTTACAAATATGAACTACCCAAGCCCAGTACAGTGGCACATGCCTGAAATCCCAGTGACGCAGAAGGCTAAGGCAGGAGGATCGCAAGTTTGAGGCCAGTCTCAGAAATTAGGGAGGCCCTAAGTGGCTTAAGTTTAGCGAGATTCTGTCTGCAGATGTGGACTGGAGATGTGGCTCAGTGATAAAGCACTCCAAGTTCAAAAACAACCCCTCAAAAAAGAAGCAAAACTTGAACAAGCATTTCACCAAAAAAAGAAAAAAAAACATGTCTGTGGCCTGGACATACAGGAAAGTGCATGCCACATGAACCATGGGAAATGCTGCCTGAAACCACAGGACAGCCATGGCCCCACCAGAAGCACCAACTGCCACAGAGGAGACTGAGCACAAGCAGTGTGCGAGAGGGGAAGGGTGCCTCGGCCGGGCCTGGCCGTCAACAGCAGCGCGGGGCGTGTTCCAGCCACAGCTCCAAGAGGCTGCACAGCAAATCACTCTAAGGCCAGAACACGGCAACAGCACCCAAACATCTACCATGAGGGACGGACGCGCCGTGGTCTTCATACAATGGAACAAGATGAAAATAAACGACCCACAACTACACACAGTGTTGTTGCCCAAGTGAAGCCAGGCCCCAGATACACAACACACAAGTACAGATAATAAAAAAAAATAATAATAATAAAACAAGCAAAAAAAACACACCATTCAAGAATGCAGAGGAACAGGAGGAGGTAACAGCTGCCCTGGGGGTGGCACAACAGGACCTGTCTGCAGCAGGCCCCTTCTCTTCAGGGTGGGGGCTGAGGCTGGCAGTGGCTCACAAGCGGGGTGTCTTCCCCGAACTCCTCTCCTTCACACTAATGCAGCTTTAAAAGCTGTACTGCAACCGGCCAGGAAGGAAGACAGGCAGAGGGGGCAGGGTCGCTGACGAGGTGGGCATGGCCTCTGAGAAGAGAGCCTGCTCCCAGGTGGGGGGACCCTGGGGAAGTGGAGAAGGCAGGGCGCAGAAAGCCAAGGGCTCCCCTTGAAACACTTCATGCTAGATGTCCAGTAACCGCAGGGGAGACAGGGGCGGCTGCCTGGGGAAAGGCAGGGTGGAGATGTAAAAAGGGGCTATTTCACACAGACACACGTGACCCCAAGGCACTGCATGGGACCCTGGGAGCAGTGTCTCCCAGGGAGCATCTGGAAACAGGTGACATTTCAGACTTCCCAAGGACAGGGAATGCTCCTGCAGCTTAGCACAAAGGGACCAGCAGTGCTCAACACCTGGCACAGCAAGACCTGCATCAGGGAAAGCCGACACAAAATGCCAGGAACAGCGCGGAGCCAGGGGACAAGCACGCGGCCAGAGGACGGAGCCCGGGAAGGACAGCAAGCAGGGGCAGCCGAGCAACGCAACCAAGAGCAACGTCCTGAAGGCCAGTGCCTTGCAGGCGTCAGGGAGGAAGAAGCGACGGCAGGAGGGCTCAGCACCAGGAAGGCAGGACACGCCTCGACCATGGCTGCACCTTCTCGCAGGGAGCAAACTGGCAGAGAACACCGCGCCCCACACCCCAGCTTCCCACGCCCAGTCAGCAGAATTCTAGCCCAGTTTGTGTCTACAACCAAACCACCTGATAAGAAAAAGTCAGGAATTAAGGCACGTGGGTTTGAATCTGCTGCCGTGGTGGAGGAGGGGAAGCAGGGCGCCTCACAGCACAGCGGCAGGGACTCGCAGGCAGCAGCCACGCCACGCCAGGGCAGAACCCACGGGTGCCAGGAACCAACGCAGCAGAGCTCTTCCAGCGTGGTGGTGTGACCGTGAGAGGGCACCTACACCAAGAGGCCAGGCTTCATTTTTGGGTAGAGCTCTCCTTTGACACTTCCCTGTGAGGGACATCTCCTTGGAGAGGGGGGTGACGAAAAACCTGATCCAGGAGCGTCGTCCAACAGCGCCACCTGCTGGTCAGTGGAGAGCTGCAGCCAAGGGGTTCCTCAGAGAAGGGGAGGATCACTAAGACTACTAGTTGGTGTTCTGTTTTTTGCTTCCAACACACACACATCCATATACAGCTCCATGTTTACTGACAAAAACAAGTCACAAAGGAGAAACAAATCTTAAAAAGAGATTTTCAATTACTACATTCCTTGCCACAGATTCCTTAAAAATATTGGCTTAAGCCGGGCGCGGTGGCGCACGCCTGTAATCCCAGCACTTGGGAGGCTGAGGCAGGAGGATCACGAGTTCAAAGCCAGCCTCAGCAATGGCGGGCACTTAGCAACTCACTGAGACCCTGTCTCTAGTAAAATACAAAAAAGAGCTGGGGATGTGGCCCAGTGGTCGAGTGTCCCTGAGCTCAATCTCTGGTACCAAAAAAAAAAACAAAAACAAAAACAAAAAAAACAAAAAAACTACAGTTAAGATACTCATACACACCCAATAAAAGGCTAATGGGGGGGGGAGGGAGTACTAGGAAACTGAAGCCTGGGTGCTCTGCCACTGAGACCTTTTATACAGCCTCACTAAACTGCTGAGGCTGGCCTTGAACTTGTGATCCTTCTGCCCCAGCCTCCCGAGTAGCTGTGTTCACAGTCCTGCACCACTGCATCCAGGAAATGTCTGAGATTTTAAAAGTTAACCATGCCAGGTTGGGTGTGCACACCTGTAAACCCAAAGGCTCTGGAGGCTGAAGCAGGAGGATCACAAGTTCAAAGCCAGACTCAGCAACTTGGCAAGGCCCTAAGTAACTTAGAGAAACCCTGTCTCAAAATAAAAAATAAGGGGTTGGGGTTGTTGATCAGTGGTAGAGTGCTTGCTTAGCATGCATGAGGCACTGAGTTCGATCCTCAGCACCATATAGAAATAGATATTGTGTTCATGTAAAACTAAAAGATAAGTTAAAAAAATAAAAATAAAAATAAAAGGCCTCGGAGCCGGGCACGGTGGCGCACGCCTGTCATCCCAGCACTTTGGGAGGCTGAGTCAGGAGGATCGCGAGTTCAAAGCCAGCCTCAGCAATGGCGAGGCACTTAGCAACTCAGTGAGACCCTGTCTCTGATAAAATACAAAAAAAAGGGCTGGGGATGTGGCCCAGTGGTCTAGTGCCGCTGAGTTTAATCCCCGGTACAAAAAAAAAAAAAAAAGGCCTGGGCATGTGACTCAGTGGTTAAGCACCCTGGGTTCAATCACCTGTACCCACCACCCCCTGCCAAAAAAAGCCAATGATACCAAGCATCAGCAGGGAGATGGAGCAACTGAACTTTGACACAGTGCTGTGGGAAGGAAACGGTGCCACCGTTTGGGAGATTTCTTGTAAAACTAAGACATGTAGCCGACACACACACACAGGTTTGTTTGTGACGACCAAGAACTGGAAACAATCCAAATGCCCATCAACAGACAAATGTAGTCTATCACACAAGGGCTTATTACTCTGCAACAAAATGGAACAGACTATAGTGGCCCCGTTTATCTGGCTTTGCTTTCTGCAGTATCAATCACTTCTGGTCCAGCAAGGTTTGAAAATATGAAAGGAAAATTCCAGAAGTAAACAATTTGTAGGTTTTAAAATTGCTACTCAAAGACTGTGATGAAACTTCATGCCATCCTGCTCAGGATACCCAGAATGCAATGTGAACCATTCCTCTGTCCAGCAGGCACAAGTTGGACACACTACATGCCCCCTGGCAGTGGAGAGCGCATGCTCACCTCACTTTGATGACAGTATACTAATTATTCCATTTCATTATTGTCATGATTCCCAGGATAACAGGGGATACTGCACTGATGACTCAATTATGCTGAGTTCAAAGAAGTCTGATAAAAGGAGCACAAAGCAACGCACAGGAAGGGAAGGAAAGCAGATCGGGCAGGCCTGGGAAGTGGGCAGAGGTAGGCAGAAAGGGAGAGAGACAAGGACCAGGGGCAAGGGACGATGAGGACAATGGCTGTGCTCATGGCCTCGACCACACGAAGGCTTGGTTGCCTCACTGCACAGCAATGATACCCCACAGGCTACTTTTGTGAAAGTGGTCAGGAAAAGAGATACCACAAGGCAGAAAAGAGAGCCCAGAGTAACTGTAGCACACGTGACCCACATAGGATTCCAGGCAGAGAAAGAACGCCTAGCAGTCCATAAGAAAGACAAACTGCCCTATGCCAAACTAGCAAAGACTTAAAACATTTCAGAGAGAGAGAGAGAGAGAGAGAGAGAGAGAGAGAGAGAGAGAGAGAGAGAGAGAAAACACAAATTTGTTTTTTTCTATCTTGTATGTAGAGGGAAAAAAAATCTAACCATAAAGAAAAGATGCTCAACCTCATTTATGACCACAGTATACAGATGCCACACACCCCCAAACTGGTAAGAACCAGGTACTGCACACCAAGGACTCCATTGCCACTGGAGGGACACAGGCCATGAGGACCACACCTCTAGTTCCATGGCCTCATTTCCTCCAAATGTACACAGTGAACGCACATGCCATGGGAGGTTCGAAATGCTCAGCAATGTCTATAAAATCTGAAGACTGGGGCTGGGGATATAGCTCAGTTGACAGAGGGTTTGCCTCACGTGCAGAAGGCCCTGGCTTCAATCCCCACCAACACACACACACACACACACATGTTGCCGCCTGAAGCACTTGGAGGAACGGAGCCGCGGGAAGAACTTCAGAAGCAAACTGGAGACAAACAGCTTTTTATTCTGATAACTTTTCTCTCAGGTTCTAACAACGACTAACTCACGCCAAAACACACCCTAAAAATGGCGCTGACCCGATCAGCAATTTCGGCCAAGTACTCGAGATCCCGCAACAATCCCGTGAGACTACGGGTGGCGACAAAGGCCAAATCTCCACGGCTCATAGTCAACTGCAATTCAAGCCAATCCCCAAACAGGGCTCCTGCATTTCCCCCTTTTTGTTTTAAAAGAGGGGCTGCTCTAGGACGTCTATGTGCAACCAACATTCTTACCCGTCATTGGATAATCAAGGCTGTGCCCTTGACTCCTGTCTTAGGTTGATATGTCGGCCACATGAGACTGTCCCGTGCGACTGTGCCTGTCTTAGGTTGTCCCCCTCTGGGGATCTTACCCGTCATTGGCTAACCAGCCATCCAATGGAGCCCTTTAGGATCGACTATATATGATGACTAACAGCCGTCCAATTGTGAGGAGATGTTGCGGCTTTAAGGCAACAAGCCTTTTGATGATGAGCCAAATTGCATAGCATATCAAATTGTTTAAACAAATCAGCTGCCCTAAGTTCCATCAAGTAACACACTGAATTCTCTAGACAAATACCCGCAAGGCATTGTCCCGTAAAGTCCCAAACAATGAAAGATCAAAATGTCCATTTGTTATAACATGTTGATGTAGGAGGCCCCATGCATGTAGAGCAGAGGCCACACTGTTGGTGAGGTTGTTTGATGTTTGAGCAGCAGACGTCTTTTTTATGTTTAGACAATGCCACCGGCAAATCTTCAGGGCCCGCTACCTAGAAACTCAAGCATCAATTATTAAAGGAAAGGCAGTGCTATTGCAGCACTGAGTCAAGAGGCGAGTTGTCAAACTACAAAATAGAATAATTAGATTAGAAAATTAAAGTTGATTTTTGTTCACATACATCGCTGGTTGAGCTTCTACAAACATAAGTTGGAAAAATGTCATATTTAGAACAAAACAAAGAAAGACTGAGGGTAATTACTGCATTAAAGATAGATTAAAAGCCGGGCGCGGTGGCGCACGCCTGTAATCCCAGCACTTTGGGAGGCTGAGGCAGGAGGATCGCGAGTTCAAAGCCAGCCTCAGCAATGGGGAAGCACTTAGCAACTCAGTGAGACCCTGTCTCTAAATAAAATACAAAAAAGGGCTGGGGATGTGACCCAGTGGTCAAGTGCCCCTGAGTTCAATCCCCGGTACCACAAAAAAAAAAAAAAAAAAAAGATAGATTAAAGAAAAGGTAAAGGCACTTGAGAGAAATAATTTGTTAGCTGGAACCCTTGAGTCTCTGTATACAGAGCAATCTTTTACCTGTTGAGATAATTGAAATTAATGAGCTATTAAACAAATGAAGTTAATAACAAATAAACAATCTTAAGTCAAAACACCAAAATATCAGGTTATATAGCACTAGTCATATTGTTTGCTAAAGAGAAGTCCCAGGGACACCTATACATCAAAATTGAAAGTACCTTCATTTATAAAATTATTTACCTAAATTGAATACTCTTAACCTAAAATGAATTAAAGTTGTTTGGATCCATATATGTATATATATATTTTCTTTTTCATAAGCGCTTTGTTCTTTGTGACGTCACACTGGACAGACGAACAAACATACAAACATATATTTGTGACGTCACATTAACATGAAATATAGACAAATGTACAGACATAAAGACATGTATAAAAAGAAAAGAAAAAAAAAATACAATTGTGTGCACACTAAAGAGAGATCTCCTCGTCCCGGCCGGGAGGAATGACACTTAAGTTGTGAAATATTTTGAAGGACTCTTTTGAGGGAATCATTCTATACCTTCATCTTGGTCCTCTTGATTTTGTACCTTTTTTATTAATCTTGATTCTTCAATAACTTCATCTTGATCATTTTGATGTGGTACCTGTTTTATTAATCTAGATGGTATCCATATTGGAGAGGATTCGTCTTTTGGAAAAACACAAACAGATCCTCTTCCCCAAATTAATACTGGATCTGGACCCTTCCATGTACCTGAAAGAACATCCTTCCAGTAAACCAAAGGTTTATGTTGTTGGTGTGGATTCCAATGTCTGTCTCCAGCAGAATAACCATTAGAGTCTAAAGTTAAAAAATTTAAGGTAAACAGGGCAACTGCCAATCTGTCCTTAGGACTTTTCCAATTTCCTTCTTTTTGTTTTAATAACATAATTTTCAGTGTTCGGTTTGCTCTTTCAATAATGCCCTGACCCTGAGGATTGTATGGGATGCCTGTTTTATGGGATATATTGAATTTTGCGCAAAACTGTTTGAAAGATGAGGACGTATATGCGGGGCCATTATCTGTTTTAAGCATTTTGGGGATGCCCAATGCAGCAAAAGCTTACAAACAATGAGATGTAACATCTTTAACTTTTTCTCCAGAATGTAAGGAAGCAAAAATCATGCCTGAGCATGTATCTATGGTCACATGAATAAATCGCAATTTTCCAAAACTTGGCTCATGAGTAACATCCATCTGCCACAAATGATTGGGCATTAATCCTCTAGGGTTAACTCCGAAATGAGGATTGGGCAAATGTGTCATACAAGATTTACAATCTTTGACAATTGTTCTGGCTTGCTCCTTTGTGATTTTAAACCTACGTTGCAAGGTGGTGCTGTTGACATGAAACTGGGAATGAAATAAAGTAGCTTGTTGTAGCGCTGAAAGTATAAATACTGTTTTTGTAAGTTCATCAGCCTTTTGATTACCTTCATGGAGGGGACCAGGCAAATTAGTATGTGCTCTAATATGGCCTACGAATAGAGGTTCTTTTCTTGCCCACAAAAGTTTTTGTATTTGATAAAACAATTTAAAGGCTGGAGTATGAGGTGCTATTGGTCCTGCTAACTCTAATTTTGGGACGGCTTGTACAATATAGTGGCTACTGAAAAAATGTTTACGGGCTGGTCCCTAAAATTTTCCAGAGCTCTTACCACAGCTTCCAGTTCCACTAGTTGAGCTGATTTGTGTGCAGTTATGTAAGTCATATTTTCTTTTTTAGTGACTACTGTAGCAGTACCATTTGAGGACCCATCTGTAAATACATTAAATGCCTTAGGAATAGGTTGATTTTTTATTACCTGTGGAAATATAATAGGATGATTAATACAAAAAAATAATATAGGGGACTTAGGAAGATGATTATCAAAATTTGCAGAAGTAGAGCATTTAGCTATAGCCCAATCATTATCATTGAAGCATAAGTATTCAATCTGTGATGATGAATAGGGAGTAATAATAGTAGCAGGGTGAATGCCAAATATTTTAGTAGAAGTCTTAAGTCCTTGAAGAATAAGTTTAGCCACCATGGAGGTATAAGATTCAATTATACTTTTAGGAGAGACGGGCAAATGTATCCATAATAAAGGCCCTTGTTGCCAAAATACTCCTGTGGGTGTATATTGTGAAGAAATAATAATCAACATCAGCGGTTGAGTTAAATCAAATCTATCACAATGAGCTCCTTCGATGGCTTTTTCTACTAACTTTAAAGCTTTCCTAGCATCAGGAGTCAATGTTCGTGGTGAAGATGGATCAGGATCTCCACGAAGGATGTCAAATAAAGGTTTTAGTTGGCCAGTAGTGAGATTTAGTGTAGGGCGAAGCCAATTAATGTCTCCCAGTAGTTTTTGGAAATCATTGAGGGTGGTCAAATGTTCTTTATTTATTAAAATTTTTTGGGGTCTAACAAAAGTATCCATGATTTTAAATCCTAAATATAATATGGGAGATCTGGTTTGAACTTTTTCTTCTGCTATATATAATCCATATTTTTGTAAATTTTTTCTACCACATCACTGAATATATTAAATAAGATTTTTTGATTAGGGTGGGCCAATAAAATATCATCCATGTAATGTAGACACATGAGGTTTGGATATTTATTTTTAATGGGTTGGATAGCCTTGTCCACATATATTTGGCATATGGTGGGGCTATTAGCCATTCCCTGTGGTAAAACCTTCCATTGATATCTCTGATCAGGGCCATTATTGTTCATAGAAGGAACGGAAAAAGCAAACCTGGGGGCATCCAGAGGATGTAGGGGAATAGAAAAGAAGCAATCCTTTATATCAAGAGTAATAAGATGGAAATTTTTTGGAATTGCTACGGGATTAGGAAGTCCAGGTTGAGTAGGCCCCATAACTTGCATGGTTTTATTGATTTGTCTAAGATCATGTAACAATCGCCATTTTCCTGACTTTTTCTTGATCAAAAATATGGGGGAATTCCAGGGAGAGGTGGAAGGTTCTATATGACCTGCTTCTAATTGTTCCTGAACTAATTGGTGGGCCGCTTGTAATTTCTCTTTAGATAGGGGCCACTGAGGGACCCACACTGGCTTATCAGAAAGCCATGGTATTTTCAAAATTATTTTCTCAGTGGCCCCGAAAAAAAATATCTTTTTCCTTTATGACAATGATTACTTTTAGTGTTAAGATTACTCTGTACTTTTTGATAATGAGTTCTTTTATGGTTAAGATTACCCTGTATATTTTCACATTTAACACCTGCAGGCTTGGTTGCAAGGTGTACTCCCATTTGTTGCAAAATATCTCTTCCCCATAAAGTAACCGGTAGATTAGGTAAAACATAAGGCTGAAATGTTCCTTTATGGCCTTCATCATCCTCCCATTTTAAAATTACTGCACTTTTATCTGGGAGGTTATTATATCCCAAGCCTCTTAAACTGGTTGAAGCTTTTTGCAGAGGCCAGTGCTTGGGCCATTGGCGTAAATTAATAATGGAAGAGTCAGCTCCAGTATCTATTAATCCCTCCATTTCTATTCCTTGGATTTTTATTTTACACATAGGCCTCCTTGAACAGTCTCGAACCCAGCAAGCCATGGGACTTGAGTCAGTGGAACAAAATCCTCTATTGTTCCCTTCTTGAGGCATACCCATTTTAAATGAATTATGTAAATTGGGAAGGAGAAGCAACTGAGCAATTCTATCTCCTTGATTAACAGAAGTTATACTTTGGGGTGAGCTAAGCATTATTTTTATTTCCCCTTTGTAGTCTGAGTTTATTACACCTGGGGTCACTTGCAAACCTAATAAGCTTTTAGGACTACGCCCGATAATAAGTCCTACAGTCCCTGAGGGAAGAGGTCCCCTGACTCCTGTGGGAATCAGTTGAACCCCCATTTCAGGTGTTAACACTATTCGGGCGGTGGAACAGAGGTCTAATCCTGCATTTCCTCTTGTTCCTCTGGCGAGGGAGTGGATGGGTAGTAGGGATTGTGTCGGGGAAGCATCTGAGTGGATGCTTGAGGATACTCCTTCTGCAATGGCCCGTACATTTGTGGGCCCCGGGGTATTGGGCCCCGTGCCCCGTTTTTTGAATTCCTGAACAAAGGATTTCCATGGATGTCAAATTTTGAATAGCATTTATTGGCCCAATGATTTCCCTTTTTACACCTGGGGCAGCGGCCTGGGGCACGGTATGAGCTTGATCTTATTTCTCTTTTGGGATTTTGCCTAGAATTGCCTGATTGATTATGATAATTTTGCCTGGAATATCCTGATTGATTATAATATCTACGTTTAGCCTTTGTGAAATTTCGAGAGGAAGCACCTCTCATTGAGGCTGCAATCACATTTCCTGTGACAAAGGCGCCATTTATATCTTTACATAGTTGTATATATACAGAAAGATCCTTTTTAGTTCTCCATGGCCTGATGGCTGCTTGGCACCACTTATTTGCATTTTCATAAGCTAATTGAACAACTAATGGCATAGCTTGGTCAACATCTGCAAACACACTACCTGCAGTTCTCAAAAGTCGATCAGCAAAGTCGGCATACGGCTCATTAGGTCCTTGAATCACTTTTGACAAGCTACCTTGTAGATCCCCAGGTCCTTGTACAGTTTTCCATGCCTCTAAGGCAGCTGCATTTATCTGAGCATATATATCTATCTGAGTCATAATCTGTTTGAGCCTGTAAGTCTGCGAATTGCCCTTCTCCTGTGAGCATGTCTATATTATAGTTTTCAAACCCTGCAGCCGCATTTCTTTTTGCCGTTTCTATACAAAGTTCTTGGAATTGCGATCGCCAAACCAAGAATTGCCCCCCGCTTAATGTTGCTTTACATAGACTTTTCCAGTCTGAGGGGGTTAAGCTAAAGGTGTTAAGGGACTCCAGCATACTCAACGTGAAAGGAGCTTGGGGCCCATCAGTCATTACTGCCTCTTTGAGATTTTTTATTGTTTTGAAATCTACTGACTGATGGACACTCTGTCCATTTTTCTTTTCAAATGCTGGCGGTTCCCAATGTATCTGTGAGTTGTCCTCGAGAGCGCATAAGCGATCAGAAAGACTTTTTATTTCTGTTTCTAGGGTATGCAAATGCCTAGTAATACCCTTCATATTTTCTGTAATGGATTCCACCCATGGGGGAGTAGAGGACACAAGTGACTCCTCTGCCTGACGGACCTTTTTCTCGGTCTTTTTTAGTTTCTTTTTCCTCATTTTCTCAGGATCACTTTTACTAGATTCCTCACCACTGCTAATTTCACTGACAGCAATATCCTGAGGCCTAGGTTCCAGTGAGAGCAAGTATCCTTCAGCTTTTGCCAATAACTCCCGAATAGCTTTAATAGCTTGGATTTTTGTCATTTTTGGGTCTCTTCTAATACTCTCTTTACTGGTCTCAGTTGGCCCAGTGGAATCTACACTTTTTTGATCACTTTCACTTTTGTCTATATACTCCTCACTGAGAACAGAGTCAGGTATATCAAGGAGTCTTTGCATAGCCTCTATCACTTGGGATTCAGTTATATTCGAACCCATCTTTAGAGAGCTTTCAGTTCTTACCTGTCCACTCCGAAGTTCCCCGTACGGGCCGCCACCTGTTGCCGCCTGAAGCACTTGGAGGAACGGAGCCGCGGGAAAAACTTCAGAAGCAAACTGGAGACAAACAGCTTTTTATTCTGATAACTTTTCTCTCAGGTTCTAACAACGACTAACTCACGCCAAAACACACCCTAAAAATGGCGCTGACCCGATCAGCAATTTCGGCCAAGTACTCGAGATCCCGCAACAATCCCGTGAGACTACGGGTGGCGACAAAGGCCAAATCTCCACGGCTCATAGTCAACTGCAATTCAAGCCAATCCCCAAACAGGGCTCCTGCACACACACACACACACACACACAAATAATAATAACAAGCTGAAAACTGGAAATAGGCCTCTCTTCCACCTGTTGAGGCACAGCAGACAGAGTAAATGCAGATGAGGAAGTCCCTGAGCTGAGAGCCCAGCCATGGCCACTCCCTGGAGAACAGCTCCCTGAAAGAGGGCTCTGCTGATGCTTCTGGCCTCCCAGGCAGTGGCCCTAGTAAAGTGGCTCCCCTGTACCTGGTTCAGGGCCAAGTTGGGGCCGGAAACTACAGGGACCTGAGTGAGGCTGAACCAGGAGGGGAAAGCAGTTCTGAAGATGCAGAGCCTCGAGGGACGCAGACCTGGATGTGTCGGACAGCACCCTCCACCCCAGCTTCAATGACCACGAGCTGCCTGTGGTCAGGACATGGTCTTCATCCCAGCACACTTCCAGAGCCCCATGGGGATAGGGATCTATGGACACCCACCTCACTACGAAAAGGCATTGCAAGAAGAGAAGTCTGTTCTCTGGACAAATTACTTAGCATTTTGAAACTGATACTGCAAACTCTCTTCTGACTCCCTGAAAATACTCTGGGGCACCATACCTAGAATCTGTGACTGCAGTTTGCTGGGAACCTCACTACTTTTACCTGGTTGAAATCTGGATTACTTTTTTTAGACAAGGGATGGAAAAACAGTCAATACAGTTTTGTTACCTCACTTACCCCCAAAATAGAAAAAGCAGGAAGCACAATATTTTCTTTTGAAACTCAAAATTCCCATAAAACAAATATGCCCAATAAAATGTTCAAACTCCATTTTGATTAGTTTGTCAGGAAAAGGTTATTGCAGCCAATTCAGTTTAGATCAAAAAAATCAAAATAGAGCAACTCCTCATGCAGCTTCAGGTCAGATTAGAAGGCTGACAACTTTATAATCATATCCTAGACATCAAAATGAAATTCAGCATGTTTTCAGGAGGTTTCACTGAAATCAAGTCAGACATATAATGATTTATTTACATCTCCCTCAGCATGGACTTAAGTCCCAAGTCTACGCCCCAAACACGGATATGCCATCTCCTATCTAAACAGGATTTCCTGGCAGGCAGGTATTTGCAAATTTTTGTTCCCATGTATGATCCTGCCTACACCTAAATTTGGGACTTGTCCCTCCAGAGCTAGGAGAGAGTGAATTCTGTTAAGCCACCCAGTTGGGGGTACTTTGTTACAGCAGCCCTAAGACACTCCTCCCTCAGTTTCTCTCCCACAGTCCCAGGAAAGGCTGGATGAAGCATGAAGCTAAAACATTAAAACAGCCATTTAAAATATTTGGGTTCAGCAGCTTGGCAGGCTGAGAAAGGAGGATCATGAGTTCAAGGCCAGCCTCAGCAAAGCAACTCAGTGAGACCCTGACTCTAAAATAAAATACAAAATAGTGCTGGGGATGTGGCTCAGTGATGGAGTGCCCCGCTTTCATTTCCTGGTATGGGTGGGGGGAAATGGGGGTTCTTCTCCTGGCTCTTTTTTTGGTTGTATGACTGAGGCAAATCATTTGCCTGTTATTAGATTTCCTGTAAAAAAGAGGGCCTGAACAGACCACATCCACAGTCCCACCCCCTCTAAATTCCCACAGACTCAGAGTAGTCCCAAATACAACCAAGCATGCCTACACACCTCTCCCAATCTCCCTACACTCCAGTCCACACAGAGGTTTTTTTCTGTTAAGTCTCCCTTTACATTGGGACATGCTACCTTAAGGACACAGAAGACAAGATGCTAAGAGAAGACAAGAAACACAAAAAGGAATTCTATCACATTACTAGGAGGCAGGAAAAAAGTCCCCTAAATACAGCACTGATTTTCTCTACTACTGTATTCATTTTCCATTGCTGCTATGCAACTCAATACAAACTTCAAGTGGCTTGGAACAATACCATTGATGACCTCACAGTTTCCAAGTGTCAGAAGTCTGGGCACAGCATGGGCCAGCTGGTTCTCTGCTTACTGGCTCACAAGGCCAAAATTAAGGTGCTGGCTGGGTTGTGGTCCAGGTTTAGACTACTGACATAACTCAGTCCCACATGGCTGCAGCACGGAGGTTCCAGGCCCCAGAATGGCTGTGGTAGGGTCGCTCTCAACTTCTCCCCCTCACCTCACATCAGCCCATGGGCCCCCTTCCTTCCATTCACAGCAGCTCAGCAGGTGCAGTCCTTCTCCATGCCACCTCTCTGACCTTCTCACTTCTGAGCCCATGAGGACAAGCCAGGATAATCTCCCTCTCTTAGGGTGCTCACTGGTAACCTCAACTACACTCTCTCAAGTCCCACCTCAGCAGCCCTAGACAATGCTTACAATAATCAGGGCACTAGGGTCTAAGGGAGCCATCTTTGGAGTGCTGCCTTCCAAATGTACTCCAAAATTTCATTTATTAACACACACACACACACACACACACACACACACACACACGATACTCTTCTGTGATAGAGCTTTAGAAGTCAATGGTTACAACTTAAGTTTTCTTACTGCAATCTAATTGGTAATATGACTGAAATAATGGATGAGGCTTTTAGTAAGGTCAGTAAAGGGGGAAAATAAATCTTTCTTAATGCACATATCCTTAGGAAGTACAAGTTCAACAAAACAGACTGGACAGAAACAGCACCAGCTTCTTGATTCCCTATGAAGGCGCTTAATGGTTTCCTTCTCTATAAAAATGAGAAAATAATATAGGCTCACAGTCCAGACACAGAGCTTAAAAAAAAAAAAAAAAAAAAAAAAAAGGTAAAAGAGACAAACAAAAACCCAGATACCAAGAAATGCTGTTCACACGTGACCACTTTCTTTTTTTTTTTTTAATATTTATTTATTTGGTTGTACACATTGCTTTCACGTTTATGTGGTGCTGAGGATCGAACCCAGGCCGCGCTCGTGCGAGGCGAGCACTCTACCGCTGAGCCACAACCCCAGCCCCACACACGTGACCACTTTCATGCCAGGTAACAGCCCTCACAGCCAAGCCTACTCAGAGTGGACCTTTTGTCCCTACTGCCCTCTAAAAGTCTCTCTTAAATGGACAAACACAAGATCCTACTTTAGAGGACCCTGGGTGGTGAGCATTACTTGAACATTTATGTTTTAATGAGCCTGTGTTTGCAACACTTTAAGCTTGCTCGGGTAAACATGAACTCCAGGCGCAGCGTCACCAATACCCCTCAGAAAATTAGGCTGCAATCAGATTCATTGTGTCAGTTTATTTTCAATTCTCTCCCAAACTAGCCTCAATCCAACCACAGTAACAAGCTGACCTCAAAGCTCTTGCCGTGCAGGACCAGCTTTAAGCTTTCAGGGTCCGACAGCTGCACGCAGGGGTAGGCGGAGAACCCGAGCCTGCGCCCAGGGTCTGCGGGAGCCACAGCCAGGCCGCCTCCGGTCTGCACCGGCCACTCCCGCGGCCCGCACTCTCCGTCCAGAGGCACCCCAAAACTCGTCGGCGCAACTCTGGCGGGAAAGCGCCCGCGGGCCGCCAGGAGCTCGCGGCGCGAGAGCACTCCATCCGCCGCGGGTGCCCCGGCCCCGTCCTCCCTCCCGCCCTCCGCGGGGCGAACGCCCCGGCAGCCTCGAAAACTCGATGGCGGTGCCCACGCAGAGGCCCTGCCCCGGCGCCGGCGCGGCGGGGACCCCGACTCACGCTTATACTCGGCCATCAGCCTCTTGAGCGCCGTCCCCGCCATGTCCCCAGCAGCTGGGCGGGCCGCCTCACCTCGCCCGCGCCCCGACGCCGGGGCCGCTTCCGGGTTGCCACCGCGCCGAGAGCGCTTCCGGGGCGCGGCGCAGCGTGCGTGCGCAGCGTGTGCAGGGACACGCACCGGGAGTCCCGCCCACGCACACGCCGCGCCTGCGCAGAGCACGTTCCGCCTCACGCCGCGCGGCGCTGCAGCAGTGTCTTCCTGCGGCTGGGAGTGCGGCGTCCCGCAGTCGCGGCTCTGCAGGCGGCCGATCCTCGAGGGGCTGGGTCCCCCAGCCGCAGCGAGGAATCCGGGCGGAGGGCGCCCCCTCGGCCTTCAGGGAGCAGGCTCGCCCTGCCTCCCGCCGCTCTTTACTTGAGGTTCCGCCGGGCGCCCCGACGTCGTGTGCTCCACCTGCGAGGGTCCTGGCTGGCCGGTGTGTGACAGGTGTGGCTTTCCTGGCTCCTGGGCCCCTCCCCGTGGTCTGCAGCGCGAAAAGGGCCTCGCCGCTGGGCGTTGGGGGCTCCCGGACCAGGCACTCCCGCCAGCGCGGAGTTCACGGGGCCAGGTAGTGCGTGAGATGGAATGGACAGTGGGCCCCAATTAAAGTTGGTTCCAAAATGTAGAAACTACTCCGTGATGACAATGGTAGAAACGTTCCAGGCAAGGTTTTTCTCTGAACCGCAGGAAAACCGAAGTCGGGGCAGACCCATATGGAAGTTATAAGTTTGGACCCAAGGGCTAACCGAGGACTGATTTGCATACACTTTGACCAATAGGATTGGCATTTTCCCAAGGCCCCATTAGCTAGTACATTTAAGACAGCAACCCCTGCTGGGTCTCCTCTTGCCCCTGCAGGAGCTGTCTAATCACTTGAACAAATCCTACTCCTTTCATTCTTGCCTTTGGTTATTGTCCCTGAATGTCATTTATGAGACAAGAACCCCAAAAGAAATTGGCGATGAGCTGCTGGGGTCTGCTGCAACGCTGGAGGGCACAGCCCGACATTAAGAGCTACACTACACCACTGGATAGTAGTGGAGAAGAATCCAGCCTTGCCAGCTGCAACCCAGGGGGCTGCCGCCTCTGTCAGGCCTCTCCTGCTGTGATTAGCTGCTAACACTCTAATGGGTTTTCTTGGCTGCTAAGGCCTCAGGCTTACACAGACACCACCCACCAGAAGTGGAAGAGTCAAGCTTCATCTCAAACTCTGGTTGCAGTAGTGCCTATCCCCTCCTAAGTCTTCAACTGAACCCCAAAATTCTAGGCAGTAAGTTCACATATTCTTAGATATTAATGCCAAAAGATGTTACTCCAAACTCACAATTTACATAAATTCCTAAAATGAAGGACAACCTCAAGGTTGGTGAGGTGGAAAAAGCTCAAGTGGCTCTGTTCTACATTTGGCCTCATTTATCAAACCACCTCCCCCAGGTGCCACCTAGGGGATTTAGCAAACGGTCCCATCTCTGCACTGTGCTTTAATCCATGCAGCTTCTGCTGATCACTGGGCCTGCAGCTCCATAGCTCCAGCTGCCCTCAGCTTTCACCTTGTGCTCACACAGGCAATGGACTAAATCAGCTCAGCCAGTCAACCCTGGTCTTGTCTCACCATCATATACTTTTCAAAGCAAGTTGGTATTAGTTCGTTTTCAAAATGGTTAAGTGGGGCTGGAGTTGTGGCTCAGTGGTAGAGCACTTGCCTAGAATGTTTGGGGCACTGGGTTCAATTCTCAGCACTGCATATAAATAAATAATGTTCACTGACAAATAAGAAAATATTTTTTAAAAAATGGATAAGTGATCATCAACTTCACAAAGGAAAACTTAAGACCAAAACACCCCAAGCTAACATCCGGACTCCACCTGCCTTCAAAATCATCATCCTCTTTACACAAGAGACCAGGAGAGGAATGAGGCTGGTGGAAAGGTGGCCTCTGTATGGGCAGAAGATGAACTCTGGGTAGGATAAATGTGGACCACATGGATGATGTGCCAGTGGAGGGAGCGGGTGTCGGGGCCTTCGGCTACCCAGCAACTAGTTTCCAAAGCAGGTGCCAAGAGGCCTTGATGGGCAGGCAGCACAAGTGCTGATCTATGACATGTGCCCGAACCTTCAGATGCAGTGTTTAATAGAAGCCAAAAGACAGAATACCAAACTATCTTTACTGTTTACAGTAGTAAAGGATAACATAATGTACAAATTGGTGAACAAACAACAGAGCCAACAACATCCCACCAGAGCCCATACAGCAAAACAGAGGAAATGAGGACATTTCTGCAAGATTTCAAGCAAGCGAGGTGATGGGTCATTGTCAGGTGACTATAAAAGGCAGAGAATGGCCATCAAGCAGCAATGGATCCTTACAGGACGATAGGCAGAACTATGAACATTTTAATTGGTATAGATTCCCGAATATCTCACAGAACTGGAGTCACTGTTCTAATGCATAATTTTGATACTTATCTGGACAGTGGCAGAGTAAAAGTCCATTCAAACACTAAGTCACCTTTCTGTGGGTTTCTTTTGCAAACACACTTTGAAGCAGCTCTTTTATACAACATAACTGCAAATTCAGTGATATTTCGTCTTACTTTTTATATAGACCATAATTATTTGTTAGAAGTAAATCTGAGGCCATGATTCAATTACCAAATGAGAAACATGGTAATTATTTCCTTGTTTTGAAAGGGTAAAAAGCTGGTTTTGGTTGTGCCAATCACTGCCCACATACCCACACCCAGGCACAGAGTGCAGGGGTGGCATCCTGGGCCTCAGACCCAGAGGGGACACACTCGGGAGCAGAAAGCACTTGGGCCTTATTACCGAAGGACTTACTTTCTTTTTTACCTTTGAAGTATTCCAGTATTTTGCCTTCAACTTTACCACATGCTTGATGAAGCTTGTCATTTGCAGCTTTTAGAATTTAATAAAAGCAGCCCGGTGGAATTCCGCCCCCACACTCTCCCGCAGATGCCGTGTGAACATGAGCTCTCCATGTGATCCGGACAAGTAGCTCTGGCAGTGACAGCTACTCCAGGGGGTGAGAGCCTGGCCACATGCTGAGAGCCAACATTTGGCCACAAGTTTGAAGGAAAAAATGTTTGGGGAAGGGCAATGAACAAAACCGAGAACAAAAACAAACCGAAAACCTTACAACTCATTTCACAAAGAGAACAACGTGATTGGCCCAATGTAAGCTGTAGACTCATCCCTGCAGAGTTTTGAGCTGCACTTGAAGTGCGTGGAGGATCTTTTCGGTGACTGTCCTTGGCTTTCTCGGACTCCTCTGTGATCGGTGTGGTCGCTCACCATTCAGTAACAAATGCAAGGACGACGGCAGGGTGTGGGGTGGTCCCTCTGGAGGCCAGGCCTCCCGTCTGCTGCTGGAACACGTCGATGGTGTCCTCATCCTCCATCTCCAGCTGTCACAGTCCCAGGCAGCCCAGCGAGAAGGGACAGGGAACATCAGAGGAAGGGAAGATGTCCCGACACAGTGCCCCCGACTGCCCCCACCCAGACATGGCCCAGTCCCCCTCTGCTGTGCTGTGCCCCTCTCTTGTGCAGCACGCAAGGAAAGGCGAGCCATTGTGGAATCAGTAACTACTCTCCACCTGTCTGCCCCCACAAAGCTCAGAAGAATAATCACAGCTAAGAATTTTGATACAAAAACAGTGATTAAAAAATAAACTGAGGACTGGGAATACAGCTCAGTTGGTAAAGTGCTTGCTTCGCATGCACAAGGCCCTGAGTTCAATCCCAGTACCACAAAAAAATAAAATAAACTGGGGCTGGAGTTGTGGCTCAGTAACAGAGTGCTTGCCTAGCATGTGTGAGGCACTGGGTTCAATCCTCAGGACCACACTAAAAAAATAAAATATTGTGTCCATCTACAACTAAAAAAAGAATCTAAAAAATAATAAATAAAATAAACGGAATTATCTAAAATTCCTGGGACAACTACACAAAATCAAATTCCAGTGACGAGGATCCAGTTAGCGGTAGGAGGTCCTCAGGAGCCAGGGGAGCCACACAAGTGCAATGGCCATGCCCACAAGACCCAAGCCAACGAGATCTCCAAGAAAGGAGGACAGGGGTCCACCATGCGCCATTCCCTGTCACTCAGACCAGGGCAGAGGTGGGCAAGCCTCTTCTCCCCTGACACAGCAGGTATGCAAAGATCCTCCTGACCTCTCCCCGTCCTCTAAGCATGTGAGCTTCTGTGATTCCCAGAGACTCACTCGGGCCAGGAGCAGGAGTGGGAGACTCCCAGGAGGTTCACAGAAGTCCCTTCTAGGCCCTGCTGCAGACACTCCCTGGGGTGGCTGGAGCTAGTGGTCTCCCTCTCAGGAGCTCCGCTGCTCCTCATGCCAGTCCTACACCCACCAGCCCTCCCTGCTGACTTCCTCCCTGGGGCGTCCTTGCAGAGCCCACCTCTCTGGCTTAGTCATGCATGATTTCCAAAGGTGGCTAGAAATTAAATATTTATTGCAATAACATTTTCAGTATTTATGCTATTAAATGTTTTGCAAAAATATTTTCATATGAAACATCCCAATTTATTCTTACCACCTTTAAGGGAGAAAAAACAAGTACCATCTCCATTTCACAGGTGGACAAAACTGAAACTCCAAATCAAGTGACTGAGACCACAAGGGTCAGGTGGTGATGACAAGAGCTGCCCTTGGACTTGAGTTAGAAGAACATCTGGCTCCAGGGACAGAGTTTTCTGCACCACAGTGCCAGGCTCTGTACTGTGAGGCCAGGTGGGTGCATGCCTGCACTTCCGATGGCAGCGAGGTGTGCCGGCCACCTGCTACCACGGCACTCATGCAAGACGCTACAGGAGACAGGAATCAGGCCATGTCTAGCCAATAACTGCAACCACACACTAGGAGCCCACAGCCACAGGAGGGCTCTGGCAGTCCCACCCGTGGCCCTGGGCCCCTGTAGCACAAGCCCACACTCAGATTTCCTCCTCAAAGACAAGGTAAGGTCTTGTTCTCATTTGAAAAACATCTCAAAATGACAAAACTTAAACTCTAATCATTTGAATGATTAAGAAAATGTAAGGCATTGTCTTATGTGCAGCCCTCGATAATTCTCAAATAAGCATTCCAATGGCAACTATGCAAAGGCAGATGGGGAGGAAGTCCTGCACACGCGGGGCTGGCTTCATACCTGGGCTGGAGTGTCTGTTTCATTAATTGGTTGCCCATCAAACCTGAATCTAATCTGTCTCATTGACAAGCCCTGGAAAAGAAAAAGCAATCACCATTAAAAAATCCCAGATGACACAGCTTAATTCAAGAAATCAAGAATGTCTGTCAAACTATCAGAATTCTGAATATACACTGAATTATAACCCAGCTGGGGTCATAAATATGGTGGCCCTTAATCTACCATCTACCACCCTGGAAATGGCTCTCCGACACCCTCCTCCCTGATCCACCCTCTCCAATTCCGCCCAGAAGCCAAGCAGAACTTCTGTGCAGCCAGCACCACTGGTTCCCCCCTTACAAAGTCCCCAGGGACACACAGGTCCAGTGACAATGAAGGAAGTGGCAGGAAGGCCACATGGAGGGCAGCAGGAAGGAGGGGTGCTTTCCATCCAAAGGGGGGGCAATGTCCCATCCACATCCCAAGGGAGCAGGTGAAGGTGGCTGGGGACAGAAACACTCATTGGTCAAGCAGCTCGGCTTCCCTGCAACAGGACAGACAGGGTTACAACGCGACTCTGCTCCCTCCAGAAGCTGCAAGGAATAACATGGAGAAATGAAAAGGCACAAACCCTAAGGACAAACCGAGAAGGGAGGAGCCAGCAGATAGGCTGTGCTGGGAGCTGGTCACTGCTGGCCCAAGGACACTGGACCTCGGGTCTCGGTGCAGCAGTCCAACCAGAGTTGCAGTAGGGGCCAGCCAGTGAAGCGGGGACACAAAGTATGCAGCTAATTCTGATGGCTGTTTCAGAACTGCCATCTAGACCACCATGGCAGGGCACCAAGTGTCCCTCCCAAGGCAACCAACAGGACGTCCACTTCCTGGAGACGTGGACTCAGGAGCAGGCACCAGCATTCCAACGGGCCTGAGCCCCTCAGTCCTCCACCTGTGTTCCAGGGTGCAAGACAGAGCCTGGAGGCGTCCACTCTCAGGTGGCAGCATCTGGGTGCCCAGTCAGCAGTCCCAGCAGGCCGGCACCCGGGGACACGTGGCCTCACACACCCACCCAAGCAGCAGCACTCTCCATCCACCTTTCAGTCTTCACCCTTCACCACGGACAGGACACGAGGACCAGAGGACATTTAAGGAAAGACAGAAGGTGGGCTCAGACCAGAAGAGGAAAGGCGCTGAGGAGAGGGGGAGACCCGCCCGGGACCGCCACGCACACCCACAAAGCCTCAAGGGGAGGGTCACCGGCTGCTGCTGAGCAGCAGGCACACGCGGAGGTCAGGACAGAACAAAGAACTGCTAGAAATCAAAAGTCCTGACAGAAGACTGGCTGTACAACGGGGAAGACAAACTCGAGAAGAACGCCCAGACAGGAGCCCAACAGCGACAAGTGCACCCAGTGCAGGCAGGAGGACCGTCAGCCAAAGGCAACATGGAGGAAGGTGACTGCGGGAGGGTCAGAAGCCCAGGAGGGACTGGCAGCCAGGAAGGACAGCGTGCATCACCTGATCCACGGTGGACTTCAGACGGAAAGCGCCAGGGCCCCCCAAGGAAGGTGAGACTAGCCCCTCAGAGTGCCTGGAGGAAGCTCAGAATACCAAAGACAGGGCCTCACAGCAAAGAGGGTCACAAGCAGGACTGGATCAAAATGTCACCAAATGTCATGAAAACAGCGCTGAGGCTGAAAGGTAGTGAGCAGGAGATGCTGACGGACAGAATGGAGGACCAAGGCCGCGTGCGCTAGGCAGGGGAGGCTGTGCCCGAGAGCGTTGAGGGGTGCCCAGATGGCCACAGGCAGGAGGCAGGGCAAGTTCAGGAGGATTCCCAGGAGGCCAGCCTTGCTTCCAAAGTGACAGGTCCTGGTGGGCAGGAAAGGCAACACGGGGACAGCGGGAAGCAGGCTAGCATGCCGCGCGGGCCGTGAGGGTCTCCTGGTACTAGAGGAGGCAGGGCTCACTCGACAACACCCAGACACACAGAGACCAGCAAAGCAGAGACAGCTGAGAGCAGCCCAGCACTGTGGCTCGTCCTGCGACAACGCACAGATATGCCCACTCAGGGCCACAGGGACAGTGTGCGGAGGGCAGCCTTTGGGGGGGGCCTCCTTTCCCACCCTTCAGAGGTGAGACTCACACAAGGTTACAGCCTGGGGGGAAATAGTGAGCATGCGGCTTACCACAGTCACAGGGGCCAGCAGTGACTGCCCCTGGAGTGCAGCGTGCAAGGGGGAGGAAGAGGCCAGGACACATTCCAGAGATTTTTGTTTAAAAACAAATCCGAAGCAGGGACTGCCAAAGCCAGCATGGAAAGCAAGGGTGACAGTGTGCTGAAGAAAGGCGCCCTCGTGAGCCACTCCATGTGCAGGGGCCCACTCAGGACAGGCCCTTGGTGAGGGCCACTGGACCACAGGGCTGGGGCAGAACCCGGGCACAGCAAGCCTGGGCCACCACGGGCAAACAGCAAAGAGCAGCAAGCCCAGGGTCCAAGGACTGCAGCAGGTGCTGGAGGGCACCCGTGGGCCCTAGTGAGGGCAAGAGACAGGCGGCCCAAAGCACAAGCTGTGGCCCTCAAGTTCACGCACTAGCAGCCGCATGCAGAGGTGGCCAACCCCTCTGGACGCTGTGGAGGCTGACTACCTTGAGACCTGGTCAAAAAAGGGACAGAGCTGGACGCAGTGGCGCACGCCTATAATCCCAGCACTTGGGAGGCTGAGGCAGGAGGATAATGAATTCAAAGCCAGCCTCAGCAATGGCGAGGCACTTAGCAACTCAGTGAGACCCTGTCTCTAAAATACAAAAAAGGGCTGGGGATGTGGCTCAGTGGTCAAGTGCCCCTGAGTTCAATCCCTGGTACAAAAAAAAAAGGGACAGAATCACAAACTGGAGGGCCTGGGGGCAACTCAGGACAGAGCGCCTGCCTGTCACACCTGAGGCCCCCAAAATCCCACAATCCCAGCACCACTCGCACCCAAATCTAAACACTGGAAACCAAACTGTGATGAGGGCAGTCTCTGCAGGTGAAGCTCAGCCACCGAGAGAGGCATCAGGACACACCAGCTGTGACTCCTGGGACTTCAGCCCTAAGCACAGGAAGGCATCAAAGAGCCACGTGCCTGCCCATGAATGCACCACCACCCGGGAAGGCCTGTGCAGAGGGAGAGGCCACACTTGTGGGAACAAGCCCAAGATCATCTGCCAATTTGCAGGAACAGAGGGAGACATCCAAGTCCCAGCCCGAGGGAGCCCACAAAACCCTGCTGCATCTGTGGAGGGAGGACACCTGCACCCCAGGCCGCCTGGGAACTGGGGCACCAGCCTCTGGCCAGCCCGCACCTGCCTCTCGCAGTAGGCCTTCATCAGCTTGCTCAGTGGGGTGTGCCTCTTGATCTTGAACTGCACCACTGAGCCATCCTGCCCCGCCACCTTCAGGTTGATGTGGTCATTCTCCGTCTTCACACCCTCCTGCAAGAGACAGGACACAGCTTCAAAAGTTTGCTCAAAATAACTGTGATTTTAAAGGGCAAGTCTTTAGGTAATGGTTGGTTTTATTAAAAAGTCATTAAAACCAACCTAATTCTTAAAATTCTCCAGCAATTCAGAGTCACTCATGTGACTGTTTTATTTTTACACAGAATTTATTTCTAACTTCCTCTCATTGAGTACCCACACATAAGGAAATGTGGTGCAGAACTGGAGTCTCACAGAAAAAGCTGATTGAGTCAAAGGAAAAAAAAAAACTCAATAACAATCTAGGAAAAAATTAGGAGAAATCGCTCTCATGTAGGTAATAATAAAAACACATGTTCAGCAGGGCATGGTGACACATGCCTGTAATCCCAGCACTTGGGAGGCTGAGGCAGGAGGATCACAAATTTAACGCCAGCCTCAGCAATGGCAAGGCACTGAGCAACTCAGTGAAATCCTGTTTCTAAATAAAATACAAAAAAGGGCTGGGGATGTGGCCCAGTGGTCAAGTGCCCCTGAGTTCAATCCCCGGAACCAAAAAAAAAAAAAAAAAAAAACAATGTTCACAGGTCACATATAACTACACATGACTGGTAAAACAAAAACGATATTTACAACCTTGAGGGACACTGGCACACTGAGGGGCTCTGTGGGAACTGGATTCCATCTGGGCTCCCTGCTGCGATGCCATCACTAGACCCAGAGGAGCCTGTGTAGTCTCTGCTTTCAGGCAGTCCTGTCCTGGGGCGGGTGTCGCTCAGCGGTAGAGCTGGGCTTGGCATGCACACGGCCCTGGGCTCCATCGCCACCCGCAAAAAACATCAGTCCTATCCGACGGTACTCATTCCTGGTGCTTTGGTTTTATATAATTCAAGATACATACAAGCTACTGAACAATAGCATAATTAGGGTTTTTTGTTGCCTGGAAGCACATTTTGAGTCGATCACAAGGTTTGCGTTAAGGGGCAGTGAGCCAACTATAGGCCACTTAGTCTGAAAAGGAATTGAGGTTCTAGAGCTATTTTCTGTTTCCAAAGTATGCCTGGCCCACCAGCTATGCCACCTCGGAGTCCACAGGAATGACCTGTTCCTTAACAACCCAGTGAGCCCCTCTGGTCCAGCTGAAGGCCAAGTCCAGCGCAGTCTGCAGAGTCCACGCGTCCTACCACACACAGGCCTGGCTTCTCTCCAGTGCTGCGTGAGAGCAGACGCCCGGGAGCCCACTCCACGGACCACTCTGTGCCTCTGGTGCCTGCTGCTCCTTCCTTTCCTGGGGGGCGGGGGCTGTCAGGAGGCCCTCACTCCCCCCAGCTCCTGGCATCCCTGGCCTAGAAGAGTGGAGCAAGGTGCAGAAGGCTTGCACACGCGCAGCCGTGGAACTCCTGTGCACGGCCCTGGAGCCTGCAGGAGCAGAGCCTGTCCGGGAGCTGGGTGGCAGAGAAGTGGCACGGGGGCAAGGGGCTCCAGCCAAAGCCTGTAGGTGCACGGCCCTGCAGCACTCGCTGCCGGCTGGCACAGGCCAGGCGCTTCCTCCTCTCAGGGATGCTAGGGCTTGCCCACAGCCCAGCCCTCTCCAGAGCACAGCTCCAGGCCTGGGCAAGGTGGCAATGCCAGCGAAGGGATGTGACTGACCAAGGCCCTGCTCACAACAGGACCCTGGAGCTTCCCCTTCACTGCCCAAGGAGTATGGATGCTCGGGCTTCCTCATCTACACAGATGCAGCACTGGAACCCTGAAGCAAGCAGACACAGGAGCCCGCACAGGCCGATGGGGCAGGCCTGAGCCACTTCTGCCCCTAACAGGGACATCAAGAGTGAAGCATCCCAGACCTGAGTGAATCTAGGAAGCCAGTGAACTCAGAATTAAGAAAGTAAGCTGAGGTCAACCTGAGCAACTTAGCAAGACCCTGTCTCAAAATAAAAAACAGAAAGGGCTGGGTTTGCAGCTCAGTGGTGAAGCACCCCGGGTTCAATCCCACTACCTCAAAAAAGAAGAAAATGAAAGACCACATAAATCTTATTATATCTAACTTCATTAAGGGAAGCTGAGGTAGAACAGAGTTGGGCTGAGACAGGAGGATCATAAGTTCAAAGCCAGCCTCAACAAAAGCAAGGCGCTAAGCAAGTCAGTGAAACCTGTCTCTAAATAAAATACAAAATAGGGCTGGGATGTGGCTCAGTGGTGAGTGCCCCTGAGTTCAATCCCCAGTACCCACTCCCCCCACCCCCCAATAAAGAGCTGGGAGAAGCAAGTAGGAAACTTGGGCCCACCAAGGTCAGATTCCTGTGTAACAAAGCAGAAACCCAGAACCTGTGTGAGCCCAAGAAATTGATAGTGAAGCATCTGTAACCCAGTGACCCACGCTCTCCAAAAACTGGACAAACCGCAACACAGTAACCTAATTGGACAGAGGGCACATGAACACCAGGTTTCTGGTATGCCTGGACTCAAAAGACCCACTGTCTTTTTGTTTTGTTTGTTTTTTTTTTTTTTTTTTTTTTTTTTTTTTTTGTGGTACCAGGGATTGAACTCAGGGGCACTGGACCACTGGGTCACATCCCCAGCCCTTTTTTGTATTTTATTAGAAACAGGGTCTCACTGAGTTGCTAAGTGCCTCGACATTGCTGAGGCTGGCTTTGAACTCACAATCCTCCTGCCTCAGCCTCCCAAAGTGCTGGGATTACAGGCGTGCGCCACCACACCCAGCTGTTTTGTTTGTTTTCTTAACCTAGACTACAGTCTTCAAGGCCAACCTACTCCCTCTGATCAAATAAAACCCTGCACAACAGATACCCCCTGGCGACCCTCTCCTAGGACCACCCCCTCAGGAGCCCTGCTTTCTATTACCTATAAATCCTGTTACTTTGCTCTTGCCCTTTGTGTCCCAGGATTTCATTCAGACTCCTAAGACAAAGAAGCCCCCAACCCCGTGCTCTGTGCTACAAAGTCACCTACAAGACACAAAGACATCTGTACCTAGCCTAGGATCAACAGGTGCTCACGCACACAGTCTGGGTGGGCAGTGGTGTCAAAGGCCAGCTGCAATCACAGCATAAGGTCCAGGGCTGTGGTTAGACCTTTCCTCAAAACTATCAGGAAGCAAGAACAGACCTCATGGGGCCAGCGAGTTCCCCCAGTCCTATCCTGCCAGCCAACTGAAAGAGAGGGTGATCTGTTTCAGGACAAGGCAGGTGGCGGACAGCCAAAAAGCATTCGGCTCAACACCTTGTTATCCACTGATTAAAACAGACCCCAACAGGCCAGCCACAGGACGAAACTTTCCGCTTAATCAGGAGTCGGCAACCTTGGCCTTCCCGGGGACTACAGCGGCGCCTGAGAGGCGCATGCCCCAGTACCGCGACCCAGCGACGCAGCACAGGGCGGCGACCCAGGGGAGCACATGCAACCAGACAACGATGCGGGGTGGACACACACCTCAGCACCCAGACGGAGGGCGTGCACCCCAGGACCTAAAAGAGGGGTGCAGCCCAGGACCGTCACAGGTGCCGGCACACGCTCCAGGACCGCCATGGGGGCGCCCCAGCGCCAGGGCGCGATGGGACTGCCAGAAGGGACGACCTGCGGCTCCACAGCCGCGCGCTGCCTGGGACGCTGGACTCCGACCTAGCGCCAGAGGCTACGCCGAGGAGAGGGGCGGTTGCAACGGAGTGAGAACTGAGGAGGACACTCCAGGGCCAGACGCGCGGGAGACAAGTCGCCAGCGGGGTCTGCGCTCCAAGGCGGGAGCAGCCGGAGGCCGCAGGCTCAGGAGACCCGTTCCAGGCCTCAAGCCCAGCGGCTCCCCAGGGCTCCGGGCGGGCGGGACTAGGAGGCGGAGTCGAGGGCGGGCGCGCGGCCCGGGGGCGGAGTCAGGGCGGGTCCGGGAGGCGGGGCGGGGCCGCACGGGGGCGGGGCCGGGCAAGGCGGCCCAGGGGGCGGAGCCTGGCGAGGCAGGGCGTGGCGAGGCGCGCTGGGGGCGGAGCCGAGCGAGGCGGGGGCGTGGCGAGGCGCGCGGGGGGGCCGCGGGGGCCGCGGGCCCGGCGGGGGGAGGGGCGGCGGCGCGGTCGGGGAGCCGAGCTCGCGGCAGGTTGGCGGCCCGCGGCGGCGGCTCTGCGGACGGCAGCGTGGCGGGCGCCGCGCTTACCTTGGGCTTCTCCTCGGACATGGCTGCGCGGCGACGGCAGCGAGACGCGGAGGCGGAAGAGGCAGCGCGGAGCGGGCGAGTCACGCTCTGGGCCCCGCCGCTCTCCCGCCGCAACTGCTCGCGGGGCCGCGCTTTATCCCCAAATCCCGGCGTGCCGGTTGGCTGGGCGGCGTCACGTGGTGGAGCGCGTGCACGATGCGCGCTCCCCGTGCGTCGGGGCGCGCGCCCGGCCGGTCGCGGTTCCAGGCCGTTGGAAATGCGTCACGGGGCGGGTCCCCGAGCGTCCCGATGCCCCGGGGGCGCGCAGGGCGGGGGCGCGCAGGGCTCCCGGTGGGGGACAGTGCCAGGGGTGCGCAGGGCTGGGGCGGGGGCGGGGGCGCAGGGTGGTGGGTGCCTGCACTTAGGCCTGGGAGGCTCTCGGGCGGGGCAGGCCCGCGGGTGTGCAAGGTCAGGGCCGAGGGTGTCCTGGCGGCCTGGGAACCACCTGGCCCTTACCACGTTTAGTTCCGTGGGCAGAGCCCGGCTCCTGGCCTGTGCAGGCTGCACTTCTAGGAGGCAAAGGGAAATTGGGGCATCCTGGCCGACCCTCTTCAGGGGGCGAGGGAAGGAAGCGAGTGGCCGTCTGCCTCCTGGAACAGGCTCTACGCCCTTCACCGACGTGAGGTGAGGTTCCAGGCCTGCGCGCCTCATCCACGAAGACCCCCACATTTCGTTGGTGAGCAGGCCTGCATAGGCTCCTGGATCCTGAAGGTTCCAGTGGGTGGACAGCCATCCACTGGTCCCCCGGACAGGCTGGGGCTGCCAAGCTCTGCTCTCTGCACCTCTCAGCACTTATCCAGACTGCATCCTCCCTCCTCCTCGTACCTAATTCTAGTTTGGGGCCTCTGAACCCCAAAAGTGAAAGGTGCCTGAGAGGAGAGGGTGGCAGAGGACACCCTTGTGACTCACAGTTCTGCTGTTTCTAGAATGCTGTCCTAAATCACCCACACCCAATCCTCACAACTCATTCCACAGAGGAGGAAACTGAGTCTGTTGCAGGTAAGTGACACACCCAAGGTCACACTGTTTTTAAGAAGCACAACTTGGATCTTGAGTTTAAGGCAGCATCCTGACCTGTGTAGTGTGCTACCTCTGCACACCCAGGGACAGACCTCGAGGAAACAGAATGTGTTTCCAGGCAGTCAGAAAATGCACAGAGAACTTGAACCTGTGTACGTTAGGGTGTCCTCCACGTGTCAAGGAGTATGAGTGCCACCTCACCCTGTCCCTCCTTCTGTATCCTGATGCCCTCGGAGGGAATGGACCAGTCAGGACTGATTCACTCAGCCCCAGGCATGCCACGCCAGGTGCTGGCTCGCAGTGCTCCAAAGCCACACAGCAGCCTCCAAGCCGGAAGCCGGAAGGCTGGCTGCACGGGGAGCAGCCAGGAAACGGCAGTGTCGGGATGTGTACCTGAGCGTGCGCACCCTTCCATCCTGCCCGAGGGAGGCCCACAGACGGGTGCTGCGCATGCCCTGCTAACACTGCAGCAGCCACGGAGCCAGTGTCTGTGGACGCCACCTCACAGCCCTCCGGGAAGCACTGGGAAGGCCGGAGGGTGGGCGGGGGGCTCTTCCCCAGGAGTCAGCCAGCCTCCCACCAGTCCCAGTTGCTGCCTGCATTCTGCAGGCTTACCGTGGCTGGCTGGCCTCTGGCTAGAGATGCCCAGGTGAAATAGCCAGTCAGCATCTAGGAGAGGGGCATCTCCTCCAGGAGCCAGCCCCTGCCAAAATGGACATTGGAGATGAGAGCCCCTAGGGTGACTGGTGAGCCAGGACAGGCCATAGTCAGAGACCGTAGCACACCATTGAGTCCAAGATGCCATGGATGATAAGACACGGCATCACTGCATACACCGCGTACTGTGACTGCCTGTGAGCGAAAGAGCCCAGCTTAGAGTTGAAGAAGTGAAGGATGTACAGCTTGGAATTGATGGAAAAATAGCTAAATGTGCTAGAACAGAAATCAACTCAACTGTGATTCATTCACACAGTGGAAGGCCATGTCACTATTAAAAGAGACATGTTAAAAAAAAAGAGCGAGACTATGGTAAGTTTTACCAAGCAGGTTATAGGCTGTGGACTTGATTTCTGTTTCTCTGCGTGTGTAAATAGTGGATTGAGCTGGATGCCGCTCCCACACTTCCCATCTGTTCCAGACCCTTTAAGATGACAGCAGAAATGCAGAACAGTGTTCACAGCCGCAGGAGAAAACAAAAGAGAATGCTATCAGGGTTGAAAAGTCGCAGAAACAGCCGGGCACGGGGCGCACGCCTGTAATCCCAGCACTTGGGAGGCTGAGGCAGGAGGATCGCAAGTTCAAAGCCAGCCTCAGCAATGGTGAGGCACTTAGCAACTCAGGGAGACCCTGTCTCTAATAAAATACAAAAAAAGGGCTGGGATGTGGCCCAGTGGTCGAGTGCCCCAGAGTTCAATCCCCAGTACCACCAAAAAAAAAAAGTTGCAAAAACAACTTAGCAAAATGGCATTAAATTGACAGACCAGAGCCCAGGAAAAACTGTAGCCCACGGGAAGCAAGGTGGAAAGAACCAAGCAGGGGACAGTGGCTCCCATCTGAGCTCCAGGAGGGGCCCTGGGCCTGTCCCCACTGCCAGGCTGCAGCTACAGGAGGATCCAAGCCCACCACACCAGGCTGAGACCCCAGAGCGGGTGGGGAGCGCTGAGGCGCCGGGCTGCCTGCCACCACAGACCCCGACACCCACGCCACGTGCCCAGTGGCCCCTTCTGAGGAGGTGGGGGGGGGGACAGGCACAGCCCCCTGGGAAGACAGAGCTGCCAAGTCCACGGGGGCTGTGGATGAAGACTTGGCATGTGCTGAATGGGAGCAGGGCCCTGGCCCAGGACTTGGGGAGCCACGAGGAACATCCCAGGACTCCCCAGTTGGAGGGACAGCGAGAAGCGGGGAGCACTGTGGGTCAGTGCAAAGACCAGGTGCACCCGACGGGAGCGTCCGCAGAGGGAACAGAGTGGGAGGAGCACAAGGCAGAGCCACGGTAGAGGACACCTGTGGCTCCACAAGGGAGGAGGGCCCAGCAGTCAAGGCTGGGGAGAGGAGCCCCCGCCTGGGGTGAGGGGTCCTGCTGGCCCAAGCAAGGACTCCAGGGGCTCGAGGCAGGCAGAACCCTCCCGCCAAAGCCAGCCAGAAAATCTGCGTGAAGTACTTTAAAATCTGTTTAGAGATATCAGATAGCTACCAAAATGGGGCAAAGACCCCAGAACAAGAGGCAGTGGTTCTTTTTGTTGGGTTTGTTTGTTTTTAAGTATTTATGTAGTCGTAGATGAACACGCAGTATCTTTATTTGTTTTTATGTGGTGCCAAGGATTGAACCCAGTGCCTCACACATGCAAGGCAAGCACTTTATCACTGAGCCCTAGCCCCCCCCCCTTTTTTTTTTTTTTTGGTGGTACCAGAAATTGAACTTAGAGGCACTCGACCACTAAGCCACATCCCCAGCCCTATTTTGGATTTTATTTAGAGGGTGTCACTGAGTTGCTCAGCACCTCACTGTTGCTAAGGCTGGCTTTGAACTCTCGATCCTCCTGCCTCAGCTCCCGAGCCACTGGGATTATTTACTTTTCCACTGGGATTATTTACTTTTCCACTGGGATTATTTACTTTTCCACTGGGATTATTTACTGTTTGAGACAGGGCCTCACAAAGTTTATGAGGCTGTCCTGCAACTCGTGACTCTCCTGCCTGGGCCTCCTGAGCCACTGGGATTACACACCTGGGCCTGCATCACAGGTCTGGAGGCCAGAAATCTGAAATGAAGGTGCTGTTGGGGCTGGTGTGGTAAGAGCTCTTCCCGGCTGCCAGCGGCCCCTTCTCCAGGTGCCACCTAGCCTTTGCTCTGTGCGTGCAGACAGGGGAGTGTTCCCTGGTGTCTCCACAGCCCAGTTATGTTGGGTCCTCACCCTGTGACCTCAGTTGACCTTCACTGCCTTCCCAGTGGCTCTGGATCCAACCAGTCCCTTCAGGAATTAGGCATCCTAGGAGAATCTGGGAACAGCCTCTGTCCCTAATGTGCAGTGACAAGAAGTTGAGTCCCTCAGCAGTTCTTGAACCCTGTAGGGGGGTGCACATGGTGGCAGCCCCACTGGCGGCTCTGATAAATAACCACGGCTTGGGCTGAGAGCACGAGGGCCGCAGGGGAGGAGCGGGTTTTTTACCAAGAAAACCAAATGATGCCAGAGAATCAACCACACCCGGTAGTGGGGAATACGCGGGAGGAGATGCTGACGTGGCCAGACGGGCTCGGAGGCAGCAGGTCGGTCTGTGCAAGAAGAAGGTGGAGCCGGGCGCCGCGGTGCACGCCTGTGATCCCAGCACTTGGGAGGCTGAGGCAGGAGGATCGCGAGTTCAAAGCCAGCCTCAGCAGTGGCGAGGCACTCAGCAACTCAGTGAGACCCTGTCGCTAATAAAATACAAAAAAGGACTGGGGATGTGGCCCGGTTGTCGAGTGCCCCTGAGTTCAATCCCCGGTACCACAAAAAAAAAAAAAAAAAAAAAGAAGAAGAAGAAGAAGAGCGGTGGAGAGCCGCAGCAGAGCAGGAGCATGGACAAGGAAGGCGCTCGGCCGGGCACCGCGGCACCCTGGTATCCCAGGAGCTGGGGAGGCCGAGGCAGGAGGACTGTAACAGGGTTCACTGGTTGCTTTGACTATATCCCTTGTCACTTTGAAACTTACATTTTTTTTTTTCCTTTTTCCCAACCTTCTTCTCCCTGACCTTCTCTCTGATCTTCTTTTCCCTAACCCTCACCCCCAAAATTTAAAATAAATAAATAAAAGCTCCCTGTTCCTGCCGATGGGCAGAATCACAGCCTTTGGGAAAGGAGTACCCTGTTTCTCCTTTGCTAGCAAAGCAATAAACTTTTTCCTTTTTCTCAAAACCATGTCCTCCTCATTGGATTTGCACTGGGGACAAGGACTGAGCTTTCAGCACCAAGATCATAAATTCAAGGTCAGCCTGTAACAGTGGGCTACTTTATGCTTTGAATTTGGCCCTGGCTGCTCTGCCAACGACACCTTATTTTTAGACTGGACCTGTTTCTTTCTCTTCCTCTCTCCCTACTCCTCCCTAATCTCTCCCCTCCCTAATCTCAAGGGAAACAGGATCACCTTTCTTCCCCATCCTAGGCAGAGTTATCTGACCCTGAGCACACACCCACCACAGAAGGAAGTAATCCTGACTTTGGGGATGGTACCAGAAGATCTCAGAAATTACTGTCTCCCAAATTAACAAGTGAATCACACACAACTCCAACAGAGAACATGTAGAATGCAGCCTTTGAGTCAGTCACCTCTTTGATAGCCCTGATCCCTGATAGGCAGAATCACAGCCTCTAGGATGGGAGTCCCTGTGCTTCTCCTTTGTTAGCAAAGCAATGCAACTTTTTCCTTTTTCTCAAAACCATGCCCTCGTTATAGGATTGGCCTTAGGGAAAAGGACCAAGCTTTCGACAAGACTGGACAACTTGGGGCTGGGGTTGTGGCTCAGCGGTAGAGCGCTCGCCTAGCACGTGCATGGCCCGGGTTCGATCCTCAGCACCACGTAAACATAAATGCATTGCATTGTGTACAACTAAAGCAAATAAATAAATATTAAAAAAAAAAAAGACTGGACAACTTAGCAAGATCCTCACTCAAAGTAAAATAAAAAGGACTAGGGATGCAGCTCAGAGGTAGAGGCCCATTTGGGTTCAATCCCCAGTACTCAAAAAAACAAAAAAGCAATTCAACATAAATTAAAAAATTTAAAAAAATACAGTAACTAAAATTATCAATTTAGTAGATGGTGTATTAGCTTTTTCAGCTTTGTGACAAAATACCTGAGAAAATCAACTTAGATTTATTTTGGCTCCTGGTTTCAGAGGTATCAGTTCAAGGTCAGCTGCCTCCACTGCTCTGGACCTGAGCTGAGGAAGGGCATCAACAGATGGGCATGGTGGAGGAAAGGTGCCCAGCACATGGAAGCCAGGAAGCAGAGAGAGAGAGGAAGGGGCCAGGGACAAGACATCCCGAAAGCGCATGCCCCCAAGGACCTACCAGGTCCTACCACCTACAGCCTCGGCCACCTCCCGGCCACCTCCCCCAGCTCTGCACACTGCTTCACTAGGGACCAAAATTGCCAGGGGGTTCCAGATCCAAAGCGGAACAATGATTTAAAACAAGATTAAACACAGTGGAAGAGAGGGTCAACAGACTGGAAGGCAGGCTGGAGGGAAGCATTCCAATGGAAGCTCAAGACACCTTGGAAGGCCTGGGAGACTCGGGCCACACAGAGGGGAGCCCAACATGTCTGTAAAACAGAACCCAGAGGAGAGAGAACAGTGGGCCAGAAGCAGTATTTGAAGATAAAATAGGATTTTTTCAAAACTGAGAAAAGAGAAACCTCAGATTGCAGAGACAGCATCAACCTGACCAGAATAAACCCAAAGGAAACCCACCTGGCTCTGAGAGTGAACCTGCTGAGAACCAGAGACAAAGGCAGGCCAGCCAGGACCCCAGTGACATCCTGCCCACAAGCCACAAGACGCCTCACCCAGGACAGCACAGCATCCTAGTGTGTGCAGGTCACTGCGGTTTCACACCACAACAAAATCCACCAACAATTCCTAGTAGAAGGTGTCCCCGTCATTATGGGGGCAAGACTGGGTCTCAAGGAGAAACCAGAGGACCTATGTCTGTGCCACAGAAACTGAGTGACCATGGATAACTTCAAAGTGCTGAAAGAAAAATTATGTCCCACCTAGAACTTCACACCCAGGGGGAAGAAGGTGCAGAGGCGCGCAGCGAAGCTCTTCTAGAGCAGGCAAGGCACAGCAAGCCGCTGCCGCCAGGCGCACGGGGAGGAGACCCTGGGTTCTTCAGCAGAGGCCCCAGGGGAAGCCTGGACAGAGCAGCAGCGAGGGCACCAAGAGGGCGCTGGGCCCAGGAGAGAAGCAGAACAGCGAGCGTGAAGGGGAGCGACCGCAGGGCTCCAAGGCTCTCCGGGGTCTGCCTGAGGGGGGGTGCAGGCAGACCCGGTCAAGACATTTTCAGGGAGGCAAACACTCAGCTTTCCACCCGCAGATGGGCATCAAAAGTATCTTTAAGGATTCACTGCAACAAAGTGAAAATGTAACTCTTTTCAGAAAATCAAGCAGAGCCACCTGGCCATGGGGTAGACTGCGCACTGCCCGGCTGTGGCTACCACTCACCTGCAACACCGTGAGACTGGAGACTCGGGAGTCGTGCTTCCTGGCCAGGAGATGGAAAGGCATGAGCAGAGGAACCAGCAGAACCCTTATTCAATGCTCAATGTGTGGTGCTGGCACTGTAAAAATAATAATAATAATAATAAGGAAGAATACCGCAACAGACTAAAAACCCAGCAGGTGACTGCACAGCAGGTGGGGGGCAGGAGGGCACCCAGGTCCTGCCTCCTCCGGCTCACGCGGGCACAGACACAGCAGCTGCCACAGAGTGGCGGGGTTTGAATACGTGCAAAAATGCTCAATTAGGTGTGCGAGTTTTTGTGTGTGTTTAACTTCGATGAAAAAGTGGCTCTCAAAGAACAGATTTAGGATCATCCCAAGAAAATCAGCTTTCAAACCACTGAAGGAAAGCAGTGCCAAGCCAGACTTGACCAATCCAGCAAGTTGGTGGCGAGAGCTGGGCCCAGCACAGAGACGCACGTGCCCTGCGGCAGTGTGACCAGCAGCGCTGGGCCGGACCTGGGCCGCGCAGGCGCGGGTGCAGGCTGGGTCCCCGAAGGAGATGGCATGGCGGGGCTCCATGGGAGGGCTCCGGCCTCAGCAGTGGAGCAGCTCTGTCGTGAGATGAGCTCGCACTCTGCTTCCCAGCTGCCCTGGGCAGCTCTGCCCACCTGGCACTCCCTGCAGGCTCTGTCCCCCAGGCTCTGTCCCCCAGGCCCAGAAACAACAGAGCTGACCAGCCGCGGGCTGAAACCTCTGAAAATAAACCTTCCCTGCTTTGGTCTTCTGGGGTGAGCTGTCACAGGGCGGAAGCTGACAGTGTGCACTCTCCTGTGCCCCGGTGCTGGGCGGCGTGCAGTAGGTGCCACTACTATGCTCACAGATGTGGGAGCCGAGTGTCCTGCCCGGGAGGCCGGCAGCTGGGAAGAGCCTGCCCACCCGGAAACAGGAAAGACGGGACAGTCTGCAAAGTCACGACGTCCTCCATCCTCCCGTCTGTCAGGGAGCCAAACTGCAGGCCGGTGGGCCAGCTGGAACCCCAACAGGCAGGAGGTGAGCACCGCGCCCCCCACGGAGCACGGGCAGTGGGCCTGCCCGGTGGCTGGCAGCAGGGGCTAGAAGGCGGCTGCTGTGCCTGAGGCCCAGGGACAGGGAGGCCACAGGGCAGGGAGGCCACAGGGTGCAGCCAGAGAGGGTGGAGCCCCACCACTGTGAGGAGGGCATGACCCCACGCCCACCTAGAACAAAGCCTGGGGGCAAGGGAGGGGCAGGACACCTGGCTGTCCCCCAGGGCACTTGTGAGGACGTTGGGACTGGGAAGGACCAGGAGAAAGCCCAGCTCTCAGGGAGGGGACAGGATCCTCTGGGCACAGCCCTGCAGAGGTCTCCTCTCTCTGGAGAAGGAACAGGATCCTGAAAACCCCAGAACCAGGGACGGGAGGCCTGAGACTGGACCAGGGCCTCGGAGAGCCCCTCCTGTGCCAGAGAGCAGGCTAGCCGGCATCAGAGAGCAAGTGAGGACCACCCTCCACCACGGAGGCTGGCAGGTGCAGGGACATGGGGAGGACCTAGACTCCCAGGTGGGGCAGGAGCGTTGAGGAGAAACAGCCTCCAGCCACCCAGCCTCCCCTGTGCACAGCCATGCTGAGGAGCCGAGGCCGGTGCCCTGAAGCAACCGCGGAGCAAAAGCCAGACCCGCCCAGCCCCTGCGCCTGGCTCAGACAGCCTGCCTGAAGAAGGGGGGCCCCCTCCACGCACAAGTGCGACCTCCGCCACCACTGTGCTGCGCAGTGTCTCAGTGAGCGACGCCTGCCCCGTCAGGTCAGGAGACTCAGATGTCAGGGCCGCCGGCGGAACTCATCCTGAAGGTTCACATGGAAAAGGCCAAGGAGATGGATGAGAAGGTGGAGAGTTTCAGCACAGAAACGGAAACTGTAGAAAAGAGTCTGGTGAAACTGCTAGAAATAAAAAGCAGGGTCAGAGTGAGGTGGGCTGCCTTGACAGGCTCACAGGAAGGTTCCCCACCACCGAGTGAAGGCCAGACCTCAAGCTGAGAGCAGAGACCACTCGCCCAGCACACAGAGGAAAACCTGGGAAATGAACAAAAACAACAACTAATAAAAGGGCAGAGCAAACAAAAGCCTGAGGACAATTTCAAATAACTGGAGTGACAAGGAGAAAAGAGAACAGTGAAGAGAGAATACTTGAAGCCTGCGTGGTGGCGCACACTGAAGCTCGGGAGGCTGAGGCAGGAGGATCACAAGTCCAAAGCCAGCCTCACAGGGGCTGGGGTTGTGGCTCAGCGGTAGAGCACTCGCCTAGCATGTGCGCGGCCCGGGTTAGATCCTCAGCACCATGTAAAAATGAAGGCATTGTGTACAACTAAATAAATAAATAAATATTAAAAAAAACAAAGCCAGCCTCAGCAGCAGCGAGGTGCTAAGCAATTCAGTGAGACCCTGTCTCTAAATAAAATACAAAACAGGGCTGGGGATGTGGCTCAGTGGTTGTGGCCCAGTGGTCAAGTGCCCCTGAGTTAAAAAGAGAGAAAAAAAATATTTGAGAAAATAATGGCTAAGAATTTTCTAAAAGTAATGAAAGATATAATGCTACAGATCCAAGTGTGAGAAGCAGAGGTGACTCCATTCCAGATCAACCGACCCTTAGACCGTCTCCACCTGAGGGCATATTAACCCACCCGTCAACAGGCATACCAACCCTGTGCTTTATAAGCCCTGCCCTTGCCAGGAGCGGGTGCCATCTTCTGCCACCCTGCCTCCTACAGGCCATAGTTGGTGGCCCAGCCAGGACAAAGTCTTCTTTGTCTGTTACATGAGTGGCTTGTGAGACGTTTTCTTCCTGCGAATTGGGTACAACACAAGTTCAGAAAGTCCTAGCCAGTAATAAAAATTACTTTTTTTTAAAGTCATACCAGGGCTGGGGTTAAGGCTCAGTGATAGAGTGCTCACCTAGCACGTGTGAGGTGCTGGGTTCGATCCTCAGCACCACATAACAATAAATAACTACGCCGGGCGCGGTGGCGCACGCCTGTAATCCCAGCACTTGGGAGGCTGAGGCAGGAGGATCACGAGTTCAAAGCCAGCCTCAGCAATGGCAAGGCCAGCAACTCAGTGAGACCCTGTCTCTAATAAAATACAAAAAAGGGCTGGGGATGTGGCCCAGTGGTCGAGTGCCCCTGAGTCCAATCCCCAGTACAATAAATAAATAAATAAATAGAATGAAGGTATTGTTTTCAACTGCAACTAAAAAAATAAAATATTGAAAATGTCATACCATATTCAACTCTGAAACCAAGGACAAAGAAAACATGTTGCAGTGGGGCATGGTGGCGCACGCCTGTGATCCCAGCACTTGGGAGGCTGAGGCAGGAGGATCGCGAGTTCAAAGCCAGCCTCAGCAATGGCGAGGCACTTAGCAACTCAGTGAGACCCTGTGTCTAAATAAAATACAAAAAAGGGGCTGGGGATGTGCCCAGTGGTCGAGTGCCCCTGAGTTCAATCCCCAGTACCCCAAAAAAAAAGAAAGAAAGAAAGAAGACACGCAGCATGGAGACAGGGATGAACGGGAATAAGAAGCACAGCACAGCCGTTGCCAGACTGTCCAGACCAGAAACAAGGAAATGACCCATTAAAATAAGAGACCCAGATTTCTATACCCAGCAAAATGTCTTCCAAAAATGAAGGCATTCCAGTGGTGGACAAAATGCCCACTGCCGCGCCCACCAAAATCACTGATAACAGCTAACAACTCCAGAAAACATGAAAAGTCAAAAACCGCAAGCAGATTAGGAAATGAGACCCAAGGTAAGGAAAGACCTGACAGGTGAGTGTCCAGGTGTGCTCCTGTCTCGCAGCCGGACCTGGGACCCTGGTGGACCCCCGCGTGGCAGCCAGCAGAAGCCCCTAGAGAAGGCGTATTTTTCTGGACAGACAGAAGAGACCCTGCAAGCCAAAGCACGTGGGCTGATTCCCAGGTTTTGCTGCCAGTGTGGTCTCCTCCCGGCTCCTGCCAAGGAGGACCCGATGCTGAGAGGGATGCTAGGGCGGACTGGAGAGAAGACCTCGGAACACATCCCTCAGGCCACAGTAATCAGAAAAGGGAAGCGTGTGGTGCAAGGAGGGTGGGGGATCCCGCTGCTCCTCGGTCCCAGGGTAGCTGTGGGGAGTGAGTGGCTCGAGTCCCTAGGGAGCTCCCCTGGAGAGCCACGGTGCTGGTAAAGGGGCCCCTGGGAACTGAGGAAAGGAACAGACGTGTGAGGAGGCAGAGATGGAGAGGGGACCTGTGTCCGAGGGCGGGTTGCCGCAGCTCCAGGCTGACCTCTGTGCCACCTTCACAGGGAGGGGGCGTGGCAGCGCGGGAGGGTTTCCAGAACCAAACTCCGAGAACTCCGGGCCACAGGAGGCGGGTGGAGGTTGCAGGCTAAAACCAAGAGCCTCAGGGGCCTGTTAAAGCCCCCAAAGAAAAACACGGACATTCTCCAGAGAGTTTTAGCAGGACCCAGAGTACCACAGCACGATTTCAAAATGTTCAGTGTGAAACTCACATACTTGGTATACGAAGAACAAAGAAAATATGATTATTTCTCAAGAGAAATGACAACATATACCAACAAAAAGACTCAGGTTTTGGAATTACCAGACCAAGAGTATAATTAAGCTATTGCAACCATGCTTCTTCAGGTAAAAGAAACTCTTGAAATCATTGGGGAGACAAAAGTTCTCAGAAGAAGTGGAAAATATTTTTTTTTATTTATTTATTTTGGTACCAGGGATTGAACTCAGGGGCACTCGACCACTGGGCCACATCCCCAGCCCTTTCTTGTATTTTATTAGAGACAGGGTCTCACTGAGTTGCTAAGTGTCTCGCCATTGCTGAGGCTGGCTTTGAACTGGCGATCCTCCTGCCTCAGCCTCCCAAAGTGTTGGGATGACAGGCGTGCGCCACCGCGCCTGGCTCGTGGAAAATATTTTTAAAGAATCAAATGAAGGGCTGGGATTGTGGCTCAGGGGTAGAGAGCTCGCCTAGCAGGTGCGCAGCCCAGGTTCGATCCTCAGCACTATGTAAAGATAAACGCATTGTGTACAACTAAAGCAAACAAATAAATATTAAGAAAAAAAAAAAGAACCAAATGAAAACTTAGAATTTAAAAGCATGATATTGGGAATTTTCTAGCTTGTCACAAAAGAAAAAAAAAAATGGCATTGGCAGAGAAAATGCCCAGTGCACATACAGACAGATCCATAGAAATCATCCAATCTGAAAGACAGAATATTAAAGCAGAGCCTTGGTACCTGTAGGGAAAGCCCGAGAGCCTAATGTGCTGGCCAAGGGAGTCCTAGAAAGGCTGGTGGTCATGGTGTGGCTCTAGAAATGTCCCCTCCAAAGCCCTTGTTTTAGAAGCATGATCTCCAGTGCAGACAGGTTCAGAGGTGAGGCTCGGCCGTGAGTGGGTCGCGGGGTGGTGGCCTCATCAGCGGGTGATCTACTAGATGGACGATGATCTGGATGGACTACCAGGTGGCGACTGTAGGCAGGCGGTGCACGGCCCCAGGAAATGGGTCACTGGGGACATGTCCTTGAAGGTCACATCTTGTCGCTGGCTCCTTATGCTCTGCTCCCAGCTGCCCTCGGCCGAGCACCTCCCCTGTGCCATGCCCTTCCACCCGTGTTCTGCCTCCCCTCGGCCCAGGATGTCGGAGCTGGCCAACCATGGACGGAGACCTCTGAAACTACGAGCCCCAAATAAACTTTTCCTCCTCTAAGTTGTTTTTGTCACACTGACAGAAAGCTGGCCAAGACACTGGTGATGAAAAATGTTAGAAATAAAGACTAAAAAACTCACAACCAGGGCTGGGTTGTGGCTCAGCGGCAGAGCGCCCGCCTTGCACGTGCGCGGCCCGGGTTCGATCCTCAGCACCACGTAAACATAAATGCATTGCATTGTGTACAACTAAAGTAAATAAATAAATATTTAAAAAAAAAAAAAAAAAACTCACAACCAGTGGTGAAAGAGAGAGACTGATAGCTCCAAGCAGCTCAGGGAAGTCTCGAGACGGTGAACACAGGAGGAGCGCAGCAGCCCAACCGCAGGAACCCGAGACAGAGAAAAGAACCAGGAAAGCCACCCAAGGAGAGCCGCCTGGGGCTCCAGGGACACAGCTCGAGTGACCACAGGCCTCACGTGGAGCCAGGCCTGCCGCAGGTGTCCAAGAGCCATCTCCCACATGCCAAAAGCAGCCCAGCAGAGGTGGACGTCCAGAGAGACGTGCCCCAGAGCAGGCGGCGAGTGAAGGGTGGCCTCCTGGGGAGGGAATGTGGCGGACTCTCAGGCTGGGCGGTGGCGGTCTGTGTGTCCCCTGGAGAAGGTGCCCAGCTCCTCCCCCACGTCCCCCGCCTCCCCCCCCCCCTGCTGCTTGCTGGTCAGTGTGGCCACGTTCAAGGCAGCCTTGGTAACACGATGGCAGCCACGCATGCACGTCCCCTCACCAAGCCTGGTTGGCTAATAACGCCTGCTGGTTCAGCTCTGAGGTCACACTGTCCCTCAGTGCCCTCCCTGCCAGGTCACTGTGTGCAGTTTACGCCCCTCAACTGAAGGCCGTGGTCTGCACCCCACTGCGATCCTCGGGAGGTGCACAGTGTCACCCTAACCCCACCCACCTTCTCTAAGTGGCTCCTTCACCAGGCCCTCAGGCACCGCCTGTGACGGTGCCAAGTGTTTCTGCTGACACTGACTGGGGTTCAGCCTGTGACTGTGTGGCCAGTTGGACCATCATAGAAGAAGGCTAAAGGAAGAAACGTGGCAGGAACAGGCCACCTGTGTCCCAGCTGCCTGGCAGGGCGGGTCTGTCTGGAGTTCTGGGGCATGCAGCTCCGTGGTGGCCTGGCACCAGAGGCAGCTCAGGTTGGCTGTCACACAGCAGCAGGTCCCCACCCTTCACCCCATGACAGGATGCTGTGCGTGTCTTCCTGGAGCCCGTGGGAGCCAGGGTGGGAAAGAGGACGCTGCCCTCCAAGCAGGGGGATCTCGGCTGGCCGTCTCAGGGCGCAGACAGAGAGGCGGGGCTGCCACCACACGTCCCCCTGGGTGCAAGCCCTCCCCTCATGTTCATCTCCCCTCCCACCTGCATCTTTTTCTTTTTCTGCTTTTGGGAGCCAGACATTTAAAGTCTAGAACATTTAAAACCAGCTGGGTGCAGTGGCACACGCCTATAATCCTAGCAACCCAGAGGTGTGGGAGAACCGCAAGCTCGAGGCCAGCCTCAGCAGCCTAGTGAGAACGTGTCTCAAAAACAAAACAAACAAACGAACAAAAAAGTAAGAGTTGGAGATGTAGCTCAGTGGTAAAGCACCCCGGGGTTCAATCCCCGGTACTCACCCCCAGAATAAAAGTCAGACACATAAATGGGGAAAATTAAACTTGAAATCTAAGCGACTTGAGAGGCTAAGGCACGAGGATGGTAAGTTCAGTGCCATCTTGAAACTTAGCAAAACCCTGACTCAAAATAACATAACAGAATAACATAAAGTAACATAACATAACAAGATATTTCAAAAGGGCTGAGGATGTAGCTCAGTGGTAGAGGGCCCCTGGGTGAAACCTAGTACCACAGATGGGCTGGGGGACTGGAAGGTGACTGGGCACGGCCAGTGACAGGCTTGGAAGGACGTGAGTGGATCCTTCCACTCCCAGCACAGACATGCCCTACAACAGTGACTACAAGAAGACCTCAGACACTGGGGCAGGGCAGACGCTCATTTCCAGAGGTTCCACATTACCAGACTCAACAGACCGTCTTTCAACAACAGGAAAAAAAGTCTGCAAGAATCAGTAGAGTGTGAACCTTTGAAAGGGAAAAAAAATCATCAATGGAAACTGACCCTGAAAAGACCCAATAGCAAACCTGCTTCTTATAGGCTAGCTAGGAAGTCTACAAAGAAACCAAAAAGAAATTCTGGAGCTGTAAACACAACAAACAAAAAATCCACTAGAGGCAGATTTGAAGAGGAGAAGAAAGACCAGTGAAGCTGAAGACGGAACTATGGAAAGGAGAAAGTCTAGAGGCGGGAAGAGCCCCACCCTGCAGCCCACCACCCAGGAGAGGCACACGCAGAGGAGGGAAAGAGGGTACCCGAAGAAAGAGCGACTGACCACTTCCCAACTGATGAAAGACATGAATAGCCTGACCACTTCCCAACTGATGAAAGACATGAATAGGCTGACCACTTCCCGACTGATGAAAGACATGGATCTAAATGTCTAAGAAGGCCGACAAACTCCTAGTACGAGGAGATCAAAGAAGCCACACCGAGACACATCATGATCCAACTGTGGAAAGATGGTCTTGAAAGCAGCAAGAGGAAACGGACCCACCACTGTTATAAGCAAAGGCAACTTAAACTGGACTTGGACTGTCTCCACCTGATGGCCCATTGACCCACCCTTGATGGCCCATTAACCCACCCTTAAACCATCTCCACGTGGGGGCCTGAGGGCGTATTAACCCTGTGCTTTATAAACCCTGCCCCTGCTATGAGCAGGCGCCATTTTCTTTCTTTCTTTTTTTTTTTTTTGTGGTACTGGGGATTGAACTCAGGGGCACTCGACCACTGGGCCACATCCCCAGCCCTTTTTTGTATTTTATTTAGAGACAGGGTCTCACTGAGTTGCTAAGTGCCTCGCCATTGCTGAGGCTGGCTTTGAACTCGCGATCCTCCTGCCTCAGCCTCCCAAAGTGCTGGGATTACAGGCGTGCGCCATTTTCTACTATCCTGCTTTGTGCTGGACGTAGTTGGTGGCCCTGGCCGGAATAAAGGCTTCATTGGCTATTACGTGAGTGGCTTGTGAGACTTTTTTCCTGAAAATTGGGTACAACACCACTTAGATCAAGAGCAGATTTCTCATCAGAAACTTTGGAGGTCAAATGCCGAAAGAAGAAACTGTCAACCAAGAATCCTATACCCAACAAAACTGTCCTCCAGAAGGGAGGGAGAAGTTCAGACGTTCACAGATAAGCAAAAGCTGGGGGAGCTCCGCACCTCTAGACCTGTGGTGCAAGAAATGGTCGGGATGTTTACGGAGTGAGACCACAGGACACTAGACAGCACCCTGTCACTGCACCAAGAAATAAAGATCTTCCGGGCGCGGTGGTGCACACCTGTAATCCCAGCACTTTGGGAGGCTGAGGCAGGAGGATCGCGAGTTCAAAGCCAGCCTCAGCAATGGCGAGGCACATAGCAACTCAGTGAGACCCTGTCTCTAAATAAAATACAAAAAAGGGCTGGGGATGTGACCCAGTGGTCGAGTGCCCCTGAGTTCAATCCCCGGTAACCACACACACACACACACACAAAAAAAAAAAAAAAAAAAAAAAAAAGAAATGAAGATCTCAGCAGAAGCAGCTACATGGACAACTGTAAAATCTACTATTATAATAAGAATGGTTAATAACTGCACTTTTTATTTTCCACAGATTTTTTTTTTTTTTTTTTTTTTTTTTTTTTTTTTTTTTTGGTACCAGGGATTGAACTCTGGGGCACTTGACCACTGAGCCACATCCCCAGCCCTTTTTTTGTATTTTATTAGAGACAGGGTCTCACTGAGTTGCTAAGTGCCTAGCCATTGCTGAGGCTGGCTTTGAACTGGTGATCCTCCTGCTCAGTCTCCCAAGTGCTGGGATTACAGGTGTGCACCACTGTGCCCGGTTTATTTTCCACAGATTTTAAGAAACTAATACATTAAAAAAATTATTAGCTTAAAAGTTAGCATTTTTTTTTTTTTTTTTTTGTACCAGGGATTGAACTCAGGGGCACTCAACCACTGGGCCACATCCCCAGCCCTTTTTTGTATTTTATTTAGAGACAGGGTCTCACTGAGTTGCTAAGTGCCTCACCATTGCTGAGGTTGGCTTTGAACTTGCGATCCTCCTGCCTCAGCCTCCCAAAGTGCTGGGATTATAGGCGTGCCCCACCGCACCTGGAAAAAGTTAGCATTTTTGTAACTTTGGTTTATAATTTCACATTTTTGGTTTTGGAATAATGTAAGAGACTAATGCATTAATAAGTGATTTTTTAAATGTATTTCTTGTTGTAGTTGGACACAATTTATTTATTTCTATGTGGTGCTGAGGATCAAACCCAGGGCTTCACACATGTTAGGCGAGCACTCTACTGCTGAACTACAACTCAAGCCCCTTAATAAGAAATTATTAAAAATACAAAAGCACCAGGTGTGGTGGTGCACACCTGTGATCTCAGCAGTTTGGGAGGCTGAGACAGGAGGCTTGTGGGTTCAAAGCCAGCCTTGGCAACAGTGAGGTGCTAAACAACTCAGTGAGACCCTGTCTCTAAATAAAATACAAAATAGGGTTGGGGATGTGGCCCAGTGGTTGAGTGTCCCTGAGTTCAATCCCTGGTACTACCAATATATATATATATGCAATTACTAGTTTGTTCTTGGACACACAGTGTAAAAACATAATTTTGTCCCATTGGTACCTTAAAGGGGGTAAGGACAGAGGTATGTAGAAGCAGATCTTTTATGTATATTATTGAGGTTAAGATGACATCAACTCAAATTGGAACATTAAAGTCTTAGAATGCTAGAAGTGATTGTGGCTGGAAGCTTGGCCCTTGTCCTGATGTCCATCCAGTAACAAGGATGTGACAGGGGTCACTTGATGCTTTGACTATATCCCTTTGTGGCTTGGAAACTTACATGTTATGTTCTTTTCCCCAGCATTGTCCTCCCTGATCTATTTTCCCCTAAACCTCTCCTCTCTGATCCTTCTTTTCCCTAAACTTCTCCCTAATCTTCTTTTCCCTGACCTCTCCTTCCTAAAAGCAATAAACCAATCTCTTCCTTTTTCTCAAAACCGTGTCCTTGTTATTAGATTGGCATCAGGGACAAGGGACAAGCTTTTGGCAAGAAGGACATGGTTTTGAGAAAAAATGTTTATTGCTTTGATAGCAAAGAAGAAACACAGGGACCTCTGGTCCTGGAGGCTGTGATTCTGCCCCTGTTAGCGAAATTTGCAGGAAGGGACGGACCCTCGAACTGTCATATAGGAAAAGGAAAGGGGTTTATTGAATTACCAAAGAGACACGTGGAGGGGATGGGACAAACCGCGGGGAACGGACGGGAGCTGGAACGGACGGGAGCTGGAGCACGCGGGAGCGGAGAGCAGGAACAGAGAGAGCAGGAACAAGGGACGATTTCAGTCCGGGGCTGGCTTAAATAGAGTAGGGGCCATAAAACCCCCTTGGAGTGAGTCCTGGTCCTATAGGCCAGCAGAGGTCATGGGGGGAGGTAGTGGTAGTGGACAAGGGACTTGCTGGTCAGGGTTTTTGGTCATGCTGAGGATCCCGGGAGCTGTAGTTTTTCACAAGGCACCTGGGGAGGTGTGGCCTTCTGCCTGGGAAGCGCGGCCTTCTGCCTAGAACCAACATTCCCCCCTTTTTGATTTTTTAGGAAGTGGGGCATTGTGTTTCGATCTGGCTGCTTCGGAGCTGAAATGGGGCGACGTGGGGTAGTTTTGGGGGGAGGGAGGAATGTGGGCAGGCAGGTCAGGCTTGAGGGTTAAAAAAATTCCCAGGAGGCAGGCACCATAAAGATGGATCTCTGCAGGAGTGAATTGGATGAAGGTTCCTTGAAGCCATAAATTGGTGAGGGTGTCAAACCAGGCTTCTGCAGAGGTCACCGGGGGAGTCAGCCGGAGAGCATGTAGAAAATTGTGGGTCTTGCGAGTTTGCAGGTAACACTATTATGGAAGCAACAAAGGGAAAGAAGGTGAGATGGATTATTTTCCATAGGCCTGTGTTCCACCAGGTGGGACTTACGGTGAAGAGGCCAATGGAGAGTGCGAAGCACATCATAATGAGCGTCTGGTGGCAGCATAAGGGCAGGACTCAGCAGGGGTCTCTGGTTGGAAAGTCATTCGTTGGTTTTTTAACAGTTGATAGTCCCTGGGAAAAACTGGTTAAAGGTTCAAAACGAGAAAAACAGAAAAGATTACTTTGAGATGGTATTGGGGACACGAGAGAAACGAATTTTCAAGGGATCAGTGGGACTGGGAGAGCGAGTATATTGAGGTGGTTGTTCGTCATCCTTTTGTGGACCTTCAGTTGGTTGAGCAGCTGGTTTTAGTCTGGAAATGTGAATCCAAGAAGTTAAATTCCCTGAGGTTTCACAAAGCTTAGCAGCCGTGGGTGTGCACAGCACAACCTGGAAAGGGCCTGTCCACTTTGGGGCAAGGGAGGTTGCTCCTGTGTCCTGGGGAGGGGAGAAATATACCCAAGAACCGGGTGTCAAGGGAAATGAAGTAGTGAGTCTATTTGGGTCAGGCAGAATGAAATCTTGGCACTTCCATAACTGATGTCTAATGAAGGACAAGATGGGAAAAGAAAGATCTTTGGGTAGGGGTCCCTGAGTTGGGGAAACTCCGGGTGGAAGAGCTGGTCGCCCAAACATAACCTCAGAAGGGGATAGTAAGGAGGGCTTTTTTGGGAGGACTCTGAGCCTAAAAAGGGCAAGAGGGAGTAACTTGACCCAGTCTAAGTGGAGTTCTAGGGAGAGTTTAGTCAGGACATCCTTAAGAGTCCTATTAGTCCTCTCTACCTTCCCTGAGGACTTGGGGTGATATGGGATGTGAAAATGCCAAGGGATATTAAGGGAAGTAGAAACACTCTGGTTAACCTGGGAAACAAATTCAGGCCCGTTGTCAGACTGGATGGACGTGGGCAATCCGAAATGGGGAAGGATTTCTGAGACTAGAATGGAGGCTACTGTGGAGGCCCTTTTATTGGAAGTAGGGAAGGCCTCCACCCATCCAGAGAAGGTGTCTACCAAAACCAGGAGATATTTGTGCCTCCGGGCAACTGGCATGTTGGTGAAGTCTATCTGCCAATCAGCTCCTGGAAGCTGGCCTCGAGCTTGGTGAGAGGGAAATGTCCCTGGTTTAAGGGGAGTATATGGGTTGGTGCGCTGACATGCAGTGCACGCTGAGGTGAGCTGATGGAGAAACTGTGTGTCTTCCGGAGTCAGGGTGAGGAAGGAGGTAGCGAAAGTCCTGAGGGCCTGAGGGTTAGGATGGAAAAGGAAATGGAGATAGGAGAGGATTGATTGTGTGGAAGGGGATGTGGGGGTCTGGGTAGTAGGTAGGTGTTGCCGCCTGAAGCGCTTGGAGCAACGGAGCCACGGGAAAAACTTCAGAGGCGAACTGGAGACAAACAGCTTTTTATTCTGATAACTTTTCTCTCTGGTTCTAACAACGACTAACACACGACAAAAACACACCACTAAAATGGCGCTGACCCGATCAGCAATTTCGGCCAAGTCACTCGAGATCCCGCAACAAGTCCCGTGAGACTACGGGAGGCAACAAAGCCCAAATCTCCACGGCTCATAGTCAACCACAAATCAAGTCAATCCCCAAACAGGGCTCCTGCAGGTAGGACTGGAGCCAGAAGAGAAGGAGAAGATAGTGCTGCCTCCCTTGCTGCCCTGTCGGCCTTCGTGTTTCCCTGAACTATGGGAGAGTCTCCACTTTGATGTGAAGGACAATGGGAAATCCCTATTAGCTTGGGCAGGAGAGAGACTTGCAAAAGTTTTGATATTAATTTAGAATTAGTAACTGCAGAACCTTTTGTGGTCAGCAGCCCTCGCTCTTTCCATACTGCTGAATGGGAAAGCAAAATATGGTAGACATATTTTGAGTCTGTGTAAAGGGTGAGGTTTTGATCAGCAGCTAATTCGAAGGCACGAATGACAGCTATTAATTCAGCCCGTTGGTTTGTGGTGTTGGGGGGTAGGGGTGCTGCCTCAATAACCTCTGATAGGGAAACGATAGCGTATCCAGCAAAACGTTGCCCATCCCTAAAGAAAGAGCTGCCATCTGTGAACCAAATTAAGGAAGGATCAGGAAGTGGTCCCTCTTTAATATGGGAGGGATGGGGGATTAAAGCCTCGACTGTCTCTATACAATCATGTTCTGGGGGCTCTGAGGAGACTGGGAGAAGGGAAGCTGGGTGTAAAGAGGAGCAGGGTTGGAAGGTGATTGAGGAGTCATGCAAAAAGGAAACAAGGAGAGAAAGAACGCGACAGGGTGGGAGAGTTTGAAGGCTCTTATAGGTTAGTAAGTCTTTTAAATGATGAGGAGAGGCAACAGTAACCTGGGCACCAAAGGTCAACTTCTTTGATTCCTGCAGAAGTAGGTAAGCAGCAGCCAAAGCCCTAAGGCAGGGGGCCAATCCACGAATGGTGGGGTCAAGTTGTTTAGAGAGGTAGGTAACTGGAGCAAAGGTGGTGGCTTTGTATTGGCCTAGAACACCGAGAGCCAAACCCTTGGTTTCATGGACATAAAGGGTAAATGGCTGAAGGAGGTCTGGGAGATGAAGGGCTGGGGCTTGTGACAGTGCCTGCTGCAAATGTTTAAACTCAGCCTGAATGCTGTCAGGAAGGAATTTTCCCTCAATCTCCTTAGCTGCCTCATATAGGGGCTTTGCATAAAGAGAGAAATTAGGAATCCAGGCACGGAAATATCCTGCTAGCCCTAGGAAGGAGAGAATCTCTTCCTTTGTCTTGGGGCATGGGAGCTCCTTGATGAGGGCTTTTCTGTCCACAGTAATGGCCTTTGATTGATGGGAAATCTGAACTCCTAGATATACTACCTGGGACTGGGCAAGCTGTACCTTAGACGAGGAGACACGATACCCACGAGAAGCAAGAAAATTTAAAAGGGTGTAAGAGTCTTCACGAGCTGTGAAGAGGGAAGGGCTGCAGAGGAGGAGGTCATCTACATATTGTAAGAGAGTGGAATTAGGGAATTTAAGATCTTTGAGGTCTGCAGCCAATGTCTGACCAAAGATGTGGGGGCTGTCTCGAAAACCCTGAGGGAGGACTGTCCAGGTCAACTGTTGGGAACACCGGGTATCTGGATCTGTCCAAGTAAAGGCAAAGAGGTCTTGAGATTCTGGGGCTAAGGGTACAGTGAAGAAGGCATCTTTCAGGTCAATTACTGAGAAATGGGTGGATAAGGAAGGAATTAGGGAAAGAATAGTATAAGGATTTGGGACCACGGGGTGTATAGGCCTGACAGCCTCTTTGATGAGACGAAGATCTTGGACTAGCCGATAGGACCCGTTGGACTTCTGAACTGCCAATATAGGGGTGTTATAAGGAGAATGGGTGGGTCTGAGAAAGCGTTTCCGCAAAAGATCTGAGATGATGGGTTGAAGACCTCTGAGGCTCGCGGCTGGAAGTGGATATTGGGCTTTATTGGGGAAACGTTGGGGATCTTTAAGGTAGATTTGTACAGGATCACACTGCGCAAGGGAGGGAGTCTGAGTATCCCAGATTTTGGGGTCCACTAAATCGGCGGGGACAGGGTAATGAAAGGTTTCTGTGTCGATAGAAGGTTGGGGGGTTTCCGCCTCGGTAGGGGGCTGAGGGGATCTTACATCACTAGGGGGCGATGGGGTTTCCTCATCAGCATCAGTAAGGGGTGATGGGTCAGTGGCCTTTGAAACGGTAAGAAGAAAAATGGGGGAGGAGACGGAGCAAGATGAACCAGGAAGCATAACTGAGCTAGGCAGATTGGAGAATATGATTGAGGCCTGGAATTTGGCCAATATGTCCCTGCCCAATAGGGGCACAGGACACTGAGGCATTACCAGAAACTGGTGGGTGAAGGGATGGTGGTGAAGACAGCAAGACAGCATAGGAGTCTTGCGGGGGCGAATAGCATTTCCCTCTACCCCGACAATAGGGGATGGTGCTATGGTGGTGTGGCCCCAAAACTCCCTCAAGACTGAGGAGGTGGCTCCTGTATCTAGCAGGAAATTCACGGGGCGTCCATCAATGAGGAGAGTAACCCTGGGCTCCTTCAATGCGATGTCAACGGTCGGGAGAGGAGCCCCTGGGCCCCTTCAGTCTTCCGTGGCCAGTGCCAGCAGGCTGGGGTTTGTGACTGGTCCAGCCCCCCTGCGGGAGCTGGGGCAGTCAATGCCCCAATGGCCCATCTTGGAACACTTTGGGCACGGGCGCCTAGGGGGCTTGGGATTAGGGCATTCTCTAGCCCAGTGTCCATCTTTCCCGCACCTAAAGCAAGGCCCTGGGGGTTCCTCCTGTGTGGACTTATATGCCCCTTTTCTTGAGGCCTGAGCATCAGGGCCCCTAAGGGCCTGAGCTAACATTTGAAACCTTGATCGCTCAGCCTTTTCCTGCTTTAGAAACCTGCGACGTTCAGCGTCTTCTTCACGGTTATGATAGACTTTAAAAGCCGTGGCCAAAATCTCAGTCTGGGGGGTCACAGGGCCCAATTCTAATTTCCTTAACTTAGCTCGAATGTCGGGGTAGCTCTGAGACAGGAAATATGTCATAAGGACTTGACGGCCCCCCTGGGACTCAGGATCTAAGTTTGTGTATTTTTGAAGGGCCTTCGTGAGCCGATCTAAAAATTCAGAGGGGGTCTCTTCTCTCTTTTGAATAATGTCCTGTAGCTTATCAAAATTAACAGGTTTCTGAGCTGCTCGTTTCAGACCATCTACTATACACGTTAAAAACTGGTCCCTTAAGACCACGTCTCCTGGAGCGTTGTAATCCCAGTGCGGGTCTCTGTCTGGGACCGCCTCAGGACCTATGGGGAAATTTGGGTTCATTCTGTGAGTCTCATCTGCATATGCTCTGGCTTGCTCCCAGACTCGCCTACGCTCTTCAGGGAGTAAAGTATGTAACAAAATAAAGTACGTGTCATGAAATGTAAGGCTATATGCTTGAGTGACCCACTGGAATTCTTTTATGTACGTCGTAGGGTCTGTTGTAAAAGAACCCAAGAGGAACTCAATTTGGGAAAGATCAGACATGGAGAACGAGATATGGACCCTTACAATTCCCTCCGTCCCAGCTACCTCCCTTAACGGCGCGGTTATCTGAGCTGCCTGTTTTCTCGAGCGCATCATAGGAGGACTGAACGGTGGCGGCAGTAGAGTGTTAGGCGGGTCTGGGAGGGATGGTGCTGGAACGGCTGGGGCCGGGAGTTCTACGGGAGACGCTGGGGGAGAAACGCGGGCTATGCAATGTTCTCCCTGCGCTGCCGCCGGAGCCGTTGGGGAAAGAACCGAGGAGGGGGCCAGAGCCTGGGGCACCGCGTCTGGTAAGAGACGAGTCTCAGAATCTAAGGGAGTACGGACCGGAGTCTGGGACTGAGGCAGTGTGCTCAGCGACGGCTGCATGCCTGGAGACGGCGGGGGAGCTGCGGCCGGAGACGACTCGGAACCGAGCGGCGGGAGCAGCGCAGGCGGGGATGACGGCGGAAGCAGCGCGGAGCTGGGAACCGGAAATTGAGAGGGCGGGGGTAGCGGCGGGAGTGGTGCCGGGAATGACGTGAACAGAGAAGGAGGGTCTACGGGGGGGGGGTTCTGACAGAGCGGAAGGCGGGGGCGGGCGAAGGATGAAGACAACGGAGGGGGAGGATCTAAGCTCGGAAGCCCGCCAATTTCAAAATCTAAAGCCTGAGCTGGGGGAGGGGAAACGTTCTGGAGCAGCCTCCGAGGCTGCCGGTACGGGGGAGGTGGAGCCTCTAATCCCGGATCGAAATCGGGGTCAATGGAAGATGGGGGGAATCTGGAAGTCTATAGGCGAGAAATACCGTCTCAGGATTGCACCTGGTGCACAAAGAAGGATTTGAACGTAGGAGGAAGAAGGCATCGACACACGGCAATTATGTCCATCTCTTTGTTTGTTGACAAAAGCTGGAGAGTTCCCGTAAAAGCCGGGAATCCAGGGATCTTGACTCTGGCCACTTATTGGATAGCGGGTAAGAAGGCCAAATTTTTGTACATAGCTTTATTAATTTGTTCTTGTTAATTTGGGGTTTTAAGCCTAAACGTGCTCGATTTCTTAGGAGACAGTTGAGAGGCGTGTCGGCTTGAGCCGATAGGGAAGTTCCCATATTTCCCGTTAACGGGGAGGGGCTGATGCAATACTTTGGAAGGCGTCCCTTCTAAAGTATGAATCAGAGTAAGATCCAAGTTCGCTCTCCCAGTCATCACCAGGTGAGACGAGCCTTGGGACACCTAACCACCTTCCGTCCCGGACGGCAGGTTTAAAGATGCCGGGGAGCTGTGAGCATTACTCCATGGAGGTTTTCGGATTTTTTTCCGTTCCGAACGGAAAAAAAACGGAAGCTCAAGCCCGGAGTGCGGAGGGGAACCTTTCCTAGAAAGCCGAGAGCCGTAGTCTTATAGCTGGAAATTTTTAAAGCAGGCGGATAAAGGTGGGGGAGGGGGGAAGGGTTCCCGGGGTCCACCGTCGCCCTGAAGGCTTGGGTGGGGTGTGGTCCCCCCTGCAAAGGCCGCGGGCGAGATTGCCGGACACTCGACGGTCAATTCTCGCCGCGCAGTGGCCAAACAGGTTTAGGAACTCGGGGTGGATGGGGGCTTACCAAAGTCCAGCGATGGTGTAGAAAGGCGGACAAACGGAGACGTGTGGTGGACGCTCGTCTCCTTCCCGGCCAATGCACCAAATGTTAGCGAAATTTGCAGGAAGGGACGGACGCTCGAACTGTCGTATAGGAAAAGGAAAGGGGTTTATTGAATTACCAAAGAGACACGTGGAGGGGATGGGACAAACCGCGGGGAACGGACGGGAGCTGGAACGGACGGGAGCTGGAGCACGCGGGAGCGGAGAGCAGGAACAGAGAGCGGGAACAGAGAGAGCAGGAACAAGGGACGATTTCAGTCCGGGGCTGGCTTGAATAGAGTAGGGGCCATAAAACCCCCTTGGAGTGAGTCCTGGTCCTATAGGCCAGCAGAGGTCATGGGGGGGAGGTAGTGGTAGTGGACAAGGGACTTGCTGGTCAGGTTTTTTGGTCACGCTGAGGATCCCGGGAGCTGTAGTTTTTCACAAGGCACCTGGGGAGGTGTGGCCTTCTGCCTGGGAGGCGCAGCCTTCTGCCTAGAACCAACAGCCCCTGAGCAGGAACAAGGGGCTTTTGAAGAGGTGACTCACAGGCCACATTCCAGGTGCTCTCTGTTGGAGTTGTCATTCACTTGTTAACTTGGGGAAGGGTCATTTCTGAGATCTCCTGGTGAAATCCCAAAGTCTGTGTTACTTCATTCCCATGGTGGGTGTGTGCTCTGGGACTGGTAACTCTGCCTAGGATGGGGAGGAAAGGTGACCCTGTTTCCCCTGAGGTTACGGAGGAGATGGGAGAGATTAGGGAGGAGCAGGGAGAGAGGAAGAGAAAGAAACATGTCCATTTTAAAAATAAGGGGCTGGGATTGTGGCTCAATGGTAGAGCACTCGCCTAGCACATGCTAGCACATGTGAAGCTCTAGGTTGATCTTCAGCACCACATAAAAACAAATAAATAGCCAGGCGTGGCGCATGCCTATAATCCCAGCACTTGGGAGGCTGAGGCAGGAGGATCACGAGTTCAAAGCCAGCTTCAGCAATGGTGAGGCACTTAGCAACTCAGTGAGACCCTGTCTCTAATAAAATACAAAAAAGGGCTAGGGATGTGGCCCAGTGGTTGAGTGCCCTTGAGTTCAATCCCCGGTACCAAAATAAATAAATAAATAAATAAACAAATAAATAAAATAAAGGTATTGTGTCCAACTACAACTAAAAATGAATATTCAAAAAAAAAAATAAGTTGCAATGGCAGAGCAGCAAGGGCCACATTCAAAGCATAAAGTGGACACTGTTGCATTTTAATCTCCATGGTAACCTTAAAGAAAATAGCTATAGAATATATGAAAAAGAAATGATAAATGAATTTAAATTTTTTGTGTTAGAAAACTGCTGAAACATAGTTAACTTAGCTGGGAACACCGTGTTAGTGAAATAAAAGGGTTTATTGAGGTGCCACGTGGGCAAGGGTAGGGAAAGGAAGGGAAGGGGGGTAGGGAAGGGATGGACGGGAATAGGGACAGGCAGGAACCCAGGCGAGCGCGAACAGAGAGCAGGAACAGGGAGAGAGTTCAGTCCGGGGCTGGCTTAAATAGAGTAGGGGCCATAAAACCCCCTTGGAGTGAGTCCTTGTCCTATAGGCCAGCAGAGGTCGGGGGGGGGGGGGGGGTGGTAGTGGACAAGGGACTTGCTGGTCAGGTTTTTTGGTCACGCTGAGGATCCTGGGAGCTGTAGTTTTTCACAAGGCTCCTGGGGAGGTGTGGCCTTCTGCCTGGGAGGCGCAGCCTTCTGCCTAGAATCCAACATTTAGCAACCAAGAAATTAGCTAAACTCAAAAGAAGACAGTAATGTAGAAAGAAATGGTACCCTCAAGAGAGCAGGGAAACTCTCATAAGGCAGTCACAAAAAGAAATATTGTACAATTCCCTTTGCATACAAGATACGTGGAGAAGCCCAAGTCTACAGAGGCTCAGTAGGACAGCAGCTGAAAGAAGCCACGGGAGAAGGACTGGGCAGTTTAATGGGTTCAGCGTTTCTGCCTTGCAACATGAAGGAGTTCTGGAGATGGATGGCCACAACGGTTGGACAACAATATGAACATACTTATTCTTGAAATGTCTACCTGAAAATGGTCAATAATCCCAGTGCCTTGAGAGGCTGAGACAGGAGGATCATGAGTTCAAGGCCAGCCTCAGCAACTCAGCAAGGCCCTAAGCAACTCAGTGAGACCCTGTCTCTAAATAAAATATAAAAAAGGGCTGGGGAGGGGGCTAAGGCTGTGGTTCAGTGGTAGCGCACTTGCCTGGCATGTGTGAGGCACTGAGTTCGATTCTCAGCACCACATGTAAATAAATAAAATAAAGGTCTATCGACAACCAAAAATTATTGAAAAAAAAAGGGGGGGGCTGGGGATGTGGCTCAGTGGTTAAGTACTCCTGGGTTCAATCCCCGATACCAAAAAAAAAGGCTATGGTAAATTTTATGTGTATTTTATCACAATAAAAATGTTATTGAACTTTTAGAAATTAAGTCATCTGATTCATGAATAATGTGCACATTTATCTAGCTCTTAATTCCCTCAGTGATGTACAGTTTTTAGTGTACTAGTCCTGCACATGCTTTGTTAGATTCCTTACTATGAATTTTGTGTTCTCAGTGCTATTGTAAATGCCATTTTTAGATTTTCATTTTCCATTTTTTTGCTACTATATAAAAATAACATTGATTCTTATATACTGGGGGCCATGTATCAAGTATTTATTGCTCAATCATGAATTATCCAAAACTTGGTGGCTTGGAACAGCCACCGTTTCCCTTGGGTACATGTTTTCTGGACCAACAGCTTGTTCTGGACAATGCCAGGCATGCTGTGGCCCTGGTCAGCATGTGGCTCCACCACACCTGAGCAAGTATCTGGCCTATGGCGCTGGCCATCACCAGGCCACGGCACCAGCAGGACATTATATCACACCAAGCAAATAAAGGTCCTAGACAGGAAAGCAAAAGACGCCAGGCCCCTGAGGCCCAGGCTGAGGCCCAGTCATGAGAGCCGCTGAGGCAGCCAGGTCAGCGGGAGGCCAGGAGCACCCTGCTGCCCAGACCCCGTGGTGGAAGGAAGTGGCTACTCAGCCAGCAAATCCACCCTTGCTCCTGCAGAGAGGGATGAGCTGACCTGGGGTCAGGAATAAAGAGAGGCGATACAACCACAGACAGAGGTTCTGCACTATGGTCATAGTCATAAGCATTTAAAAGACTAAATTAAATGGATGACTTTCCAGAAAAACATTAACTGAAAGGTAGACTTAAAACCTAGACAACAGTAAGTCAAGACCCTGAAAAAAATCAAAGCAGTACTGAAACACCGACTCCTCTGAAAGAGACACTACATCCTGGTCTTTTCAAGGCCGTCTATCAAACTTTTCGTGATACAGAAAACCATAGAGTTGATGATGATTCTAGCATAACCCTGACACCCAAACCCACAAGCATAGCAAAAGCATACACTAAACTTATGAATAAAAATGAAAACTACTTTTTTTAAAAAAAATATTTATCTATTTGCTTTAGTTGTACACAATGTGTTTATTTGTACATGGTGCTGAGGATCGAACCCGGGCCGCGCACGTGCTAGGCGAGCGCTCTACCGCTGAGCCACAATCCCAGCCCTACTTTTTTTTTTTTTTTTTTTTTTTGTGGTACCGAGGATTGAACTCAGGGGCACTCGACCTCTGGGCCACATCCCCAGCCCTTTTTTGTATTTTATTTAGAGACAGGGTCTCACTGAGTTGCTAAGTGCCTCGCCATTGCTGAGGCTGGCTTTGAACTCGCAATCCTCCTGCCTCAGCCTCCCAAAGTGCTGGGATTACAGGCGTGCGCCACCGCGCCCGGCTCCTACTTTTTTTTTTTAATATTTATTTATTTACTTTAGTTGTACACAATGCAATGCATTTATGTTTACATGGTGCTGAGGATCGAACCCGGGCCGCGCACATGCGAGGCGAGCGCTCTGCCGCTGAGCCACAACCCCAGCCCCAGAAAACTACTTTTTAATCTTTTTATCTTTTTTGGGAAGTACTGGGGACTGAACCCAGGAGGACTCTACCACCGAGCTATATCCCCATGTTTTTTTGAGACAGGGACTTGCTAAGTTGCCTAGGCTGGTCTTGAACTTGATGATCCTCCTGTCTCAGCCTCCTAAGCAACCGGGATGACAGGTGTGTGCCACCACACCCAGCATAACGTGCAAAACTCTTAAATATTCCAACAGACCTAAGTCACTAGGTGTCTTATACAATCATGCAACAATCATGCATTAAGGCCAGGCTCCAGCTCAAGCACCCTGCAGAGGGAAGCAAATTCTCCCTTCTCTGCCTGGGTCCACCCAAGCAGCTGGGGAGGTGTCTGTTTTACTTGGTCCTCCAATGCTAACCTCTTCGGGACACCGCAGAGACACCCACAAACAATGCCTCATCAGGTAGGAGGACATCTCTTAATCCATTAAGGTGACACATGGAATTAGTCATGAGGGAACTCCACCCTGCTGCAATTTGACAAGTCATTCCCAGACCCAGGTGGCCCCCAGGTCATGACTTCTAGGGGTCCCTGGGAAGCAGAGCCCGGGACAATGTCTTGGAGGTCATCTCCTTGGGGAAGGTGGGTACCCCAAGGTTGGAGGGTAGGAGCCAAGGCCACGGGCCAGGGTGAAATGCAGAGAAAGGCTGAGCTCTGAGCTGGGGGCTCGGGCAGGCAGCTGGGGCCAGGACTGCTGATAGCCCAAGGGCCCAGGCTGAGGGCCAGGCCACGCAGCTCCTGTGACAGACTGTGCCCTGAGACTCTAGAGGAGACCTGGGCAGTGGGCCCTGGGCCCAGGGGCCGCTGTTACCCAGCATGCTGCTCCCGAGTCCTAGTTCACGCAAGTTCTTCTCCCTGGCTGAACATCTCCTGGAACCAGGTGCCTCCGTGAAAGAATCCCATCAGGTCACAGCTCCGAGCCTCCCAGCGGGCTGTGGCAAACGCACGTGCTCCTGTGACGGCTCAGGTGTGTGTGGGACACCTTTCCCCTGCTGGAACCTGTCGCCCATCTTGAGCACTGGGAGGGAGCAAGAGGCCACAGCAGTAGGAAGACAGCAGGGACGCAGCACTGGACTTGGCCCCATCTGAGCTCTCGGCGGGTGCTGGGTCCCTCCTGCTTTCCCTGTGCTAATGCTCCTCGAGATAGAATCCGACCAGCATTCCGGAAACTGTGGCCAAAGCTGTGCAGCTGAATCTTCACTGCAAAATGGGGTTTGTCTTTTCAGAGCCACCCTGTAGCACAGGTGGTGACAGTGAGGCTCAGCAGTGACCACAGTGATCTGGTGGCGCATGGGGTGAGGGCCTTGAGGGGCACTGTGGGCGCCCACACCTCTTCTGCCACCAGGGGCTGAATGTGGTCTGCAGAGGCTCTCGGCCACCTTCTGCTCTGCGTTTCCAGGTGATCACCAAGTCTGAGGGCCACGCCAACCGCGGACGGTCTGACCCACCTTCCAGAGAGCTCTCCCGGAAAACGCCCAGGACTCACCGTCTCAAGGCCACCAAGGCCCTGTGCAGCAGCAGCAGCCAGACCCAGAGCCCACCCCACCTCCCTACAAGGCTGAAACCCACCTGCCATCAGCCCCATCCACCAGCCCTTCTTTGGAAAAGCTTTTGGTGAATGTTGCCGATGTTATTTACCCAGAGCAGACTGCTTGTGTCAAAGAAACCGGGGGCCCTGTGGCTCCAGGAGGTGACCAGGTATGAGGGCCCTGGACTAGGACGCAAAGGCCACTTGGGATCATAAGCTGTCAGTGCCCCTGCCGGCCGGGCTGGGGAACACACGCCCCTCTTCTGCTTCCGGAGGCCTTCAGCAGGAACAGCCCGGGGGCACTCTGCCAGCAAGCTGTCCTCCTCCACACGCCCAGACAGGTGGGAGGGGCAGGGTGCCCACCCGCTGGCCTTCCTGCTCGCCCTCGGGTGGTCTGCAGCCTGGAGCAGCACTGTGCTCAGGGCTGATGCTCCGGGGTTCCCAGCAACACTTCCTTAATGACCGTCCCAGGGCATGCACTTCTGGAAGCAGGCAGTCAGGGGACGTGCTGCAGGTCAGTCCGAAGGCTGTCGCTCATCTGGACAGGAATGAAGCCTGGGGCCAGCCCTGCGAAGCTTCCCTCTCGAGGGCTGGAACAGCCAGTCTCCGCCTGCTGCCGGCCACAGGGAGGAGTAGTGTCCTCCCCAGGACTCCTAGGCCTCACCTCCACCTCCTGGTGTTCTGAAAGCAAGGTCACGTAGGCACCTACCTGGAGTCCTGCTCTGAGCCCCTCAGGTGGCTGTCCTGCCCTGCGGCGGGGCGCCAGGCAGCCAGCTCTCACTGGCCAGGGAACCCACAGCTTCCTGGTTGTGCACTCTGGGCTCAGAGACTCCTGGTGGTCAACAGCTGTCTTCCCAGGGGCAGATTTATTGTCACCTGGACACCTTCCATCTCCACCACACCCCAAACTGCCCTACAGAGGAAGTCCCAGGCCCGGGACTGAAGGCAGGGACAGGGCACTCCCCAGAACTAGCCCTGCAGACGCAGGTGCCTGTCACCAGTGGCATTTCAAAGACTGCAAAGGCAGGCAGGCGACTTCCTCTACGCTCTGTGCCCCACACAGAAGCAGAAGGAAAGCAGCTGGCAGGGCGGGCAATTCCAGGACGCGGCCTAGTCCAGCCCTGGGGACCACGGAGTCAAGGCCTGGATCGGCCCACGCATCACAGGACGAGCCCCGAAGCTCAGCCTCACCTGACAACCCCACCTGCCCCCAGCCTCGGAGGAGTCACCACTCAGAGAGGGGCACAGGGAACACAGACTAGTAAACAAACGCAGGCACAGAGCCATTTTATTGGAAACTGGTTAAAAGTAAGGCACTCTGAACACGTAGTCTCAAGCTCACAGCTGTGTGGCTGCCCTTAGCCTCAGATCGCCTGAGGTGAGGGTCAAGTGCACTGTATTTAACAACTGGTCCCTCCACTTTCAACTCAGCAACCTAAATTAAAGAAACTGTGAATTTACATACATACTATCACGTTAATACAAAGTTCATTAAAGTCTATTAGAAAGTATCTTTTATGAATAAACAAATTTTGACAGATGCTATAACATACTCAGGAATGCTTCATAATACTTTAAAATTACTATCAAATGCCCAAGAAGTCAGAAAAATAAGACTGAAGCATTTGTCGAGGGCACATCCTCAGTGTGAGATCGGCAGTGCCACTGCTGGGAGACCTGCCCATCACGAGGCCACCGCCACGGCTTCCGCCCACAGCACCATCCACACCGCTTGCTGCAGGTGCCGGCCACCTTCGTTCCCAGGGAGAATTTTTTTTTTTAATTCAAAGCAAACTGGCAACCACAAGTATTGTCTAGTCTCTTTTAGGAAAAGCATCCAGCTGTCCCTGCCACCAAGAACATTCTGTTCACTACTCCTGTGTCTTGATTTTACAGAAATGCACAGCCTGGGGCACCGGTGCTTCTCTGAGGACTGTACCGACACCGCCTCAGCCAGAAACCCTCCAACAGTTCATGCAGACGCGCCTGCTAAGGCGGGCAGCCTGTCTGTGGCGGCGTGTGAAAGACCGTCTAGCAGGCCCGACACATGGGTTTCCTGCACACGAGGCCTCGAATAGGGCCTGGCCTGTGGACGACCTTCTCCCTTCTTGGGGCAGAACTGCCAGGCCCCATGATCCCAATGACCACCTCCCAGACAGCCTGACAGGCAGGCAGAGGTCCAAGGCCTATGAGAATATCTCCAAGGGCGTGCGACGGCCCAGGTGCTGGTGGATTGGAGGGAAGGTGAGGTGGGCACCGGAGCACCCACTCCCACCCGAGGAGGGTTCGTATTTTCATGGGGAAGACTCTCAAGTTCTATTCAAGATGCAAAAATTTAAAAATACCATCTCCTAAGGGTCTGACATTTTACATGAAAATGGGGGGGGGGGGGGGGTCCTTTTGGTGATGGCATCCAAGAATTATTATTTTTTTTTTAAATTTAAAGTGATTTTAACTTTTCTTTAATGCTATTCAATATAGTTGCAATTAGGAAAGAAATCCTTATCAAACTGTGTTTTCAATAAAAAGCTACCTGCATTAAACACACACCAAAGTTCAAAGAGATGGGCACACACAGGAACCACCCTTGGGTTTTTTGGGAAATGAGAATGGCTTGGTGGGTTTGCCCATGACACAGTGGAGGTGACTGTCCCCATCACTGTGTGAAGCTTGCTGGAGGAGAGAGCCCTGGGGACCCCTGCTGCAGCAGCAGAATTGACGGCTCATCCGGACTGTGGGCTTCCCACCTGGTCATCAGCTTGCAGACGGAGACAGGCAGGCGACAGTGAACGAAAAACAGCAAGAGCCCAGCGAGGTTAATGTCTTGAGCAGGAAATACAGAAACAGAGGCAGGAGGGACAGAAGGCCACAGCCTGCAGGGCAAAAGCAGGGTCGTCCTTTCAGGGCAGCTCCCAGGACTGCTGGAGGCTGGCCCAGCGTGGAGCAGGCTCCCCGACCTGTGCTGGGCAGCATGAGCCTGCAGGAGGGCTCAGGACCGCCTGATCTGTCAGACGCGTACGCCAGTCATTCTAAAACTTCTCGTACGGGTTCTGTTCTTTAAACAAACCTGAAAGAAAACAGACTTAAATTAGAACTCCACTCACTTGACTGGAAACGGAATGCATGAAAGCAACGTTGGCGACTGAGTTTCGCAGAGATCTGCTGAGGCTAAGGAAACGGGCCGACCCTGCCTGAAGTCAGACCACGGTGGACTCTGAAACTGAGAATTTACCAGGAACAATAATGGTGACAGATCCTGACAAGTGCAGACTGATCTGCTGAAGCTCACAAAGAGAGATCAAGACATTTAGAGCAAATGCTTCCTTTGGTACTGGCTCCTAGAATTATACAGGAAACCAAACCAACCTCCTCACTTTGAATCTCCTGTAATTGCTGTTGAACTTTCAGAATCGAGGTTACAAAGGGAAGACGACCACCAGCTTGACTCTAGTATCACAACATAACTGGGATAAAATGTGAAGGTGCACACAACAGTCAGTCCCTGGTACTGACCCAAGACCAGGTGTTTCCTCGTCACCTTGCAGAAACACACACACTCTGAATGACAAAAGTACCTGGAACCAGCGCAACAAATCTACGTCCTGCAGGTCTGCTGGGGGTGGGGAAGAGGGGGCAGAGAACAAGTGGGCAGGATGTGGGGCGCCTGGCCAGGACTTTTGGTGCAGAGGACAGTGAGTAGCAGACCTTGGGGGATGCAGGAGCCTTGTTTGGGGAGATGGCTTAAATTGCGGTTGACTATGGGCCATGGAGTTTTGGGCATTGCTGTCTTCCGTAGTCTCACGGGACTTGGCCCGGGATCTCGAGTGACTTGAGCCGAGATTGCTGATCGGGTCTTGTGCCATTTTGTGGTGGTGTGTGGTGCGTGTTAGTCGTTGTTAGAGCCAGAGAGAAAAGTTATCAAAATAAAAAGCTGTTTGTTTCCAATTCGCCTCTAAACTTCTTCCCACGGCTTCGTTGCTCCAAGCGGCCATCGCTTCAGGCGACAACAGGGGGAGGAGGTTGCAGGCCGTTCTGGCCCTCAGCCTAGACACCGAAAGCACACAGGAGCAGCCATGCCAAGGCCTAGTGAAAGATCAGCTCCTGGCTCTACTGCTAGTTTGGAGGGAAAACAAGAGGCAAACCCTTTTGTGATAACAAGTTAAATGCCTTCCAAAACCACAAGAAGCCTGAGGACTCTGCTGGAGCTCTAACCGTTAGCTGCCTAGGTTAACCAGGTGCCTGCTCCCACCAGGACCTCCGGGGACTTGTTCCACGCAGCCAAGGCTGTTCAAAGCGCAGGCCGCTCAATGGGCTCTGTTATAAGCCAGAAAAAAAAAAGCAGAGGCACGGGAGAGGGCAAGTCAAGCACCACTGTGGCAGGAACAGGGAGTAGCACCGACCTACCCAGAGCCACGCACTGGCCCTTGCCTACGCAGAAGTCAGGCAAAGCCAAAGTCCAAGGGTCTTAACATGCGTGTGCATGGCAGTGGCTGCACTGTGCTCCGTGTGAACACATGAGCACGCGTGCTCATCTCATCTCCTGCCACGTCTATACTCATCAGTGTCAAAAAGCTCCTTGGACTCTCCAGTGAGCTGCGTCCAGCCAAGGGCTGCTATGCACGCTCGATGTCCTGCTCCACACGGAGCTGCACCAGGAAGTCCAGTCGCCACCCAGACTTGGAGCCGGGGGTACAGAGGTGAGGTGAGGGCTGGACATGGGCTGGCCCTGGGGTGGGAGCAGTGGGGATGGCAGGCTGGCCAGGAGAGGAGACCCGCGGCCTCAGGAAAGCAGAGGGAGCCTCTGGCCTGCAGCCACATGCAGAGTCAGCAGGGTCAACCCTGGCCTGTGCGACCCAGTCTTGGCTTCTTGTGCACAGTGTGACTGGGAGGGGTCTGACCAGTTAGGGACAGAGACCTCCTGGCCAGCGGACAGAGCTAGGCACTGTGCACAGCACCGACACCCGCAGCAGTGGGGCCAGAGGAGCCTAGACCTGCCCCACTCACCACTCCAGCAGCTCGCCCCGAGCCACTGCCTACTGTAGCTGCTGGTCCTGTTCTCCCCCGACCACGGAAACACAGGAGTGACGATGACGACCTTAATGGCTAAGATCCTAAAGTACCTCTAAAATACGGCATTCACTTATTAAAAAAGAGCACTCAACCTCATTCATTGGGAAAAAATTTGAAATTCTCCTTAGGCGCTGGGCACAGTGGCGCACTCCTATAATTCCAGTTGCTCAGGAGGCTGAGGCAGGAGGATCGCGAGTTCAAAGCCAGCCTCAGCAATGGTGATTAGCAGCTCAGTGAGACCCTGTCTCTAATAAAATACAAAGAAGGGCTGGGGATGTGGCCCAGTGGCCAAATGCCTGTGAGTTTAATCCCCAGTACCAAAAAAAAAGGAAATTCTCCTCATGGAATTTCACCCTTAACACAGTTCTTCAGACAGCACAGGGACCCAGTGGCCTGGGGTCCTGGACAGCAAGGGAGCCAGCTGCTTGTGTGCCTACCACCATGCAACCACCAAACCCAGCACAGAAAACACTCAAAATTGGTGGGCTTCAACATCAGCTCAGAAGCACGGGAGCACAGAAGACAGCAGGCTGACGGCCACAGCCAACATGTGATCTGGAGGGCAATCAAGGTGCTGGGTTTCCGGATCCTCCCAACAGAATGAGAGGTTTACACTGGACACACACCCTCACTCTGGCCCCTTCAAAGCCACCCCAAAACAAGGCCAGACGAGACCAAGCGTGCAGGGGGCGCAGTAAGAGGCATTGACCAGCTGCGGCTCAGGCCAGTGTCTGAGAAAGGAAGGCTGTCTGCTGCACTCAGCCCACGGGAAGGGACAGGCCAGGGCGAAGGGCTCGTGAGCCAGACAGGGAAGCAGCCTAACTATGGCACGGGCGCACCCACTTGAAGGCAAACAGGAGGACAGAGCAGCGTCCCATGGCCTTTCCAGAGGTTACCATACTTCAGGAACAAATAAGCACCCAAGAAAAAGAAGTCTGGTGAGATAACCCCTGCCAGGGTCTCTCCTCCGAAGACACGCGTGCCATCGCACGTCAAGCATGAGTCTAGAGCAACAACACTGCTGTCCTCGTGTAGGACGAGCCCACAGGGGGCAGCTGTGGCCCAGGCCCAGCAGCCCAGCCTTGCCTGGGTTAACCCGGCACGATGGCATGGTACACATTCAGGACAGCCAAAATGAGGCGAATTGGAGCCTTACCATATTTTTTCCTGATTTCGTCATGTCTTGACTTCATCTCGGCTCTCCTAAAAAGCAAAAAAACATCAGGTAGCATCAAACCACAATGTACAATGTCGTCTCAAAAAACACACACCTCGGGCTGGGGTTGTGGCTCAGCAGTAGAGCGCTCGCCTAGCACGTGCGCGGCCCAGGTTCAATCCTCAGCACCACGTGAAAATAAATGTATTGTGTACAACTAAAGCAAATAAAGAAATATTAAAAAACAAAAAAACAACAAAAAATACACCTCCCAGGAGACCCGGCTGGGTGAGCTCAGCCGTCAGACCACACCCATTGGGCAGCACAAGGTGGCAGAGCAGTGCCCCAGGCCGCTCAATGTACCAGTCTCCTCGTCAATACCTCACCTCGAATGCCCAACACTGTGATCTTTTACAATTTCTTTTCGTACAAAGAAAATGCACCCATCAGTAGAACCCCCACCAGGTTCTGAGGTGGTCAGGAAAACGCAGTTGCAGACATGTATCAAGTGGCCCATGGGTGGAGACTTGAGCAGGACACCAGCTGCCAGTCTGAAGGGGATGACAGCCCTCTCTAGCTGCCAGGGCTTGAGGCCCTGCCCAGGCCAGCGGAGTGCTGTGCTACACAGCGTCAGGGTGACCCCATGCGAGTCCGGAGTGTCAGCTTGCGCAGCTGAGCAGATGGGGCTGGGGCTAGAGGGCTCAAAAGCCCCAGGCACCCCTACAGAGCTAAGGGCAGCCATTACATCACAGGTGCACACGTCAAGCCTGCCACCAAGAGAAAACAGACAGACTAAAGCCTGTGCCAAGGCTAGAGCCATCCCATGAGGTGCCCACCAGCTTCTCACTCTTCACCATAGCCTCGACCATCCTGTGGATGCTGAGTACATTCCTCCTTTTTCAAAAACAAAATTCATGACTCATAAATGTTGTTTTCTGTGGTTCTCCAGGTCTGAGATCAACTCCTCGGCGAAACCTCACCTCTCCTCCTGCCGGACCCTCCTCTCCTCCTGCTCTCTCATGGCCCGCTCATCTCCCTTGTCTGGCTTCTGACTCTTCTTCCGCCGGCAGCAGCAGCAGCAGCAAACAGTGATGCCCAGGAGGACGATGCCCCCCAACACTGACATGGCGATGATCAACGCCTCGAAGTTCACTGGAAATCCAAACGCCTGGAGTTAGGACTGCTTCCGGTGTGGAACCTACCCCTGAACCTGCCCCGCCCTCAGCCACGCCGGGCAGTCCTGGACACAGGGCCCAGGGTGTCTATCCCAGGCTGCTGGCTCTGTGGGCTCCCAGCACCAGGTCTTCCTTAGGCATCTATTGTGACTTCCAATTTCTAGGTTAACCACAATGAATCAAAGGGACACAACAGCTTCTTTTACTTGAGATTGGAAAAATGTTCACAAACTAAAAAAGTTGAACAAAAACCAGCAAAGAAGAAGAACACAGGCTGGGATTTTGGCTCAGTGGCAGAGCACTTGCCTTGCATGTGTGAGGCCCTGGGTTTGATCCTCAGCACCACATAAAAATAAATAAATAAAATAAAGGTATTGTGTCCACCTACAACTAAAAAAAAATATTAAAAAAAAGAAAGAAAAAAAAAAAGAACAAAAAGAAAAGAACACCAAGCTGTCTATTCGTCCCGTCCTACAACATCTTGAATTCCTAATGTAGTGGAACTTGTAAAAACAGAGGTTAGGCACCCTGATACAGCTGTGTTTATTATTTAAATCAAAATCTAGAAGATTACAACCATTTTCCAGAAAAACAAACTTCTTTCAGGAGATAGTGACCACCAGACCCAAAAGGAAGGAGCTTGGAGAAGCAGCCCAGGCCACAGGCCATGTGGGGTCATCTTCAAATATATATATTTTTAAAATATTTATTTATTTGCTTTAGTTGTATACAATGTGGTTGTAGTTTTACGTGGTGCTGAGAATCGAACCCGGGCCGCGCACATGCTAGGCGAGTGCTCTACTGCTGAGCCACAATCCCAGCCCTACTTTTTTTAATATATTAATTTCTTAGTTGTAGTTGGACCTAATACCTTTATCTTATTTATTTTTACGTGGTGCTGAGGATCGAACCCAAAGCCAGGCACATGCTAGGTGAATGCTCTACCGCTGAGCCACAACCCCAGTCCGTCTTCAAATCTGAGTACTATCAGTACCCCAGGGTTCACTTTGGCCGCCTAATGAGTTTCAGTGGTGTGACTTGCTAGTTCAAGCCAACCCAAAACAAGCTTTGCCATTTTCTTTAATTTTTCTTAAAGGTCTTTAAACTGAAAGCACTCAAGATCTTCCTACTCAATTCAAACCAGAGCCAATTAAAGAACGTGCCAGACAGCTTTACAAATGTCTTCTGATCACCCAGTTGGAAGAGCTTACTGAAGACAGTTTTTAAGAACAAACTCCCTGGGCAGTGGTGCCACCATGGCCTCAGTTTGTTCAAGGAAATTAAGAACTGCCACCAGAGAGAGCCGCCCTCCCTAGGCTGCCTGTCCTGGCAGGTCTGGAAGGTGGCGTTCTGCTGAGTGAGTGGTTTTTAAGAATGAGCAAGCGCCCATAGGTAGGCCTTGTCCCCTGGTGGCACCAGGAGACGTGGAGGGGCCCACCAAGCTGCCTGTCACCATGCTCCTGTGATGTGGACCCCAGGCAAGCAACCCTCTTCTCGTGCATGGGACAGGCACAGTATGGGCTTGATCCCAGCAGCAGGCTGCAGGTCTCTCTCAGCCCTCAGAAGTCACCAAATAAGCCAACCCACACTCGTCTGGGACTCAGGGCACCCTCCCTCTTGCCACTACAAGGCCATCTCCTTCAGAACCTGTTGACTACAGATGGCTAATAAATGGCTGAGGCCAACCACACCGAAGGAGTCCTTCAGACTCCCAGGACCTGGCCGCTTGTCACGACACCAGATGACCACTGGCTCCCTGACTTCTTTCTCACCAGGAGTGTCACAGAGTTAAGGCAGCACGTTTCCCAGCCAAGTATGCTACCTGAGCACGTGTCACAATTTTCAAAACAGCACTGATTTTGCAAGAAGTAAACGAAAACTTCTTACCCCAGCAAACGCCCCAGCGTGCAGAGCTCAGCTTGCAGAGAGAGCCGGGGGGCAGTATTTTTCTGACGGGGTAGTCCAAGCAGGCGTTGTTAGTGTTGCACCACAGACACTGGAAGAGACCAACACCAGGGGACACTGTGAGGCCCAGAGCCAGCCTGCCCAGGACCTGGCGCTTCTCACCACCTCCGCCACCAGCGGCAGCTGCACCTCTCCCCAGGTGACTACAGTGGCCTTGGCCCCCAACTCTTCATTCTCATCCTTGCTGTCCTCCGGTCAATGCCCCACACGGTGGCCAGGGATACTGCCAGCCCTTGTACCTCAGACAGCTCCCATGACTTAACTGGACACAGCGACACAGGCTGGCCGTCGTGCGGGAGCACTGCGCCCCGCCCGCTGTCCGCCCTTGGTGCCCCAGCCGCCCTGCACACAAGCCTGCTGCAACACTGCGCCAGGATGGGCATCTGTGCACAGGTGGGGCACAGCCTGGCCCAGAGGGCTCTCGTGAAGTGCCTGGTGCAGGGACTGGTGGCCACGACAATCACTGAGAAGTCCCGCACACCCTACCTCCCCTCCTTACAGTGGCACTGAATCGCCACAGCTTGGAAGACAGGCGGCCAGGGCTCAGAGGCATCTGCCCGAGCGTAAGGCCTGTGGGAACCTTGGTCTCCTCTAAGCCCCTCGTGGCCAAGGATTAGGTGCAGCAGTGTGAGATGGCATCCTCACACCAGCAGCAGTGTCAAGAGCTGAGCAGGCAGCGGCTCAGGAGGCTGAGACAGGAGGACTGCGAGTTCAAAGCCAGCCTCAGCAATGGCAAGGCGCTTAGAAACTCAGTGAGACCCTATTTCCAAAGAAAATAGAAAACAGGGCTGTGGTTGAGGCTCAGTAGTTAAGTGCCCCTGAGTTCAACCCCCAATACCAAAAAAAAAAGAGCAGAGCAGGGCAGGACCCACCAGACACCCCAGAGGTGCACAGCAGTCTTGGCATGCTCCCAGAGCAGGTGCTGGGGCAGCTGAGCTGACCTGACTGGGCACCACAGGCAGCTGATACACAGCTGAAGCACTGCGGTCCCAGCAGCACTGAGCTTGCCACCCATGCTGGGGCGCACCTGCTACTGCAAGTCTTTTTTTTTTTCTTTAATATTTATTTATTTGCCTTTAGTTGCACACAATGTGTTTTTACGTGGTGCTGAGGATCGAACCCAGGCCGTGCACGTGCTAGGCGAGCACTCTACCGCTGAGCCACAACCCCAGCCCCCACTGCAAGTCTTGATGCTAATATTACAGAATTTTTTTCCCTATTTTTAAAAAATATTTTTAGTTGTCAATGGACCTTTTATTTTATTTATATTTAGTGCTGAGGATCAAACCCAGTGCTTCACAAGGCTAGGCAAGCACTCCACCACTGAGCCACAACCCCAGCCCCCAGAAATCTTAACAGGACTAAAAACAATCACGGCATTTTGATCTTAGGTTAGGGTGAACATTTATCACGTAAACATTAAAATGCACCCTGGACTCCCCTCCCTGGGGCGAGCGCACAGCTCTGTTTTAATCTCTTGTGTTCACACGGTTCAGAGCATGATGTGGTGAGAACGGTCAGACCCCGTGCACCTGCCATCTGACACCTTCCACTCCAGAGGTCAGCCATTTTTGGCCAGTCCTCCCTTTTCAAATAGTTCCAAGTTATACATGTCTAATTTTCCATGTTTATGTGACACAGGGTTCAACAGAAGGCCATGGGGTTCTTTAGTGGCTATCATCGTGGTGACTTTTTAACTGAAGTAGCAGGCAGCTGAGCAGACCTGAGTGGGCACCACAGGCAGCTGACACACCTGAAGCAAGGTCCCAGCAGCGCTGAATTTGCCAGCCCACGCTGGGGCGCATCTGCTAGGGCAAGTCTTGACGTGGTGAGAACAGTCAGACCCCGTGCGCCTGCCATCTGACACCTTCCACTCCAGAGGTCAACCGTTTTGGAGCACGACTCAGGCAGCACCCAGGGGACATGTAGGAGTCACAGCCTCACCTCTAACCTACTTGGGTCCTCTGGTGGCCTCCAGAAACCTGAGTACACTCCAGGGCAGGCCCCAAGGGTCCGGGCCTAGCCCTTCTGCACCTGGCCTTTCTCTTTGCTCTGTAGCTTGAGTGGAGGTCAGGACTCAGCTCTCCAGGACTGGCCCCACCCACTGTGACCTAGCTGGGTCACTCTGCGGACTGTTATCACCACACCCACCCAGGGCAGTGCAGCGCAAACCATCGCTAGACTACAAGGCCATGTTATGATAAAATCTATTTTTATGGCTGAAATGACTTCCAATAGGAAAGCCAGAGACTGAAAAGAAATAGCCACAAAACAGTGATGTCAAGACAGGTTACAGAGGGCTGGGGCTGGGGCTCAGTGGCAGAGCACTTGCTTAGCGTGTGTGAGGCACTGGGTTCGATTTTCAGCACCACATGTAAATAATTAAAATAAAGGTCCACTGACAACTAAAAAAATAATTTAAAGAAAAGGCTACAGGGGCAGCAGCTTCTTCAGATTTTCAGTCCCACTAAGTGACAAGACACATCTCAAACTTACACCATTGCCACGTGGGGTGAGCGTTGTTCTTTAACAACGTGGCTTGTGGTGGAAATCATCTACTGCTCATTTCCTGCTGCTCCCCACTTTTGGGGAGGAAACACAGGCTCTGTAGTGCCGAACACCTCTCAAAACCTTCTGGAGGCAGGGGAGAGGAAGCCTCCCTGGACCTCAGAAAAAGGCCACAGAAGGCTGCTTTTTGTCCCCACTGCTAGCCCTCTCTCAAGCTACTACAGAGCTCTGGACTATGCAGGGTCAGCTGAGAGCCCCGAGGCTGGCCAGAGCTGCTGAGGTGGCTGGGAGCAGGCGGCTGTGGCAGAAAGCCGAAGGCCGTGAACAAGGCAGCCATTCCCGCATCTTCAGGAGATCTGTGCTGGGGTCCAGTATCCCCACAGCTGGCTGCTACTTCTCCCAGATGGAGCACTCATTTCCATCAAGCCTAGAATGATCTATCTGGAGGGAGACCAGGGGGTCTCTGTAAGAGCCCTAATTGAGGAGATAGCTAAGATGGCGGCTAGCTGAGAGCCATTAAGGTGTTCAAGTATTTTCACCTGAATCTTTTTATGCCCTTGAACACTGCGTGACGCACCTGTAAGCTCGAGCTCTTAGCACGTGTCCTTGTTAAGGCAAAAAGTATTTAACCGGGTGAGGGTGAGTTAGTGGTGTGGTTGGAGTTGGAGAGGTTGTTGGAGCCGGAGAGAGAATAATAAAAGAACTTTTCCACTTCCATCCTGCCTCCGAATTTTCTCCTGCGGTTGTTGCTGCTGTAAGCGGCAGCCGCAGGCGGCAACAGGTCTCCGACCCACCTCATAAAGCAGATTAGACAATCTTGCTCCAGAATGGCCACCCTCACTCAAGGGCACATGGGGATTTAAAAGGCTGGGGACAAAAATCCAAACAGGATGGCTGTCTTTCCACTGGACAGGCTGGCCCCGAGGCTTCCACTGACCTGGCAGGTGCCTCTCCCCGAGCACCTGCCCCACTCCTGTGAGAGGAGCCGAGGCACCCACCCCGGCAGCGGAGGGAGAGTGTGGTGCAGTCACACGACAGTGGTCCAAGGTTCTCCTGATGGGGCCCTGCAAGGGGAGCGGGCTCCATCTGCAGCACTGAGCACCAGTGGGCCACAGGGCCTTGGGCCTGCCGTAGAAGCCCAGCCCCAACAGGCTCTCAGGGCTAATGGTCCTGGAGAGAAGGCCTGGCCCGGCAAGTGGGTGACAGCAGATGCTCAGCCCAGGACTGTCTCAGCACTGGCCACCAAGCACCAGCACGCCTGAGGCTTCCCAACCAGCTCCAGGGAGCCCCTGCCGGCATGCTTTCTCCTCGCCAACTCCAGTCGCTGGGCTGGGGCTGGGGCTGAATGGCAGAGCACTTTCCTAGCATGTGTGAGGCACTGGGTTGGGTTCTCAGCACCACATATAAGTAAATAAATAAAGGCCAATCAACAAGTAAACAATAAAAAAATTTTTAAAAGAGTGCAATTGCCGAGGCTGCCTGTGTGGTGAAAGGGTAGCAGGCGCAGTATGCCCAGGAGGGCCTGAGATTGTATTCAACGGCCGCCGCCAGGAAGAACTTCCCACCATCTCCTACGCACACGTGCCTCCTGGGACTAGAGGAGGCCGGTCCGTTTCTGGTCAGCGAGCTGATCTGTGCTACTTACAGAGACATTCTTCAGGCACTCCTCACAGGATCTGTTTGTGTTCTGAGAACAACCTATGGGGAAAGACAGGCATCGTGAGGGTCATGACGAAAGACAGCTCACAGAGCCCGCCCAGCACCAGCCTGCTTCAGGTATGCAGGAAAGACATCAACTCCTGCTGCCAGCAGGGGCCTGGAATAGCAGAGGCAAGGACTGTGGGAAGGAAGATTCCAAACACAAAAGCTGGCCTCAGGAGAGGGTGAGCCTTGTGGCTGCACACCACCACCACCAATGCGCTGAGACCTGCTGCTCAGCAGCCCCCTGGGAGCCAGAGAGGTACAGCAATGCCAGCAACACTGGCCAGAACAGCCACGTTTGCAGACTTACTGTCAGGGTTTGGATCCCCTGCACCCAAAGGCTCACGTGTTGAAGGCTTGGTCCTGGACACAGCAACGTCCAGGGTGGGGCATTTAGGAAATGATGAGATCATGAGCTCTGACCTCATCGGTGGATTAATCCGTGTGAATGGACCACTGGAGGTGGAGGAGCCAGGAGGTGGGGCCTGGTTGAAAGGAGTGGCCCTGGGGACTACACCACCCCTGGCTCTTCTCTCCCATCCTGGCTGGCATCCTGGCTGCCATGAGCTGACAGCTCCCCCCCCCCCCCCCCCCTCTGCCCCGATGTTCCACTTTATCTCAGGCCAACACAATGGGGCCAGCCCGCTGCTCTCATCAAGGCAGCCAGTTGCAGTCCAGGTCCCTGGTGTCCAAACAAGGAGCTGAACAAGGCACACACAAGTAACAGTACAGGTTACTGCAGGTGAGTGTGCAAGCAGCACTCTGTAAGACAAGCAGAGCGGCCAAGCAAGGCCCAAGTCTGGAAATGAGGGTCTCAGGCTAGGCTGCGAGGCCTTCTCTTCCCTATACAGACCTAACTGAAGACCTCACTCCATTTGCTCCCACTGGTTACTTTATGATACCTAAGTAGAATATTGTCCAATTTACCCCCTTGGTGACTTTAGAAAACCTAATTAGAATACTGCCCAGTTTACCCCCACTGGTCATTTTAAAACACAGACTGGAGACAGATGTCATGGTGGTAAGTCCTCAGTGGTGGGGTTGTTATGGTAACGGGACTTATCTTAAACAGGGACATGAGGACTCGTCTTCCTGTCTTTCCCTCCAGAAGCATCTTTTTTATGTCCTGCCATCTCGATGTCCCTAACTCCTACCTAATGCCACCACAGACTAAAGCCTTTGAAACTGTGAGACCAAATAAATCTTTCCTCGTTTTGTTCATCTCAGGTATGTGTCACAGCAACAAACAGCTGACTAACACGCTTACCTTCAATTCTCATAGGCCTGTGCTCCCCAAACCCAAGGGAGAGGCATGGCCTATCAGCCTGTTCCAGTCACGAGGAACACCTGGGACTCTGCCCACTATTCGCAGCACTGCTGCTGCAGGAAAAGGTCAAACTCCAAGTGGCTAACAGCTTCTGAACAGAATCGGTCAGAAGTGAAGACTAGGGTGTGCCTCAAGAATTTCCCACAGAGCCGGTGGTGCATGCCTGTAATCCCAGCATTTGGGAGGCTGAGGCAGGAGGATCACAAGTTCAAAGCCAGCCTCAGCAATGGCGAGGCACTTAGCAACTCAGTGAGACCCTGTCTCTAAATAAAATACAAAAAAGGTCTGGGGATGTGGCCCAGTGGTCGAGTGCCCCTGAGTTCAATCCCCAGTACCAAAAAAAAAAAAGAATTTCCCACAAGATACTGGTCAACCACCAATTGCTCCTTCCCAGCACGCCTTGCAACACACGGTGAGAAGAGCTCATACTCAACACCACTGGTCACCAGGGAAATGTGAAGTAGATCACGAGGACGTGCACCTGCACACCCACAGAATGGCTGAAGCTAGAGACTTCTGTGTGAGTGGTGACAAGGACAATGGCAACAGAGCCTGGTCCATGCAGCCATTTTCAAGATTGGCCTGGAGGTGCTCAAAAAGCAAACATGCACCCCTTTATGACTTGCCAATCCCACTCGGGCACTTTATCCAAGAGAAGTGGGAACACACACCACAGAAGACGGAGCAGGAACGTTCGCTGCCACGGTGCACGTTAACAACGCACCCTGCAAACAGCCCAGATGTCCACTGCCAGCAGGGTGGACAGGCAGGCCAGAACGTCCACAGTGGAACGCTTGTCTAATCACAAACGACACATGAAACATAGACGATGGAAAAACACTCATGGACTGAGAGAAGGCTCACGTCAAAGCCACCTGCGCGGCTCTGCAGCTCCACACGTGGAACTCATCAGCCTCAGTGAAGGCAAGGGCTGCGTGGGCGGCACTGCGGGGCGGAGGAGCACTCTGGACTGACGGTTGCATCTAGCAGGGGTCAGGGTCACATGGGGAACTCATCCTGCACTTCACTGAAGGAAAAAAATTTTCTTGAAAGAAAAACAAGACAAACCTTGGGCTCTGGTTAATGACAGGAGACGTCTACCACTGACTCCCAGTGCATTCATGGAAGGCTACGGCTGGACACCTGGACAGGTGTACTGGCAAAACATGGAGACAAAACCTAAGTGGAAGGACGTGAACAGGAAATCTTACATCCTGGGGCTGAATAAAATCTGCTGTTCTTCCCTGAATAAAATCTGATTCTTCCCTGCCCCCCACCCCAGGGCAGACCTGAACTAACAGTGTCCCCTAGAGTCCTTCTAGTTAACAGTCCAGTTTCTCTACATTTTACTTCTCGAAATAAACTCTACTTCATCTGAAATAAAAGCACATTTTAGCCGGGCGCGGTGGCACACGCCTGTAATCCCAGCACTTTGGGAGGCTGAGGCAGGAGGATCGCGGGTTCAAAGCCAGCCATCAGCAATGGCAAGGCACTTAGCAACTCAGTGAGACCCTGTCTCTAAATAAAATACAAAAAAAGGTCTGGGGATGAGACCCAGTGGTCGAGTGCCCCTGAGTTCAATCCCCAGTACCACACACACACACACAAAAAAAAAAAAAAAAAAAGAAATGAAAAATAAAAGCACATTTTGTCACGTGTTATTCTACAGTGATTGTTATTGAGTAGTGCCATTCTCAGTCTCCAGCTGTGTGCTATTGGTTTATGTTGATATTTTTTGTAAACCACCATAAATACTTGGTACAGCAGATTTTATTCAGCCCCAGGAGGTAAAGAAAACTGACCACCCATTTTCAAAAGTGTGGGAGATGGGAAAGCACAGCTATGGAGCAAAAAAGGCTGTGCTCCCTGACACAGGGCAATGAGGGGACGCGGTGAACTTCAGACAATTCTGACTGGCTTTCTAAAAACAAAGACAGTTGGAGAGCTATTCCAGATCCACGATGAGACTCAAAACCGTGCAGGAGTGGGAACAGACACCTACCAGGGTAATGGTGAAATCTGTGTATGGGCTGTATGTTAAATCAAGTATGCAAATATTATAATATCAATGTTCCAAATATAATATGCAAATATCAGTGCCAAATGTTCAGACTGTGGTAGTATATCCACTGTGCACAAGAATGTTCTTGTTCTTACGAGAAATTACTCCTGCAGCACCCAGGGGTAAAGGGCCACCTCAGCAGCTTACTCTCATGGGTTGGCCAAAATAACAACAAGAATAAAAGTATGATTTGTCTATCTGTAATAAACATTTCTAAAGAAATAAAACATAAGTATTTTAATGTTAAAACACTAATAAGGAGACAGAGACAGATGACAAAGCAAACCCAGTGCTTGGGTTTTCCTGAGCTCGGGAGCTTCCTCACTGCCTCAGAGGGAGCACAGGGCCTGTCCACCACACCCACTCTCCAATCCTGTTCGTTGGGGACAGTGATGATGATATAGGGACCTCCCTCACAGGATCTTCATTCTGATAAATGTTCTTGTGTAAACTGAAAGAACCAAGCTCCAAGATACCCTCTGGATTCCAAGCCAGGCTGAGTCAAGGAGTGGATGCAGAGGAAGAGGAAGAACTTCCCAGCCCTGTTCTTCCCACCCTCCTCCTCTGCCCACCAAGGACCGGGAGGTCTTCACCTCAGACAGTCCTCATTAAGATGACTTCCAAGATGGGAAAGATCACCCCATTCTCCTGATGAAGTCACACCTCACCATCTCGCATAGTAAGAAAGGAAATGCGCTAACCATTTGTTATTGCTCGTGAGAAAGGCAGTGTGTATTTCTCAGAAGCCACAGACTGTCCTTACTCATCACGGAATACAGAAAAAACAAGTGCTGGAGATAAGGAAAAATGCCCATGGGTTTCCTAAGTGTGATACTGAATGTGAACATCTGACTCTAAGGTCCTATGACTCTGGGGCTTTACTTAGAGTCTACTGATTAATTTTTAAAGAATTTTCAGACTCGATTCACTTTGGAAACTAAATAAAGACACACACAAAAAAGTTCTGTCAGAATATACTAAATCATTACAACTCATTTTTAGTGCTTTCCTAAAGTTTCAGGTAGGTCAATTAATTCATTGCATACAAAAGGACACGCTAGCACATGTGATGAGATTTTTTTTTTTAATATTTATTTGCTTTAGTTGTACACAATGCAATGCATTTATGTTTACGTGGTGCTGAGGATCGAACGCGGGCCCCGCACATGCTAGGCGAGCACTCCACCACTGAGCCACAACCCCAGCCCAAGATATTCTTTTTTAAACCAAGAAAACAGCCATTGCCGCATGTCTGTAATCACAGCAGCTCACGAGGCGGAGACCCGAACATCTCAAGTCAAAGCCAGCCTCAGGGCTGGGGTTGTGGCTCAGAGGTAGAGCGTTCGCCTAGCATGTGCGTGGCCCGGGTTCAATCCTCAGCACCACGTAAACATAAACGCATTGCATTGTGTACAACTAAAGCAAATAAATAAATATTAAAAAAAAAAAAAAGCCAGCCTCAGCAATGGCGAGGCACTAAGCAACTCAGTGAGACCCTGTCTCTAAATAAAATACAAAATAGGGCTGGTGATGTGGCTCAGTGGTCAAGTGTCCCTGAGTTCAACCCCTGGTACCAAAAAAACAAAAACAAGGAAACAAGAGAAAATATTTTTTATCATGGAGCACCTGCCACACAGCAGGCCTCAAGCTGCCATCTGCTGTGCCCCAGCAGTAGCACACACCCCGCCACAGCTTTGTGCCCACTCTGCACAGTGTCGGGTGCAGAGGGCACCTACATTGCCAATTTCAGGTGAAGAAAGAGGGCAGCCACCACTTCAGTAGGAAATGAGGTGAGGTGTGGTCGAGTCATCAAAACCACCTGAGCATGCCACGGCATCTTGTGCCCTCACCTACAGAGCCATGTTTCTCAGGGTGGGCGAGATGCACCTCCACACTGGTCCCACTGTAAGGACACACCACCCTTGACACCAGCCACTGCTTCTCAGGATGCTGAAGGATGAAGCTGAAGTCCTAATAGGGACTGTTTACCCCAGATGAAGTTCTTGGATTCAGTCTGACTTCATACCCAATTAACATGGGATCCGAAACCCTATCAAAGTCTCTTTTAATTTCATGAATATTGCTCTGTAGATCTTCAATACATCAGAGTTACTAATGTCTACCCTCTACCAAATCACATAGAGAAGTATTAAAAAGGCATTAAAAAGTGGGGGTGTTAAATGGTGTGATGCACCCTATTCCATGTAGTACCCTTAAAAAGACAATGTTTAAAACGCTACTGTTTTAAACACTACTGAATGACAAGCAGTAACAATCTCATACCAAGCACATGTTCTGTAGAAAAGGGGACCTTGATGACACTGAAAGTAGTGCTCCTGTTCAGGGACAAGGTGAATGCAGACCCCGAGGGCACCTAGGTGGAGAACAGCTACACAGGCATGAATCTAATGTCCCTTTCAAGATGTCCCCAATAAGAAAATAGTCTGCTCACGGAGGAGGGCAGCCAGAACAGGAGAAGGAAGTTTCTTGGTTGACACACTAGAGCTGCACTACTGGGCGAGCTCCAAGCTGCCCTTGATAAGTCCAGGGCAGGAAAAACAGAGTAGCCACACCCAGCTCCTCAGGTTGCCTTCCTCACCCCCACTCCAGCAACAAAGCACGCCGTGGGTCTCCCAGATGCCCACCGTCTGGTGGAGAGCACTCATTGCACATTAGTGCTCAGAGCTCCACTGAGACCCGGCCCTGCACAGTGCCAGTTGGTGCCTTCGACAACACACTCCAAGACAACTGCGTGGCCGAAGTCACTAACGCCAAGCACACTTGGAAATGCGTTAGGAACAAACACTCCGGCAAGGGTACCACTCGAAAAGGTCACAGAGAGAAAAGGTGCTTTGGAGTCAAAGAGAATTTCGACAGAGACTGGTCTAACATGAGCTGAGAAAGATGCCAGCCCCTCGAACAGGGCAGGTGGACCCTAACTGCGCAACCAGGGAGCGGTGAAGGGGCCACTGCGGCCGTCACCACACACAGGCGAGCACCACGTACGACCCAGGTCCGAGCAGACCCAGCCTGAACGGGGCAGCCGGAGGCGCTGAGGCCCAGCTCTGCCCGCTCTGGAGCCGCCGCCGGCTGCGCAGGCCTCGGGCAGTGCCCCCCTCCCACCGTCTCCCGCGCCCTGCCCGTCCCTCGGCCGCCGTCCGCGGTGGCTCTGAGGGCACGCGGGCCGCGCGGCGGCACGGGCGGCGCCCACGAACGCGGGGTGCCCCGCAGGCCTGCCGCAGGAAGAGCCCGCGCCGTCGCCGCCACGCAGATGCTGCGGCCGGGCCCACGAAGCCTGTCCTCCGCGCCCGAGGGGCGGGAGGGCTGCCAGCGCCCGCCGCTGTCCAAGCCCCGGGGGACGCGGCGAGCCGGGACGGCCGGACCCAGGGCCGCTCGGGCCCGGCCACGCAGAGCGCCGCCCCGCCCGGGCCCCGGCCGCGACCCCCGCCCGGCCCCGGGCCTCACCGATTCTGGGCGGCTCCTGCGCGGCGGCCGCCGGGATGAGCAGCAGGAGCAGCGCGGCGCCGGCGAGGGGCAGCGCCCAGCGCGGGGTCGGCGCGCGAGTCCGGCCAGGCGCCATGGTGGGTCGGCCGGTCGGCGATTCTGACGCGAGCCTACTCCGACCCAGCCCCCGCGGCCTCCGCCCGGAAGACCGCGGCGCCGGAAGTGGGCGGCAGGGGCGGGGCCGGGAGTGCGCAGCCTTGGGCTCCGGCCCGCCTCCGCGCGCCTGCGGCTCAGTGCGCCTGCGCGGCGGCCTGCACGGCGGCCTCCGGAGCGAGCGCCCGCGGCTCGCTGCGCCTGCGCCTTGGGGACCGGCGGGTCGCGGGGATTGAGCGGGTCGGAGGGCGCGGAGGCCTGGCCTTGAAGTGGGCAGGGCTGTGGACGGTGGCCTCAAGCGCTGTCATGTCCTTGAGAGGCCCACGAGCGGCGGCGACGGCCCGCGCCCGCCCCGAGGTTGGGAAGGTCAAGTCGCTGCTTTACTCACTGCTGCAGAATCACGTCGCGGTCCCTCACGGCCCATTGAGAACGCTAGAAACCCGCTCAAGATGCTCCCAGCCGGTGTCGCTGGCTTCGTCGTACCCCATAGGCTTAGTTCCCAGCGCTGCAGGGCCTTGGGAGCGCGGGAACCCTCTGCTCCTGGGCCGCCCTCGGGCGCGGTGGCCGGTGACCAGCATTGCCCGCAGCCTTTGGCCGTGCTCTGGGTCACGTCCTGAGCTGGCCGCACCCTTCCCCAGCCGAGAGGGAGACATCTTGGTGAAGGAGAGATCGGCCACGGACAGGTTATCAAAGGAAAGGAAATGGGCGATCTTAGCATCTCCCCAAACAGGGCTCCTGCAGGGCGACTATCAGCTCACCTCCCAGTGGCACTTCCCCGCTCACCTGCTGTGAACACCTGGGGGAGGGCTGCACTTCCCCACCTGCTGTGAACACCTGGGGGAGGGCTGCACTTCCCCACCTGCTGTGAATACCTGGGGAGGGCTGCACTTCCCCAACTGCTGTGAACACCTGGGGGAGGGCTGCACTTCCCCACCAGCTGTGAACACCTGGGGGAGGGCTGCACTTCCCCACCAGCTGTGAACACCTGGGGGAGGGCTGCACTTCCCCACCAGCTGTGAACACCTGGGGGAGGGCTGCACTTCCCCACCTGCTGTGAACACCTGGGGGAGGGCTGCACTTCCCCACCTGCTGTGAACACCTGGGGGAGGGCTGCACTTCCCCACCTGCTGTGAACACCTGGGGGAGGGCTGCACTTCCCCACCTGCTGTGAACACCTGGGGGAGGGCTGCACTTCCCCAACTGCTGTGAACACCTGGGGGAGGGCTGCACTTCCCCACCTGCTGTGAACACCTGGGGGAGGGCTGCACTTCCCCACCTGCTGTGAATACCTGGGGGAGGGCTGCACTTCCCCAACTGCTGTGAACACCTGGGGGAGGGCTGCACTTCCCCACCTGCTGTGAACACCTGGGGGAGGGCTGCACTTCCCCACCTGCTGTGAACACCTGGGGGAGGGCTGCACTTCCCCACCTGCTGTGAACACCTGGGGGAGGGGGTGCACTTCCCCACCTGCTGTGAACACCTGGGGGAGGGCTGCACTTCCCCAACTGCTGTGAACACCTGGGGGAGGGCTGCACTTCCCCACCTGCTGTGAACACCTGGGGGAGGGCTGCACTTCCCCACCTTCTATGAACACCTGGGGAGGGCTGCACTTCCCCAACTGCTGTGAACACCTGGGGAGGGCTGCACTTCCCCAACTGCTGTGAACACCTGGGGAGGGCTGCACTTCCCCAACTGCTGTGAACACCTGGGGGAGGGGGTGCACTTCCCCACCTGCTGTGAATACCTGGGGAGGGCTGCACTTCCCCACCTGCTGTGAACACCTGGGGGAGGGCTGCACTTCCCCACCTGCTGTGAACACCTGGGGGAGGGCTGCACTTCCCCACCTGCTGTGAACACCTGGGGGAGGGCTGCACTTCCCCAACTGCTGTGAACACCTGGGGGAGGGGGTGCACTTCCCCACCTGCTGTGAACACCTGGGGGAGGGCTGCACTTCCCCACCTGCTGTGAACACCTGGGGGAGGGCTGCACTTCCCCACCTGCTGTGAACACCTGGGGGAGGGGGTGCACTTCCCCACCTTCTATGAACACCTGGGGGAGGGGATGCACTGCTCTTTCCTCCCTGAAGGCACAAGGCCAGTCAAGAACTGCATCCAGAAGGAAAGGAGGGGCTGGGTTGTGGCTCAGTGGTGGAGCTTGCCTGGAACACCAAGCACTGGGGTGCATCCTCAGCAGCACATTAAAAAAAAAAAATGTTGTGTCCATCTACAACTAAGCAACTATAATAAAAATAAGGGGCTTTTAGCTTAAAAAAAGAAGAAGAAGGGAAGATGGGTAGGGCTGGCTCCTGACAGGACCTACTGGGATCCTAGTAAAGGTGGGAGTCATGGCCACAGGGTCCTTGGAGTATTTTCAGAGGCGTTTCCTGACAGTGCAGGTGCACTGAGGTAGGTCTTGTCCGGTCGTTGACCCCAGCACCCCCACTGACATAGGTTTTTATACAGGGCTTGTAGAAGAAGCCCCTGAATGGGATGGTCGCCGTGACTGTTCCCGAGAGGACCCCTGCCCAAAGTGAAGGAGCAGCTGAACAAAAGGTGAAGACTGCACAAAGCCGGGTGGCCCCCCGTTTTGACAAACATCAAGTAACGCACTTGGAAGCAGCTCAAGGATGACCTGCTTTCTCTCTGAGAGTGTTCTCTGCCTGAGCATTACTTTAACCCATAACAAAACACTCTTGCTTGACTTTTTTTTCTTTAATATTTTCAGTTGTCAGTGAACTTTATTTTATTTATTTATATGCGGTGCTGAGGATTGAACCCAGGGCCTCACACATCTAGGCAGACGCTCTGCCACGGAGCCCCAGCCACAGCCCCTCTTGCTTGACTTTTTGTGCCTGACTTTAGATTCTTTCTTTGGGATAAGAAGCACCTTGCCCTGGAGCTTGGGCTGCGCTCTCCTGTAACAGGGACAGACTCCCTGTGGCCGCAAACCCGTCCACAGCCAGAGGAAGGGCTCCTCTGGGCTGTGAATCCCTGCCGGGCTCAAGTCCCCACCTTGTCCGTTTCCACCACCAAGCCCTCAACCAAGTTCAGCAGCATGGAAGAGCTTCAGTGGCCACTGCTGGGCAAGTTGCAGTCTAGGTCATGGCCCGTGTTAGCCACCCCCCATCTAGTGTGACCTGGGCTGACTTAGTGCCCCAGCTCTGGGCAGTCCCCTCCAGCCTGGTGCAGAGGGCTCCGGGCAGGGGACAGCACACCCTGTGCTGGTGTTTAGCAAGCAGGTCTTGCGTCTTCCTCTGGCTCAGAGAAGGCTGATGAAGGCCTTTCCTGTCCCTGTGCAGCAGCAAAGGCCCCCAGCAGTGTGGATCCTCTGTCTGCTGTCTTCCAGGGCAAGCACTTTGCATCTCATGGGATCTTGTATTATACAAAAATGATATTTGGGGGCTGGGGGTGTGGCTCAGTGGCTGAGTGCCCCTGAGTTCAATCCTCGGTACCCCAAAAATAATACCAAGAATAATAATAAATAGTTTAAAAATGCACTGTGTAGCTGACGAGGTGTGCAGGCACTAATTAACCAGACTTACAGTACGCTGAGATGCCTTGCACCTTTCATGAATTTGGGGTGGAGGTCAAACAGGCCTGGGGAGTCACAGTGACAGGTTCACGAAGTTCCTAAAGTTGCAGTGGAGGGGAGACCGCCCGGTGCGGCAAGCCATCCGTGGACTGCATGAGGATCTTCTCTGGGCATGGAAGCCAGGGAGAGACAGGCCTGGCCTTGGGACCCTCCCGTGGCTCTCCCACGGCAACAGGTCGCCCAGTGCACGCGGCCTTTCCCGCCACTCGCCAGGCGGGTTCCTCACAGTAGCTCGGGAGATGGGCGCCCCTTAGGAACTGAACAGCCCACCTTTAACCTTTCTTGGAAAAGAACATTCTATAGTCTCTTTGGTGTTTCCAGATGTAAATGAAGCAGGCACGGGCCTCGTTTTGCCTGGAAGCTCGATCCATCTGACCAGCTCGCCCATCCTGCCCCCGCTTTTGAAGCTGCTTTCTGTGTTCTGTGGTTTTTCCGCCATTTAATTTCCCTTAGCTTTTATTTCTCAGCCAGCCCATTCCACGGAGGGGAACCCCATTCCCACTGCCCGCGGGACATGGGCAGGAATCAGGGATACCATGGAGAGCAGCAGAGAGCAGACACCGGGAAGCAAGCTGGCAGCCCCGGCCCTCAGCCGCCAAGAGCACGGCCTGCACCTTTCTCTCCCGCCCTCCCTCGCCATCTGATCAGCCGCAGGCCCCCAGGCCCGCTGGCCTCTCGCCAGGGCTGCAGCACCTGCTCTCTGCAGCCACTCATCCTCTCGCCGAACGTGGCACTGACAGGAAGAAGTTCCAGCTGACGCCTCCCTTGAGGTGCTCCCAGGAACAGAGAAACACTTTTGGAACCTACCTAAGCCGATTCGCACACTCCGAGGCCTGCTGTCCACTTTGTCCCCAGAGCCTGCTGCATGCTCCCTGCTCAGCACTGTGCCCTCCTGGTCAGTGCTGGACGCTCCAGCAAGGTGTCCCCACAGAGACCCATTTCCTCACGCCTTCGCCTATGCTACAGAGCCCGTGAGCCGGGAGCAGGCCCCTTCCCTCCCCGTTGGTGGCCTTTCTTTCTATTATTTCTTCTATTTTTTTTTCCCCTTTCTTTTTGTTTTGGTCCCAGGGATTTCTATTCTACCTCATTGGAACAATTCGGTAATACAGAAGGAAAAAAAAAATGCTTGGCAATTATAGCCCGAATTCCTATTTTATCACCCAGAGTCAAGATTTAGCAGGGGAGCAAGGTGCATGATGTGCTAACATGTCTAGGGCATCCAGATGCAGCCTCGGGGTCAAAGAGCTCCCGGCTCAGTAGGAAGCTCAGACCAGAGGGTCCTAGAGAAACAGAAGGGTACTTGGAGCAGTCTGGGATTAAAGGGGAAAGCTGGTTGAAGACCTAGACTGATGCAATCCCAGTGACATTGACTTGGGAGAGGTGGTAGCAGCCCCGCACAGCCACGGAGAGGGCCATCCACAGAGCAGACCAGCCACTAGGCTAAGGCCAAGGAACTATGCACTGGGGTGCCCTTTACCTACCTGGAATTGTGCACAGGGGCTACCTGCAGGGGATTTTCACCCACATTTTGATTTGGTAGTGAAGTATCTGTGCTGGTTTTTTCATTATTTCATGTTGCCGCCTGAAGTGATGGCCGCTTGGAGCAACGAAGCCGCGGGAAGAAGTTCAGAGGCGAACTGGAAACAAACGGCTTTTTATTCTGATAACTTTTCTCTCTGGCTCTAACAACGACTTTAACACGCACCACACACACCACCAAACAACCAACACACCAAATGGCGCAGACCCGATCAGCAATCTCGCTCAAGTCTCTCCAGATCCCGGGCCAAGTCCCGCGAGATCCTGGGCCAAGTCCCGTGAGACTACGGAAGGCAGCAATGCCCAAACATGTCCATGGCCCGTAGTCAACCGCAATCTTAGCCATCTCCCCAAACAGGGCTCCTGCATTTCCCCCCTTTTGTTTTAAAAGAGGGGATGCTCTAGGACGTCTATGTGCAACCAACATTCTTACCCGTCATCCGATAATCAAGGCTGTGCCCTTGACTCCTGTCTTAGGTTGATATGTCGGCCACATGAGACTGTCCCATGCGACTGTGCCTGTCTTAGGTTGTCCCCCTCTGGGGATCTTACCCGTCATTGGCTAACCAGCCATCCAATGGAGCCCTTTAGGATCGACTGTGTATGATGACTAACAGCCGTCCAGTTGTGAGGAGATGGTACGGCTTTATGGCGACAAGCCTTTTGGTGATGAGCCAAATTGCATAGCATATCAAATTGTTTAAACAAATCAGCTGCCCTAAGTTGCATCAAGTAACACACTGAATTGTCTAGACAAATACCCGCAAGGCATTGTCCCATAAAGTCCCAAACAATGAAAGATCAAAATGTCCATTTGTTATAACACGTTGATGTAGGAGGCCCCATGCATGTAGAGCAGAGGCCACAATTTCAAGTACATTCCTGGGTTGGTTAAAGAACTACTTTCAGAGAAGTTGCATTTAAAAAGGTAACTACTTCCAGTGGTGCACGCCTGTAATCCCAGCACTTGGGAGGCTAAGGCAGGAGGATCGCGAGTTCAAAGCCAGCCTCAGCAATGGCGAGGCACTTAGCAACTCAGTGAGACCCTGTCTCTAATAAAATACAAAAAAGGGCTGGGGATGTGGCCCAGTGGTCGAGTGCCCCTGAGTTCAATCCAGGGTACCAAAAAAAAAAAAAAAAAAGCTAACTACTTCCTGAACCTCAGCACAGTCACCCACTCTCGACCGCGACCAGGGCTGGCTACAACATTAAGCTAAGAAAGCAGCGGTGTGGGCTGGGGTTGTGGCTCAGTGGTAGAGCACTTGCCTAGCACATGTGAGGCACTGGGTTCGATCCTCAGCACCACATAAAAATAAATAATATTAAATGAAGGTATTGTGTCCATCTATTTTATATATATATATAAATTATATATATATAAATTATATACACACACACACACGCAGGAGCCCTGTTTGGAGAGATGGCTAAGATTGTGGTTGACTACGGGCCATAGAGATGTTTGAGCATTGCCGCCTTCCGTAGTCTCATGAGACTTGGCCCGGGATCTCGAGAGACTTGGGCCAAGATTGCGGATCAGGTCGGCGCCATTTGGTGTGTGGGTTTTTGGTGGTGTGTGGTACATGTTAAAGTCGTTGTTAGAGCCAGAGAGAGAAGTTATCAGAATAAAAAGCTGTTTGTTTCCAGTTCACCTCTGAACTTCTTCCCGCGGCTTTGTTGCTCCAAGCGGCCATCGCTTCAGGCGGCAACACACACATATATAAAGAAAGCGGTGGCAAAAATCACACAACACAGACATAATTTTCACATGGGGGCAGGACAGCTCTTTGACCTTAAGGGTCAGCTTCCATACTGGAAAAAGAGAGCACTAGAAAGAGGGCACGAGCCGCGGCTGGTGTGCTTTATGGTGGGGACATCAGAGCCAGGGACGAGGTTTCAAGGGTGGAGTCTTGCTTGTGATGTCTGTGGTCAGCAGGTTGATTGACACCTTGGCAAGCCACACCCATCCTGGGTGCTGTGTGGGATCTTAGGCAGAGCTGGGGGGAGGCGCACCTGCATCACTGATCACTCCCTGACAGGGGCTCCCAGTGCCAGGCCGATCCCCTCATTTGGCTACTATGCCCATGGATGGCTCGTGACAAACCACCAAGGTCATCAACACTGCTGGACCCCTGGAGGGGAGCCCACAAGGGCCTGACCTGTGCAGCCTTGGGGCAGCAGGGGCTGGCAGGGCTCTGGGGTGACGGGAGGAGGAAGGAGGGAGGGAGCTGTGCCCCAGCCGGAGCCCAGTCACCGAGGCTGGGTAAGCAAGGGTGCGGGTGGAACCCCGGGGATGCAGGCCGGCTCCCAGGGGCAGCAGCTGCCTGCTTGGTGGGTTCTGGAGCTGGTCCATGCCACATGGGGCCTGTCCACCATCCCTTGGGAGCAGCCAGCCTCCCTGGTCCCCCCGGGGTGAGGGCCCATGGTGACTCTTTAACAAGACAGAAAGCACCATTTGCACGAGGTCGTGCGGCCTGGAGGAAGTGGAGCTGGACAAGCACCCAAGGGCTCGCCCCTCCTGTGCGCCCGCCAGAGACGGCTTCTGGCGTCTGTCCTGCCTCACAGCAGGTGGCAGGGGCAGCGGATCTCAGCATGGGTCTTGGAGGGGCCATTCAAACCACCCTTGGTGGCTGGTCCCCCTGTGGGAGCAGGGTTGCTATCGTCCTGGCCTGGGACAGGTCCTGTGGGTGCTGTTGAAGCCAGATTTAAAGCTAGGCAGTGAGTGCAGTCAGGCAAATCGGGTCTAACATCGAGCTTCATAAAGAGCAGGGAGTCCATAAGGAAAATGGAGTCAGCCTGAGTCCTGGAAAGACACAGAGCGACTCTGAGGGAGATGAGATGGTTAATGTTCCCAAGCTTAGGGCCCATCTTATGGAATGCTAATGAAACAGCTCCAGCAAACGGAGGTGCTAATCAACTAGCCCTAAGCCCTTCCCGTAAATCTTACACCCACCATGGGCCCTCCGGTGTCACAGGTGTCACATCTTTTTGACATTCCTGTCCCAGGCAGGACAGAAATAGAGAACATGAAAGGAACAAAGAAAGATTTCGGATATAAAAGGGAGAAGGCCTCTCCTCCCTTTGGAGTCCTGGTTTCCGGGTCCCCTTCTCCCTCTGGGGGAAGTCTTTTGCTGTCCTTTCAATAAAGCTGTCCACTCTCCACTCTGCGCTTGCCTCCGAGTGCTGCCTCGGCGTTATTCTTCAGCGTTCGGGGAGCAAGAACTCGTCACGGTAAAAAGCGGTTTCGCTGTGGCTGGCAAGGAGGAAGCGGGTGAGCGCGCAGCAGCGCGGGCCGGCTGGCTCAGGACGGGGCGCGGCGGGCCCACGCAGCGTTGGCCCACTGGAAGGAGCGGGTGCCGCAAACAGTCGCCAGCTTTCAGAGCCCTGGGCAAGCCCTGGGCTCTGCTCTGCCCCAGAGCGTCGCTAGAGCAGAGGAGCTGAGATTGCTGGGGGGCCTGGGAGGGTGCCTGGCGCGGCCGTCCACAGGCAGTGCTGCAGCCAGAGCTGCGGGCGGGCCGGCCCGGCACAGAGGGGCAGTCACTGCCTGCTCGAGAGAGGCTGCGCCTGTCCAAGATGCCAGTGCAGGCCTGGGGCTGGTGGGGGCACCTGCCTAGGGGACTGTGGGCTGGAGGGAGCCTTGGGGAGGTGTGGGAGGTGCCAGCTCTGCCTGTGGGCGGAGGCGTCTGCAAGGCTGGGGCCTGCAGTCGAAGGAGTGGGGCCTGCGGGGTGCAGACCACCTGAGGTGGCTCCCCGAGCGGGCCAGCTGGGGACATGTGGAGCCGCCAACCTTTAGGGCGCAGGGAACAAGCATGGCCTACAGGCGACTTGATCAGAAAACAGCTCGATTTCATTCCATTGTTTTTCTAACTTTTTTTTTTTTGGTACTGGGGATTGAACTCAGGGGCACTTGACCAATGGGTCACATCCCTAGCCCTTTCTTGTATTTTATTAGAGACAGGGTCTCACTGAGTTGCTAAGTGCCTCGCCATTGCTGAGGCTGGCTTTGAACTCGCGATCCTCCTGCCTCAGCCTCCCAAGTGCTGGGATTACGGGTCTAACATTTTAGATTGATAAAATAAAGCCAATTCCTGAATGTGGTGCCACTAATATGGTTAAAGGTTGATGTTTGGTGACTGTTTCAAATGTGCACTTACAAACAAGGGGCTTGCTCTGTTCCTATAGCAGTAGCAAGACACCCGAGAATGGGTGCTCTGCGAGCAGCAGGAGTGCACTGCTGAGTGCTGGAGGCTGGAGAGAGAGGTTGGGGCGTGCTGGAGGCTGGGGGAGGGCTGCTCTCTGCCTCAGAGGGCACCCCCACTTTGCCCTCAGTCAAGCTCCCTCAGGTCTCTTCCAGGAGGGAGTTAATCCCACTTGTTAGAGCTCCACCCTTATGACCTGTCGCCCCGGGTGTCCTCCTGACACCACTGCAATCGGGATTACATTCCAATGTGGGGGTCTTGGGGGGACGCCAACACACAGAGCTGGCGCAGGGTGAGACCCAGAGGGAGTGAGTGACACCAAGGGCCCCAAGGTGGGAGTGGGAGGAGGGCCTTGGCCTTGGGAGGGGCGGCGCTCCGCAGACACGGGATGTTCCTGGAAGTGCTGAGGCCTCTCAGAGGCCCAGAGGGGCTGCTGCTGTCCGGGCAGCTCTGAGCTGGCCCACACGGCTGCCCCAACAGGAGGAGGCGGGCGCTGGGCAGCAGAGCAGAGACTGGTGGGGTGGCGCTCTGGGTGGGCGACCCCGTCCTGGGCTCTGCCCTGCTCGGGTGCAGGACGGCCGTGCTGCCGGCCACCACACACTCTGTTGGCACTCGTCCGTGATTCCATGTCACTAGATCAGTAGTTTTGCTGGACTTTTAATAAGGGATTATATTTTTGAGGAGAAAAGTAGAGGCAAACGTGCGAAGATGCATTCTGCACAGGACAGACAGCAAGCACGCAGCGGGCGCTCGGCTCTGCGGGGGACTGTGCACCTGGGCTACAGCCTGCGCCCAGGAGGGCTGTGTCCACGGGACCCTGGGCCGCCCCAGCCCACCCAGCCTGGCCACCTTCAGGGTGGCCCTCGACACGTCTGGCTACACCCTGAGAGCTCCTTCACTCGGCAGGCAGGGGACAGGATTAGCTGAGACTTCCAGTCTCCCGAGACAATCACAAGAAAAGAGCCCTGGTCAGACCTCCCGGGTCCAGCCACTCCCCACTCTCCGTTCTCCTGCGCGCAAGCACCTGGCAGGACGTGGCAGCTGCCCTGGCCGACTCCCCTCTGGCCAGGCTCTGGGCTCAACAGCAGCCGCCTTCTGCGGGCAGGGCGTGGCCAGCAGGGAGGAGGAGGAGGACAGGAGCGGCCCGTGGGCGAGGCGGTCAGCAGGCAGTGCAAAGCCCAAGACTGCGGGGGCACGAGGGCACCCAGAGCCCAGCTTGCTTGGACAGCCTCCAGGGAGGTTTTTTTGCTCTTTCCACACACAGCACTGGGTAACAGCACAAGGGACAGGTGAGCTTACACCTGGTCAGGTAAAGGTGAGCCAACTTGCCCACCCTCCCTGAGACCCCGACTCCCACAGGAAGCCACGCCCAGCTTCCTAAGGTCGCACAGAAAAGAAGGCAGATCAAAAGGGGAGGCTGTCCCTGAAGCCGAGTCCCTGTGGGCGCCGGGCCATCCCCGCCACCTGAAGGCGGACAGGGACAGAGTGGACTTCTGGTTCACAGGTGGCAGCCGTGATGGGGTCACAGCAGGGGGACGTGGTCTCGGGGTCCCCTCTGCTCGTCGGCCTCATCTTCACCAGGGGCTCCTAACTCTCGGCAAACTTGGGGTTCATGACTGTCGTGGTGGCGCTCTTGAAGAGGGGGTTGTCCTGGAGAGAAACGCGGATGTGGATTGATTCCTTGGAGCAGGGAGGCTGCAGGAGCAGAGGCTCCCTGGGCCACCGGTCAGCCCCGGAGGAGTGGGCAGGCAGAGCTCTGGCTCATGCCGTGCGCTCGGGGGACAGACTGCTGGGGCGGGCCACGCGGCCCCCATGGTCAGCCTGGGGTTGCGGGCGCTGCGGAGACCACCAAGGACAGTGACTTACGTTGTTCCACTGGGACTTGAGCTTCTCCTTCTCAAAGCGTCTGTACTCCCGGAGGTCACTCAGGTGGGTCAGGGCTTTCCAGATGACCAGCAGGAGGACGCCGATCAACACCACCCCTGCCACAGTGCCCCCTACGATGGCTCCAATGTCAGGACCCTTCACGCACTCTAGGGAGGAAGCACACGCCCTGCGCGTCAGTCTCAGCCGGTCAGCGCCCCGTCCAGTGGAGGTCCCCGCCGCCACAGGGGGATGAGAGAACCCAGCCCCAGCCCCCGCCAGGAACAAGGCCTCTGGCTCCAAGTGACACTCGAGGCCACTTGGCCTGGCCCCTTGGCATGGCCCCTTGTTCACAAAGAAGGCAAGGCCAGGTCACCAGCCAACCTGGCAGAGCCTGGACACAGGTGCCAGCCTGTGGACAGGGCCACCACCTGCTGCTGCAGCCGAGTAGCCGGACCCGGGACCTGCGGATTCGGCCTGACGCGCAGGGTGGGAAGGCGCCCGAGGCCCGGCCGCCTCGCAGAGGAGCTGGGGACTCGCGAGCTCCGCTGTAGCTGGCTCTCCCTGTGACGCTGTCCTGTGGTGACCCAAGCAGGAACCAGGACCTGCGCTCAGGCAGGTGAGGCAGCTGTGGCTGGAACAGGGCAGGGTGCGGTGCCCACGTCTGTGCCAGCCTCCTCCCGAGCCTAGGGCTCTGGGCTGCTGATGGCCACGCCACAGGCCCTGGCCACGGAACAGCGGCACTGACCTCTAGGGCCAGCCCCTATTTGCTGGGTCCCCAAAATGCCATTCGTGTGGGCTGCCATCTGCCGCCCGACCTCTGCAGAGAGCTCTGTGGCCTCTTCGGGGTCTGGGACTCTGGGTCTGGAAGCGGCTCCACACCGTGAGCCCTGTCCATCAGAGCAAGCTGGAGACGGCCGCGACACGGGCAGGCTGGAGTCTGAAGCCCAGGCCCAAGGACGGGCTTGAGCGCAGGCAGGCACGGGGAGGGTCCGAGCCCCCTGCCTTCCGCGCATTCCCGTCCTGTGGAGGGCTGCAGGTCTCAGTTCAGCACGAGGCCTCGTGTGCTGTTGGCCCGTGCTTCCTGTGGTCATCTGAGTGGCCACCCAGCCCTGTCCCTTCAGGAATGGGTGGGGGGCTGCATACCTGAAGCCCTAAGGCCTAGCCATCATGTGTCTTTTTGCCCAAGTCCAGCTCCCCAACATTTGTGGTCATTGTCACCCAACATACCCCCTGCCCCAGCCCCCCACCCCACTCCTTCTCCAGGGCCCCTGGACCCTCCTCCTGCCACCCACGTGTGCTGTCCGGAGAAGGCTCTGTCCGCGCCCCAGACCACCGTCCACCTGGCCCACTCCACTCTGGGGTCCTTGGCCAAGCGGCAGCCCGGCACCCCTGCACCCCCGCAGCCCCGAGGGCTCCGAGTCTGCCCAGCCCGACAGGACAGCGTCGCCCAGGCCTGGCAGCGTGGAGAGGGCGGCTTGGAGCATGGGCTTTGTGACGCTCTCGTGGCTGTTTGTGCTGGGAACTGCCAGCTGCTGTGGTGACACCCCAGGAGCCACGTGCCGGGCACACAGCCGCTATCAGTGGGGACCTGGTTCAGACACCGAGCTGCCGCGGCTCGGAGACATGAGAGGGTCGGGCAGGCGGCACAGCATCTACACGCCCCGACGGAGTCCACCCAGCCCCGACAGGACAGTGTCCACCTCGTGTCCCGACAGGACAGTGTCCACCCAGCCCGGACAGGACAGTGTCCACCTCGTGTCCCGACAGGACAGTGTCCACCCAGCCCTGACAGGACAGTGTCCACCTTGTGCCCTCATGCCAGGACAGTGTCACCCAACCCTGATAAAATTGTGTCCACCCAGCTCTGACAGGACAGTGTCCACCCCATGCCCCGACAGGACAGTGTCACCCAGCTCTGACAGGACAGTGTCCACCCCATGCCCCAACAGGACAGTGTCACCCAGCTCTGACAGGACAGTGTCCACCCCATGCCCCAACAGGACAGTGTCACCCAGCCCTGACAGGACAGTGTCACCCAGCCCTGACAGGACAGTGTTCACCCCATGCCCCAACAGGACAGTGTCACCCAGCTCTGACAGGACAGTGTCCACCCCATGCCCCAACAGGACAGTGTTCACCCCATGCCCCAACAGGACAGTGTTCACCCCATGCCCCAACAGGACAGTGTCACCCAGCTCTGACAGGACAGTGTCCACCCAGCCCTGACAGGACAGTGTCCACCTCATGTCCCGACAGGACAGTGTCCACCCAGCCCTGACAGGACAGTGTCCACTTTGTGCTCTGACAGGACAGTGTCCACCCAGCCCTGACAGGACAGTGTCACCCAGCCCCTACAGGACAGTGTCCACCTGGCCACCAGGCGGGCTTTGGAAAACACCAGTTGCGAGTCCACTCTCTTCCTCAGACCTGCTTGGCTTCAGGATCCCTGGACTCCGCCCAGGCCTCCTGGGCCCCTGGCCTGGAGGGGACGGCCCTGCCCAGACCCTCTGCCCCCTGCCCCAAGGCCCTCCGCCTCCCCTCCAGGAGCAGCCCCCGTGGCCGCAGCCTACTCTGCACTGGGCATCTGTGTCTGATGGGTGGCCTTGGGATGTGGACCCAGAAGGCCAGGTCGGGCCTCGGTTCACAGGTGTCAGTGGGCCAGAGCCGAGGGGACAGCTGGCAGTGATCAGGGCTGGCAGTGCCCGGGCTCCCCACACTCTCTATGGCTCCCACGTCAGGTGGGAGATTGGCCGCACACCGGGGGTCCTGTGCCCAGCATGCAGCTGCGCCAGCCCCGGGACCCCGTCACCGCACCTCACCCAGCGCTGCTGGAGCAGGAAAGAGACTCGGAGGAGAGGCCGTGGAGGGCAGGAGGACGCGCCAGTCTGCCCCGCCACCTCTGCTGGCCAGGGGCCCCGCGGGGCCCGCCTGGCCCGAGGAAGAGAGACCCTCCCCGCAGCGCCTTGGCCGCTGTCCCCAGGCCCCACCTGCCCGGGCGCGGCACCGCCTGGCCTCACCTCGGCTCTCGTCCACGTGGATGTCGTAGCGGTTCCTGCCGTCCCGCTGCAGCAGGGTGTAGGTGACCCAGCAGCCCTCCGAGTCCCGCTCCTTGCAGGCCTTGCCCTGCGCGGGGCGGCTCTGCAGCAGGCGGCTGGGGCACGCGGCGCTGCAGTTCTTCCCGAAGGGGCCCTTGTCGAACTTGAGGCACTCGGCGCAGGAGCTGCGGGGAGCCGGCCGTGAGCGGGGTGCCGCAGGTGTGGGCGTGGGGGACGCAATAGGGCGCGGACACGAGGCCGCGCAGGGGCAGGGGCACAGACGCATGGGGGGCAGGCGTGTGTCGGGGTGCATGGGGTCTGCCGTGAAGGCGCGTCCTCCCGCGTCCTGGCGGAGACTCACATGAACATGCCGCAGGGAGACGGGCAGCCGGGGCAGTCCTGGCACAGCGGCGGCTGGTAGCCCTGGTCACACTCGCACGTGTTGCAGCGGCACCGGCCGCGGCCGCTGCACTCCACCCGCGCCGCGTTCAGGCAGCCCGTGGTGGACTTCCCGCACTGGCACGCTGAGCCCTCGAACTCCTCTGTGCAGTGGCACTGGCCGCAGAAGCACTTGCCCCTCCCTGGAAGACAGCAGGGGCCACTGCAGCCTCCTCCTGCCGCTGCTCCTCGCTCCAACTCGGCCTCAGCTGGGAGGCCTGCGCTCAAGCCTCCGCTGCCCTGCCTCCCCTCCCCCCACGCTGCAGCCCGGCCCTGGGGAGGCAGTGGACGACGCGCCTGAGCAATGGCCGGGGCAAGCCCTCCTGGCCCCCACCAGCAGCGTGGCCACTCCTTGGCCAGTCTGGGCCTCCCATCCCACTGTGAGCGGGACTCGTGACCAGGCCAGGACCGCCGCCTGTGGGCCCCCCAGGAGTCCGCCTCACCCTCGTGGACGCAGAAACAGGCTGGCAGGGAGGAGGGCTGCTGCAGCTCCTGTCCCCATGTCCCCCGCTCAGACTCCTGGGGCCCACGGACAAGAGAGCTCCCCTGGTGGTCCTTGTCACTCACTTGGGCCCCCGCAGACTTGGCCGTCGTAGCGCTCGCAGTTGACGTTGTCGCACTCGCAGTACCGCCCGAAGACCTCCTTGTTGGGAGTGTCGCTGGTGTGGCAGATGCACTGCCCGCAGATGCAGTCCCCCAGCCCCGAGCACACGATGGAGCTGTTGTCCTTCCGGCAGCTGCCCTCCAGCTCCTGGCTGCTGCGGCCCTGTGTCTGGCACTCGCAGCTCTTGCCGATGTAGCCCGCGTCGCACCTGGACGGAGGGTGCCGGTCAGGCCCCCCTGGGTGCGGGCACAGCCCTGGGCGCAGGCCCCGGGCCAAGACGCCTGGCCTGCCCAGCACCTGCCCTTTCCTCACGGCCTCTGCACCGTGAGCTGGGTGGGGACGCCCCGGGAGGGACACGGGTCTGACCCGGCCCGAGAGCACCTGGCTCTGGCAGGCCCACCCGAGCCAGGAACCGAGCCACACAGACAGCCTGTTCAAGGGCGGGGTCTTCCCGCACGTGGCCCGAGCCTCAGGGCCCTGGACCTGGCACTGCGGCCTTCCAGGACACGGGTCTGCTGGGAAGATTCGGGGTGGGGTTAGCAGAGAAAGACGGCAGTGGCCGGCAGTGGCCAGCTGCGGCGGGCAGGTGCGGGGCACACCCGGCACCGCCGGGCACCCTGCGAGGGGCCGCCTGCCTCCCGGAGAGGGGCTGGGCCTGCAGATGCCAGGGCCACCTCGACGGCCTCGCCCCTGGGGAGGCCACCGCGGGCTGCACGTGCAGGACAGGGTGGTGCCACTGACCAGGGCACGGGGACAGAGCGCGCCACTGTCACAAAACTGCTGGGAGGAGGTGGGGACAGGGGACAGGGCTGTGGAGGGGTGGGGAAAGTGCAGGCCTGAGGGGACAGAGCTATAGAGGGGTGGGGACAGTGCAGGCCTGAGGGGACAGGGCTGTGGAGGGGTGGGGACAGTGCAGGCCTGAGGGGACAGGCTGTGGAGGGGTGGGGACAGTGCAGGCCTGAGGGGACAGGCTGTGGAGGGGTGGGGACAGTGCAGGCCTGAGGGGACAGGGATGTGGAGGGGTGGGGACAGTGCAGGCATTGGGGACAGGCTGTGGAGGAGGTGGGGATGGTGCAGGCCTGAGGGGACAGGGCTGTGGAGGAGGAGGGATGGTGAAGGCCTGAGGGGACAGGGCTGTGGAGGGGTGGGGACAGTGCAGGCCTGAGGGGACAGGGCTGTGGAGGGGTGGGGACGGTGCAGGCCTGAGGGGACAGGCTGTGGAGGGGTGGGGACAGTGCAGGCCTGAGGGGACAGGCTGTGGAGGGGGTGGGGACAGTGCAGGCCTGAGGGGACAGGGATGTGGAGGGGTGGGGACAGTGCAGGCATTGGGGACAGGCTGTGGAGGAGGTGGGGATGGTGCAGGCCTGAGGGGACAGGGCTGTGGAGGAGGAGGGATGGTGAAGGCCTGAGGGGACAGGGCTGTGGAGGGGTGGGGACAGTGCAGGCCTGAGGGGACAGGGCTGTGGAGGGGTGGGGACGGTGCAGGCCTGAGGGGACAGGGCTGTGGAGAGGTGGAGACGGTGCAGGCCTGAGGGGACAGGGCTGTGGAGGGGTGGGGACGGTGCAGGCCTGAGGGGACAGGGCTGTGGAGGGGTGGGGACGGTGCAGGCCTGAGGGGACAGGGCTGTGGAGGGGTGGGGACGGTGCAGGCCTGAGGGGACAGGGCTGTGGAGGGGTGGGGACGGTGCAGGCCTGAGGGGACAGGGATGTGGAGGAGGAGGGATGGTGCAGGCCTGAGGGGACAGGGTTGTGGAGAGGTGGGGACAGTGCAGGCATTGGGGACAGGGTTGTGGAGGAGGTGGGGACAGTGCAGGCCTGAGGGGACAGGGCTGTGGAGGAGGTGGGGACAGTGCAGGCCTGAGGGGACAGGGCTGTGGAGGAGGTGGGGACAGTGCAGGCCTGAGGGGACAGGGCTGTGGAGGAGGTGGGGACAGTGCAGGCCTGAGGGGACAGGGCTGTGGAGGAGGTGGGGACAGTGCAGGCCTGAGGGGACAGGGCTGTGGAGGGGTGGGGACAGTGCAGGCATTGGGGACAGGCTGTGGAGGAGGTGGGGACAGTGTGGGCCGGAGGGGACAGGGCTGTGGAGGGGTGGGGACAGTGCAGGCATTGGGGACAGGCTGTGGAGGAGGTGGGGACAGTGCAGGCATTGGGGACAGGGCTGTGGAGGAGGTGGGGACAGTGCGGGCCTGAGGGGACAGGGCTGTGGAGGAGGTGAGGACAGTGTGGGCCTGAGGGGACAGGGCTGTGGAGGGGTGGGGACAGTGCAGGCCTGAGGGGACAGGCTGTGGAGGAGGTGGGGACAGTGCAGGCCTGAGGGGACAGGCTGTGGAGGGGTGGGGACAGTGTGGGCCTGAGGGGACAGGCTGTGGAGGAGGTGGGGACAGTGCAGGCCTGAGGGGACAGGCTGTGGAGGGGTGGGGACAGTGCAGGCCTGCGGGACACACACCACGGGAGGTGAAACTGGGAGTCAGGAGGGAAGGTGGTGATGGAAGCAGGGCAGGTGCCCTGGGTGGCCTGGCGGCTCTGGCCAGGTGGCTGCGGTTCTGGCAGCTGTGCAGCCCCGGGGCGGGCAGCCTGGTCAGCGTGAGAGGCGTGGACATTACCAACAGGGGCCAGAGGGTGGGCTGGCCCCTCAGCAGGGACAGCTGTGGGCACGACCCTCGCCTCCGGCTCAGGGGCCGCCCTCCCCACTCTCCGCCCTGCCCCTGAGCCCTGGGCTCATCCCCCGCTCGCCATGAGAGCAGGCCGCTGGCTCCGGCTGCGACTGTGCTTGGTGCTCCCTGGGGCTGGGGCGGGGGCTGAATGGGGCTCGGGGACAGCCAGCCTAGGTCCTCAGTGCGAGCACCCGTCCCTCTGCCAGCCACTCTCTGGCCTCAGGCGCCCCAGGGCCAGAGTGGGGAGCAAGGGTGGCACTGCTGAGGGTGGCCCTGGCTCGGGAGCAAGAGCAAGGCCTCCAGGGTGGCCGCTCTCCTCAGCGACTCCTGCCCAGGGCGGGTGGGGCGCAGCCGTGGTCCCCGCTCACCTGCAGACGCCGCACTCCAGGGCGCCCTTGCCTCCGCAGGCCCCACGGGTCTGCGCCGGGGCCCGGCACCGGCACTCGCACTGGGGCAGGACCCGCACGGTCACCGTGTCCGTGAAGCCCAGCGCCCGGATGACAAAGGACTGCTCCTGGACGCACTCCGTGGCTGTGACCCGCACCTGGAAGGTGATCTGCAGAGCGGAGTGGCAGGGCTCAGGTGGGGCTGGGGGTGACCAGGGCCACAGCCCGCCTCTGTCCCCTCACCGGCCCTAGCGGACATGGGTTCTGGCTTTTCAGAGCAGCCTGGGGAGGAGGCACTGTGGACTGTCCCCAGCTGAGAGGAAAGAGGAAGCCCTGGTGCTTGGGGTGGGTGCTGAGGGCGGCAGGGAGGCCGTGGGCGCTGCCAACACCAGCCTGTGAGCCCACACCAGGGGGAGGGTTTGAAGTGGCTCTGTGGGAAAACTTGTCCTCGCACTTGTCCATAATCCAGGGTGCTAGGCCGCCAGGACCCCCAGGAAGTCCTGGGCCTGGGGGAGCTACATTCTGAGCCAGGGAAGGGGGAAAGCCCCCATCCAGGGGCCAGCGACCCGGGCAGCAAAGGGGACAGTCAGCCCCAGGACAGCAGAAGGCCCTGTGAGTGCTGGCACCAGGAGGGCAGACGCCAGCACTGGCCGCAAGGAGAATCAGGGGACCAATCAAGCCACGTCCAAAGGGGATTTAACGGACTTTCTGCACAGAACTTTAACATGAACAGGAATATTGTAAAAATGGATAATAAGCAACTGCAAATTAGAACAGGACTGAATAAATTCCCATACAGGGGAAATGTTTTGGTGAAAGGGGAAATGCTTTGGTTAAAATTCAAAGGACTATTTGGGAAGTAGCATCTGAAGGAATTGCAGGCACATGTTTAAAAAGTCAATAAAAGGAGACATTTTGAGGAATATTGGCTCACAGCACAAAGAAAAATGAGTAACTTGATGATAAATTCAAATCTGAAATATTAGGGAGATAACTCAGTGACATTCTGGTCATGTTTGTGGCTCCTGCCACACGAGTGCCCATGCCCAGCTCTGCGTGGCCACGGCAACAGAAAGGGGGCGCTATCAACAAGGGACCCCATCTGCACTGGCTGGAGCCAGAAAGTCGGGGTTCTTCAGGACTACTGAGAACCCTAACCCTAACCCTAACATAAGCACAAACCAAACCCTAACCCCCCAAAAAACCCACCTAACCCTAACCCTAACCCTAAATACAAATCTAACCCAACCCCAACCCTAACCCTAACCTCAACCCTAACCCTAAACCTAACCCTAACCCTGCCCTAACACTAACCAAAACCCAAACCCTAACTCTAACCCTAACCAAAACCCAAACCCTAACTCTAACCCTAAGGATACCCTAACCTCTGCCATAATCCTAAACCTCTTCCTAACCTTACCCTAATCCCAACCCAAACCCTAACCACAACCCCAACCACAATCACAACCACAACCCTAACCCTGACCCTAACCCTGACCCTAACCCTGACCCTGACCCTGACCCTGACCCTGACCCTAACCCTGACCCTGACCCTAACCCTGACCCTAACCCTAATCCTGACCCTGACCCTGACCCTGACCCTGACCCTAACCCTGACCCTGACCCTGACCCTAACCCTGACCCTGACCCTGACCCCCCTGACCCTAACCCTAATCCTGACCCTGACCCTAATCCTGACCCTGACCCTGACCCTAACCCTAACCCTGACCCTAACCCTAACCGGTGCCCCGCGGTGTCCTCTCCCCAGGTTGGGCACAGACTCACGCAGAGCCTGTCTGGCCTTGTCCGAGAGGACGTCGAAGGTGGGAGCACCAGGCTGGCTGGGGTAGGCCTGCCTCCCCTCTTGCTTGGCCCCAGGGGAGGCGCCACTGTGTCACAAGATCCCTAGCGGCCTCCCGTGTGTGGGACGGAAACCCCGGCCAGGCTCACCGGGACGTTGATCTGCACGCCGTCGCAGTCCCCTCTGGGCTGGCCCGTGTGCGACTCTCCGTTGCTGCAGAAGGAGTCGTAGGAGACCCTCAGGGTGTCGGGCAGGGTACTGTGGTCCAGGAAGACTCTGGAGGAGAGTTTCTGCGGGCAGAGAGCGGCCTGCTCAGGGCGGCTCCCCGCTGCCCAGCCCTGCTGGCCAGTGCAGTGGCCCGCCTCTCTGCTGCTGCCCGGCCCCACATCAGTGACTGACACACATGCCCACTAGGAGCTCAGCAGGATGTGCCAGGGACAGGAGGGCAGCACTGCCAGGGCCACAGGCCTGCCCTCGAGACGGGCCACCTGCCAGGGACCAACGCGGACCCAGGCGGATGGCCCCGGGAGGATGTCCTCTCACCCCTGAACCCCAGCGTCAGCAGGGGTGGGTCAGATTGATGGAGAGGCAGCTGGACCCAGAGGGGCGCAGGGAGAGATGGAGAGAGCCCCCAGGGGGTGGGCTGGCCGTGGAAGCCACCTGAGATGTCACAGGAAGCCAGAAACACAGACAGCAGCGGCCAGGGCACAGGAGGCCTGCTGGGGCGTTTGGGGGTCGCGAGAGGCGAGAGACGCAATGGGGCCTCCTGCCCTGTCCAGCGGGGACAGCAGCACTCGGGGCGCCCGCCTGCTGTGCGCTGCAGACAGGCCTGCCGGTGTCCAGGCCCCGCTCGGGGCGCGTCCTGGCTGCAGCTGGGTGACGCACACCAAGGCGGAGGGCCAGGGACGAGGACCCTGCAAGGCCCGCCCATCTGCCCCCCGCCATCCATCTCCCACTGCTCTTGGCTACCAGCTAGAAGAGCCCGGGAGAGGAGGGAAGGCCTAGAGCTTGTGTTTCAGAGAGGCCCCGGGGGCCTGGGGTGGCACAAGCCACGCCATCATTGAGAAGACCCAGGCTGGCCTGTGTCCAGGAGGCTGAGTGGGTCCTGCAGGGGCCACACAGCTGGCCCCTGTGATCCGGCCCCACCTCTGCTGACCTGCAGCTGGGAGGGCAGGGCTGGCCACCCAGGGGCGCAGGTGCCTGCCGGGCAGCGGGGACTCACGTTGTAGGCGTTCTTGATGAGCTGCACCACGTTGCTCGAGTCCTCGGACAGCTCCCCGACCGCCGACTTGGGGATGACCTCGGTGAGCTTCTGCGGGTGAAAAGGCCGGGCAGGGTGTGGCTAGCACCTGGTGGTGCACGGCACCTGGCGTGTGCGGCACCAGAGGGCTCCACCTGTGCAGAGGCCCAGGCCCGCCCCGTGAGCTTCCCCGTCCCTGAGACACACGCACGGTCAGCCGCGCACCGAGGGTGACCAGCTGGCCTTCGGGGAGGCGGCCCTGAGCAGAGGCTCTGCTCAGTTCTGGGGTATAAAGGCTCCCACCCTGGTGGACTTCCAGCTGGTGACGTCACCGAACTGGGGCACACGCCTGGCTCCCCACTGGAGGGCATCCCCCCATGCCGCAGGGCAGACAGAGCAAGCCCCCGCCACAGCCAGCAGCTGGGAGCAGCGATCACGGGAAGGGGGAGCTCTGAGCGTGCGCATGGGCGTAGGTGACCTGATTGTTTTTTTCTTTTTTTTTGGTACCAGGGATTGAACTCAGGGGCACTCGACCACTGGGCAACATCCCCAGTCCCCCACTTTTATTTTTAAATATTTATTTATTTACTTTAGTTGTACACAATACAATGCATTTATGTTTACGTGGTGTTGAGGATCAAACCCGGGCCGTGCACGTGTGAGGCGAGCGCTCTGTCGCTGAGCCACAACCCCAGTCCCCCCAGCCCTTTTTTTTGTATTTTGTTAGAGACAGGGTCTCACTGAGTTGCTAAGTGTCTCGCCATTGCTGAGGCTGGCTTTGAACTCGCGATCCTCCTGCCTCAGCCTCCCAAAGTGCTGGGATTACAGGCGTGCGCCACCACGCCCGGCAGGTGACCTGATTCTGACAGTGACTGTGTTGCATGACCCTGTGACAGCCCTGGTAGACCAGCCCTGCTGCCCAGGTGTCCATGGCGGGGCCAGGTGGAGCCCGCGTGGACAGGTGGACCAGCCCCTGCCACGGCCACCTTGGCGGCGTTCAAGTGCTGTGCCCATTTCTCAAGGAGGAAACCCGATCACCTCATCCAGGAGCACACGCTGCCGCGGGGCCTGTCCTGCCCAGCACCCTCGGTGACTCTGGAGTGCAGTCCCCCGCCCCCACAGAGCTCTTGAGGACCCTCGTGCTGGGCCACAGCCTCCTCCAGGCTCTGCCGCTCACTCCTGTTTGTCCCCGCCGTGGGACCCAGCCCTGGCTCAGGGACGCCGCCTGGCGGGCTCTGCACTCCCTGTGGCCTTGACCTCCGCAGGGACAGAGGCTCAGGGGGCCCGAGAGCCCGAGGCAGAGGAGGCGGGCTTGGGACTCCGTCCCCGCCTGCAGCTGTTCCCTGGAACAAGGCCTGCAGAGCCCTGGGACCTGCTTCGACCCCGCGAGGAGGAGCCCCTTACGGATGAAGGCTGGGTGTCCTGATGGTGGGCAGTGCTGCCTGCTGCCTGCCGTCCGCCCTGTGCTGAGCCGAGCCACTCTCCCGGCAGCCTGGCAAGCCCCACTACCCATTCTGGAGGGTGCTGGGCACCTGCCCCACCCCATGTCCCCAGTGTCCTGCTCCTCTCTCCAGCCTGGCACACCTGGCCACGGGAATGCTGGTGGCTGCCAGCCCCGGGGCACAGCTCGGCCGTGACTCATACCTGTGACTGAGCCTGACGCGTGACCTTGCTCAGCAGTGACGGCCTTAGTGCCCTTGACGCGTGACCTTGCTCAGCTGTGACGGCCTTAGTGCCCTTCCTCCCCGGACTCTAAGCTCAGCCAGCCCTGCCCTGCAGAGGGGCAGCCGTGAGGCCCACGGCTGCATGGAACACAGGCAGGGCGGGGCAGAGGTACGGCTGGATGTCACGTTTGTCCCCTGGAGGAGGGTGGTGGAGGTGACCGGGACGCACAGTTGCAGCTGAGCAGAGGACGCTGCCACTGGAGGACAGCTCTGCCCACTGGGCAGCCGCTCTCTGAATTCACTGCAGGGGGGCTCAGGTAGCCTGTGACGGTCCTCCCAGGTGGCTGCTGTCACCCCTCAGCGGAGGAAGCTGAGGGTTCATGCTAACAGACAGGCCCCGGTGGTCCAGCAGTAACGGAGCTGGGATCTGAGGACGTCTGTCCAGGGCCTGTCCACTCTGAGGAACTGGTCACCAGGCCGTAATCACCCTCCTCTGCTCGGGCCTCAGGAGCAGGTGCTGGGCAGCTGCTGGGAGCAGAGGGCTCCGCTGGGGAGGGAGGTGCAGCGCTCCCCTGTGCCAAACCCCTGCTGCGGGGCCAGGGCTACTCCCCGGGCCTGGGCTGTCCACGCCCCGCACACTGAGGAGGGCTGGCCCTGAAGGTGACCTCAGAACGTCCTGCCTGGGCTCGGGCCACTCGAGGTAGCCCAGCAGTGCTGCTCAGTTTGGTTTCCCGAGGGGCTGGAGGTCAGTGGTGAGGGCCGTCAGCCACGTCTACGCAGTCAACCTTACTAAGACCCCGGGGCCAGGCTGGGAGCACTTCCTGTGTGGCAAGGTCACCCGCGGCTGCGGGGAGCACTCAGTGCTGCCCACGCCTGCGTGGGGAGGGCGCTCTGGAAGCCCGTGGTCTCTCCGGGACTGCGCCCTGTGCCTTGCGCCTGGGCTGCTTCCAGTCTGCCTCCTGCACGCAGCAGCCTGACTGCGAGCCTGCTGGCTTTCCTCAGGCCTCCCAGGCCATCTAGCAGATCGCTGGACTGGGAGCCCCGGCAACAGCTGGGCATCGGCCCCTGGAGATGCCACCTGAGCCTGTGGCTGCCTTCTGATGCCAGGCCAGGCATGGGTCACCAGCAGCGGAAACGTGGGACGAGGCACTGGTGTGCCTGCCCGCTGCTCTGACAGAAAGAGATGGTACCACAGGCAGAGCAGAGGGGCTCTAGGAAGCCACCCTGACCATCAGAAACATCGTCCAGCCCGGCAGCTACTCCCCACTCCTGCAGCTACTCCCCACTCCTGCAGCTACTCCCCACTCCTCAGCTACTCCCCACTCCTGCAGCTACTCCCCACTCCCGCAGCTACTCCCCACTCCTCAGCTACTCCCCACTCCTCAGCTACTCCCCACTCCCGCAGCTACTCCCCACTCCCGCAGCTACTCCCCACTCCTCAGCTACTCCCCACTCCTCCTCAGCTACTCCCCACTCCCGCAGCTACTCCCCACTCCTCAGCTACTCCCCACTCCTCAGCTACTCCCCACTCCTGCAGCTACTCCCCACTCCTCAGCTACTCCCCACTCCTGCAGCTACTCCCCACTCCTCAGCTACTCCCCACTCCTCAGCTACTCCCCACTCCTGCAGCTACTCCCCACTCCTCAGCTACTCCCCACTCCTCAGCTACTCCCCACTCCTCAGCTACTCCCCACTCCCGCAGCTACTCCCCACTCCTCAGCTACTCCCCACTCCTCAGCTACTCCCCACTCCCGCAGCTACTCCCCACTCCCGCAGCTACTCCCCACTCCTCAGCTACTCCCCACTCCTCAGCTACTCCCCACTCCTCAGCTACTCCTCGCTGCATGACACCTCCAGATCCAATTGTTACTCTCTTCACAGACGCGTGGGCCGTGGCAAGGCCCCTGATTTGTGGGTTGAGGGGGCTGAGGACACCTGAGAAGACTGGGACGCTGCCTTCCCAAGGCCTCGGTTTCCACAGCAGCAGAGTGGGCGTGAGCTCTCCAGGCACAGGGCCTTGGGGAGGTGGAGCCTGAGTCCAGCCGTGCCCTCAAACCCCAGGCTCGGGGTGTGGACGGAGCTCCCCTCCCCAGGTGGGAGGGGCGGCTGCCGCAGGCCCTGCTTGTTTTGGTCTTGGCTCCTGCTCGGGGCGGGGCGGGGCGAGAGGAGGGTTCTGGGGAGCACAGGGGAGGCAGCCCCTGGCCTGGGTTCCTGCCCCTCCCTGTGGGGCTCACCCCGCCCCTCACTCGGAGCGCGCCTGGCTGTGCGCGTCTTTCCTGTGGAAGTGTCCACGCTCAAAGGCACGCGGGCACCAAACAAGGAAGTTTCCCCCATGAACAGAAGACTGGACCCACAGATCCCAGAGACTCGCTGCCCACCAAGGCCAGCACCTGAGGAGCTGCCCCGGGGCCTGGAGCACAGGTGGGATCACACCCCCTGAAGGGGGCTTTGGCCTTAGGTTGTGCCGGTCACGCCCAGAGAGTGGCCACGAATGCCCACAGCAGCCGCAGAAGCAGGACGCAGGGACTGTGCAGGGCTGGCTGCCACCCTCCTGCTGACAGGACCGTCCCCACCCGCGTGGCCCAGGACCCAGCCACTGACCTCGTAAGTCGGCACCATCCTCTTGGTCACTGCGAAGATGGGCTGGATGTTGTTTTCAGCCAGAGTGTGTGCCAGCTGGCCCACGGAAGGGTAGTCCTGGGGAGAGGGGCGTCCAGTCAGACAGCTGCCCAGGCTGGGGACAAGCTGCCAGGACACGGAGGAGGCCAGTGGCCCGGGCCTGGGCACCAGCACCAGCTCAGGCCTGCCTGTCCCCGAGCTGCAGAGGACGCCTCCTCTGAACAGGGCCTGAGGGAGCGAGAGGCGGAGTGAGGGGCGCCCACGGGAGATACAGCCGGGAACGCCGGGAAGGCCGGGAAGGCCGGGAACGCAGAGCAGGGCGAGCAGCCGCCCGACCTCCCGGTGCTGACCAGAGCAGGAGCAGCCCTGTGGGGCTCTGTGCGCGGGCGCTGGGGAACGCCTGGGGTCCCTGCTGAGGCAGAGTCTGGGACACTCTGCTCACCACGGCGGCACCCACGTGCACAGGAAAAGGACACTTAGTTTGGGGCAGAGATCAGGGTCAAAGGTCAGAACACCTGGATCACATCCTCCAACACCCTCGGGGTCTGTGGGCCCCAGGTGGGGGGCCCTGAGTTGGGCCATCTCTGAAGCCCTTGGCACCACATTTGGGAGGGCAGGGGATGGGCTGCCCAGGGATGGGGACCAAAGCCCTGGTGAGTCTCTCCTGGGGACAATGGAGGAGGCTGGCTGAAGCCTGGGGCTAAAGGGGCAGTTCCCCACCTGACCTTGCCAGCCCAGGGCCAGAGTGCTAGCGTGCCCTGAGGGTGAGGGGCAGGGCTGCGGGGCCAGCTCCGTCCTCCCTGGCTCCAGGCAGGGCCCCAGGGGCCTCACCCTGCCACTCAGGGCTGGGGAGTCCCTTCAGGACTTGCTATTCAGGTTGGAAGGAGGTGCTGGCCGGGCCTGAGGTCCCGCGGGCCCCCCGGGGCCGGCCCACCCCGTGCGGGCAGAGGCTCACAAACTCGTTGCTGCTCTTGTACAGGTTGTCTTCCAGGTGGCAGCGGCCGTCGTTGGGGGTCAGGATGGCGCCCAGCTTCCCGTCGCCCGCAAAGTGGAAGCCGTCGTCGGTGGCGAACACCAGCAGCCGCGTGACATTGCGCCAGCCGATCTCCTCCTGGGAGGAGGCAGCCGGGTCACCCCAGGGCCTCCCAGCAGGGGACAGCCCCAGCAGGCGCCCAGAGTGCCCTGTAGGAGAGCAAGGCCAGGAGGTCCAGCCCAGAGCGAGACCAGGAGGTCCAGCCCAGAGAGCCTGGGACGCAGGGCAGCTGCGCGGACCCGCCTGGCCTCTCTCCTTGCCTTCGAGGGCAGACACCGCAGCCACCACGGCTGCAAGCACGGACCTCGCTCTCCTGCAGGGAGGCCGGCTGCCCTCCCAGGCCAGGCCATCAGTGCCGGGCTGGCCCGGGTCCCTGAGATGAGCTGCCAGCCAGGGCAAGTGGCCCCGGGGCGTCTGCTGGGGCTCCCGGCTTGGAGACATCGGGGACCCCGCAGGGGCGGCGCCTCACCGGGCAGGCGGCGACTTGCATCATGGCGTCCAGCCCGCCCTCGGGGGCGTCCAGGTTCCCGGAGATGAGCTGCTTGCCGACCTCGGCCTGGAACTGGTTGGAGTTGTCGGTCAGCTTCAGCACGTGCCGGAAGGCGAACGGGGGCTGGCACTGCTTCTCCTTGTTGGGGCACGGGTTCCGGAGCTTCTCGGGGTGCGTGTTGACGAAGGGCAGCACCGTCTTGTCCACGAAGGACCCGAAGCCTGAGGGGCAGAGGGCACGGGGGGGTGGGCAGGTGAGGCACGGGCGGCAGGCTGGGTCCAGACGCATGGCCGGGCCCAGGAGGAGCTCGGCGGCACCGGGGGTCCTGTGTGAGCGCACAGCGTGTGCACGCGTGGGTCTCCTAGGCGCAGCAGCTGTGTGCAGCGCACACGGGGCCAGCACGTGTCCACGTGTCCACGTGTGCATGCTGCACATCAAGACTGAGACAGAGCCGGGCGCGGTGGCGCACGCCTGTCATCCCAGCACTTGGGAGGCCGAGGCAGGAGGATCGCGAGTTCAAAGCCAGCCTCAGCAGTGGCGAGGCACTCAGCAACTCAGTGAGACCCTGTCTCTAGTGAAATACAAAACAGGGCTGGGGATGGAGCTCAGTGGCCGAGCGTCGCTGAGTTCAAACCCCAGTACCCGCCTCCCAAAAGAAAAAAGAAAGACAGGCAGAGCCGTTCAGGAGTGACACTGGTGGGGCCGAGTGTGTCCTCGTCCCTCCCGCTGGCCTGCCGGGACCTGCCTTTCCTGGACGTGGCCGGTGCTGTCACGTGCTGAGGCCCTCAGCCTGCAGGCCTGCCGGGTCCCCTCTCTAGCGCTGCGATTGCTGTGTGCTCTGCGCACGCAGCCCCGGGCACTCCTGCCTTTTAAACATGTCAAAGACCAAACAGAAGGCGGGGCGGGCTCGGGGTGCGCTGCTTGCCTGGCACACGCGGGCCCTGAGTTTGAGGAGGGCAAGTGGAGGGCTGGGTGATGTCCACGAGTCCCGGGGACCGGTGACTGGACGTGGCGCCTGGCGGGGACGCAGGCCCGACCCTGGCCCCTTGGTGTGCCAGGGATGCCGCGTCCGGAGCCCAGTCTCCGCGTCTTGCGTGTGCAGGGTGTGGGCGCAGGGCCGCCAGGACCAGAGGGCTGAGGGCGGCCTGCAGCCGAGGGCCTCACCGATGCGGCCGGACTCGGTGATCTCGTTGAGGGCCTGCAGCAGGTCGCCGCCCAGCTTCTTGACGTTGATGAGGTCGTCCAGCATGGAGTAGGACAGGTCCATCAGGTAGTACAGGTCGATGGGGTAGCCCTTGGCCCGCCGGAAGGTCACGTTGAACACCGCCACCTGACCTGCCGGCAGGGATGGGGACAGCGAGAGGCGCTGGCGCCTTGTCCGCGGGGTGCCTCAGGGCACAAGCTGGCTGCGCCCGCCCGGCTGGCCCTCTTCCCGCCCCTAGGCCCTCCTGGCCTCCCTTCACATGGCCTCGGAGGCTGTGGCTGGACCCAGGACAGCAGGCGGCTCTGCGCTCACTCCCACGGGGGGCCCGTCCTGAAGCTGGAGCCCTCCCCTCATGGCTCCCGTGCTGGGAGGGGGCTGTGGAGGGGCCAGGTCCTGAGCGTGGGTCCCTGTCAAAGGGGCAGCCACAGCCGCTGGCCCGTCCGAGGGCAGCCGCCTGCTCCAGCCTGCTGCTGGCTCCGCACACCTGCTCCCGGGCAGCGGGGAGGGCGGCTCTGGAGCAGGTACGTGCGCGTCTGGGGGCGGCTCAGCCTCCCACAGTCCCGGGTCCTTGGCTGCAGGACTTATCAGAGCCTCACTGTGCCTAAGTACCAGCCTTGTTGGGAGGGAGAGAATATTGCTTTCCAGAGGTTCCCCTTCTAAACATAGACAGAACACAGGGCTGAGAGAGCCCGGACCCTGCGCAGACGTGGGGTGGGGTGGGCGGGAACCTGCCTGGGGGTTCCCAGGACCCGGAGGTGCTCGGACTTGGGCAGCGCAGCTGCAGCCTGGCCCGCCTCACGCCTGGTCCATCCCGACACCGCGAGTGGCCCCACCCCTGGACACATGGGGGGCCCGCTCAAGCCCAGCCTACCTGGTCGCAGGTACAGCGTCACTCTCTGTGGGGACAGCTGCTGCCGGCCCCCCTGCAGGTCCTCCTGGGGCTCAGCGAAGCTCCTGGGGTCCATGATGTCGTCGGCCGGGCAGCCTTTCTGCAGCAGCTGCTCTCGGGTGTCGCAGCGAGTGGAGTCGGGCTCCCCTTGCCCTGTGAAGTTCTGGGAGGGGCAGCCACGGGTCGGGAGGGGCCACACGGCAGGGGCTGCAGGGGGTGCCGGACCCTCGGGACTGAAGACCCAGCCCTGCCCCCTCCTCATCCGCACTGGGACTTTGGACAGAGCTCCTTGGAGGGTTGGCCCCGGCCTCCCAGCAGCCTCCCTCCGGGCTCCCAGCATACACCCAGAGCCCCGGGGAGCAGCCCGCCGCCCACCCTCCGCCTCCCGCAGGGTCCAGTCTCCAGCCCAAAGGTGATGAGGAGCGCGGCTGGCCCAGGGCCGGGAGCAGCCTCCCCTCTCCCAGGGCTGCGGGCCTTCAAGGCCTCCCCAGCAGCCCCTCCTCCCAGGGAGCGGGCAGGCCGAGGCCCCCAGGGCAGCCCAGGAGCCCGGCATAGACCGGAGCCGCGCGCGAGCCTTGCACTTCAGTGGGAAGCGGCAGGCGGGGGAGCAGGGTCCGGGCCAGGGCTCGGCCACTTCGTCCCCACAGAGGCCCTGGATTCCGACGGGGGCTGGCGCCCGCTGCATCAAGGCTGGGCATGTTAGATCACAGGGCGTCGAGAGGTGACCGGGACGACCTCTCACTCTCACAAAGTGCACCCAGAAGAACAGCCCCGCAGCATGAGGTGGGCTAGCGCTGTGGCCAGGCAGGTCAGCGGGAGCTGACCCTCCTGGGCAGCGTGCCCCTGCTCTGCTTGCCTCTTGAAACCGTGTTAGCGCCTCAAGCCCTCGAGAACTAAAGGCGTCAGCAGGAGAAAGGAAACCTCCGACGCAGCCCAGACAGGAGCAGTGGACCTCAAACGACCAGAATGACCGCAGGAAGGGGGCTCCAACCTGCCCAGGAACGTCCAGACCCAGGCTTAGGCTTGGACCACGCTCCTCGGGCCACAGAACAGGGATCCCAGCCGCTCTGGGCTCTTCTGTGGGAGTGGGCGTCACTGAGTGCTGTCACTCTGAAGCCGCTGTCCGCACATGTCAGGATTGGGAGAGAGATGTGCCCAGGAGGAGGGGAGACGCTCAGGAGGAGCAGCCAGGAGCCCTCAGAAAGGGGCAGCCCTGGGGCCGGGGCCAGGGCCGGGGAGGTGCGGGACTGGCAGCCCTGGGGCCGGGGCCGGGGAGGTTCCACCGAGACAGTGTGCGGGCCGCAGTGTGAGCAGCACTCACAGAGCGAAAGCCACCCGCGGGTGCTGGTTTGGGGGACACCCATGTCTACCAGCCTTGGAGGGCCTCCCTACGAGCCATCCCTGCTGCCAGCTGCCAGGGCAGACAGTGGCATGGTGTGGAGAAGCCTGGCAGATGCCACCTTAGCACGGTGGCCCAAGTGGACCTTGCACAGAAGCCTGGGGCTCAGGGACAGGAGGTTCCCGCCAAGCAGGGCCACTGCAGGCCACGGCCATTCCCTCCTGAGGCTGTCACCGTGAAACACAGATGGTGACTGAAGAGGAGGGGGGCGAGGCCCCCCTGGAGTCTGCCTTTCCACCACGTCTGAAGGCTGGACCGTCCCCACCCACACCTGGGTGCTGCGTCTGCCTCCTTCCGGAAGCTTCCCTCCCGAGGCCTGGGTCAGGGCTCCCCACAGTGGTGCTGCCTGAGTTGCAGAGAGGCCTCGGGCGGCTCCTGCCTGCAGCACTGGCTGCGCCCCGGGCCGGGCTGGCCTAGGGCAGCCCTGTCTGTCTGTCTGTCCGTCTCACAATCCCGTGAGCTGCTCCCGCTCCCCACCCCGCAGGACTTGGAGATGGTGACCCTCGGTGTCCCTGGCTTCGGCAGCAGGGATGGGCACCAGGCCAGGAGGGCAGGAAGGAGAGGGCAGCAGTCGCGTCCATGCGGCTCTTACCAGCTTCTGGCACCAGGCGCAGCCAGGCCCCGACTGGACGCAGTCCCGGCAGGAGCTGACCTTGTACTTGGTGCATTCCTGGGCGAGGGCTGGGGAGACGGACAGGCAGGTGAGTGGCCCTGTGCCCACCCTGGCCTACTGTGTGGGGTGAGTCCAGGAGGAGGTGGGGACACCCGGGGGAGAGGAGGGAGCCAGGCCAGCGTCTGGGGCCCAGGAGGGGCTCTGAGTTGCCCCACGTTGGGGTGCAGAGCAGACACCCAGGAGGACGTCAGAGCCACCACCTCCTGCTGTGGGGCAGAGGCCAGCGCGGGGCCTGCTGGGGGCCTCCCTCGGCCTCCCAGGGAGTGTGCGCCCAGGTGGCCTGAGCGGCTCTTCCCCACTGGAGACACCCGCGTGTGGAGTCACACCTCCCCAACTCACCGGGCCCCAGGGAGAGCAGCCCCACCAGGGCGAGCAGCAGGGGGCGCCGTTCCAGCATGTCCTGTGGAGGGAGGGGGTCTTGGTGACTCTGGAGCCCTCCTGGCTGAGAGGTCCTGCCCAGGCTGCCCTGGGGTGAGAACTGGGCGTGGCCAGCGCAGTTCAGTGCCCTGAGCCCTGAGCTAGGGTCCAGCTGCCCACAGGGAGGGCGTGGCAGGGCTGCACTCCGCTCAGGTGGCCACCAGCGAGCCCTGCAGGGACACCCCCCACGCAGGCACACGTGTGCCCACGTGCACCCACACAGAGTGCCCCTTGCTGCCAGGCAGAGCCCCGGTCTATGCGTCCTGAGAGCTAGCAGCAGACACCTGGCCCAGCCTCGCACGGGCCTCACAGGAGGACCAGGGGGAGAGTGGACTCGACACAGGGCCAGGACGGCTCTGGCCGAAGGCAGCCTGCCTGTCTCCGTCCCTCTCAGATAATCCCGGGACCTCTGGGCTGCCTGCACACCCCCAAGGACATGGAGGTGGAGACTTCAGCGTCCCTGTCCCAGTGGGTGGGAAAGGGCTGTGCAGAGCTCACTGCCCCGGCCAGAGCCCCTGCCCCTGGGCACCCACTGTTTTCTAGATTCACGCCCACCCTGTCCTTAAACACTCAGGTGTCACCAGCCATAGAGGCCGATCCATGGTCACCCGTGGCCTGGAGGCCACCAGGAGCCGGTAGCCGGGGCTGGGCGTGGAGCTGGACAAGCTGGGGCCCAGGCGTGCCCTCCGCCCAGGCCAGCGCTGGTGAGGGTGGCATCCTCTCTTCTGCCTGACACCTTTCTGCCACCCTGCCTTCCCCTGGCACTGTCCAGAGGAACTGCGCTGCCCTCCTGGGAGTGAGGCCAGGTGACTGCCCAGCACGTGAGGGGCAGGCAGAGAGGACGGAGCAGGCAGGCGGAGGCTCTGCCCTGTGCCAGGGCTGTGTCTCACGGTGGCTCGGCAGGCCCCCGGCCAGCCGGCTCCTCTCAGCGCACCTGTCCTCAGAGCAGGGCCCAGCCGTGGGGGCTGAGTGGGCCCAGCCGTGCCGTGGCCTGTGGGACCCTGGGGCACTCAGCAGTGGGTCCTGCCCTCAGCCTTGCTCCCCCAGACCCTGCGTCTACACTGGGGCTCTGGGTGGGGCTCCCCCAGACCAGCGGCCCTGCCAAGCCCACGTCCCTGTCTTTTGGGAGATGGCCAGTTCCCTCCCCAGGAAGATTGCGATCAGGGCTCAGAGATGTCTGAACAAACCCGCCTCTTGCCGTGTGGCTCAGCAGCAGAACTGCCCCCTGGTCTGGCTTCCTGGGGCAGCGGGGGGCCGTCTGAGCTCACGCCCTCCCCCCGGCTCTGAAGGCCCTGCGTCTCCCCGTCCTGGGACACGGGCTCAAGTTGAGGCAGCTGTGGCTGGTCCCACCTTTCCACCCACCCCCAAAGCTCCTTGATGCCCCGTCTGGGGACCACAAGTGTGCCCCAACCTCAGCTGACCGGGGCCTCGCAAGGAGCCTCTACTCGACAGTCCCCTCTGGTGAGGCCCTGAGCAGAGTGGGGCTGTCCTCCCGGGACACCCCAAACCAAGCCTGCCGAGCAGCAGGTGAGCCGGTCGCTGGTTCTGGGGGACCCACAAACACCCCGCTCTCTCCTGGACAACCACAGACCGGCCCCCCTCCCCACAGAACCCTCACGGCCTGAGCAGCAGGACATGAGCTGGTGCTCCAGCACCTCCATGCACCCCAAGAGGGGAGCACAGCTCGGTCACAGCAAGACCAACCCGCAGACCACAGAGCCCTGACCCTGACCACAGGAAGCAGGTGGGGAGGGCCGCCATCTCCCTGTCAACGAATGTCACTGTGCATGGCCCCAAGGTCACTGGGAGCGGGCGGCTGCCAAGAAGAGTCAGGCCCCCAGCCCCATGCACCCCACCGTGGAGCCAGACAAGCGGTGTGTCTGGGCCGCGGCGGGCAGATGGCTGAAGGCCAAGCTCTAGGAGGTGAGGCAGAGCCCAGAGTGGGCTGAGTGCTGGCCTGGGCAGCCAGGCCCCCCTCTGTGTGGGAAGCAGTCGCAGCGCCGACCCCCAGTCCCCAGCCTGGGAGCCTTGGCAGGGCCTTCCTGGGCACAAGGGTGGGTCCCTCGCCAAGACTCGAGGCTCAAACCCCACGGGAGGCTGCTCGGGAAGCCCAGGAGCCGCTGGCCTGTCAGCCCTTTGCACCAGGGCTGCCCTTGACCGCCACCTGCCCACTGGGGAAGGTGCTGCCGCAGGCCAGCACAACCTCAGGAAGTGGTGAGTGTCGTCAGGCCCCAGTGCTGCCGCAGGCCAGCGGCCAGGGTGCCGCCCCCACAGGAAGGCTGCCAACACGGGCCCTGGTTCACCAAGAGGCACGCTCGGAGCTGCGAGTGGCGCAAGAGAACAAGACTGACCTGCCCACCTCTGAGGAAGACGAGCGCCCACTAAGAGGGGACAGCGAGAAGGAGCTGCTGGACGGGGTGCACCGGACCCCAGAGACTCCGGAGGCTGAGGCAGGGGCACGGCAGGTTCAAGGCCAGCCTGGGCAACTCAGTGAGGCCCATCTCAGTGAAAATGAAAAGAACTGGGGACGTGGCTCAGTGGCAGAGCACCCCTGGGTTCAGCTTGAAGCCAGGCGGCAGGGGGCGGAGTGCAGGTGTGGGGCTCTGGGGCCCGGCTCCCGGGTTCCGACTGGGCTGGCGAAGCTGCACAGCCCTGAGCCCAGGGCCTCGAGAACCCGCGGTTCCTCAGCCCGTGAGAGCTCCGCACGGGAGCCGGGCTGGGGTCCTGGCTCAGAGAAGGAAGCCACCTGTGCTGCCCGAGTCAGAGGACACCTGAGGAGGCAGGTCAAGGGACCTGGGTGCCAGGGAGGGGTCCTGATGGCCAAGTCTGGGCTCCCTCGTTTGTGATGATGACAAAACAGGCCCCCCCTTTTTAAATGTCTTTTAGTTGTAGGTGGACACCACACCTTTATTTATTCATTAGATTTTAGGTGGTGCTGAGGATCGAACCCTGCACATGCCAGGTGAGCGCTCTGCCACTGAGCCACACCCCGGCCCCCAGGCCTCCCCCTTTGAAAACCCAAACTGGGGGTCAGGATGGCATCGTCTCTGCCTCACACCTGCGAAAAGAGCTGGTTGGCAGCTTGCTCCAGGGGCTGGAGCACCGATGGGGGTCGCGGGCTCTGGACAGATCTGGGGCCTCGAGGGCCAGCAGGAACCAAGGCAGCAGAGATGGTGAGGCGGGCGGGCCTCCCGCGGCCCCGCGGCTGCAGTTTGAGGAGTCACGGGGGAAATGAGACCCCCACGTGCATCAGCAAATCAACTCGCTCAGTGAGCACCCCTCAAGGCGGAGGACAGGGCGTCTTCAGGAGACCCGAGCAGGGGCCAGCCGTCCTCCACAAGCAGAGCCCGAAGCGGGGGGCGGGCAGCCCACACGCTCTTGCTGTGGACGTAAAGGAACGACAATGGCCACCTGCCGTTAGGGTCAGGAAACAGGACGATCGGGAAGTGGGGGATGTGCATCGCAGAGGAGGGAGATCCAGAAGACGGTGGACCCTGAGAATGGCAGATCCGTGCATCATAAACTGCACCGAGGAAGCTCCTTGATACCTAGTGCAGGAGGGAGGGTGCTCGCCGTCTCCGGAGAGAGCCTAGGAACTCGGAGCTTGTGAACAGGCGGACACAGGCGGTGGACGGGAGAGTCGCAAACCAGAAGGGCACTGGGAAACGAGCAGAAGCCGCCCTCGCCCACGCCTGCTCGCCCACACTGGCACGCCCACACCTGCTCGCCCACACCTACACACCCACACCTGCACGCCCACGCCTGCTCGCCCACACCTACACGCCCACACCTGCACGCCCACGCCTGCTCGCCCACACCTGCACGCCCACACCTGCTCGCCCACACCTACACACCCACACCTACACCTGCACGCCCACGCCTGCACGCCCACACCTACACACCCACACCTACACACCCACACCTGCTCGCCCACACCTGCACGCCCACACCTACACACCCACACCTGCTCGCCCACACCTGCACGCCCACACCTACACACCCACACCTGCTCGCCCACACCTACACACCCACACCTGCACGCCCACGCCTGCTCGCCCACACCTGCTCGCCCACACCTACACACCCACACCTACACACCCACACCTGCTCGCCCACACCTACACACCCACACCTGCTCGCCCACGCCTGCTCGCCCACGCCTGCACGCCCACACCTGCACGCCCACGCCTGCTCGCCCACGCCTGCTCGCCCACGCCTGCTCGCCCACGCCTGCTCGCCCACGCCAGCTCGCCCACGCCTGCTCGCCCACGCCTGCTCGCCCACGCCAGCTCGCCCACGCCTGCTTGCCCACGGAGCAGCGGGGCCGGCGGCTGTCAAGTTGGAAAAGACTTTTAGCGTCTGTCACCAATGCCCTGCAGAATCGGACCCAGGGACAAAGTGCATGACCAACTGCTGAGCCCCTCGGGCTCTGGGGAAACGGGCAGAGGCACCTCCGGCTCCGAGGGAGGCAGCGGGAGTGCTCCCGACCTTCCTCACTGCTCCACGGCTGTCTCCAGCTTTCTGCCGCAGGTGTAAGTGGCGACGTTGCAGCAGCCCGAGCTCCACGGTGGCCCAGGCACTCTCTGGAGTCACCTCTCCAGATCTGCAAGCGTGGTCTCCTTCCCTGCTGCCTACGTGTCCGAGGACGCTTACATCAAGACGTGGGAGCGTGGGTTCTTCCCTGCTGCCCGCGTGTCCGAGGACGGTCACGTCATGGCGTGGGAGTGTGGGTCTCTTTCCCTGCTGCCCGCATGTCCGAGGACGGTCACGTCATGGCGGGGGAGCGTGGTCTTCTTCCCTGCTGCCCGCATGTCCGAGGACGGTCACGTCATGGCGGGGGAGCGTGGTCTTCTTCCCTGCTGCCCGTGTGTCCGAGGACGGTCACGTCATGGCGGGGGAGCGTGGTCTTCTTCCCTGCTGCCCGTGTGTCCAAGGACGGTCACGTCATGGCGGGGGAGCGTGGTCTCTTTCCCTGCTGCCCGTGTGTCTGAGGACGGTCACGTCATGACGTGGGAGCGTGGTCTCCTTCCCTGCTGCCCGCGTGTCTGAGGACGGTCACATCATGGCGTGGGAGCGTGGTCTCTTTCCCTGCTGCCCACGTGTCCGAGACAGTAACGTCATGGCGTGGAGGACGGAGGCAGCCTCAGGCCCTTGGCACTTGCTCACACCTTCTCACTCCTCCTCCAACAAGCCTCCCAGGGTGGGCCCCGCCCAGGTGTCCACTGCTCCTAGAGGGCCGTGGGCTCTGCCCCTGCTGAGGCCCACAGTCCCCGCCCCCATGGAGTTCCCATCTCCCTCCCAATGCTCCAAACCCCCATCTCCGGAGGCCCGTGCGGCACAGCAGTGCTGCTTGAAATCAAGGGGCAGGGCTGTCACCTCCAGGCTGACCCCCGCACACCCCAGCCCCAAGCTCTGAGAGACCCGGAGACCCGCTCCCCAGAGCAGCCGAAGCTGCCCTTTGGGAATGGAGGCCTCAGACTGGCCAGATCGGAGCACCCCAGAGTCCAGCCCTGCCCCCACATCTCTTGCCAACAGGAAGTGAGGTCGTGACCAGTCACGGGCTGGGGTGGGGGCAGAGGCTGAGAAAGGCCCAGGCCATGGCATGAAGGTCAGGGTCAGCTCCAGGCAGGGGCGGTGGCCCCACAGAAGCAGGCCTGGACGGGCCTGCCGGGTCCACCCTGCTGGCCTTGGCGCATGCCCTGGTCCCCCACGTCCTCCCGGCTGGGCTCTGTGCCTGCTCCCTGTTCTCCTGGGGGCAGCTCTGAGGGCCCCGTGAAGGAGCCCGGCCAGGGAGGAGCCCGCCAGGGCTCACGCAGAGCGGCTCCGGGGCTGGCCTGCCACACGCGGCCTCTTCACCAGCAGGCTGCTCGCTTACGGATGGCGGGGGTCCGAGACACCAGCCCTGGCCGAGGACTTTGGCCATGCCACAGGTCCTGCCCCAAGAAAGGTCCCTGAGAAAGGGGATGAGGGGGGACTTTCCTGCCCAGAGGCAAAGAGGCACTGCCCACTCTGCTGCCCTGGCAAGCACTGGGCTCCGAGCCCCGGCCAGATGGACGCAAACTCCCGTGAGGCTGACCGCACGGGGCCCGTGCGGAGACCCGAGCCTGCCCAGCAAGCTAAGGCGCTGCAGGCGGCCGTGTCAGCACCGCCCACCGCAGCCCAGGAAGGCGGACACCGGCTTTGCTGGGAGAGTGGGGTCCCAGGGCCCAGGGCCCCCCCGCCCTGCTGCTGCCGCTGCTGGGCGGACTCACAGAGCCCCCGCGGGCTCCACACTCCGGAGGCCCCGGAGGGACGCCGTGGTCCTGTTTGAGACCCAGCTGGCGCAGAGGAGAACGGAGCCGGTCACAGTAGTGCTCAGCCCCTGCCTGCAGGGCATCTCCTGGACAGCACCAGAGACAGCTGCCGCCCGGGCGTGGCTGCCTGCGTCGGGCTTCTCAGCAGTCTGGCTGGACTGCGCGGCCAGCCTCGGTGACGTGGCTTCGCAGGACCGCAGTGGCCGGGTGGGACAGGCCTGCAGAGGCTGCTCCACCCAGGCTGCACAGTGCCTTCAGGCCTCTCTGCCACCCTGTCACCCGCAGGACCACACCTGGGCCTGAGTGGACAGAGCTGGACCAGGGGCAGCCCTGGGTCCCGAGACTTCCCCAGGGAGGCGCGTGATCGTTCTGGTTACAGAGACGGCGGGCGTCTGCACAGCTGGACCACCCCCACTTCACAGGTGGGGTGGGCCCCAGGGAGGCCAGGGGCTGACTCACTCACACCCTTCCAGAAGGTGAGCAGAGCCCCTCCCGGGCCTGGATGGAAGGCGGCAGGCTGCAGAACTTCCCGAGAGGGCCCTGCTGCCTCAGGCTCTCTTCCCAGGTGGCCCCCGGATGGCTGTGATGGCCCCGCCTTGGTGCCCCTTTCTGTGTGGGTGCCAGGCGCAGGGCAAGGCCCACTTGAGCTGAGGGAGCCGGCGCCTGCAGGGCGGCAGCACAGGAAGCCGGGCTCTTCTGCCTCACCCGCTGCCCTCAGAAACTGCCGGTTTGCTCCTGAGAGGCCGTGGCCCTGCTGGGCTGGGACCCTCCACCCTGTCGTGGTGCCTGGGAGCAGAGGCCCCGCCGTGCAGGCCTGGCCCCATCAGGTGCCGCAGCCCCACGGGGGTCAGGTGGCCACGGGTCAGGGCCCGTCGGGCGTCCACCCCCTGGTCCCACGCGGGCCGTGGCCCCAGCAGGCCCTGGACTCAGCCAGCACTGCTGGGGCCTCGCCAGGGCCCTTCTGGGCAGAGGACTTCCTCATTCCTCTGAATGCCGTGGGGCAGGCTGGGCGCTGGGCATCCCAGGCTCACAGGCTCAGCAGACATGGGGTCCCCTCCTGGAACAGGAAGCCCTCGAGCGGCTCCCTCTTGAAGCAGCAGGCGGGGACCCCCAAGGCCCCCAGCCGCCCTCCTTCCGTCCTCTGCCCCAGGCTGGCACCACCCAGGCCCGGGGGTCACTCCCGGGGAGGTGGGCAGCATTGCCTCCCTGCCCACAGCTGCCCCGCCGCCCAGGCTCCATCATGGAGGGGCTCCTGCCACCTTCCCCTCAGGACCTGCTCCAGCAGCTACAGGTGCCCGGCACTCCTATAGCCCTGCCCCGGGTGGCAGGCCACCTCCCCTTGCCGGGCCCCAGGTACAGGGGCTTGGGCTAGACAGTCCCAGGGCCCCTTCCTGCCAGACCCCCCGGAATGGGGACATGGGCAGCCCCCAGGGCCCACTCCAGGCCCAGAGTTGCAGGGAGCTGTCCCCGGAAAGCCTGGGGAAAAGCCGAGCCCTGAGTGTCCCCTGGGGCCACCAGGGCCACAGGCCTGCACTCACCGGCCGTCTCCTGGGGCCTCGACTCTGCATCAGGCTGGGGGGACTGGGGCGCGCCGCTGCTGGCCGGGCTGGCTCCGCGGTCTCCTGGAGGCCACGGTTAGGCCCGGCTGTGGGGACTGTGCTTCCTGCTCTCAGCTTCTTAGAGGAAGTAGAGTGACATGTGCTGATTGCCCCACTGGTGGCCCCTCGCCCCAGCTTCTCGCTGCTCACCTTCTCCCGGAGGAGGGACTAGAGCGCCCCAGCAAGGGTGGGACCTGCCGCTCGCTGCTGCGTTCGGGGTGGGAAGTGGAACCATGGGAAATGGAGAACCTCGGGCACGCGGTCTCTGGTGCTGCTGAGGGCGGGAGACCGGACAGGGCCGGCTTTCCCTCCAGGCCGGGCGCCTGGTCTGCAGACCAGCCCAGACAGGAGAGCGGCCCCTTCAGACAGAAGGACCAGCACTGCTGGAGAGAAGAGGCCGGAGCAGGAGGAAGGAGGCGGCAGAGTGGGCCCTGCGCAGGGCTCAGGCCGGGCCCCAGCCGAGAGGGCGAGCACAGGCCAGGCAAGAAGCCAGCAGGAGGGCCACAGCAGGCCGGCGGGACCCTCGGACGACAGAAGACTGCAGACCCCAGAGGCCCTGCCGAGGAGGCCAGCGCGAGGCCCAGGGATGGCTGAATCAGTCCTGCCCCTGGAACATGATGCCGACGTCGTGCAGCATAAAGGAAACTAGGGGGCCTACCTGTTCTGTGGGGTGGGGGAGAGGGAGGGACACAGGAGGACGCGGAGGAAGCGGGAGGCCGATGCACCACTGGGTCCACCGAGAAACCTTCAGCTGCCCAAAGACTCAGAAGACCCCACCCTCAACTCTACGTGGAGAACGTACCTAGACACAAGCAGGTGAGCACGCAGGCCGGAGATGAAGACTGAACGGAGAAGTAGGTGAAGACGTACCTAGACACAGGCAGGTGAGCACGCAGGCCGCAGAAGAAGACTGAACGGAGAAGTAGGTGAAGACGTACCTAGACACAGGCAGGTGAGCACGCAGGCCGGAGAGGAAGACTGAACGGAGAAGTAGGTGAGGACGTACCTAGACACAGGCAGGTGAGCACGCAGGCCGCAGAAGAAGACTGAACGGAGAAGTAGGTGAAGACGTACCTAGACACAGGCAGGTGAGCACGCAGGCCGGAGAGGAAGACTGAACGGAGAAGTAGGTGAGGACGTACCTAGACACAGGCAGGTGAGCACGCAGGCCGCAGAAGAAGACTGAACGGATGAGTAGGTGAAGACGTACCTAGACACAGGCAGGTGAGCACGCAGGCCGGAGAGGAAGACTGAACGGAGAAGTAGGTGAAGACGTACCTAGACACAGGCAGGTGAGCACGCAGGCCGGAGAGGAAGACTGAACGGAGAAGTAGGTGAAGACGTACCTAGACACAGGCAGGTGAGCACGCAGGCCGCAGAAGAAGACTGAACGGAGAAGTAGGTGAAGACGTACCTAGACACAGGCAGGTGAGCACGCAGGCCGGAGAGGAAGACTGAACGGAGAAGTAGGTGAGGACGTACCTAGACACAGGCAGGTGAGCACGCAGGCCGGAGAGGAAGACTGAACGGAGAAGTAGGTGAAGACGTACCTAGACACAGGCAGGTGAGCACGCAGGCCGCAGAAGAAGACTGAACGGAGAAGTAGGTGAAGACGTACCTAGACACAGGCAGGTGAGCACGCAGGCCGCAGAGGAAGACTGAACGGAGAAGTAGGTGAAGACGTACCTAGACACAGGCAGGTGAGCACGCAGGCCGCAGAGGAAGACTGAACGGAGAAGTAGGTGAAGACGTACCTAGACACAGGCAGGTGAGCACGCAGGCCGGAGAGGAAGACTGAACGGAGAAGTAGGTGAAGACGTTCCTAGACACAGGCAGGTGAGCACGCAGGCCGGAGAGGAAGACTGAACGGAGAAGTAGGTGAGGACGTACCTAGACACAGGCAGGTGGCACGCAGGCCGGAGAGGAAGACTGAACGGAGAAGTAGGTGAGGACGTACCTAGACACAGGCAGGGTGAGCATACAGGCCGGAGAGGAAGACTGAACGGAGAAGTAGGTGAAGACGTACCCTAGACACAGGCAGGTGAGCACGCAGGCCGGAGAGGAAGACTGAACGGATGAGTAGGTGAGGACGTACCTAGACACAGGCAGGTGAGCACGCAGGCCGGAGAGGAAGACTGAACGGAGAAGTAGGTGAGGACGTACCTAGACACAGGCAGGTGAGCACGCAGGCCGGAGAGGAAGACTGAACGGAGAAGTAGGTGAGGACGTACCTAGACACAGGCAGGTGAGCACGCAGGCCGGAGAGGAAGACTGAACGGAGAAGTAGGTGAGGTCATGAAGCGCATGACCTGCTGATTCAGACAATAATGGTGAAGGGCTGGAGCTGCGGCTCAGCGGCAGAGCACTTGCCTCGCAAGTGTGAGGCACTGGGTTCAATCCCAGCACCACATAAAAACAAATAAAGGCATTGAGTCCACACACAACTAAAAAAGATAATAATAAGATAATAGAATAATGATAAAAATGTCAGCAATCCAGAACAAAAGTCCTGGAGGAGAATGACAGGTGGACAGGGGCATCATGCTGCCCCATTTCATCATTGGTGGGCATTTTGATTAAAAATATTTAAGGATATGCATACACAATGATTCTGTCTCCTCAAGAGAATCAAGAGATGCAAACATCTGAATAAAGGAAAGTGCAGCAAACCTTTAACAAAAGGGAAATAGAGCAAGCAAGAAAAGCCCGCAAACTCCGCGGGAGACATTAGGAAACACGCAACGAATCACAGCTCTGCGGATGGGCGTGGCCTCCACAGCAGCAAGCCTGGCACTGAGTTTAAAAATAAGCAGACAAAGCGAGCCTCTGTCGGGAGCCTCCTCACTCCAGCCGCGTCCTGGAGAGTGCCCTGTGCGCCCGTGACCCGGGCACTCGGCCCGACCAGCACCGAGCAGCACAGCCGGACCGGACGGCGTGCGCACATCTCCGATGAAGCGTCTTCACGAACTAACAACAAACGGGGATAGCAATAAAAGGAAATTCACAAGCATGTCTGCATCAGACCAGGCCCGCACATCCAACCTCCAGTCTGCAGAAAGCAGGCACAGAGGGACGTGCCAACAGCACTGCAGGGGCACAGTGGCCGCGTCCAGGCTGCAGAAGGCCCGCAAGGCAACTGCAGAAGCCCCGATTAAAGAGTTGGCGGAGGGGCTGGGGTTGTGGCTCAGCGGTAGAGCACTCGTCTAGCACGTGCGCGACCCGGGTTCGATCCTCAGCACCACATACAAATAAACACATTGTGTACAACTAAAAGCAAATAAATAAATATTAAAAAAAAAAAAAAAAAAGAGTTGGCGGAGACCGTTTGTTTACATCGGAAATGCCTTCCGGATCTCGCTCGCCTTAAAATCTCACAGGACTTGATGCGAGATAGAAAAAACTTTTTACCATAGGAAATAACCAGCAGGTGCCATTCTCTCTCCTGCCGGACCACGTGGTAGTGGGATCTTGCCCGGGAGAATTAAATTATCTTTTCTTTTCTATTTTGTCTTTGAGTTCTTTCCACAGCTTCGCTGCTTTGTACGATAACTTGCCCACAGCCATTTATAGGCAACCACGGAGGGCTAGGAGAGGAAAGGAGGGGAGCAGAGGCAACTCGGGGTAGACCTAAGGGACACTTCAGCCAATCACAAACATCGTCATTATCAAGAAGTCGTGACTTTTCCAGCGGGTTACTGTTTTGTGGCTGTGTGAAAGGGCCCACCTTTTAGAGTTATGTGGTGAAAGATTTGCTTCCAAACAACCCGGGTGAGCTGGGTGGGCAAGGAGCGGTGGGCGCACCAAGGAGGCGAGGCCAGTGGCGAGTGGATCATCGTGAATGCTGGTGCTGGGGACATGTGTGTCCATCAAGCCTGTCCCTCCACTTTTATATACAAGTGAAATTTTCTCTAGGAATATTAAAAAAAAAAAAAAGTTTAGCTGGGTGCAGTGGCATAGGCCTGTAGTCCCAGTGGCTCTGGAGGCTGAGGCAGGAGGATTTGAGTTCAAAGTCAGCCTCAGCATCTTAGCAAGGCCTTAAGCAACTTAGTGAGACCCTGTCTCTGAATAAAATATTAAAAAGGCTGGGGAGGGGCTGTGTCTGTGGCTCGGTGGTTAAGTGCCCCTGGGTTCAATCCCCAGGACAACAACAACAAAAAAAAGTTTTGATGGAGATGAAGTCTGGTTTTCAAGATGAAGGAGTAAAACCAGGCATGGAGATGCACACCTGTCATCCCAACCACGCAGGAAGCAGAGGCAGAGGCAGAGGCAGAGGCAGGAGGATCATAAGTTCACGGCCAGCCCAGGCAACTTAACAAGACCCTGTCTCAAAAATAAATAGTGTTGGGGAAAAAATGAAGGCTCCTGGGGATGTGCGGGGGTGAGAATTGAGAGTTGAACAACAGGACCACTGAACTTAAAGCCCTGAACTTTAACTTTAACTTTAACCACTCAGTGGTTAAAATGGCAGACTTCATTCTGTTTCTTTTCTTTCCTGTTTTTTATTTTTTTGGTACTGGGGATTGAACCCAGAGGCATTTAACCACTGAGCCACATCCCCAGCCCTTTTTTATATTTTATTTAGAGACAGGGTCTCACTGAGTTGCGTAGGCCCTTGATAAATTGCTGAGGCTGGCCTTCAATTTATGATCCTCCTGCCTCAGCCTCCTGAGCCACTGGGATCACAGGTGTGTGCCACCAAGCCCCCTTGTCTTTTTTCTTTTTAAATCACAATTGAAAAGAAAAAGTGCAAAAAATCTGTATCAGATAAAACTAAGGAATTGAAAGTGTACACACTGTGTGCCAGAAAATACTAACAAATATAACAAGAAATAATACAAAAAGATATTCTTGGAGGCAAAAAGCATTAACCAAAGAACAAAGAATTTAACTAATTGTCCTGAGCTCATTAAGTAGACAGAGGCAGATATGTCTTTGCAATGCCAAGGTTTATTCACAACCAAATTCAAAGCTAGATTCACACAGTCCTAACTTAGCCTCTATCTCCCCGGGTCCAGGGGGGCTCACCAAGGGACGTCTTCTTAGCCGCTGGCTGGATCAGATGAAGTCTGGTCCGGGAACTCAGCAAGCAGCCAGCACCATCAGCAGGTCACTCCGACGGGAAGCGTGACGGGGTCTGGTCGTCTTGAAGGCGCTTCGTTGAGTGAGCTGGGGACTCGGTTTATATACTATTTCTAGCTAGGCCTTTATGTCACTCATTGTGACATATCAGGGCTATGCACTCTGTTATCAGGGTCACACACGCGGGGGCTCTTTCAGGCGTTGCCATGGATACTCACTGTGCATGTCACAGCGTGTGACAAGACAGGACATGTCCATGACACTTATAGCATTAAACACTATTTCCACACAAACACTAAGTTAATATCGGATTCATTAAATTATTATTATTCTTTGGTACTCAGTACACTAATGGATGTTAAGATCTATAGAGAAAGTATAGAAACCTCACACCCCCCGTACTGACCACGCAGCTTCAGGACATATAAAACAATCGCCAGACATGGTGGCGTGCACCTGTAATACCAACAGCTTGGGAGGCTAAGGCAGGAAGATGACAAGTTCAAAGCCAGCCTCAGCAACTTAATGAAGCCCCAAGGAACTAAGTGCTTAGCAAGACCCTGTCTCAAAATAAAATATAAAAAGGGCTGGAGATGTGTCTTACTAAACAACCCTGAGTTAATTCCCCAGTAACAAAACAAAAAAAAAAAAAAAGAAAGAAAGAAAGAAAAGACACATAAAGCAAAAGCTGACACCTGTGCCAAGTTGACACAGCCACAGAGTACCAGAGAGTGCAGGTGGGGCCGAGGGGAGCAGAGTTCCCTCTCTCTCACTTGCAGAACCGCATGTTAGGACAAGTGGGGTAACAACAACCAGCTCGCTCTTAGGCTGCCAAGGAGATCTCGACCGCCTACGCACAGACCTCCCGGGAGGTGGGATTCACAGACACACTACAGCAAAACGAGCCCTGACCAAGGAGAGCACCAAAGAACCACAGCACCCCGAGAAGCTGGAAGCAAATCTGGCATAGAATACGCAAACGCACTGTGGCCCGTTCCGCATGGGTTAATAAGGAGCGTCTACACCGTGACCTGGAGCGGAGCCACGTGATCCATCTCAAAACTGCGACATGCAGACTCTTCTCGGGTCAGGTCCACAGCAGAAAAGGGGGAAATAGTGAGCAAATGATCTGATCACACATTGCTTGAAAGAAGGCATACAGATGTGTAACAAATATTCGAAAATGCTAATGAGCAGGGCAGGCGCTCATTTTGATCAGCAACATGCTAATCAAAACCACAGGGATTTGGTTAGGGTCACCTTGCCCCTGTCAGAATGGCTGTTACCATAAAGAAGAAAAATAAATGCTGGAGTGTGGAGAAAGGGGAAACTCTCACACACTGTTGGCAGGAAGGGGACTGGTACCACCACCGTTGGAACAGCATGGCGGTCCCCCAAGACCTGCAAATAGAAGGACCAGTGGCCCAGCACTTGCTGGGCAAATGCCCGGAGGAAAGGGAAACACAGAGTGGAAGAGTCTCAGAAGAGTCTCGGGCTTCCCAAGTTCACTGCCAGGCTGCTCGCAGGGTGGGGCGCAGGGCAGCGCTCCGGGAGGGCACAGGGCGGCCCAGGCCTCCTCCCGGGGCACGCAACGTGGAGGGCTGGGAGAGGTACTGGTGGAGCCTGCCATTGGCTACACGTGGCCGGTGAAGGACACCGCGCCCAGTGGGGGACACGCCGGGCACAGAGAGGGGAGCACCGCAGGTTCTTACTCCTCGTGGAGCTGAGCCCTCGCTCCAGGAGCAGGAAGCAGAGCAGCGGGCCGAGCTGGAGGAGGCAGCAGACTGCAAGGTCACGGGCGGCTGGGCAGGAGCGCAGGAGGACGAGCAGGTGGACAATAATTAACTGCATGTTTCAAAACAGCTGATGGGATTTTCAATGTTCTCAACACGAAGAAATGAGAAACGTTCAAGCGGAGTGCCCACTACCCGACCCAACCCCCACACGCTGCGCACGTGGCGCAACACCGCACCCCACAAATGTGCACCTGAAGAATAAAAAATACGCAGGGTTCTAAAAAGCCACGCGTTTTACCTTTAAAGAGGAACGGAGGGGCTGAGAGCACCCAGGCAGGGGGACCTGCCGGCTGGGCTGTGGCCGTGATGGCAGAGCTTTGCAAACTATGAAAGTCAGTGAAGTGCCCTAGAGCGAGAGAGCGTGGCCGTGTAGACTTGCCTTCTGCGCGCAGTTAAAAAACGACAGCCGAAAGCACTGAGCGGGGAACCACCAGCAGCCTCTGGGGCCCGAGCCACAGCCAGTGGGGGCTGCCGGCCCTCCGCGTGGTCCCAGTGGACCGCGGCTCACAGAATCAGATAACGGACAGATGAGCGCCGTCATAGCGCGGGGACGGCTGGTGGTCTCTTCCCCTCCCGCAGTGCCTGGCTCTGATCTGGAACCACACTTGGACATGGCCAAGAGAAGCGTCCTTCCTGGTCAGTGGGAGGGAAAGGGGGCTCCCTGGGAGATGGAGTGCATGGGGAGACTCCCTGTCTCATTTTCCTTCTCCTGGTCTGACCCCCAAGGCAAACTCCGGTCCCACAGCTGCACTTCGAAGATGCAGTAGCAGAAGCTACAGCAGCAGAAGTGACTGCAAGAGTCACTTTGCTCCCGAGGTGGAACCAGTCACAGGAAGCATGAAGCAGTGCCAGGAGGCTCCAGCCGGGCGTTGTGGCCAGAGGACCAGGGAGTGTAGGGTAGGTGACAAGGGGACCTGGAGAGGGGACCCCCAGGATTCGTACAAGTTCCAGGCTCATCCCTGAGCTGGGCATGTGTGGAAACGACCCCAGAGCATATCGAAGGCTCTGAGAATCGCCCCGGGTGGGCCACTGCCAAGGTCGCAGACTGGACCAGAGGGATTCAAGTGTGAGGTGGACACAGACGCACTGCCAAGGCCTTGAACCCTGAGCTCACACTGGAATCACAGCCCACAGGAGGCAGGTCGTTTGTGGTCCGAGCCTAACCAGACTGATTGCCAGCAAAGACAGGATGATCAACGCTGTCCTGAGGATCTTGATAGGTTCCAGAGTCTCACTGAATAACATTCAAAATGCCCAGGATCAACCCAAAAGTGCTTAGACAACAACAGAGAAAATCTAAAGAACTTGCAAGAGAAAAGAGAGTCGACATTCTCTCCGAGTTAATCCACGTGTTGAGATGCTCTCACAGTGTTTAAGTCAGCCATGATAACCTTGCTTCATGAAGTAAGGACAGACACTCTTGAAATAAATGCAAAGGTAAAATTTCTCAGCAGACGGGGGCTGGGGTTGTGGCTCAGCAGTAGAGCACTCGCCTCGCACGTGTGTGGCCCGGGTTCGATCCTCAGCACCACATAAACATAAATGCATTGCATTGTGTACAACTAAAGCAAATAAATAAATATTTTTTTAAAAAAATTTCTCAGCAGACATATGGAAGCAATGAAAAAAGAGCCATATGAACATTAAAAGTTAAAAACACAATAACAGAAATAAAAAATCGCCAAGTGGGTTTAATAGGGCAAGGTGAAGATAGATGAAAAAGAGTGAGTAAACTTGAAGACCAGCATAAATTATTCAATACAAATGACACAGAGAAAAAAAAGATTAACAACAAACAAACAAAAACCGAGCCTTGGGATGTGTACAAGAATGCCCAGGGGTGCAAGGTGTGAGTCCCTGGAATCCCAGGCGGTGAGAGCAAAGGGTTGGGACAGAAAACAGTATTGAAGAGCCAGTGCCTAAAACTTTCCAAAGTTGGTGGAAAATGTACATTCACAGATTCAAGAAGCTCAGTGAACATCGAATAGGATAAACATAGGACTGGGGTTGTGGTTCAGTGGCAGAGCGCTTGCTTGCCTTGCACATGTGAGGCCCTGGGTTCGATCCTCAGCACCACATATAAATAAACAAATAAAACAAAATAAAGGTATTCTGTCCACATACAACTAAAAAAAGTTAGAAAAATGCTGGGGATATAGCTCTGTTGGTAGAGGGCTTGCCTCACATGCATAAAGCCCTGGGTTCAATCCTCAGCACCACAAAAAAAAAAAAAAAAAAAAAAGGAAAAACGATAAATTCAAAGAGAACATGTTTGCACTCATTTACTCAAGCCGCTAAGAACAAAAGATGGGGGAAAGGCACCTACAGAAGATCCCCAGTGAGTGCAGATTTCTCACCAGAAAACCTGCAGACAGCAGGTCATGAGCAACAGTGTCTACAGGCATCAAAGATAAGAACACTCAGCCCGGATTTCTATATCCAGCAAAACTATTCCTCATGAGTGAAAGGAAAATAAAGACATTCCTGGATGAAGGGAAACTAAGGGGATCAGTCCCCAGAAAACATAGTGGAAATAAATCATAGGCAAAAGAAATGATCCCAGAGAGAAACTGGGAAACTCAGGAATGGGGACAGAGCTTTGGAAATGATGACTGACCAGCAGGGTGAACACAATAGACTATTTTTTTCTTAGTTCCTTCAAATACATTAAAAACAAAACTTGCAGCCCGGAGCAGTGGCGCACGCCTGTAATCCCAGCACTTGGGAGGCTGAGGCAGGAGGATCGTGAGTTCAAAGCCAGCCTCAGCAATGGCGAGGCACTTAGCAACTCAGTGAGACCCTGTCTCTAACAAAATGCGAAAAAGGGGCTGGGGATGTGGCCCAGTGGGTGAGTGCCCCTGAGTTCAATCCCTGGTACTACCCAAAAAAAAAAAAAAACTTGGTGGGTTTTCAATGCATGTGGATGTAAAATATGTAACAAGCACAACACAGGGCAGGCGGCAAAGGAAGCTGCAGGGGTGCCAGCTCTCTCTGCACTTCCCTTGAAGACGGCGGGGGCTGGTGTGTGTCAGAATCCCGGAGCACCTGTGGAGCCCGACACGAAGAGGTCCGGTCAGCGAGAGCCGGTGGGTGAACCAGATGCGATGCTATGAATACCCACGCACTCACAGCAGGCCGGGGACCTGGGAAACAGCGGGGCGGGGAGAACAAAACTGCACATGCCAACTCCAGCCACTGCGTGACCACAGGCGTGCAGATGGTCCACACACTGCGTCCAAGACAGATGCAGGCACGTGGGGTCTTTAAAACGTGGCCCGAGTGGGCTGGGGCTGTGGCTCCCTGGCAGAGGGCTTACCTAGCTTGTGTGAGGCACTGAGTTCAAGTCTCAGCACTGCATAAACATAAATAAATAAAATAAAGGTAGCTGGGCGCGGTGGCGCATGCCTGTAATCCTAGCACTTGGGAGGCTGAGGCAGGAGGATCGCGAGTTCAAAGCCAGCCTCAGCAATGGAGAGGCACTTAGCAACTCAGTGAGACCCTGTCTCTAATAAAACACAAAAAAGGGCTGGGGATGTGGCCCAGTGGTCGAGTGCCCCTGAGTTCAATCCCCGTACCAAAAAATAAATAAATAAATAAATAAATAAAGGTATTGTGTTCATCTACAACTAAAAAATGGGTGCCCAAGACACTCATTTCGCAGGTGGCGATACAGGTAGGGCAGAAGGAGGGGGTCAGAAGGATGCTCCAAATTCCAACCCAGAGAAATCCGAGTGACTCGATGCCAGCACAGCAGGCTGCGCAGCGTGGACAGTTGTGGCAGGGGTGTGGGGACAGCACTCCGTGACAGAGGCCCGTCCAAAGGAAGCCGGAGCAACCCCAGGCGTCCATGCTCCCAGGAGCTCAGGGAAGGAGGTGGTCAGTGAAGCTGGGGTGGGGCAAACGGGGGCAGGAAGGTCACCTGGGGCAAACCTGGGGACCTGCCGCAGCAGGAGGCGGGGCACAGCTCAGTGTGGGAAGTGTGGGCTCGCTGGGCTGTGGCCATGGGTGGACGGGACGGCACAGGAGGCACAGGGCCAGGCAAGCCTCCAGTGACAGCAGGAGCCGGCCAGCACGAGGGGCCCGGCCAGGCTGGGGTATGTGGAGACAGTGAGGACCCGGGGCTTCCTGCAGGACACTGACCTCCAGCAGGGAGGCCCCTGAGGGCAGGTCAGCCCTTCATGACCCCACGTCCCTTTGCAGACCCTGTTCTACTGTCCCCGCTGGGTACTCGTCCGTCCCCCCACCGTTGATGCAGGTCTGGAACCAGAGGCTGCTGGCTCTGCTCTGTGGGAGGTCCAGCAAGTCCTCCGAGCGTCTAATCCAAAATACCAGGCCTGGCCGCCAGGCCGAGTGGAAACCACAGTCTGGGCGGGGCAGGAGGCCGCTGGCCCCTTGCTTCGTGGAGAGGAAATGGTGGCCAGAGAAGGCCGGGGCGGGGTGCCAGCTCAAGGCTGGTTCCCAGGTCCCTGCTGGCTCAGCGCAGCTGCAGCTGCTCCGGAGGAGGAGCCCTGCTGGCCCCGGCCGGGGTTCGGGCTGTTCTGACCTGCACGTGCATGAGGAGCGGCTGCAGCAGGCACCGAGGCCCAGGCCCCAACCTCTCAGCAGCAGCGAGCAGCCTCCTGGGTCCCTCTGTCCCTGGGCCAGCCAGAGGGCCATTTCCACCCCTCGGGCAGCGCGGTCTAGGAGTGGCCCGGCGGGGCTTTCCCTGGGCACAGGTGCGCGACCTGCCTTCCAGAACGTCGGCCTGCTACAGAGAAGAGCAGGCCAGCAGCCTGCAGTGCTGCGGCAGGACGGGGGCCCTGGCAGCGGTGCAGCAGGCCAGCAGCCTGCAGTGCTGCGGCAGGACGGGGCCCTGGCAGCGGTGCAGCAGGCCAGCAGCCTGCAGTGCTGCGGCAGGACGGGGGCCCTGGCAGCGGTGCAGCAGGCCAGCAGCCTGCAGTGCTGCGGCAGGACGGGGCCCTGGCAGCGGTGCAGCAGGCCAGCAGCCTGCAGTGCTGCGGCAGGACGGGGGCCTGGCAGCGGTGCAGCAGGCCAGCAGCCTGCAGTGCTGCGGCAGGACGGGGGCCCTGGCAGCGGTGCAGCAGGCCAGCAGCCTGCAGTGCTGTGGCAGGACGGGGGCCCTGGAGGCCCAGGCCCGGGCAGAGCAGCCGCCAGGGAGCACAGCAAGAGGGAAGAGAAGGAGCCGTGCCCACCCCCATCCCGAGCGCTGCCCTGAGCTCCCACCCCGCTCTTCCCAGCCGCCCCTCCCTGGCAGCCCAGGAGCAGGGAGGGGCTTCCTGTGACAGGCGCAGCTCTGGCCTGGGTGTGACGTCTCCTGCCAAGGCCCCGGTGTTGAAGGCTTGGTCCCAGTGCAGCCGTGTTGGGAGAGGGAGCCTTTGAGAGGTGACCGGCCCGGGGCCCTGATCCCCTCGTGCACTGACGCACCCACGGGCTGGCTCTGAGTGCACGGCGCAGGGCTTTGTCACAAGAGCACACCCCTAGCAGCGCCGCTGCACTGTGGTGCTCCCTGCCACCATGCTTCCTGCCCCATAAGGCAAGCCCTTCCTCTGTCACGTGTTATGCTGTTTTCCCCCGTCACAGGCCCAGAACAACGGAGCCAACCTGCCAAGGGCCGTGTTGGGGATGAGCTCAGTGGTCGGGCACTTGCCAACCACGGGCTGAAACCTACAGAATCATAAGCCATAATAAATCTTTTCTCTTTTTAAATTGATGTTCTCAGGCATTTTGTCACAGCAATGGTAAGCTGACCAACACAGGCAGGATGCTGGAAGGTCCCACAGAGGACACCCCATTCGCACAGAGGCTGAAGGTTAAGAAGCTTCAGTGGTGGAGAACGTGAGGCCAGTACACGGAGGAGCTGGGCCCGCACTGAGGGGCGCTTGGAGGCCGCCGCCTGGGGGCCTAGTGAGGGAGGAGAAGTCAGAGGTCAGCACCACCCACAGAGGCGCCAGTGGTCCAGTGCAGCAGAGGGACGGGGAGAGGAAGGACCCCTCAGCCCAGAGGCGGGACACACTGGGTCCCTGGAGAACACGCCACACGTCAGCAGAGCAGAGCTGCTCAGCTCGCTCCCTGCCTCAGCCTCCTTCCCGGCCTTGCCTTTCCGGCCTCCCCCCCACCTCCCCTCCCACTGGCTGGCTGCAGACTCTCCTGACCAGCCCTGGCTTTTGCTGCCTCTGCCCCCAAGGCTGCCTCTTCTTCCTCTTTGACTCCTTCCCCCAGTGACTTCCTCCCGCAGGGAGGAATCAGTGCTGCCTCCTCCGCAGTGAGGCCGGGGAGGCGGAGCTGGCGGGAGGCAGGGCGCAGGAGGGGTGCAGCCCAGAACCCCAGGCACTGTGTGAGCCACCCGAACAGGCAGGTGGAGCCCTGGCCCTGCAGGTGCTGGGCAGCCAGGTGGCTGCAGGGAGGAGGTGTGAGCTCCAGCCCGTCCTGGCCACGCCCGGCCCCACCAGGGCAGGCTCTTCCTCCTTACCCTTCCTCTCGGTGGCTTCTCCCTTGATGGGAGGTGGCACCCTGCTTCCCTCTCTCACCCTTGGAGGTGTCGGGGCACCCCAGGAGGGGCTGGGCCTGCCAGACCCCAGCTCCGTTCCCAGCCCTCCTCAGACACAGATGAACTGACACTCCTCGTGTGTGGAGAATTATTCTGACAAGTGTTTTACAGACCTGTGAGGGGAGCGGGGTGGGGGAGACTTGGGTCTAGTTCAAAGGAAATTGAGCAAGGAGAAAAGTTAGGCAATTATCAACTCTGAAGGAAAACCAGAAAGTTGTATAAGATCACGTAATTGTGGTCTGTCCACGTGGATCAGCAGTGAATGGCATTTGCGTGGTTAGAATAACAAAAAGATGAGACGAGGGTTAAAAATAAAACCGGACACGGCTCCTTGGCGGTAGAAAGGGGACTGATGCCCTCCAGAAGGTCCTAGTGCTTGTCTGCCATCCAGGCCTGATTCCTCTAGCTGCTACAGAGGCCCGAGTCGGGCTGGCCCGGGTGGGGCTCCTGCAGGTCAGGTGGGGGTGCCCGGCCTGGAGGCCGGCCTGCACTCGGCGTGTCCTTCTCTTTCTGGTTCTGACCAAACCACCACTTCCTGTTCCATCTGTGGGTTCCAGGAACCCCCAGACCTCCCTTGAAATTCTTCAGGAGGGGGTGCCCGGCAGGACGGGCCGCTTTCACCCACGCGGATGTGCCCCGCCCACCCCGTGCCCCGACTCTGCGCCCACTTTCTCAGCCCCCCTGGCTGGAGGCAGGAGGGATGAAGCCGGTGGCGCCTGGCCTGGGCCTGGCGGCCTGCAAGAAGTGACATGAGCTCAGAGTCGCCCGCGGCGCTTCCTTCTCTGGGCCTGTCCCCCACTCTCAGCCCGAGGACAGTGAGCACACGTGATGTCACGGGTAGCAATCAAATGATCCCCTCGCCTCCCAGAGGGGGTGTGGACGAGACCCGGGCCTCCCCCGGCTGGCGAGAGGACGGAGGACAACTCCTCACTCCCACCCCGTGCTGAAGGCCTGTCTGACCACCTGCCGCGGCCCGGACCTCCGCCACCCACGCTCCCTCCTCAGGGTCCCACGCCGTCCCTCTGTGTGCCCGCGACTCTGCTGTCCCTAACTGGCGAGGAGCTGCTCCTTCTGGGCCTGCTGTGGCACTTTACACACAGGGACGTGTCCCCTGAGAGGTGGCCAAGTGATGATGAAGGCCTGGGCCACTTCCTCACTGCGTGGCTGTGGCCGGCCTGGCCAGCACACAGGACACCGCGTGGGCAGCAGAGCAGGGACAGAGTCGGAGCCAACGCCGACGCCTCCCACGTCCCCCCTCTCTCCACGACCGGTCTGGGCCTCTCCCACCAGCTTCTCCCCTCCCCAAGGGGAGGCTCCACCTGGCCCCCAGCTCCCAGGGGAACCCTGAGTGGTGTTCCCGTCTCTGCCCCTCTGGGCCCAGGGTGGCAGCATGGCCGGGAGGGCGTCTGTCCCTGCCCTCGCCTTTCTGGGGGCCTCGCCCCGCAGGACTGTCCATAGGCCCGCCACCCGTCTCTCCCTGGGAAGCCCCGCAGGCTAGAGACGGCCCGTCCTCCTTCTCCCCTTAGGTTCTTACAGAACGAGGGAGCGGTGGCGGCCCAGCAGCCAGGGCAGGGTGGCCGTGGGAGGTCGGAGCAGGAAGAGGGCCTCCTGGTGAGGCCAGCGTCCTGCCTGGCGGTGCTCGTGGACACACAGGGGACCTTCCGTGCTCGTGCTCCTAAGTGGGGACCCGACGGGAGACTGAACCCGACGCGTGGACACAGGGCCACCAACTGTGACAGCGAGGAGCGTGTGGACGGGGAGAGAGGAGGGGGCATCCCAGAGACCAGAGGAAGAGGCCAGCACTCCCCACCAGGCTCCCGGCTCTGGGGCCTGCTCTGCATCTCCGTCTCTACAAACCTGCTCCTTGCTGCCACCTGTGTCCTGTTCTTCAGTTCTTGGCTGAAGGGAGACAAGGCCCCAGCACCCCGGGTGGTAAAAGAAACAGCCCCAGGGCTGAGCAGGTGGTGCGGGAGCTGCAGCTGGGGTCCAGGAAGCTGGGCTGCCGAAGGCACGTGGGGGCAGTTGGCAGCGCCTCCCCAGGCCAGCTCTGAAGGCCCCTGTTTGCATCTGTAAGGCGGGGCCAGGGACCTGCTCCCCAGGGAGCAGGTGACTTATTGGAAACTCCCAGCAGACAGCGGGGTGGGTCAGGGCCCAGCAGCCTGGCAAGTAAGGCAGGGTAGGGCTGGAAGTCCCTCTGGGTGACTGGGCCTGACCCAGACGCTGTCCCCATAAGGTGAGGCTGAGGTCAGCAGGCCTCCAGCAGGGGGACAGTCACTCATGTGGGTGTGACCCCACAGGGAGAGAGTGACTCACAGAAGTTCCCACAGGGAGGGGGCTGGGCTATGGCCAGCGAGACCTCACCCTTTCACACTTGAGCAACCGTGACAATTCCAGGTAGTAAAGGCCGCAAGCCGGTTGGGCATGGGGGTGCACGCCTGTGACCTTAGCGACTCAGGAGGCCGAGGCAGGAGGGCACATGTCCCAGGCCAGCCTCGGCAACTCTTCAAGGCCCCAAGCAACTCAGTGAGACCCCGTCTCTAAATAAAACATAAAAGGGGTTGGGAATGTGGCCCAGTGGTGTCCTGGGGGTCAATCCTCAGTATTTAAAAAAAAAAAGTCCGCATGGACGGGGAGAACAGGAGACCCTGGGGGGCCACCATGCCCTGCTGCAGTGCTGGGCAATGGTATCGGATTTCAACATTTTAAAACAGTTTTCTGTGTTTCCAAATTGTCTACAATGCCATACTGTCCCGAGCACATTAAGTAGACAGAGGCAGATACGTCTTTGCAATGCCAAGGTTTATTCACAACCAAATTCAAAGCTAGATTCACACAATCCTAACTTAGCATCTATCTCCCCGAGTCCCAGGGGGCTCACCAAGGGACGTCTTCTTAGCCGCTCGCTGGATCAGATGAAGTCTGGTCCGGGAACTCAGCAAGCAGCCAGCACCATCAGCAGGTCACTCCGACGGGAAGCGTGACGGGGTCCGGTCGTCTTGAAGACGCTTCGCTTGAGTGAGCTGGGGACTCGGTTTATATACTATTTTATATACTTCACGTCACTCATAGTGACATATCAGGGCTATGCACTCTGTTATCAGGGTCACACACGCGGGGGCTCTTTCAGGTGTTGCCATGGATACTCACTGTGCATGTCACAGCGTGTGACAAGACAGGACATGTCCATGACACTTATAGCATTTAGCACTATTTCCACACAAACACAAAGTTAATATCAGATTCATTAAATTATTATTATTCTTTGGTACTCAGTACACATGTATTCACATTACATTCAGAAAAGGATGTCATCATAAATCAGCTCATCAGATCCTAAGACAAACACAGGACCCAGGCCAGAAGCCAGCTCCCTGTCTGGTGCAGGAGAGGCTGACAGGAAGGGCAAGAGGGGAGAGGCTGGAGAGGGCGGGCTCCGCGACCCGCAGGAGGGCCCAGCCCTTGTCAACCTCTTCCGCAACCCTCTTCCTCCCACGCCCTCCTAACCGCCCTCAGCATCACAGCACGAGTCCTCCTCTGTGTTATTTTTACCCCAAGAGTTTCCACAGGTGGGAACGTCACAGTCCTAGCTCCAGGCAGGATGGGCTTCTGGGCTACTGTGGGCAGGGGCATGGGTGGGCAGAGGCCACCCCAGGAGCCAAGCGGTAGGCCAGTCTGGACTCAGGAGAGGACGGGTGACGAGCAGGACCACTGAAACTCAAACATCTTTGCTGGTTCGTTTGTTTTGGTGTGGAGGATTGAATTCAGGGCCTCGTACAGGCTGGCTGAGCCTCTGCAGAGGGGCTATGTTCCAGGCCTTCTTATTTTGAGGCAGGATCTTGCTAAGCTGCCCAGGCTGGCCTCAACCTCACCATCCTCCTGCCTCAGTCTCCTGAGCAGCTGGGGTTGCAGACGTGTGCCTTGGTGCCTGGCCTAGTCGTGGTTTCTAACTCAGCCTTCCCTAAACCAAAGCCAAACACTGCAGATCACTGGGGCAGAGGTGACCCCAACCCAGTTGTCCACTCCCAGCCCAGCATGCCAGGCCCTGCTTGGTCAGCCTGGTCTTGGAGACCAAGTCACCTCGCCTGACAGTGCAGAGGTGGGCACGGAGGTTGGCCACAGCAGGTGGCACCACCACCACCTGGCACAGGGGGCACCTCACCTTTCCACACCCCAGACCTGGGGGGCTGCTGGCCAGCAGCCAGGGCGTCGCTCCAGCATCAGCCGGGGCGGAGCTGGGCTGTGGGACTTTGTGTCTACCTCAGTCTTCCAACCTGCAGCCAGAAAGGAGCACTGCCACCAGGGCAGGGGCAGGCCTGGCCCTGGAGCTTGCATGCACCCGCTTCCCAGAGCGGCTTCCTCTGGCTTGCCATTGGGTCCCAAAGAAGGGGCCAGGGCCGGGAGTGGTGGCGCACGCCTGTAATCCCAGCACTTGGGAGGCTGAGCAGGAGGATTGCGAGTTCAAAGCCAGCCTCAGCAATGGCGAGGCACTTAGCAACTCAGTGAGACCCTGTGTCTAATAAAACACACACACACAAAAAAAGCTGGGGTTGTGGCCCAGTGGTCCAATGCCCCTGAGTTCAGTCCCCAGTACCAAAAAAAAAAAAAAAAAAAAAAAGAAGGGGCCAGGGAGGCGAAGCTGCCCATGCCCTGAGCAGGACTTTGCCCCCTGCGGGCTGCAGCCGGGAGCACCTGGCCTCTGCTCGCAGTGCCCGCTCAGGGTGCCCCGGCCCATCCGAGCCTACTGAGCTCGCTGCTGCAGAGGCTTCCTGGTGCTTCACTCGTGGGTCCTCGGAGACCCTCCTTGAAGCCCTTGGAGAGGCGGGAAGCGAGCTCGGCAGTCTCCGGAGGCCCGGGGTGGAGCAGGAATCCCACTCCCGGGCCCGGCAGCCTCCTGGGGTGGGGGAGCTTGCTCCCCGCGGCAGAGACCCTCCGCGCACGGGCCGAGCGCCCGGGCTCGTCTGCAGCCCGCCCCGCGCTGGGCGCGGCTCTCGGGAGGGGCGCCGCCACCAGCCCGCGGGCGGCCTCGGGCGCGCGGGCCTCGGGGCGGCTCCGGAGCGCGGCACGAGCGCCCCCCTGGGGTGGGGAGCGGCGGCTTCCGACGGGAACGCCGGCACCTTGGCGAGCGCCGGCGAGACCCAGTCAGGCCCCAGGAGGGCCACCCCGGGCGGCCAAAGCCGCCGGCAGCCGGGGAGGGCGTGGGCAGGCCAGGAGCCGCCGGGCCACCGCTCGTCCCTCAGGCCCCCGCGTGCGATTTCTGGCCTCCGCTGAAGGCAAACGTCGGAGATGAGGAAGTCCCGCCGTTCCTGGCAGCCGAGTCCAGAGCCAGAGAGCCCCCCCTCCTGCAACGCCTTCAGGGCAGGGGCCTGGTGCGGGCACAGCTGTGGCCGCCAGGCAGGGGACAGGGCTCAGCAGCAGGGCAGCGTCCTCTCTCAAGCTGGTGGTCCTGAAGCAGAGCCGGCGGCAGAGGCAGCTTGCGGGGAAGCGTTTCTGAGCCAAGCTGCCTACTAACCCGGCACTCCAGAAGCGGGAGTGGGCGGAAGGCAGCCCCTTGGGAGGAGGCAGGCCGTGGGACACCCTCTGGGCGCCCGCGTGCTGAGAGTCCCAAGCCCAACACCGGCTCTGCACAGAGCCACAGCTCCTGCAGTGTCCTGTGCCTTGGGACCTCCCCTCCTAGGCAGACTGCACCCCCAGCACCTGTGATTGCCTTGGGACCCTTTATCACTGGCCACAGAGGAGGCAGTGTGCTACCACCTGGCCCAGGTCTGGACAGACTCAAGGCCCTGCACACCTGCAGGGACCTTGCCTGGCCTCTCTCCCTACTGTCAGCACAAAAGGACGGGCCAGACACGAACTTCACACCCACGGGAATGGACCCACTCTCCTGGTGGAAAATGAGCCCCTGGACAAAGGAGGGACTGGGCTTATGTAGGGCATACTGAGAGGTGACTTAATCCATGCGCTTGTTAGACTCCAGGCAGGGAGGCCACACCTCCCAGGTGCCTCAGGCTGACCAGCTCTGCCGGCCAGCCCTCAGGTTCCCCCTCCCTCTTGACCTCCGGCAGCCTATGGGGACATGGACTCGCTCCAGGGGTCCGGCTGGTCACGAGTGTCTTATTTAAGCTTGCTCCAGACTGAAACCGCGCTTGTTCTTCCCTTCCCTTCCCTGCCCCTCCATGCCGCCCTTCCCCTACTCCCTTTCCTTCCACGTGACCCCTAATAAACCCCCCTTTTCTACAAGGCGGTCCCAGTGTGGCTTTTTCCAATACTTGTCAGTTTGGGGCAGTTAGGAATCTCTTACTGGAAAGACGGGGAAGGTCTAGGGAGAGTGGTCACTTTGGGCACTCAGGAAACAGGTTTGTGAGAATTTGACAATTTGTTTTTACTTGGCAATATTCTTACTTGAAGAAGAATGAAGGGTCTGGGGTCAGCATTCAGAGCTTCTCTCTTTCCCTTCAGGGTCCTGTTGTACTGTCACTGGGAAAGTGTTTATTTGGGTGAGGATTAATGCTTCGGCTTCTTGGGATTGTTCTGTCACTGGGAAAGAAAGTACTAGGAAAGAATCAAGGCCACCAATGTGCTGCCTTTCTCTGCACTCCCTCTTCCCAGGCCACACAGTTTTGGGGCTTGTCCTTTTCCATATCTGATACCTACATGTTGCCGCCTGCGGCTGCCGCTTGCAGCAACGACGCCCTGGGAGAAAATTCAGAGGCAGGATGGAAATGAAAAAGTTCTTTTATACCCCCACCCCCACCCTAACTAACCCTCACCCGGTTAAATACTTTTTGCCTTAACAAGGACACGTGCTAAGAGCTCGAGCTTACAGGTGCGTCACGCAGTGTTCGCGGGCATAAAAAGATTCAGGTGAAAATACTTGAACACCTTAATGGCTCTCAGCTAGCCGCCATCTTAGCTATCTCCTCAATTAGGGCTCTTACACCTACACCCAGACTTTTCCCATGGAATTGAAGGAGCAGGATACCAGACGTGAGGGAGAGTCATGACAGGCCAGTGGCCCGGGGGACAGAGGTCCCTGGCCCTGCCAGAGCCATGGGGACACACAGGGACCCCTCTGTTCATGGAAGGAGAACAGTGTAGAGAGAGCTGACTGATGTGACGCGAGGACAATGAAAAATTCATTTTTATCAATACATTTCTTTTTGTTTGGAAGTTTCTAGAAAGCAAATAGGAAGCCAATAATCTGAGTTGAGATAGGGGAAGGAACTGGGGTGAGGGGGCATGAAGACTCTCACTGCAATACCTTTCCTGATGGTGCTGAGGGCCACAGATGTGCCACTTTGACCTGAGGATTCCTCAGGGAAAGACACAGGTCCAAGAGGGTTGTCCCGATGTCCCCTTTTCTTCCTGGAGCCAGGAGGTGAAATTCCCCATGTAAAAGATGTCCTCCCTATTAGATATAGAAAATGACAAACCCCAAAATAGTGAGGCCTGGGGAAAGGGAGGAAAGCCATACATTGACAGCTTTCATCTATCCTAAAATACATCCTTTCCAGATGGTGGCTGCAGGTGGGGAGAGGGTGTTCCATCAAACCTAAAATGATAGTCTCCGGGAAGCATCAGTAGCTCCCAAAGTAAATCCTCTCCAGATGCTGACCACAGACCCCCAAGCCCCAAATTAAAATTCCTGCGTGCCCAAACTGACCGCTCACTGACCTATAGAAGCCTAGTCCCTCCTTTGCTCAGTGGCTCACGTTCCACCAGGAGAGTGGACCCACCTGAGCCATGACTGCATTCCTGAATAAAGGGGTTCGGGCTGACCTGTGGCGTTTGCCCCGGCCGGTCCTAACACACCCTGTACGGAAACGTGCTTCGATGGGCAGTCCTTGCTGCTACTTGGCCGAGCCTAGACTCAGCCCCTTGCTTTACGGCCTAAAACACGGCCTGTTTCCTTCTAGATTCCTCAGCTTTGCGTCTCCAAGGGAACTGCGGGCACTGCAGCTTAGGCTTGGCCTGTTTCCTAGTCACCCCTGCTGGACGCACCGGCCGGCTGAGCAGCAGCAGACTGCCCTGGAAGGGCAGAGCGCGCGGCCTCGTTCCCTTTTAAGCAGAAGAGTAACATGGACTTTCAGGGAATGTTCTGCCGACTACATGCACGGGTGTACACAGAGGTCAACACCAAGTCAAAAGGACACGGTGGGGGCGGGGTTGTCCTCCCACGTGCGCGGCCCGGGTTCGATCCTCAGCACCACATAAACATAAATGCATTCCATTGTGTACAACTAAAGTAAATAAATAAATATTAAAAAAAAAAATAAGGACACGGCGGGGCAAGCCTGTAATCCCAGCACTTGGGAGGCTGAGGCAGGAGGATCGCGAGTTCAAAGCCAGCCTCAGCAATGGCGAGGCACTTAGCAACTCAGTGAGACCCTGTCTCTAATAAAATACAAAAAAGGGCTGGGGATGTGGCCCAGTGGTCGAGTGCCCTGAGTTCAATCCCTGGTACCAAAAGAAAAGGGGGGGCCTGCTCCAGCATCGCGGCCCCGCCCCGGGCCGGAGGCACCAGGCCTGCCCCAGCCCTTCCAGACCGAAAGGCCAATTGTCCTCCACGCGCCCGAGGCCTTCCTCCTTCCACCGCCCAGGGCCTTTCGCAAGGTAGTTCACCCGCGTACTTCCTTCCACCCAGCTCGCTCGCTCCTGCGGAGCCCGCCAGCGCCGCGTTCCAGCCAGCAGGCGGCGGCACTGCGCACGCGCGCCGAGGAGGGCGGCGCTTCGGGCGGGCTCGGAACCCGGCGGGCGCGGAGCGCGTTTCCGACCGGCGGCTGGAGCAACGGGGCGGCTTCCGGGAGGCTCTTCCGCGTGTGCGGCGGCGCGGGCAAGATGGGGAAAGTGAGGGGGCTGCGGGCCCGCGTGCACCAGGCCGCAGTGCGGCTCAAGGGCGAGGCCGTGCCCGGCCCCGCGCCCCCCGCCCCGCGCCCGGAGGCGGCCCTGCCTCAGGCTTCGGCCGGTGGCGCAGGGGCAAAGGTGAGGCGGCCGAGGAGGGTCGGGGGCGGGCGCCCTGCGTGCGGCGGGGCCGGGCAGCCTCCGTCCCTGCCGGGCTCCCGCGAGCGCGGCCGGCTGTGCCTCGCGCGGGCGTCTCGGCGTTGCCGGCCCGGTCGCAGCACCTGCCGCGCGCGGGCCGCCCGGTGGGTGCGACCGAGGCGTGCAGGTCCCGCCAGGCGCCGGAGCCCGGGCGGCCCGCCTGCTGGCCGGAGCGAGGCTGCAGCCCCGCTTCACTGCCACGGGAGAGAACGGCTTTGTTGATGTAACTCCCGTGCCACAACTGTGAGCCGTGACGGTGCGCAGCTCCTTGGTGTAGTAGAGCCACAGTCGTAACTGTTAGAAACCTGTCCTCGTCCGATAACCTGGGCAAGTTGTATTGCTTTGCTAGCAAAGGAGGAGCACGGGGGACCCCTATTCCAGAGGCTCCGGGACACAGGGGACCCCTGTTCCAGAGGCTGGGATTCTCCCCATTAGGGGAATGGGTCTGTTAAAGAGGTGACTCAAAGGCTGCCTTCCACGTGCTCTCTGTTGGAGTTGTGTGTAATTCACTTGTTAATTTGGGAGAGAGTAATTTTTTGAGATCTTCGTGTGTCATCCCCAAAGTTCCAATGGTGGGTGTGTGCTAAGGGACAGGTAACTGCCTAGAATGGGGTAGAAAGGTAATCCTGTTTCCCCTGAGATTAGGGAGGGGGAGAGGTGAAGGAGGAGCAGGGAGAGAGGAAGAGAAAGAAACATGTCCGCAGTGCCTGGCAACAACTCGGGAGGCTGAAGCAGGAGGCAAGTTTCAGATGAGCCTCACTCAGCAACTTAGTGAGACTCTGTCTCAAAATTTAAATGAAAATAAAGGGCTGTGGATGTGGCTCAGTTGTTAAGCATCCTTATGTTCAATCCCCTGGACCAAAAAAAAAAAAAAAAAAAAAAAGTCACAGTGGCAGAGCAGCAAGGACTGTATTCAAAGCATAAACTGCACTAGTATTACATAACCATCACTACAAATTCCAGAACATTTTAGTTGCCTCAGAAGAACCCTGCCCCCATCAGTCACTCCACCACCTGCTCACATCTTTCTGTAGGTGTGCCTGTTCAAATGTGTGAAATAGTGCTATAAGTGGACTGTGTGGCTTCTTTCTTTTTTTGGAGGGGGGGGGCGCGGTTACTGGGGATTGAACTCAGGGGCACTTGACCACTGAGCATGCCCCCAGCCCTATTTTTTGCATTTTTATTTAGAGACAGGTTCTAACTGAGTTGCTTAGTGCCTCATTTTTGCTGAGGCTGTGTGCCTTCTTTCACTTAGCACGTTCCTGAGGTTCATCCTTGAAGCATTCTTTTTGTAGTGTTGATTTCTTCATTCTTTTAGGAGTAGTAATATTCCATGTACAGACATCCCAGACTATGCTGCACGTTGTCCATTAGTAAGTTGATGGCTATTTTGGTTTCCAGTTTTTAGCTGCCATGAATTACACTCCTGTGAACACTCATGTACAGATATTTCTGCGGATGTATGGAGGGAAATTGCAAGGTCATGTGGTAACTTCCAGCTTTTTTGAAAAATTGCCAGATTGTTTACTTCAGTGGTTGCACCATTTCATGTCCCCACTGGCTGTGCCCACGTCCTCACCCCTTGGGATCTCTCTTCTCTGTTACAACCTTGGTGTATGTAAAGTGGTCTCTCTCTCTCTCTCTCTTTTTTTTAATATTTATTTATTTACTTTAGTTGTACACAAGGCAATGCATTTATGTTTACGTGGTGCTGAGGATGGAACCTGGGTCGCGCACGTGCGAGGCGAGCGCTCTGCTGCTGAGCCACAACCCCAGCCCCCCCCCCAAGTGGTCTCTTTTTATCATATGATTTCGATTTCTCCAAGGGCTAATGGTGATAATCTTTTCATGAATTTGTTGGCTATTCATGGATCTTTGGAGAAGTGTCTACTTATAGTCCTTTACCTGATTTTAATTTGCATTGTTTGTCCTTTATTCTTCAGTTATAAGAGTTCATTGTATATTCTGGGTAATATACCCTTATCAGATAAGTTTGCAGATTTTCTTTTCCAATTCTCTGTTGTTGTTGTTGTTTTCCTTCTTCTTTTTCTCTGTTGATTCCATTCTTGGAAGCACAAAAGTTTCTAGTTTTAATGGAAGTTCAGAGGCTTCAGCTGTTACATTTTAGGTCTTTGGTCCAGTTTAACTTTATGTATGGTGTGAGGTTGGGTCCATTGAATGTATTCTTATTTTCATTTTTGGATTATTCATGTGTAGAAATAGAGTTGAATTTTGCATATTGCTCTTGTATCTTGGAACCTTACTGAACTTGTTTATAATCTTTTGTGGCTTTCTTGGGACACTTTTTGTTGGATTCCGTAGGACTTTCTTTTTTTTTTTTTTTTTTTTTTTTGTACTGGGGATTGAACTCAGGGGCACTCGACCACTGGGCCACATCCCCAGCCCTTTTTTTGTATTTTATTTAGAGACAGGGTCTCACTGAGTTGCTAAGTGCCTCGCCATTGCTGAGGCTGGCTTTGAACTCGCTATCCTCCTGTCTCAGCCTCCCAAAGTGCTGGGATTACAGGCGTGCGCCACCGCGCCCGGCTTCCGTAGGACTTTCTATGAACAATTTGTTCTCATCTGTGAGAAGGTAGTTTTACTTTCTCCTTTCCAGTGTGCATGCCTTTTATTTCTTTTATTTAATTGCTCTGGCTAGAACTCCAGGACATGCTCATCTTGTTCCTGATCTGTGATGTTCTCTGTGAGTATTCCATGGATATGTCCTTAGTGGTTGATCCGGGGCTTATAATACACATAGAAACATGCTTCCGGTTTGTTTGTGGGGTTTTTTTTTTTTTTTTTTTTTTTTGGTATCGGGGATTGAACTCAGAGGCACTCGACCACTGAGCCACATCCCCAGCCCCTTTTTGTATTTTTTTTTTTTTTTGGTACCAGGGATTGAACTCAGGGGCACTTGACCACTGGGCCACATCCCCAGCCCTTTTTTGTATTTTATTAGAAGCAGGGTCTCACTGAGTTGCTAAGTGCCTCGCCATTGCTGAGGCTGGCTTTGAACTCGCGATCCTCCTGCCTCAGCCTCCCAAAGTGCTGGGATTACAGGCATGCGCCACCGCGCCCGGCTCCTTTTTTGTATTTTCTTAGAGACAGGGACTCACTGAGTTGCTAAGCGCCTTGCCATTGCTGAGGTTGGCTTTGAACTCGGGATCCTCCTGCCTCAGCCTCCCAAGTGCTGGGATTACAGGTGTTCGCCACTGCTCCTGTTACATGCTTCCGGTTTGTACTAATTCCAGTGGCATGGTCTTTCCTCCTGTCGCTCTGCTTACTTCAACTCTGATTGTGGTTTAGTTGTGGAAGGTGTGTCTGTGAGTGTCACAAGCCTAACTGTGAGTTATTGAATAAACCTTTGTGTTTACATGACTGGTCTCCAGTGCTCCTTGTGTTCTTGTTGTGGGTTTGAATTACTGTCAGTTACCATTTGCTGTCACCCTCAGAAAATTCTTAGCACTTCTTTTTTTTGGGGGGTACTGAGGATTAAACTCAGGGGCACTCGACCACTGAGCCACATCCCCAGCCCTATTTTGTATTTTATTTAGAGACAGGTCTCACTGACTTGCTTAGTGCCTCACTTTTGTTGAGGCTGGCTTTGAACTCACGATCCTCCTGCCTCAGCCTCTCGATTCACTGGGATTACAGAACAGATGTGTATCTCTCTGTGTTCTCTTACCCTGTCCTTACCACCAGATCCAGTCATGGGGTGACACCAGTGACCTGCTTCAATCACTTCCCAAAGGCCTCGCCTCTACACACCATAGTGGGATGAATGTTTCCACCTGCTTGGTGTACAAGAAATAGAAAACTTAGGGGTTAAACTCCTGTGTGAGTTGGGGGTGGGCACAAGGCATATTTAGACTGGAGCATTTGGAATTATTTATGACTGCATTCAAGTCTTAATTTGCCAACAATATGGGCCCCTCAAAAGTAGTTACTGTGGCTTGGATCATGTTTTCTGTATGTGGGTGTATCATTTTTTTTTAATATTTATTTATTTGCTTTAGTTGTACACAATGTGTTTGTTTTTACGTGGTGCTGAGAATCGAACCCGAGCCACACACATGGTAGGCGAGGGCTCTACCGCTGAGCCACAACCCCAGCCCGGGGTGTATCATTTTTTTGTGTGTGGCTGGAAACTGGACATTTCAGGTAGCAACCATTGATGATGTCTGCTTGGTCATTTTGCATGTTGCTCTATGAGCCCGGTAGCCCTTTCTCTTCTCCTCCCTGTGCACATGCAGCCTCTGACATTGCGCTTGTTTTTCCTGTTTTTATATTTTTGGCTAGGCTCTTGGGCTTAGTGTAAGCCTCCAGGTGTCAGAGATTATTCTTCAGCCCTCTTAGCATGCTGAGGTTTTGCCCTGGGCCCTGCATACCTCTGTGGCTTGCAGATTGCTGTCACAGCTCAGGCTGCTAACATTTTTGACCCTCAGGTGGCCAAGGACTGGTGGCCTGGGAATTCCCTCTGCTGATTGCCAGGAGGGTGCAGCCGTGGGTGTGCAGTAGCCTCTGATGCAGGCACGCCCGTCCTGGCCGCTGCTCTAGACCAGCAGGGCTTTCCCAGGCTGTGCCCTGCCCCCTGCTGCGGAGCTCCCCTGCTTCCTGTGCCCTTGTCTGCTGGGGTTGCAGCCGGGACCCTCGCTTGGCGGTGTTCCGGGTGGGCTCTTGGCGTCTCTGTCCCTAGCCTCTGTGAAATCTGGCCCACTGCATTTAGCTGGTGCTGCTGGTCTCTGGGAGCCTGGAGGCCCTGCTCTCCTCATCCCACCAAGGTTTCTTTCCCTTCCTTCTTTCAGTCTACCTCTTCCTGACAGGATCTCTGTTGGGACATAAGAAATAGGGGCAGGAACAGCATTAGTGTCTCTCAGGTGACACCCTGTCTACTAGAGGGTCTTTCTAGTGTTTCTTGGGCCTGCTGATGAATTGGGGTGGGGCTGGTCAGGACTGAGCAGCCTGCTTGGTCTGGTGAGCGCTTCTGTCCAGGGTGGTGGGGTGGGAGCCTGGTCTCTGCCTGCCAGCTTGGGGTGGCACCTGTGCCTGTGCAGCATGGTGCCAGCGGGGGGCGGGGAGGGCACACTGGCACCTGCCCTCCCTTCCCAGCTGTGTTCCAGCCCTGGACTCCTGGGTAGTGTCTGTGAGGTGAGGGTGGAGAGGGTTGTGGCCAGAGGCCCCACGAGAGGACAGTTTCCTGCGGTGAGTGGTGGTTGTGGGAGTCTCTTACACCCTACTGGCCTGGCCTGGCTCTGTCTCCCCTGTGGCTCTGGCTTTTCCTCCTGTGCTGGCCTGGCCTGTGAGGTCCTAACCGCAGATCAGATCTGCTGGACACAAGACTAGCCTCCGTGATGAGGAAGTGGCCCGCCAGAGCGAGAGGAGCAGGAAGCAGGACGAGCACAGCACGAGATGCCGCGGCGCCAGAGCGGCCAGCGAGCCTGGGAGAAAGTTCCTGGAAATGTCAAAGACGCTGTGAGCCCAGCGAGAGAAAGGGGCGGAGACGTGAGCGCCGGGCACGTGCACGGGCCGTGCCTGTGGTCCCAGCACTGGGGTGGCTGAGGTGGGTGGGCCACTCAAGCCCAGGAGGCCCACCTGGGCAGCATAGTGAGACCTGGTCTCAAAAACAGCAGAAAGCAACAAAAACAAAACAAGCAGATTTAGAGGAAAAAGCAACAAATGGAGCTTGGACATATGGATATGCAGTAGTTGAACTTTAATGTAGACTAGAGAGGGAAGCTGGATTTTTTATTTCTGAATTGATACTGTTTGCCTGTCCTTGAGACAGTGAGACTATCACATCAGTATTTCATGTGTTAATCTCTGCAGCTGTGCAGTGATGAGATACAAAGTGGCACTCTAGGAAAGTGTCCCAGTGTGTAAAGCACCCTTGAATGCTGCTTACAGACTTGCCCATGCGGTGATCCAGAGGGCACCCACCAGGCCCTCACCTCTCAGGGGCCTCTCCCTCTCTGGCAACCCTCTGACCTCTCCTCCTCCCTTGCCAACTCCCTCAGGCCCCTGGGGGAAATACAGGGAGCTGCACTCCTGTCCTGCCCCTGTTGGCACCTAGTTGGTTCTGCCTTGCCTCCCTCCTGTCTCTGCCCTGCCAGGTTGGGGAGGCAAAATTTAACTCCACCCTCTTAGGGCTTTTTAGATAGACCAGTGTAAGACAGAAGGACAGGAACAAAGCATTCAGGTTTTCTTAGCGCTTACATGTGTGTTAGAGTTTTACATGACATGGAGTGCTGGTAAGGAAATAAAGATCCACAAGCAAAACCTAAGTGCAATGTGTGCATGTATGTGTGCGCATGTGCGTATGCATGTACCTGTGTGCTGGGGTTGAGCTCAGGGCCTGCCGAACACTGAGCACGCATGCTCTGGCGTCCAGCTGCACCTTCAGGGCTTCTTTCCAATGCATCTGCCCTTGGTTAGCCAGAGGAGTTGTGAGAAGTAACTAGATCATGTGGGAGGCTAAAGGAAGCTGTTTCCACAGGGTCTGTCTGCAGAGTTCTCGACTTCAGCTTCCCATCCCTGATGGTACAGCGCAGGGCACACGTTTTCTGTTTGGCCGTCTCTTCTTCCACCTGCCATCATTTTCAGTGCCCTTAACTTCTGCAAGAGGGGAACCCTCCTTGGGGGTGATGGTGCGTCTCTGTAGAGGTCATGGAGCTTGGGCCTTGAAGGAGCCAGGTGGCATGGGGTCCCTCCCCCATCAGTGAGCGGAAGTGACTTGGAGGATCAGAAATCTCCTGTGAAGTGGGAGTGTGGCCGAAAGCTGGAGACAGGGCTGGAGGGAGCTGGCTCCTTGGTGAGGCTCGGCCCAGTGAGATCGCCCCTGCAGTGTAGTTGGGAGGCAGCAGCAGGAGTGGAGCCTGCCTGTGCATGGAGACAGAAGTGGGGCCTAGGCACAGCCTGCTCTGGGGACAGAGAAGAGTGGGGACATGTTCCCTCTCAAACCATGCAGCCAGCCTGATGTCTTCTTTCTCTGGGGGGCTAGGACTGGGCGTTCGTCCACACTGACGTCTTTGCCGGGACCCAGATAGACCCCAGCGCTTTGGTGCAGAAGCTGGAGCTGGACCAGAGGAGCGTTGCCTCCCTCCGGAAAGGTGCGTTGCCACCCCTGGGGGTGCAGGAGGGAGGGAGGGGTCCGTGAGCCCTGCAGGTCACTCAGGAGGGAGGGAGGGGATCCGTGAGCCTGCAGGTCACTCAGGAGGGAGGGAGGGGGTCCGTGAGCCCTGCAGGTCACTCAGGAGGGAGGGAGGGGTCCGTGAGCCCTGCAGGTCACTCAGGAGGGAGGGAGGGGGTCCGTGAGCCCTGCAGGTCACTCAGGAGGGAGGGAGGGGATCCGTGAGCCTGCAGGTCACTCAGGAGGGAGGGAGGGGATCCGTGAGCCTGCAGGTCACTCAGGAGGGAGGGAGGGGGTCCGTGAGCCCTGCAGGTCACTCAGGAGGGAGGGAGGGGGTCCGTGAGCCCTGCAGGTCACTCAGGAGGGAGGGAGGGGGTCCGTGAGCCCTGCAGGTCACTCAGGAGGGAGGGAGGGGGTCCGTGAGCCCTGCAGGTCACTCATCTGCCTGCAGGCCCAGGAAACCTGTACTGTGCAGAAAGATTTGTCTTTATGGGAAACCATGGAGATGCTAAAGCAGAAAGGACAGTGTGGGGAGCACCGCATGCCCATCACCACCTGCAGCAGACAGGTGTGCCGTCATCTTGAAGCAGCTGCCAGACTCCATAGCATTTCATTCCTAAACTCTTTAGTGTCTGTTTTTAAGGGCTTTTCAAAGAAGATAAACTTAGGTAAATAGGTAGTAGTTCCTCATTATCACACACAGAACTAGCCGCTTCCTGACCGTTTTTATGCAGATCCCTTGTACGAGTCAGGTGCTGGCACGGGCTGCACGTTGCCTTCCGCCATCTCTACTGTTTCTCCTTGATGTTCTCATCATGTGGAAGCAGGCTCTTTTTCCTGTCACATACCCCCCATTTTGGATTTTGCTAACTGTATTCTCCTGGTGTCTTGTTTCTCCAACCAAGCAGCCTTCTTAGTCCAAGCTTCTGTTTGGAGCTGTGGCTTGCAGGGTGGAGGGTGGCCTTGCCTGATGATGCACGCTTGGGAAGTGAGGCGCTGGGCCTGGGCCTGCCCCCACCACGTGTCTTGGAGAGAAGCCTCTTAGATGCCTCAGTGGTGTTTTCTGCCCTGGGATAGCAGAGCTCTGAAACCAGCAGGGGATGTGACCAGGAGCTCAGCCCTTCCCACAGCCCCTCCTGGCAGGGTTGTTTGCCTGGTCTTTTTGTGACCCTTCTGTGTGTGCACCTCGGACACTTTAAATCCCATTGTGCCATTTAATCTTCAGAGTTTAGATAGCTGTCCTTTCTGTTTTCTGCTCTGACAGTCATTTTTGTGGTCTCCCAGCACTCAGTGGAATCTGAACATAATTTTCTTAGCTGTTGTGGGATAAGTATGCACACAGCTCCTGGGATTTTCCTGAGTTTTTGAGGTCTGCATCTATTGCTTGTGGACAGCTCTCGTAAGTTGTGACTGCCTCAGGTGGGATTGCACGTCAGTGGATCTCTGGAGGTCTCAGTCTGCCACGATGCTTTGGGTCTTCAGGATTGCTTGGGGAAAGGTGTTTGAATCTCTTGCTGTCCTTTCTGTCTTGGCTCCCTCCTATTACAGAGTCTTAAGGTGCATTCCCTGGAGTGCACGGCACCGTTGGCTTTGTTTTTGGGTAGCATCTGCCCCCATGGCTCCCTGATTATGTTGTTGGGACCCACTGCTGCCAGGACCCTGGTGGGAGCTGCTCTGCACCCCACCTGCAGCGTGAGCCGGAGCCTTAGGAGCTGCGGTTGCTTCCATGACCTGGGTGTTCACTCATTCTCTCAAGGTTTGTCTGTGTTTGGGCCCACTTTGGTCAGTTTGCTTAGACTTGAATGAGTGCTTTATGTATTGTAGAGGCTAGCTCTTCATAGTTTTATAGAATTAAATTTTGGGTGTTTAGCAGGGCGCTGTGGCGCACGCCTGTAATCCCAGCACTTGGGAGGCTGAGGCAGGAGAATTGCGAGTTCAAAGCCAGCCTCAGCAATGGCGAGGCACTTAGCAATTCAGTGAGACCCTGTCTCTAACAAAATACAAAAAAGGGCTGGGGATGTGGCCCAGTGGTCTAGTGCCCCTGAGTTCAATCCCTGGTACAAAAAAAAAAAAAAAAAAAAAAGTTCTGCTTTAAAACAAATTTTTTTTGGGTGGGGGTGTTTAAGTTTGCTGCAGAGAGCTGGCCACCTTTGTTGCCAGCCTGGTGCATTCTCTCCAGCAGCAGATCTGGCCAGGTTTCCTTCCATTTCCCTCCCTGTGTGTTGCTACACTGTTTAAAGCAACCTCTTCCTGACTTTGAAACAGGCTTCATTGTGTGTCAGGTGAACGTGATCCATTCAGACCCTCTCCTCAGTCAGCCTCAGCTCTCTTGTGCAGAGAGACAGTCTCCTCCTTGCTGTGCCAGGCGCTCTGAGATCCCCTGGCTCTGGGATTCCTGCCCCTGCAGTGTGTCCCTTCCTCCCAAGCTGCCCTACACAGTGGGGTGCACATACCCAGCAAGGTGTCCCTGGTCCTACCAGAGGGGCCCATGGGGCTTAGAGGGCCACTGGGCAGGAGAGGAATGCCTCTAGTTACAGCACGCTCTCTGCTGCTCCTCCTGAGTGATGCTAAGACTTGTGGTTGAGCGTGAGGGAAATGCAGCCCTGAGCTCCCTGGAATCACTGGGCTCAGGCTGACCAAGCCTGACCGAGTTCTGGTCATTCATGGCTCTGAGCCACCGTCTGTGGTTTTGGGTCTTTGTCTGCTGACACATACCCTACTGGTCTGAACCATCTCAGTGAGGTCCAGGACACCTGACCTGCCGTGTGGTGCCTGCTCCCTGGAAGGTGGCGGGCCTGACTCCCTGTGGGAGCATGGCTGGTGGCATCTTTGTGTTTCTACTGGAACTTTGGGGACCGGCCAACTAGCCAGCCTGGGATCTCTTTCTGCCCCTCAGCTCTCCTCTGCCCCTGGGCTGTCTTCCTGTTAGAGGCAGGGGCTCTGTGCTGCCTGGGGGGATCTGCTGGGCTCTGCAGCCAGCAGGACTTGGCTCCTCCTGGGAGGGAGGTTGTGGGTGTGAGCTTAGGGTGGCCCAGAACATCCCCCCTCCGTCTGCCTCCACCCTGAAGGACACCCCACCAGAGGTAGCCTTGTTCTCTGTGCTGGAAGAGGCTTTGCCTTGGACCCACCTCTGAAGTGGCTGCAGCCCCTGTATCTGCTCTTTGAGAGCGGGTGGAGGGGCTGTGCAGGTCCAGGTGAGTCCCGCCTCCTGTGCCCCTGCCCTGAGTCAGCCTGTGCACCACACTCCAGCCCAGAGATGGCTGTCGTGCTCTTGTCTGTTGACTCTGGGCATGAAGCTCACACTTGGTACTGTGGTGTCCAGAGATGGTCCAAGGAGCACATTTTAAACTCATCTTTCTAGTTCTGTATTCCTTCACCCCAGAAAACATGTCCACGTAGATTCTCAGATGAACACCTGGCCCTCAGACCCCAAGGTACAGGCATGGATGGAGTGAGGCCAGGTGGAGCACAAGTCTGGGCCTAGAGTCAGAGGCTGCTGGGCAGCAGGATGAGAGGCAGGTCAGCCTCACTGCGGGTGGAGCTCTGTCAGCACGCTGCCTGGCACGGCGGCCCCAGGAGGTGCGGTGGAAACAGGTCTGTAGGATGCTGGGCTGGGTGGTGTCTGGACCATGGTCCAGGGGCAGGTGGAGTGTGTGCACCTGGCTCTCTCTGGCATTAGAACAAGCCCTTGCCAGGTGACTACCTGTTTAGACCGACTCCTCCATCTCCAAGCAGAAGGAGGGATGTGAGAGCAGCACCCCTGCCCTGTGGATGTGAGGCGGCACTCTGTCCAGCAGAGGGCAGCAAAGCTGTTTCCTTTTAGAGCAGCCTAGCTGAAGGGCAGTCCTGGGCGGGGACATGCAGGGCCTCAGTTCTGGACAGTCAGCTCCTCGTGCTGCGTGGAACCCGAGGCTTGGAGGGTTGTCTTAGGCTTAGATCTAAAAGACAGCTGTGATGGCAGGGCTGTGACAGAAGCCTCCTAGAGCACATTCTTGTCAGTGTCCCACCCCCAGAGGTAAAGCACGCAGAGACAAGAGCCAACCACCCTGGCGGCCAGTGTCGGCACAGAGGGCCTCGTCCTAGGTGTCCTTGCTGCCTGGTGGTGTGGGACGGGGCGCGGGTGTTCCCACGGGCCTCGCTGTGCTGGCCGTTGGTGGGGCACCAGGAGGCCCAGCCACTGCTGCCCAGTAGGCCTGGTGTCCTTGTGAGGAGCACCTTGCCAAGACACTGGGCCTGGCAGGGTGCCCGTGTGGCCCTCGCAGTGGCATTCCATGGGTCTGCTGTCACAGTTGCATCGGGCAGGGCCCAAGTGTTCATCTTGGCCAAGTGTGATTAGGAGCCAACGTGGGACCAGCTGGCTGTGCTCTGCCCTGCCCACCACTTCCTTCCTGGCAGTCTGAGCTTTCTGTGGTCATCTGTCAGCCTCACAGTGCCATGGGACCCCGTGAGCTCTGCTGTAGGGGCCAGCCCAGGCAGGTGACAAAGCAAGGCTGTGCCTGTGATGCCCATGACCCCCACCCTGCCTGTCCTGCACATGGTGGTGACTGGCACCTGCTCCATACAGCACAGTGGGCTAGGCCTTCACTTGTCAGCAGTTGAAGCACGCAGCAGAGGAGGGCACGCAGGAGGGCTTGGTTGGGCTCGCCCCTCCCGAGCTGCCCTGGTGCTTGCTGTGCTCTGCAGCTTGTGAAGGGCCGTGTGCGATGCCCACCTGGGCACAGAGGGCGTCCTCGCCTGCTGGTGTGGCGACAGCTTGACTGCGCGGGGCCAGGATTCTGCAGTGGTGGCCTCTGCAGCACAGGGAGATAGGAGGGGGCAGAGAATGCCGGCTGCTCTGCTCTGGGGACCAGAGGTGTCTCAGAGGAGGCAGGACAGTGGCATGCCCCTTCACCCTGCCCGCTCCAGATGTGGAGCCAGCCCTGGGGTGGCTCTGCTCGGCGCTGCTCACTGCTGTGCCCGGGGCAGAGATGACCACTAGGGTCCTGCTTTCTCTCCGAGTCACTCATGTGGTAATGACGCGGTTAGCCGTGAGAAAACAGCACGTGCCGTATCAGGAAGTGGACGCCTGGTCTCGCCTGACGTGGTCCCTGTGCCTGGTCCTGTCTCTGGGCCTGCTCGCTGGCCTGTTCCGAGCTGACGCTCCCACCCTTTCAGGAGGCAGCCCGTGCCCAGCAGTCACTGGGACAACCCTTACTGAGCTTTGTCCCACCAGGCTCCTCTGGCCACAGGGAAGGAGAGGTGTCTGGTGAGAGCTACCTTCTGTGGGTGAGATGTTGGTCATTTCTGAAATCATTTCCTGGAACTTTCTGTCGGGGATGTGGGCCTGGCCTGGTGGTCTTCACGACGAGCTGAGAGACTTCGGCCTTCTTTCCCTGTGGGTCTGTCTCCAGCTGCTTCACAGCCGTGCTCCTTCGGGAGCGGATGCCGTCTCGGGTGGTGGCACTTTGGCCGGGGCTGCAGCTGTTGAGGTCCTCAGCGCGTCTCTGCTGGGCGTGGAGCTCGGCTGGCAGTGTGCACAGAGCCCCGCTGCTCCGCACTCCGGTCACAGGTGGCTGGCTGTGTGCTGCTGAACGCAGGCGTGTTGCCTCTGGGCCCAGTGGACGCTGCCCTGAGCCTGCGGGCTCTGCTCTGGACCCGTCAGCTTCCCTCTGTGTCTTGACCATGGGTGTTTCCAAACCCCTCCTGCAGGTGCCCACGCGGGACCTGTGAGGCTGGTATCCTGGGTGTGCTGCAGGTCTGTCCTCTGAGCCCAACCCTCCCAGAAGGCGTAAAGCACAGAGGGACGCCGTGGGTGCACCTGGCTGGGGGCTTCCCTCCTGTGGCTGGTTGCCGGGCAGCTGTGGGTCAGGCGCCGTGGGCCGCGTGGCTTCAGGGCAGTTGGTGTGGGTGTGCGGTTGCTCCCCCATGCTGCGGCCGTTCCAGGGCTGTGCTGGTGCGTGGTGCAGGGCGGGCAGGTCTCAAGGACGTCCTGAGGGACCCCTGAGCTGGGTTCCAGTTGTGGGAAAGCACCGCGGATTCCGCCTGTGTTCCTCACGTGCATGACCAGCAAGCAGACCAGTGCAGCAGGGCCTGGCACCGTCCCCTGGGCTGGCTGCAGGAGTCTGTGTTCTCAGCAGAAGGATAAATGAAGCAGTGGTTGGGCTGATGCTCCCCAGCAAGACGGGTAGCCGAAGCAGATGCAGAGGCCACAGAGGCGGTCCTAGACGTGCTGTGGCCAGGCTGACCTGCGCCTGCTCGAGGTCAGTGCTGCTGGCCACAGTGAGGTGATGGGGGCACTTCCTGTTCCAGTGCCTTATTTCCTCCGCTGGCGCAGGTCAGTGTGGCTGGCAGGCTGCCCTTGCCTGGGTGGCTGTGTGCACTTAGCTTAAGGGTACTAGGTGCCTGGTTGAATTTACTTAATTTCAGTAACCTGCTTTCTTGGGTTTTCTTTCTTTTTTTTTTTTTTAATTTTATTTATTTGCTTTAGTTGTACACAATGCAACGCATTTATGTTTACATGGAGCTGAGGATAGAACCCGGGCCGCGCACGTGCTAGGCGAGCACTCTACCGCTGAGCCACAACCCCAGCCCATGTCATATATGTGAATGATGACAGTTTCATTTCTTTTCTCTCTTTCTTGTCTTCTTTTGAGGTACTGGGGATTGAACCCTGGGGCCGTTTTATCACTGAACTTCATCCCAAGTCCTTTTTATTTTGAGACAGATCTTGCTAAATTGCCTAGGCTGGCCTCAAACTTGCCATCCTGCTGCCTCAGCCTCTCTGGTGGCTGGGATTACCATGTCTAGCGCAGCTCTTACCATTTTTATCCCTTTACGTGTTTTTCTTGCCTTGCTGATCCGACTGGTATCAGTGAAGGCTCCAGCTCACTGCTGGTGTGCTGCTGGGGAGTCCTGGGCTCCCGCCATGCTTGCCTGTGGTCATCAGAAGTCTCTTCCGTGCCCACTGAGACGGTGGGGTTGTGAGCCCACCTTTGTCTTTTGTATCAGCTGTGTGATCTTTGCAAGGCCCTGTATCCCATCGTGGACTGCAGAGAGAGACGGGGGGCACCTGGGGCTTGGTCATCTTCCCAGGGATGCCCTTCTGTCTGGGCAGATGTGGAGCCCTCACCCCACAGCCTCCAGGAGGAAGCCTTTGTTGGCTTTGGGTTGGGGCTGCCTGAGATGGCGCTTTGGAAAGCTCTGAGTGTCAGCCAGTCTGGTCCACCGTGGAGCCGTGTCTGTGGTTCTGAAGGCCCGCCTGGGCTCCTGAGGGAAGACACTTGTGGGACGGGCCCTTTACCTCGTCTCAGACCCAGGAGAGGTGATGGGGACAGAGTGGGCAGAGGTGGGAAATGGTCCGCGTCGGGGGCAGGACAGGAATGGGGCTGCCCATGTGCTGCAGACCACTGCCCATGGCCTCCCAACTCTGGACCTGCATGTGGCCTCTGTTGTGAGTCAGTCAGGGTTTGGAGTCCCCCCTTGACCTACAGCACGGTTCAGGCACCCGAGAGCTCATCCTGGGAGAGGTTTCCTACCAACAGGAAGGGTGCTTTGAGCAAGGAGACCTGGTGCTGTGTGTTCTAGAAAATGTGCTGATGGAGCCGTGTGGTTAATAATCTTGCCAGTTTTCTTCCAGGGCACTATCTCTGATTTTGGTAGTTTGTCCTCAGTGTTTAAAAATGTCTTTGGGTTTTTCTTTAGAATGCTCCTTTAGTTACAGCGGTGTAGCAGAGAACTGGGAAGCAGGAAGACAGGGCGCAGCTCCCAGGCACACCTTCCGGGGTGACCCCTGTTCCTCTGGTGCTGGGCGTGGCCTGCAGCACTGCCTCCTAGTAATGTCCTAGGAAGTGGCACAGGCCATTGGAAGATGTGGTCTCCCCACTGTGCACCTCTGCCCCACACCCTTCTTTGCCTTCCCTGCGTCCCCACCCTGGGGCCTGTCACACCAGCATTCCTCTTGGAGCCTGCGGGAGGTTCTGTTTGTTGTGCACTGTGATCGTCAGTGTGCACGTCTGTGTGAACAGGAGCGTCCACATTTGCAGGAACAGCCATGGTGGGGTGTTGCTGAGTTGGACGTTTAGGACATGAGATGTTGCCCCATGGCCTTCTACAGATGCTGCCCTGTGAGAGTCCTGGTCACAGTGCCCTCTATTCCGTGCCAGTGGCATCCAGACCTGGGCCCTGCCAGGATGGAGAGAGGGCAGTAGTATCTAGCTTACAAGACGCGCAGTTCTTCTTCTTCTTCTTCTTCTTTCTCTCTTTTCTTTTTGTATTGGCAGTTAACGCAGGGGCACTTTACTGCTGAACCCCTTCCCCAGCCATTTTTGTATTTTATTTAGAGACAGGGTCTCACGTAGTTGCTTAGCGCCTCACTATTGCTGAGGCTGGCTTTGAAGTCGTGATCCTCCTGCCTCAGCTCCCGAGCCCTGGGATCACAGGTGTGCGCCCCTGCTCCTGGCAAGATATGCAGTTCGCTTTTTAAATACATATTTTTTAGCTGTTGATAGACCTTTATTTTATTTATTTATATATGGTGCTGAGAATCAAACCTAGTGCCTACACATGCCAGGCAAGTGTGCTACCGCTGCGTCTCAGCTCCAGCCCCAGCTGTACAGTTCTTTTTTTTTTTTTGTACCAGGGATTGAACTCAGGGGCACTCGACCACTGGGCCACATCCCCAGCCCTTTCTTGTATTTTATTAGAGACAGGGTCTCACTGAGTTGCTAAGTGCCTCGCCATTGCTGAGGCTGGCTTTGAACTCGCTATCCTCCTGCCTCAGCCTCCCAAGTGCTGGGACTACAGGCGTGCGCCACCGCGCCCGACATTCTGTACAGTTCTTTATGACAGGTTCCACATGCCAGTGTTCCTCAGTTGCTGCCTGTTTGTGCCTTCTTCCTGCCCCCATGTAGGCTTTTAGTCTTTTTCTTATTAGTTTGAAAAAGCTGTTTACGTAGTAAGAAAGTGACCTAGCCGGGCGCGGTGGCGCACGCCTGTAATCCCAGCACTTGGGAGGCTGAGTCAGGAGGATCGCGAGTTCAAAGCCAGCCTCAGCAATGGCGAGGCACTTAGCAACTCAGTGAGACCCTGTCTCTAATAAAATACAAAAAAAAAGGGCTGGGGATGTGGCCCAGTGGTCTAGTGCCGCTGAGTTCAATCCCCGGTACCAAAAAAAAAAAAAAAAGAAAGTGACCTGTTTTATTTTCTGCAGATGATATTTCCCTACTAGTAGTTCCTTTTGAATTTGTTTATGCAATTTTAATTTTTTTTGCCTTGTGAAGATTTTAAATTTCTCTATAGTAAGATTTTTTGTTGTTTTGTAAGCATGTGTCTTGTAACTCTTCTGTTGTTTGTCATAACTTTTGTTTTTTGGAGACATGGTCTCTATGTTGCTCAGATCAGACTTTTTCTACCTGTGATCCTCCTGCCTCAGCCTCCCCAGTAGTGGGAGTTACAGGTGTGGCCACCACACTGGCTTTTTGTCATGCTTTTACAGTTATTGCTCATATCCATGTGCACCGCCCATCGGGCCTGTTCTGGTGTCCAGAGTGAGGCTGTGACCCCCACGCCTTGCACTGTGCTGGAGCTGCCTTTGCTGGAGGTCGTGGTGAGATGCCCCTGTGCATGGCCCTTCCTGTCACCGCGCCCAGGCCTGTGTGAGATGGGGAGCAGAGATTGACACTGTTGCAGAGAAGCAGGTGTACAGGTTTCCTGGTGGCTCTGCGGAGTAGGGGGATCACAGGACCTGGAGTGCTCAGCGCAGGTGGAGCGGTGTGCTGTGGCATGGCCCTTGCTCCTTGGGGCAGCGGTTGTTCATAAGGGGGTTCGGGGTGCTGTCTCCAGGAGGACTGCTAGCAGCATCTCACCTTCACTCTTCCTTGTCTGAGGGGCCTCAGAGCCACCTGTCCTCTCTGGGCTGGGAGCTCTTGTCCACGCCGGCCAGGTGGGCTCTGGTGACCAAGGCCATTGCAGGGACCTGTGGCATGGCAGCACAGAGGTTGTTCACAGCCACTTGCAGAGGCAGGGCCGTGGTGGGTGTTTCCAGGGTCACGGTCAGAGAGGCTGTTCCAAGAACCACCCTCTCCTTGTGCTGCCATCAGCTGGAGCCCTCTGTGGGGGCCCTGGAAACCCCAATGACTTCAGGTGGTCCTGGCCATGGCCACCCTGCTGCCTTCTTGAGCCTTGCCCCCTCTTCAGGTGGGCCCCTGGCAACTGCCTGCTGGGTCCTCTTGAGGCTTCAGAGAAGAGTCGTGTGGGGCGTGGCCCAGGCCTGGTGTCCTGTGAGAGTTCAGCCTGTGCCCACTCTGACCTGTGTGCATCTCTACCCATCTGCTGTGCATCTGTGTGGTCACCAGGAGGCGCTGGTGCACTGAATTTCAGCCGAGGGCAGGCACCTGGCCCAGACTGCAGACAGTGCCTGGCTCTAAGCAAGGCTTATGTCCTCCTTAACCTTCTCGGCTGGTCAACTGCAGTGATCATGGTCAGCCCCAGAGGCTTCTGCTGTGGGGTGAGCCATCAGCTCTCCCGAGCATTTCCCCGACACTGAGCCCTGTCCTGGGCTTGGGCAGCACTAGGCAGTCCTAGCTGTTTCCTGCCAGGCCCCAGCCATCTTGGGCTGTTGAGAGATGGGCCTCCCAGGGAGGAGCAGGGCCACCACACCGGCTTTTGTCATGCTTTTACAGTTATCGCTCCTATCCATGTGCACCGCCCATCAGGCCTGTCCTGGTGTCCAGAGTGAGGCTGTGACCCCCACGCCTTGCACTGTGCTGGAGCTGCCTTTGCTGGAGGTCGTGGTGAGATGCCCCTGTGCATGGCATTTCCTGTCATTTTTAGAGGGAGGTCATTTGTAGAGCCCTTGAGGGAATGACTGGCCCCACACTGGCTAGGGTTCCATGGGGTTTGGTTTAATGCATGTTATGTTTCAGATCTTAAACGTCCCCAAAATCTCATACATAAAGGCTTGGTCCCCAGCTGATGGTGCTGTTGGGAATTGGTGGAGACTAAAGGACATGGGCCTGATGGGAAGAAGCCCACTGGGGGCGTGCCCTTGGAGGGAGGTTGGGGACCCAGCCGCTGCCTCCTCCTCCTCCTCCTCCTCTCTCCCTCTCTCCTCCCCATACATGTTCAGTTGTAGGTGGACACAATACATTTATCTACGTACGTGGTGCTGAGGATGGAACCCAGGGCCTCACACATACGAGCTGCTCACCACTGAGCTCCAGCCCACCTCCTCCACTCGTCCTTCCTGCTGCCGTGATGTTCCACTGGCCATAGGCCCAAAGTGAAGGGCACAGATTGTGACTGGAGCCTCCGAATCTGTGAGCCGGAATAAGTCTCCCTCCTTTAAGCCGTTTGTCTCAGTATTTGGTCATAGCAGAATGGACAGTTGACCCACACTGGGGACTTGGCCTTCTCTGGCATGGTGTGGAGTGGACTGAGCAGCCGGAGGGACTGGGGAGCTCTGAGCTCTGTGCAGAGGTGGGCGGCACAGCAGGCAGGGCGGGTGTAGGCTTCAAGGCTGGCCCTCATCACCTGGCCGATTGCTCGCGCTGGCTTGATCCGCTGCAGTTCTGTGGCGTTTTGCTCGTCCTTGAGAGCGAGCTGTGTTGGGCTGTGTGGTGCTGCAGATTGGGCCAGGCCTGCCCTGGACTCTGGGCAGTGCTCCAAGTTTTGGTTCTCTAGTAAAGAAGTTCAGGCTGGGATGATGGGCCCCGTGAGGCTGTCACCTTTGTCCCTTGTCAGAAGTGTCGACGTGGTCAGGACGGGGCCTGCACCTAGCCACTGCTCCTGTCGCAGCTGCTCCCACAGAGTGGCCTGTGCTTGGCAGCAGCCACTCATCCATTTGCTTGTTTTGTGTGACTTGTTCAGAGCTCAGACACCAGAACAACCCAGCTGACGTCACACATGGCCCCTTGTCCTCAGAGTGGGGTGTACACACCTGCCCTGTCGCTGTGTAGTTCTGGGCCTGGTTTTGTGCCCACAGGGCTGTCAAGAGTTGCAGCCTCATAAAGCTCTGGGGAGGTTCAGTCTGCCAGGTGGCTGTGGGCCTGTCCAGGGGCCAAGGAGGTAGGGGCAGAGGTGAGCCCACAAGCAGTCTGCATCCTACAGAGCAGGCAGCCCTGCAGGGTGTCAGCATTCCACACCCCGTGTCTGCGGAACGGCCTGTTTGGTTCCTGTTTCCTTGGTACCATGGAGATGCGTGCTCGGGAGCTCCCAGGGGCCAGGGCTAGAGGGGCACAGGCCAGGATTCCTGACTGGCCTCTTCCAGCTTCCTTCATTTCAGCATGACAGGGGCAGGTTACTGTTTGGGTCAATTTCCGCGGGTCTTAGATTATTTTTTTCTCTTTTGAAGTAATTTCAGAATTACAGAAAAGTTGCAGGAATCGCCTAGAGAGAATTCACTCCTGCTGTGTGGGGGATGCGCCACCACTGGGCATTCCATGTGAGGCCCCGTCCTCCCCCTCCTGCACAGTCCTTGCTGGGCCAGTCCTGTTTTCCTCTCAGGCCCTCACATGCCCTGTGTGCGCTGAGCCACAGCATCCCTGACACCCGACATTCACGGTCTGTTATCACCTTACTTGTGGTTTGATGCTGTGCCCAGCCACGTGGATACCTTGCCCTCCCTACCCTCCTTGGCCACCGACGTGCACATGTCTGCCACCCCACTCTTGTACCTGCTGGGATGCTGTGCACCAGGAGGTTGTCCACCAGCCAGAGGAGCAGCTGTGAGGAGCCCTGGGCCCTGCTGCCTGCCCTTCACCTCGCCATCCCCCCACCCCTGCACCCCCCTGCCGTCCCTTCCGCCTGGGCCGAGGTGTGCACAGTTCTAGCCTCTCCCTTCAGATGGGCAGGGAGAGGGCAGGGGTGAGCGAGAAGGAGAGCAGGCTGGCTCCAGGGGCGTCTGGAAGCATGGACACGGACTGTCCAACTCCGTGCTTAGCTCTGGGCAAGGACTGAGTCCTGGGAGTCAGGGCGTGGAGGCTCGTGCCTGTTCCTGGAGTGACGTCTGACGTGGTCTGGTGAAACGTGCTTCTGTATTGCTTGTCCTTAGACACCGTGAGCTCTTTGTTGTGCGGCCAGGAAAATCTGCATGCATCAGAAGTCAGGAGACAGAGTCTTGTACAGACGTGTTCTGGGCCTGAGGCTGCAACCACGTCACCTTGGGACAATCAGTCAAGGCCGAGGACACAGGGCGCTCTGTTGGCTCTGCTGTGTAGCAGACTTGGGCAGAGAGCCGCACACATGAGTGCACCCCACCCCCACTGCCCAGCCAGTGAGGCGCCTTTCCCTGCATGCAGGACTGAGCGAGGGCACATCTTGCTGGGCTCCCTGTAGGCTGGGCTTCTTCTCCAGAGGTTCTAAGATGCCCGAGGTGGTTACTGTGCTCTCTGTTTATGGCGTGAACTTACATGTTATGGCAAAGGTTCATTCCACCCATTGCCTGTGGACATAGGGGCTCTGAGGGTGAGGGGCCCCTTGGCCTGTACACCAACTCCTGCTGCCCAGTGCTTGGTCCTGGCCTCTGTCCTCAATCCTACTTCTGCACCAAGGAGCAGAAACTGTTGCATTGGCCACTGGCAGTGTCCCCTGGCTAGCTATAGCCCGTCTGGGTACTCTCTGAGCTCTGGCTGTCTGCAGTGCCAGTCTTAGAGCTGCCTGAGGCTCCAAATGGCATTGCTCGGACTTCTGCAGGGCTGGCTCGTCCAGCCTTGTCCAGCCATCAGTTAACTTCTGGGTAATGTGGGACAGGCCTAGCTGAGGTCACCACAGAGCACATGATGTTTGTTCCTGCCCCAGGTCTGTGTACTGGGGGCACATGGGCGTGATGGGCCTGGAAAGTCCCCATCCTGCACTTGGAGGCCAAGTGCACTTTCTTGTAGCTCATTGAAGCTATACCTACGACCACATCTTGAGCCCTGGTTTGTTTGAGGACTAAACTTCCACATCCCATGTCCCCAGGATCCCCTCAGCAGTTGGTCCTTTGGGCACAGGTGAAGTCTCCACTAGCCCAGACTGAGACTGCCCTACTACCTCTCTAATCAGGCCGAGCTGTCACATTGCATTGAGGTCCTCATCCACAACAGTTCCCCATGATTCTGGACAAGTTATTGCCCCCTTTGAGCCTTGATTTTCCCATTTGGGAAGTGGGCCAGTAGTTTATCAGGTTCCTTTTTTTTTTTTTGTACTGGGAATTTAACACAGGAGTGCTTTACTTCTGAGCTACATCCCAGCCCTTTTTATTTTTTTGAGACAGGGTCTCACCAAGTTGCTTAGGGCCTCAGCCTCCCGAGTTGCTGGGATTACAGGCAGGCAGCACCATACCAGCTCATCAGTAGCCAGTTCTGAGCGGCTGCAGGTGGTTGGCGTGAGCTCACAGATCGGCCCTCTCCCTTCATAGGTGATGAGTGGTGGCAGTGATGGCCTTGGGGGTGGGGGGCAAGGCCTGTATCTGGCTGCAGGTGGAGAGTGCAGTGTTCTGCTTCTTTCCTGAGAAGGTGGGGTCTCCAGCAGCTCAGCAGCCTCAGCAGCATTGCATTCCCTGTGGCTTAAACAGCAGTTTATTGTCTCCTAGGTCTGGTTTCTTCTGAAGCCTCTCCTAAGCTTGTAGGCAGTGTCTTCTCACAGGGTCGTCTTCCTGTCTGTGACCTGATGTTTTAAGAACATCAGTCAGAGGTGGGTGCAGTGGTGCATTCCTGTATGCCCAGCAACCAGAGGCTGAGGCAGGAGGATCCCAAGTTCAGGGCCACCCAGGGGCTGGGGCGAGGATGTAGGTCAGTGGTAGAGGGTGCAGGGTGCTTGGCAGCCCTTGACTGGGATCTGTCCCTGGGCCTTTGTCTGTAGCCTTGCATGTGCTGCCCCAGCTGTTCTTACATGGTCCCTGAATGAGTGCACAGCTGCCCTGGCCCAGGCTCTGTGGCACTGCAGTGTGGCTGTGGCCTCCGCTGTGCAAGGGACCAGCGGCCCTTTCTGGTCGGGTCCAGCTTGTGCTTCCCTCCACTGCCCTGGAGCCAGGGGAAGCTATGCTGAGTGGATTGCCTTGGGAGCTGGCATCTGGACTGAGCTCAGAGGAGCACACCCCATGCCCACTGCACCCCACGCCCACTGCTGCCCCACGCCCACTGCTGCTGCCCCGCCTGGGACAGTGCCCTACTCCAGAATCTGCTCTGTGTGCAGTGTGTGGAGAAGGCCTGGGGTGCGGGAGACAGCTGGAAGTGGCTCTTGGTGTAAATGTGGTTAATCTGGGTATGGAAGGGACAAGCAGCAGGACAACAGCTGAGTGCTCTTTATCCTCAGAGACTGGACGGGGCCGGTGGACGTGAGGCCAGCATTGAGGATCCCCGACAGTGAAGGTGTCCAGCCTGGCCACCACAGCACCCCGCCCCACGGGGAACCCTCCTGTCTTCACTGGGGCTGTGGTGTGGGCTGACAGCTTGCCTAGATGGAGTCCCAGGAACTCCAACACTATGGGACCAACAGATGGTGTTCCTTCAGTCCCTGGCACACGTCCTTGAGGTGTAGCCAAGAGCAGACACTGGCTGTGACTGCCTTCCTGTCCAGGCTGGAAGAGCACTTGTGCTCTCAGGGGGATATCTCCTTGGAGAGCCTGCTGCCCGTCTGCAGGCTTCTGCCCAGTTCAGGTTCCTTCCTGCGAGCTGTCCACTAGCCTCTTAGTGTGTGACCTGAAGGTCAGCTTGGGGTGGGTCAGAGAAAGGGAAGGTTTCCTTGCTAGTAATGGCGGCCTGGGCTTTCTGTGGTCAGTGGCCATCGCCTTAGAGGGACACTGGTGCTTAAAGAGCCTACCTGGTTGTGCTGGCACACTGAGCTGTCCCCAGTGCCACACAGAGCCTGTAGAGGCTGAGGGATGGCATGGCCCAGCTGCTGTGAACCACGGCGGCATGGGTTGGGGGCACCGCTGCCCTGGCCTCCTTCAGGCTCCCCATGGGAGCTCCGGGCTGCCTGTTGGAGCAGAAAGGCTGTCTTGGAGCCGGGCGCGGTGGCGCATGCCTGTAATCCCAGCACTTTGGGAGGCTGAGGCAGGAGGATCGCGAGTTCAAAGCCAGCCTCAGCCATGGCGAGGCACTTAGCAACTCAGTGAGACCCTGTCTCCAAATAAAATACAAAAAAGGGCTGGGGATGTGGCCCAGTGGTGGAGTGCCCCTGAGTTCAATCCCTGGTACCAAAAAAAAAAAAAGAAAAAGAAAGAAAGGCTGTCTTGGATGCCTGTTACTCACCCACCTGCTCTCTTTCCTCAGGTGCTGAGGCAAAGGCCATTTTGCCCAAGAAGGAGAAGCTGAGGCTGCGTCGGGAGCGATGGCTACAGAGTGAGTCTGTGCCCTGTCTGCTGGGCACCCACACCAGCCTCGCTCTCAGCTGGCGGCACCTCTGCCCAGCACATAACTGGAGTACTGGACCTGTTTCCCACTTGGGGGCATGAGGAGCTGGAGGCAGACACCCAAGGGGGATCCTTCAGCCGCATGCATGACCACTGCTGTGGCTCACTGGTCACCGAGGCACAGGAGGGCACTGGGCAGGCTGGTCAACACAGCAGCGTGTGGACATAGGGGCTCTGAGGGTGAGGGGCTGTCCTGGATTGGGGGTGCATCGCCCCACCTCTGTGAGCCTCTGAGGCCGGGCTCTGCTCCCTTGGAAAGCTGCTGCACTTGACCCGTTTCTGGCTGCTCCTCCAGGCCTCTGGGAGGCGGCTCTGCTGCAGCTCCCCCCAGACCTCTCCCAGCAGGCCACGCCCTCTCCTCACTCCTTTGGTCTGGAAAGTGTAGCTGTTTGTGATGCTGGATACTTGCTCATCTTTTTCCAAAGATTTTCTTCTGTCCTAGAAAAATACAAAAAATTGTTTGTGATTCTTTTTCTTAGTTATGTTTTTAGTGTTATTCTACCAACCTTTTAAAATTAATTTGGAACTTGTTCTTCATGTTCTCACGTGTTGAAATATGGATCACGTTACTCTTGAAGATTTTGAAGAAAGTGTTATGTTTTTCAGAAGCAATGCTTGGGGCAGTTTGTCAGTTTCTTCCATAATTATTAATTTCTTGTTTTCTGTCATTTTTGGTATGTTTTTTTAAAAAATGATTCATTCCTCGTTTTCTTTTTCACAATTCCTTATCATAAACTTATTAGTAAGGTAGATCTGCAAAAGTTAATAGATCCTGGCCATTCAGACTTGAACATTTCTGGGCTATCAGTTTTTTTTTTTTTTTTTTTAATTTTTGGTATTGGGGGTTGGACTCAGAGGCACTTAACCACTGAGCCACATCCCAGCACTTTTTATTTTTAAAATTTTGAGAGACAGTCTCACTAAGTTGCCAAGGTTGGCCTTGAACTTGGATCCTCCTGCCTTAGCCTGCAGAGTTTCTGGGATTACAGGTGTGGCCACTGTGCCCAGTTGGGCTGTAGTTCTTACACGTCTTTGGGCTGTGTAAGTTTTCATTTCTGTGCCAGGTAGTTTTGTTGTCTTGGAGTGGATTTTTGCTGCTTATGTCTTCCCCTGAAATAACCAAGTCAGCTCTTAACATTGATGACAAATTGAGGATGTGTGTGATTTCCTGTTCCTAAGTATCTGCTGTGTTCTCTCCATCAGTCTTTCTCTGCAACCCCACCATTTCTGATTGGTGAAGTTTTATCTTGTCCAGTACAGAAAATTTGTAATTGTCATTTCTACTTTTGCTTTTCCAAATAACTATCTGTTTATTAATCTCCTGTGCTGCCTTTCTTTAGACTTGTTTGAATGACCTAGTTCCTCTGTTTTCATTAGAATTGAAAGGCTGTATGTTGGCATCTGAATGCAGCCACAGGAACATCTCCCAAGGGTTTTTTTTTTTTTTTTTTTAATATTCAAATTTATTTACTTTAGTTGTACACAATGCAATGCATTCATGTTTACGTGGTGCTGAGGATCGAACCCGGGCCGTGCACGTGCGAGGCGAGCGCTCTGCCGCTGAGTCACAACCCCAGCCCCTCCCAAGTTGTTTTTACTTAGTATTATTATTTTTTAATATTTTTATTTATTTGCTTTAGTTGTACACAATGCGTTTTATTCAATGCATTTTATTTGTATGTGGTGCTGAGGACCGAACCCGGGTCACCCACACCCCAGGCGAGCGCTCTACCGCTGAGCCACAATCCTAGCCCCTACTTAGTATTGTTTTTATTTCAAAAATTTGATTCAGAAAAGTGGGAAGAATTTATAGTGAACACCCTTGTCCTCACCACATAGATTTCACAACCAGCACCATCTGTATGTGACTGTTTGTCCTTTCCTGTCTGTCCCTCCATCAATGCTTTTTTTAATGATTCCAAGGGATGTTGCAGGCTTCAGTAGGCTGCGCACCAAATAATTCTGCTAGAGTTTGGTTGGTTTATGGAACCTTCTCTTTTGTTGTTTTTAAATTTATTTTTTGGTTGTAGATGGACACAATTCCTTTATTTTCTTTATTTATTGTTCTGTGGTGCTGAGGATGGAACCCAGGGCTTACACATGCTGGGCTAGCGCTGTACTACTGAGCCCCAGCCCCAGCCCTGGAGCCTTCTTTTTCCCCCCCTTTTGGAGATTGTGTTCACATGCGGTGAATGCTGGGATCTAGCAGGTGAGAACTCGCTCGGCCAACGTCCCCTCAGGGCACTGACCTTTCCCATCACCCTGTCCCTTCCCTCCTGGACACTTCCCTCCCCGGCTGCTGGGACTGTCTGCAGGCCAGGTGGTGACTGCTGTGAGCCGAGCCCGGTGGAATGGCTCTTGTCTGTCTGCCTGCCAGGTTGCACGTGGCAGCAGCCCGAGCCCTCACGACGGAGAAGCAGCCTGTGGCCCAGTCTCCTGCAGGTGGGCACCTGGCTTCTTCCATTCTTGGCCACTGACTGAGACTGTGATGGACATTCTTTTCCAGTCTTTCTGCGGACATGTTTTCATTGCTCCTGTGTAAATACTTGGGAATGGAATGTCGGGTCATAGGGTGGGTGTGTGTTTAGTGTTTCAAGCAGCTGCCAGACATATTTCTGAAGTAGTTGTGCATTTACACCCCCAGAAGCATTGTGCAAGAGTTGTAGTGACCTGCAGCCTTGGAGGTGTGTGTCTCTGGGCCTGGCTGTCTGACGACCCTAGCCTGCGGTCATAGTGCAGTTCGTCTTCAGTGCTGTGGGAGAGACTTTTCATGGGCCTCGTCTTCATGACGTTCATTTTTCTTCAGGCCCTTTGCCTTTTTATCATTGAACTCTAAACATTCTTCGTAAGGCCTAGAGACCAGTTCTTGGTCAGTTGAGCTTCATGAATATTTTCTTGCAGACCATGGCTTGCCTATTTGTTTTCTTAGGGAAAAAAATTCTTTGATGACAGAAGTTTAATTTCGAGAAGTTTCTCTTACATTTTCTCATGTGGTTATGGTGTGTGTGTCCTGTCAGAACTCTGCCTGACCCCAGGCCATGAAGCCGTCCTCTGTGTTTCTTCTGAAAGCTGTGTGGTCTGGCTCCACACCATGTGGCCCGCTGTGGGTCAGGTGGGCGTTCTGCTTCCTGTTGCAGGCTGTGTGTGGGCTGGGCAGTTGTCGCTGCACGTTTGTGATGAGGACTCTCTTCACTGGCTTGCTGTGGCACTCTGGAGGCCTTGTGGGTGTCTGAGCACCCCGTGGCAAGCGTGCCCAGTCTGGGTTGTGGCAGCTGCAGCGTGAGGCTGGGAGGCCGGCATGCACACACCACTTCCCTCCCAGGGGCCTTGTCTTGAGGTTTCTCTTGCTGTTCTTGGTTCTTGGCATTCCATGTAGTTTTGACCATTGGCACTTCACTTTTTTTAAAGACAACAGCAGCAGTTATGCAGGGATTGCATTGAATCTGTATTCCACATCAACTTTAGGAGCATCGCCATTGCAACAATATTGGCTCTTCTTCATGTCCATGAACATGGTATATTTCAACATTTATTTAGATTTTCTTTGATTTCTATTGTTGCTGCCTGAAGCGATGGCCGCTTGGAGCAACGAAGCCGGGGAAGAAGTTCAGAGGCAAACTGGAGACAAACAGCTTTTTATTCTGATAACTTTTCTCTCTGGCTCTAACAACAACTAACACACGCCGCACATACCACCAAAATGGCGCTGACCTGATCAGCAATCTCGGCCAAGTCACTCGAGATCCCGGGCCAAGTCCCGTGAGACTACAAAAGGCGGCAATGCCCAAATCTCCGTGGCCCATAGTCAACCGCAATTCAAGCCATCTCCCCAAACAGGGCTCCTGCATTTCCCCCCTTTTGTTTTGAAAGAGGGGATGCTCTAGGACGTCTGTGTGCAACCAACATTCTTACCCGTCATCGGATAATCAAGGCTGTGCCCTTGACTCCTGTCTTAGGTTGATATGTCGGCCACATGAGACTGTCCCGTGCGACTGTGCCTGTCTTAGGTTGTCCCCCCTCTGGGGATCTTACCCGTCATTGGCTAACCAGCCATCCAATGGAGCCCTTTAGGATCGACTGTGTATGATGACTAACAGTCATCCAATTGTGGGGAGATGCTGCGGCTTTAAGGCGACAAGCCTTTTGGTGATGAGCCAAATTGCATAGCATATCAAATTGTTTAAACAAATCAGCTGCCCTAAGTTCCATCAAGTAACACACTGAATTCTCTAGACAAATACCCGCAAGGCATTGTCCCGTAAAGTCCCAAACAATGAGAGATCAAAATGTCCATTTGTTATAACATGTTGATGTAGGAGGCCCCATGCATGTAGAGCAGAGGCCACACTGTTGGTGAGGTTGTTTGATGCTTGAGCAGCAGGGATGCTTGCGGCGGCCGCGATCCCTGCAGCTGTAGCAGCAGACGTCTTTTTTATGTCCAGACAATGCCACTGGCAAATCTTCAGGGCCCGCTACCTAGAAACTCAAGCATCAATTATTAAAGGAAAGGCAGTGCTATTGCAGCACTGAGTCAAGAGGCGAGTTGTAAACTACAAAATTGAATAATTAGATTAGAAAATTAAAGTTGATTTTTGTTCACACACATCGCTGGTTGAGCTTCTACAAACATAAGTTGGAAAAATATCATATTTAGAACAAAACAAAGAAAGACTGAGGGTAATTACTGCATTTAAGATAGATTAAAGAAAAGGTAAAGGCACTTTGGAGAAATAATTTGTTAGCTGGAACCGTCAAGTCTCTGTATACACAGCAATCTTTTACCTGTTGAGATAATTGAAATTAATGAGCTATTAAACAAATGAAGTTAATAACAAATAAACAATCTTATGTCAAAACACCAAAATATCAGGTTATATAGCACTAATCATATAGTTTGCTAAAGAGAAGTCCCAGGGACACCTATAAATCAAAATTGAAAGTACCTTCATTTATAAAATTATTTACTCTTAATTGAATACTCTTAACCTAAAATGAATTAAAGTTATTTGGATCCATATATATATTTTTTTTTTATAAGCGCTTTGTTATTTGTGACGTCACACTGGACAGATGCACAAACATACAAACATATATTTGTGACGTCACATTAACATGAAATGTAGACAAATGCACAGACATAAAGACATGTATAAAAAGAAAAAAAAATACAATTGTGTGCACACTAAAGAGAGATCTCCTCGTCCCGGCCGGGAGGAATGACACTTAAGTTGTGAAATATTTTGAAGGACTCTTTTGAGGGAATCATTCTATACCTTCATCTTGGTCCTCTTGATTTTGTACCTTTTTTATTAATCTTGATTCTTCAATAACTTCATCTTGATCATTTTGATGTGGTACCTGTTTTATTAATCTAGATGGTATCCATATTGGAGAGGATTCGTGTTTTGGAAAAACACAGACAGATCCTCTTCCCCAAATTAATACTGGATCTGGACCCTTCCATGTACCTGAAAGAACATCCTTCCAGTAAACCAAAGGTTTATGTTGTTGGTGTGGATTCCAATGTCTGTCTCCAGCAGAATAACCATTAGAGTCTAAAGTTAAAAAATTTAAGGTAAACAGGGCAACTGCCAATCTGTCCTTAGGACTTTTCCAATTTCCTTCTTTTTGTTTTAATAACATAATTTTCAGTGTTCGGTTTGCTCTTTTAATAATGCCCTGACCCTGAGGATTGTATGGGATGCCTGTTTTATGGGATATATTGAATTTTGCGCAAAACTGTTTGAAAGATGAGGACGTCTATGCAGGGCCATTATCTGTTTTAAGCATTTTGGGGATGCCCAATGCAGCAAAAGCTTGCAAACAATGAGATGTAACATCTTTAACTTTTTCTCCAGAATGTAAGGAAGCAAAAATCATGCGTGAGCATGTATCTATGGTAACATGAATAAATCGCAATTTTCTAAAACTTGGCTCATGGGTAACATCCATCTGCCACAAATGATTGGGCATTAACCCTCTAGGGTTAACGCCAAAATGAGGATTGGGCAAATGTGTCATACAAGATTTACAATCTTTTACAATTGTTCTGGCTTGCTCCTTTGTGATTTTAAACCTACGTTGCAAGGTGGTGCTGTTGACATGAAACTGGGAGTGAAATAAAGTAGCTTGTTGTAGCACTGAAAGTATAAATATTGTTTTTGTAAGTTCATCAGCCTTTTGATTACCTTCATGGAGGGGACCAGGCAAATTAGTATGTGCTCTAATATGGCCTACGAATAGAGGTTCTTTTCTTGCCCACAAGAGTTTTTGTATTTGATAAAACAATTTAAAGGCTGGAGTATGAGGTGCTATTGGTCCTGCTAACTCTAATTTTGGGACGGCTTGTACAATATAGTGGCTATCTGAAAAAATGTGTACGGGCTGGTCCCTAAAATTTTCCAGAGCTCTTACCACAGCTTCCAATTCCACTAGTTGAGCTGATTTGTGTGCAGTTATGTAAGTCATATTTTCTTTTTTAGTGACTACTGTAGCAGTACCATTTGAGGACCCATCTGTAAATACATTAAATGCCTTAGGAATAGGTTGATTTTTTATTACCTGTGGAAATATAATAGGATGATTAATACAAAAAGATAATATAGGGGACTTAGGAAGATGATTATCAAAATTTGCAGAAGTAGAGCATTTAGCTATAGCCCAATCATTATCACTGAAGCATAAATATTCAATCTGTGATGATGAATAGGGAGTAATAATAGTAGCAGGGTGAATGCCAAATATTTTAGTAGAAGTCTTAAGTCCTTGAAGAATAAGTTTAGCCACCATGGAGGTATAAGATTCAATTATACTTTTAGGAGAGACGGGCAAATGTATCCATAATAAAGGCCCTTGTTGCCAAAATACTCCTGTGGGTGTATATTGTGAAGAAATAATAATCAACATCAGCGGTTGAGTTAAATCAAATCTATCACAGTGAGCTCCTTCGATGGCTTTTTCTACTAACTTTAAAGCTTTCCTAGCATCAGGAGTCAATGTTCGCGGTGAAGATGGATCAGGGTCTCTGCGAAGGATGTCAAATAAAGGTTTTAGTTGGCCAGTAGTGAGGTTTAGTGTAGGGCGAAGCCAATTAATGTCTCCCAGTAGTTTTTGGAAATCATTGAGGGTGGTCAAATGTTCTTTATTTATTAAAATTTTTTGGGGTCTAACAAAAGTATCCATGATTTTAAATCCTAAATATAATATGGGAGATCTGGTTTGAACTTTTTCTTCTGCTATATATAATCCATATTTTTTAAAATTTTCTACCACATCACTGAATATATTAAATAAGATTTTTTGATTAGGGTGGGCCAATAAAATATCATCCATGTAATGTAGACACATGAGGTTTGGATATTTATTTTTAATGGGTTGGATAGCCTTGTCCACATATATTTGGCATATGGTGGGGCTATTAGCCATTCCCTGTGGTAAAACCTTCCATTGATATCTCTGATCAGGGCCATTATTGTTCATAGAAGGAACTGAAAAAGCAAACCTGGGGGCATCCAGAGGATGTAGGGGAATAGAAAAGAAGCAATCCTTTATATCAAGAGTAATAAGATGGAAATTTTTTGGAATAGCTACGGGACTAGGAAGTCCAGGTTGAGTAGGCCCCATAACTTGCATGGTTTTATTGATTTGTCTAAGATCATGTAACAATCGCCATTTTCCTGACTTTTTCTTGATCACAAATATGGGGGAATTCCAGGGAGAGGTGGAAGGTTCTATATGTCCTGCTTCTAATTGTTCCTGAACTAGTAGGTGGGCCGCTTGTAATTTCTCTTTAGATAGGGGCCACTGAGGGACCCACACTGGCTTATCAGAAAGCCATGGTATTTTCAAAATTATTTTCTCAGTGGCCCCGAAAAAAAATATCTTTTTCCTTTATGATAATGATTACTTTTAGGGTTAAAATTACTCTGTACTTTTTGATAATGATTTCTTTTATGGTTAAGATTACCCTGTAGATTTTCACATTTAACACCTGCAGGCTTGGTTGCAAGGCGTACTCCCATTTGTTGCAAAATATCTCTTCCCCATAAAGTAACCGGTAGGTTAGGTAAAACATAAGGCTGAAATGTTCCTTTATGGCCTTCATCATCCCATTTTAAAATTACCGCACTTTTTTCTGGGAGGTTATTATATCCCAAGCCTCTTAAACTGGTTGAAGCTTTTTGCAGAGGCCAGTGCTTGGGCCATTGGCGTAAATTAATAATGGAAGAGTCAGCTCCAGTATCTATTAATCCCTCCATTTCTATTCCTTGGATTTTTATTTTACACATAGGCCTCCTTGAACAGTCTCGAACCCAGCAAGCCATGGGTCTTGAGTCAGTGGAACAAAATCCTCTATTGTTCCCTTCTTGAGGCATACCCATTTTAAATGAATTATGTAAATTGGGAAGGAGAAGCAACTGAGCAATTCTATCTCCTTGATTAACAGAACTTATACTTTGGGGTGAGCTAAGCATTATTTTTATTTCCCCTTTGTAGTCTGAGTTTATTACACCTGGGGTCACTTGCAAACCTAATAAGCTTTTAGGACTACGCCCGATAATAAGTCCTACAGTCCCTGAGGGAAGAGGTCCCCTGACTCCTGTGGGAATCAGTTGAACCCCCATTTCAGGTGTTAACACTATTCGGGCAGTGGAACAGAGGTCTAATCCTGCATTTCCTCTTGTTCCTCTGGCGAGGGAGTGGATGGGTAGTAGGGATTGTGTCGGGGAAGCATCTGAGTGGATGCTTGAGGATACTCCTTCTGCAATGGCCCGTACATTTGTGGGCCCCGGGGTATTGGGCCCCGTGCCCCGTTTTTTGAATTCCTGAACAAAGGATTTCCATGGATTGTCGCTGCCTGAAGCGCTTGGAGCAACGGAGCCGCGGGAAAAACTTCAGAAGCAAACTGGAGACAAACAGCTTTTTATTCTGATAACTTTTCTCCCTGGTTCTAACAACGACTAACACACGTCAAATACACCCTAAAAATGGCGCTGACCCGATCAGCAATTTCGGCCAAGTCACTCGAGATCCCACAACAAGTCCCGTGAGACTACGGGAGGCGACAAAGCCCAAATCTCCATGGCTCATAGTCAACCGCAATTCAAGTCAATCCCCAAACAGGGCTCCTACAATGGATGTCAAATTTTGAATGGCATTTATTGGCCCAATGATTTCCCTTTTTACGCCTGGGGCAGCGGCCTGGGGCACGGTATGAGCTTGGTCTTATTTCTCTTTTGGGATTTTGCCTAGAATAGCCTGATTGATTATGATAATTTTGCCTGGAATATCCTGATTGATTATAATGTCTACGTTTAGCCTTTGTGAAATTTCGAGGGGAAGCACCTCTCCTTGAGGCTGCAATCACATTTCCTGTGACCAAGGCGTCATTTATATCTTTACCTAGTTGTATATATACGGAAAGATCCTTTTTAGTTCTCCATGGCCTGATGGCTGCTTGGCACCATTTATTAGCATTTTCATATGCTAATTGAACAACTAATGGCATAGCTTGATCAACATCTGCAAACACACTACCTGCAGTTCTCAAAAGTCGATCAGCAAAATCAGCATATGGTTCATTAGGTCCTTGAATCACTTTTGACAAGCTACCTTGTAGTTCCCCAGGTCCTTGTACAGTTTTCCATGCCTCTAAGGCAGCTGCATTTATCTGAGCATATACATCTGGGTCATAATCTTTTTGAGCCTGTAAGTCTGCGAATTGCCCTTCTTCTGTGAGCATTTCTATATTATGGTCTACAAACCCTGCATCTGCGTTTCTTTTAGCTGTTTCTGTACAAAGTTCTTGAAATTGCGGTCGCCAAACCAAGTATTGTCCCCCACTTAATGTTGCTTTACATAGACGTTTCCAGTCTGAGGGGGTTAAGCTAAGGGTGTTAAGGGACTCCAGTATACTCAACGTGAAAGGAGCTTGGGGCCCATAAGTCATTACAGCCTCTTTGAGATTTTTTATTGTTTTGAAATCTACTGACTGATGGACCCTCTGTCCATTTTTCTTTTCAAATGCTGGCGGTTCCCAATGTATCTGTGAGTTGCCCTCAAGAGCGCATAAGCACTCAGAAAGACTTTTTATTTCTGTTTCTAGGGTATGCAAATGTCTAGTAATACCCTTCATATTTTCTGTAATGGATTCCACCCATGGGGGAGTAGAGGACACAAGTGGTTCCTCTACTGGACGGTCCTTTTTCTTGGTCTTTTTTAGTTTCTTATTCCTCATTTTCTCAGGATCACTTTTACTAGATTCCGCACCACTGCTAATTTCACTGACAGCAATATCCTGAGGCCCAGGTTCCATTAAGCACAAGTATCCTTCAGCTATCTCCAATAACTCCCGAATAGCTCTAATAGCTTGGATTTTTGTCATTTTTGGGCCTCTTCTAATACTCTCTTTACTGGTCTTAGTTGGCCCAGTGGAAGCTATGCTTTTTTGATCACTTTCACTTTTTTCTATATCCTCCTCACTGAGAACAGAGTCAGGTATATCAAGGAGTCTTTGCATAGCCTCTATCACTTGGGATTCAGTTATATTCGAACCCATCTTTAGGGACCTTTCAGTTCTTACCTGTCCGCTCCGAAGTCCCCGTACGGGCCGCCACCTGTTGCTGCCTGAAGCGATGGCCGCTTGGAGCAACGAAGCCGGGGGAAGAAGTTCAGAGGCAAACTGGAGACAAACAGCTTTTTATTCTGATAACTTTTCTCTCTGGCTCTAACAATGACTAACACGCACCGCACACACCACCAAAATGGCGCTGACCCGATCAGCAATCTCGGCCAAGTCACTCGAGATCCCGGGCCAAGTCCCGTGAGACTATGGAAGGCGACAATGCCCAAATCTCCGTGGCCCATAGTCAACCGCAATTCAAGCCATCTCCCCAAACAGGGCTCCTGCATTCTATCATCAGTGTTGTGTAGTTTTCAGTGTAGATGTGTTACTTGTGTGTTTGCTTTAGACATACTTATTGCTCGATATTTTATAGTTTTGTTTTTTTTTTTTTTTTGGTACTGGGGATTGAACTCAGGGGCATTCGACCACTGGGCCACATCCCCAGCCCTTTTTTGTATTTTTATTAGAGACAGGGTCTCACTAAGTTGATAAGTGCCTGGCCATTGCTGAGACTGGCTTTGAACTTGTGATCCTCCTGCCTCAGCCTCCCAAAGTGCTGGGATTACAGGCGTGCGCCACCGCGCCCGGCATTTTATAGTTTTTAATTGTATTGTAAATGGAATTTTCTTATTTCTAGTATATAAAAGTACTCCTATTTTTTTTATGTTTGATTTTTCTTTTTTTTTTTTTTTTTGTGGTACCAGTAATTGAACTCAGGGGCACTCACCCACTGGGCCATATCCCCGGCCCTTTTTTGTATTTTATTTGGAGACAGGGTCTCACTGAGTTGCTAAGTGCCTCACCATTGCTGAGGCTGGCTTTGAAGTCGCGATCCTCCTGCCTCAGCCTCCCAAAGTGCTGGGATTACAGGCGTGCACCACTGCGCCCGGCTATGTTTGATTTTTAAAATAAAAAAAATATCTATCTTGTATCCTGTGATCTCAGTGAGATTCCGTGTGAGGGCTGGTACTATCCTGTGGATCCTTTGGGGTGTCTAGGAGTGCGTGTTTTCTGTGGGTGTGGGCTTTCCCCTGGCTTGCGGTGTGTTGGACTCCCGTCAGTCAGTACACGGCTCTGCTCCTGTCCTTGGGCCACACTGGCTTGCTGCTGTGGCGGGAGGACCAGCTCCTGTCCCCTGCCCAGCCTCCCCCGCGTTCTCGGTCCCTTGCTCTGCTCCTCACTCCCACTACTGATGCTTGCGGTGGGTCCGCCAGATCATCAGGGCTGTGGTCCTCGTGCCCTGGGTGGGGGTGCCAGAGGACGGTGGCCCTGAGACTTTGCCAGGTTCCACCTGACTCCCCTGTGTCACCCCTGCCACCTCCTTGGCCGAGCTCGCCCACTGCCGCTCCGCTGTCCTCGGGCTGGTCGTTAGTCACTTGTTGAAGGTCGCCAGTCTCACGGGGGGCCGGGTCCCCATGGTTCTGGTTTTCTTTTCCGTGATGTCTGGTGAAGTTAGCAGCTCTCGCTGTGGTTCCGCCTTTGGCTCCTCTTGGCTTTTCTGTGGGGTTTCACTTGCCCTAAGTGGTCTCAGGAGCAGCGCGACGGGGAGGTGGGGCAGCTCGCTGCTCTCTGCGGGCCGTGCTCGCTCTCCTGCCGCCCTGCTGCGGGCGCTGTTGCCAGCCCGCTCTGAGATGCAGGGTCCTGCTCTCGTGCTGCCTGTTCTGTTTAAAGCTGTGTTTGACTGTTCTCATGCACTGAGTCTTTAAAAAATAGCAGTGGGAAGGGGCTCCAGGGTCTGGTTGACGTCCTGCTGACCGTTACTTGAGGCTGCTTCACATCACGGCTAGCCGGGAAGAGTGCAGGAGGGCCCTGCCCACGCGGCCACTGGCTGCGCTTGTCCCCCGCACCGTCTGTCTGTCTGTCTGTCTCGAGCTTCGAGCCTCCGGGTGGGGGTGCCCTAAGGCTGCCGTCCTCCTCCCCTGCGCTGGGTCCGTCCCGGAGTCTTCCGTGTTCACTCTGGGCTTCTAGCAGGGCTCCTCCTGGGGAGCGCCTTCTGTTGGTGGCACTGCTGACCCTTCACCACGGTTCGTGACGTTCACCGTCTGTTCCTGGCACTCCTCACAGTGGCAGCCTTCTACCCTTTGGTCCCCCTCTACCGGGGCTGTGGAGTCACCACCTCCCGCTGCCGACTGTCCTTGCATGCCAAGCATCCCCCAGGTGGGCGCTCCTGCAGCTGACGTGTTGGGGCTCTGTGTCTGTTAGGGCGCAGCAGGCCTCGCTGTGCTCTCCTTGTTCTGGGGTCTGCAGCCTCCAAGGGACCTTGCCCTGGAGCAGCCCTGGCTGCTCCCTGCCCTCCTTCCACCCAGGGCCACCACTCCAGCTCTCCAGGGTGTGTTGGCTCCCACGAAGAGGGACTGGTTTTGGTGAACAGCTGAGTGACAGGGCCTTGTCTGCTGGAGCGCCTGGGAAGGAGGGTTTTGTCCAGGATCTGCGCCCTTCCCAGCGGCCACTTGCAGGCAGGCAGCAGGTTGGAGGCGTCTTCACCGTAGTTGTGAAGATGATCACGAGACCCAAAGGTGCGCCTCTGCCTCCGCGCCCTGCAGTCCTGTGCAGGGTGGCGCCTACGCCTGCCCTTGTGTCTCCGGCCCTCGGCCCTCTGCCCCCTTGGGCTCTCCCTCTGGCCTCCCCCACTCGCTGCTGCGAAGCGCAGCTGGTCCTGTTTACGGCTTCCCCACATGGGGCTCTTGCTCCTTCCCAGGGCTCAAGGCGGCGCGTGCTGGTCCTGGTGCTCGGAGCCCAGCACTCCCGTAAGTGGCCTGTAGGTGCCAAGCCCAGGGCCTGCTTTGCTGTTGTGCCTGTGTGCCCACTCCCCAGCCCCGGGCCCAGGCCCTGCACCAGGTCCCTGTGCAGAGAAAGCAGTCCTCCCTGCCACGGCTCCAGGCTCATCATCAGCCCTGTAATTAAAAGGTGTGCTCTGTGCTTAAGGGGAAAAAATAACTCAGCCAGCCCTCCCCCAGTCCTCAGGAGTGGGGTGCAGGGGACAGCAGGAGACAGGGTGTTGCTACCCGCATGGAGGAGGCAGAGCCGGGGTCAGGGTGCTGGTGGGCCTGAGTCTGAGCCCCTCTGGCTATGTCACCATGGGCAGCCACCGAGGGGCTCTGGGCTGTGCCTTGTGCTTTGGCAGCTACTCTGTGCCTAACTCCTGTCTCCTCTGCCTCAGAAATTGAAGCCATAAAGCTGGCAGAGCAGAAGCTCAAGGAGGAGCGGAGACGCAGGGCCACGGCTGTGGTGGGGGACCTGCACCCCCTGAGGGACGCCCTGCCCGAGCTTCAGGAGCTGGAGGCAGGCAGCCGGCAGCAGACCAGAGGGTGAGTGTGCAGCACGCGTGCAGAGCTGTGCCCAGAGGGTGTGTGTCCAAGGGGAGAGAAGGGGCCCGGCCACGAACCAGTGCTTCAGCCAGGCTTGACCTGGGCCTCGCACTGCGGGAGCCTCGAGGCAGCGTGGCTCTGCAGGACGAGTTCCAGGCCCACCAGGCAGGGCCTGGCCAGCTCTGCAGACAGCTCTTCTCCCATGCTGGCTCAGTGGCAGCTGTCCCCTGCTGCCCTCAGCTTCTCTCACAGCCGCTCCTGCATGCGCCCCTGCGCCTGCTCGGGGCCTCTGCAGATGCCCTGCATCCCTGCTCTTCCTGCTCTTCTCGCAGCGTCCATTTCCCAGTTGACCTTCGCCAACCACCTGACAGCACTCTCCCTCCCTGGTTCAGTCCCTCTGATCGAAATACTTGACGTGAGTGACAGAGGAGTCCAGTTTGGGTTCGTGGTTCGGGGTCTCAGGTGGCAGATGGCTGACTCCCTCCCTCTGGGCCTGAGGAGGGCAGGACGTGGTGACGGAGGGCGTGGTGCAGGAGGGCGTGGTGACGGAGGGCGTGGTGACGGAGGGCGTGGTGACGGAGGGCGTGGTGCAGGAGGGCGTGGTGGAGGAGGGCGTGGTGGAGGAGCGCTGCTCTTCAGGTCAGGTGGCCGGCGGGCCCAGAGGGCAGGGGAGGGGCGGGAGGAGGCCCTTCCAGGGCAGCCCGGCCCCATCCCTGCCCACCTGCCTGCAGTGGACGCAGCCGGCCACTCAGACTGGGGTCCAGCTGCCTCACCCCTGACACTCCTGCACTGACAGGAGCTTGGGGGACACCTCACGTCCAGCCACAGGCTCCCTCGTGTCCTGCAGTGGGCGATGGGGCAGGGTGCAGGCACTCCTCGGTACTGGGGCCGGGGTGCCCAGCGGGCGTGGGGAGCCGCCTGCGTCGAGGTCACAGAGCCCAGCGCATCCTCATCAGGCAGCAGAGGGAGGCCCCGTCTGGGCACGATTCGGCAGGGCTTGAGGGGACAGGCGGGAGGCGTCGGGGGCTTTCTGTTCTGTCACAGTTGCTGGCCTTTCATCATTTATTTCTGTCATTTCTAATTTTGCCTCTTTAAAAATGATTCTTTCTCCTACTGAATTTCCATCTGAGGAGAAGCAGGGCTGTGTGCAGTCAGATGAGGGGTCTGCCCTCCACAGGGCTGGTGGTGGCACACCACCGAGCCCGATGGCCGCAGGCCGGCTTCCCGGCGCAGATGCTCCCAGAACATTCCTTTGGTCCAGACGAGGCTGCCACTGGGCCGGGGCTGGGTGTTGGGCAGCGCCAGCAGAGCAGATTCCATCCCTGGTTCTGCAGCAAAAAATGTGACCCGGTCAAGGGTCCCTCCCCCTTCTCAGCGTTCTCATCTGAAAAATGTGCTCGGCTCCCCCGGGAGAGCCGCGTGGACAGCGCCCGCCCATGAGGAGGGCCGGGCGGGCTGCCCGTCGTGGAGGGCGAGCCACCTGCCCAGCCTGGACAGCTTCCTCTGCCGTCTCCTCGTCCTTGAGGCCCCTTCCCTCCTGGGCAGCCGTTGGAAGATTGTCCACTTGAGAGCAGCGGCGGGCAGCGGCAGCGCTCACCCTGCTGACCTCGCCCAGCCCCCACTGGCCAGAGCACCGGGAACACCAGATGATGCTCCTGCAGTCCTCCTCCCCAGGGCCCGCGGGCAGCTCGGCACTTGCCCTTGTGTCTTCTTAGCCGCCTCCTGGCCGTGAGGCTCTCGCTGTCCTTGGCTTCGACCTTGACAGTTCCGAGGGGCGAGCTGGGCACTCCTCAGGTGTCCTCAGATGGGGTGCGCCTGGTGTGCCGTGCATGGGTGGGGTGGGGTGTCGGGGACGCCCAGAGGTGCGTTTGGGACGTCCTGCCAGAGGCACACGCCAGCCCCACTGGGCGCCATCATGCTTGGCCCCTGGGCCACCTGGGGAGTTGCGCTCAGCAGGTCTCTCTGCAGTGACTCCCTTTCCTCGGTGCTCCCTGGAAGCAGGTGTCTGCGTGTCCATGCTCAGGTGGGGAGTGACGCTCCTGACCCCCGAGGACGTGGGGTCTGCCACAGCTGGGGCTGTGTCTGTTGCTCTGACTTGCTGACGCAGCTGGCTTAGTGGTGCTGTGGACTCGCAGGTGCGTCTTGCCCTTGGGCTCTAGTCCAGGGCTGCCGCCTCCTGCTGCTGAGCTGTCCGCGCCTCCTGCAGGGGCTCCTGGTCCTTCTGGCCTGTGCGTGGAGGGGGCCGCTGGGTGTGCTTCTCACGTGCGGCACCGGCAGGTGCTCGGGGCTCGTGTGCTTCCTGCTCAGGCCCAGCACCAGCTGCTTCTCCGAGGAGCCCTGGATCTTTGCCTTGGAGAAGGGTGATGCCACGGTCTGGCCCTGGGGCGCTGGTCGCTCCTGGGGAGCCGGTGCTCCTCGGCCGCTCAGCTGGGAGAGACGTGCCGCCTGCGCAGTCCACATGGGGCTGTGGGGGCGGTCCCGAGACGCCTCACTCTGACACAGCTGCCAGTGTGGGCACAGGACTGCTCACTCTCGGGCTTAGTGATCTCTGGAAGGTCTTGCTGGACTCCCAAAGAGCTGTCACGCCGTGGTCACAGTTGTACAGCAGAGGCGTAGAGGCTAAAGCCAGCTGAGTTGTCAGGACGTGGGGGCAGGGTGCAGGAGGCCAGAGTGGGCTCCACCATCCCCTCCCCGTGGAGTCGGGACACATGGCTTTCCTAGCATCACTGTCAACCCTCTGCCCCTAGGACAGCAGCCAGGGGCACTTACCAGTGGACAGGCAGGTAGGCTCTGCCTCTGCTCCCCCAGTGCACCCTGTGGCCCCTGGCCGCCTCATGTGACCACAAGCCTCGTTCACAAACCAGGGTCCCTGTGGGATCAGCCCCAAGGGTCCTTGCACGTTGGGAGCCTCACTCAGCCTGGCCTGTTTCCACCCCTTGTCCAGGGCCCCGCTGCTCACAAGAGGAGGAAGGGTCCCATCAGACAGGTCACACCAGGCTGACTGAAGGCACGTGCACGACCAGCCCTGCTGGCCAGCTTTTCACCCCACGTCCTGGGTGCAGGCTGGAGGAGGGTGTGTTGGACAGCCCCGTGTCCTGGCCCCGTCTTGCCTGCCTGTCCACTGCACGTCCCTGGGGGCCCAGCAGTGCTTGCGTGGTGGTGGGTGTGGCACATTTGGAGCTCGCTCTCCAAACAGGTCTTCGTAGTGTCCTCCACGCGCCACCTGAGAGCTGCCCCAGCAGGTGCCCCGTGAGGCTCCGCAGAGTCCCCAGAGCTCCTGGGGTGGAGTTGGCGCATCAACGGTCAAAGGCGAGATTCTCTCAGAAGGCCGTGGGCAGTGTGCGGCCAGGCAGTGCCCGTGAGGACACCTAGACTCCTGCGTGGGGCCTGTGGAACCGCTTGCAGCGCAGTGCTGTGCCGTGAGGCCTGGAGTGGCCCTGGGCCTCTGCAGCTCTCCCTGACCCACAGCCCGCCAGGCTGAGGAGCCCCCCCCCCACACTGGGAGAGAAGCTCCTCGCACGGTGGCCTCGGGGCAGCGCCTCCACTGCTCCTTGCACTGCTGGCCTCTGCCTCGCTGGTGGTCACGGGCCTCTGGAGTGGGGAGCAGGCAGCCCGGGACAAGAGGTGCCCCCGGCACTCTGGGTCAGGAAAGGGACTGTCCTTTCCCGGGCGGCCAGGGCTGGGGCGATAGAAACCGGGAGCTCAGGCACTATTTTGAGTAGACGGTGAATGTCTTTCATTCATATTTTAAAAGAAACATGAATAAGAAATTAGGTCTCGTGTTCTGGAGGCTAAATTTAGGTGCTGGCCTGGGGCTCAAGAGCTTTCCTGTCCTTTCTCTGGGCCACCTCCCTCTGCGGTGTCTGCCTCTGCCTGGCAGCTCCCTGTGGAGAAGCGCAGCGGGTGTCCCGGCTGTCCCATCACTGTCTCCCTCCCCTGACCACAGGGCAGGTGGGCAGGCTGCCTGGTACTGCCCAAGAGCTGCGGGAGCTCTGCGGCACTCTGACCCGCCCCTTAGTCCGGCCCCTGAGGCGGTCTGAAGTGTCCCAGGAAGCGTCATGTCACGGTGGCCTGGTCTGTGCCCTAGCCTCATGGCCGGCTGCCCAGAGCACCCCTCAGCTCCTGCATGGGGGGGTCACAGCAGAGTGGCAGGTGGAACACTCCTCGGTCACAGAGCATGGCCCTCTAGAGAGGTCAGAGGACAGACTGGCACAGCGGTGTAGACCTGAGCGGGCCCTCTGCCCTGGCAGGCAGTCCCCCATGTCACCTGGGCCCAGGGCCCTGACTGGGCTGTCCATCTGGCTGCGTGCTCTTGGCTTGGGCCTGGTGGGTGGAGGGTTTGGAGTGCAAGTCGGGAGCCGTGCGTCCTCGGGCGTCGCCCCCTCGAGTCTGGGGAGCCCTGAGTCGGGGGCAGGTCCAGATGTGTGGGCTCCAGCCGCGGTGGTGAGGCTGGGCCTGCGTGAGCTGAGCACAGAGCAGGCTCCTGGGGACTCGCTGCCTGGTCCGAGAAGCGGAGCCGTGGACACTCAGGGCAGGCTTGGGGTGACGTGGGTCCTGGGCTGACATGGCCTCTCTTTGTCCACAGCAGGGTGAGCAGCAGACCCAGGCCAGCCGAGCTCAGCCGGATGAGCGCAGCCCAGAGACGGCAGCTGCTGTGAGTACCAGCTTCGCCCCTCGTGCTCTGGTTCTGTGTTGGCTCTGGGTCCTCTCTCCTCCTGAAGACAAGCTGGAGGGTGTCCCGCAGGCAGGCCCTGCGTACAGCAGCCACACCCTCCGCGCCCTGTCCCCTTCCCTCCCCTGCTGGGGCGTGTGCCCTGGCTGCAGTTAGCCCCCGTTAGCCGGCCAGGAGCCCATCCGCAGGGCCAGCACCCCGTTGTCTGCAGAAGTTGGTGCCCAGGTGTTGTCCTGAGTGAAACTCAGGTCCGTCCTGCTTCACACCTACGTGCGGTCTCTTTGCTCCTTCAGAAGCGGTCGTGTTCCCTGTCTCAGGTGATTCCGCCGCGCGCTTCTCCGTGTGGAGTGCTCTTGCGCGTGTGCGCAGCCCCTGTGCCTCTTGTGCCTTGTTAGGGCTCTGGTTGCTCCTTGGGGAAGCTTGTGTTGAACCGGGCCCCGCATGGTGGCTCTTCTCTGGAACCGCCATGCGTCGACTGGCCTCCCTGTCTGTCTCCCACACCCTCCTCTAACCCGCTTCGCTCTGGATACTCTCTGGCCCCGAGTCTGTGTCTTATTATAGGTTTCGTGCTGACTTGAACCAACTTCTTGCTCAGCAGCTTTGAAGGCCGTTTGTGCAGGCCAAGCCCTCTCTGGCCTGCTGCTCCCTGGCCTCTCCCTGCCCAGCCTCTCCCGAGCCCAGCCTGCTTAGGGCAGCTGCCTGTGCAGGTGTAGCTAGGGTGGGCAGTTGCTTCTTAGGACTTGCTGGCTCCAGCCTTGTGAGTGTGGTGCCCAGCAGTCCTCCCTGTCCCTGGTGATCGCACTGCCTTTGGAGGCGCTCAGGGCCGTGACCCCTGGCCTGTTAGGTTGAGCTTGGTCTCCTGTGGCTTGTGTGCAGTGTCTGAGGGAGGAAGAGGAAGCAACTTGCTCATCGCCTGGTTTTGAAGCCAGAATACTGGCTCTTTCTTGTGTCTGTGGAGCCTTAGCAGCACACGTGGGGTGCTCAGGGCACTGAGCACATTGGTCGCCTTGACCCCAGCCAAGGCCCGGGGGAGTATGTGCTGCGTCCCCTGCATGCTCAGGCAGGGGCTGTTCCCAGGGTCACTGGCTGGGCACATGCCTCAGTGCTCCTGGGGGCAGGTGGTCTGAGCCCTGCATCCGCTGGCAGGTGCCCACCGCGCCGAGGAAGGGGCTGTCCTCAGGTGGACGGGCACCCCCAGTGGTGCAGTGTGACTCCTGGGGGCTCACCCAGCTGCCAGGGACCAGGAGCCCCGTCCCGTCCAGGCAGCCTCCGCCCACACGTGTGCGTCCATGCACCTTTCGGAGAGTCTTTGCTCCCTTGCCAGCCCCTGACCGTGGCTGAGGCACCAGACTTCTGAACCCAGTTCAGGACTTGTCCACCGGCCAGCAAGCTCACTGCCAGGGTGGCCCAGGGCCCGTCACTGAATCCTGGCTGTGACTGACTAGTGCCCCAGAGGTGTTGCCCGGGCCAAGGTGGCAGCCTCCACTGCAGGGTGAGACCTCCGCTAATAGTCGACAGCACCCTGGGCCTCCAGGGGCAAGGCCAGAGGATGGGCGTGGCCCTCTCCACACCCACTCAGGCCGTCCCTGTGGGCCCTGCGCAGCCGCCCTGGCGCCTCCAGCCACACTTTCACGTGTGGGATTTGCACTTAGGTTCCCTCCGTCATCCCCTGGGGCACCTGGCTGGAGTGCCGAGCACAGAGCTCTCCTGGAGGGTGGCACGGCCATGCTGGGCTAGGGACGAGGGGTGAGAGGGCCTGGCCCTGTGGTCTTGTGCATCTCCAAGCAGGAACAGGCTGGCTGCAGGGTCAGGGTGGCCCGGGGCTGTGCCAGCCTGTCACCATGGCAGCAGGGTCCTTGGAGTGCCTCTGCCCACAGCGGTGCCCTCCCCTCCTGCTCGCGGCTCTCGTGTGCGGCTATTTTGGGCTCTCCAGGGAGAAAGGCGCCTCTTACGTAAGGCCGCGTGTCTGGGGCGTGCGCTGCCGCCGCTCCTGTTCCCAGCACCTGCCTTAGCAGCAGCCCTGGGCCTCCTGGGCCCCTGGCGACCCCCGCTGAGACTCCACAGGTGGGTCTGGGGCTGGGAGGGGACTCCTGGGCCGCCATTGCCCGTCTGCTGGGAGACCCTGAGAAGAAGCGCTGTGCTCCACGCGGCTGCAGGCCTCTGCTGTCCACTCCAGCGTCTGGGGTGTGGGGAGAGGTTGTCCTGGGGTACTGAGTGCTTGCCCTTGCCTCGCCTCTGCGGGGCCTGGGGGTCTCCTGGGGGTCTCCTGCCCTGCCGCCTGCTGATCTCTGGTCTCTCTTCTTTCAGTGAGGAAGAAAGGACCCGGTTTCAGGAGCTGCTGGCCAGCCCAACCTACAGAGCCAGCCCACTACTGGCCATAGGGCAGCAGCTGGCTCACCAGATGCAACTGGAAGGTGGCGGCCAGCTCTGACCAGGGCAGTGGTGTGCTGTAAGCTCTGAGGGATGCACTTGTGGACAGAGGCACCCAGAGAGGGCTGTCTGCCCTCAGACTGTCCCTTGAGCCTAGATGGACATGTGCCCCCAGGTCTTCAAAGAGCATCTTGAGGACCAATGGAGGACTTCACGGACACCTTCCTCACGGACCCTTCCCATGGTCCACTTCCACTTTGGAATCTCTTGTATTTCCCATGGCTGTGCTGACCCCAGGACAGCTGCCCTAGATCCCCTCAGGACAAGCCACGCCCAGGCTGGGCCCCACACTCCTGCGCTGGCCACCAGTGGGTTTGTGGAGCCTGCAGTTCAGACCACCTGGATGTCACCGAGCAGCACCATCGGTGCCCTGTGTGGCCACAGCACATCAGGAGAAGGAAGCTCACTGCAGGTGGCCCTGATGACAGGGAAGGCTCAAGGACAGGGCCTGCTTGGTGAGCTCTTCACAGACGGGGCTCTCCCTCCTGCCTGGGCCTCGCCCTCTGTGTGGCTCCGTCACTGCCCTCAGCCCAGCTTCTCACCACCAGTGCTCTGTGAACTCTGGCACGGACGGCCTGGCACGGAGACGCCCGGCACTAGAACAGAGGGGCACTGCGCACAGGCCTGCGAGGGTGCACGCAGCCCAGCTGCTTGGTGGCCGGGTCACAGGTGTTTGGGGTGCTCCCAGGGGCGTGTGTTTGTGACGTGCTGTTTTAAGAGAAAGCTCCTGGCTTCCTGGTCTCCAATGACTTCGGTCTGACCTGGCTGGCCTGGCCCGTGGCCACCCTCTGGTGATGCACCTGTCAGGGCTGGGGCCCTGGCTTCTGCCTGGGAACCAAGGCTACCTTTGGAGTCCTACCTGGGAGAGCAAACCTTGGGCTGTGAAACCAGCCTCCAGCTTGCTGGGAGCAAGGACAGGAGCCAGGGTCCCAGGGCAGTTGCCGCAGAGGACACGGGACAGACGTAACGGGAGAGGAGTTAAGCGGGCACCCTCGCCTGCAGTGGGCCTCGCAGTCGCCCGGGAGTGGAGGGCTGCCTCCCTCTCACAGGAGCAGGGCGCCCCGACACTCGTGCCGGCTGCTGGGCCCCTCATCTCTGGGCGGGGCTGGGCAGGCCGTTCTTCCCCGTGTGGAGGGCGCTGGGGTCTGAGCGAGCTGCAGGCGTTGGTCCGGGCTACTTCGTCTTCATAAAATGGACGTGAAGTGCCTGTTAGTGAGGTCGAGTAAAGGAGCCCCAGTTCAGGGGTTTTCGGGATTCCTAAACCCTGGAGCCCCAAGTTTTCGATTTAAAGGGTAAACAGCAGATAAAAGCCCCCCGAGGCTCAGCAGGGCCCTGGGGCCTGCTCTGGACGCCTCGTCACACACTCACTGGCCTGCGCGCAGGAGGGGCCTGGGGGCGCAGTGGGGGCGCTGGCACATGTCCAGGAGGGTGCCTGCAGGCAGGCAGGGGCTGCCGGCTCAGGCCTAGCCCTCCAGAGGCCTGGCGCTGTGGGGAGGAGGAGGGCAGGTCTGGGGTGTGCCTTGAAGGAGTGTTGGGACCCCAGCCCTCCGCTCCTCTGTCACCTCCCTGGCCACTGCGAGGTGAGCAGGCTCCTCTGCCACGTCCTCCCACTGCAGACCCAGAGCACAGCCAGGTGGCCACGCACGAAGCCCTGGGACAGGAGGAGCCCCTCCTTCCCAGCCCATTCCCCTGCTGTCTGTCAGCAACGGACAGCTGACCAAAGCCTGCCTGGACGCAGGTGCCAGCATGAGGGGTGTCTCCAGGCAGGCCCCAGCTACTGCCCCAGCACCCCTTTTGTCCTGAGCTGGGTTGTGCCTGCCACTGCAAGGGAACCTCGTGAAGGTCTGGGGACGGGAGGTGAGGGAACAGGAGCCAGCCGCTGGCAGACCTCAGGCTGCACCCAGCACCCTGGACACGCCATCCCCAAGAAGCAGCCCCCGCCGCTGCAGGCCTCTCTCCCTGCTGCAGTCCATAGCCCCTGGCGAGCAGTGTGGCAGACTCGAGGCAGCCCGGGGCAGTGCCCCAGTCTCCGGCCTCCCTGCTGAACAGCATCCTGGGGCTGCTATGGCAGATGACAGACACCGTGGCCAGGACAGGTCCCATCCTAGTAACCCGTGTGCGTGGCCAGTGCCCAGCTGGCCGCCATGGCAGGTGGGAGCGCCCGCGTCGGAATGCAGTGCGAGTCCCCATGTCCTGTGGCTGGACGGGCCTGGAGCCCACTGGCTCCCACGGAGGCCGCCGCCCTCCCTGCATGGCTGTCAGGGACATTGCTCCTGGCTGCCGGGGTTGCCGACAGCGGTGTGTCCGTGGCTTCAGCCCCGTCCCTGTGTCTGTCTGGTCTTAGGACACCATCTGCACCTCACTCCTCGTGACCTCATCTTAACCATCACAGCTGCAGCGACTCCCATTTCCAAATTTGGTCCCATTCTGAGGTCCTTGGTGGACATGAAATTTTGAAGATGTCCTTGGGTTGGAGGCATCTTGGGCACCAGAACGTTTTTTTTTGTACTGAGGATGGAACCCAGGGGCACTTTACCACTGAGCACACCCGGCCCTTCCTGGCTTTTTTGTTCTTGTTTTTTTTAGGTACCGGGGATTGAACTCAGGGGCACTCGACCACTGGGCCACATCCCCAGCCCTTTTCTGTATTTTATTGGAGACAGGGTCTCACTGAGTTGCAAAGTGCCTCACCATTGCTGAGGCTGGCTTTGAAGTCGCGGTCCTCCTGCCTGGGATTACAGGTGTGCGCCACCGCGCCCGGCCCCTTCCTGGTGTTTGAGGAGGAGTTTCACTAAGTCGCTGCGGCTGTCCTGGAGCTTCTGATCCTCCTGCCTCGGCTCGGGTTGCAGGCGAGCACCACCATGTCCAGCTGGCACTGGGGTTTTAGAAGCCCCCATCCCTGCCTGGTGACACTGGCACGGGGCACAGAGAGGACAGGTGCTGTGACGCAGGCGAGGACCTGCAGCAGAGCTGGGAGGCGGGGCGTGGAGGGCAGAGGCTTGCTCCCGCCCTTCCCCAGCACCCTCCACACCTGCACGCCTGTGCCTGAGGTCCTGTGCTGCTTGTGTCCCCTCACTCCTGAGGGCACAGGACCGCAGTGCCAGGCAGCTGGCAGGGTGCTGTGGGTGAGTGAGTGCAGGCCTGGGCGGCCCCACCCTGCCCGTGGCTCCAGGGTCCCCAGCTTAGAACCTGGCCTCCTTCCCTGCTGCCGGGGCCTGGGCCTGCTAGGGCACCCCAGGAGGTGCAGGTGGTCACCCCAGCATGGGGCCTCGGGTAGAGGCTGAGGGGCCAAGGGGCACTGCTGCAGCTTGCAGCTGGCCCTGGGGTGGCCACGCTGAAGGTCGTGGGGGCATGACGCCCTGTGTGCAGGCTGGGTTCAGAAAGGGCTGTCGCTGGCCGTCCACCCCAGCCTGGGCGACAGCCTGGCTGTTGAGTGGAGGCTAACGAGACATCACGGGACTTTCCCTGGGCAGGTGGGCAGTGGCCTGCAGCATACCTGGAGGTGGGCAGCACACCCACTGGATGCGGCTCCCAGGCTGGGGTCAGGCCTGGGTGGACATGCCCATGAGGCTCCTGTGCTGCTCGGGAGCCAAGTGTTGAATACACAGCAGGCATGTTGCTTCTGGAATGTTCCCTGTGCGGTGATAACATCACCCAGAACCTTGGGAGGCGCTGGCCACTGCCCAGGCCCTGCCTGCAGTGGCTCCCTGGCGCACCAGGCCTCCAGCTGCCAGTGTACTCTCTGCCGCAGCCTGGGGCCTGGCTTGGGCATCTGAGGGTGCTGGTTGCTGCAGGCCGGCCGGCGGCAGGGGGTTGGCCCTGCCACCTCCTCCTGAAGCCCTGCTCCCAGGGCATCTGGCCTGGCGCCTGCACAAACCCTGGCCCTATTTTAAAGTCAAAGAGTCCTAGTTGGGCTGTATTTTTCTTCTAAAAGTGTGAAAATAGTGTGAGTTAAAACAGTAATTACAGGCCCACTCCTGGAGCTGGGTTGTGTGTGCATCTTCCTCAAGACTGAAATGTCAGGATTTTGTAGGATGTCACTCTGAGGAAGGTGAGCAGTCACTTGAGTTCTGAATCCAGACGTTTTCTCCTGGAGGAGCAGATGCAGAGGTGTCGGGGTCCCTGTGAGGCCTTCTGGGGGCCGGGCCTCGCCCCTCTGGTCCTCATCACCTGAAACAGGCTCTGGAGCCGGAAGCCCAGGCAGCGGGAAGCCCAGGCAGGGGGCCTGTCCTCCCAGGTGGGGAGATGGAGTCCTGGAGGGGAGGCTCCCTCTCAGGCCCGCCAGGCAGGGGCGCCCAGTGCTGGTGAGCAGCTGCTCTCCCCTGCTGTGAGCTGCTCCCTGGGCCTCCGCCCTGGGCTCCCAGGGCTCGGGGCGAGGGAGGCGCAGACACATCCGGGCACCTTGGATTCCCACCTGGAGAGAAGCCTTCCCGCAGGGGTCCTGATGCCCTGGTGTCCCCAGTCATGACAGCAGGTGACAGGCAGGACCCATGTCCTAGGACCGCCAGGGCACGGCCCGCCGCACCTCCTGGTGTGAGCACGAGCTTCTCCGCGTTGGAGCTGGGTTTCCTGGTGCAGCAGTGACCACCTCGCAGGCTCCCACCCGCCTGGGCTGGGAGAGGAGTCCTGTGACCCGATGAGGCAGGATGGGAGGCCCAGCCCCGCTCAGGCCTCTGCTCAGCTCTGCAGGAAGGATCTCTACAGCCTTTCTTCTCGCCTCCTGGGGACCTGAGTGGCTCTGGCATGTGGCCAGAATCCAACTGGAGCAGCCTGGCCTGCCCAAGCCCTGTCCCTTGGCAGGTCCATGTCTAGCTCCACCCCATTCGTTCGACCATCTGTTCTGGTGTGATCTCTGGCCAGCCCCTGCCACATGCTGCGGGAGAGAGGAGACCCTTCCCACGTGGAGTCGGCCTGTGGGAAGCCCCGTGCAAGACTTCCTGATGCCGCCAGCAGCCCAGGCACCACTGTCTTGTACTGTCCAAAATACGGCTGCCTGAGCCCCAGCCATCACATGCACATTCCAGGCAGGAGGAAGGAGGACAGGGAACGAATGGCAAGAGGAACTGGGAAGGTTCCTTCTGTTCTCTTGTGAAGGCTCTTCTCAGGCCCACCCAGCAGTGTCCGCCTGTGCTGCTTGGCCAGGGCTGGTGCGATGGTCTGGTCCCTGGTGTGGCAGTGTCCAGTGGTGGGGTCTTTGGGCTGGTGGTTGGATCACGGGGCTGACCTCGTCCTTGGGTCAATCCACTGACGAGCTCCTGATCTGACGGCGGCGAGGCGAACCTGGAGGGGCGCTTGTTGCCCGGTCCCGCAGCCGGAGCGGAGCAGCCTCCCTCCACGTGCGCCTGCCGTGAAGCTCTGCCTCAGCTGGGCCCGGAGTGACCGAGCCGCCGACTGTGGCTGACCCTCTGAAACCCTGACCCAGAATAAACCTCCCTCCTCTGAGTCGTCCGTGTCCTGGGTTCCAGTCAGTGAAACGCCGCCCGCACAGCCAGCCCGCGCGTCCCCCAGGGTGGAGGGCGGCGGGGCAGCCGGGAGGACCTGGCGAGGGGAGGAAGGCTCCTGCCAGAGCACCCTGTCCCTGACCGCGTGGCCAGGGAGACCTGGGCCAGGGCAGCCGGCCTGCAGTGGCCAGTGCACGCTGCTGCCTCTTGAGACGAGGTCAGTGTGTGGGGGGTGGTTGCTGACACTGCGTGGGGCTGTGCACCGGGGCCAGGGGCACAGGTGTCCCCGTCCTGCAGCCAGATGGTGGACACACAGGCCGGGAGGCCCTGAGCAGAGGAGCCGCTGTGCGCCCACTTTCCTGGCACCACAGGACACCCTGCGCCCGCAGCTCCCATTGGCCGTGAAGATGGGGGTCTTGAGCTGTCCTGGGCGAGGGCTGTGGCCCCCAGGCCTCTTCAGCAGGGTGGTGGTCAAGGCCGGCTGCTCAGGCGGTTCTGGGGAGGCGGGGTGGGGGGCCGGGGTGCAGCCCTGACTGGCCAGCCAGCCCCTGTACCTACCACCTTTCCTGGAGCCGCGAGGTCCCAGGAGGGGTTGGCCTGACAGGACCCCTTGCGTCCCCACCCAAACCTTCGAGGTCCAGACCTTCTCAGCAGGAGCTGTCCACGTTGATGTCTGGACTTCCCTCGACCACAGGCCATGGTCCCTACTGCAAGTGGCCCTGATGAGGTGGCAGGTCCTGCAGGTGCTTTCACGACTGCTGGGTGCACACAGTGGCACGGTGTTGGCAGCAGGAGCAGTGACCTGGCCCTGGGGACAGTGGGAGGAGGGCCACCTCCCTGCAGCTGTCTCTTCTTGGCCTGGGGTGCCGCTCTCCACGGGCTGCAGGGCGTGGCCTGGCCGGCAGCGGGGAGCTCCATGCCCACGAGAGCCCATCAGGGGAGGCCAGGCAGTGGACTGGTGCCAGGCTGACCTGTGGAGCCGGAGCCCCAGGAGGGCACCTGTCCCCTGCGGTAGAGATGTGGCGTGAGATGGTATCAGGAGACCTCCGTCACTTGCTTCCAAAACCACTCCCCTAGGAGGTGCCCCAGCACAGCTGGGGAGAACCGATGGCCCGTGGAGCAGCCTGGGCCAGGACCAGTGCCGAGACAGGGTGCAGGACGCCCTTGACTGGCACAGCAGCCCGGTGTCCGTCCGGGTGGCGCCTGAGCTCGGGAGCCCTCCCTCCCCACACTTGCCGCCCGTTCCCTGGCCTCACGACCCCCTGCAGGTGCCCCGTGCTCCCGAGCCTACAGTGACGGGCAGTTCTTGTCCCTGACCGCGCTGTCGGGTAGCCCGTGCTCCCCACCGTCCGTGGGGCTCCGGCCCCTCCTCAGCCACTAGACCAGCCTGGAGCGCCACTCCGTCTGTGGGCACAGGCCAGGTCCAGCCACTGTCTGTGCTGGATGGGGCTCTAGGGAGAGGCTGCCCCAGGGCCGCGAGCCTGAGGGCCTCAGCCCAGACGTCCTGGGCCCCAGCCGTGCCGGGCTGTATGCTGGCCCTGGTGTGCAGCCGGGGAGCCCCTTATCCTCCGTCCTCCTGGGGGTGAGGTGGCAGCTCTCCTGGGGCCACCACGAGGGCCCTGGTTGCCGGGCAGTGTGGCCCACTCTGCAGCCTGTGTGGGGACGGGCTCAGGCTCCAGGGCCTGTCTGCCCACCTGTGCTCTGAGGGTGGCTTGGTCACCTGAGTCCCCAGAGTTTGGCCTCAGGTGGTCTCAGGCCTAGAGCGCAGGGTGCCAGGCCACGTTCCTGCTCCCAGGGCTCGGTGGGGAGGTCGAGGACCCCTGCGGAGGAGTGCTGAGTCCAGTGCACCCCATCCTGCCTTGCCTGGGGCCAGCGTCCAGTGTGAGGCCCCTCAGGTCCTGCGGGGCCAGGAACGCGTGCCTGAGGGCAGCTGGGTGTTCCTCCTCGGCGAGCTCCGAGGCTCACACGCTGAGCTCTAAAGACCTGTGGCCTTGGCTCCTTTCCAGAAGAGCCAGGAGCACAGGGTGGGCCTGCCCTGGAGCTGGGCCCTACCTGCCCTTCAGGTGGCCGCAGCCTTCCAGAGGGCCCTCCCCCGTGGCTTGGCTCAGGGCCTCTGCGCACCCTGGCCCCCAGCACCTTGCCCTGAGCACGTGGCTCACCTGCAGCAGTCCCCCAGCTCCCCCTCCAGGTGCAGGGGCTCCCGCCTGCTTTCCCACCTCCGGCCCCACAGGACGGTCCCCTGCCCCACTGCAGCCCTGTCCTTCCTCTCCTGGCTGCGTGGGTCCCCCGTGCCTCCTCTCGAGCCTCCCTGAGGTCCTGGAGGCAGAGACGCCTTTCAGGGCTTCCATTGGTCCTGCCTACCCTTCACTGCCCCCTCCTGGGTCCCCGCACATCTGGGCATCGATGGGGGTCTCCGCAGAGCTGAAGGTTGCTGGCAGCAACTTGGCCCTTGGCCCAGGCTGGGGCTTCAGCTCAGGGTGGAGTATCTGGAAGGCCTGGGGCAGTGGCCAGGCACGCTGCATGACTCGCCTGTCCCAGTCAGGATGGGGGGACGGGGGCTTGCCTCTGCAGGTCTGTCACCATCAGTGTCACCACTCCATAATGAGATTGTCACGTCCAGAGCCTCGGCCGTGGGAAAACAGCCAGCCAGGGCGGCACCTGGAGCCCAGCTGTCCACAGTCAGGAGGTTATGTGTAGTCGCCGGAAGCGATGGCCGCTTGGAGCAAAGAAGCCGCGGGAAGAAGTTTAGAGACGAACTGGAAACAAACAGCCCTTTATTCTGATAACTTTTCTCTCTGGCTCTAACTACACCCCGACACGCCGTCCACGCTCCTCTAACCTCCAAAATGGCGCAGACCTCATTTAAAATCTCACTCAAGTCTCTCGAGATCTCCGGCCAAGTCTCACAAGATCCCGGGCCAAGTCCCGTGAGACTACGAAAGGCGCCAATGCCCAAACATGTCTAAAGCCCGTAGTCAACCGCAATTTAAGCCATCTCCCCAAACAGGGCTCCTGCAGTTACGGACAGTCCGCAGGGGCTCCCCGCCCTGGGCCCTGCTCGCCACAGCCTGGCCACGCCAGCCTGGGTAGCCCTTCTCCCTTCCTTCCCTTGGCTGGGTCCCACCCCACTGTGTCAGGCCTCGATCTCGGGAAGTCACTCAGGATTTTCCAGAGTCTTCAGAGAAACACCTGCCGAAAAGCACAGCCACCAAATAGTCAGGCTGGACCTGCCAGGTGTGTGCCGCCAGCCAGGATGGCCGTGGGACGCACGCGGGCACACACATTCCCAGGGGCTCACCCAAGCCTTCCGCCAGTCAGGCCAGGCGTTGGCATTTCGGCCTGGACCCTGGCACAGGAGCATGCCCTGCTCCTCCTGGCTGTGCAGCATTTTCAGGAGAGGCGGGGCCTATCGACTGCTTCCTGCCTCCGCCGGTCCTGCAGGGCGAGCCTGTTCATTCCCACGTGCCCTGGGACTCTGTGTTCCTGGGGTCTCGTGAGGGTACAGAGCAGTCCGTAGCCTGCCGAATTTCCTTCCTGGGGCTGCATTTTGGAAACCACCCCCTGCTCATGGGTGGCTCGCCTGCAGCCTTTGTTCCCATTCGACCTTCCTGGGAAGCAGGCCTTCCTGGCTGCGTGCCCACCCTGGCTGAGCCCAGCAAAGCCCTTCCTGCAGGCCCCTGGGAGGAGCTCTGCACAGCGCCTGGCAGCTCATGGCGTGTGTACGCAGGGCACATTTGTCCCTAGGCTGCAGATGTGGCCTCTGGTCAGCTGGGTCCTGCTCTGAGGACCACATGGAGCTGAGCAGAGTTGATGGCTCACAGTGGCCTTGATACAAGAGCAGGAAGTCAACAGAGGCTGCTTACGCCACTGAGGCCTCTCTTGGAGATCGCAGTGGAATCCTCCCTGACCCCTACCTCCAGCCTCCTGCATTTCTGCAGAACCAGCACCACATGGACGACACCAAGGTCTGCCTCCATCTCTTTTTTTTTTTTGCTCCGAGGATTGAACTCAGGGGCACTCGACCACTGGGCCACATCCCCAGCCCTTTTTTGTGTTTTATTAGAGACAGGGTCTCACTGAGTTGCTAAGTGCCTCACCATTGCTGAGGCTGGCTCTGAACTCCTGATCCTCCTGCCTCAGGCTCCCAAGTGCTGGGATCACAGGCGTGCGCCACCACGCCCGGCTTCTGCCTGCACCTTAAACAGTAGCCCCGCCTCCAGGGACCATGGCTGCAGCAGCCTCTGAGTGCCCGAGCAGCCGAGCACAGTGGAACAACTTGCTAGGAACTCCTGTGCACGCAGGGTGCACCCCTGGTCTCTTCTCAAAGGAATTTTTACCTTTACACCTGTGACCCTGAGATGGTGTGGTCTTGCCAATTCCTGGGATCCCCTCAGACCATCTTTCCTATTATTTCTGGGTGAAGTACTTAGCATTTCTCTAGTGGTTATAATTTCTTTAACAACCATACACATTCCTTAGCCTCAGTTTTACTCAAACTTTTCTAGCCACACTGCATGATTTTAAAATTTTTCTGCTCCTGCTGGGCATGGTGGTGCATGCCTGTAATCCCAGCACTTGGGAGGCTGAGGCAGGAGGATCACGAGTTCAAAGCCAGCCTCAGCAATGGCGAGGCACTTCGCAACTCAGTGAGACCCTGTCTCTAATAAAATACAAAAAAAGGCTGGGGATGTGGCCCAGTGGTCGAGTGCCCCTGAGTTCAATCCCCGGTACCACACACACACACACACACACACACAAAAAAAAAAAAAAAAAATTCTCCTGATTATCATAGTAAACTTGGCTAAAAGCCACCAGTGATATCTACACCACTCTTGAATGCTGTGCTGCCTTGAAATTCCCTCCACTAGATTAGTTAGTCCATCACCTTTAAATTCAGCCTCACAGAAAATCTCAGAATGTGGGCAAAATGCAGACAACTTCATAGCCAGAACATAACACAAATGGCCTATAGTCCAATTTCCAATAGAGTCCTCTTTCTCCTTTGCAACCTTATGAGCCCAGTCTTTAATGTCCACAGTCCTGGTCTTCTGAGCTCCCACCAGAATTTTCAATCAAGCTATAACATTCTAAAGTTTTTCCAGCTTGTGTCTCTAAACTTTTCAAAATTCCTCCCACAAACCAGCTCCAAAGCTCCTGAACCACATGGTCAGGTTAGTCATAGCAAGCCTTTGGCAGACAACACCCTTGCTGGGAAAATGGCTTGTTCCCTTCCGATCTCAACCCCAAGAGCTGGAACTTGTCCAACTATGCCCAGGAGAAAACTGGGCCTGGAGCCTCAGGATGCTCACAGCATCCTGCTAAGAGGACCCCACCCTCAGGCCAGTGCTTCCCTCCCCTGGTGCTGCATGAAGAACCTCTGGAGTCAGCCTCAGACCCAGCTGCCCTGGGCACTGGGGGGAGGAGAGGCAGTGGCTGGGAGCTCGGGGAAGCTGTTTAGATGAGGCCCAAACAAGCACCATCATATATCAGGCAGCTGTAAAACAAACTTAGCCTTGTGATAATATTTTGGTTTTGTTTCCACTATACACACCTAGAAAAATGTGAGCAGCATCTCAGCCCAATGTGAGTGCATGCCAAGAACCGTGGCCAGCTGCTCTGCAGCGTGCCTCTGCGTGCCCAGAGTGCCACCGCTCAGGCAGGCTGCAGAGAGCCCAGCGAGGCCTCCCTCCTCAGCTCCGACACCAGGAGGCGGGGTGCAGGCGTGAAGGCGAAGCCTCCTGGCTGCCCGGCCCCTGGGGGCAGCTGGACCTGGAGCTCCTCACCTAAGACTCCCAGTCCACAGTCAGCCCTGCCTGTGAGGACAGGAGACGGGGCCACCGGGCCACCGAGGGGCCTGGCTGCTGTTCCAGTACCACCTCTGCTGCTCCTGGAAGGCGCCACGCCTCCTGTCCCCGAGGGCAGAGGCTCCTGCTCCTGGCGCCTCCTCACTGTGACATCTCTGCCTGGAACACCTCTCTACAGGTGTCCCCCACCCCAGGCTCTTTTCTCCAGGGTCAGACTTGGAGCCACCTGTGGGGAGGGCCAAGCCCACATCCTCAGCAGGTCAAGGCCCTTGCACCCCGCGGATGGCCAGACAGGCCAGGAGCAGGCTGACCGTAGCCACCCTCCAGCGCCCTCCGTGTGGGCACCTTGGCGAGGCCCCACCCACGTGTGGGACCCACACAGGCAGCAGGCCACACTGAGATGGGCTGCTGTCGGCGAGGCCTGTGTCCTGAGAGGGCCCTGGGGTCCCGCTGCGGCTTCCCACCCTTAGGGTCACAGAGCTCAGCTGCGGTGAGCCTTGGGGGTGCCTCAGGGTCAGAGCAAGGGACCGTCCCAGCATGGCCTGGTTGGCCGGGGCTGCGGTGGAGCGGGAGACCAGGCCCTCCCAGAGACCCTTCCTCCCCCTGGGGCCTGTGGGCCCAAGGCTGTGGGCTGCGGGGTGCTGAGGGCTTGGGCAGCTGTGACGCTCACGGGGGCGACTGAGGTGGCGGTGACGTGCTGCAGAAGCTGGTGCTGTGAGCAGGACTCCCTCCCGGTGCGGCTGGTGGCGTGGCGCCTGCTCAGTCGCTCGGTAGCTGCGTAGCCCGTGCCCCCGACACCACGGTGCTGAGACGGGCTGCAGGAGCGAGCGTGCGAGTGTGCCTGTGTGTGTGAGGGGCAGCCTTTTTGTCCTTGAACTTGACCTCCTGGACCAAGGCCTCCAATTGCCCGGGTCAGGGGCCTGCAAATAAGAGTCTGTGGACTCCGTGCGAGGGAGCCGGCACCGTGTGCTCTGAGAGGCTCTCCGGGCCCTTCCTCTGCCCGTGCAGAGGCTGGGTTCCAGCCTGGGGGTCTGGAGAAACCTCCGCTCCTGTCCTGCCCGGGGCTTGGGTGCTGGCCCGGCCCGGCCGGCCGTCAGAGCGTGTCAGATGGGGTTTCCAGGAGTCGGTCACAGCACTTTCTGGAAACAGCTGGAGAGAAGCCGCCTCCCAGCAGGAGAAGGAGGACAGGAAGCTGCGGGGCACCCTGGGACAGGGGAGCACAGCCCGGCAGGGGCCACGTGGGAGGGGAGCTCTGCCCTGGGGACAGAGCTGGGGCTGCTGTCCACACACCAGGGCCTCGTCCTGTCCTTGGCCTGCGAATAGATGGGCAGGGACTGGAAGCAGGCTGGCCTCCTGAGGCCCAGGGGAAGGATGAGCAGGGTCCTTGGTGACCCCCGGGGATAGTCAGCCCTCCACGCTGGGCACCAGGCCCCGTGCAGAGGGCCTGGGCAGAGACTGGGCAATGAGGATGCTGCGGGCCCTGCAGGTTTGGTGGGGACCGAGCTGCCGCCTGGTGCAGCCCTGCCCTTGCCCCAGGCGCCTGCTCCCAGGGCAGCTGGTTGGAGCGGACCCTGCCTGCAGTGTCTCTCCGAGCCAGGCCGTGCAGAGACCCCCACCTAGAGGTGGCTCGCGGCCTCCTCCCAGGCCCTGCCTTACCCTCGGGGAGGACACAGTGGCAGATAGGAGGAGTCAGGAGGAGCCTGGTGCCCGGGCGCTCTCTGGGCTGCAGGTCCCTGTGCTGGAGCTGCTGCCAGGCGCAGGAGTGGGCAGCAGCAGGAGTGAGCCGGGCTCTCGGCCCCTCTGTGGGGAGGCCGTGGCAGGGCCCAGCCAGGCTGCCCACCCTGAGCTCCCAGGTGTGCTGTGGAGGCACGTCCTGACAGGGCTGTGGACATGGCGAGCAGGTGGGGGCCCGGGGCCTCGCCTGGCCTGCACTGCCCGCTGGACCACTCCCTGCTCTGGCCTCCTGCCCTCTCTCCAAGCCCCACCCATGGAGGAGGGGACTTGGAGCTTCTGTTGCCTGTGGCCTGGCTCCCGTTGGAGACCCCCCGGCCGTGAGCCAGGGAGAGAAAGGTTGGGGCTACTCCGGTGACGCCCACAGCCCCATCATGCCAGCCCCTCACTGGACAGGGACACACAGTGGCACAAGGAGAAAGTCCCAGAGCAGTTCTGAAGCAGGAAAGACAGGCCCAAGTGGCCCTTCACTGCCCTGTCCCAGTCCACTGGCCCGTGGGGTGCGAGTGTGCGGGCAGGGAGGCGCGCGGGTCAGGTGGGCCTCGCCGCAGTCTCTGCTGGCCCAGGGGTCGCAGGGCCCTGCTCAGCCTGCAGCTCCCGCGCCCGGCTCTGCGCCCCTCGGTGGTGCGGGAGGGAGCCTGTGCGGGAGGCAGCGGGAGCTGTGAGCCGGCTCCGCCTGCAGGAGCAACGCCTGCTATTTTTAGTCTCATTGTCAGCTTTGTTGGCGGTGGAGGCCGAGGTGCCTCTGCTGGGCCCATTTTTAACACCTTGGAGGAGGCTGAGCAGCCAGTTGGTGCTTCCCGCAGCCCTGGGGCCCCGGCTGCTCCCAGCCCAGGGGCCATCTGGACCCGAAGGACGAAGGACGTGCCCTGCAGAGGAGGGGCCAAGGCAGGCCGGCCTGGGGAGCTGGGGACAGATGAGCGGCCACAGGAACACACTGCCCTGGGCAACAGGGCCCAGCCTCTCCTGTGGCTCTCTGAGCCGGGGAGTGGCCTGGCTCTCTGGGGATGCAGGGTGTCAGAGAGAGGGGCACATCTCCAGGCACTGGGCCCTGGGCAGCTGGGGCCTGCCTCTGCTTGCCTGCAGCCCCTCCAGGCCAGGCCTGTGGCAGGCAATGCCTGTGTGGCTGCCCTGAGGCGGGACAGCTGTGCTGCTCCAGATGCTATTGCCACGCCACTCCTAGAACCCCGCGGGGCTGCCACCTGCTGCCCCACCCCTCCACAGTAGGAGTCGTGGTGTCCGCTTGGCCGGGGCCTGCCTGGGCAGAGCAGATAACAGGAAGTGTGTTGCCTGTGGGCAGTGCCCGCAGCCAGCCTGCCCTCTGCTCTGACAGCCTGGTCCTGGGGTCAGGACCCCAGTTAAAACCAGTCACCCTCCTGGGCATGGACTGGATGGAAAGGAGCCACTTTGGCTCTGCTTTGGCTCTGGAGACTGCTTGGTCCATGGCCCGGCCAGCCCGTGCTCACCACACCAGGGCACTCGGGAGGACGGCTCCTGCCTCAAGGGACGCGTTGCCCAGAGGCACCTGGGCTTTCAGCGCCGGAGCCCCTTGGGTCCGAGTGTGTCTTTGGAAGAGAAGGCCTGAGCTCCTTCTGCCGTCTTCTTTCTCTGCAAGCTTCAGCTGGTGCATCGACTGTGTGAGAGTTCCTGCATCATTCCCAGTCATTCTAGGACCTGTGCAAGCCCTGCGGTAGTGTGCAGATCTGTGCAAGCCCTGCGGTAGTGTGCAGATCTGTGCAAGCCCTGCGGTAGTGTGCAGATCTGTGCAAGCCCTGAGGTAGTGTGCAGATCTGTGCAAGCCCTGCGGTAGTGTGCAGATCTGTGCAAGCCCTGCGGTAGTGTGCAGATCTGTGCAAGCCCTGAGGTAGTGTGCAGATCTGTGCAAGCCCTGCGGTAGTGTGCAGATCTGTGCAAGCCCTGCGGTAGTGTGCAGATCTTTGCTATGGTTTTTCCAAGAAATCGAAGCTCCAAAGAGCACCACTTGTTTTCTGAAGCTCTGTGAAGACACCTCCTCTCTTGACACGAGGATGGGGACGTGTCCAGCACACCCTGTCCTACGGGCAGCCACTGAGCTGGGCCAGCTGTGGGGCTCACGGCTCAGTGCACCGTGACTTGGACTTGTGGCCACGGCAGAGGTCACAGGCCTGGCTCTGGAACGGCGTGTCCCATCCTCCCGCGTTCCCAGGAGAAGCACCCTGTGCCAGAGACGCCGTCCCCGCTGCCGCCTGCCGGGGAGCCCCACGGGCGGTGGCCCAGGTGAGATGCTCCGTCTGCTGTACCCCTCTTGCCCCCACTGACTCGTTGATGAGCCGGTCAGCTATGGCCACACGCCTCTCCCTGCCCAGCCAACACTGTGCCCTCTGACCAGGTGGGGCTCTCATGAGGTCTCCACCTCCTGAACTCGGGGCACTCCAAGACAAGGGTGAGACCCTCTCCGCGAGGTGTGGCCGTGCTGGTGGCCACTTCCCGGCCCTCCCTGTGCAGGCTCGGGTGCCAGCTGTGTGTGCAGGAGGACATCAGCAGGCTTCCTGGGCAGCCAGCCTCCGGCGTGTGGGAGCACCCCGAGCTCTCAGCACGGCACTGTCAGAGTCAACAGCACCCCTCCTCGGGCAGTGTCCTGATGAGAAGTGACAACTGTGTCGTTACTGCTGGTGACATCATTGCCACCTCAGCGCCTGGGAATCAGCTGGGAAAACAGAAGAGCTAATCTGGAAGGCCAGGAGAAGCCGCCCAGGAAGCTGGGAGCCGGCCGCCGCTAGCAGAGGCCTCTGCTGTGTGCAGGGCTGGACAACGGCCCAAGCGCAGCCGCTGCCCAAGCCCGAGCCCCGCACCTCACCTGGCCGGCAGAGCAGGCGTGGTCCCGTGTGGCAGAGGGCGGCGTTGAGCTCTGGGGCTTTAAGCAAGGTCATCCTGGACCACCTGGGAAAATGCCCTCACAAGTGCCCCTGGGACAGGCAGAGTCAGCTGACGGTGGTGGAGGAGGAAGAGTCCCGGATGCCACCTCGAGGGCCGCAGGGAGCGGGGAGCTGGAGCAGCTGGGGTCGCGCCCGGGGAGGCCGCCAGCCTGTCCACTCGCGGCTGGTCAGGGCGTCACAGCTGGCCACCCTCCTCCTGAGCAGAGCCTCAGGCCAGGGCCCGGCACCACAGCAACCTCCTGCTGTCGCCGGGAGCTGCGGCGAGCCTGCACGGAGGTCCACTGTCCAGTCACCGCGTCCTGGAGGGGCTCAGCCTGTGACAGGTGAACATGGCACATGCTGGCCCCACAGGGGCATCCGGCCACCGAGGGCCCCACCAGGGGTCTCCCGCACCTTTCTAAGTGAGGGCCAGACCCCCGGCTGCACTGCAGGACCCCACCACACGACGTGCGGGACAGCAGCTGCAGGTGGAGGGGGAGGTGGTCCCGCGCTGGCCCTGCTGTGACAGCCCGGCTCCTGGACCCAGGCCTGCCCATGGCCCAGCTCAGGCTCCTCGGGACTCAGGCCCAGAGGTCCTGGGGTTGAAGCCATCACCGCAGGTTGGCTGCTCTTCTGGAAGGCCCCTCTGCTGAGGCCCCTCTGCCGCGTGGCCTTGATGACCCCAGCTCCCCCCCTCCTGTTGGCAGCTGTCCCTGGAGGCTCCCGAGGAGGTGCGGGTGGGAGCGCAGGGCACAGGCGGGAAAGGCTGACCTGGGCGGGACGCTCCGGAGCGAGGCCAGGCCCGCCAGCAGGAGGGCGAGGCCGGCTCAGGCCAGTGGGCCGGGCCGCGCAGCAGGGACGCACAGAGAAGGCCTCAAGCAGGAGCTGGGCTCGGGCGCCGGCACCCTCCAGGTCCGTCCTGTCCGGGTGGCCTGGCCAGAGGCCCACTTGCCAGGGTGCAGCTGGCTCGTGGCCAGCGGGACTGGAATCTGGGTCTCCTGGGTTCCGGGCAGCACTCTCCCGTGCCCCACCAGTGCCTGCAGGGACAGCTAGGGTCCAGCTGTTGTGCTGGCCCATTACCAAGGGCAGGGGTCCAGGGAAAGCTGACCGCCCGCAGGGTGCCTTGGGACCAGCTGCCCGGGCTCAGGCAGTCAACCCAGTGCAGGCCGAGCTGCAGGTCAGGTCGCAGGCGGTCCCTCTGACCAGACCCTGGGCTCCAGCCCCAGGCCGGCCGGGACTGCCCGTGTGCACCCTGAGGGCCACAGCTGCCCAAGGCCGCTGGCCTCCCTGCCTCTGTCGGAACCGGCCCTGCTCACCGGGAGAGGCTGGTGCTTCCCTCGCACCCCGGCCCACAGGCAGCCCCAGCCCCAGCCCTCGCCCAGGCCCCACCTGGAACCTGGCGCCTGCCCTGCCAAGTCCCCGCGGGCCGCGCCAGGGCACGGCGCCATCGCACTACACGTAAACACACTGTTCTCAGATGAGAAATCAATGGCGGGGCTGGGCGGCTGCAGAGGGCGCGGGGCTGGGCGCCCGCCAGAGGCTGCGCCGTGGCCAGACGCCAGGAGTCCAACGGGCGTCCCCGGCAGGGCTGCTGCCGGGAGCCACGGCGGGAGCGTGGGTCCACGGGCCCAACCCAGGAGAGCCCCGGGGCCCGGGCACTGCTGGACGTCCTCCTTGGCAGGCCCCAGCGCCTGCCCTAGGACACGGGCCCCGCTTGGGCCTGGCCCTGGTGTGTGGCCTGGATCAGAGCTGCCATCTTTTCAGAAAATCGTCTCTTGGGGCTGGGGCTGGGGCTCAGGGGCAGAGCACTCGACGGGCACGTGTGGGGCACTGGGCTCGATCCTCGGCACCACGTGAAAATAGACAGATAAAATAAACGTGCTGTGTCCGCCTCAACTGAGGATTTTTTAAGTCATCTCTTGCTGAATTAGGAAATGAAGGAGCCGGGCGCGGTGGCGCACGCCTGTAATCCCAGCACTTTGGGAGGCTGAGTCAGGAGGATCGCGAGTTCAAAGCCAGCCTCAGCAATGGCGAGGCACTTAGTAACTCAGTGAGACCCTGCTTCTAATAAAATACAAAAAAGGGCTGGGGATGTGGCCCAGTGGTCAAGTGCCCCTGAGTTCAATCCCCGGTGCCAAAAAAAAAAAAAAAAAAAAGGAAATGAAGGGACGATCTACACACCTTGGAGCTCACCCTGCCGAGTGCCGGTCCAGGGGCACTCAGTGGCGCCACCACCGTCCTCCGGAGCTCGCTCATCCCAACAGAAAGCCCAGCGACACCCCCGCTCCCCGCAGCCCCACTTCCTGCCCCTGTGCCCTGACTTGTTCTAGGTGTCCCACGCCTCTTTTGCGTCACTGTGACAAAATGCCCGAGGCAGTGACCTTAATAAAGAAACAGATTTGTTTGGGCTCATGTGCCAGAGGTGTCATGGCAGTCGCCGGGCCCGTGGCGGCAGCTGTGCTGGAGGAACTGCCCACCTCCTGGCGGCCAGGAAGCCGAGAGCAGGGTGGGGCCGGGGTCTGGAGGCCGGAAGGCACACCCTGGGTCTCCCCCTGGAGGCCCCTCCTGAGGTCCCACCACCGCCCAGCAGCACCCAGCTGGGCCCGGCCCTCAACACCTGGACCTCTGGGGACGCTTCAGGTGCAGCCGTGGACTGGGTGGGCGGAGTCCGAGCACGCGGCCTTCCGAGCCGGGAGCGCGCCTCAGCCCCGTGCTGGGGTCCGTGCAGGCTGCCAGGCGCACGCCTCGTGGCCACGCACGTTCCCCTGCAGAAAGGCACCAGCCCTGCCCACCTGCCAGCCGATGGGCAGCTGGCCACTTGTGCCCTTGGTGCTGTTGATGCTGCGTTAGGGCCTCCGCGCAGGTCTTCACGTGGACGGTCCCCGCCAGGCCCCGCCGCCCGCAGTGAGGCCTCGGCTCCTCTGGAGCTGTGAAAGGTGCGCGTGCCGTCGTTTTGTTGTGCTCCACTGCCCAGTCACCCGAGGGACGGCCGCGGCTTCCTCTCGCCACCGCGTGGCCTCCGGGTTCTGCGACCCTGTGGGACTCCCGCTCTCTCCAGAGTGCATCCCTTGAGCGCACCCGCGCAGACTGGGGTGTCCGGGACGCGTGGGGCACTGCTCCCGCCGCGCTGACCTGGCCGTTGCTCTTCCTGCGTCCTCTCTCTGCTGCTGGGACTCCCTAGGTACTGTTTGGGCTCCTCATTCTCCGCTTTTCCGTCCCTCACACAGGCGGGCTTCCTGCATGGAGGCCGCGGCTCTGGCCCGCTTGCTCCTCCAGCTGCCGAGCCCAGCGGGCGGCTCTCAGGACCGCACCTCCCGCCTCGGATCCTGGGGTTCAAGGTCGCTTCCTACTCTGTCGGTGTCCTGTGCTTGGTGGCGGGCGGGCGTGCTGCGCCACGTCTCCTTTGGTCCTTTAAACATGTTGAAGTCCCCGTCAGCCTCGTCCGTGAGCCTGGAGTCCTGGCTTCCTCAAGGACAGCGGGCCTCGTGCTCCGAGTGTGGGGCAGGTTCCTGTTTCCTTGGCTGACTCTGAAAACTCTGTGCAGGTCTCTGCTGGAGTGCGTCCTCCATGTCCCTGGGGACTTCCCAGGGGTGGGGCGGCCTGGGGGCACCGGTGACCCTCAGAGCAGCAGGGCGGCCGTGAACACGGCTGGGCCATCTTCTACCACCAGTAGTGATGGTGGCCCACACCCTCTGTCCCTTTGCCTGTAAGGAGAACGGGCTACCGTGACCAAGAGAGTGGCTGGGTGGCCCAAGCGACCAAACCGTCTTCTGCCGGCTGGGAGGCTGGAGCCCATGGTCAAGGTGCCCGTGCTGGCGGCTGGTGAGGGCACTCTTCCCGCCTGCAGGTGCCACGGCCTCACCCGCCCTGGAGGCCTTTCCTGGGTGTGCCCACTGATGTCTCCTGTAAGGACGCTGACCTCGTCCCACCCTGATCACCTCCTCGGGGCCCCTCTCCACGTCGCCATGCTGGAGGTCAGGCTCCAGCGCGGGCATTTCAGAGGTCATCGCCCCCATGCGCTGGCCAGCCCTGGACGGCCAGTCCTCCGCTGAGCCATGCTGAGGGTGTGGTGCTCTCGCTGTGCCTGAGTCCCTGGTGACTATCAACGCGGACATGCTGTTGTGTCCTGACCTGCTGTCTGCACGTCTGGGTGGATCTGTTTGTTGGAATCTTCTGCTTGATTTTACTGGAGTCGTTGGTTTTCTCATTACTGAGCTTGTGGGCGCAGGTCTCATCAGATGCCTGGTGACAAGCTTTTCCCCAGAACCTTTCCCTTCTCTTCTAAGAGTGTCTGTGGAGCACAGGTTTCCATTCTGATCAAGTCCAGCCGATCCGTTTCTGGTGCTGGATCAAGAATGGAGGGCTGGGGCTGGGGTTGTGGCTCAGCGGCAGAGCGCTCGCCTACACGTGCGCGGCCTGGGTTCGATCCTCAGCACGATGTAAAAATAAGTAAAATGAATGAATAAATAAAGATGTTGTGTCCAACTACAACTAAATAAATAAATAAATAGATATAAAAAAAAGAACGGAGACCCCCCCCCCCCCCCCCCCCCCCCCCCCCGCCTGGGCGGGAGTCACGGCGTCGGCCGTCCACGGCCGTCCACGGCGGTCCACTGCGAGCCACGGCTGCCCAGGACGCGAGCGCGGCCTCCCTCTGCTCTGGTTCTGTTGCTGGAGCTCTTCCCTCCCCTGCGCTGCCTGCTGCCGGGTGGTGTGTGGCGAGGGCGCTTTCCTGGGCACGTGCCCGCTGCTGCCTGGCTGCTGCCCTCCCTAAGGCCTTGCCGGGGCAGCGCGGCCCAGATGCCTTCCCCTATCGCAGCCGCCGTCCGACCGCTGGGGACGCTGCTGCATTTCCGTGCGGGTCTTAGGACGAGCTTGTCGATCCTATCAAGAGCAGAAGCCCTGGACCTGGGCTGGGCCTGTGGAGGCCGGCGCCGGTGCTGCGGGTCCCCAAGACGCGCCTCCTGGCCGAGGGCTCCGGCTCTCCTCCGCGCTTCAAGTGTGCAGGCCTTTCCCGTCCTTCGTCACTCGCCCCAGGGTGTCCTGTGGCTGGCGTTGTCATTGCTGCTTGCTTGTCCTAGTGTGGAAGGCAGCTGTGCCTGGACACGGCCTTGGCTCCCGGCCTGGCTGGACTCCGCCCACTCGGCCGCCGCCTGGTTCCTTGACCCGTCTGACTCTCTGCGTGGCCAGCTCACCACCTGCGCACAGATGCCCGGCCTCAGGCCTCGGCTCTCTCCTTCCGTGCCCACTGCCCTGGCCGGGCCTCCAGCATGATGCCAGCGTCAGCGACACCCGCCCGTCCCTGAGCTCAGGTGTCCAGCGTCACGGTGCCTGACGCTCGCCGTGGTTCTCGGGCGCCCTTCTCTGGTGAAGAAGCCCCTCCACCCGCTGGCCGGGCGTCCATCAGAGCCGAGTTGGATTTCGTCAAGTGCCCACTCCCGGCCCCAAATTCCGAGTGGCCACTCTTCTGGGAGCCAGTGACCCTGGTGGGGTGGCCAGTGGGCAGTGTCCTGTGGGCCCTGGAGCGTGCTGGTATGAAGGGCTGGAGGACAGGCAGCGGGGAAGAGGGGAAATGCGGGGGGGGGGGGCACCTGGAGGCTCCTCCCCCACGGCTCCAGCCTCTGCAGACCCGGCTCTGTGCAGCGTGAGCCCCTCATTCGCTGGCCCATTTGTGGGGTCACTGCCCAGCCTGCCCTGCCAGGCGACCCTTGATGTGGCGTAGAGGCTCCTGGGGAAGCGCTAGGGTCAGGGTGAGCCCAGGTCAGCGCGGCCTGCACAGGAGCAGTGGCAGGGCCTTCGCAGCACTCAGGCAGCCAGACAGCCCCAGGGATGGGCATTGAGGACCCCTGGGCTGGGCGGGGCTGGCCTGTGTCTGGACCTGCCCTCGGGGGCCCTGTGCGGTGAGGCTGGAAGCAGGGCACAGCAGCCCAGCTGGACGGAGTCTGACCGCAGCACCACAGGTCGGAGGCTCTGAGACACGGCATCTCTCCTTCGACCCTGTGTGAGCTCAGCGTCTGGACGGTCAGCAGGTCACAGCTGCTCCCCTCCACGACACCGAGAGCCCGGTGTTCCAGGCCTCACCCAGCAGCATGGCAGCTCTGCACGCGCCCCACGCGGCTCAGCCCCTGGTGCTGCCCGGAGGAGAGGCTGCTTCCCCAAACCTTCTCGGAGCAGGAAAAGCCCGGTTGCCAGGACGGAGGCTGTGGCCGCGGGCGGCTGGTGCCAGCACATGCGCTCCTTCAAATTAAGTCTCTATCCATTTGCTTGACGGGCATTAGACCGAGGGCTCGCATTCAGCGCGAGCACTGGCCTCTGCGAGTGAGTCACTCAGCAGGAGGCGGCAGAGCCTCCCAGGAGACCCATGCTTGGCTCCAGAGCCCTGCTCTCCTCAGAGGACTCTGAATGCCAACAGGAGGCACGTGGGAGTCCGCGGGGACCCGGAGCTGCAAGCCGGCGCTCGAGCCAGCCTGCTCTGGGGTGACCGTGCCCTTGAGCTGCAGGCCCTGGGCATGCTCCCTGGTGACCGACACTTCACTGGGCCCCTCACAGCTGGGGATGGCTTGGGGCCAGCAGCAGTGGGGCAGCACCTCAGCCCAAGGAGGGACGGGCACAGTCCACTGTGGGCACAATGACCCCATTTAGCACAGTCCCTTGGGAAGTGAGCACCCCAGATTGTCACCATTACGAGCCACACGGTCACGAGCGCCAGTTTTGGCCCCACGCCCACTACTTTCCTAATGTCCTCCTGGAGACCCTGCCGCACTCTCAGGCCACGTGCTGTGGAGGGGCTGGCCTCCCCTGGCCTGGCCCGGGCACCCCAGATGGGCCCCCAAAGCCCATGTCCTCCTGGGGACAGCTCTGGGTAGGGGATGGTCATGGTCCTGAGTGAGCCCACCCGCCTGCTCCAGGGGCTGTCTCTGGAACACAGAGCACCCCTCCGTTCCCAGAGCTTGCTGCCCGCAGGGCCACCTCTGACCACCACGGGGTCAGTCGCCACAGAAGGAAACCGCCCCGAGGCTCAAAGAGGCAGTTGTCCAAGGAAGACGCCCGCGTGGTCAGCACAGAGAAGGGCTCCAGGCCACTCGTCACCAGGCAAGCACAAGCAAGACTACGAGGACAGTCCCACCATTAGGACGGTGCCGGAGCCGGGCGGGAAGAGCACGTGGGGCGCGAGACCCCCGTGCACCGTGCGGGGTGCGGCCTCCATGGCAGCTGGGTGGGGCTCCTCGGAGGTCACAAGTGGAACTGTCACCTGATCCCCAGCCCTCTCCTGGGCGTGTGCCCTAAATAAGGGAGAGCAGCATCGTCCCCCAAGAGCGGAGCGCAGAAGCTGCCCACGTGCCACCGACAAGCAGGGACAAGCAGGACGCGGCCCCTCGTGCAGCGGACGTCATCCGGCCTTCGGAAGAGGCGGACACGGCATGACCTTGAGGACTCCACCCTCCTTGGAGTCGGCCACACACAAAGGACAAACACCACGTCACTGCACTGACACGAGGCCCCTCGTCCCCACACTCACAGAGACAGCGGGTGGAAGGGGGGTGCTGGGGCTGGGGAGTTGGAGTTTAGGGGTGCAGGCTCACGGTCCCGGAGGAAGGAGCTGTGTAGGCGGTGCTGCGACAGTCACCCCACAGTGTTTAGTACCACAGGGCTGCACAGAGAGAGTGCTGAGGTGGCCGGGCGCGGGGTGCACACCTCTGATCTCAGGGGCTCAAGGAGGCTGAGGCAGGAGGATTGCAGTTTCAAGGCCAGCCTCCACAACTTAGTGAGACCCTAAACAATTTAGTGAGGCCCTATCTCAAAAATAAAAAGCGCTGGGGATGTGACTCAGTTTTAAGCACCCTGGGTTCAATCCTTGGTACCAAAAAGAAAAAGAAAAAATGGCTAAGGTGGTGTCATATTATGTGTGTTCTATCATGATAAAAAATACTGCAAATAAATGAAAACCAACCAACAAACAAAACAGTGCTGAGCATGAGGGGGACAGCGGCCTGGGGCTCTGTCTGGACAGCGGGGCTCAGATGGCCCTAAGGCAGGTCTCCCTCAGGACCGAGGACGCCCGTTTGCTCCGATGAGCAAGTGGGACAGCCACCCAGAGACGGGCCTGGCTTCCAGTCGCAGTGTGCCGACAGCGCAGCGTGGGCGAGTGCAGGCCCGGCCTGGGGCCTCCCTGGCCCAGGGACGCCTGTGCGGCAGTGAAGGCCTGGCTTCCAGTCGCAGTGTGCCGACAGCGCAGCGTGGGCGAGTGCAGGCCCGGCCTGGGGCCTCCCTGGCCCAGGGACACCTGTGCGGCAGTGAAGGCCTGGCTTCCAGTCGCAGTGTGCCGACAGCGCAGCGTGGGCGAGTGCAGGCCCGGCCTGGGGCCTCCCTGGCCCAGGGACGCCTGTGCGGCAGTGAAGGCCTGGCTTCCAGTCGCAGTGTGCCGACAGCGCAGAGTGGACAAGTGCAGGCCCGGCCTGGGGCCTCCCTGGCCCAGGGACGCCTGTGCGGCAGTGAAGGCCTGGCTTCCAGCCGCAGTGTGCCGACAGCGCAGCGTGGACGAGTGCAGGCCCGGCCTGGGGCCTCCCTGGCCCAGGGACACCTGTGCGGCAGTGAAGGCCTGGCTTCCAGTCGCAGTGTGCCGACAGCTGTAGCGTGGACGAGTGCAGGCCCGGCCTGGGGCCTCCCTGGCCCGGGGACACCTGTGCGGCAGTGAAGGCCTGGCTTCCAGTCGCAGTGTGCCGACAGCTGTAGCGTGGACGAGTGCAGGCCCGGCCTGGGGCCTCCCTGGCCCAGGGACGCCTGTGCGGCAGTGAAGGCCTGGCTTCCAGCCGCAGTGTGCCGACAGCGCAGCGTGGACGAGTGCAGGCCCCGGCCTGGGGCCCCCCTGGCCTCCCCCAGGGACACCTGTGCGGCAGTGAAGGCCTGGCTTCCAGTCGCAGTGTGCCGACAGCTGTAGCGTGGACGAGTGCAGGCCCGGCCTGGGGCCTCCCTGGCCCGGGGACACCTGTGCGGCAGTGAAGGCCTGGCTTCCAGTCGCAGTGTGCCGACAGCGCAGCGTGGACAAGTGCAGGCCCGGCCTGGGGCCTCCCTGGCCCGGGGACACCTGTGCGGCAGTGAAGGCCTGGCTTCCAGTCGCAGTGTGCCGACAGCGCAGCGTGGGCGAGTGCAGGCCCGGCCTGGGGCCTCCCTGGCCCGGGGACGCCTGTGCGGCAGTGAAGGCCTGGCTTCCAGTCGCAGTGTGCCGACAGCGCAGCGTGGGCGAGTGCAGGCCCGGCCTGGCGGGCCTCCCTGGCCCAGGGACGCCTGTGCGGCAGTGAAGGCCTGGCTTCCAGTCGCAGTGTGCCGACAGCGCAGCGTGGGCGAGTGCAGGCCCGGCCTGGGGCCTCCCTGGCCCGGGGACGCCTGTGCGGCAGTGAAGGCCTGGCTTCCAGCCGCAGTGTGCCGACAGCGCAGCGTGGACGAGTGCAGGCCCGGCCTGGGGCCTCCCTGGCCCAGGGACACCTGTGCGGCAGTGAAGGCCTGGCTTCCAGTCGCAGTGTGCCGACAGCTGTAGCGTGGACGAGTGCAGGCCCGGCCTGGGGCCTCCCTGGCCCGGGGACACCTGTGCGGCAGTGAAGGCCTGGCTTCCAGTCGCAGTGTGCCGACAGCTGTAGCGTGGACGAGTGCAGGCCCGGCCTGGGGCCTCCCTGGCCCGGGGACACCTGTGCGGCAGTGAAGGCCTGGCTTCCAGTCGCAGTGTGCCGACAGCGCAGCGTGGACAAGTGCAGGCCCGGCCTGGGGCCTCCCTGGCCCGGGGACACCTGTGCGGCAGTGAAGGCCTGGCTTCCAGTCGCAGTGTGCCGACAGTGCAGAGTGGACAAGTGCAGGCCCGGCCTGGCGGGCCTCCCTGGCCCAGGGACACCTGTGCGGCAGTGAAGGCCTGGCTTCCAGTCGCAGTGTGCCGACAGCGCAGCGTGGACGAGTGCAGGCCCGGCCTGGGGCCTCCCTGGCCCGGGGACACCTGTGCGGCAGTGAAGGCCTGGCTTCCAGTCGCAGTGTGCCGACAGCTGTAGCGTGGACGAGTGCAGGCCCGGCCTGGCCTCCACCTCGAAGGACCCTGGGATGCTGGACTCAGCCCGGAGGCTGACACAGGGCACTTCCCGGAGGCTTCTCTCCATCCTGCCCCGCTCAGCTCTGCTGGCCACAGGGTGTGGAGACACGGAGGGCGCAGAGACCGTCCTGTGGGGAGTAGTGGAGGCCGTACACCCTCAGGGCTTGCCTGAGCGTGAGCGATGTGGGCGCAGTGCCCTCCCGGCCTGAGTCTCTCCAGTGTGGGGGCTGGAGGCCCGTCTTTGGGCCGCAGGCCTGTTGCCCAGAGACAGAAGCCCCAGGCAGGGCTGGTCGGAGGTTCTGTCCTGAGTGTCCCCTACCTCACATGGAGGGACGCTAGCTCAGGACGCCCTCATTTCCCACATGGACGTTGGGACTGTTCCATCCCGGGACAGCTGAAATGCTGCCAGCCCAGCCCAACCCTACTGTGCCCCAGCATGTGGCCACTAGGACCACGGGGCAGATGTCTGACCCCACTTCAGGCCCCCAATGTGGGTGTCCAGCAGCTTTTGACCACAGCCCTGGCCGGGGCATGGGGGCCTAGTCCTCCCTCTTCCTGGCAGAGCCGTGGGCTCTCCACCATAGCAGACGGTCAGTGGGTCGCAGGGGGCCTAAATGGCTCCATCTAGATGGCCTGTGGGACACAGGTCACCAGGGCTGTGGTCCTGCAAGGAGAGATGGAAGGAGAGGAGGGGGGCGTTGACTGGCCTCCTGCTGCGCCTCAGCCATAGGTGTGGGGAGAACCGGAAAGAGTTGGCCACGAAGGAAACACAACGGCAGTGTCAACACGGGGAACCGCAGGGAGGGTTCTCAACCAAAGCAGCTTGGTCCTGGAGGGGCGAGGGGTCTGCGAGGAGTGCGGGAGGTGCAGCGCTGGGGACCGACAGGCTGCAGGCAGGAGGGCGGGACGCTGAAGCAAAGGCTCGGGCAGGGGAGGCACCAGTGGACAGCGTGGACAGCGCGTGGAGGAGGGGAGGGGCCTGGGCAGGGCGAAGGGGAATACAGGAAGGGGCCTGGGGCCGGGTCGGGTCAAGGGTGGTGGTGCTGGGGGCCAGGGGCGGGGCGGGTCTAGTGGGGGGGCGGAGGGTGGTGGTGGTGCTAGGGGAGGGTGGGAGGGGGCTGGCTGGGCGGGGGCGGGGCGGGTCTAGTGGGGGTATGGGGGGCCTCTGGCGGTCGGGGGCGGGGCCTAGGGAAGGGGCGGGGCCTGGGGCGGGGGAGTCCAGTGGGGGGGCGGGATGGGGGCTCTGGTGACGGGGGGCGGGGGGGGCGGTCGAGGGTGGTGGTGCTGGGGACGGGCGGCCGGGGGCGGGATCTGGGGCGGGGGGGTGGGGTGACTGGGGACGGGGTCTGGGGACTGGCGGCCGGGGGGGGCGGGGGCGGGGCCTGGGGACGGGCGGTCGGGGGCGGGGCCGGGGGCGGGGCCTGGGGGACTGGCGGTCGGGGGCGGGGCCGTGGCGGGGCCGGGGGCGGGGCCCGGCGCCCGGCGCTTCCCGCGGGTGCCCGAGCTCACCCCAGGCGCGGGCGCACAAGGAAGGCGCGAGGACGGGGCTGGCGCGGCTCGCGGCCCCTCCAGGCCCGGCAGCTCCGAGCTCGGCCAGGCCCGCTGGGCGCACGGTCCCCGTCGCCCCCGCAGCCCCGGGCTCGCGTCCCGCCCTGGCCGCCCTGGCTGCTGGTCCGCGCGTGGCCGCGCTGTGGCCCCGACGCGCGTGGCCGCGGCCAAGGGACCCAGAGAGGTGCCGGGCGGGCCCCGCGTCCCCGGGCGTCGAGCCGGACGGGGCGGCCAGGGCCCAGGGGCTGGGCTGGCCGGCTGGCTGGACACCCGCCCGGCGCGGCCCTGTCCGCATTCCCAGACAGGCCCCGGCGGGCAGCGTTGCTGGGAAGAGGCGGGTCGCTGGCGCCCACCACGCTGTCGCCACCACGGCTCAGGCAGTGGCATCCGTCTCTGCTTTTGTGGGCAGCACTCAGGGCCGGTTCCCACACGGCGGCTGCCATGTCCCCGGCGCTGAGGGAGGGGCGACAGACGCGGAGCCACGGAGGAGAAGGGGCTCCCTGCCCACACCCAGGTCCAGGGGCTCGCGCTCCTTGCCCAGAGCTTACACGCGCCAGATGGGCCTCACCCCGCAGGGCAGGGCAGGGCCGGGCAGGGCAGGTGGCGCTTGATGTCGCCCCACGGGCTGGCAGCCAGGGAAGGCGCTCTCGGGAGCGGGACCTGCAGTGTCTGCAGGAGTGGGGTTGAGGGCAGCCCCGAGGCCCGCTGGTCCTGGCCTGGCACCTGCTGGACTTTAAACCTGAACTCGGGCTTGGCCTGGAGGCCCAGTGGGGAGAGAGACAGCCCAGAGCCATTGGTTGGGGTGGTCTGGTGGGAGAACCCCACCCAAGCGGGGACAAGCTGGAATAGAGCCTGGCTCGCTTGGGTCCGGGCTGAGCGAGGAGAAAGTCTCTCTTGAGGCTTGTGACCACCAGCTGGCCCAGGCGGGCGTATCCCAACTTCACACCACCTGGGCTGGAAAGCCAGGACTTGGTGCGAGGTGGGTTCAGACCACTGCAAGCACAGCCCTCTGTGGGGAAATCGAGTCACTCAGGCCTCTAGCGTTTGCCACAGCTCAAAATCACGAAGCACACAGCCACCACCCACCAGCCAGCAGGGACCACGAGGGCGCGGTGACATGGGCACGGACCCACGGGGACTGTGTGCGCTTTCATGAAAATGAGGGACTTAAGAGCCCACCTTGCCTGGGGAGTCAACAATGCTAAAGGGGGCTTCCTTGAAAACAACAGGATCACAAACCCCCGCAATCCAGACGCAGACAAAAGGCACATGTACGTGACCGAGGGGCAGGACCCGGGACAGCCCCACCTCCGGTGGTCCCAAAGGCCTCGGGAATACTTTTATGCTAATGCATTTGAAACTTGGGTTTAGTGGACAAAATTCTAGAGAAATGAAACGAAAGCCAAGAAGTAAATGACTTGCACAGCCCCCCCCCCCCAACCATTAATCTAATCGCCTCAGGAGGTTAACATCTTTCAAAGAACCCGCCCTAAATTGTTTTCTGCCAAGTTTTACCAATATGGAAGAAGAGGTGGTAGTAATGGAAAAGAAATGACTCAGGGTATAGGGAAGAGTGCTTCTCAGAGAAAGTCTGCCTCCTGTCTCCACCTTCCTGGCAGACCCTCGGAAGCCTCCTTGCACAAGGGGCAGGGTCCCCCATCACCACCGTAGGCAGCATGGCTCGTCCTAGGGGAGGTCCACAGGAACAGCAGGAAGACAGCCCGAGGGTGCGTGAATGGATAGGGCCTCATTCTCCAGGCGTCCCAGAGCAGGGCGCGCCCTCTCTGTGTCCTCAATACCCGGTTGCTGACTCGCGGTCCAAGATAACTGTCCACACACCAGCCATCATATCTGTATTCCAGTCAACCTGAGAGGAATAAGAAAGAAGTATGCCTTCTCCCTGTTGAGAGATTGCTTGAGAGGCACACTGGCCACTTCTGTTCCCACCCCACTGGCCAGAGTATAAGTCTAGTTCTCATTTTGCTTCTGGATGGCCACAAGTCCAGAAGAAACAGAGAACGGGGCCATGAGCACTGGCGGGACCAGCACTCAGACTTGCGGGAAAGCCAGGCAGGGCAGACGGTGGCCACACAGCCCCTCCCTCGCCGCCCAGGCCACACCACCTTGATTGCAGCCGCCCAGTCCCCCCCGCCCCTTGGGAGGTCAGCTGAGGGGACGGGGCCGCGCAGGTCTTCCCTGCCTGGTGGAGCACCTGGGCAGAGTGGGCGGGTGCGGGACGCTGCACACTGCGGCTCGGTGTGAGGTCCCACCTGTGTCAAGGCAGGAGCGTGCACAGGCGAGTGGGCCGTGAGAGCTGTGTCCCCACCACCCAGTCCCAGTGGCTGGCTGCAGGAGCCCTGTTTGGGGATTGGCTTGAATTGCAGTTGACTATGAGCCGTGGAGATTTGGCCATTGTCGCCACCCGTAGTCTCACGGGATTTTGTTGCGGGATCTGGAGTGACTTGGCCGAAATTGCTGATCGGGTCAGCGCCATTTTTAGTGGTGTGTTTGGCGTGAGTTAGTTGTTAGAACCAGAGAGAAAAGTTATCAGAATAAAAAGCTGTTTGTCTCCAGTTTGCTTCTGAAGTTCTTCCCGCGGCTCCGGTGCTCCGAGCGCTTCAGGCGGCAACAGGTGGCGGCCCGTACGGGGAACTTCGGAGCGGACAGGTAAGAACTGAAAGGTCTCTAAAGATGGGTTCGAATATAACTGAATCCCAAGTGATAGAGGCTATGCAAAGACTCCTTGATATACCTGACTCTGTTCTCAGTGAGGAGTATATAGACAAAAATGAAAGTGATCAAAAAAGTGTAGATTCCACTGGGCCAACTGAGACCAGTAAAGAGAGTATTAGAAGAGACCCCAAAATGACAAAAATCCAAGCTATTAAAGCTATTCGGGAGTTATTGGCGAAAGCTGAAGGATACTTGCTCTCACTGGAACCTGGGCCTCAGGATATTGCTGTCAGTGAAATTAGCAGTGGTGAGGAATCTAGTAAAAGTGATCCTGAGAAAATGAGGAAAAAGAAATTAAAAAAGACCGAGAAAAAGGTCCGTCAGGCAGAGGAGTCACTTGTGGAAGTGACTACTCCCCCATGGGTGGAATCCATTACAGAAAATATGAAGGGTATTACTAGGCATTTGCATACCCTAGAAACAGAAATAAAAAGTCTTTCTGATCGCTTATGCGCTCTCGAGGACAACTCACAGATACATTGGGAACCGCCAGCATTTGAAAAGAAAAATGGACAGAGTGTCCATCAGTCAGTAGATTTCAAAACAATAAAAAATCTCAAAGAGGCAATAATGACTTATGGGCCCCAAGCTCCTTTCACGTTGAGTATGCTGGAGTCCCTTAACACCTTTAGCTTAACCCCCTCAGACTGGAAAAGTCTATGTAAAGCAACATTAAGCGGGGGGCAATTCTTGGTTTGGCGATCGCAATTCCAAGAACTTTGTATAGAAACGGCTAAAAGAAACGCGGCTGCAGGGTTTGAAAACTATAATATAGACATGCTCACAGGAGAAGGGCAATTCGCAGACTTACAGGCTCAAACAGATTATGACTCAGATATATATGCTCAGATAAATGCAGCTGCCTTAGAGGCATGGAAAACTGTACAAGGACCTGGGGATCTACAAGGTAGCTTGTCAAAAGTGATTCAAGGACCTAATGAGCCGTATGCCGACTTTGCTGATCGACTTTTGAGAACTGCAGGTAGTGTGTTTGCAGATGTTGACCAAGCTATGCCTTTAGTTGTTCAATTAGCTTATGAAAATGCAAATAAATGGTGCCAAGCAGCCATCAGGCCATGGAGAACTAAAAATGATCTTTCCGTATATATACAACTATGTAAAGATATAAATGGCGCCTTTGTCACAGGAAATGTGATTGCAGCCTCAATGAGAGGTGCTTCCTCTCGAAATTTCACAAAGGCTAAACGTAGACATTATAATCAATCAGGATATTCCAGGAAAAATTATCATAATCAATCAGGCAATTCTAGGCAAAATCCCAAAAGAGAAATAAGATCAAGCTCATACCATGCCCCAGGCCGCTGCCCCAGGTGTAAAAAGGGAAATCATTGGGCCAATAAATGCTATTCAAAATTTGACATCCATGGAAATCCTTTGTTCAGGAATTCAAAAAACGGGGCACGGGGCCCAGTACCCCGGGGCCCACAAATGTACGGGGCATTGCAGAAGGAGTATCCTCAAGCATCCACTCAGATGCTTCCCCGACACAATCCCTACTACCCATCCACTCCCTCGCCAGAGGAACAAGAGGAAATGCAGGATTAGACCTCTGTTCCACCGCCCGAATAGTGTTAACACCTGAAATGGGGGTTCAACTGATTCCCACAGGAGTCAGGGGACCTCTTCCCTCAGGGACTGTAGGACTTATTATCGGGCGTAGTCCTAAAAGCTTATTAGGTTTGCAAGTGACCCCAGGTGTAATAAACTCAGACTACAAAGGGGAAATAAAAATAATGCTTAGCTCACCCCAAAGTGTAAGTTCTGTTAATCAAGGAGATAGAATTGCTCAGTTGCTTCTCCTTCCCAATTTACATAATTCATTTAAAATGGGTATGCCTCAAGAAGGGAACAATAGAGGATTTTGTTCCACTGACTCAAGTCCCATGGCTTGCTGGGTTCGAGACTGTTCAAGGAGGCCTATGTGTAAAATAAAAATCCAAGGAATAGAAATGGAGGGATTAATAGATACTGGAGCTGACTCTTCCATTATTAATTTACGCCAATGGCCCAAGCACTGGCCTCTGCAAAAAGCTTCAACCAGTTTAAGAGGCTTGGGATATAATAACCTCCCAGAGAAAAGTGCAGTAATTTTAAAATGGGAGGATGATGAAGGCCATAAAGGAACATTTCAGCCTTATGTTTTACCTAATCTACCGGTTACTTTATGGGGAAGAGATATTTTGCAACAAATGGGAGTACACCTTGCAACCAAGCCTGCAGATGTTAAATGTGAAAACCTACAGGGTAATCTTAACCATAAAAGAACTCATTATCAAAAAGTACAGAGTAATCTTAACCCTAAAAGTAATCATTGTCATAAAGGAAAAAGATATTTTTTTTCGGGGCCACTGAGAAAATAATTTTGAAAATACCATGGCTTTCTGATAAGCCAGTGTGGGTCCCTCAGTGGCCCCTATCTAAAGAGAAATTACAAGCGGCCCACCAATTAGTTCAGGAACAATTAGAAGCAGGTCATATAGAACCTTCCACCTCTCCCTGGAATTCCCCCATATTTGTGATCAAGAAAAAGTCAGGAAAATGGCGATTGTTACATGATCTTAGACAAATCAATAAAACCATGCAAGTTATGGGGCCTACTCAACCTGGACTTCCTAGTCCCGTAGCTATTCCAAAAAATTTCCATCTTATTACTCTTGATATAAAGGATTGCTTCTTTTCTATTCCCCTACATCCTCTGGATGCCCCCAGGTTTGCTTTTTCCGTTCCTTCTATGAACAATAATGGCCCTGATCAGAGATATCAATGGAAGGTTTTACCACAGGGAATGGCTAATAGCCCCACCATATGCCAAATATATGTGGACAAGGCTATCCAACCCATTAAAAATAAATATCCAAACCTCATGTGTCTACATTACATGGATGATATTTTATTGGCCCACCCTAATCAAAAAATCTTATTTAATATATTCAGTGATGTGGTAGAAAATTTAAAAAAATATGGACTATATATAGCAGAAGAAAAAGTTCAAACCAGATCTCCCATATTATATTTAGGATTTAAAATCATGGATACTTTTGTTAGACCCCAAAAAATTTTAATAAATAAAGAACATTTGACCACCCTCAATGATTTCCAAAAACTACTGGGAGACATTAATTGGCTTCGCCCTACACTAAATCTCACTACTGGCCAACTAAAACCTTTATTTGACATCCTTCGTGGAGATCCTGATCCATCTTCACCACGAACATTGACTCCTGATGCTAGGAAAGCTTTAAAGTTAGTAGAAAAAGCCATCGAAGGAGCTCATTGTGATAGATTTGATTTAACTCAACCGCTGATGTTGATTATTATTTCTTCACAATATACACCCACAGGAGTATTTTGGCAACAAGGGCCTTTATTATGGATACATTTGCCCGTCTCTCCTAAAAGTATAATTGAATCTTATACCTCCATGGTGGCTAAACTTATTCTTCAAGGACTTAAGACTTCTACTAAAATATTTGGCATTCACCCTGCTACTATTATTACTCCCTATTCATCATCACAGATTGAATACTTATGCTTCAATGATAATGATTGGGCTATAACTAAATGCTCTACTTCTGCAAATTTTGATAATCATCTTCCTAAGTCCCCTATATTATCTTTTTGTATTAATCATCCTATTATATTTCCACAGGTAATAAAAAATCAACCTATTCCTAAGGCATTTAATGTATTTACAGATGGGTCCTCAAATGGTACTGCTACAGTAGTCACTAAAAAAGAAAATATGACTTACATAACTGCACACAAATCAGCTCAACTAGTGGAATTGGAAGCTGTGGTAAGAGCTCTGGAAAATTTTAGGGACCAGCCCGTAAACATTTTTTCAGATAGCCACTATATTGTACAAGCCGTCCCAAAATTAGAGTTAGCAGGACCAATAGCACCTCATACTCCAGCCTTTAAATTGTTTTATCAAATACAAAAACTTTTGTGGGCAAGAAAAGAACCCCTATTCGTAGGCTATATTAGAGCACATACTAATTTGCCTGGTCCCCTCCATGAAGGTAATCAAAAGGCTGATGAACTTACAAAAACAGTATTTATACTTTCAGCGCTACAACAAGCTACTTTATTTCACTCCCAGTTTCATGTCAACAGCACCACCTTGCAACGTAGGTTTAAAATCACAAAGGAGCAAGCCAGAACAATTGTAAAAGATTGTAAATCTTGTATGACACATTTGCCCAATCCTCATTTCGGCGTTAACCCTAGAGGATTGATGCCCAATCATTTGTGGCAGATGGATGTTACTCATGAGCCAAGTTTTGGAAAATTGCGATTTATTCATGTGACCATAGATACATGTTCAGGCATGATTTTTGCTTCCTTACATTCTGGAGAAAAAGTTAAAGATGTTACATCTCATTGCTTGCAAGCTTTTGCTGCATTGGGCATCCCCAAAATGCTTAAAACAGATAATGGCCCCGCATATACGTCCTCATCTTTCAAACAGTTTTGCGCAAAATTCAATATATCCCATAAAACAGGCATCCCATACAATCCTCAGGGTCAGGGCATTATTGAAAGAGCAAACCGAACACTGAAAATTATGTTATTAAAACAAAAAGAAGGAAATTGGAAAAGTCCTAAGGACAGATTGGCAGTTGCCCTGTTTACCTTAAATTTTTTAACTTTAGACTCTAATGGTTATTCTGCTGGAGACAGACATTGGAATCCACACCAACAACATAAACCTTTGGTTTACTGGAAGGATGTTCTTTCAGGTACATGGAAGGGTCCAGATCCAGTATTAATTTGGGGAAGAGGATCTGTTTGTGTTTTTCCAAAAGACGAATCCTCTCCAATATGGATACCATCTAGATTAATAAAACAGGTACCACATCAAAATGATCAAGATGAAGTTATTGAAGAATCAAGATTAATAAAAAAGGTACAAAATCAAGAGGACCAAGATGAAGGTATAGAATGATTCCCTCAAAAGAGTCCTTCAAAATATTTCACAACTTAAGTGTCATTTCTCCCGGCCGGGACGAGGAGATCTCTCTTTAGTGTGCACACAATTGTATTTTTTTTTTCTTTTTATACATGTCTTTATGTCTGTACATTTGTCTATATTTCATGTTAATGTGACGTCACAAATATATGTTTGTATGTTTGTTTGTCCAGTGTGACGTCACATAGAACAAAGCGCTTATGAAAAAGAAAATATATATATATATGGATCCAAATAACTTTAATTCATTTTAGGTTTAGAGTATTCAATTTAGGTAAATAATTTTATAAATGAAGGTACTTTCAATTTTGATTTATAGGTGTCCCTGGGACTTCTCTTTAGCAAACAATATGACTAGTGCTATATAACCTGATATTTTGGTGTTTTGACTTAAGATTGTTTATTTGTTATTAACTTCATTTGTTTAATAGCTCATTAATTTCAATTATCTCAACAGGTAAAAGATTGCTCTGTATACAGAGACTCAAGGGTTCCAGCTAACAAATTATTTCTCTAAAGTGCCTTTACCTTTTCTTTAATCTATCTTTAATGCAGTAATTACCCTCAGTCTTTCTTTGTTTTGTTCTAAATATGATATTTTTCCAACTTATGTTTGTAGAAGCTCAACCAGCGATGTGTGTGAACAAAAATCAACTTTAATTTTCTAATCTAATTATTCTATTTTGTAGTTTGACAACTCGCCTCTTGACTCAGTGCTGCAATAGCACTGCCTTTCCTTTAATAATTGATGCTTGAGTTTCTAGGTAGCGGGCCCTGAAGATTTGCCGGTGGCATTGTCTAAACATAAAAAAGACGTCTGCTGCTACAGCTGCAGGGATCGCGGCCGCCGCAAGCATCCCTGCTGCTCAAACATCAAACAACCTCACCAACAGTGTGGCCTCTGCTCTACATGCATGGGGCCTCCTACATCAACATGTTACAACAAATGGACATTTTGATCTTTCATTGTTTGGGACTTTACGGGACAATGCCTTGCGGGTATTTGTCTAGAGAATTCAGTGTGTGTTACTTGTTGGAACTTAGGGCAGCTGATTTGTTTAAACAATTTGATATGCTATGCAATTTGGCTCATCACCAAAAGGCTTGTCGCCTTAAAGCCGCAACATCTCCTCACAATTGGACGGCTGTTAGTCATCATATATAGTCGATCCTAAAGGGCTCCATTGGATGGCTGGTTAGCCAATGACGGGTAAGATCCCCAGAGGGGAACAACCTAAGACAGGCACAGTCGCACGGGACAGTCTCATGTGGCCGACATATCAACCTAAGACAGGAGTCAAGGGCACAGCCTTGATTATCCGATGACGGGTAAGAATGTTGGTTGCACATAGACGTCCTAGAGCATTACCTCTTTTAAAACAAAAAGGGGGAAATGCAGGAGCCCTGTTTGGGGATTGGCTTGAATTGCAGTTGACTATGAGCCGTGGAGATTTGGCCATTGTCGCCACCCGTAGTCTCACGGGATTTTGTTGCGGGATCTGGAGTGACTTGGCCGAAATTGCTGATCGGGTCAGCGCCATTTTTAGTGGTGTGTTTGGCGTGAGTTAGTTGTTAGAACCAGAGAGAAAAGTTATCAGAATAAAAAGCTGTTTGTCTCCAGTTTGCTTCTGAAGTTCTTCCCGCGGCTCCGGTGCTCCGAGCGCTTCAGGCGGCAACAGCTGGCCAGGTGGGTGGTCCTGGTGGCAGGTGGGCGTGGCCTCCGGACCTGAGCCTGGAGTCTCCAGCAGGCCTGGCCTCTAGACCTAGCCTGGAGTCTCCACCAGGCCTGGCCTCCGGTCCTGAGCCTGGAGTCTCCAGCAGGCCTGGCCTCCGGACCTGAGCCTGGAGTCTCCAGCAGGCCTGGCCTCCGGACCTGAGCCTGGACTCTCCAGCAGGCCTGGCCTCCGGACCTGAGCCTGGAGTCTCCAGCAGGCCTGGCCTCCGGACCTGAGCCTGGACTCTCCAGCAGGCCTGGCCTCCGGACCTGAGCCTGGACTCTCCACCAGGCCTGGCCTCCGGTCCTGAGCCTGGACTCTCCAGCAGGCCTGGCCTCTAGACTGAGCCTGGACTCTCCAGCAGGCCTGGCCTCTAGACTGAGCCTGGAGTCTCCAGCAGGCCTGGCCTCTAGACTGAGCCTGGACTCTCCAGCAGGCCTGGCCTCTAGACTGAGCCTGGACTCTCCACCAGGCCTGGCCTCTAGACCTGAGCCTGGACTCTCCAGCAGGCCTGGCCTCTAGACTGAGCCTGGAGTCTCCAGCAGGCCTGGCCTCTAGACTGAGCCTGGAGTCTCCAGCAGGCCTGGCCTCCGGACCTGAGCCTGGACTCTCCAGCAGGCCTGGCCTCTAGACTGAGCCTGGACTCTCCAGCAGGCCTGGCCTCTAGACTGAGCCTGGAGTCTCCAGCAGGCCTGGCCTCCGGACCTGAGCCTGGACTCTCCAGCAGGCCTGGCCTCTAGACTGAGCCTGGAGTCTCCAGCAGGCCTGGCCTCTAGACTGAGCCTGGAGTCTCCAGCAGGCCTGGCCTCTGGACCTGAGCCCAGGCAGACCTCCGAGGTTGTTCTGGTGGGTGTTTGGGCGCAGCCTGAAGAGCCGCCTGGGCCAGCACGACTGGTTGTCTGGGGGTTGGAGGCCGAGAAGCGGCCTTGCCCGCGTTGCCGTGTGGCAGGGAGGGCTTGCCCACCTGCAGGGCAGGCCGCGTGACCGTGCCCTGCAGCAGGCACTCTTAACTGCGGACCCGAGGAAACCAGACGGTGCGGCCCGAGCCTGCCTGCCCCTGGGCCTGAGGCCGTCTGTCCCGCAGGTAGACGAGGCGAGCTGCTGGGGGATGGGCGCTGGAGTCGGCCCTTCCTGGCGGGCGGCGTCAGCAGCTCCCGGGCCTTGAGGGCAGGCGCGTCCTCCAGCAGCGGCTGGGGGCTCCTGGAGTCTTTCTAGAGCGCTGTCTGTCCCTGCGGCGGGTCCAGCCGGGGCAGGGCCTCCGTGGCAGTGGAGCCCTTGCTGTAGTCTTGCAGAGGTCTCCTCAAGGCCATCTGTAAGAGCTGCGCAGCCCAGGACCGGGGGCGTGGCGGCTGGCTGCTCTGGGGGAGCAGGGCCGCCTGCAGCGAGGCCCGGCACCTGCTGTCCGTCTCCTCTGCAGGCTGGGCTGGAGCCAACGGGCGTGAGCACCTCGGCGACCACCTTGGTGACCACTGGGTCCTGATCTGGACCAGGTGGTGACGGGCTCCGGCCCCTGGGAGAGCAGGGGCCTTCTGGAAAGGCTGTGGGTACCGCCAGCCACCCTCCCTGGTCACTGAGACAGTGAGCAGGGTATCTGAGCAAGAGGGCTCACTAAGGTCGGACGGGCAGAGGGACTGCCAGTAGTGGAGTCTGACGGGGCAGGGAGCCGCAGGGCTCTGGCTGCAGCAGCAGAGCCAGGTGTGGACGTGTCCCTCACTGCACGCGTGGACCCCAGAGTCCAGAGGTCCCTGGCATGGCCCTCGGCTGTGGGGACTGGGGCTCACCAGGAGGTGGGCCAGAATCCCGGTGCCTCCCTCCTCCTGGCAGTGGTGGGCCAGGGCCGGCCCCGAGGTGAAAGCTGCCTTCTGGAAGCGCGCTCCCCGCAACAGTGCAGTGCCTTGCCATCCCCCTTGGCACGTGCCAGCAGAGCCCGAGACCCCTGCCCCAGCCCTGGGTGCTGGCCCTGGTCGCCCTGGGCACTCGGCAGCAGCCCCTCTGCAGGCCAGCCTCTCCTGCAGGGCCTGGCCCACTGTGGGCCGTAGGCTCAGGGGTGAGTGCTGGGTGGTGGAAGCACGTGCAGGTGTCCTGTGGCTGCTGTAGACGGTGGCTGAGAAGGAGGTCTGTTCCTCCCGGGCAGCAGGCCGAGGCTCTGGCGCCTCTGGCTCCTGGCCACCGAGCTCTCTGCCTCCTCTCAGGCCGCCGTCCCTTTCCCTTTGCTTCTCCTCTGAGCCCCTTATAAGGACGCGTGTTGCTGGACGGCCGGAGCTGACCGGGGTGGGCTCTGCAGGGCGGGCAGCTGCTGCTCCACGTGGGCCACGTCAGTGGCCAAGAGCCGACCTGGTGTATAGGCCGGGTGTCGCCGCCTGAAGCGATGGCCGCTTGGAGCAGCAAAAGCCGCGGGAACAAGTTCAGAGGCAGACGGGAAACAAACAGGATCTTTATTCTGTCAGCTTCTCTCTCTGGCTCTAACAACTCTAACACGCACCACACACAGCAAACAACCAACAACCAAAATGGCCCCGACCCGCTCCGCGCTCGGCCCAAGTCTCTCGAGATCCCGGGCCAAGTCTCGTGAGACTACGGAAGGCGGCAATGTCCAAAACTCCATGGCCCGAAGTCAACCGCAATCATAGCCATCTCCCCAAACAGGGCTCCCACAGCCAGGATCCGTGGACAGACCACCGTGCTCCCCAGGAGCGCAGAGCCTGTGCCGCAACAGGGAGAGGAGGGGCGCGCGGCCAGGCCTGCGTGCAGAGGGGACCGAGGGCCACAGGTGTCGTTGTGCACCAGCCAGAACCTCAGCCTGCCGGGCCTCTCCCGGCTCCCGACGCCCCGGGGCTGCGTGTGCACTTCTGGGAACTGTCAGGCACTGTTGCTCAGACCCAGGCGAGCGCGTCACCCAACCCGGTGACAGCTTAGGTCCTGACTCTGGTCTGGGGACCCCAGGGGTAGCCCCTTCGTGTTCCAGGGTGGAAGGTGCTCTCTGGGGACAGAAGCCTGGTGTGGTGTCCTGTGACTGCGGAGACAGTGACAGCGTGGAGGGGCTGGGTGGCTTCTGCCCTGGGACCTCGAGCCTCGGAGGGTCTCCTGCCTGCAGGGAGGACCGGGCAGAGCGGCCAGGCAGGGCGTGGGGAGCTGGCGCTCCTGTGCAGTGTGGACGGCAGACCGTCGGCGAGAAGGCGTGGGGACCCGAGGGTGTGGGAAGAGCCGCGTGGCCTTGGCGGCCCCTGCTCTGGCCGCTGTCTGAGCACAGCTCACTCCTGGGCACGCTCCCGACTCAGGTGGAACCCTGTACATGAATTTACATAAGATTTATGTAAAATTCTGCCTACACGCTGGGGACCCACATCTGAGGGGCCCCAGGGGGCAGAGTGTCCCTTGAGGAGAGAGGTGTCCAGGCCAGGCAGGGCAGTGGCTGCCCGGCCCCCAGACACCCACAGGAGGCTCGTGGCCCCGGCTACTCTGAAGGAAGGTCATTCAAGCGCTGGGAGCCGGTGAAACCTGAGTGCCGTTGCCGGAGACCCTGGCGGCTGGGGCTCGAAAGGTCAGGGGCCGCAGTCTCTGAGAACCTGGAGGAGTCGGGGACCCCCGGCCCCGCTGCAGCTCGAGGCCAGGCGTGCAGGGTCCTGGAGACAGCCGGGCTCAGTGGCGCTGTCGCTGCTGACCGTCTCCGGGGCCCTCGCCTGGCTGGGGCTCCTCAGCACAGGCCCCGGCTCACGCCCGGCTCGCGGGGCCCGCGGTCACCATCTGCAGCAGAGCCGCGAGGCCTTTCCTTGTTAATTACGTCCCGCCTCAGCTCTGCTCGCCTTGGAAAGTAGGCCACGCCGGGCAGGGGGGCTGACCCACGCCGCGCAGGGCCTCTGGGAAGGCTCGCTGCGGCTGGAGGCGGCTGGCTTTCTGACTCAGTGTGTATTTATAGCAGACAGCCCCGCTCCAAGGACGAGCCGCGTCAGGGCCAGCGCCCGGCAGACGGCCCTGTGTTGCCCGCACTGTGACCCCCCTCCCGGGGAGGCCCGTCCAGGGACACAGAAGAGGGTCCAGGCAGGCAAGACCAGTGTCCTGCACGGCCCTGGCGCTGAGCTGCAGGCGCACGGACCCTCACGCCCGCACTCGCCCCTGCCCCTGTGCCCCAGCCGCCTCCCAGCCGTGGCCGAGTCTTCCTGGGCTGGGCTCTGGGGAGACGCCTGCCTCGTTTCTCTGTGCCCTGGGGAGGGTCGTGGCCACCACGGGGACACGTGGCAGTGGGCGGTGGCTGATGGTGGACTTGTCTAGGCTCAGCTCCACAGCTCCTGCCATGGAAGTGACCACAGGGGACCAAATCCCAGGGCCCCCTTTGTCCCTCCACATCTGCATCAATAAGCGAAGGCAGCCGGAAGCAGGGTGATGGGCACCCGGGCGGCAGGTGACCTGGTCCATTCCCGGGTTCTGGACCAGCAGTGGACACAGCACAAAGCCCTGCGTCACCCAGGGTGAGGGGAGACGGCTCCTGCCCGGCCCCACGTTGAGAGGGCACGCTGTGGTGCCAAAGGCCAGGCCACCAGGAGCCCCGTGGTCCCCAACCCCCACCGAGCGGCCAGGCCCCGTCCTTAGGCCCAGGCCCCGAGGTTCCAGTGCCCACATGCTGGCTCTCCTTCCCACTGGGCCTGGGGCCAGCCAGGGCCTGTCCCCCACCCCTGCTGGGGTACAGTCCCACCCCTCTGGCCGGCTGCACCACGCCTGCCCGCTCCCCCAGGGCCCACTCCTCTCCCTTCTCACCACGCGGTGCCCGTCATGGTGCCAGGAGCGTCCTGCCCTCACAGGCTCCAGCGCCCAGGGCCCCTGCTGGCAGCACCCAGAGCTGACCCACCCACGTGCTGCCCATCCCTTCCTGGGACACCCTGCACATCCTGGCTGCAGCCCTGTCTGCAGCCTGCCCTGTGACACTGTTGTCCACCCGCATGGGGTGGACGGTGCCAGTGGAGGCCCAGACCTGGGGCAGTGCCCAGCAGAGGGAAGGAAAGGCCGGGGGGACCACCCAGGGTCGGCCTGGCCAGGCTGTCCCCCGCCATGTCTGGCCCAGGACCCACAGGCACGGCCACCCTCCAAGAGGCCTGGGGAAGCTGTGGGCACCAGCCTCCTGGGGGACCCCACATGCTGCCCATCCCTTCCTGGGACACCCTGCACCTCCTGGCCACAGCCCCTGTCCGCAGCCTGGCCTGTGACACTGTTGTCCACCCACATGCCCCGCGGCCCTCCTCTCTGAGCCCTGTGGCTCGCGGGCCCCACATCAGGGCCAGCGCTGGCAGCCCCACGGACCCCTCCTGGGACAGTCCCTGGGCCCCTGCTCTGGGCCAGCTGTGACCTGGGGGTGGGCTTGCTGTGGCTCATGGGCCCTGCCTCCAGCCACACCCCTCCTCCCACATGTCCGTGGAGTGTCCTCAGAGCACGTGTGGCGGGGCCGCAGCAGACGGCGCGGCTGCCTCAGCCTTGGTCCCTGTGACGATCCCAGCCCCGTCCGTCTCAGAGAGCGAGAGCCGCGTGCGAGAGCGTGAGGCGCCAGGTGGACTCACTACATGCGAGACGGAAGCCGTCTGGGTACGACTCGGGCCTCTGGACGTGGTCTGACGTCGTGACAGACCAGCACCTCCAGCCCAGGCCAGCACAGAGGCTGGGCAGCAGGGACCTGGAGGTCACTGATGGTGCTCTAGAGCAGACTTTGCAGACGGGCTACACAGTGGTCCAGGCCAGGGACAGTGCCGGGGGCTGCATGGGCCACGGCTGGGCCTGGGCGTCCTCCTCCTGGGCACGGCCATCTTGCTGGGGAGGGCCTCGACCCCCTGTGCCACTGAAGTTCATCTCTGGTGACTTATTCTTGCCGGGTTCATCTGCCAACACCACTGCTGGGATGGAGCAGAAGGCTCTGGGGTCACAGGGCGTCCCCGGGGCTCCGCTGGGTCCCGTCTGCGGCCTGCTGACGCCACCTGGGCAGTCTCAATGGCGGGTCTCTGCAGACCCTCCCCCGCCGGGGGCTTGTGCTCCATGTTTCTCTTTAGATTCCTTAAAGTGGAGATTGCTCTGCTCTGCCACCCTCTTGTCCCTCTGCCTGTGTCAGCCTCTGTCCCTCTGTCCCTCTGTCTCTGCTGCTCTCTTGTCCCTCCTGTCTGTCTCCCTGGCCCTCTCTGTTTTCTCTCTCTGTCCCTCTCTGTCCCCTCTCTGCTCCTGTCTGTCTCCCTGGCCCTCTCTGTCCCTGTCTGTGTCCCTCTGTCCCTCTGCTCCTGTCTGTCTCCCTGGCCCTCTCTGTTTTCTCTCTCTGGCCCTCTCTGGCCCTGTCTGTGTCCCTCTGTCCCTCTGTCCCTCTGCTCCTGTCTGTCTCCCTGGCCCTCTCTGTGTCCCTCTGTCCCTCTGTCCCCTCTCTGCTCCTGTCTCTCCCTGGCTGTCCCACCTCATTCCTTGCAGTCCACTCTCCTGCTCCTCGAGCCCCTCTGGTCTGAGGCCCTTCCTCTGGCCTGGTGGTGGCTTATCTCTGTGTCCTCCTCTGCCCTGCGTGGGCCTGCTGACCGGCCGAGCCCGGCTCCTGGCCTGCCTCTCACGCTCCTCCCCTCGCTCCTCCCCACGAGTCCCCGGGGTTCCTCCACTGCTCCTCGAGCACCAGTCTCTGTTCAGTGTCCCGGACGCCCCGTGAGGATGGCAGGCCCGTCCAGGCGAGGCCTGTGTCCCCAGGTGTGGGCGTCTCTGGTGGCCCTGGTGTGCAGGGCCCCGGGGCCCAGGCGGAGCACAGGGTTGAGGCCCGGGCTGCTTTCTGCCCGCCCCTGTTTGGGAGGGGTCCCTCTTGCCGCCTGCCGGCTCTCGGTGGGACTCGCAGCCACAAGTTCTTGGCCAGGACGTGCGGGTCTTAGGAAATGTCGGGCTTCGCACTTATTTTTAGCCTCAGGAATGCGAGGCTCGATAGCATTTGAGTTTTCTTAAGAGGGGCCAACTTTAAGATAGAGCTGTGTCCCATGACCCCACGCCAAGCCCCAGCTCTCCCGTCTGGAGGCGCGGGTGACGGTTCCGCGCTGGACAATGAGCTGCGCCCCAGCCCCGGGAGCAGGGGCTGCACCGGCCAGGGCGGGCCGGTTCTCGGGCCTCTGGTGCCCGGGCCTCAGCTCCCCACGGAGCTGCCTCTGGAGTGGTGACCTGCCCATCCTGGGGAGCTGGTGTCCCAGTTGGGGAGCCTGCTGTGGCCCTGGCCTCAGCTGTGCCTCCGGGCGACGGTCCTGGTTCTAATTAGCGGCCTCCAGCCGGGGTCAGGACCTGGCTTTCATAGTGGCGGCAGAGGGCAGAGGGCAGTTGGGCTCGGGCTGCGACTCCTGCCCTAGCTACTGCCCGGCTCCCCGCAGGACTGGCCCTGGCAGTTTCCAGTCACCCAAGAGCAGACGGGAGGCCCAGCATTCGCCATCAGTGAGGCCCTGGCGGGTGGGGCCTGGCCCGAGGCCTGGTGAGCCTTGGGGACCCGAGGGCCCTGGCAGGGACTGCAAGTGACTCTGCTCCCAGGGCCACTGCGCACACCGCAGTGTCACTCAGGGTGTCCTTACACCTGCAGTGGCCCTGCAGGGTCTCTGTCCCCTTGCTCCAGCCTGTGGACGAGGACTCTCTGAGCTCTTGTGCCACGCAGCCGCGGGCGGGGTGATGCCTAGGTGCCGGGAACATGGCAGCGAATGGACACACAGGACCCCCTCAAGGGCACCCTGTCCACGTCTCGCTGTAGCAGAGGGGACGGACACGACCTCCTAGAAGTTTCTGGGGTAAAACTGATGCCAGTGCAGAGCTGACCCAAGGCCTCGCAGCACCGCCTGGGAGTGGCTGCCCGTGCAGGGCCGCGGAGCAGGAGGGCTCAAGGTCACAGGGTGGGCCCTGCGGAGCGTGGAGCGCCCTCGTCCTCCGGCAAGAGCAGTGGTCTCCAGGACAGCAGCGGCGGGGCGCGGGAAGGGCCTGGAACCCGGAGCTGGACCTTCGGCACGAGCATCCCGGAGAAGCCTGGGAGACGGAGAGCCTTTCCCAAACGCAGGGGCAGTAGACCAAGAGTGGACGTGCGAGAAAGAGTGGGAGGCCTGGTGGCCTAATGCAGGCGCCACGGACGTCACCCGGTAGGAGCCAGAGTGGGAAACGGACGTTGGGGGAATCGCTGGGATGACTAGCGGGGGACCCAGGGCGGGGGGCTGGACGGGACCCGGCGGGCCCTGCTGGCCGCACTGCTGGTGCTGCAGGCGGTCACTTGCCAAGAGAGTGTGGCCACACGCTCCACGTGACAGTCACGCTGGCACTCGCTCCTCAGCAGTGTCCCTGGCGTCAGGTGTCCAGGGAAGGGTGGGCCAAGCTTCTGAGGGACGATGGCGTGCGGAAGTGGGAACTCTGCCAGCCGGAGAGCCCGCGTGGCGGCTGCGCTGGGAGGAGGCGGGACCTGCTGCCCACCGCCTCCGCGCCTGGCCAGCTGGCTGTGGGGCCAGGCCCGTCCACGGGAGGCGGGAGGGCGAGGTCCCCTCCAAGAGCCTGTGGCAGAGCTGGCGTCGGGTCCATTGGTCTTGAAGCTTGGGGCACTGGCCTCCAGGTGACACAAGTCTGTCCCACGAGGAGGCTTCGGACCAGTGCACAGAAAAGGCGTTCCCAGCGGGAGGCCGGCCTTGCCCCCAGGCAACGGCCGCCGTGGTTCACGGTGACCTGGGCTGCAGGATCTGGGCCTCACTCCGTTCCCTCCCCAGTGGGCACACAGTCCCTTTCCCATGCGGGTCAGAGGAGCTGGAGGCCATCAACGTGGCTGGGCTGGGGAAGGGGCTCTCCGAGGGCCCGGGAGCGGAGGAGGTGGACCCGCTGGGCGGGAGGCGCGCCCACTCGTGGGGTTCGGGCTGCGGCCGTGGGAGCCATTGCCGGGACAGTGCTGCGGGCCCAGGCCCAGGTCAGGCGTGTTCCCACGGCGCCCCGCGGCCTCGGCCTGCGCGCTGTGCACACCTGGTGTCTGGCCTGGCGGAGAGCCGCGTGCGTCCCTCCCAGCCACAGAGGACTCACAGCCCAGGGCTGGCCCAGCAGGCAGGGCGCGGGTGCTGGCGGGAAGGGAGCGTGGACAGTGGGGTCCTGGAGGGGTCCTGGAGGGGACGGCTGCCCTCTGGGGCCCCGGGTGCCAGCAGGAGGTCAGCAGCGGCCTGGTCTCAAGTCCTGGATGCCCCGGGGCTGGTCGGCTCCCTCTTCTCTCCCTGGAAAACATCCAAAGGCCACAAAAAGAAGCAGACGTGCGGCTCTGCTGTCTGGAGCCCAGGAACAGCCCTGCTGATGGCGGAGGAGGGCCGCCGTCCGGGGGCGGGGGTGACAGAGAGGGCGGCAAACAAGGACCCACGGGGGCTGCACTGCGGCGGGGAGAGAGGATGTCTCAGGAAATGAGCCCCCAGGAGCCACAGGGTAGTTTTAAAAGAAAGCATTTGAAACAAGTTGTAGATGCCAGGATCAAAGCAGCAAGGCGGTGCCAAGCCAGGAGCCCACGGCCAGGCCCAGCGAGAGGACCGGTGGGCACGGAGGTGGCCCTTAGGCACACAGTGGGCAGGGCCGGGAGCTGCCCCGGACAGAGCGGGGGTCGGGATTGCCCTCGCACCACACAGCAGCGTGCATTCCTGCTGCTCAGAAAGTTCACAGTTAAAAATAAATCTCAAAAGCGTTTTTTCTAAAATCAGAGCATTCTTTGAAACTTGAGAATGGGAAAAAAGGCTTTTTAAGCTGTCACAAAACCCAGAAGCTCCAACAGCTAATAAATCTGACCACAGAAAAATAAAGCGATTTCTGCATGGCGAGAGCTGGAGACCCAAGTCACAGCAGACGGACTGTCACCCCATCTCAGAGACCCAAGTCCTCTCATATGTAAAGAGCTCCAGGAAATCAAGGAGAAGAGCAAGAGTGCAGAGGGAGAAAGAGCAGGCCAGAGGCCCGCACGCCACAGTGAGGGTGACGTTTCCAGGCCACAGGAGGAAGTGTCCCACGGAGGACCACAGCTCGCCCCACGCACGGTGCCCGCGCCGGGTTATGGCTTAGACGTGAGGTGTCCCCCAAAGCTCGTGTGAGACAATGCGAGAATGTTCCGAGGTGAGAGGACCAGGCTGTGAGAGGGGACCTGTTCCCCGAGTGGCTAGCGGAGGGGTGAGGGGGCAGGGGAGCGTGGCTGGAGGAGCAAGGGCGCTGGCTGTGTCTGGGGTCTGTTGTGTGTTCTGCCCTGGCCCCCGCCCGTGCCCCCTGCTCCTGGCTGCGTGGGCTGGGCCGCTCTCTCCCCTCTGCCACGCCGGGCGGCGCCCGGGCCGGAGTCCACTCATTGCGGACTGACTCTGAAGCTGTGGGCCAAAACACACCTCTCCTCCTGGAGGCCGTCTTTGGTGTTGGTGTCCATGCTGCAAGGCCGACAGCACCCCAGGACCTCTGGTGGGAGAGGCCCCAGCGTCCAGGCCACAGGTGGGGGTGTCCCAGGGGGTGGCCACCAGCAGACCCTGGCCTCACCGTCTGTGGAGCACTGCACGTGCCCAAGGGGCTCTGGGGGGCCCTGCAGCTCCTTCCAGGCTGGCACCCCGTGCCCCGCCGTGCTAAGGCCTGTGCCTCGGTGGTTTGCAGGGCAGACCGCTGCCCGACGCCAGACAGGTGCCCGCTCGTTCTTACGCAGGAGGTCTCCCAGGCCTGGTTCCTGGTACCCGCCGAGCAATGGCTGGAACGTGGCACCCCCAGTGAGCCTGCTGGGACGGAAGGGCAAAGGCCCGTGCACACCCTGAGGACAGCCCTCGAGGGGTGCGGGCAGGAGAGCAGCGCCCGCCCCCTGCTGCCTGGCTTCCGGCTTTGAAGGTGTCATCGACTCTGAAACTGACTTCTGAAGAAGAAACAGGTGCAGAGCCCTCGCGGCACCTGGTCAGCACCAGGCAGGTGAGACACGCCGGCCCTCCCCAGGGGCTGGGGGCGGGGGACGGGAGCCGGCCGTGGTCCTTGCTTTGGCAACTCGAAAATCCCATTTTTCTCTTTGTGACTTTTTTTTTTTTAATATTTATTTATTTGCTTTAGCTGTACACAATGGGTTTATCTGTACGTGGTGCTGAGGATCGAACCCGGGCCGCGCACGTGTCAGGCGAGCGCTCTACCGCTGAGCCGCAACCCCAGCCCCCTTTGTGACTTTTAACAGGTGACACTGGGACAGACCTAAGTAAAGTAGAAGTAAAGCTGCATCTGAAGGGCCAGGTGTGAGGACGGCGTTTGAAATGCATCGCTGGCTCCAAAGAGCGCGACCCAGGCTGGGGGGGCAGTTCCTGGGCACAGGCGGAAGCAGGTGCAAGCGCAGCGCGGTAGGTCTCCGACCTCCACAGCACAGGCCGACGGCGGGGGCCTCCGCCGTCCCCACAGGCACCGGGAAAGGAGCCTGCGCCATCCTCGCGTCCTCACGTCCTGCCGTCCTCGCCGTCCTCACGTCCTGCCGTCCTGCCGTCCTGCCGTCCTCGCCGTCCCTCACGTCCTGCCGTCCTGCTGTCCTGCCGTCCTGCCATCCTCGCTATCCTGCTGTCCTCGCGTCCTGCCGTCCTCGCGTCCTGCCATCCTCACGTCCCTCGCGTCCTGCCGTCCTCGCGTCCTGCCGTCCTCGCGTCCTGCCGTTCTCGCGTCCTCGCCGTCCTCCCGTCCTCCCGTTCTCGCGTCCTGCCGTCCTCCCGTCCTGCCGTTCTCGCGTCCTCCCGTTCTCGCGTCCTGCCGTTCTCGCGTCCTCACGTCCTCCCGTCCTCCTGTCCTCCCGTCCTCCCGTCCTGCCGTCCTCCCGTCCTGCCGTTCTCGCGTCCTCCCGTTCTTGCGTCCTGCCGTTCTCGCGTCCTCACGTCCTCCCGTCCTCCCGTCCTCACGTCCCTCCCGTCCTGCCGTCCTCCCGTCCTGCCGTTTTCTCGCGTCCTCACGTCCTCCCGTCCTCCCGTCCTCACGTCCCTCCGTCCTGCCGTTCCTCGCGTCCTGCCGTTCTCCGCGCGTCCTCCTCCCGTCCTCCCGTCCTCCCGTCCTCCCGTCCTCCCGTCCTCCCGTCCTCCCGTCCTCCCGTCCTCACGTCCTCCCGTCCTGCCGTTCTCGCGTCCTGCCGTCCCTCGCGTCCGTCCTCCCGTCCTCCCGTTCTCGCGTCCTGCCGTCCTCGCCGTCCTCCCGTCCTCCCGTCCTCCTGTCCTCCCGTTCTCGCGTCCTGCCGTCCTCACGTCCTCGCGTCCTGCTGTCCTCACGTCCTCGCGTCCTGCCGTCCTCCCGTCCTCCCGTTCTCGCGTCCTCCCGTCCTCCCGTCCTCCCGTCCTGCCGTCCTCGCCGTCCTCCCGTCCTCCCGTCCTGCCGTCCTCCCGTCCTCCCGTCCTCCCGTTCTCGCGTCCTGCCGTCCTCGCGTCCTTGCGTCCTCATTGTCCTCCCGTCCTCGCCGTCCTTGCCGTCCTCACCGTCCTCGCCATCCTCGCCGTCCTCCTGTCCTCGCTGTCCTCGCCGTCCTCATCATCCTCCCATCCTCGCTGTCCTGCTGTCCTCGCCGTCCTCCTGTCCTCGCCGTCCTGCTGTCCTCGCTGTCCTGCCGTCCTCGCCATCCTGCTGTCCTCACAGTCCTGCTGTCCTCGCTGTCCTGCTGTCCTCGCCGTCCCTCCTGTCCTCCCCGTCCTGCTGTCCTCGCCGTCCCTCGCCGTCCTGCTGTCCTCGCTGTCCTGCCGTCCTCGCCGTCCTGCTGTCCTCGCCGTCCTCCTGTCCTCGCCGTCCTGCTGTCCTCGCCGTCCTGCCGTCCTCGCCGTCCTGCTGTCCTCACAGTCCTCCTGTCCTCCCCGTCCTGCTGTCCTCGCCGTCCTGCCGTCCTCCCGTCCTCGCCCTCCTCATCGTCCTCCCGTCCTCCCCGTCCTGCTGTCCTCGCCGTCCTGCTGTCCTCGCGTCCTGCCCTCCTGCCATCCTCACCGTCCTCGCCCTCGTCCTTGCTGTGACTCAGGAAGGACACGAGCCAAGGCCCCAGCAGCCGACTCGCCACCCCTGGGTGGCTGTGCTGCCGCACCCGAGCCCCGGGCCCCCCACTCCAGTGTCCTCCAGTGCTGTCCTGGGGCTCAGGCTGGAGGGCTGGACTCTGGCCGTGGAGGCCACCAGGTGCTCGGGGGGCAGAGCTGCTCTTGCAGAGGTGCCCCGAGGGACACTGTGGGAGGGTGCTCGTGGGACCGCCAGGGCACGGGCACAGAGGCAGGGCGGAGGACAGGCGGCACGGCACACCCCTGCTCCGTGGTGAGGCCCGGGCTGACGGCACGGCTCTGCCCGTGTGTGGGAGGAGGTGTCCTGTCCCCCACCCCTGCCATCCGAGCAGAGCTGGGCTGGCCACGGGTCAGGGGCCGTGCCTGTGGCAGGGTCCCCTCCCAGGCCCGCCTGTCCTTGGGGTCGGCACTCAGCCCCTGTCTGAACTCCGGCTGCAGCTCAACCAGGCCCACCCCCCTCCATGCCCGTGTCCTCCAGACGGGCAGACCGTGGGCCCCTGCAGCACCTGGTGTCCAGGACCACCACCTCCTGGGAGCCCTCCGTCCCATGCCAAAGGAGCCCAGGGGCTGGGACTGCAGGGACGTGTGTGGACATGGACGCCTCTTGGCCTCCATGGGGTTCCCACCTGGACGGCTCCACTCCTACCTCATTTATATGCTGGGTGAGACTTTTTTGGTACTGGGATTGAACTCAGGGGCACCCGAACCCTGGGCCTCATCCCCAGCCCTTTTTTGGGATTTTTTTTATTAGAGACAGGGTCTCACTGAGTTGCTGAGTGCCTCGCCACTGCTGAGGCTGGCTTTGAACTCGCCATCCTCCTGCCTCAGCCTCCCAAGTGCTGGGATTACAGGCGTGCGCCACAACCAGCTGGGGTGAGATTTTGTTTGGGATTAAAGAATTTCTGCATCTAATTTGGGGGCCATGGGCGGGGACAGACCAGGACGCTCCCTGGCCTGGGAGCTGGGCCAGGTGGCAGTGGGCCAGGACCCCCAGAGCCTCAAGGCCACAGAGCCTCAGGTGCAGAGCAAGAGGGCACAGCCACGGGCCTCTGGAGCTCAGCGACTCTGCACTCCTGCGTGCCCGCGGCTCGGGGCCAGCCCAGCGGAGGCCTCTGCTCATGGGTGGGACCGTGGTGATCCAGGCAGGACACAGCCCTTGCCACAGCCGCTGCTAGTTGAAGGCTCCACAGATGCTGGCTCCCAGCCTGAAGTTCTCTGTCTAGATTCAATTTTGCATCTTAACCAGATTACTTTCATTCACGTTTGGATCTTCGCGGGGGTGGTGAGTTCCTGCTGCCACTTCAGAGCCTCCTGGGGCTTTGAGGTCTTGCCCCAGGTAATCAGAGTCAGCCCAGACCTACAGGAGCGAGCCTGGTCTTCTCTGAGAGCCCCTGTGCGAGGCACTGGAGTCCAGCAGGAGGGTGGCCCTGCGCGCAGCGAGGCCAGGGCTGCCGCTGCTTGGCACTGGAAGGAAAGGGGTGGACAGGAGCTGTCCTGAGAAGCGGGCCTGGACGGCACTGAGCGGCCTCTTGGGGCGTCCCCGTGCAGCTCGTGCTGAGGCCAGCTTGGCTCTGCGGCCCGCTGCTAATGGACCCGGACTTCAGCGACAGCCGAGGAACTGGGAGGCTCTCCAGGAATGCCCATGCGAGCCTGGCCCTGGCCCGGGTGGACACTGCCCTCTTTAGAAGCCATGCCGAGAGCTTCCTGGATTTGTCACCCCGAGACAATGGGCTCAGCTCTCGCCTGGAACCGGGGCTGGTGGGTCAGTTCCCACCGGCCACCAGGCTGTCTGCACAGGTCCCGGCTCGGGCCTCAGTGACTGAGTGAGGCCCACAGAGCTGGACGAGCCCGGCTCAGCGTGCCGAGGTGCAAGGTTGGTCTCACCCCAAACACCCTCCCGGAGGCACCCAAGAGTGCTTGACCAGACTTCTGGACTCCCTGTGGCCCAGAGAGGTCGCATGTCCAATCAGCCACACAGCGGCCAGGTGGCCTGCAGGCCCTCCGTCCTGCCAGCCCAGGAACCCTCAAAACAAAGTCCAGAGCAAGTCCCACTGTGGGGCGCAGAGCTGGCCCAGCTCTCGGGCCACCCCAGGCCCACACTCCGTCACACCCACGCCAACCCCCCGCCTGTCATGTGGGTCCCACACGCCCAGAGTCTGGCCTCTTCTGCCTGTGCACGGGCTGGCCTTGCACTGCCCGGAACAGGGGCAGCTCTAGCTGCAGGGCCCCAGCCTGGCACCCAGCCTGGCACCCACCCTGGCACCGATGGCCTGGCAGAGGGAGCCCTTGCTGACTAGGAGCCTAGCTCCTGCCTGGCTGAGGGCCGTCCCCCCTGCTGGCCAGCTGGGCCTGCAGGCTCCGTGGAGTGGCAGCTCTGCCTCGGGTCATGGAGCCCAGCCCAGCTGTGCCTGCAGGCTGGTGCTGCCCACCTCGAGGCCAGGCGGCCAGCACAGGGCCCACCCCTCACACACCGCGCCGGCTCTGGCTCCTCCTGGATGGCCGCAGCCCAGCTCTGCCTGACCTCCCCACCCCATCCTGCCTGGGATGCGAGCCCCCGACCGGCCCTGCAGAGGTGCCCGCTGGTGGATGCTGGGACACGGCTCCTCCGCCCCCCTCCTCTCCCCGAAGCTCGGCTGCCCGCTCACGCAGCTCCCTGGTCCAGCCCTGCCTCGCGGCCTGGCTCGAGCTTCCAAGAGGCACTCGTGACCACTGGTCCACTCAGACCCCAGGCACATCTGTGCTTGTGCCCACCGTCCCGAGGCCTGGCCGTGCTGCTGCCCGTGGTGGGCGAGCACTTGGGAGAATGCTGTGGGCTGGGAGCCGCGGCCAAGGAGCAGGCGCAGAAGGACCGTGAGTCACAGAGGTGGCCGTGGCCTCCGAACTCACCGGGGCTGGACCGCGTGAGGCCCTGGGGCAGGAGGGCCCTTGTCACCTCGTCTTCTTATGCGGTTTGGGTTTGATCCAGCAAGAATAGCCTATTCAGATAATTAAATTGAAATCTCTTTTTAATTAAAAATCGGTGCCCGGGCCGGGGCTCAGAGGTAAAGCGGGTGCGCAGCGTGCACGAGGCCCGGGTTCCAGGGCCCCAGGAGAAGCAAGGACGTCTGGAGCAGGTGTTCCCTGGGACGTGCCGCTTGCCCTGGCTCACTGGGGACAAGTGACATCAGCCCAGGCCTGAGGGCGGTGCTGGCCAGGCTTGGGCCCAGGGGTCAGCGGCTCTGGGCAAGGCCTGGGAGGTCAGAGGCAGGCTCCCGCCCCACTAGACGGGAAGCTTGGAAACCGGGCCTCTTCCTTGGCCTGCCTTGGCCACCCCAGGACAGAGAGGCCAGTCGAAGGGCTGCACCGTCACAGAAGGCTCCAGGGCCATCAGCAGCTGGCAGGGTGAAGTGACACTGGGGCCCGTCTCTGTCTCGGGCCTCACTGTAGCTGGCCAGATGCCCGGGGTGGCGGTGAGGAGAGGCCCAGGGGCTGTCGGAGCGCACGCGTGCCCAGCTTGTGCCTGCACCGCGTCCCACATCCAGGGACAGGTGGTGAGGACAGAGCTCGGGGTCAGCGGGGACCCCTGGCCCTGTCGCTGATTCCGCAGGCTGGTCCTTCTCTCCCGTCCTCAGGGCTGGCCTTCTGGGGCAGCGGCCGGCTGCGTCCTGAGGGGCAGCGTGAGCAGCCCTCTCGCCAGGGGCCAGCCCTGACTCTGGGGCAGGAAGGTCCTTGCTGAGGAGCAGGCCCTGCGCTGGGCAGGCTGCTGTCCGCTGGGTGTGTTCAGGCCACACTCTGCTGGGGCTCAGGCACGGTCCCCATCCATGTGGACACAGGGAACCAAGGCCACCCCCGAGCTCGGAGACTTCTGGCCCAGGAGGTGCTCCAAGACGGATGCGGCGACTGTGGCCAGAGCCTGCGTGTCCAGCCTGGTGGAGCGGCTGGGGGGGGACTGACCAACAGTGACCCAGGGACAGAACACGTGAACCCTGGCTTTTAAGACCTGGGTGTCGGGAGAACAGCCATCCTGGGAGCCGGGGGACAGCCTGGGTGGCCCCCAGTGCCCAGCTGACTGCCTGGAGTGTTGGCAGGCTGCAAGGCCAGGAAGGGGACTGAGGAGACACTCGCAGGCCGGCCGTGGACTTCTGCAGGTTCTGCAAGATCAGGCTGTCCGGGCTGGGGTTGTGGCTCAGCGGCAGAGCTCTCGCCTCGCATGTGTGCGGCCCGGGTTCGATCCTCAGCACCACGTAAACATAAATGCATTGCATTGTGTACAACTAAAGTAAATAAATAAATATTTAAAAAAAAAAAAAAAAAAGATCAGGCTGTCCCCGGAGGGGCCCGAGTCCACAGGAGAAGTGACCTGCCTCAGGGGACAGCTGGAGTGTGCCTGGGCCTGGCCCTCTCTCTCTCAGGCCAAAGGCTGTGCCAGCTAGAGGCTGAGGGCCAGAGAGAGCTGGACTCCATGCCCAGCAGCCTCTGGTCACCACTGAGTGCCGTCCAGGACGGTCAGGTGAGAGGGTCTGGGCGGGACTCTGCCTGGGGCCTGTTAACCTTTTCTTTTCTTTTTTTTTCTGTACTGGGGTTGGACCCAGGGGTGGCACACCACTGAGCTGCATCCCAGCCCTTTCTCGTTTTCTATTCTGCGTCAGAGTCTCGCTGGGTTGTCCAGGCCAGCCTTGACCTACGATCCTCCAGCCTCAGCCTCCTGCGTCACTGGGTGCATGTGCCGCCGGGTCTGGTCATCACTCCTAGTTGGCCAGCACGCAGGAAGTGTGGGAGCAGGTCCAAGTGCTCAGGTTTGCACGCCCCAGGTTAGGCGGGGGTGATGGGGACCTCCCAGAGGGTATTGTCCACTCTGAGGAGTGAGTGAGACGCGACTGTGGGCAGCTGCTGGGAGGACAGGGCGGGAGCGCTTCCCCTAGCCCACGTCTGCGGGCCCACTCAGGGCTGCCCGCAAGGACGCCCGCCCCAGCTGCACAAGTGACCACTCAGGGGTCCCGAGTTCCTTGCAGACCCAGGGGAGGAGGCTCGGGGGGTTGAGGCTGGCCAGCGTGTGGGCCACAGCCGGCTAGGGGAGGCCATGCAGGCGGGAAGCCCATCTTCAGAGGGTCCCGGGAGCACGGCAGGGCGCGCTGGCTGCTGGCCACCAGCTGGGCGGGCTGGACACAGCCACCCTCCAGGCTTTCCCGCAGCCGTGCTTCCAGGCCACCGCCCGGCCAACCAGGCCCCTGCAGGCCCTGCCCGACACCAAAAGCTGTCGCCTGGGCCGCTTCCCTGAACAAGGGCCGCAGTGGTGGGAAAGGGTGAGGACTGGGCTCTGTGCCGCGGGGCCTGGGGTCTGGAGCCGGCGCTCCCGGCAGGAGGAGCCCACACTGGGAACAGGCCTGCTGGTCCCCGCGCCCCGCGAACCGAGAGGTCTTTTAAGGAGATCCTTCCCACTGTGGAGTTGAGTCATCTGGCTTCCATCTCTGGTCTCCTTAAATAACCAGAATCCCAAATTAGCCACGAGGAAAAAGAACCAGAAAAACCTTTCTTTATTGTACAGGGCGGCCGGAGCTGACCTGTCGCCGTTTGTCGCAGTTATCTCTCTGCCCGAGCCTTCCGGTTTCTTCTATTGGTGGAAGCAGCGTCCAGCCCAGCAGAATGGGAGGAAGCCCAGGGACGGGCAGCCTGGGCCGCCACACACGGCTGCTCCAGAAACCCTCAGAAATGGCCTCTGCACAGAGCAGTCGCTTGTGGGGAGCGGACCCCCGAGATATTTTTAGGATGCATTAAGGCAGCGAGCCCTCATTGCAGACTGCAGCCCCCCCGCCCAGCCATCTGAGTGGGGGCTCTTCCTTCTTAAATCCGGCTTTGGAACAGTGGCTCTGTGTTCTCGCGGGAGGGACGCGGGCTGGCCGTGAAGAGCAGACAATGCCGCAGAGCACAGGAGCAGGCTCCCGGCTCAGGAGGGCAAAGGGCAGGGTCTCCCTCCAGTGGAACAGAAGAGGAGGAGACAAGACCCCAAGACCCCCGAGCTGCACAGGTGGAGGAGAGACACCCCCGCGCCAGCCAGGAAGCCTCCACAGAGGTCAAGGCCGGCCTCAGTCCTCCAGAGACGGCCCCGCGTCCCTGGGGTGGGGTGTGAGCACGCAGATGCCCAGGACAGAGCACAGACCCGGAAGCAGGAGGTCCTTGGGGACACCAGGTGGTGGTGACATCTGTGGGGGAACTGGACTGTGGATGACGGGCAGGCACGCTGGACAGCCAGGGACGACTGCCCCTCACACCCAGGCCAGCTCCAGGGGCCTCGGCCGGGAGACGCCCGCTGGTCTTCTGGGGAGCGCCCTGTGGCCGGGAGCCCCGAGGCCCACAGCTCTGCCTCCGCTCCGGGTGCTTCTGTTGAGGAGGCCGGTCCTCCCGCCAGCTCAGGGCAGGTCGGAATGACGGGCTGTCGGTCATGCGCTGCGCTGGGCACGCGGGCCTTGTCCAGGGCAGGGTGGTCAGGGCCAAACTCCCATCCCTGTCCGCGCAGGCATGGCTGGCGTCCACCGCAGCGTCCCCAGGCCAGGCGAGCAGAGGCTGCTGCGCCTCCCTGCCTGCCCTCCCGTACCCTCCTGCGTTCACAGCCAGGAGGACATGGGCTTCCCTGGAGCCCTTCAGAGTGGTGGGCGTGTGACACTCTCGTCAGACACACCTGCTGGGCACGTGGCCCACGCCACAGCGGGCCGCGTGGAGAGGCAGCTGGAGAGAGCCGTTGCGGCCGTGCGCACGCGCTGGCTCCGGAGTCGGGAGGCCCAGCGCTGTCCCACAGGGCCCGCACACACCCGATGTCGCCAGACAGGCACGGAAAGCATGCGCCTTTCCATTTTGGGAAATAGTCCAGATTTTATATTCCACCAAAAATAGAAGTGGAATTCTAGAAAGCAAAAAAAAAAAAAAAAAAGGTGGGCTTGTGTGTGTAGGACGCCGCAGCGGCCCCGGCTGGGAAGCCCCGTCTCTCTGGAATGCGGTCATGCACCAGGAGCCCGGGAGCCTGGCCTGCGCTGGCTGCCGCCACCCGCCCCTCTATGGTGGGGTCCTGGCCGGCCCCTCACCATGGGGCCATCTGGGGCCCCCTGAGCCTGACGGTGGCAGGCACACTGTCCCTCACCTGCGCCTGAGGTGACAGTGCTGACGCGAGACTCTCCCCTGGTCTCGCTGCAGTTCTGCCTAGTAGCCCACCCCTGGAGCCCACAGTGGCCAGCGCTGGACAGGTTGAGGTACTTCCTCCTTCGGGCCCTGGGTCATCCAGGAACACTGGGCACCGTGCCCACGGTGGGCAGGGCCGTCTCCGCCCCTAGCACGGGCAGAAGCAGGGCTCGCTCTCGCAGGCGCGGCTCGTGGGGAGCGCCGTGCGGTCGGCTCTTGGTCTATCTTTACGTGCTTTGTTAGAACAGGCCCGTTTGTCGGGATGTGATCTACAGATGACCTCTCTGACCAGAACACTGAGGCCCAGGAAGGAACCCGTGTCCACCCAGGGAGCTGTCCTCACGCCAGCAGGGCCACCTTCTTGCCCTGCAGGTAAAAGAGGCTTGGGAGGCCCTTGTCCTCCGGGCGTGGCCAGGGCACCTGTGGACGGGACGCGGTGGGCAAGGCAGCAGGCTGGGCAGAGCGGCACCCCAGCCTGGCCAGCAGGGCTGGCTGGACCTCGGGCTTCTTCTCCCGTCCTTGTCCCTCTCCTGCTTGCCCTGGAGGGAGGCTCTGGAGGGCTGGGCACCATCAGGGCAGGCTCCAAATGGCCTAGTCCTGCAGCAAGGCTGGTCTAACCCTGGCCTCAGTGAACATGATCGGCCACCTCAGTGTGGCCAAGCAGGACCCCTGCCGTCGTCTCAACTGGGCAGAAGAGAAGGACCCGTGGAAGTCCACGTGCATTCACGGAAAGAATCGCGCAGCAACGCAGGAACAGAAAGGACCCCTGCCTCGCGGGGCGCCTGCTGAACAGCCCACAGCCGAGCCGCTCCTGCTGCAGAGCGCTGCGCTGCCCTCTGAGCCCAGGACGAGGAAGCCCTTGCCAGCGCACCTGCCCTCTGAGCCCAGGACGAGGAAGCCCTTGCCAGCGCACCTGCCCTCTGAGCCCAGGGCGGGACGAGGAAGCCCTTGCCAGCGCACCGCTCAGCACTAGTTGGTGAACCAGACCACGGAAGGCAGCGATCAAGGACGAGGTGAGCGGAGAGCGGGAGATGGACGCACTGTCCACCAGGACAGCCTGCGGGAGCGTCGGGATGGAAGGCGGCTGAGCTCCAGCTCTGTGGGAGAATCGCTGCGTTCTTTCACAGACCAGAAGCCAGCGGCCGTGAGATAGAACAGCACATTGAAAATCACCCTCAGAGCAGACACTAGGGGTGGGTCTAGTGAAGGTGACGGAGAGCAGCTGGGGCATGCGCAGTGACGGGGGAGGCTGGGCGTGGCGGGGAGGCTCACGGCTCAGGGCAGTTCCAGCAGGTTCTAGCAGGGCATTCGACAAACCCACCAGTCAATTCAGAAAGTTCCGTGGAAATGCAGAATGCCAAGTGCAGCAAGGAGAGCTGAAGAACAGCTGGGGGTCCAGGAGAGCTTGCTGACCATCGGAGTGAGCCGGGCACCGCCCCAGCGGTGGGGCCGCCTCACTCACTCAGATCCCGGCTGAGAGGCAGAGGCCCGCGGTGCAGGTGCAGGAGGCTCACAGAGGCTCCTTCACAGCAGCAGGAGGCAGGACGCAGCCCACGGCCCTGCCACGGCAGTGCGTGCTGACCACCGCTGCACACGGGCAGCGGTCTGAAGACCACGCACGGAAGGGAAAGGAGCCGGACGCGAGGCTGGGAGCTGTGCGATGTCATGCACGTCCCGTGAAAACCAGCACGACTGGTCTGCAGGGGCAGAGGGCAGTGGGGCCACTCTGGTCCTCTTCTGCCCCTGGCCCTGGAGGCTTCGCAGGGAGTCCACTTGGGGCTGTCGCCAAGGCAGACAGCTATGCTACGGGGACTTTCCCGCGCAGAGCTTGGCAGTGAGGAGGCTGCTGAATCTCACCCACCGAGGCCGTGAGGTGGGCGGCGCCCAGTCCCTCGGTGGTAGTCCCTCCACTTGCAGGCCGGGCTGTCCATCAGGTCCAGCCGTCGTGTGTGGTGGCGCCCTGGTCTTGCCCCGAGACCCCCCGCATCCCGCGAACCTTCCTCACAGCCTCCTCCGGCCCCTCAGCCCCTGCAGCTCCTGTTTTGAGATCATGAGGGTCCCCGGTGAATGAGCGTGAGTGTGCGAGGGCACGCTGGGGCACAGACCTGTGTCCCTCTGAAATCCACGCCGCCTCGCTGTCCCAGCGGGGAGGCACACCAAGGGTGGCTCCTCCAGTTCGTCAGGTCACAGGGAGCTTAGTGATAAAGAGGACCCAGGGACCTGTCAGCTCCTGGTCCCCTCCTGCCCTTCCACCCTCTGAGGATTTTTTCCCCTTTTTTGTGGGGGTGCCAGGGTTTGAAACCAGAGGCACTTTACCACTGAGACATGTCCCCAGACCTTTTATTGTTCACTTTGAGACAGGTCTCACTAAGCTGCTTAGGGACTCACTAAGTAGCTGAGGCTGGTTTTGAACTTGTGATCCTCCTGCCTCAGCCTCCTGAGTTGCTGGGATCACAGGCACGTGCCACTGCACCTGGCTGGACCTGAATTTCATGCAGGGCATAAGGTGCATCCTAAATTCCTTTTTTTCCCCAAATGGACAGACATCTCAGCATCATTCATTTTTTTATTTTTTACTTTTTATTGGTACTGGGGATTGAACTCAGGGGCACTTGACCACCGGGTCACATCCCCAGCCCTTTTTTTGTATTTTATTAGAGACAGGGTCTCACTGAGTCGCTAAGTGCCTCGCCACTGCTGAGGCTGGCTTTGAACTCGCGATCCTCCTGCCTCAGCCTCCCAAGTGCTGGGATTACAGGCGTGTGCCTCCGTGCCCGCTAGCATCATTTATTGAAATCAGCCCTGTCCCCACTGATCTGCAAGGACTCCCTGTCCTATATCAGTATTGTGTGTGTCCATCTGCATTGGTCAACTTGCCCATCTTCGGGCCAGCAAGGCATGGCTTTGTCTGTGGCAGCTCCGCGGTCCACCTCCTGCCGGGCAGGGCAGAGGCTCTTCTTCAGCGTGTCCTGCCTCTCCTAGCCCTTGGCCTTCCTTTGGAGGCCTGGAATCCGCGGATCTGTGTGAAAGTCCTCGCTGGGATGCTGTTGAAATCCAGGGCACTGGGGAGCTGAGGAGGAGCAGCCTGGGGCGCGCGGGCTTCCCGTGCAGTGGCTGGTGTCTGGACGATCACAGCTCTCTCATCGGTTTTCAGAAAGTTTTTTCTCCTCAAAAGAAGCCTCTGCCTCTCTTTGGAATTATTTTAAGTCCCCACTTCTGTGGCTATTGTCGCCGGCTCTTTTCCTAAGTCACACACTTGTTGCTGGAGTACGGACGTTACTGGTGCAGGTTCAGGGGACTTAGGGGTGAGGTCAGTCCACGCTTTGCCACCCTCGGTCACTAGGTTCTGAAGTAGATGGGGCTGGGCGTGGCTCGGTGGCAGGGGCTTGCCTGGCTCACGTGGGGCACTGGGCTCAGGCCCGCCCAAATCAGATAGAAATGAAGTGGACGTGCCGGACGGGCCTGCTCACTGCTCCGCCCCGACGGCACTGGGTCTCCAAGGGCACCGTGACCACCAGGCTGCAGGCCTAGTGGACCTGCTGGCCGCGCCTGCTGTGCACCGGCTCGTCCTCCCTCGGGGACCTGCTGTCACGTGCCCGCCTCTCCTGCCCCGGTCTCCTGGGCCGCTCCCTTCCCGCCCCGCTCTGAGGGTGAGTCTCAGGTCGCCGTCCCAGGCTGTCCCCTTTTTTCTCCCTCCTCCACCTTCGGGTGACGGGTGGCCTCTTCCACTCTTGTAGGTCTGACGTGTGTCCAGCACCCCCCTCCTTCTCTGGACACCAGCCTTGGTGTGGGCATCGCACGCTGGACATGGCCACCCGGTGCCCAGTGGGCGTCACGTGCTAGGCATCGCACGCTGGACATGGCCACCCGGTGCCCAGTGGGCGTCACGTGCTAGGCATCGCACGCTGGACATGGCCCCGAAGGCGCTTGCTCCTCCCTGCGCTCCTTGTCCCAGCACGTGGTGCGAGTGCAGTCCTGCGTGGGCCCGTCCTCCCTGCCCCTCCCTGCAGCCAGCTGTCGCTCAGCCCTCTCCAGCACGCCACTCCTCCCGGGCTGGGCTGGACGAGGCGCAGGCCCCAGAGGCCCTGTGTGGAAGGCGTGGCCCTGAGTGGTGGCGTGGGAGGTGGTGGAGGCTTTAGAGGCAGGCCCAAGGGCAGGCAGGCCCTTTCTCTGTCCCCACTTCCCCAACCCCTGGCTGCCAGGAGGTGAGACCACCACAGCGTCTCTGCCTTTGCTGAGACCTAAAAGCAACGCACCCAGCTGACGATGGACCAAAACCTCTGAAACTGTGAGCCAAAACCAACCTTTTTTTTTTCCTTTATATTGTTATTCTCTGATAGTTTGTCATAGTGCCAGCAATCTGACTAGCATGCACTGTCACCATCTGATTCAGGCTCTCTACCTCTAACCTGAGGGATGGCTCGCATCACCACTGGTGACTGATCTGCCCTGGCTCCTTACTGACGGCGCACACGTCCGTGGTCTGCATTCTCCCTGCACAGCCAGTGCCCTTGGTGGTGCTGGTCTAGACCCCAGCTCCAGAGGTGGAGCCCACTTGGCTTAAGCCAGAGACCGGCACCCTTTCTGCAAAGGGCCAGATGGTGGCTGTTTCAGCTTGGGGGGCCACACCAGCCGACTGCATCTTCTCTCCACGCCCCCCCAGGGCTTCAGGGGGTGAATCCACCCTTAGCCTGTGGGCCTGCTGGCCCTCGGTGGCTGAAGTACTGACACATTCCATGTCCTGCTGGTGGACGTGGGGACCCGGGCCGACCAAGAGAATGCCCGCACAGTGGGAGATGGAAATGCCCGCCCTCACCTCGGGCACCCTTGCCACCACCCTTGGTCATCACGAAGGCCCAACCTGGACGTCACCAGCTTGCCCCGACAGCCGCATCTCCAGCGCCCAACCTGGACGCCCTGAGCTCGCTCCACGACCACGTCTTGGGGCTGGTACGGTCCTCGCGCTCCACTCCTCCCTCCTGTTTTCCACCCCCCACGTCTTCCTGTGCATCCGTCACAGGCCAGCCTCGGAGGTGGGTACCCCATCTCCCTGTCCTACACGATAGGCTCCAGGACGGCACCAGCCAGTCCCGTCCATGGCCACCAAGCCCCTGCTGACCCAGCCTTGCAGGTCTAGGCACAGAGAGCAGGACTGTCCGCCCTGCGCCAGCTCCGCGTCCCAGTGCAAGCAGCGAGTCAGAATCCCTCCCATGGCCTGGGCTGGGAGGAGGTGTGTGCACGTCGCGGCACAAGCAAGGCAGCTCCTGGCCCACCTTGTGGCTCGTGGTTCACCGGGCATCTGGCGGTGCTGCAGAGAAGGGGCACGTCGCGAGCCTGGCAGCTGCACTCCGGTGTCTGCTGCCGTGGCAAGTGTGGACTGGGTGTCCATGCCACCTGGCTTTTGCCACTGAAACGTGCTTTTAAAAATGCAGGACAAGCGGGCGCGGTGGCTCACGCCTGTAATCCCAGCACTTTGGAGGCTGAGGCAGGAGGATCGCAAGTTCAAAGCCAGCCTCAGCAGTGGCGAGGCACTTAGCAACTCAGTGAGACCCTGTCTCTAAATAAAATACAAAAAAGGGCTGGGGATGTGGCCCAGTGGTCGAGTGCCCCTGAGTTCAATCCCCAGTACCACAAAAAAAAAAAAAAAAAAAAAAAAAAAAAAAAAGTGCAGGACAAGGGGCTGGGGTGTGGCTCAGCGGCAGAGCGCTCGCCTCGCACGTGCGCGGCCCGGGTTCGATCCTCAGCACCACATAAGAATAAAGGCACTGTGTGCAACTAAAACAAACAAATTTTTTTTTTAGAATATTTATTTATTTGCTTTAGTTGTACACAATGCGTTTTATGTTTACGTGGTGGTGTGGATCGAACCAGGCTGCGCACATGCTAGGCGAGCGCTCTACCGCTGAGCCACAATCCCAGCCCCAACAAATATTTTTTTAAAATGCAGGACAAAACCCATCATGTCTTCAAAGTATCACAGGTGTTTGGTCACCTCTCATTAACATTTTTTTCCTTAAGAAACAAATCTAAAAGTACCCTTGAATTGTCCTTTCTTGAACAGATTGGGCAGAGTTAATGAAAGTGGTTTCTCAGTTGCCTTTTGGTCATACCCAGGGATGCCCTGGACGGGGTTTGAGAAAGACAGGGCAGAGGCGGGCGGTCCTGGGGCTGAGATGTGAGATCCGCGTGCTCTGCCTTGGGCAGCTGACGAGCTGGGTCTGAGCACGGTGATGGTGGCCTGGCACAGGTCGGGAACACACTCTGCCACTCAGAAGACAGAGACTGGACCGTGCGGGTCACTGTGTGGAGATGCCGAGGGGCCAGCCAGGGCCTAGAGAGCACACTCCAGAGTGGAGGCTGTGGGAGCCAAGTCGTGCAGGAGGCCGAGATTCTCCAGCTGCCCACTCACCACGCCAGCGCCTCCCACAGGGGCATGGACACACCAGTGGACACACGGAAAGCCCAGAAGTCCTCCTTCCAGGCAGAGCCCCTAGGTGAACCAAGGCAGAGCCGGTGGGTGGGTATGGCTGGGCGCCTTCCCCTGCAGCAGGTCCCAGCAGGTCCTGTCTGAACCCACTGTTCGCCCGAAGCCGTCTGCAGAGCAAGGGTGGCTTGGGCTCTGCTCGCCATGCCGCCCACCTGTGTGCTGCAGGGAAGAGCGGTCTCACTGGGCTTCCGGTGCCGCACAGGCTCTATCCCCAACACTCACGCAGAACCTGACCCCGTGGTCGACAGGCGAGAGGACTCCCGGTCCCTACGCTCAGCGTGAGCGCCATGCGTTTCCAGGACACCACGGTGGCTTTCTATTTCACAAAAACCGTGTGAGACGTGAGCAATGCAACAAATGGTGCTCAGGCCCAGGGTGCTCTTGGCCCGAGGGCCAGCAAGCAGATGGCCATGCTCACCAGGGCCACTCCAGACGCAGGTGCTTTGCCCCGAGGTGCACAGGGCACGGACGGCGGAGACATCCTGGCTGGTCCTCTGGGCCCTCCTCAGGGCTGTAGGGGTCCTGCAGGCACTGCCCAGGCTCGCCTGTGATCTGTGCCAACTGCTGGCTCCCGTCTTGGGCCCTGGTGGCTGGAAACTGCTTGCCCCCTCACCAGCCTACGGATGACATGGTGCTGCTCTTCCAGGTCAGGACAGTCTCTGGGAAGAGGCAGCATCTGCACTGTCTAACAGACCCGCTGACACAGGCTCCTGGTCTGTCTCCCCCGGGCAGCTGGGCAGCTCCAGAGGCTGGCCAGCAGCAGGCTGGTGAGGAGCATGGTCATGGCCACCACTGTCTCTACACTGCTGCTGGGACAAGAGGGTAAGATTGGCATGACCAGCTCTTTGTTTTCCCTGGGACAGGCCATAACTAACCCAAGGCCTGCGGAAGACCTCCAGAGCTGGCCTCCGAGGAACCATGCTTGCCTCGGCCACACCTGCACCCCTCTAAGTCCACCTGTGCCCAGCCAGCGTCTGTACTGGCCAACAAGATGCAAGGAAGCAGGTGCAGCCAGTACAGGCTGGGTAGATGCATGCATGGGATGGAGCTGCCTTCTTGTGGACAGAGCCTGGCCGTGAGGAGCAAGCAGCTGTGGTCTGCCTGGTCGTGGTGGGTGACCTGTGGCTGGGTCCTCCCAGGGCCTGTCCTGCACAGGGCCCTGTGAGCAGGGTTGGCTGACAGCCCATGAGGCAGAGAGGAGCCAACCAGCCCAAGCTGCCCAGCTGCTGGCCCACAGGCTCCCAGGCAGCTGCTGCTCGAGGTGATCACGGTGGGTTGCCATGCAGAGAGACGGGCGTCCTTCTCAAGGAGCGAGGTCTGGAAGGCATCCCAGGAGCCCTGGTTTTCACTCAGTTGCCAGGAGAAGCCCTGGGGCACCCCCTCAGGCAGGGTGAAGGGCCTGTCAGCTGGCTGGCCCACGGGGCAGGGGCAGGCTTTTCCTCTCCGTCAGTGACCACAGCAGGTGTCAGCCTGCTGCAGCACATCCTCGGGGGTCAGTTCTGCTCCCCAGCACTGACCTCCCCAGGGGCACTGTCCGTCCAGGACTCGAGGACAGAGCTGCCAGCCTGCACGTACAGAGTGCTGGCCACATCCAGGCACTGGACTCGACGCTAGCCCTGTGTGTCTTTCTAAATCTGCTTTAATGTAAAGAAAAAAAAAAGCTTTAAAAGGCCTTTATTATCAAAACGAACAAACGGAGAAGAAAACCAAACCGTCAACAGCCACCCGGTTCCGGCGAGGACGCTCGGCGGACCTGGCGGAGCCGCCTGGGCCTGGCCGCCGCCCGCTCCGCGTAGGCTCAGGTGCTGGCCGGGCGCCGACGCCGCGGCGGCTGGACACGGGTCGGCGGAGGCCGGCGCGCAGGGGCGTGCGCCGCACCGCGGGGCCGGCGCCCGGGAGCTCGCGCGGGCGGACGGACGCCGGACGCCGCGGCGGCGGGCGCGCTCCGGGCGCCGGGACCCCGCGCTCGGCCCCAGCCTCCCAGGCTCCGCGGCCGCGCCGCAGGGACCGCGCGGCCGCCCTGCGGGACAGGGCGCGCGCACGTCGGCGTCCCCGGCGCCGGCCCCGCCCCTCGGCGTGCGCGCGGCCGCGCGGGCGGGGCGGCGGAGGGGGCGGAGCCGCGCGGAGGCCGAGCCGGGCCGGCGCCGCGGCGAGCGGCGAGCGGCGAGCGCAGGGTGAGGCGGCGCGGGGCCGGGCCGCGCGGGCCACCGAGCCCGCCGCAGCGCCCCGCGGCCGGACGCCGACCGCCGCGGCGCGGGAGCCCAGGTGAGGGCGGCGGCGCGCGCGGCGCTTCTGCAGGCGCCGGCAGGTGCTGAGGCCGGAGCGCTCCCGGGCGGACCCCGACCCGGCCCGGCCCCGCGGCTGCCGCGCTGTCCGGCGGCGGCGGAGGACAGGCTGCCCCGCGCGGAGCCGGGCTGCCCGGCACGGCTGACCCTCGCCGGCCGCGTCCGTCCGGGATGCTGCGCCGCGGGAGGAGGCTGCGCCCGGGGCGGCTCGTCCGCTCCCGGGAGGCGCCGCGTCCGCGTGGGATGCGCTGCGCGGCGGGGAGTGCGCCCCCCCGGACCCGAGACTGCGCGGCGGGGCGGGAGGCTGCGCCCCGGGAGGGGGCTGCGCCCTCGGAGGGGATGCTGCGCCCCGGGGGGGACGCTGTGCCCGGGAGGGGGGCTGCGCCTCCGGGAGAGGCTGCTGCGCCCCGGGAAGGACTCTGGCCCACGGAGGAGACCGTGCGCCCCCAGGAGAGCGTGCACCCCGGGGCCGTGTACCCCAGCGAGGGCAGGCTGCACCATACGGAGGGGAGACTGCGCCCCGGACGGTCAGCGTCCCTCGCGAGGGGAGGGCGCAGTGTCCGAGTGGGACGCTGTGCGCCGCGGGTGACCGGGGGCGGGGAAGTTCCCTCGGGTGCTGGGCGTCTGCCGCGAAGCGTTCGTAGCCATCTGGGGCAGTTGGGGGCCCGAGGTGAATTTTGACGCGTTCACACAGGCAGCAGGAAAATTACTGCGTGGTGGTGGTGTGCGAGGTAAGGTGTCGGATGGGGCTGTGGAGCTGACCCTGTTGGAGCCCGACTGCATGCCGAGGACCTAAACGGTTCCTCTGGATTCTCGGGTGGGAGCCCGGGGGCGTTCTGTTGGTGGTTAATGTTTTCAGCCACCAGGTTCTGGTCGTTACTTCTGATAGAGGCATTTTCCTCTTTGGGCTAGCCATCACTGCGTTCTGGAGTGCAAGGGAAGGTGGCCTCACACTGAACTTGTCTTTTTACTTAGTGCGGTAATTAAGATGATCCAGCAGTGGTTTTTACTGTGAATAGAAGTATGTATTTAATCCTCCTAGTTCCCTCCTAAATTTACCGGTCGTTTTATTCCTTTGAAAGGTGCTACCAGAGTTTTTCATTTTCCAGAACCCCAGGCTGGCTTTTGAGTGGTCCCTGGGCTCTGCAGGAGCAGGTGGCTCCGGATCACCAGCTTTTCGGGCGGCTGAGACTGCTTTAGTCTTTCTGCCTGCTGAGGTTTCTTGGTGGGAAAGGGCAGAGGAAAACCGGGAAGGCTGGGCAGTGAAGCGCCTCCTTGGATGAGAGTGCGGGGCTCCCCCAGGGCAGGGCCTCACGTGGACACCCACAGTGGGCCCCAGGGCAGAGCCTCACGTGGACACCCACAGTGGCCTGATAAATATTGGATGAGACATGCTGAGATGGGTGCTGGAGTCCCTCGGCGGGAGAGGATGAACGCAGGCTTTGAAAGGAACACATTGTCTGTGAGCAGTGCCTGTTAGATGGCAGGGGTTCCCGAGACGGGCATCCAGCTACCTCGAGGTCAGATTTGAAGCTCTAGTTGGAAGGGAAAAAGGAGCCTTTCTGCAGGGGCAGTGAAAGACGCCCAAGCCGGGAACTGATGACTCGCGTCATGTGGCCACTGCTGGGAGGCCACCGCAGCAGCACCGGCTACCCAGAGGCGATGTCCTCACAGCACACCTTGGCTCAGGCCGTTAGCTTCTCTGTGAATTCATGTCTAAACATCTGGACTGCTGTTAGGGGTAAAGTCGCGATTGTCTAGTGGAGGAATGGAGCAACCTCCATTCCTTTGGCAACACTGTCTCTGCCTGTCATGTGGCAGGCCCCCTGGGGACGCAGTGCTGGACACGACGGGGTTCACAATGCCACTGGCAGTCATTTCTCACTTTCAAAGCATCACATTTTAAAAATAAAAATTATTTTGTATGATTTTGTTTTTGTAGAGTTAAAAAGATAGGCATGGGCGTGTACACGGAAGGCACGCAGGCACTTACAGCCCCTTCTCCGTCCCCTTTCCAGTTCCTTCTGCTGCCACCACTGTCCCAGCAATGGTCCAACACAGGCGTGGTGGTGGATAAGTTCTAACATCATTTTTAATGTTTCCTTAGCTGTGCTACAGGGGGTAGACTTAGGTAGAGGTGCAAACAAGACCTATCCATATGTTTTTTTAATTAATTATCAAAGTTCCTTAGCTGTAAGCTTTACATGAGAACAGTTTTATTTCCTTAAGCGCTGTGATTAGCTCTGTAAGTACATAGGACCAAAGAACGTTATTTAAATAGGCAGGAGGTAGTTAGAAAGTAGCCTTTGGAGACTGATCAGTGAAATTATGCACGTACCAGCCTATAACAAACCTCAGGAAGATTATCTAGCTTAGGTGAAAACGAGAGCTTGGAGAGGCCCAGGGTCCTGGAAAGTTGAGGGTCTTTGTCACCTTTCTGAAAGGTGAGCTCCCAGGGCTGCGTCCAGTGTGTGGAGACGGTGGTGCTAAACGAACCTTCACTCAGTGTTCATACGTGAATGGGGAGAAGCAGATGGGAGGGTTTCCCTTGGAAGTAGCACACTGAGACACTTGGGATTTCTCCCTCTGCCTCCAGTGGCCGTCTTCTCGGGCATGACAGAGTGCGGGCAAGGGAGACGCAGTGGTCAGAAGAGGCCCTCGTGCTGCTTGCTGCCTGCATTTTGCTTCACAGCTTGACACCTGTTGGGCCAGGGCCACGTCAGGTCACCACAGTTTTGCATTTCAGTTAGTGCCGCTTGCTGCCCTTCCCATCTGTGCCCATGCGGCTGTCCAGGAGGGTGCCCGAGCAGTGGCCTTCTGATCTTAGGTGTGAGGGCCTGAGATCACAGTGTGGCTGGAAGCCGAGTGCTCCGAGGTGCGCCCTGTCCCTGCTGGCAGGCCACCAGGGGCAGCTGCTTGCCCGGGCCAGAGGCTGCCGAGCCTCCTTTTGTCTTGTTTGCACTCGGAGGCCCCGGTCTCGAGCACTGGTGGGTGGGGGCTGCGGAGCCAGCACAAAGAGGGTAGTTACTGCCCCACGTGGGTTCCCTTTTGGGGGGTGTGGAGAATGCCCAGGAGACACCAGCGCCTGAGGCCCTGATGGCCAGTGGAGCAGGGAGGTGGAGGAGGCCAGCAGCTGGTGAGGGGCGTAGGGACGTGAGCCGCTTGGCCTGGCGCGGAGGAGGCTCGGGCAGAGCCCCAGCATGTGCTGGTTACCAGGGAGGCCCTGCCGCAGGAGCTGCAGGAGGGGTGAGGGCTGCCGCGGTGCGATGCGGCCACAGGCTGTGGCGAGGATTTAGGTCTTAATCCCAGTGTGATGGAGGCCTGGGAGGAGGCCTGCCTGCGTTTCTCCTTCCCTCCCTTTTAGGGAGTTGCAAGCAAGGGAAGGACAGGGCCTGGTTACCAGGAGCTTGAGAGTGATGTGTGTCTTGATTCCTCTACTCCTCCCAGCAGTTTCAAAGGAGGGCACCCTTCCTATCCTGTGGTACAGGTGCGACTCCGAGGCACAGAGCAGTGAAGTCGTTCACTCAAGGTCACACAGCAAGAGGCCCAAGCAGATCGTGCCCTTCTCTCCTCCTGAGTCAGCTCTTCCCACCTGCACTGCTGCAAGCTGGGCAGGTCGGCTGGGAGAGCAGAGAAGAGGCCTTTGTGGAAGCCAGGTGACTGCACCAGTGCCTTGGCCAGGCGGAGGTGGTGAGATCAGGCCCTCACTGCATTTCAGCCCATGTGAGAGGCCGTCATCTGTAAGTTGCATTGTTGTTTTTTATGCTACTAACAAGGGAAGCGTTGCCAATTAGGGGGTGACACAATGCTTTTCTGTCACTTAGCATCCGCTTACACTCATCAAACAGCACGGACCTTTACAGTGGCATCACTTTCTGCTGCTTTTATGATAGAGGGAAATGGCTGTGACTCGCCTGCATGCCTGGGGTCTGCTTCTTCCTCATCGCTCCGAGGGGTCGGTGCCCTGGAGGCTGGAGCTCTGGGAGGGCTTGTGTCTGGGGGGGGTTGGGTCTCTGGTCTGGACAGTGAGGGCCCAAAGGTCGCCTGTTCCAGGCAGGGTCATGGTCCCGCCGCCTACAGGATGTGTGTCCTGGGTGGCTGATGGAAGTTCCTGTGCTGAGGCCTCGTGCATGGGTCAGGGAGGAGAGCCGCGACTGTGTCTCACAGGGCCGTGGAGTCGATGAACGGAGCCGGTGCAAAGTGCCAGAAGTAGTGCCTGACTAGCAGCAGTTGAGAGGTCTGCTTGCTTATTATTGTTGTGATTAGTCATCGGAGTGGAGAGGTTAGCGTGTGGATGGAACTCAAGGTCGGGGGCAAGAAGCCGCCGGGCTGCCGGTGCACTTGACTCTTGCACATTGCCAGTAGCTGAGAGAGACCATAGGCTGGGAGGAACGTGGGGACTGTTGGGACCTTAGGCAAGGGACCCACGGGGTGGGGGTGTCTAGCAATGCCATTGAAGAGGGGTCTGCCGGAGGAGAGGCGGGCAGGGGGTCCTGAGGCCTGGAATCCAGAGCATGGGGTTCTTCATGGGGCTGGAGACCCCCTTGGCGTCACCTTGGCCAGGTCCCATGGTGGAGAGAGACAGACCTGCTGACAGGGAGCAGCCTGGCGGGGTGAGCTGGAGGGACCGGCTCCTTGGAGTCTGGCTAGTGGCAGTGGTGGCTGCGCATTCCTGGCCGGTGGGGCTGATCCTCGGGAAGGCCGAACATACCGCGGGGCCTCCCCGGGAAGACTGTGGAAGTGGAACTTCTCCTTCTTAAAGCAGTCTCCCTCCTCTCTAGGTGTCCCTAGTGTCTGGGGAGGTGGCACCCTCGTTCACCCAGTCTACACTGCGCAGAGGCCCCAAGACCCCGGCGTCCCAGATTCTGGAGGGAGATGCCAGTTGTGCGTTTGGAAGGGGCCTCGGTGTGCCCAGGGAGGGCCGGCCCTGGAGTGTGGGTGCGCTCTGCCGGGGTCAGTGGGAGCGGCTGCCTGTGGGCTGCTGGTGCGCCTGCTGCCTCAGCTTGGTCCCTGTGTCTGCAGCGCCTTGGTTGTTGAGGCTGGGTCCTGAGGTGCCGCGCGGGACCAGGAGGGCCAGAAGACTGAGCTGTGTCTGCCCGTGCCGAGGGCCTCCTGGCTTGGAGCTCCGATGCCCCCGCCCCCCGGCCCCAGGCGCAGGCTTTCTGGGAGCCTTCTGGGCTGATACCAGGGCCGGGAGAGGAGGCTCTGCCTCTGCGGCCAGCTCTGGCGGCCGTCGGGCAGGGGCCTCCATACCCTGGACCACCCTGTCTACGGCATGGCTGGAGGAAGTGTAGCTGAGGGGGTGTGTCAGGGGGTGGCCACTGTGCAAGGCCGGTGTCCCCAAGGTCAGTGTGTGCTGGCCCGTGGGTGAGGGCTGTGTCCAGGAAGACCAGCACTTCTGGGGGACGGAGCGGCGCGGGGGCGCTGCTGGAGTTGCAGGAGCCGGGCCCTCCTCTGGGTGGCGGGGCTGGAGGGCCGCGTGCACAGGAGGTGAGTCTGTGCAGGGCTAAGCAGGGAGGTAGGAGAGGGAACAGGTCCCCGAGGTGCTGGTTGGGGTCTTGGGGTAGTGTGGGGCCACACGGGGCGGTGGTGGAGTCAGGGACAGGAGAGGTGTGCCCTGGTGCTGGGGAGGGCAAGGGTCAGGTGGGGAGGGGCTGGAGGACTGAAGCACACCCCAGACTCAGTTTCTCCTGCCGAGTCTCAGCATGGTCACTTCTGTGACCTCAGAAGGTGGCGGTGTCTCCTGCAGTCAGCCCGCCCAACCTCTGAGCCAGTTCAGTGTGACACCATCTACCTGGGGACCGCGTCCTGTCCCCTCAGGTTAAGCACTTGGCCCTCCAGGCAGCCCTGCTTCAAGCCCCAGTAGCAAGTCCAGGCCTCCAGACTCTGGCCCTGGTGCAGGTCCGGGTACCATGACCCCTCCTCAGGCTCAGTGCATTGCGAGAGCAACTGGCAGGACGCAGGGAAACATTGCGTGTACTGCCACCGGTTATTGTAAGGGACAGTTTGAAGGGATACAGTAACCAGCTGCGCACAGAGACTCCGGCAGGGTCACAGGCCAGGAGCCTGCGTCCCCACGGATGGCAGTGGGGGGCTTCCACACTCAGCTGTCCAGAGGGCTGGAGCCACGTCCTCTGGGGTTTTGTGGGGCCTTTGTAGCGTGGGCACAGCTGCTGGTGGACGGGTGGAGAGCTGGCCGGGCCTGCTGCTGGGCAGGCTGCCCGAGCTCTGGAGGGCGTCTTGCCTGCCCTCAGACAAGGCAGGAGAGGAGGGGGGGAGCCCGAGACGGTGCGACTGGGGCAGGAGCGATGAGCCAGCCCGCACTGGTGACACGTGGTCGTGGCTTTGCAGGGTCACGGGGCTCTCAGAACTCTGGTGGATGTGAGGGGGCTCAGGACCAGGGTGTGGGTGAAGAGCCCTCCCGTGCCTGTGGTGCGTGCTGCGGCCTGTGGTCGCCTCCTGGGGTCAGTCACTCCTCACAGTCCTGGGTGAAGGGCTCATTGGCCTGGTTTTTGGTCAGGGGTTGGGGCCCGCAGGCTCAGGGAGCTGGGAAGCTGGATGGTGGTCAGCTAGCAGAGCGCTCACCCCCCGGTCAGCCGGTTAGTGAGTCCAGTCTCCTGGAGTCCCGCGGTGCTCTCTGGAGGCCGCCATTCTGGGAACCGCCACGTCCCTTTCCCTGTGAACAGCTTCTCTTGGGCTCCCCTGGGCAGCGCCTGCCCATCTCTTTCCTTCTGCTTGGGCCTTCCTGTCTTGATGGTGGCCAGCATGCCCTGTCGCCCTCCTGCTCCAGCCTGCACGGCCCCTCTCCTGCTGCCCCTTCCCTGGCCTGGGGCGTTGGCTCCCGCTGTCCGGGGCTCGTGGTCAGCTGTGCCTCATTTCTCCACACAGCCTGCCCTCCGAGTGCCCTCTGGGACCAGTCCCTCGGGGTATCTTCACCATCTCCCCCACACTCCCTCCTTGCACCTCTGCCTGGTGGGAACAGGCCTCCGGAGGGCAGGGCCGGTGTGTGAAGCTCTTTTGCAGCCTTAGGACAGTGCCTGGCCGGTGCAGGTGCCCGTGGACACTTGCTGAGGGAGTGGGTGGGGGGAACCTGAGCTGCGTCCTCTGCCTCGGAGCGCGTGCCTTTCCGCCTCTCACGCTGCCCCACGCCCTCCTGTGCCTGGTGAATCAGTCGTGTATTCATGCCCATATGTCTGTGTTATCTCCAGACTTCCTTGCTTTTCTTTGTAGAACAGAAACATTTACAAAACATCCAAAATTGTTACAAAACCATGACTGCAATATAGTAAATTTGTCTGTTGAAAACAGGGAGCTCATGTCCTGAAAAACAGCTGTGTCCTGCCAAGGTCACTTCATGCCTTTGGGCTGTGTGTCGTTGAAGTGTCCCTAAAAACGAGGCAGCGTCTGAGAGTCGGGGACGTAACAGCACCTCCGCGACGAGAGCACTTTGGCTGAAACGGGAGTTCTCAGGAAAGCGCAGCCAGGTGGAGTGAGGCTCAGGCGAGTCCGCCGTGGCCTCCGGAGAGCCAGCTCTGGGGAGGGTTCCTTGGCAGGGCTGGGCAGGGGGGCAGGCGGGGGCCAGCCTGGAGTGGGGAGCTCCCAGCTCTGCTCAGGACCGGCCACAGGCCCCTCGCATGTGAGATGGGGGTGGCGAGCCGGTGGCCTCTCAGGCTCGTCCCATCCGAGGGGACTGTTGTAAGTGGCCCTGAACATGCCTCGTCTTCCAGTCCTGGAACCCTGAGCAGTCCACCCCACAGGGGAGATGGTCCTGTCCACAGGTGGCTTTGAAGGCCTGTGAGGCCAGTGAGGGGTCCCCCTCATCCCCCCGTCCAGCTCTGTGGAGAGACGCAGGGGTAGTCTGTAGGAAGAGGGGTCTTCAGAGCCGATAACCCATCCGAGCAGGCTTGGGGTGGGGTCTAGGGCAGTGGAATCGGAGCAGCCCCCGGGGCTGGAGTTGGCCCTCTCTGTATTCCTGGTGCTGGGGACTGGCTGTCCATTCTCTTGAGTCGAGCAGCTCTGTATGCACGTGGCCACACGGGGCCACACGGGGCCACACGGGGCCAGTTAGGATTCAGCTAACCCCGGCCTCTACCGGTGCAGAGGCCGAGGTGGAAGGTGTTGACTCTTGGCAACTCACAGTAGCGTGTCCTGCTGGAGAAGAAGCCTGTGTGGTCATGTGTCCTTGTGTCTTGTTTACAGTGCCAGGAAACCCAGCTTCTTGTCATTTGTGGTCAGTGACAGTACAGCCTGGGGACGCCAGCCCGGCGGTGGTCGGCCTGCTCAGGAGCCAGTTCCCTTGAGAACGGGCAGCATGGGCGTGTCAGGGAGCCCCTCGTGGGCTCTGTGTGGCTCTGGGGCGGACCTCCTCAGGTGTGGGTGCTGCGGGCGCCTGTGTCCTCACACCCCTCTGAGGAGGGTTCTGAGGGCTCTGCGATGGGCAGCGGCTGCTGCTCCCGTGCGCCCTGCTGCGCGAGCCGGGCCGGAGTTCTGCTTCTGCCAGGCGCACCGCCCGCGCTGTTCCAGGTGCAGCGAGCCGCGCCCCACTGAATGCAGGGTCACTAGTCTTGGTGATTCTGAGACTCACTCCTTCCAGGGTCGCGGTCCACCCAGGTGGCAGCCCGCAGCGTGGCATGCTGGGGCGGACTCTGTCCTCTGCCTGGGTGTCCGCTCCCCTGTCCCGGTGCCGGCTTCTCTGCGCTCTTGAAGGCACCGCCTCGTCTTTCCCGACACATTGAAGCTGTTCTCTGTGCTGCACCTGAACTTTCAGAGCTTCTGTAAGAGGTTCTGTTTAGACCTCCAGGGGTCGCGTGGCACCGTGGGCACGTGCAGCATGGCAGAGGGGCACGTGGCACCGTGGGCACGTGCAGCATGGCAGAGGGGACGCGTGGCACCGTGGGCACGTGCAGCATGGCAGAGGGGCGCGTGGCACCGTGGGCACGTGCAGCATGGCAGAGGGGACGCGTGGCACCCGTGGGCACGAGCAGCATGGCAGAGGGGACGCGTGGCACCGTGGGCACGTGCAGCACGGCAGAGGGGACACGTGGCTCCGTGGGCACGTGCAGCACGGCAGAGGGGCGCGTGGCACCGTGGGCACGTGCAGCATGGCAGAGGGGACGCGTGGCACCGTGGGCACGTGCAGCATGGCAGAGGGGACATGTGGCACCGTGGGCACGAGCAGCATGGCAGAGGGGACGCGTGGCACCGTGGGCACGTGCAGCATGGCAGAGGGGACACGTGGCTCCGTGGGCACGTGCAACATGGCAGAGGGGCGCGTGGCACCGTGGGCACGTGCAGCACGGTAGAGGGGACACGTGGCACCGTGGGCACGAGCAGCATGGCAGAGGGGACACGTGGCACCGTGGGCACGAGCAGCATGGCAGAGGGACGCGTGGCACCGTGGGCACGTGCAGCATGGTAGAGGGGACACGTGGCACCGTGGGCACGTGCAGCATGGTAGAGGGGACACGTGGCACAGTGGGCACGAGCAGCATGGCAGAGGGGCGCGTGGCACCGTGGGCATGAGCAGCATGGCAGAGGGACGCGTGGCACCGTGGGCACGTGCAGCATGTAGAGGGGCGCGTGGCACCGTGGGCACGTGCAGCATGGCAGAGGGACGCGTGGCACCGTGGGCACGTGCAGCATGGTAGAGGGGACACGTGGCACCGTGGGCACGTGCAGCATGGCAGAGGGGCGCGTGGCACCGTGGGCACGTGCAGCATGGCAGAGGGGACGCGTGGCACCGTGGGCACGTGCAGCATGCAGAGGGGACGCGTGGCACCGTGGGCACGTGCAGCATGGCAGAGGGGACGCGTGGCACCGTGGGCACGTGCAGCATGCAGAGGGGACGCGTGGCACCGTGGGCACGAGCAGCATGGCAGAGGGGCGCGTGGCACCGTGGGCACGAGCAGCATGGCAGAGGGGGACGCGTGGCACCGTGGGGCACGAGCAGCATGGCAGAGGGGACACGTGGCACCGTGGGCACGTGCAGCATGGCAGAGGGACGCGTGGCACCGTGGGCACGAGCAGCATGGCAGAGGGGCACGTGGCACCGTGGGGCACGTGCAGCATGGCAGAGGGGGACGCGTGGCACCGTGGGCACGAGCAGCATGGCAGAGGGGACGCGTGGCACCGTGGGCACGTGCAGCATGGCAGAGGGGACGCGTGGCACCGTGGGCATGTGCGGCATGCAGAGGGGACGCGTGGCACCGTGGGCACGTGCAGCATGCAGAGGGGACGTGTGGCACCGTGGGCACGTGCAGCATGGCAGAGGGGCGCGTGGCACCGTGGGCACGTGCAGCATGCAGAGGGGACGCGTGGCACCATGGGCACGTGCAGCATGGCAGAGGGGACGCGTGGCACCGTGGGCACGAGCAGCATGGCAGAGGGGCGCGTGGCACCGTGGGCACGTGCAGCATGGCAGAGGGGACGCGTGGCACCGTGGGCACGTGCAGCATGCAGAGGGGACGCGTGGCACCGTGGGCACGTGCAGCATGGCAGAGGGGCACGTGGTACCGTGGGCACGTGCAGCATGCAGAGGGGCGCGTGCACTGGGGCCGTGGTGTGGCAGCACACGTGCAGGGTGTGGGTCCTGCCCTGGGGCCTGCTTTTCCTCTGCTCGGCTGTGCCTGAGCCCCACGTGGCCTGGACCTGCTGGGGTTTTGCTGGACTCCGCTGGCCAAGGGTGAGGCCAGGCCAGCGTGGTGCTGGCCCCACGTGCCTCTCTCATCCCTGGAGAAGTGACCGGCACTCTGCTGGCCTTACTGACCCCAGGGAGGAGCGGGCCGTGCTGCAGGCAGGACCCCGGCTGCGGGAGCTCCCGGAGTGCTCGGGGCAGAACTGAGGACGTGGACGTGCCCCTGGCCACGCAGCTTCTCCCTGTGGGTCTGACCCTGCCCCGGCCCTGGGCCACCGACGTTCCGCCTGGTGGCCTTTTCCAGACCTTTGTTTATTGGAGCCACGCGCTGGCGGTCCTGGGCGTCCTGGCGGGCGCCTCAGTGCTCCGGGTGCTCTGTGGTGTAGGCGCGGCACGTCCTGCCCGCCTGAGCAGAGGCCCGGCTGCTTCCGCTCCTCGGCAGGCGCAGAGGTCGCAGCCTGAGTGAGCGGAGCTCCAGGACGTGTGCGCCTGTCGTGGTGGGTCCCCAGGGTGAGCTCCGAGGGGCTTGACGCCGCCTTCCGTTAGGCTGACAGTGCACAGGACGCTCCTGAGGCCCGACTGTGCCGTGGCCTGTTGTCTCGGGGGGCCTGGTGGCTGTCGCGGCCGCTGGCGGAGCAGAGCGGGGCTCCCTGAGGAGCACAGGCCTCGGCAGAGGGCCCTTTCCGCTGGGAAGCGCAGAGCCGCTCGTGCTCCTCACTCTGACCCAGCGGCTCCCTCGGGGAGCCTGCCCAGGGACACCTCCGACGGTGCCGCGTGGCGCCACCCAGACGCTCACCTGCAGGAGAGAGTCGGGATGAGGACCAGGATGAGGGACCACCTGGGGGCCGGCTCTGGGTGAGAACCAGGCAAGAGGCGGAGGGCGTCTGGCACTGCCTTCCTGTGGGAGGAGGTGGCACCTGCGGGGACAGAGTGGAACGGAGAGCCCGGGCACGGCCAGAGGGCGTGGGCAGGCCCAGCCAGGGCAGGCCAGCTGCAGGGGCCGGCACTGCACTCCCGAGTTCTCCTGTCCAGCCCCAGGCTCAAACCGCGGGCCCCTTCACGTGTCCTGGGGAGCAGTGGATGACCATCGGTGGGCATGGAAAAGAGACGGCACGCAGGCGCACGCCCGGCCCGCGGAGCCGCGGCAGCCTCGGCAGGGTGGGGAGGAGCCCTCGCTCTCTTGACCGGGTCCTGGGCCGGGACCGAGCCTGAGGGAAGCAAGCGCAGTCGGATTCTGCTCCCAGGCTCGGGGTGGCCTGGGGAGCTGGGCACGCCTCGAGGGGGTGGAGAGTGCGAGCCGGGTCTCCCTGCCCCAGGTGGAGGGCTGGAGGGTGGTGGGGCGTGGGCAGGTGCCACCTGACCCCAGGGTCTTCAGCGGGTGTGCGTGTCCCTATGTGTGTGTCCTCTGTCCATCTGGGAGGCCTGGGAGCAAAGAGCCCCAGCAGCAGGAAAAGCAGGGCACGGGAGCGTCCGCTGGTGGGGGTGGGGGTGGTCAGGGCGCAGCCTGAAGACCCCCGAGGGGGCAGTGGGGCTCGCAAGCCCCAGGACCGAGCCGACCGACCCCCGGCTGCCAGCACAAACAGCGGGTGAGGGAGAAGCAGGGCGGGGCAGCTCTGCTGGTGGCGGGGCCACTCAGCAGCCGGGCAGCCTCGGGGACACAGTGAGTTGCTACAGGCCAGGCCACTGTCCAGGGCCAGGGGGCTCCAGGTAGAGTCCCAGGGCCAGGAGTCCCACCAGAGTTAGGGGACCCAGGACTAGGTGTCCCAGAGTCAGAGGGCTCAGGGGGGAGTCCCAGGGTCAGGGGACCCGGGTGGGTGCTAAGATCATGGTGAAAGTTGAGGAGAAACAGGATATTTGCCTTTTCTCAAAGTATCTCTTCCCAGGTTGTTTATTATTAAAAAGGGAAAAGTAGTAACTTTAGAGGAGGCAGCTGCAGCCGCTCCTGGGCTGCGCGGCAGCTTCCTCCACAGCCGGGCTCTGCTCAGACCTCTCCGAGCCAGGAGGAGGTGTGGGACCCTGGCAAGGGCTAGCTAGCAGTGCCTGGCCAGGCCTGTGCCAGAGCACGGGCATCAGGAGAGCAGGGGCCAGCTGCCACCACATGGTGCTGGGCGGAGCTGACGGAGGGGTCAGTGGGCACTGCTGATGAGCCCCGGGTGGCGGTTGCGTGGTGCCAGCGCCTACCTCCTGAGTGCTGCCCCACGGCCTCTCCGTGCCCTCGTCTCACAGACCTTTAGGAGCAACAGATGTTGGGACTCCCGCACAGCCAGCCTTGCCATGAGCCTGGGATTCCAAAACAGAGCCGAGAAAGAAGGCACAGGATGCAGTGCCGTGAGAGCTGAGCCGCAGTGGCCAGGGCAGCGGAGTCCGCCTCCGCCTCTGCCCACAGGAAGCTTTGATCTGCCCCGCCCACGAGAGGGCTTTTAGCAGAAACCCTGGATAGGCTCTCCTGGAAATGCCCTGCCTCTCGGGCTCCGGGCTCCAGGGCGTAGCACCCTTGAGCAGTCCTCCAGGTCCAGGTGCGCCCCTGCCCGTGGACACCAAGGGGCCCTCCCGGCCTCTGGGCCTGGGGTTCTGCTGGCTCAGTTTCCTGGCTTTGCTCTTTGACCTTTGGATTTGTTTCTCGTCTCCCAAGGAGAAGCTGTAGACTCTGTGTGTGGCTGTGTCTGTTCCCTTCTGTCCCCTGCGAGCCGCGAGGACCGTCTCTGCCTCAGTGGCCCTGCCCTCGCCTCTCCTAGAGGTGCCGCCTGTGTCTCCAGTAGCTGTTGATCTGTGTGCAGTCGGTCCTTGCGTAGCTCGAGGGCGGCTGGGCTCTTCCAGCTGGCTGGTGTCACTTCCCGTGGGGCACCCTGCTTTGTCCCACGCGAGGTCCCTGCAAGGAGCTTGCCGTGGCGGTGGGGAGCTGTGGCTCAGTCCCACGGCCGCTGGAGAGAGGACCACATGGTGGGCAGCCCTCCTCCTCCCCAGCCCAGGTGCTTTTCCTCCTCATCTGGTGCCTAGCGGGCTATCAGGTCAGCACAGTGGCCACGGGCAGCAGGCTTCCTCTCGTCCTTGACCTCAGGACACCTCTCAAGCCTTCGTGGCCCTCGCCCGCAGTCTTCGTCTGGAGCAGCCCCTGCCCGCTTCTCTTCCTGGTGGCTGAGGCTGTAAACATGGTCTCCGCCGTGAGCGGTGGTAGTGCTGACTGCTGTGTGCGTGCTCCGCCCCTGCGAGATGGCCTTGGTCCCCTCCGTCACTCTGTGAGGGTGGCGAGTTTCATACCAGGTCTCCTGGTGTCCGCCATCCCTGCATCCCGAGGAAGACCTCGCTCTGCACGCCGCGCAGTGGCCTTCTGTGCACCTTCCACCTCTGCACGCGGAGCCTCCCCGACCCCAGCCTCTGGGCTCTGAGCTGCGTTGGCAGGCTGCGTGGGGGCGGGCGTGAGAGCCCTGCAGTGCAGCGTTGGCGATTTCTGTGGTGTAAATGCTCCTGTGTTCTGTGTCCGCCAGCTGCTGACGCGGTTCCCTAGGGTGCGGCCTCTCCTCGGGTGAGAGGTTGGAGCTGGTGCCGTGCACCACTGCCCTGAGCATGCCGTCGATGGCTTTCCCGCCCGTGCATTCTGGTGCCACGGGACCCACATGTGCCCGTGCGTCAGCCCCGGGTGACTGGTGCTGGTCTGTCCGAGGTCCTCCCCTCTGCTCGGTTTCCAGCCGTGCTCTCTGTTCTGACTGTCAGAGCCTTGCAGTTCTCCTGGACCTGCCGTGGCCGCCGCCTCTGTGGAGGACAGAGGGGTACCTGCGTCGTGCCTACTGAGGGCCGCGCAGCAGCCCGGTTCCAGACGCCAGCCCTCCCGAGCCTGAGGTGTGTGGTCCTGCCAGGCTGCTCCCGTCTTCCTGGCGCGTAAGCCACACCCTGGTGCACCCGCCTGCAGCGGTGGAGTGGAGTCTCCTGAGTGCCCGCTGCGCGTCGGGCCCTCTGCGTGTCAGGAGCGGTGCTGCGGCAGCACAGGCCCCCGTGGAGCGCCGTCCTGAAGCGCGGCCTGCGGCTGGTGCCCACTGGGCCGTCCCTGCCAGTCCTCCCGCCCCACTCTGACACCTGCTGTCTTCGCCCAGGTGGTCTCCTGAACCACCAGGACCACCCACGCTGCCGCTGGTTTGGTTCTGAAGCCCCGTGGCTGCGTGGGGTGCCGCCAGCCCTGCGCTGCGTGACTTGCTGCTTTCCCCTGGCTCCTGCGCCCGGCGGTCTCCACTTCAGGAAAGGTCGGTGGTTACCAGGTTGTACGAGCACAGTGACCAGAAGAGCTTGGTGAGAACTGTTGGGGTGTGAACTGTTGTGCCAACTGGGCAGAGGTGGCCTGGTCTGTGGGCTGCCCATGGGGTGCAGTGGGCACTGTGGCAGCACATTCCCAGTTTCCTCTTGGGACTGTGCATTTTGGCACCTGGTGGCTCCAAGGGGCCAGCGCCTGCTCAGCAGCGTGCCTGTGGCATGGTCAGCGTCACTGCTGCGGCAGTCCTGGTGGCTAGAGGACGTGGGACGTGTGCAGCTCGCAGCGTGCTGGGCTGGAGTCTGGATGCAGGCCAGCGGCCTCCCAAGGCCCATCTGCCCGACTCTGCCACACTGATTTGGGTTTCTGCTGTTTTAATCCTTTGCAAAATTGCTGTGTTTTTAATTTAAGCATCAGTATTTACTCTCAGAAGATGCCTCTGTTTGCTTGTTTCTCTGTGTGGTAGAGCTCAGCTTTCTCCTTCCTGCTCTGCTGCAGGGTGGGGGAGGAGCAGCCTGGCCCTTGCAAGGCCCGGGGCGAGCTGTGTGTGGGCCCTGAGGAGGCTGAGGCCCGGCAGCCCTTCCTCCTCTGCGTGGCCCTCTCTGCAGGGGCACTCCGGCCGCTTCTCCTCCCCTGCGTGCTGCTGGTTGGTGGGGGACGAGGCATGGCCTGGACCTAGTGGACACGTCGCCTGTGGAGGTGTTTCTCTGTGGTCTGTGCGGGGACAACTTGGAATTCACCTTGGGAGGTCCAGGCCACGAGCAGCTCCTGGCCTGGGGCTGGAGCCTGTGGACCACTTAACCCGGGTCCCCAGCTCCGCCCTGCGCTTGTGTCTGTGTCCCTGACAGGCGCCGTGCCCTCTCCTGCCTCCCCTCCCGCACAGCAGGAGCCATCTGTCCCCACACCTTCCTTCCCTGGGTCCTGGCTAGGGAGCTGGTGTCACACCTCGCTGTCATTTCTCACCACTGAGGCTTGGGACACGTCTGGTCCTCCCCGTGTGTCCACAGCAGCATGATGAAAACCATGGAAAGCTCAGGCTCTAAAAACAGGCTCTCAGGGCTGCAGCCTCCGAGGAAGGAAGCAGCCCAGCCCTGCCACCATGCTGGCCCTCCCTGGAGCCAGCCCTGGCGGGCGGACCCCCCAGTACTGTGCGGCGTCGGAGCGCACCATGTCCTTCCTCCGGGTCCTGGGGCGGCCCTGAGTCTCGGTAGGAGTTGGAGGAGTTGCAGGCCCAGATGGGCAGAGGCTTCTGTGGTCCAGGCCGGCCACTCCCTGCGGGCCTCCAGGGCACCTGTGTGCCCGCCGACACTGTTCCTCTGCTGCCTCTTGCCTGTCCTTCTGTGGCTCTGGAACTAGGTTTTGTCCTGTCTGGGGAAGCTCAGGGACTTGGGACTCTGGGACCTGTCGCCCCATGTCGGGGGGGGGAAGCAGTTCTCAGTGGCCTCTCGGCGGGGCTCCCCTCCTGCACTGCTCCCCGCAGGGAGGAGGCCGCAGTGCGTCTGGGCTGGTGGCTGGTGTGTGCTGCCCACTGCTGCAGCCAGGCTCGTCCGTAAGGTGGCACCAGGGCCCCGTCACCTGTGTTCTGCACACCTCAGAATCTGCCCTTGGAAGCACACCTCGGGGTTGGGCTTGGTGACCCTGTGGCCACCAAGTGGGTGTCAGGAGCGCTTGGTAAGGTCAGGCTGTCTGTGGCTGCATGCCTCGCCCACCTGGTCTTCAAACTGGTGTTTGTAGTCACTGCTGGAGGTCATCCTCAACTTGGGACACGTCTGTGCATGTGGCTGTCATGTGACCTTAATTCGTAGGGGTTTAAAAGGTGGCTTCTTGTCCTTCGTGCTGTGTACGTGATTATATTACAGCGTACGTAGGTTCATGCAACGTGTGTGTGTGTGTGTGTGATGTTTTCTTTCATGGATGGTTTTCTGGTGGTTTCGTATGGAAAACATGAGACCATTGAGGAACGAAGTAGGACCATTGCTTGCTCAGAAGCATCTAGGAGCATTTAAAATTTTCTTTTGTGGTTATAGATGGACAGAAAGGCTTTAATTTGTTTTTATGTGGTGCTGAGGATTGAATCCCCAGTGCCTCACACGTGCTAGGTGAGCACTCTGCCGCTGAGCTGCAGCCCCAGCCCCCACAAGCTTTTGAATCAGATTTGGAGGGGGAGGGATTTCGGTTCTGGCACCACCACCAGCTGTGCTTGGTGCTGCAGGTGCCAGAGGTCAGGACTGCGCGTAGGCATGGTAAAGTGGCCTGGGTGCTGTGCCTGCTGTCTCTGCCCCCAGGGGTTTCTGTGACCCATGTGGGTGAGCCCTTGCCTAGGACCCCTGCAGGCTCAGACTCCCTGGGCTTGGGGGTCACTGGCTCTCCCTTTCCGTGCTGTCACCCAGCCAGCCCCCGTTCCCTGGGTGGAGACATGGACTCGGAGCTGTGGAGAGGTCACCATGGGAGGCCGAGGGGCTTCTAGTTGGGGGTTGGGGATGGTGGCGCTGGAGATGTGCTTGCAGAGGGGTGTGTAGGAGCCCTGGCTGGGCCTGTGCACAGGGTGGGAAGTGGCACTCGCAGAGGCTGGACAGGGGTCACAGTACTCTGGCCTCTGCATGGTGGTGGAGGGCAGTGCAGCGAGCCTGGTCTGGATAGCCACTGTGCCCACAGGCCCCACCAGGTGCTGCGTTCCGCTTTCCCATCTCAAGCTCCCGTGCCGGCCTCTGCCTGCCCCTGTAGGTCACGTCATCTGAAACTGGAACTTGCATGTCCTGAATTTTCAGCCTTTTTCCTTGCAGCAAATGTCACCAGCACCCATCTGTGGCTAGAACCTGGCAGTGTCCCAGCCTGCTTGCCCTCACTGCCACACGGCCCCTCCCCACCTTCTCCCTGCCCAAGGTGGGCTGTGTCTGGCACTGTAGGTTTCGTGGGCTGCGGTCGGCCTTCCCCGCGGGGCTGACGGAGCTCTGATGGGACCAAGGGTCTCCCCAGCAGAGCGCGTCACACGGTCCCTTCCCTAGCCAGCAGGGCAGGCTAGAGACGTTGCAGGTGTCTGGGATGAGAGGGAGCCAGGCGTCCTCACCACGCCTCCCCCGGGAGGCCTCAGGGCTGTCACGGAGGGAGCGCCGTTTCCATGGGACAGCAGCGTCTGCGTTATTCTCACCAGATAAGCTGCACTGGTCATCTTTAACACCGAGCAGTAAAGCCTGTCAATCAGGGTCTTTGGCAGAGTTGCTCTTTGGGCCTCCTGAAGCATGATGTGCCTCTTGTGGGGGGTGCATATCGTGTTGTGTCATTCCAAGTTGCAGAAATCAAAGTGTGTTACTAAACAGTGGGCAGCCCACAGCTCCCGGGTGACCCGGGAGCTGGTGTATATTACCGCTGTTCACGAGAGGTGTGGCTCTGTTTCTGGGGGTGCCTCCCAGACCCGCTGCCTTGGGCCTCCAGGGTCCCAGAGGTCATGTGGGAGGAGACCAGACACTACAGAGGCATGCGGCCTCACCTCCAGAAGTCACCCAAGGCTAGGCATCCCCAGTGTGGGTATGTGAAAATGAAAACCGGTAGGAAGAGTGTAAGGGACAAAACTGGAGTGAAGTTGGTGAGAGGCCGTCTTCTGGTCTTCCCTTCCCGCCTCATGATAAGGGTTCTGAAACGTCTACAGGTCTGACTTGCACACAGTGCCCACACCCACAGAGGCGTGAGGGCACTGGAAGGCTGTGTGGGTCAGGGCCTGGCTCTCTGGAGCGCACTAGAGACCGCGCCTGGGGTGCCCTGTCCAGGGGGTGGGAGGGTGGTTTGCTGGCCCAAGTCAAAGGCAGCAAATTGCTGTTCCCCAGAGCTCCACAGGGGGCTGGAGAGGCCCCGGGGGACCTGGGAGAGGGATGGCGGCCACTCTGCTGGCTCTGCCTGAGAACATCCTGCCTTCCCACACCACCTGGTCATCTTGCGACTTTGTAAATTTAATGAACGAAAGTAAAGGCATCTTCTGATTCCCGAGCTAGAGCTGCAGGCACCAGCTTCTTAAGCCCAGCTCCAGGGACGTCCCCTCTCCCTCTGTCTCTCCGGCTTCAGCCTTGGGGTCCTCTTTCCCGAGGGGGGCGTTTCCCTGCGCATTTCCCTTGGTGCAGTCCGGGTGGCTGCGGCCAGCTGGGCAGCTGGGCAGGCGGCCCCCTAGCCTAGGATGTGCGGCAGGACCAGCATGGACACCAGGACCAGCGGGCCGGCCACGGGATGCTGGCCTCGGGTGCGGAGCTCCATGCTCGCCGGCGGCAGGTCTGCAGACCCGCTTGGGGTAATGGCGGGTGTGGACATGTTGGGCCGGGGTCCGCAGCGGGTCTGCACGGACAGCACCAGCAGGGTCAGCACCAGCGCCAGCGCAGGCTGGGCAGCCATGACTCTGCGCTCGGCCATCTCCTGTCCCCTATCTGGCACCCGACTCGGCCGAGGCCAGGAGTGTCTAGTCCTTGAAGTCCCGTGATCCTCTCGGGTCCTGTCCAGCGAGGTCCGACACCTTGCCCTGGTGGATGTAACGGCCAGTCCAGGACTGGCGGAGTGCGCTGCGCCCGCGCTGCCCCGCCCCGTGCCGCCCCCGCCCCCAGGCGGCGCCCCGCCCACAGAGGGGGGTGTCCTCCATGCCCCGCAGTGTCCCGCTGGGTCCTCCCCCCCAGGCAGCCTGCCTCCCTCCCCACCTCCCCTCCCGCTGCCCCCAGGCAGCCTGCCCCTACCCCGCCCTGCCCACCGCTGGGTCCTCTCCCCCCAGACAGCCTGCCTCCCCCCCCTGCCCCCAGGCAGCCTGCCCCTACCCCGCCCTGCCCACCGCTGGGTCCTCCCCCCCAGGCAGCCTGCCTCCCCCCCCCCCCCCCCCCCCCCAGGCAGCCTGCCCCTACCCTGCCCCGCCCACCACTGGGCCCCTCCCCCCCAGACAGCCTGCCTCCCCCCCCACCCCCCCCCCCCACCCCCCCCCCCCCCCCCCGCTGCCCCCAGGCAGCCTGCCCCTACCCTGCCCCGCCACCACTGGGCCCTCGCCCCCAGACAGCCTGCCTCCCCCCCCCCCACCCCCCCACCCCCCCCCTGCCTCCAGCAGCCTGCCCCTACCCTGCCCCGCCCACCACTGGGCCCTCCCCCCCAGACAGCCTGCCTTCCCCCCCCCCCCCCCCACCCCCCCCCCACCCCCCCACCCCCCCCCCCCCCCCCCCCCCGCTGCCCCCCAGCCTGCCCTCCCTGCCAGGCCCCCTACCTACCCTGCCCCCTGGGCAGCCTGCCCCTACCCTGCCCCCCGCCTCCACTGGGTCCTCGCCCCAGACAGCCTGCCTCCCCCCCACCTGCTGCCCCCAGGCAGCCTGCCCCTACTCCGCCCCGCCCACCGCTGGTCCTCCCCCCCCCCAGCCTGCCTTCCCCCCCCCCTGCTGCCCCCAGGCAGCCTGCCCCTACCCCGCCCTGCCCACCGCTGGGTCCTCCCCCCCAGACAGCCTGCCTCCCCCCCCTGCTGCCCCAGGCAGCCTGCCCCTACCCCCCGCCCACCGCTGGGTCCTCCCCCCCAGGCAGCCTGTCTCCCCACCCCACCCCCCCTCCCGCTGCCCCCAGGCAGCCTGCCCCCACCCCTGACGCCCGCAGCCTGGTCCTCACGCCCCTGCAGCAAGCCTCTGCCCACCCCGGGCCTCCTGGGCCTCCTGGTCCTCCCCACCCCCTAGGCTATCCAGACCCCGCGGCTGGCCCTCCTGCACCCCCCTTGCCTGCAGAGCACCCAGATCCTCCTGCCCCGCCCACGGCTGCCTGGCCTACCCACCTTCTCTCCTGCAGCTGCCTGGTCCTCGTAGGCTGCCTGGTCCTCGCCTGTCCCTAGGCTGCCTGGTCCTCACCAGCCTGCCCTGCCTGCGGCAGCCTGGTCCTCCCTGCTTGCCTGCCCAACCTCTAACTAGACACTGGGATCCTCCCCCCACCCTACCCAGCAGCTGCCTCCCCCATCCCCCAGGGAACCCCTCCTACCCCACCCTGCCCAGGGGTCTGGGCCACGGTGGGCGGAGCTTGGGCAGGTGTGGTTCAAACCTCCTAGAGCCGAGCAGAGTGCTCCTGACTTCAGCCTGGCCTCACACTGCTCCTGGAGTAGGTGTCCTGCCCCTCTCTAGGACCTTCCCTGTGGCTTCTGGAAGGCCTTGCTGGCGCGGGCCGTTTGCTCCCTCTGGTGGAGTGCGAGGAGCCTGCCTTCGCCGCAGCCCTCACCGGCCTCGGCCTCGCAGTGGGTGGCCAGTTCCTGTGTAGAGCTTCAGGGTTTTCTCCCCCAGCACTGACACCTGGACGTTTGGCTTCTGCAGTGCTGGGCATGTTGCAAGCCTGTCTCGTGACCACGAGGTGGAGAGGCCGCCACAGACCGCAGCCCTGGGAGAGGCGGCACCGCGGCGACCTGCTCTCGGCAGGCAGGGCTGGTGCTCCCCACTTCACGCGGCCCCTGCCTGTAACCAGCGCGGCATCTGAGAGGAGCTGTGAGTTCTTGGAGGGAGTTTTGAGGACAGTTCAGCTCTTGCCAGTCCCGCTCCCTGCCACAGACCACCAGTCTATATCCAAGGGAAGTCATTGCCTCAGAACATTTGGGGGGCTGTTAAAAGGAAGGCGGTGGGTCCAAGGTAGCACAACAGGTGCTGTGCAGCTACACACTCCACAGAAGCCTGCTCGTGAAAATGGAGAGCCCGGCTCCTTGGAGAAGTGCCTTGCTGGGTCTGGACGGGAGCCACGGGAGAGCCTGTGCCTGGTGAGGGTGCTCACAAGCTCCCCCTGGCGTCATCGCTGGCCTAGCCCAAGTTCAGTGCCATCCCAGACCTGTCACACACTTGAGGGGACAGCCTCCTCTCTGGCCTTGCTCTTTGTGGGACCCGCTGCACCGGCAGACTCCTGAGTCCACGCTGTTCGAGCCCCAGCCACTGGACAGCACCTGACCCTTCACGGAAGTGCCTGTGACTCAAATGCATCCCACTGAGCCCAAGCTGACCACATCAGAGACACTCAGGGCCACCCCAAGGCCATCCAAGGCTGCTTGGCCGAGGCCGTGCAAGGCGACTTGTGGTAATGCATGGGGGTCAGGGGAAGGACGGGCCCTACTCGAGCCTGGAGAAACAAAGGGGTGAGTACGGACGGCGGTGGGGGCTTGCAAGGAGGGGACCCTCGGAGGTTTTAGATTGTCACTCCCGTTGTATGGCCAGCAGCTCTTGTGAGGTCGGGATGGTCTGTTTTGGTGGAATCAGACAGGGTGTTGTAGGGGACACTGGGCGGGCCTAGAGCAGGAGGTGTCGCATGGCAAGGGGGACTGCAGCCTGCAGGACCTGGCAGCTGTGGGCAGGCCCTGGGCCCCTGCCTGCTGTCCTGGTGACCTACTTCCAGCCCCCAGGTCTTCACGTGGGCGCCGGCTCCACGTGTGCCTGGAGCTCTTTGGGGGGGGGTGCTGACTGCAAAGAGGGGCCCAGCTAAGTGGCAGGAACAGGAAGTCCGATTGTTCCTTGGGCAGGTACTCCCAAATGAGATGTCCACCCCGAGGCCGGGTTGCTGAGCAGGTGGGTCAGACTCCCCTGGGGCAGCGCGGAGGCCAACAGCGCCCAGAACTGGTCTCCTGAGAGACTCCTCGGTTAGGTTCTGGGTGTGTCCTCGATCCTTTGTGCTTTAGGGTCTGACTGTGTGGTCTATGGCTTTTAGAGGAGCTGGGGTTTCTTTTTGGCCTTCAGAGGGTGACGAAGAGGTGGGGGCCTGTTGCTCTGTTCCCTGCTGCTCCTCACCGGTCCCCATCTGCTCCCTCTCGGCCACGCAAGGCCTCAGATCACAGTTATTGATCATGTTGAACACTGGGCTGTTCTGAGCGTGGCCAAGATGAGAGTGCTCTACGCCCTGTGCTGAACTACCCACCAGCCACCAGCCGCGGTGCACTCCGGGCTGCGCCCGGCTTCTGGGCACGATGCAGTGGAGGCAGCCTCGCCTCCTTCCCACATCTGGCACCTGTTTTCTCTGTCCTTTACTCGACCTGGCCAGTGGGGACATCAGGATGGCCTAGAGGGAGACGGACCAGCAGCCCCAACGGGGACCCTGCGTGCCTCCGAGCCCCGCAGTGCTTCTCCTCCACCCGGGCGGCCTGCGCTGGCTGCGTCACAATGGAGGAGGCAGATGAGGGTCCCCGGGGGAGCAGGCAGCACTAGTAGGCGGATGTCAGAGGGACTTCCACATGTGCACAGAGTCAGGCCGAGTGTCAGGAAAGGACGACCCTGCGGCCGAAGCAGGGCAGGCCATGGGAGCCAGTTCCCCTCCCTGAGGGCGGGTCCTCCTGGTCCTCCCAGACCATTAAGAAACCCTGCGAGCCGGGCGCGGTGGCGCACACCTGTAATCCCAGCACTTTGGGAGGCTGAGGCAGGAGGATCGCGAGTTCAAAGCCAGCCTCAGCAATGGCAAGACACTTAGCAACTCAGTGAGACCCTGTCTCTAATAAAATACAAAAAAAAGGGCTGGGGATGTGACCCAGTGGTCGAGTGCCCCTGAGTTCAATCCCCGGTACCACAAAAAAAAAAAAAAAAAGAAACCCTGCGGTGTGCTGCATCTGGTAGCACAAGGCTCCTGCCCGGGCCCTGCGCCGGCGGCTGGAGGAAGGGGGCGCAGCCTGCTGGGCCCCCACAGTATCCACTGGTGACCCTGCTACAGGACAGGCTGGGAGATCCTGCACAGCTGAGGAAGGGGCCTTGGGCGCCTGTCCCTCGCCTTCCTGTGCCTCTCTGCATGTCCCTGGTGATCGACTGGCCAGTGTCCTTGTCTACTTGAGTTCTGGAGCTCAGCAGGGGTGTGGGCACGCAGGTGGGACGTCCTGGGACTCAGACTGGCCTCTGAGCCTGCAGCCCGTGGGAACTGACGCTCTGTCCAGGTAGAAGGTGACAGAACCGAGTGGAGCCAGCGGACACCTGGCTGTGTCCCCTGCAGAGCTGCTGGCCTGCAGCTGAGGAGGCCCCGTCGGGTGTGGGAGCTGTGTGGGCTGAGGGGAGAAGCGGGCTGACCCTGCTTCTCCTACGCTGTGTCCATACCCGATGGACGGCCACGGCTCGACGTCTCCCCCTGAAGTCCGCTTGTACCTCAGGGTCTGCTCTTGGTGTTGGCCGTGCTCTGGTGGGGCCCGTGTGTGAGGGCACTCGTCCCCACTGCAGTCCCCTGCAGCCTTGCCCCGCCCAGTCCCCTTGCCCACCACGTCCCTGGCCTGCCCTCAGTGCAGCCAGGTTCTTCCTGAGCTCCGCGTGGGGGTGGGCGCCGAGCTGCTTTTGCTGGTCTAGGTCGACCCTGCTGAGGGGTGGCTGGTGGTGTCCAGTCGTGGGCAGTCATGGGTTTGTGTTGGCTTGTGCTTGGGTCCAGGAGCATGTGGGAGTGGGGAGGCGGCTCCAGGGGTCTGCCACTCAGCGCCGCGAGCAGGACCGTGGGCGTGTGTGCCATGTGCTGGCATCTGTGGGTGAAGAGATCTGGAACTCCTGGAGAGGTTCAGTGATCGCTTGGACTTCTCCATTTTGAGGCAGGGTCTTGAAGTACTCCAGGCCCCTCCCAAGTGGACCGAGCAGGGCACCTCGTCCGGCCTGAGCTGCTCTTTCCTGTTGCCGCCTGAAGCGCTTGGAGCAACGGAGCCGCGCGGAAGTAGTTCAGAGGCAAACTGGAGACAAACAGCTTTTTATTCTGATAACTTTTTCTCTCTGGCTCTAACAACGACTAACACACGCCACATACACCACCAAAATGGCGCTGACCCGATCAGCAATTTCGGCCAAGTCACTCGAGATCCTGGGACAAGTCCGTGAGACTACAGAAGACGACAATGCCCAAATCTCCACGGCTCATAGTCAAACCGCAATTCAAGCCATCTCCCCAAATAGGGCTCTTACAATTTCCTGTGGTGCCTGGCTGCAGCTTCTGCCGTGGGAGGAGGCTGGGGCGGGGCGCTTGGTTTCTGAGTTCCATCTGGGTGTCCGTTCTGGGATCACAGGTCACACGCAGTCTGGAAAGGCTGACACCTTATGTCACAGACATGGGGGAGTTACCGGGGGTCCCCTGGGGATTCTGAGTGCTCTTCTCTCCTCTGGGCCTCGATGCTTTTCCAGGCTGGGGCAGGCCTTGGTGCTGGGCTGGGCCTTGGTCCAAGTACTCCTGCCAGTGCAGAGCTGCAGGTGTGGAGCTGCAGGTGTGGAGCTATAGAGAGTGAAGCTGCAGGTGTGGAGCTATAGAGAGTGAAGCTGCAGGTGTGGAGCTGCAGGTGTGGAGCTATAGAGAGTGAAGCTGCAGGTGTGGAGCTATAGAGAGTGAAGCTGCAGGTGTGGAGCTGCAGGTGTGGAGTGTGGAGCTATAGAGTGTGTGGTGGAGCTATAGAGTGTGGAGCTGCGGGTGTGGAGCTATAGAGTGTGGAGCTATAGAGTGTGGAGCTGCAGGTGTGGAGCTATAGAGAGTGAAGCTGCAGGTGTGGAGCTGCAGGTGTGGAGCTATAGAGTGTGGAGCTATAGAGTGTGGAGCTATAGAGTGTGGAGCTATAGAGTGTGGAGCTGCAGGTGTGGAGTAGTGTGGAGCTATAGAGTGTGGAGCTATAGAGTGTGGAGCTGCAGGTGTGGAGCTATAGAGTGTGGAGCTGCAGGTGTGGAGCTATAGAGTGTGAGCTGCAGGTGTGGAGCTATAGAGTGGAGCTGCAGGTGTGGAGCTATAGAGAGTTCAAGCTGCAGGTGTGGAGCTATAGAGTGGAGCTGCAGGTGTGGAGCTATAGAGAGCATGAGCTTGGAGCTGGCGGGTGTGGAGCTATAGAGTGGAGCTGCTGGCGGTGTGGAGCTATAGAGAGTGGAGCTGCAGGTGTGGAGCTATAGAGTGGAGCTGCAGGTGTGGAGCTATAGAGTGGAGCTGCAGGTGTGGAGCTATAGATTGTGGAGCTGCAGGTGTGGAGCTATAGAGTGGAGCTGCAGGTGTGGAGCTATAGAGGTGTGGAGCTGCGGGTGTGGAGCTATAGAGTTGGAGCCTGCGGGTGGAGCTGCTCGTGTGGAGCTATAGAGTGTGGAGCTGCGGGTGTGGAGCTATAGAGTGTGGAGCTGCGGGTGTGGAGCTATAGAGAGTGAAGCTGCAGGTGTGGAGCTGCAGGTGTGGAGCTGCGGGTGTGGAGCTATAGAGTGTGGAGCAGCGGGTGTGGAGCTATAGAGTGGAGCTGCAGGTGTGGAGCTATAGAGTGGAGCTGCAGGTGTGGAGCTATAGAGTGGAGCTGCAGGTGTGGAGCTATAGAGTGGAAGCTGCGGGTGTGGAGCTATAGTGTGGAGCTGCGGGTGTGGAGCTATAGAGTGTGAGCTGCGGGTGTGGAGCTATAGAGTGGAGCTGCGGGTGTGGAGCTATAGAGTGGAGCTGCAGGTGTGGAGCTATAGTAGTGGAGCTGCAGGGTGTGGAGCTATAGAGTGGAGCTGCGGGTGTGGAGCTATAGAGTGGAGCTGCAGGTGTGGAGCTATAGTGTGGAGCTGCAGGTGTGGAGCTATGGAGTGGAGCTGCAGGTGTGAGCTGCGGGTGTGGAGCTATAGAGTGGAGCTGCAGGTGTGGAGCTATAGAGTGTGGAGCTGCGGGTGTGGAGCTATAGAGTGGAGCTGCGGGTGTGGAGCTATAGAGTGGAGCTGCAGGTGTGGAGCTATAGAGTGGAGCTGCAGGTGTGCAGCTATAGTGTGGAGCTGCGGGTGTGGAGCTATAGAGTGAAGTTGCGGGGGTGTGGAGCTATAGAGTGGAGCTGCGGGTGGTGGAGCTATAGCGTGGAGTTGTGGAGCTATAGAGTGGAGCTGCAGGTGTGGAGCTATAGAGTGGAGCTGCGGGTGTGGAGCTATAGAGTGGAGCTGCAGGTGTGGAGCTATAGAGTGTGGAGCTGCGGGTGTGGAGCTATAGAGTGGAGCTGCGGGTGTGGAGCTATAGAGTGGAGCTGCAGGTGTGGAGCTATAGAGTGGAGCTGCGGGTGTGGAGCTATAGAGTGGAGCTGCGGGTGTGGAGCTATAGAGTGGAGCTGCAGGTGTGGAGCTATAGAGTGGAGCTGCAGGTGTGGAGCTATAGAGTGGAGCTGCGGGTGTGGAGCTATAGAGTGGAGCTGCGGGTGTGGAGCTATAGAGTGGAGCTGCAGGTGTGGAGCTATAGAGTGGAGCTGCAGGTGTGTGGAGCTATAGAGTGGAGCTGCAGGTGTGGAGCTATAGAGTGTGGAGCTGCGGGTGTGGAGCTATAGAGTGGAGCTGCGGGTGTGGAGCTATAGAGTGGAGCTGCGGGTGTGGAGCTATAGAGTGGAGCTGCGGGTGTGGAGCTATAGAATGTGGAGCTATCTGCGGGTGTGGAGCTATAGAGTGGAGCTGCAGGTGTGGAGCTATAGAGTGGAGCTGCGGGTGTGGAGCTATAGAGTGGAGCTGCAGGTGTGGAGCTATAGAGTGGAGCTGCAGGTGTGGAGCTATAGAGTGGAGCTGCGGGTGTGGAGCTATAGAGAGTGGAGCTGCGGGTGTGGAGCTATAGAGTGGAGCTGCGGGTGTGGAGCTATAGAGTGGAGCTGCGGGTGTGGAGCTATAGAGTGGAGCTGCAGGTGTGGAGCTATAGAGTGGAGCTGCGGGTGTGGAGCTATAGAGTGGAGCTGCGGGTGTGGAGCTATAGAGTGGAGCTGCGGGTGTGGAGCTATAGAGTGGAGCTGCGGGTGTGGAGCTATAGAGTGGAGCTGCGGGGTGTGGAGCTATAGAGTGGAGCTGAGCAGTGTGGAGCTATAGAGTGGAGCTGCGGTGTGGAGCTATAGAGTGTGGAGCTGCGGGTGTGGAGCTATAGAGTGGAGCTGCAGGTGTGGAGCTATAGAGCTGCGGGTGTGGAGCTGCGGGTGTGGAGCTATAGAGTGGAGCTGGCGAGGTGTGGAGCTATAGAGTGGAGCTGCGGGTGTGGAGCTATAGAGTGGAGCTGCGGGTGTGGAGCTATAGAGTGGAGCTGCGGGTGTGGAGCTATAGAGTGGAGCTGCAGGTGTGGAGCTATAGAGTGGAGCTGCGGGTGTGGAGCTATAGAGTGGAGCTGCGGGTGTGGAGCTATAGAGTGGAGCTGCGGTGTGGAGCTATAGAGTGGAGCTGCGGGTGTGGAGCTATAGAGTGGAGCTGCGGGTGTGGAGCTATAGAGTGGAGCTGCGGGTGTGGAGCTATAGAGAGCTGCGGGTGTGGAGCTGAGCTGGGTGTGGAGCTATAGAGTGGAGCTGCAGGTGTGGAGCTATAGAGTGTGGAGCTGCAGGTGTGGAGCTATAGAGTGGAGCTGCGGTGTGGAGCTATAGAGTGGAGCTGCGGGTGTGGAGCTATAGAGTGGAGCTGCGGGTGTGGAGCTATAGAGTGGAGCTGCGGGTGTGGAGCTATAGAGTGGAGCTGCGGGTGTGGAGCTATAGAGTGGAGCTGCGGGTGTGGAGCTATAGAGTGGAGCTGCGGGTGTGGAGCTATAGAGTGGAGCTGCGGGTGTGGAGCTATAGAGTGGAGCTGCGGGTGTGGAGCTATAGAGTGTGGAGCTGCGGGTGTGGAGCTATAGAGTGGTGGAGCTGCGGGTGTGGAGCTATAGAGTGGAGCTGCGGGTGTGGAGCTATAGAGTGGAGCTGCGGGTGTGGAGCTATAGAGTGGAGCTGCTGGGTGTGGAGCTATAGAGTGTGGAGCTGCGGGTGTGGAGCTATAGAGTGTGGAGCTGCAGGTGTGGAGCTGCTGCAGGTGTGGAGCTATAGAGTGGAGCTGCAGGTGTGGAGCTATAGAGTGGAGCTGCAGGTGTGGAGCTATAGAGTGGAGCTGCTCGTGTGGAGCTATAGAGTGGAGCTGCGGGTGTGGAGCTATAGAGTGGACCTGCTCGTGTGGAGCTATAGAGTGTGGAGCTGCAGGTGTGGAGCTATAGAGTGGAGCTGCTCGTGTGGAGCTATAGAGTGGAGCTGCGGGTGTGGAGCTATAGAGTGGACCTGTCGTGTGGAGCTATAGAGTGGAGCTGCAGGTGTGGAGCTATATAGAGTGGACCTGCTCGTGTGGAGCTATAGAGTGTGGAGCTGCAGGTGTGGAGCTATAGAGTGGAGCTGCAGGTGTGGAGCTATAGAGTGGAGCTGCAGGTGTGGAGCTATAGAGTGGAGCTGCGGGTGTGGAGCTATAGAGTGGAGCTGCGGGTGTGGAGCTATAGAGTGGAGCTGCGGGTGTGGAGCTATAGAGTGGAGCTGCGGGTGTGGACCTATAGAGTGGAGCTGCGGGTGTGGAGCTATAGAGTGTGGAGCTGCAGTGTGGAGTGTGAGCTGCGGGTGTGGAGCTATAGAGTGGAGCTGCGGGTGTGGAGCTATAGAGTGTGGAGCTGCAGGTGTGGAGCTATAGAGTGGAGCTGCGGGTGTGGAGCTATAGAGTGGAGCTGCGGGTGTGGAGCTATAGAGTGGAGCTGCGGGTGTGGAGCTATAGAGTGGAGCTGCGGGTGTGGAGCTATAGAGTGTGGAGCTGCGGGTGTGGAGCTATAGAGTGGAGCTGCAGGTGTGGAGCTATAGAGTGGAGCTGCAGGTGTGGAGCTATAGATTGTGGAGCTGCAGGTGTGGAGCTATAGAGTGGAGCTGCTCGTGTGGAGCTATAGAGTGTGGAGCTGCGGGTGTGGAGCTATAGAGTGGAGCTGCGGGTGTGGAGCTATAGAGTGGAGCTGCAGGTGTGGAGCTATAGAGTGTGGAGCTGCGGGGTGGAGCTATAGAGTGTGGAGCTGCAGGTGTGCAGCTATAGAGTGGAGCTGCTCGTGTGGAGCTATAGAGTGGAGCTGCGGGTGTGGAGCTATAGAGTGGAGCTGCAGGTGTGGAGCTATAGAGTGTGGAGCTGCGGGTGTGGAGCTATAGAGTGGAGCTGCAGGTGTGGAGCTATAGAGTGGAGCTGCAGGTGTGGAGCTATAGAGTGGAGCTGCAGGTGTGGAGCTATAGAGTGGAGCTGCGGGTGTGGAGCTATAGAGTGGAGCTGCGGGTGTGGAGCTATAGAGTGGAGCTGCGGGTGTGGAGCTATAGAGTGTGGAGCTGCGGGTGTGGAGCTATAGAGTGGAGCTGCGGGTGTGGAGCTATAGAGTGGAGCTGCGGGTGTGGAGCTATAGAGTGGAGCTGCGGGTGTGGAGCTATAGAGTGTGGAGCTGCGGGTGTGGAGCTATAGAGTGTGGAGCTGCGGGTGTGGAGCTATAGAGTGGAGCTGCGGGTGTGGAGCTATAGAGTGGAGCTGCGGGTGTGGAGCTATAGAGTGTGGAGCTGCGGGTGTGGAGCTATAGAGTGGAGCTGCGGGTGTGGAGCTATAGAGTGGAGCTGCGGGTGTGGAGCTATAGAGTGGAGCTGCGGGTGTGGAGCTATAGAGTGGAGCTGCGGGTGTGGAGCTATAGAGTGTGGAGCTGCGGGTGTGGAGCTATAGAGTGTGGAGCTGCGGGTGTGGAGCTATAGAGTGGAGTGTGTGGAGCTATAGAGTGGAGCAGGGTGTGGAGCTATAGAGTGGAGCTGCAGGGTGTGGAGCTATAGAGTGGAGCTGCAGGTGTGGAGCTATAGATTGTGGAGCTGCAGGTGTGGAGCTATAGAGTGGAGCTGCTCGTGTGGAGCTATAGAGTGTGGAGCTGCGGGTGTGGAGCTATAGAGTGGAGCTGCTCAGGTGTGGAGCTATAGAGTGTGGAGCTGCAGGTGTGGAGCTATAGAGTGTGGAGCGTGTGGAGCAGAGTGGAGCTGCGGGTGTGGAGCTATAGAGTGGACCTGCTCGTGTGGAGCTATAGAGTGGAGCAGGTGTGCTATAGAGTGGGTGTGTGGAGCTATAGAGTGGAGCTGCAGGTGTGGAGTGTGGAGCTAGGTGAGGATGCTATAGAGTGGAGCTGCGGGTGTGGAGCTATAGAGTGGAGCTGCAGGTGTGGAGCTATAGAGTGGAGCTGCGGGTGTGGAGCTATAGAGTGGAGCTGCAGGTGTGGAGCTATAGAGTGTGGAGCTGCGGGTGTGGAGCTATAGAGTGGAGCTGCGGGTGTGGAGCTATAGAGTGTGGAGCTGCGGGTGTGGAGCTATAGAGTGGAGCTGCGGGGTGTGGAGCTATAGAGTGGAGCTGCGGGTGTGGAGCTATAGAGTGTGGAGCTGCAGGTGTGGAGCTATAGAGTGGAGCTGCGGGTGTGGAGCTATAGAGTGTGAGCTGCGGGTGTGGAGCTATAGAGTGTGGAGCTGCGGGTGTGGAGCTATAGAGTGGAGCTGCGGGTGTGGAGCTATAGAGTGGAGCTGCGGGTGTGGAGCTATAGAGTGGAGCTGCGGGTGTGGAGCTATAGAGTGGAGCTGCGGGTGTGGAGCTATAGATTAGTGGAGCTGCGGGTGTGGAGCTATAGAGTGGACCTGCGGGTGTGGAGCTATAGAGTGGAGCTGCGGGTGTGGAGCTATAGAGGAGCTGCGGTGTGGAGCTATAGAGTTGAGCGGGTGTGGAGCTATAGTGTGGAGCTGCGGGTGTGGAGCTATAGAGTGGAGCTGCGGGTGTGGAGCTATAGTGTGGAGCTGCGGGTGTGGAGCTATAGAGTGGAGCTGCAGGGGTGTGGAGCTATAGAGTGGAGCTGCAGGTGTGGAGCTATAGAGTGGAGCTGCAGGTGTGGAGCTATAGATTGTGGAGCTGCAGGTGTGGAGCTATAGAGTGGAGCTGCTCGTGTGGAGCTATAGAGTGGAGCTGCGGGTGTGGAGCTATAGAGTGGACCTGCTCGTGTGGAGCTATAGAGTGTGGAGCTGCAGGTGTGGAGCTATAGAGTGGAGCTGCTCGTGTGGAGCTATAGAGTGGAGCTGCGGGTGTGGAGCTATAGAGTGGACCTGCTCGTGTGGAGCTATAGAGTGGAGCTGCAGGTGTGGAGCTATAGAGTGGACCTGCTCGTGTGGAGCTATAGAGTGTGGAGCTGCAGGTGTGGAGCTATAGAGTGGAGCTGCAGTGTGGAGCTATAGAGTGGAGCTGCGGGTGTGGAGCTATAGAGTGGAGCTGCGGGTGTGGAGCTATAGAGTGAGCTGCGGGTGTGGAGCTATAGAGTGGAGCTGCGGGTGTGGAGCTATAGAGTGGAGCTGCGGGTGTGGAGCTATAGAGTGGAGCTGCGGGTGTGGAGCTATAGAGTGTGGAGCTGCGGTGTGTGGAGCTATAGAGTGAGCTGCAGGTGTGGAGCTATAGAGTGGAGCTGCGGGTGTGGAGCTATAGAGTGGAGCTGCAGGTGTGGAGCTATAGAGTGGAGCTGCAGGTGTGGAGCTATAGAGTGGAGCTGCGGGTGTGGAGCTATAGAGTGGAGTGCGGGTGTGGAGCTATATAGAGTGGAGCTGCGGGTGTGGAGCTATAGAGTGGATCCTTCTGCAGGGTGTGGAGCTATAGAGTTGTGGAGCTGCAGGTGTGGAGCTATAGAGTGGAGCTGCTCGTGTGGAGCTATAGAGTGTGGAGCTGCGGGTGTGGAGCTAAAGACGAGTGGAGGCTGCGGGTGTGGAGCTATAGAGTGGAGCTGCAGGTGTGCAGCTATAGTGTGGAGGGTGGACTATAAGTGTGGAGCTGCAGGTGTGGAGCTATAGAGTGGAGCTGCGGGTGTGGAGCTATAGAGTGGAGCTGCAGGTGTGGAGCTATAGAGTGGAGCTGCAGGTGTGGAGCTATAGAGTGTGGAGCTGCAGGTGTGGAGCTATAGAGTGGAGCTGCTCGTGTGGAGCTATAGAGTGTGGAGCTGCAGGTGTGGAGCTATAGAGTGGAGCTGCGGGTGTGGAGCTATAGAGTGGAGCTGCGGGTGTGGAGCTATAGAGTGGAGCTGCGGGTGTGGAGCTATAGAGTGGAGCTGCGGGTGTGGAGCTATAGAGTGGAGCTGCTGGGTGTGGAGCTATAGAGTGGAGCTGCAGGTGTGGAGCTATAGAGTGGAGCTGCGGGTGTGGAGCTATAGAGTGTGGAGCTGCAGGTGTGGAGCTATAGAGTGGAGCTGCAGGTGTGGAGCTATAGAGTGGAGCTGCGGGTGTGGAGCTATAGAGTGTGGAGCTGCGGGTGTGGAGTGTGGAGCTATAGAGTGGAGCTGAGCTGCGGGTGTGGAGCTATAGAGAGTGGAGCTGCAGGTGGAGTAGAGTGGAGCTGCAAGGTATAGAGTGGAGCTGCGGGTGTGGAGCTATAGAGTGTGGAGCTGCGGGTGTGGAGCTATAGAGTGGAGCTGCTCGTGTGGAGCTATAGAGTGGAGCTGCAGGTGTGGAGCTATAGAGTGGAGCTCGTGTGGAGCTATAGAGTGGTGGAGCTGAGGTGTGGAGCTATAGAGTGGAGCTGCGGGGTGTGGAGCTATAGAGTGGAGCTGCGGGTGTGGAGCTATAGAGTGGAGCTGCGGGTGTGGAGCTATAGAGTGGAGCTGCGGGTGTGGAGCTATAGAGTGGAGCTGCGGGTGTGGAGCTATAGAGTGTGGAGCTGCGGGTGTGGAGCTATAGAGTGTGGAGCTGCAGGTGTGGAGCTATAGAGTGGAGCTGCAGGTGTGGAGCTATAGAGTGGAGCTGCAGGTGTGGAGCTATAGAGTGGAGCTGCGGGTGTGGAGCTATAGAGTGGAGCTGGCGGGTGTGGAGCTATAGAGTGGAGCTGCGGGTGTGGAGCTATAGAGTGTGGAGCTGCAGGTGTGGAGCTATAGAGTGGAGCTGCGGGTGTGGAGCTATAGAGTGGAGCTGCGGGTGTGGAGCTATAGAGTGTGGAGCTGCGGTGTGGAGCTATAGAGTGTGGAGCTGCGGGTGTGGAGCTATAGAGTGTGGAGCTGCGGGTGTGGAGCTATAGAGTGTGGAGCTGCAGGTGTGGAGCTATAGAGTGGAGCTGCAGGTGTGGAGCTATAGAGTGGAGCTGCAGGTGTGGAGCTATAGAGTGGAGAGCTGCGCTGGTGTGGAGCTATAGAGTGGAGCTGCGGGTGTGGAGCTATAGAGTGGAGCTGCGGGTGTGGAGCTATAGAGTGGAGCTGCGGGTGTGGAGCTATAGAGTGGAGCTGCGGGTGTGGAGCTATAGAGTGTGGAGCTGCGGGTGTGGAGCTAATAGAAGTGGAGCTGCAGGTGTGGAGCTATAGAGTGGAGCTGCTCGTGTGGAGCTATAGAGTGTGGAGCTGCAGGTGTGGAGCTATAGAGTGGAGCTGCAGTGTGGAGCTATAGAGTGGAGCTGCAGGTGTGGAGCTATAGAGTGGAGCTGCGGGGTGTGGAGCTATAGAGAGTGGCTATAGCTGCGGGTGTGGAGCTATAGTGGATAGCTATAGAGTTTGAGCAGCTGCGGGTGTGGAGCTATAGATGTGGAGCTGCGGGTGTGGAGCTATAGAGTGGACCTGCTCGGTGTGGAGCTATAGAGTGGAGCTGCAGGTGTGGAGCTATAGAGTGTGAGCTGCGGGTGTGGAGCTATAGAGTGGAGCTGCAGGTGTGCAGCTATAGTGTGGAGCTGCGGGTGTGGAGCTATAGAGTGTGGAGCTGCAGGTGTGGAGCTATAGAGTGGACCTGCTCGTGTGGAGCTATAGAGTGTGGAGCTGCAGGTGTGGAGCTATAGAGTGGAGCTGCTCGTGTGGAGCTATAGAGTGGAGCTGCGGGTGTGGAGCTATAGAGTGGACCTGCTCGTGTGGAGCTATAGAGTGGAGCTGCAGGTGTGGAGCTATAGAGTGGACCTGCTCGTGTGGAGCTATAGAGTGTGGAGCTGCGGTGTGTGGAGCTATAGAGTGGAGCTGCAGGTGTGGAGCTATAGAGTGGAGCTGCAGGTGTGGAGCTATAGAGTGGAGCTGCGGGTGTGGAGCTATAGAGTGGAGCTGCGGGTGTGGAGCTATAGAGTGGAGCTGCGGGTGTGGAGCTATAGAGTGGAGCTGCGGGTGTGGAGCTATAGAGTGGAGCTGCAGGTGTGGAGCTATAGAGTGGAGCTGCGGGTGTGGAGCTATAGAGTGTGGAGCTGCGGGTCTGTAGCTATAGAGTGTGGAGCTATAGAGTGGAGCTGCAGGTGTGGAGCTATAGAGTGGAGCTGCAGGTGTGGAGCTATAGAGTGGAGCTGCAGGTGTGGAGCTATAGAGTGTGGAGCTGCGGGTGTGGAGCTATAGAGTGGAGCTGCGGGTGTGGAGCTATAGAGTGTGGAGCTGCGGGTGTGGAGCTATAGAGTGTGGAGCTGCGGGTGTGGAGCTATAGAGTGGAGCTGCGGGTGTGGAGCTATAGAGTGGAGCTGCGGGTGTGGAGCTATAGAGTGGAGCTGCTGGGTGTGGAGCTATAGAGTGTGGAGCTGCGGGTGTGGAGCTATAGAGTGTGGAGCTGCGGGTGTGGAGCTATAGAGTGGAGCTGCAGGTGTGGAGCTATAGAGTGGAGCTGCAGGTGTGGAGCTATAGAGTGGAGCTGCGGGTGTGGAGCTATAGAGTGGAGCTGCGGGTGTGGAGCTATAGAGTGTGGAGCTGCGGGTGTGGAGCTATAGAGTGGAGCTGCGGTGTGGAGCTATAGAGTGGAGCTGCAGGTGTGGAGCTATAGAGTGGAGCTGCAGGTGTGGAGCTATAGAGTGGAGCTGCGGGTGTGGAGCTATAGAGTGGAGCTGCGGGTGTGGAGCTATAGAGTGTGGAGCTGCGGGTGTGGAGCTATAGAGTGTGGAGCTGCGGGTGTGGAGCTATAGAGTGGAGCTGCGGGTGTGGAGCTATAGAGTGGAGCTGCGGGTGTGGAGCTATAGAGTGGAGCTGCGGGTGTGGAGCTATAGAGTGTGGAGCTGCGGGTGTGGAGCTATAGAGTGTGGAGCTGCGGTGTGGAGCTATAGAGTGTGGAGCTGCAGGTGTGGAGCTATAGAGTGGAGCTGCAGGTGTGGAGCTATAGATTGTGGAGCTGCAGGTGTGGAGCTATAGAGTGGAGCTGCTCGTGTGGAGCTATAGAGTGGAGCTGCGGGTGTGGAGCTATAGAGTGGACCTGCTCGTGTGGAGCTATAGAGTGTGGAGCTGCAGGTGTGGAGCTATAGAGTGGAGCTGCTCGTGTGGAGCTATAGAGTGGAGCTGCGGGTGTGGAGCTATAGAGTGGAGCTGCAGGTGTGGAGCTATAGAGTGGACCTGCTCGTGTGGAGCTATAGAGTGTGGAGCTGCTGGTGTGGAGCTATAGAGTGAGGAGCTGCAGGTGTGGAGCTATAGAGTGGAGCTGCAGGTGTGGAGCTATAGAGTGGAGCTGCGGGTGTGGAGCTATAGAGTGGAGCTGCGGTGTGGAGCTATAGAGTGGAGCTGCGGGTGTGGAGCTATAGAGTGGAGCTGCGGGTGTGGAGCTATAGAGTGGAGCTGCGGGTGTGGAGCTATAGAGTGGAGCTGCGGGTGTGGAGCTATAGAGTGGAGCTGCAGAGGTGTGCAGCTATAGTGTGGAGCTGCGGGTGTGGAGCTATAGAGTGTGGAGCTGCAGGTGTGGAGCTAGGTGTGGATATAGAGTGGAGCTGCGGGTGTGGAGCTATAGAGTGTGGAGCTGCAGGTGTGGAGCTATAGAGTGGAGCTGCTCGTGTGGAGCTATAGAGTGGAGCTGCGGGTGTGGAGCTATAGAGTGGAGCTCGTGTGTGGAGCTATAGAGTGGAGCTGCAGGTGTGGAGCTATAGAGTGGGACTTGCTCGTGTGGAGCTATAGAGTGGAGCTGCGGGTGTGGAGCTATAGAGTGGAGCTGCAGGTGTGGAGCTATAGAGTGGAGCTGCAGGTGTGGAGCTATAGAGAGCTGCGGGTGTGGGAGCTATAAGAGTGGAGCTGCGGGTGTGGAGCTGAGCTATAGAGTGGAGTGTGGGAGCAATAGAGTGGAGCTGTGTGGAGCTATAGAGTGGAGCTGCAGGTGTGGAGCTATAGAGTGGAGCTGCGGGTGTGGAGCTATAGAGTGGAGCTGGAGCTAGGTGTGGAGCTATAGAGTGGAGCTGCAGGTGTGGAGCTATAGAGTGGAGCTGCAGGTGTGGAGCTATAGAGTGGAGCTGCAGGTGTGGAGCTATAGAGTGGAGCTGCGGTCGTGTGGAGCTATAGAGTGGAGCTGCAGGTGTGGAGCTATAGAGTGGGCTGCGGGTGTGGAGCTATAGAGTGTGGAGCTGCGGTGTGGAGCTATAGAGTGGAGCTGCAGGTGTGGAGCTATAGAGTGGAGCTGCAGGTGTGGAGCTATAGAGTGGAGCTGCAGGTGTGGAGCTATAGAGTGGAGCTGCGGGTGTGGAGCTATAGAGTGGAGCTGCCGGTGTGGAGCTATGAGTGGAGCTATAGAGCTATAGAGTGGAGCTGCGGTGTGGAGCTATAGAGTGTGGAGCTGCAGGTGTGGAGCTATAGAGTGGAGCTGCGGGTGTGGAGCTATAGAGTGGAGCTGCGGGTGTGGAGCTATAGAGTGGAGCTGCGGTGTGGAGCTATAGAGTGTGGAGCTGCGGGTGTGGAGCTATAGAGTGTGGAGCTTGCGGGGTGTGGAGTAGAGTGGAGCTGCGGGTGTGGAGCTATAGAGTGTGGAGCTGCGGATGAGGTGTGGAGCTGGAGCTATAGAGTGGAGCTGCAGGTGTGGAGCTATAGAGTGGAGCTGCGGGTGTGGAGCTATAAGTGGAGCTGTGGAGCTATAGAGTGTGGAGCTGCGGGTGTGGAGCTATAGAGTGGAGCTGCAGGTGTGGAGCTATAGAGTGGAGCTGCAGGTGTGGAGCTATAGAGTGGAGCTGCGGGTGTGGAGCTATAGAGTGGAGCTGCGGTGTGGAGCTATAGAGTGGAGCTGCGGGTGTGGAGCTATAGAGTGGAGCTGCAGGTGTGGAGCTATAGAGTGGAGCTGCAGGTGTGGAGCTATAGAGTGTGGATGGAGCTATAGAGTGGAGCTGCGGGTGTGGAGCTATAGAGAGGAGCTGCGGGTGTGGAGCTATAGAGTGTGGAGCTGCGGGGTGTGGAGCTATAGAGTGTGGAGCTGCGGGTGTGGAGCTATAGAGTGAGCTGCGGGTGTGGAGCTATAGAGTGGAGCTGCGGGTGTGGAGCTATAGAGTGGAGCTGCGGGTGTGGAGCTATAGAGTGTGGAGCTGCGGGTGTGGAGCTATAGAGTGTGGAGCTGCGGGTGTGGAGCTATAGAGTGTGGAGCTGCAGGTGTGGAGCTATAGAGTGGAGCTGCAGGTGTGGAGCTATAGATTGTGGAGCTGCAGGTGTGGAGCTATAGAGTGCAGCTGCTCGTGTGGAGCTATAGAGTGGAGCTGCGGGTGTGGAGCTATAGAGTGGACCTGCTCGTGTGTGAGCTATAGAGTGTGGAGCTGCAGGTGTGGAGCTATAGAGTGGAGCTGCTCGTGTGGAGCTATAGAGTGGAGCTGCGGGTGTGGAGCTATAGAGTGGAGCTGCAGGTGTGGAGCTATAGAGTGGACCTGCTCGTGTGGAGCTATAGAGTGTGGAGCTGCAGGTGTGGAGCTATAGAGTGGAGCTGCAGGTGTGGAGCTATAGAGTGGAGCTGCAGGTGTGGAGCTATAGAGTGGAGCTGCGGGTGTGGAGCTATAGAGTGGAGCTGCGGGTGTGGAGCTATAGAGTGGAGCTGCGGGTGTGGAGCTATAGAGTGGAGCTGCGGGTGTGGAGCTATAGAGTGGAGCTGCGGGTGTGGATCTATAGAGTGTGGAGCTGCAGGTGTGGAGCTATAGAGTGGAGCTGCAGGTGTGGAGCTATAGAGTGGAGCTGCGGGTGTGGAGCTATAGAGTGTGGAGCTGCAGGTGTGGAGCTATAGAGTGGAGCTGCAGGTGTGGAGCTATAGAGTGGAGCTGCGGGTGTGGAGCTATAGAGTGGAGCTGCGGGTGTGGAGCTATAGAGTGGAGCTGCAGGTGTGGAGCTATAGAGTGGAGCTGCGGGTGTGGAGCTATAGAGTGGAGCTGCGGGTGTGGAGCTATAGAGTGGAGCTGCAGGTGTGGAGCTATAGATTGTGGAGCTGCAGGTGTGGAGCTATAGAGTGGACCTGCTCGTGTGGAGCTATAGAGTGTGGAGCCTGCAGGTGTGGAGCTATAGAGTGGAGCTGCGGGTGTGGAGCTATAGAGTGGAGCTGCAGGTGTGCAGCTATAGTGTGGAGCTGCGGGTGTGGAGCTATAGAGTGTGGAGCTGCAGGTGTGGAGCTATAGAGTGGACCTGCTCGTGTGGAGCTATAGAGTGTGGAGCTGCAGGTGTGGAGCTATAGAGTGGAGCTGCTCGTGTGTGGAGCTATAGAGTGGAGCTGCGGGTGTGGAGCTATAGAGTGGACCTGCTCGTGTGGAGCTATAGAGTGGAGCTGCAGGTGTGGAGCTATAGAGTGGACCTGCTCGTGTGGAGCTATAGAGTGTGGAGCTGCGGTGTGGAGCTATAGAGTGGAGCTGCAGGTGTGGAGCTATAGAGTGGAGCTGCAGGTGTGGAGCTATAGAGTGGAGCTGCGGGTGTGGAGCTATAGAGTGGAGCTGCGGGTGTGGAGCTATAGAGTGGAGCTGCGGGTGTGGAGCTATAGAGTGGAGCTGCGGGTGTGGAGCTATAGAGTGGAGCTGCAGGTGTGGAGCAATATAGAGTGGAGCTGCGGGTGTGGAGCTATAGAGTGTGGAGCTGCGGGTCTGTAGCTATAGAGTGTGGAGCTGCGGGTGTGGAGCTATAGAGTGGAGCTGCAGGTGTGGAGCTATAGAGTGGAGCTGCAGGTGTGGAGCTATAGAGTGGAGCTGCGGGTGTTGGAGCTATAGAGTGGAGCTGCAGGTGTGGAGCTATAGAGTGGAGCTGCGGGTGTGGAGCTATAGAGTGGAGCTGCAGGGTGTGGAGCTATAGAGTGGAGCTGCAGGTGTGGAGCTATAGAGTGGAGCTGCAGGTGTGGAGCTATAGAGTGGAGCTGCGGGTGTGGAGCTATAGAGTGGAGCTGCAGGTGTGGAGCTATAGAGTGGAGCTGCGGGTGTTGGAGCTATAGAGTGTGGAGCTGCGGGTCTGTAGCTATAGAGTGTGGAGCTATAGAGTGGAGCTGCAGGTGTGGAGCTATAGAGTGGAGCTGCAGGTGTGGAGCTATAGAGTGGAGCTGCAGGTGTGGAGCTATAGAGTGGAGCTGCGGGTGTGGAGCTATAGAGTGGAGCTGCGGGTGTGGAGCTATAGAGTGGAGCTGCAGGTGTGGAGCTATAGAGTGGAGCTGCGGTGTGGAGCTATAGAGTGTGGAGCTGCGGGTCTGTAGCTATAGAGTGTGGAGCTATAGAGTGGAGCTGCAGGTGTGGAGCTATAGAGTGGAGCTGCGGGTGTGGAGCTATAGAGTGGAGCTGCGGGTGTGGAGCTATAGAGTGGAGCTGCAGGTGTGGAGCTATAGAGTGGAGCTGCGGGTGTGGAGCTATAGAGTGTGGAGCTGCGGGTCTGTAGCTATAGAGTGTGGAGCTATAGAGTGGAGCTGCAGGTGTGGAGCTATAGAGTGGAGCTGCAGGTGTGGAGCTATAGAGTGTGGAGCTGCGGGTGTGGAGCTATAGAGTGGAGCTGCGGGTGTGGAGCTATAGAGAGTGTGGAGCTGCGGGTGTGGAGCTATAGAGTGTGGAGCTGCGGGTGTGGAGCTATAGAGTGGAGCTGCGGGTGTGGAGCTATAGAGTGCAGCTGCTCGTGTGGAGCTATAGAGTGTGGAGCTGCGGGTGTGGAGCTATAGAGTGTGGAGCTGCGGGTGTGGAGCTATAGAGTGGAGCTGCGGGTGTGGAGCTATAGAGTGCAGCTGCTCGTGTGGAGCTATAGAGTGGAGCTGCGGGTGTGGAGCTATAGAGTGTGGAGCTGCGGGTGTGGAGCTATAGAGTGGAGCTGCGGGGTGTGGAGCTATAGAGTGGAGCTGCAGGTGTGGAGCTATAGAGTGGAGCTGCGGGTGTGGAGCTATAGAGTGTGGAGCTGCGGGTGTGGAGCTATAGAGTGGAGCTGCGGGTGTGGAGCTATAGAGTGGAGCTGCGGGTGTGGAGCTATAGAGTGGAGCTGCAGGTGTGGAGCTATAGAGTGGAGCTGCGGGTGTGGAGCTATAGAGTGGAGCTGCGGGTGTGGAGCTATAGAGTGTGGAGTGCGGGTGTGGAGCTATAGAGTGTGGAGCTGCGGGTGTGGAGCTATAGAGTGGAGCTGCGGTGTGTGGAGCTATAGAGTGGAGCTGCGGGTGTGGAGCTATAGAGTGGAGCTGCGGGTGTGGAGCTATAGAGTGGAGCTGCGGGTGTGGAGCTATAGAGTGGAGCTGCGGGTGTGGAGCTATAGAGTGTGGAGCTGCAGGTGTGGAGCTATAGAGAGTGGAGCTGCAGGTGTGGAGCTATAGAGTGGAGCTGCGGGTGTGGAGCTATAGAGTGGAGCTGCGGGTGTGGAGCTATAGAGTGGAGCTGCTCGTGTGGAGCTATAGAGTGTGGAGCTGCAGGTGTGGAGCTATAGAGTGGAGCCTGCAGGTGTGGAGCTATAGAGTGTGGAAGGGCTTGCAGGTGGAGCTATAGAGTGGAGCTGCGGGTGTGGAGCTATAGAGTGGAGCTGCGGGTGTGGAGCTATAGAGTGGAGCTGCGGGGTGTGGAGCTATAGAGTGGAGCTGCGGGTGTGGAGCTATAGAGTGGAGCTGCAAGGTGTGGAGCTATAGAGTGTGGAGCTGCAGGTGTGGAGCTATAGAGTGGAGCTGCAGGTGTGGAGCTATAGAGTGGAGCTGCAGGTGTGGAGCTATAGAGTGGAGCTGCTCGTGTGGAGCTATAGAGTGTGGAGCTGCAGGTGTGGAGCTATAGAGTGGAGCTGCAGGTGTGTGGAGCTAGAGTGGAGCTGCTGGTGTGGAGCTATAGAGTGGAGCTGCGGGTGTGGAGCTATAGAGTGGAGCTGCAGGTGTGGAGCTATAGAGTGTGGAGCTGCGGGTGTGGAGCTATAGAGTGGAGCTGCAGGTGTGGAGCTATAGAGTGGAGCTGCAGGTGTGGAGCTATAGAGTGGAGCTGCGGCAGGTGTGGAGCTATAGAGTGGAGCTGCGGGTGTGTGGAGCTATAGAGTGGAGCTGCGGGTGTGGAGCTATAGAGTGGAGCTGCGGGTGTGGAGCTATAGAGTGGAGCTGCGGGTGTGGAGCTATAGAGTGGAGCTGCAGGTGTGGAGCTATAGAGTGGAGCTGCAGGTGTGGAGCTATAGAGTGGAGCTGCGGGTCTGGAGCTATAGAGTGTGGAGCTGCAGGTGTGGAGCTATAGAGTGTGGAGCTGCGGGTGTGGAGCTATAGAGTGGAGCTGCGGGTGTGGAGCTATAGAGTGGAGCTGCGGGTGTGGAGCTATAGAGTGGAGCTATAGAGTGGAGCTGCGTGGTGTGGAGCTATAGAGTGGAGCTGCGGGTGTGGAGCTATAGAGTGGAGCTGCGGGTGTGGAGCTATAGAGTGGAGCTGCAGGTGTGGAGCTATAGATTGTGGAGCTGCAGGTGTGGAGCTATAGAGTGGACCTGCTCGTGTGGAGCTATAGAGTGTGGAGCTGCAGGTGTGGAGCTATAGAGTGGAGCTGCGGGTGTGGAGCTATAGAGTGGAGCTGCAGGTGTGCAGCTATAGTGTGGAGCTGCGGGTGTGGAGCTATAGAGTGTGGAGCTGCAGGTGTGGAGCTATAGAGTGGACCTGCTCGTGTGGAGCTATAGAGTGTGGAGCTGCAGGTGTGGAGCTATAGAGTGGAGCTGCTCGTGTGGAGCTATAGAGTGGAGCTGCGGGTGTGGAGCTATAGAGTGGAGCTGCTCGTGTGGAGCTATAGAGTGGAGCTGCAGGTGTGGAGCTATAGAGTGGACCTGCTCGTGTGGAGCTATAGAGTGTGGAGCTGCGGGTGTGGAGCTATAGAGTGGAGCTGCAGGTGTGGAGCTATAGAGTGGAGCTGCGGGTGTGGAGCTATAGAGTGGAGCTGCGGGTGTGGAGCTATAGAGTGGAGCTGCGGGTGTGGAGCTATAGAGTGGAGCTGCGGGTGTGGAGCTATAGAGTGGAGCTGCGGGTGTGGAGCTATAGAGTGGAGCTGCGGGGTGTGGAGCTATAGAGTGGAGCTGCGGGTGTGGAGCTATAGAGTGTGGAGCTGCGGGGTCTGTAGCTATAGAGTGTGGAGCTATAGAGTGGAGCTGCGGGTGTGGAGCTATAGAGTGGAGCTGCAGGTGTGGAGCTATAGAGTGGAGCTGCGGGTGTGGAGCTATAGAGTGGAGCTGCGGGTGTGGAGCTATAGAGTGGAGCTGTGGGTGTGGAGCTATAGAGTGGAGCTGCGGGTGTGGAGCTATAGAGTGGAGCTGCGGGTGTGGAGCTATAGAGTGGAGTGCGGGTGTGGAGCTGATAGAGTGGAGCTGCGGGTGTGGAGCTATAGAGTGGAGCTGCGGGTGTGGAGCTATAGAGTGGAGCTGCGGGTGTGGAGCTATAGAGTGGAGCTGCGGGTGTGGAGCTATAGAGTGGAGCTGCGGGTGTGGAGCTATAGAGTGGAGCTGCAGGCTATAGAGTGGAGCTGGCGGGTGTGGAGCTATAGAGTGGAGCTGCAGGTGTGGAGCTATAGAGTGGAGGCAGGTGTGGAGCTATAGAGTGGAGCTGCAGGTGTGGAGCTATAGAGTGGAGCTGCAGGTGTGGAGCTATAGAGTGGAGCTGCAGGTGTGGAGCTATAGATTGTGGAGCTGCAGGTGTGGAGCTATAGAGTGGACCTGCTCGTGTGGAGCTATAGAGTGTGGAGCTGCAGGTGTGGAGCTATAGAGTGGAGCTGCTCGTGTGGAGCTATAGAGTGGAGCTGCGGGTGTGGTGCTATAGAGTGGACCTGCTCGTGTGGAGCTATAGAGTGGAGCTGCAGGTGTGGAGCTATAGAGTGGACCTGCTCGTGTGGAGCTATAGAGTGTGGAGCTGCGGGTGTGGAGCTATAGAGTGGAGCTGCAGGTGTGGAGCTATAGAGTGGAGCTGCAGGTGTGGAGCTATAGAGTGGAGCTGCAGGTGTGGAGCTATAGAGTGGAGCTGCGGGTGTGGAGCTATAGAGTGGAGCTGCGGGTGTGGAGCTATAGAGTGGAGCTGCGGGTGTGGAGCTATAGAGTGGAGCTGCGGGTGTGGAGCTATAGAGTGGAGCTGCGGGTGTGGAGCTATAGAGTGGAGCTGCGGGTCTGTAGCTATAGAGAGTGCGGGTGTGGAGCTATAGAGTGGAGCTGCAGGTGTGGAGCTATAGAGTGGAGCTGCAGGTGTGGAGCTATAGAGTGGAGCTGCGGGTGTGGAGCTATAGAGTGGAGCTGCGGGTGTGGAGCTATAGAGTGGAGCTGCGGGGTGTGGAGCTATAGAGTGGAGCTGCGGGTGTGGAGCTATAGAGTGGAGCTGCGGGTGTGGAGCTATAGAGTGGAGCTGCGGGTGTGGAGCTATAGAGTGGAGCTGCGGGTGTGGAGCTATAGAATGTGGAGCTGCGGGTGTGGAGCTATAGAGTGTGGAGCTGCGGGTGTGGAGCTATAGAGTGGAGCTGCAGGTGTGGAGCTATAGAGTGGAGCTGCGGGTGTGGAGCTATAGAGTGGAGCTGCGGGTGTGGAGCTATAGAGTGGAGCTGCGGGTGTGGAGCTATAGAGTGGAGCTGCAGGTGTGGAGCTATAGAGTGGAGCTGCAGGTGTGGAGCTATAGAGTGGAGCTGCGGGTGTGGAGCTATAGAGTGTGGAGCTGCGGGTGTGGAGCTATAGAGTGTGGAGCTGCGGGTGTGGAGCTATAGAGTGTGGAGCTGCGGGTGTGGAGCTATAGAGTGGAGCTGCGGGTGTGGAGCTATAGAGTGGAGCTGCGGGTGTGGAGCTATAGAGTGGAGCTGCAGGTGTGGAGCTATAGAGTGGAGCTGCAGGTGTGGGAGCTATAGAGTGGAGCTGCGGGTGTGGAGCTATAGAGTGGAGCTGCGGGTGTGGAGCTATAGAGTGGAGCGGGTGTGCGGGTGTGGAGCTATAGAGTGGAGCTGCGGGTGTGGAGCTATAGAGTGGAGCTGCAGGTGTGGAGCTATAGAGTGGAGCTGCGGGTGTGGAGCTATAGAGTGTGGAGCTGCGGGTCTGTAGCTATAGAGTGTGGAGCTATAGAGTGGAGCTGCAGGTGTGGAGCTATAGAGTGGAGCTGCAGGTGTGGAGCTATAGAGTGGAGCTGCAGGTGTGGAGCTATAGAGTGTGGAGCTGCGGGTGTGGAGCTATAGAGTGGAGCTGCGGGTGTGGAGCTATAGAGTGTGGAGCTGCGGGTGTGGAGCTATAGAGTGTGGAGCTGCGGGTGTGGAGCTATAGAGTGGAGCTGCGGGTGTGGAGCTATAGAGTGGAGCTGCGGGTGTGGAGCTATAGAGTGGAGCTGCGGGTGTGGAGCTATAGAGTGTGGAGCTGCGGGTGTGGAGCTATAGAGTGTGGAGCTGCGGGTGTGGAGCTATAGAGTGGAGCTGCAGGTGTGGAGCTATAGAGTGGAGCTGCAGGTGTGGAGCTATAGAGTGGAGCTGCGGGTGTGGAGCTATAGAGTGGAGCTGCGGGTGTGGAGCTATAGAGTGTGGAGCTGCGGGTGTGGAGCTATAGAGTGGAGCTGCGGGTGTGGAGCTATAGAGTGGAGCTGCAGGTGTGGAGCTATAGAGTGGAGCTGCAGGTGTGGAGCTATAGAGTGGAGCTGCGGGTGTGGAGCTATAGAGTGGAGCTGCGGGTGTGGAGCTATAGAGTGTGGAGCTGCGGGTGTGGAGCTATAGAGTGTGGAGCTGCGGGTGTGGAGCTATAGAGTGGAGCTGCGGGTGTGGAGCTATAGAGTGGAGCTGCGGGTGTGGAGCTATAGAGTGGAGCTGCGGGTGTGGAGCTATAGAGTGTGGAGCTGCGGGTGTGGAGCTATAGAGTGTGGAGCTGCGGGTGTGGAGCTATAGAGTGTGGAGCTGCAGGTGTGGAGCTATAGAGTGGAGCTGCAGGTGTGGAGCTATAGATTGTGGAGCTGCAGGTGTGGAGCTATAGAGTGGAGCTGCTCGTGTGGAGCTATAGAGTGGAGCTGCGGGTGTGGAGCTATAGAGTGGACCTGCTCGTGTGGAGCTATAGAGTGTGGAGCTGCAGGTGTGGAGCTATAGAGTGGAGCTGCTCGTGTGGAGCTATAGAGTGGAGCTGCGGGTGTGGAGCTATAGAGTGGAGCTGCAGGTGTGGAGCTATAGAGTGGACCTGCTCGTGTGGAGCTATAGAGTGTGGAGCTGCAGGTGTGGAGCTATAGAGTGGAGCTGCAGGTGTGGAGCTATAGAGTGGAGCTGCAGGTGTGGAGCTATAGAGTGGAGCTGCGGGTGTGGAGCTATAGAGTGGAGCTGCGGGTGTGGAGCTATAGAGTGGAGCTGCGGGTGTGGAGCTATAGAGTGGAGCTGCGGGTGTGGAGCTATAGAGTGGAGCTGCGGGTGTGGAGCTATAGAGTGGAGCTGCGGGTGTGGAGCTATAGAGTGGAGCTGCAGGTGTGCAGCTATAGTGTGGAGCTGCGGGTGTGGAGCTATAGAGTGTGGAGCTGCAGGTGTGGAGCTATAGAGTGGACCTGCTCGTGTGGAGCTATAGAGTGTGGAGCTGCAGGTGTGGAGCTATAGAGTGGAGCTGCTCGTGTGGAGCTATAGAGTGGAGCTGCGGGTGTGGAGCTATAGAGTGGACCTGCTCGTGTGGAGCTATAGAGTGGAGCTGCAGGTGTGGAGCTATAGAGTGGACCTGCTCGTGTGGAGCTATAGAGTGTGGAGCTGCGGGTGTGGAGCTATAGAGTGGAGCTGCAGGTGTGGAGCTATAGAGTGGAGCTGCAGGTGTGGAGCTATAGAGTGGAGCTGCGGGTGTGGAGCTATAGAGTGGAGCTGCGGGTGTGGAGCTATAGAGTGGAGCTGCGGGTGTGGAGCTATAGAGTGGAGCTGCGGGTGTGGAGCTATAGAGTGGAGCTGCAGGTGTGGAGCTATAGAGTGGAGCTGCGGGTGTGGAGCTATAGAGTGTGGAGCTGCGGGTCTGTAGCTATAGAGTGTGGAGCTATAGAGTGGAGCTGCAGGTGTGGAGCTATAGAGTGGAGCTGCAGGTGTGGAGCTATAGAGTGGAGCTGCAGGTGTGGAGCTATAGAGTGTGGAGCTGCGGGTGTGGAGCTATAGAGTGGAGCTGCGGGTGTGGAGCTATAGAGTGTGGAGCTGCGGGTGTGGAGCTATAGAGTGTGGAGCTGCGGGTGTGGAGCTATAGAGTGGAGCTGCGGGTGTGGAGCTATAGAGTGGAGCTGCGGGTGTGGAGCTATAGAGTGGAGCTGTGGGTGTGGAGCTATAGAGTGGAGCTGCGGGTGTGGAGCTATAGAGTGGAGCTGCGGGTGTGGAGCTATAGAGTGTGGAGCTGCGGGTGTGGAGCTATAGAGTGGAGCTGCGGGTGTGGAGCTATAGAGTGGAGCTGCAGGTGTGGAGCTATAGAGTGGAGCTGCAGGTGTGGAGCTATAGAGTGGAGCTGCGGGTGTGGAGCTATAGAGTGGAGCTGCGGGTGTGGAGCTATAGAGTGTGGAGCTGCGGGTGTGGAGCTATAGAGTGTGGAGCTGCGGGTGTGGAGCTATAGAGTGGAGCTGCGGGTGTGGAGCTATAGAGTGGAGCTGCGGGTGTGGAGCTATAGAGTGGAGCTGCGGGTGTGGAGCTATAGAGTGTGGAGCTGCGGGTGTGGAGCTATAGAGTGTGGAGCTGCAGGTGTTGAGCTATAGAGTGGAGCTGCAGGTGTGGAGCTATAGATTGTGGAGCTGCAGGTGTGGAGCTATAGAGTGCAGCTGCTCGTGTGGAGCTATAGAGTGGAGCTGCGGGGGTGTGGAGCTATAGAGTGGACCTGCTCGTGTGGAGCTATAGAGTGTGGAGCAGCTGCGGGTGTGGAGCTATAGAGTGGAGCTGGTGTGGAGCTATAGAGTGTGGAGCTGCAGGTCGTGTGGAGCTATAGAGTGGAGCCTGCGGGTGTGGAGCTATAGAGTGGAGCTGCAGGTGTGGAGCTATAGAGTGGACCTGCTCGTGTGGAGCTATAGAGTGTGGAGCTGCAGGTGTGGAGCTATAGAGTGGAGCTGCAGGTGTGGAGCTATAGAGTGGAGCTGCAGGTGTGGAGCTATAGAGTGGAGCTGCGGGTGTGGAGCTATAGAGTGGAGCTGCGGGTGTGGAGCTATAGAGTGGAGCTGCGGGTGTGGAGCTATAGAGTGGAGCTGCGGGTGTGGAGCTATAGAGTGGAGCTGCGGGTGTGGATCTATAGAGTGTGGAGCTGCAGGTGTGGAGCTATAGAGTGGAGCTGCAGGTGTGGAGCTATAGAGTGGAGCTGCGGGTGTGGAGCTATAGAGTGTGGAGCTGCAGGTGTGGAGCTATAGAGTGGAGCTGCAGGTGTGGAGCTATAGAGTGGAGCTGCGGGTGTGGAGCTATAGAGTGGAGCTGCGGGTGTGGAGCTATAGAGTGGAGCTGCAGGTGTGGAGCTATAGAGTGGAGCTGCGGGTGTGGAGCTATAGAGTGGAGCTGCGGGTGTGGAGCTATAGAGTGGAGCTGCAGGTGTGGAGCTATAGATTGTGGAGCTGCAGGTGTGGAGCTATAGAGTGGACCTGCTCGTGTGGAGCTATAGAGTGTGGAGCTGCAGGTGTGGAGCTATAGAGTGGAGCTGCGGGTGTGGAGCTATAGAGTGGAGCTGCAGGTGTGCAGCTATAGTGTGGAGCTGCGGGTGTGGAGCTATAGAGTGTGGAGCTGCAGGTGTGGAGCTATAGAGTGGACCTGCTCGTGTGGAGCTATAGAGTGTGGAGCTGCAGGTGTGGAGCTATAGAGTGGAGCTGCTCGTGTGGAGCTATAGAGTGGAGCTGCAGGTGTGGAGCTATAGAGTGGACCTGCTCGTGTGGAGCTATAGAGTGTGGAGCTGCGGGTGTGGAGCTATAGAGTGGAGCTGCAGGTGTGGAGCTATAGAGTGGAGCTGCAGGGTGTGGAGCTATAGAGTGGAGCTGCGGGTGTGGAGCTATAGAGTGGAGCTGCGGGTGTGGAGCTATAGAGTGGAGCTGCGGGTGTGGAGCTATAGAGTGGAGCTGCGGGTGTGGAGCTATAGAGTGGAGCTGCGGGTGTGGAGCTATAGAGTGGAGCTGCGGGTGTGGAGCTATAGAGTGTGGAGCTGCGGGTGTGGAGCTATAGAGTGTGGAGCTGGAGGTGTGGAGCTAGTAGAGGTGTGGAGCTATAGAGTGGAGCTGCAGGTGTGGAGCTATAGAGTGTGGTGTATAGAGTGGAGCTGCAGGTAGAGTGGAGCTATATAGAGTGGAGCTGCAGGTGTGGAGCTATAGAGTGGAGCTGCAGGTGTGGAGCTATAGAGTGGAGTGGTGTGGAGCTATAGAGTGGAGCTGCGGGTGTGGAGCTATAGCTATAGAGCTGCGGGTGTGGAGCTATAGAGTGGAGCTGCAGGTGTGGAGCTATAGAGTGGAGCTGCAGGTGTGGAGCTATAGAGTGGAGCTGCAGGTGTGGAGCTATAGAGTGTGGAGCTGCGGGTGTGGAGCTATAGAGTGGAGCTGCGGGTGTGGAGCTATAGAGTGGAGCTGCAGGTGTGGAGCTATAGAGTGGAGCTGCGGGTGTGGAGCTATAGAGCTGCGGGTGTGGAGCTGCGGGTCTGTGGAGCTATAGAGTGGAGCTGCAGGTGTGGAGCTATAGAGTGGAGCTGCGGGTGTGGAGCTATAGAGTGGAGCTGCGGGTGTGGAGCTATAGAGTGGAGCTGCGGGTGTGGAGCTATAGAGTGGAGCTGCAGGTGTGGAGCTATAGAGTGGAGCTGCGGGTGTGGAGCTATAGAGTGTGGAGCTGCGGGTGTGGAGCTATAGAGTAGAGTGTGGAGCTATAGAGTGGAGCTGCAGGTGTGGAGCTATAGAGTGGAGCTGCAGGTGTGGAGCTATAGAGTGTGGAGCTGCGGGTGTGGAGCTATAGAGTGGAGCTGCGGGGTGTGGAGCTATAGAGTGTGGAGCTGCGGGTGTGGAGCTATAGAGTGTGGAGCTGCGGGTGTGGAGCTATAGAGTGGAGCTGCGGGGTTGTGGAGCTATAGAGTGTGGAGCTGGGGTGTGGAGCTATAGAGTGCAGCTGCGGGTGTGGAGCTATAGAGTGGAGCTGCGGGTGTGGAGCTATAGAGTGGAGCTGCGGGTGTGGAGCTATAGAGTGTGGAGCTGCGGGTGTGGAGCTATAGAGTGGAGCTGCAGGTGTGGAGCTATAGAGTGGAGCTGCAGGTGTGGAGCTATAGAGTGGAGCTGCGGGTGTGGAGCTATAGAGTGGAGCTGCGGGTGTGGAGCTATAGAGTGTGGAGCTGCGGGTGTGGAGCTATAGAGTGGAGCTGCGGGTGTGGAGCTATAGAGTGGAGCTGCAGGTGTGGAGCTATAGAGTGGAGCTGCAGGTGTGGAGCTATAGAGTGGGAGCTGCGGGTGTGGAGCTATAGAGTGGAGCTGCGGGTGTGGAGCTATAGAGTGTGGAGCTGCGGGTGTGGAGCTATAGAGTGTGGAGCTGCGGGTGTGGAGCTATAGAGTGGAGCTGCGGGTGTGGAGCTATAGAGTGGAGCTGCGGGTGTGGAGCTATAGAGTGGAGCTGCGGGTGTGGAGCTATAGAGTGTGGAGCTGCGGGTGTGGAGCTATAGAGTGTGGAGCTGCGGGTGTGGAGCTATAGAGTGTGGAGCTGCAGGTGTGGAGCTATAGAGTGGAGCTGCAGGTGTGGAGCTATAGATTGTGGAGCTGCAGGTGTGGAGCTATAGAGTGGAGCTGCTCGTGTGGAGCTATAGAGTGGAGCTGCGGGTGTGGAGCTATAGAGTGGACCTGCTCGTGTGGAGCTATAGAGTGTGGAGCTGCAGGTGTGGAGCTATAGAGTGGAGCTGCTCGTGTGGAGCTATAGAGTGGAGCTGCGGGTGTGGAGCTATAGAGTGGAGCTGCAGGTGTGGAGCTATAGAGTGGACCTGCTCGTGTGGAGCTATAGAGTGTGGAGCTGCAGGTGTGGAGCTATAGAGTGGAGCTGCAGGTGTGGAGCTATAGAGTGGAGCTGCAGGTGTGGAGCTATAGAGTGGAGCTGCGGGTGTGTGGAGCTATAGAGTGGAGCTGCGGGTGTGGAGCTATAGAGTGGAGCTGCGGGTGTGGAGCTATAGAGTGGAGCTGCGGGTGTGGAGCTATAGAGTGGAGCTGCGGGTGTGGAGCTATAGAGTGTGGAGCTGCAGGTGTGGAGCTATAGAGTGGAGCTGCAGGTGTGGAGCTATAGAGTGGAGCTGCGGGTCTGGAGCTATAGAGTGTGGAGCTGCAGGTGTGGAGCTATAGAGTGGAGCTGCAGGTGTGGAGCTATAGAGTGGAGCTGCGGGTGTGGAGCTATAGAGTGGAGCTGCGGGTGTGGAGCTATAGAGTGGAGCTGCAGGTGTGGAGCTATAGAGTGGAGCTGCGGGTGTGGAGCTATAGAGTGGAGCTGCGGGTGTGGAGCTATAGAGTGGAGCTGCAGGTGTGGAGCTATAGATTGTGGAGCTGCAGGTGTGGAGCTATAGAGTGGACCTGCTCGTGTGGAGCTATAGAGTGTGGAGCTGCAGGTGTGGAGCTATAGAGTGGAGCTGCGGGTGTGGAGCTATAGAGTGGAGCTGCAGGTGTGCAGCTATAGTGTGGAGCTGCGGGTGTGGAGCTATAGAGTGTGGAGCTGCAGGTGTGGAGCTATAGAGTGGACCTGCTCGTGTGGAGCTATAGAGTGTGGAGCTGCAGGTGTGGAGCTATAGAGTGGAGCTGCTCGTGTGGAGCTATAGAGTGGAGCTGCGGGTGTGGAGCTATAGAGTGGACCTGCTCGTGTGGAGCTATAGAGTGGAGCTGCAGGTGTGGAGCTATAGAGTGGACCTGCTCGTGTGGAGCTATAGAGTGTGGAGCTGCGGGTGTGGAGCTATAGAGTGGAGCTGCAGGTGTGGAGCTATAGAGTGGAGCTGCGGGTGTGGAGCTATAGAGTGGAGCTGCGGGTGTGGAGCTATAGAGTGGAGCTGCGGGTGTGGAGCTATAGAGTGGAGCTGCGGGTGTGGAGCTATAGAGTGGAGCTGCGGGTGTGGAGCTATAGAGTGGAGCTGCGGGTGTGGAGCTATAGAGTGGAGCTGCGGGTGTGGAGCTATAGAGTGTGGAGCTGCGGGTCTGTAGCTATAGAGTGTGGAGCTATAGAGTGGAGCTGCAGGTGTGGAGCTATAGAGTGGAGCTGCAGGTGTGGAGCTATAGAGTGGAGCTGCAGGTGTGGAGCTATAGAGTGGAGCTGCGGGTGTGGAGCTATAGAGTGGAGCTGCGGGTGTGGAGCTATAGAGTGGAGCTGCGGGTGTGGAGCTATAGAGTGGAGCTGCGGGTGTGGAGCTATAGAGTGGAGCTGCGGGTGTGGAGCTATAGAGTGGAGCTGCGGGTGTGGAGCTATAGAGTGGAGATGCGGGTGTGGAGCTATAGAGTGGAGCTGCGGGTGTGGAGCTATAGAGTGGAGCTGCGGGTGTGGAGCTATAGAGTGGAGCTGCAGGTGTGGAGCTATAGAGTGGAGCTGCAGGTGTGGAGCTATAGAGTGGAGCTGCAGGTGTGGAGCTATAGATTGAGGAGCTGCAGGTGTGGAGCTATAGAGTGGACCTGCTCGTGTGGAGCTATAGAGTGTGGAGCTGCAGGTGTGGAGCTATAGAGTGGAGCTGCTCGTGTGGAGCTATAGAGTGGAGCTGCGGGTGTGGTGCTATAGAGTGGACCTGCTCGTGTGGAGCTATAGAGTGGAGCTGCAGGTGTGGAGCTATAGAGTGGACCTGCTCGTGTGGAGCTATAGAGTGTGGAGCTGCGGGTGTGGAGCTATAGAGTGGAGCTGCAGGTGTGGAGCTATAGAGTGGAGCTGCAGGTGTGGAGCTATAGAGTGGAGCTGCAGGTGTGGAGCTATAGAGTGGAGCTGCGGGTGTGGAGCTATAGAGTGGAGCTGCGGGTGTGGAGCTATAGAGTGGAGCTGCGGGTGTGGAGCTATAGAGTGGAGCTGCGGGTGTGGAGCTATAGAGTGGAGCTGCGGGTGTGGAGCTATAGAGTGTGGAGCTGCGGGTCTGTAGCTATAGAGTGTGGAGCTATAGAGTGGAGCTGCAGGTGTGGAGCTATAGAGTGGAGCTGCAGGTGTGGAGCTATAGAGTGGAGCTGCGGGTGTGGAGCTATAGAGTGGAGCTGCGGGTGTGGAGCTATAGAGTGGAGCTGCGGGTGTGGAGCTATAGAGTGGAGCTGCGGGTGTGGAGCTATAGAGTGGAGCTGCGGGTGTGGAGCTATAGAGTGGAGCTGCGGGTGTGGAGCTATAGAGTGGAGCTGCGGGTGTGGAGCTATAGAGTGTGGAGCTGCGGGTGTGGAGCTATAGAGTGTGGAGCTGCGGGTGTGGAGCTATAGAGTGGAGCTGCAGGTGTGGAGCTATAGAGTGGAGCTGCGGGTGTGGAGCTATAGAGTGGAGCTGCGGGTGTGGAGCTATAGAGTGGAGCTGCGGGTGTGGAGCTATAGAGTGGAGCTGCGGGTGTGGAGCTATAGAGTGGAGCTGCAGGTGTGGAGCTATAGAGTGGAGCTGCGGGTGTGGAGCTATAGAGTGTGGAGCTGCGGGTGTGGAGCTATAGAGTGTGGAGCTGCGGGTGTGGAGCTATAGAGTGTGGAGCTGCGGGTGTGGAGCTATAGAGTGGAGCTGCGGGTGTGGAGCTATAGAGTGGAGCTGCGGGTGTGGAGCTATAGAGTGGAGCTGCGGGTGTGGAGCTATAGAGTGTGGAGCTGCGGGTGTGGAGCTATAGAGTGTGGAGCTGCAGGTGTGGAGCTATAGAGTGGAGCTGCAGGTGTGGAGCTATAGATTGTGGAGCTGCAGGTGTGGAGCTATAGAGTGGACCTGCTCGTGTGGAGCTATAGAGTGTGGAGCTATAGAGTGGAGCTGCAGGTGTGGAGCTATAGAGTGGAGCTGCTCGTGTGGAGCTATAGAGTGGAGCTGCGGGTGTGGAGCTATAGAGTGGACCTGCTCGTGTGGAGCTATAGAGTGGAGCTGCAGGTGTGGAGCTATAGAGTGGACCTGCTCGTGTGGAGCTATAGAGTGTGGAGCTGCAGGTGTGGAGCTATAGAGTGGAGCTGCGGGTGTGGAGCTATAGAGTGGAGCTGCGGGTGTGGAGCTATAGAGTGTGGAGCTGCGGGTGTGGAGCTATAGAGTGTGGAGCTGCGGGTGTGGAGCTATAGAGTGGAGCTGCAGGTGTGGAGCTATAGAGTGGAGCTGCGGGTGTGGAGCTATAGAGTGGAGCTGCGGGTGTGGAGCTATAGAGTGGAGCTGCGGGTGTGGAGCTATAGAGTGGAGCTGCAGGTGTGGAGCTATAGAGTGGAGCTGCAGGTGTGGAGCTATAGAGTGGAGCTGCGGGTGTGGAGCTATAGAGTGTGGAGCTGCGGGTGTGGAGCTATAGAGTGTGGAGCTGCGGGTGTGGAGCTATAGAGTGGAGCTGCGGGTGTGGAGCTATAGAGTGGAGCTGCGGGTGTGGAGCTATAGAGTGGAGCTGCGGGTGTGGAGCTATAGAGTGTGGAGCTGCGGGTGTGGAGCTATAGAGTGTGGAGCTGCAGGTGTGGAGCTATAGAGTGGAGCTGCAGGTGTGGAGCTATAGATTGTGGAGCTGCAGGTGTGGAGCTATAGAGTGGACCTGCTCGTGTGGAGCTATAGAGTGTGGAGCTGCAGGTGTGGAGCTATAGAGTGGAGCTGCTCGTGTGGAGCTATAGAGTGGAGCTGCGGGTGTGGAGCTATAGAGTGGACCTGCTCGTGTGGAGCTATAGAGTGGAGCTGCAGGTGTGGAGCTATAGAGTGGACCTGCTCGTGTGGAGCTATAGAGTGTGGAGCTGCAGGTGTGGAGCTATAGAGTGGAGCTGCGGGTGTGGAGCTATAGAGTGGAGCTGCGGGTGTGGAGCTATAGAGTGTGGAGCTGCGGGTGTGGAGCTATAGAGTGTGGAGCTGCGGGTGTGGAGCTATAGAGTGGAGCTGCAGGTGTGGAGCTATAGAGTGGAGCTGCGGGTGTGGAGCTATAGAGTGGAGCTGCGGGTGTGGAGCTATAGAGTGGAGCTGCGGGTGTGGAGCTATAGAGTGGAGCTGCAGGTGTGGAGCTATAGAGTGGAGCTGCAGGTGTGGAGCTATAGAGTGGAGCTGCGGGTGTGGAGCTATAGAGTGTGGAGCTGCGGGTGTGGAGCTATAGAGTGTGGAGCTGCGGGTGTGGAGCTATAGAGTGGAGCTGCGGGTGTGGAGCTATAGAGTGGAGCTGCGGGTGTGGAGCTATAGAGTGTGGAGCTGCGGGTGTGGAGCTATAGAGTGTGGAGCTGCAGGTGTGGAGCTATAGAGTGGAGCTGCAGGTGTGGAGCTATAGATTGTGGAGCTGCAGGTGTGGAGCTATAGAGTGGACCTGCTCGTGTGGAGCTATAGAGTGTGGAGCTGCAGGTGTGGAGCTATAGAGTGGAGCTGCTCGTGTGGAGCTATAGAGTGGAGCTGCGGGTGTGGAGCTATAGAGTGGACCTGCTCGTGTGGAGCTATAGAGTGGAGCTGCAGGTGTGGAGCTATAGAGTGGACCTGCTCGTGTGGAGCTATAGAGTGTCGAGCTGCAGGTGTGGAGCTATAGAGTGGAGCTGCAGGTGTGGAGCTATAGAGTGGAGCTGCAGGTGTGGAGCTATAGAGTGGAGCTGCGGGTGTGGAGCTATAGAGTGGAGCTGCGGGTGTGGAGCTATAGAGTGGAGCTGCAGGTGTGGAGCTATAGAGTGGAGCTGCGGGTGTGGAGCTATAGAGTGGAGCTGCGGGTGTGGAGCTATAGAGTGGAGCTGCGGGTGTGGAGCTATAGAGTGGAGCTGCGGGTGTGGAGCTATAGAGTGGAGCTGCGGGTGTGGAGCTATAGAGTGGAGATGCGGGTGTGGAGCTATAGAGTGGAGCTGCGGGTGTGGAGCTATAGAGTGGAGCTGCGGGTGTGGAGCTATAGAGTGGAGCTGCGGGTGTGGAGCTATAGAGTGGAGCTGCGGGTGTGGAGCTATAGAGTGTGGAGCTGCGGGTGTGGAGCTATAGAGTGTGGAGCTGCGGTTGTGGAGCTGCAGGCTGCGGATCTGCAGGGCGTGGAGCTGCGGGTGCAGAGCTGCAGGGGCAGGCCCTGATTCTGCTGAGTGCAGGTGGGTGGAAATGAAGGGGTGCTTCAGGGCCGCCCGAGCTCCTGGTCCACCTGCCCTGGTGTGAGGAGCTAGCAGCCTCTGCAGACCTCAGCTCTGGCCTCCGTTTGGGGGCCGTGGGCTCTTGTCACGAGCAGGTGCTGAACAGGGACACTTTGAAGAGTGAAGGCCTGATTAATGATTACCCCAGGTGACATGTGAGGCGTGGCCCATCTGGACAGACAGGTCATGGCCTGTCCTGGGGAGGACGGGGCTTGCTGGTAGTATTGCAGCCCGGGGCACGTGAGGCCCTGCGGCCTGGGGGCGGTGCCAGCTGGAGGGTGCGCTCAGCCAACCCTCACCTCTGCAGGCCTCCTTGGGTGCTGGCCGAGGGCTGGTGCCGAGTCTGTACGCATTTTGTAAGCGGTGAGCTTCCACATCCATCGTGACCTTGGCCTCTCTGCTTTGAAAGGCACTGGAGGCAGGCACGTGGGCAGGCGCATGGGCAGCCTGGCTTGCAGGAGGGCCAGGGAGGGTCCAGGCTGACAGGCTCTGGGTGGGAGTGGGGGCCGTGCTGCCCACTGTGCCCGTGTGGGCCACTGAGGAGCTGTTGGGATGCAGCCCCACAGCCGCAGCCCCATGGCCACAGGGCAAAGGTGCTTCTGCAGGGCTCCTCTCTGGATCTTCAGCTGGAGGTCACCACTGGCCCCGGCTGCGTGAGCTCATGGGAGCACGGGGAGCGGCCTGGCCTGGGCTGGTGAAGGTCTGTGAGTGCGTGCTGAAGCCCCGGTTCATTCAGAAATCTAGGCAAACCTGACGTGTGACCTGACGGTGGACACGGTGCCCGTGGACGCACCCTGGGCCCTGTCAGTCGCCGACCCAGGGAGTGCTGCTTCCTGGCCACGTTCTGGTAGCAGGCAGGTGGGGTCCAGGATGCTACAGGTGTTGTTGGCCCCACCCTGGGCCTGCAGGGCCAGGGATCACAGGAGCATCACAGAAGGGAGGGGCGGTCCCACACCATAGCCCAGGACCCACAGCGACCAGCTGCGCTCGCTCTTTCCCGCGAGACCAGCAACCTGACTCCCAGGACGGCGCTCGTGCTCTAGGTGGGCGGGCCGGTGCCCGTGCCTTGGTGGAGGTGGGCTCCAGCTGGACGTGCTTGCTTTCTTGCAGGGAGTAGAGGGGACTGAACTCGGGCACTTGAGCACTGGGCCACCCCCAGCCCTATTTTGTATTTTGTTACTTACAGACAGGGTCTCACTGCGTTGCTGAGTGCCACGCCATTGCTGAGCTGGCTTTGACTTGCAGTCCTCCGGCCTCGTCTTTCGAGCTGCTGGGATCACAGGAGCGTGCCTCCATGCCCGAAGCCAGTTCCTTCGAAGAGTGATTGCACGGAGCAAAGGTGGGCTGGTGCAGCCGCGCGCCTGCCCTGGCTCTCTCCCTGGTCAGTGGCTGGTGGTCACAGCATGCTGAGGTTGCTGCTGCCCGGGGCCGGCAGACACTTCCTGAGGCCCTTCTGACGTCCACCTGGTGTCCCTTCAGCGCCCCTGAGGTGGGCACTCCAGACCCTCTCACAGGAGGAAGGCCCCTGACACCCAGGCTGAGAGTGGCCCCCGAGCCAGCAGGTGCGCGCTGGGGTCTCCAGCTGGGCCTCCAGCCCTGTGTGTCACCCTGGGTACGTGGGTCGCGCTGACCTGTGCAGAATCCAACATGCTGGCTGCTGGACAGCGTGCGTGGTCGTCATGAGGAGAGATCTGTGTCCGTCTTACCCGCCCGTGGCTCGGTTCCCGTTGGCTGGTCTGGGTGTTGTCCAGGGGTGCGAGGTGCTTTCTGAGGAAGCCGTCCAGCTTATTTCACGATGGACGCCAGTGTGTCTCTGAGGCTCTGTGGGCGCTGGCTGTGCCGGGCCGCGGCCGTGCCAGGGTGCAGCTTCACCTCATGGCTTTGGCTCCGCGTCTTGTGTCTCTTCCTAGTAGCAGTCCGCCTGCACTGGGACTTCTGAACGCCTCTGGGGTTCCCGTGGCGGGAGCTGGCGGTCACTGGCTTGTGGTTGGTGAGACTGGTGCTTTCGTTTTCCACGTCAGTGTCCCCAGCGCCACCTCCCCGGGCTGGTTGCTGCGCTCTCTAGGGCACCTTCTTTCTGACCTGTGGCCCCTTGTTCTGTTATGGTTTGGATGTGAGGTGTCCCGAAAGCTCACGTGTGAGACCGTGCAAGAAGGTGTGGCGAAGTGATTGGGCCGTAGCCTTAACCTGATCAGTGAGTTGATCCCTACTGGGATTAACTGGTGACTGCAGGTAGGTGGGGTGTGGCTGCAGGAGGAGGGGCATTGGGGCACGGCGATGAGGTATGTGTTGTATCTGGCAGGTAGACTCTGCCTTCTGATTATCATGTGCGCTGTTTCCCTCTGCCACCCTCTTCTGCCATGATTTCCTGCCTCACTGGGAGCCCCGAGGAAAGGAGCCTGCTATCTATGAGTTGAGACCTCTGAAAGTGTCAGGCCCTGAATAAACCTTTCCTCCTCTACAGTTGTTCTTTTCAGGTCTTACAGTTGCAGCAGTGAAAAAGCGGACTAAAACAGAAATTGGTATCAGGAGTAGGGTCGTTGTTGTCACTAACCTGACCATGTGGTTCAGAATTTTTTTGGGGGGTTTTGCAATTGGTGGGAGGAATTTTGAGATTTTTAGCCGTTCAAGCTGGAAATGTTTTAGGTTGTGGTAAGTGGAGCTTAATGGCTGATTCTGGTGGGAGCTCAGATGACCAGAATGCCAAAAGGACCATGGACAATGAAGACAGGGCTCAAGAGGGTTTAGAGGAAAAGGAAGACACTACTGGTAAGTGGACTAGAGGTCTTTCATGTTATGTTCTGACTGGGAATTTGTCTGCATTTTGTTTGTCTCCTGAGACTCTCTGTGAGGCCGATTTTAAAAGCCACGGAGATCCTAATCTGGTGGAGGAAATTTCTAGACCGCAGAGCATTCAGGCAGCAGCATGGGCATTGCGGGCAACTTTTAGCCAAATCTATTGTGATAATCAGGAGCAGAAAGACTCGAAAAACTTGAGGACTTGAGTCTCTCTGCTCGCTGATCTCTGGAGTAAAACTGGGGCTAAGGAAGTTGCAATTGTTAAAGACGTTAGGCCACTAAAATGCTAAAGGCTTTTCCCAGAGATAATAAGAAAAATGGCTTGAGTGCATCTCAGGGGCTGGCAAGACCACACCTGTCTCAGGCTCAAGGGAATAAAAGTGAAAATGATCTTGAAGAGAGACCAGTGGGGTACCCTCCTTGCACAAGGGGGGCCTTGGAAGGTGTTTCAACATGCTCAGCTACCCAGGCTCTCAGAGGCTGCTGCAGCACAGGTCTCTGGAGGCTGGGCTACTGCTGGAGATGGCAGCTGACCTTGGCATCAACCACGTGGTGCTAGTTCTGCAGGGATGCAGGATGCTGGAGTTAGGGTGTCATGGAAGCTTCCAGCGAGATTTCTTTTTTTTTTTTTAATATTTATTTATTTTAGTTGTACACAATGCAATGCATTTTATGTTTACGTGGTGCTGAGGATCGAACCGGGTCGCGCACGTGTGAGGTGAGCGCTCTGCCGCTGAGCCACAACCCCAGCCCCTCCAGCGAGATTTCAACGGAAGACCTGGGAGGCCAGGCAGAGTGCAGCAGGGTCAGAGTCCTGCAGGCACCCCCGAGAGGGCAGAGTGTGGAGAAGTGAGGAGGAAGCCGGAGCTGCGGTGGAGACCCCTGAGACTGAGAAATGCCAGCAACGAGGGACATCGTCCTGGAAAGCTGCAGGAGTGCAGCAGAGACAAGCCCACGGGAAGGCCACTTGGGCTGCAACCAGCAAGGCCACCGGGCAGAGCCACACAGCCTCTGGAGAGCACAGCACGGTGCCACGTGCCCAGATGCCGGACGTGGAGCTGCAGGACCGTCTGCCCGGCTGGAGTTTGGTCTTGCTTTGGTCCCAGCTCTTCTTTCTATGCACCCATTTTTGTAAATGGAAGTGCTTACTGTACCTGTATGTGTTTGATACTTGCAAATTGCTGTTAGTTTTGCAGGAGCTCACAATGCAAAATCGCCTTGTGCCTCAGAGAAGGCTCTGGCCTTGAGCTCTGAGCGCTCTCAGAACCGCGGAGACCGGGGGACTCGTGGCAATGGACAACGTGTTCTGCATTGTGAGACGAGTGTGAGATTTGGGGGCCACGGGCGGAATGTCATGGTTTGGATGTGAAGTGTCCCCCAAAAGCTCATGTGTGGGATGATACAAGAAGGTTTGGAGGAGAAGTGATTGGGTTATAGCCTTAACCCGATGAGTGAGTTGATCCCTGATGGGATTAACTGAGGGGGGCTGCAGGCAGGTGGGACGTGGCTTTGGGGGGTATATTTCGTATCGGCCAGGTGGAGGCTGTCTGCTTCCCGACCACCCTGTGAGCTGCTTCCCTCTGCCACACTCTTCGCCGTTGTGCTCCGCCTCACCTCGAGCCCTGAGGAGTGGAGCCTGCAGTCCGTGCACTCGGCCTCTGGGCCCGCGAGCCCTGAGCAAGCCTTCCCTAACCGTCATTCTGGTCGGGCCTCAGTCCACAGTGTGAAAGCTGGCAGGCCTCCTGGTGGCGGACCCTGGGGCCTCTGTCCGCCCTCACTGCGAGGAGGCTGTGCTGGGCGCAGAACTCCGCGCCTTTCTCCATGCCCGAGGGCCTCGCCCTGCTGCCCTGTGGGCTTGGTGGCCGCTCTCAGCCCTGTGCCGCCTCCTCCCTGTGAGTCCCAGCTCGATGCTCTCTGTGCTTATTCTGCTGGGGGCGAGTCACTGGGCCCCAGAGGTCCCAGTGTTGGTCCTGGGCTTCTGGGGGCCATGGTGGGACTGTGGGAGGTGGCCTCATGGAGGAAGTGAGGCCACTGGGCCCGCCCTCGGGGTCTGGACCCAGCTGCCTCCCTCAGCCCTGCCACACACTCCTGCTGCTGTGTGCGCCTGACCACAGGCCCCAGCAACGGGCCACTCGGCCATGTGTGCAGCCCCGAACCGGCAGCCTGCGGGCCTTCTCTGTGGGTCGGCCGCCTTGGTCACCTGTTACAGGCAAGCTTGAGTGACGCGGGAGCAAAACTGCTTCCACTGGACCTCGCTCTCCTCCCTGCTGGCATCTCCCATCTCTGAGCATCTCTGCAGTGTCCTTCAGTCCCACTCCTCCTCCTGCTCCTGCTCCCCCTCCTGCTCCCCCTCCTGCTCCTCCTCGTGCTCCTCCTCCCGCTCCCCCCCTCCTGCTCCCCCTCCTGCTCCTCCTCGTGCTCCTCCTCCCGCTCCCCCTCCTGCTCCTCCCATTCCTCCCGCTCCTCCCACTCCTCCTCCTCCGCCTCCCTCCTGCCCCCTCCTGCTCCTCCTCGTGCTCCTCCTTCTCCCGCTCCCCCTCCTGCTCCTCCCATTCCTCCCACCCCTCCTCCCGCTCCCCCTCCTGCTCCTCCTCCCCTCCCACTCCTCCTCCTCCCACTCCTCCTCCCCCCTCCTGCTCCTCCTCCCACTCCTCCTCCCACTCCTCCTCCTCCCACTCCCCCTCCTGCTCCTCCTCCTGCTCCTCCCATTCCTCCCACTCCTCCTCCCCCTCCTGCTCCTCCTCCCACTCCTCCTCCTCCCACTCCTCCTCCTCCTCCTGCTCCTCCAGCTCCTCCCCCTCCTGCTCCTCCCCCTCCCCCTCCTCCTCCTGCTCCTCCTCTGCTGCTTTTCCTTGGCTGCGTCCTACAGGCCCCTTTGGTTTGGACTCAGGCCTGACATTTCCCTGCTGGAAGGCCTGGCTTACTAGATCTGGGTGGGCCTTCCGTCTTCCTGGTCCCACCGTGTCCATCTCTGAAAGCTCTTGCTTCTTGTGTGCCTTGGGGGTGGCTGACTGGCCCCTTGCTGGTGCTGGTCATCCTCATGGCCCATGAGACGATCCTCTTTTCCTTGGACAGGGACTTTTTTTTCTTTTTTGGTACCGGGGATTGAACTCGGGGCACTCGACCCCTGGGCCACATCCGCAGCCCTTTTCTGTAGTTTATTAGAGACAGGGTCTCACTGAGTTGCTCAGGGTCTCACTGAGCCTCGCCATGGCTGAGGCTGGCTTTGAATTCGCGATCCTCCTGCCTCAGCCTCCCAAGTGCTGGGATTACAGGCATGCGCCTCCGCACCTGGCTTGGACAGGAACTTCTGTGAATTCTTGAGGCTTCTGGTGACCTGTGGTTCTCCAGAGAGGACACGGCTTTTCTCTGCTGGCCGTCTATGCCACCGTCCAAGGAGGCTATGCACTGGAGGTGCAGTTGGACACTGCTGGGTACTGGCCACGTGGTCATGGCCCTGGCCTGGGGCAGGGCCGTGGTGATGATGTGTGGGGCCCTCCCCACTGGTCCCTCATCAGGGCTGCCTTCCCTGAGGCTCTAGGCCCAGTGGACACCAGGGTGTGGCTGGTGGGGTGCCTGCGGTACCCCTTCTTGGCAGGCCCAGGCCTGGGCTCCGCCCCTGTGTCCTCAGGCTTGGGCAGGAGGAGCAGGGTGGAGCTGGCCTGGGGCTGCCCCTTTGCAGCAGCCAGGTCTCAGGCACAGGGTCTGCACAGCGCCGAGCCCTGCAGCGGCTGCGCGCCGGCCCCCGCCCCATGGCTTCTGCTGGAGGCGCACAGCCACTGCAGGGCTCGGTCGGGAGCACGCAGGGTGCGGCCAGGCTGAGGAAGCTGCCTGCTCAGCGACCGCCGCGGGCCCAGGCGGGCCTTCCCGCAGAGCCCCGGGTCGCTGAAGCGCGGGGAGGGTCTTCTCTTGGGCCCTAGACAGTGTCCAGTAACGCTCGCTCGTGGCTGTAAAGGACAAGCTGAGGCCGGGTGCGGCTCGGTGGTGGAGGCTTGCCCGCGGGCACCCCCAGAACCCAAATACACAAAGAAGAGCCTCAGGAGGCAGCCCAGTGTCTACAGGAGCCTGCTGAGGCCACTGGAGGGACCGGCGGCCTTCCCCGAGACTCCCTGCACACAGACCCGCCGCCGGGCCGGGGGGCACCAGGAGCCTCTCCCGCTGGACCGCCCCTTCCTGCTGGCTGCCCTCTGGAGTGGCCAGCCCGAGGGCCAGCCCGCCCCCACCGCCACGTCCTTCAGTCTGGGCCGCCGTGGCGCTCTGCGGCCACCTTGCCGCTGCGGGGTCTGCGGTGTGGTGGGCTCTGTGCGCAGGCCGTCTGCCCCCCTGGAGGCGCGTCTCCTCCCGGAGCAGCGCTGGGCTGGAGTGGCTTGGCGCCTGGCACTGCTGGGCAGGAGGCTCTGCCCGGCTCGTGTTCCTCAGGGTGGCCCGGTCTCCTCCCAGCTTCCCAGTGAGCACACACCCTGAGCCGTGGCACCGCGTCTGCCCTGATGGACGGGCGTGCGTGCACCCTGCCTGGTCTGCACGCCGGGCCGTCCCTGCACGTGCCTGGACCCTTGTTGCTGTGCTCTGCCGGCCCCGTCCTGGCCCTACGCCTGCCCTCCCTGCCCTTGGCACGGTCCTAGGTGTTGGGCCCAAGGTTTGGAGAAGCTGTCCAGGCAGGGGAGTCTCGTTTCTGGCTCTGGTCCTCTCGTGTTTGTAGTTCACCAGGCCTTCAGGTTCATCTATTCATCTATCTCTTTGCTTCAGCTGTACACAATGCCTTTACTTGTACGTGGTGCTGAGGCTCGAACCCGGGCCGCGCACGTGCTAGGCGAGCGCTCTGCCGCTGAGCCCCAGCCCCAGCCTCGGATCTTCTATTTCTCATTGCGTCGATCGTGGTGAGCGTGGATCTGGAATCTGCTCATTTTACGGAAGTCACAAAGTTTGGGGAATGAAGTTCTCCACGTGTGCTCCGGTCAGCTTCTGTCGCTGTGGCCAGAGGCCCGACAGACCCACAGGAGGAACAGCTCATTGTGGCTCATGGTCTGGGAGGTTCCGTCCATGGCCGGCCTCTGGCCCGGGGTGAGCAGGACGTCATGGGGGCAGTGGGGAGAGCAGCCCGGGAGGTGCTCCAGGAGCAGGAGCTTGCTGCCCAGGGACGAGGTGTGACCCGAGGCTCAGCCCCGTGCCGCCTCCAGCCCGGCCATCACTCGCTGCCCTCGCTGTCCAGCGCACTCGGGCCCTCACGTCTGAAGCGTGCTCTGTTCGGTGCTGCCAGGGTTTGAAGTGACCAGGCCGGCGCTGGCTGCCTACCCGCCCGTCCCAGAACTTACTGACGTCAAACACCGTCACTTTGTGATGGTCGAGGTGGCAGGTCAGATAGCCGCCGGCTCCTGGTGGTGACCGGGACTTCAGCGGGGTCACTCTGGGCCTGAAGGTGGCCGTGTGTCTGGGGCCTCGGTTTGGCTGTGACTGGGGTTCCTCGGTTCTCCTCGTGGCTCCTGAGGCTTCTCCAGCGCCGTGGCCAGCCCTGCTGGCCGGGCATGTGCCTCTGCACGGCTAGCTTGACCTCTGGGGCCTGCTGGCCTCCTGCGAGAGGGCCCAGGAGGCGGGGAGCAGGAGCGCGGCCTCTCTGGGCGCCGACTGGCAGAGCCATGGCTCTCCCTGGCATCAGGTGGGCTGTGGGCCTCTCCAGCCCAGGCGGTGGTTCAGGCCTGTCTGGGGGGCCGCGTGGGTCAGCCTCGCCAGGCTGCCGCTCGCCGCCAGGTGCTGGCGTGGCTCCTTGCTCCCCTCCTGTGCGTGGGCTGCTTGGGCCGTGCTGGCTCACGCGCTGCTGCTTCCTTCCCAGCGTGAGCTGTTGCAGCCTCCCTGGGTACTGAGGTGGGTGAGATGGTGGCAGCGTCGTGGGGATAGCAGCCCTGCACCCTTGGCAGGTGCCCCCATGGGACAGCGTGACTTGTGCTGTGGCCCCAGGCCGGCGAGCCGTCTGGTGGGCCACGGAGGTGGCGGATCAGTGTGAGTGAGCGTGGGGAGCCTGGGGTCCCTGCAGGACCTGTGGCACGGGGGGGGGGTGGTGGTGGCCGTGTCTCAGTCCTGTGGAGCAGAGCGGGGCGTGTCCAGGCTCCCGGCCTCTGCCGCTGCCGCCTCCAGGCTCCCGGCCTCTGCCGCTGCCGCCTCCAGCTCCTCGCGGGCCAGTCATCTCTGGGCAGCCCCGGCCCCTGGGAGCCCAGCGGTGCGGAGCCGAGCGCCTCCGAGTGCTGGGCCTCTGCTGAGCAGCAGGCGGGCACCACTGTCCGCAGGGCAGGGCCAGCCGGAGAGGGCCGTCCGGGCTAGCAGGGCGGCCCACGCGTGGGCTCTCTGGGCTGGAGCGCCTCAGTGTGGCCGCGAGGGCCCGGCTCGCCTTCCTTCCTGGGCCCCGTGTGGAGGCCACGTCCAGCTGAGGGCAGAGGGACCAGGCCACCGAGTGCCCTAAGAACTCCAAGGATGCCTTTGGGACAGTGCAGCTGTGCGAGGAGGGGCTTCCGTGGAGAGGCCCGTTAGCTCAGCTCTGGGGAGCGATCCCGGCACCGCGAGGACTGTCAGTGACCGGCCTTTCTCTTCCAGAGCGGAGGCCTTCCGGCTGGCGCTGCCCGAGGTGTGACTGAGGAGACGCTCCAGGCATCGCGGCCCGGTTCCCCTCGCCCCGGGCGCTCCGTCCTGGTTGGAGCACGGAGGAGCACGCAGAGGTAAGGAGGAGCAGCGGCCGGTGCTCCTTCCGCGCCGGGCTGCGGGCCGCTCGGCTGGCGCCCGGGCTGGCTGCACAGGCTTCCTGCTCCACTGCCTCAGGCGGCCATGCGGCCTCCGCCGCCCTGGGTTCTGAGGGCCGTCACCGAGGCTGCGCCTGCCTCAGAGTGCGAAGGCAAGGCAGCCGCAGTGCTGGGGTGTCCCCTCCGCAGGGCTGGGAGAAGGCCCCGGGGCACCCTGCCCCGCCTGGCGGCCAGGGCTGAGGAGTCCCTGCGTGGCCCTCCCTCGAGGCCCTCCCGCGAGGCCCTCCCTTGTGGCCCTCCCGCGTGGCCCTCCCGCGTGGCCCTCCCGCGAGGCCCTCCCGCGAGGCCCTCCCTCGTGGCCCTCCCTCGTGGCCCTCCCTCGTGGCCCTCCCTCGTGGCCCTCCCGCGTGGCCCTCCCGCGTGGCCCTCCCTCGTGGCCCTCCCGCGTGGCCCTCCCTCGTGGCCCTCCCTCGTGGCCCTCCCGCGAGGCCCTCCCTCGTGGCCCACTCGTGGCCCTCCCTCGTGGCCCTCCCGCGTGGCCCTCCTGCGTGGCCCTCCCTCGTGGCCCTCCCATGTGGCCCTCCCTCGTGGCCCACTCGTGGCCCTCCCTCGTGGCCCTCCCGCGTGGCCCTCCCTCGTGGCCCTTCGTCGTGGCCCTCCCGCGAGGCCCTCCCTCGTGGCCCACTCGTGGCCCTCCCTCGTGGCCCTCTCGTGTGGCCCTCCTGCGAGGCCCTCCCTCGTGGCCCTCCCGCGAGGCCCTCCCTCGTGGCCCACTCGTGGCCCTCCCGCGAGGCCCTCCCGCGTGGCCCTCCTGCGAGGCCCTCCCTCGTGGCCCTCCCGTGTGGCCCTCCTGCGAGGCCCTCCCTCGTGGCCCTCCCGCGAGGTCCCGTGGAGTGCCCTCCAGAGGTCAGTGTGAGGCCCCCTATACTGTCGACTTGGGAGCTCAGTGGCCTTTAGGGCTGAGGGCCGCGTGTGTGGGGACGGGAGTGGCTGGCCATCTCCAGGGCTTACCAACCTTGGGGAGCAGAGACATGCCCAGCTCTGACCACTGGGTCTGCTTTGCCCAGGAAAGCCCCCACCGACCGTTTCCGTGTCAGCTAATGTCCCACAAAGGCCTCCTTCGGTCTCGTCCCACCTGCGCCTGGCACTGCTGTTTCCTGGGGTGCCCGGCTGGCAGGCACGCCTCGGGCCAGCATCGTGTGCCGCGAGCCGGGGCTGGGCTTGGGCCCTGCCGTCCTCTCAGCTCCGCGAGTGCTCTGAGCTGGTCCCTGTGGCCATGGCTCCCCGAGCCCCCCCAGGGGCCAGCGCTGGCGAGACAGGCAGCCCGCTGCCTCGCGGGGCGTGGGCCACCACTGCCGCTCTGGGGCCACTCCGCCTGCGTGGCGCCCGGCTGTGTGCGTGGGCAGTGGCAGGGGCACGTGACTGAGCTTGCAGGCAGGAGGGTCCCGGTGTTCCTCGAGGCACACAGGAGGCGCTCGGTAGGGACAGAGAGCAGCCGGGTGCAGGCTCAGGCCTGGTCGCGCCCCCGCCCACTGCCCTGGTGGGGGTGGCCCTGGTGGGGGTGGCCACAGCAGGGCCTGCGTCTCCTCCCTGAAGCCACGGTGCTCGGCACACCTGCCCTGGTGAGGGTTCCCTCTGCTCCTGGGGTCGCTGGAGGTGTGAGTGGCCGTCTGCTAGGAAGCGGTCCCCCGCCTGTGCCCACCCAGGCTCCGTGGTGCTGGGGCCCGGGTGTCCCTGGGCCTGGAGGCTGTCCCTCTCGCCCTGCGTGCCCCCAGGAGCCTGACGTGGCATGGTCCCGACTCCTGGGGGTCTTGAGGCGGCACCCTGGTCAGCTGCAGTCCAGTGCAAGGTCAGCCCAGGGTGTGAATGCAGGGAGCGCCAGGGAGTCTGCCCGTGTGAACTGCAAGCTCTCTGGGCATTTCTCATGCTGCCAAGTGCTCTTTGACGATATGTGACGTCCCTGGGCACAGTGGTGCATGCTCGTGATCCCTGTGGCCCAGGAGGCTGAGGTGGGAGGTCACAAGCTCCAGGCCAGCCTCAGCGACTCAGTGAGGCCCTGAGAAACTTGGTGAGACCTGACGCAGACGCAGAGGAAAGAGCGCGGGGAGGTGGCTCAGTGGTCAGTGCCCCGTTCAATCCCTGGCACCAAAAGGAGAACAGGTTCACAGAGATGCTGCCTTGTGCGGCTGTGCCGTGTGCCGTTCACGGACAGCGTGGTGCCCAGTGTCGCGGAAGGAGAAGGAGACCTCGCGGTGCAGTGCTTCTGCGCGTGCGCCTCCCGCAGCAGTGTGGAGCGGCCCCGGGTGGAGGCGGTGCTCAGCTTGGGGCCCCCGATGCCCGGGGTCACCTCTGCACGAGGCAGGGCGTCTCCCCCGTTTCTCGTGGTGGTGACGTCTCTGGGAAACCGAGTGCGTGTTCAAGGAGTGGCGCCTGCTTTCCTGTGGGACGTGCGGGCCTGGCCGGCTGCCGAGCAGGGGAGTCCCCGTGCAGGGCGCAGCCGTTACGGGGACGGCTCTGCTCACTGCACGGACCCCCGAGGGCCTGTCACTGAGGACCCGACCCAGCCTCTTCACACGCCCCCACCACTGGCCCTGCTGTCACCACCTGCCGTGCAGACCAGAGGACAGAAGGTGCGGCTGGCACTGCAGCGGCCGCGTCTCTGGGACCTGGGCTGGCGCGAGTGTCGGGGGTCCCGGCTAGCCCAGAGCAGGGAGCTGTCTGTCACTGGAGGCACACGTGGTAGGAAGCACTCCTTGGGGTGTCCTGCTGCTGTCCACTGGTGGCCAGGCGTGGCCCAGAGTTCGTCTGGCCTGTGTGATGCTGTGAAGCACGCCCCTGGTCTTGTCCCCACTTCTGCGTGGTAGGCTTGAAGGCCCTGGAATCTTCAAAGTGACAAGAGTGCGTTTTGCATGCTAAGGGCTGGACTGGTCTCTGGGAAGGCCACAGCAGAATCAGAGGACTTGCAGCCCTGTCCCTGGGGAGGGGAGGGGCAGAAGGTGGTTGGTCAGCAAGGCCAGCAGCTAGTCAGCGGTGCCCAGGAGGACGGGGTCAGAGACCCTGGGCAGCTCCAGATGCCTGTGTCCTCACCTGGCTGATGCTGTGGGCCTCTGGAGAGCCTTGGCTCCCCGTAGATGTCCTGTGTCCCAAGCTCCATGCTGTCCTGCTGATCACTGCACCTGAGGAGGGGTGGGGGCCTGCTGTGGCCGGGGGCGGCCTGTGGCCCGGTGGGGGGGGGCTGCCTGTGGCCGGGGCCTGCCTGTGGCCTGGGGGGGTGGGGGTTGCCCTGCCTGTGGCTCGGGGCGGCCTGTGGCCTGGGGGGGTGGGGGTTGCCCTGCCTGTGGCTCGGGGCGGCCTGCCTGTGGCCAGGGGGCCTGCCTGTGGTCCAGGGGGGGTGGGGGTTGCCCTACCTGTGGCTGGGCCTGCCTGTGGCCCAGGGGGATGGGGGTTGCCCTACCTGTGGCTGGGCCTGCCTGTGGCCGTCTGGGGCCAGAGGTAGAAGCAGCCCAGGCTGCGAACAACTTCAGGACTGAGGCCTGAGCTGGACCCACGCAGCCTAGGGGCAGGAGGGGTGGGAACCGGGTGAACCAGGATGCTTGGCTGGCGTCCCATGGTCCCCTGCTCACGGAGACGTGGGCGAAGCCCCGCACCTCGGGGGTCTCAGCAGCCTCTGGAGAGCCGCTGCCCTTGTGTCCTTCCGGCGGGAGGCCTGGAGCCACCTGTGCAGGTGGCGCTGCCTGGCTCGGCCGTCCTGCCTGCGGCCTTCTGGGAGGACGCTGTCCAGCAGCCTCCCTCAGCCCGGGGAGCTTCAAGACGGCTTTGATCTGCTGCCCTGTCTGGAACGGGCAGCCGTACCCGAGAAGCAGGCCCATGCCAGCTTGCCCGCAGCCAGAACCATGGTGGCTTTCTCTGACCTGAGGCCCTCAGAGTGGCCAGCGGGCGGCCTGCAGGAGGCCCTGTGCCCTGAGCAGGTGCGCACCGCGGGGCCGGAGCGCTTCCTGGGGTGCTCGTGCACGACCTGCAGAGGAAGCTCATTTCAGGAGGGCACGGCCGTGCAGGTCTGCTTGGGCCATCGTCTCGCCCAGGGTAAGTAGAGGGAGGACGGGTCCCTGAGGACCTTAGGCACTAGCCACGCTGTCGGGACGTGTCTCAGGGTGAGGCTTGGCTGAGTTGGGCTCTGCAGTGGCGCCTGCGGCTGCCTGAGGTGGCGAGGGGAGGGGACGTGGCAGAGAACACCACGGCTCCCGCGAGGACTCCCGGCTTCCCACCCTGCCCCGCAGCGTGGGGCGTGGGCGTTCTCAGTGCTGGGTGGCTGGCTCTGGCCTGGTGCTCCTCATTCTCTAGAGGGGCTGTCTGGGTGCTGCTCCTGTGGGCCCCGATTCTGCTCCACGCGGCCCATGGTTGAGGGCATGCACTAGCTTCCCAGGGCTGCGCAGGTGCTGCCATTGCGTCAGAGTCCGGGGTCCTCTCCCAGGCTCCCTGGTCAAGGCAGGGTTCAGTTCTTGAGCCGCGGGCCCAAGGCACTCAGCCTGGGACTGCCTGTTGTTCCCACGGCACGGTCCTGCCACCATGGGGCTGTTGGCCTCCGAGCCTGCCGCCCGCTTCTGCTCGCCTCCCTGACCGCTCCTGCCCTTGGGGCTCCCCAAGCAGGTGAGGCCCATCCACGACCACAGCTCAGGTGGCCGACCAGGGCCTCGGTCATCTGCAGGACCTTCCACTTGCCACAGCTGGCGTGCCCCGTCCTGCGTTCGGGCCCCTCCTGCAGGGGCGGGCACGATGTGCCCAGGGTGGGTGCCACTGCGGAGACCAGAGCACGCCACACCTGCACCCGGCAGGTGAGCCCGGTGGTGGGCGCCTGTCTCAGGTTTGTGCCTGGTGGGCACCACTGGGCAGGAGAGTGGAGGTGCGGGGTGCCACTCGCCTGGGTCCCTTCCAAGGCTCCGTCTCATCTGCACGCGGTTGGCAGACTGCCCTGCAGCCACCCGCAGGCACGACGGAGACTGAGGACACGTCCTTGACTCTGGGCCAGGGACCAGCCCTGGCTGGCTGCCGCCCGGCTGCCCTCCTGGGACTGCGGTGTGTGCCCCGGGGCCGCTGGTGGAGGCTGCGCCCGCCTGCGCTCCTGAGGCTCCCGCAGCGGGCCCTGTGCCCCATGGTGACGTCTGTGGCTTTGCTCAGGGGTACGGGCACTGAGACCAGGGGCAGGGCCGGCCAGCACCGGCCGTCACAGGAAGCCGCCAGCAGCCTCGGGAGCAGAGGGCCTGCTCAGGGACCGGCTGGCGGTGGCCTGTGAGCGGCCCCTTCTGGACAGCCCAGGCTGCTCTAGGCCTGCTGGGCAGGCAGGAGGTGGTGGCCCAGTGAGCGGCCCGGTCACTCGGGATGCTGGCCGGAGCCCTGTCCCATGGAGCCCAGACAGGCTTTGCAGGAAAGTTCCTGGTCACTGGTTCAGCTGGACCTGGTGACGTCCCCGCGAGCCCGGGGTGGAGCCCTCCCACGTGGCGCGGTGTGACTTGGTCCTCTGCAGTGCTGGGGACGGAGCGGAGCTTGGGCTCAGCGGGCTCTGCTGCGCCTCAGTAAGTGCAGAGGCCCCGCCCGAGGCCTCTGCTGATGAGTGTCACGGGCTCACCATGTCAAGCGTGTGCCTGGGAAGGCCCCCGTTCAGGCCAGGGTCTGACCGCCTGTCCAGTGCGCCTGGCGCGACCGGACCTGCGGCCCGTGGTTCTGTTTTCCTTGACATCTCTCAGGGCGGTCCTTGGGCTGGGGCCCACCGTCCAGCCCCTGCAGGAGCCCTGTTTGGGGAGATGGCTTAAATTGCGGTTGACTATGGGCCATGGAGATTTGGGCATTGCCGCCTTCCGTAGTCTCACGGGACTTGGCCGGGATCTCGCGGGACTTGGCCCGGGATCTCGCGGGACTTGGCCCGGGATCTCGAGGGACTTGAGCCGAGATTGCTGATCGGGTCTGCACCATTTTTTGGTGGTGTGTGTGGTGCGTGTTAGTCGTTGTTAGAGCCAGAGAGAAAAGTTATCAGAATAAAAAGCTGTTTGTTTCCAGTTCGCCTCTGAACTTCTTCCCGCGGCTCCGTTGCTCCAAGCGGCCATCGCTGCAGGCGGCAACAAGCCCCGGCCCGGGACGCCGACTGCTGTGGCTGGAGGAGTGGGTGCAGCCGTGGGGTCCAGCACGGCCGGCTGTGGCTCCCTCCTGCCCCTCCCGCCCCTCCCGTGGGTCGGGCTGTGCTGAGGCCTTGGCCGCCTCTGTGGCCCGCTCCTCCTCGGCCTGCAGGGCAGTGGGTGTGAGCCCGAGGTGTCCCGCACACCTGGGGCCAGAGTCCTGTGTGGCATGGAGGGGCCCTTGCAGCCACAGTGTCCCCTCTGCCTGGAGCAGGCAGGGGCCTGTCCCCAGAGCCATCAGCCTCCTGCAGCCCCAGGACAGCACCCAGCCCAGCACAGACAGTGAGCCCGGGCTCCACCACGGCCATCACAGGCCTCCTTGGTGACACGTGGGCCTCTTCATTGGTGTGTGGCTTCCTCAGTGACATGTGGACCATGGCTCGCGTGGCGTCCCTGATGGCCACGAAGCCAGTGGTGGCATCTGTGTCCCCCACTGGCCACTTCCGAGCCTCGTCTGCTGAGATCTGGGGAGTCCAGCTGAACTAATACGCGTGGTGACCGCAGCACAGTGGTCACCTCAGTGGCTGCTCCAGGGCTGCTCCCTGCCCTGCTCTGCCCTCTCGCGCTGTGCTTCCCCAGCCTTCGCTGTCTCTGGTCTAAGCCCACCACCCAGTGTCCCCAGCAGGTGGGTCCCTCCCAGGTCTTGGCCCTGGCCTTCCTCCTGTCCCATTCTGTCCCCTCAGCCGTGTGCTCTTGAGGACTTGCCCCGTGCGGCGGGCGGCCAGCCCTCCCACGCAGGCCTGCAGGTGGCGGCTGCTCCTCGCCTCGCAAGCTGCCGTCCCTCCCGAGCGGCCAGGCCACCGTGCCCTGCTTCAGCCTGCACCCCACGTCCACTCCTTGCCAGGGGCCAGGGTTCCTTTTTAAAAGTGGGTCAGAACCAGATTAAAACCCCTGGTCAGAGCCTGCCTGGTCCCCCATGCTGGCTGGTCCCCCTCGTGCTGACCCCAGGACCCTGACCATCTCCTAGACTGCCCTGAGGCTCACTCGTGCCCTGGACACTGTGCCCTGTAGCTTACAGCCCTTGCAGTCACCTGAGCCTCTCTGGCCCGGGGATGGCCCCGGGGTCTCCAAGGAGCAAGGGAACAGTCATGTCATGGGCCTGCGGTGCTGAGAGCCCGCGGCTGGAGGTGGGGTCAGGGGACACGTGGCCTTTGCTGGGCAGGTGGCGGGCTTCCACTGGCCTCTCACAGGACGCCTGTGTCTTCCCACCTCGGCCCTCCCTCTGGCCGACTCCCAAGGAGGCCCTGGGCCTGGCCTCAGGCTCTTGCCTCTGTGAACTCCTTGGCGAGGGCCACAGTGGGGCTGCTGTCCAGGCACCAACCTGGGGCCGTGTAGGAGCCCTGTTTGGGGAGATGGCTTGAATTGCGGTTGACTATGGGCCATGGAGATTTGGGCATTGTCGCCTTCCGTAGTCTCACGGTCTTGGCCCGAGATCTCGAGTGACTTGGCCGAGATTGCTGATCAGGTCAGCGCCATTTTGGTGGTGTGTGCGACGCGTGTTAGTCGTTGTTAGAGCCAGAGAGAAAAGTTATCAGAATAAAAAGCTGTTTGTCTCCAGTTCGCCTCTGCACTTCTTCCCGCGGCTCCAGCGGCCATCGCTTCAGGCGGCGACAGGGCCGTCCTTTCAGGCTGCCCATCGTGCCCAGGGCTGCGCATGTGGGAGGACTTCCGTGCTCTGGGTTCTGTCCACTTCAGTCAGCCGGCGTGTGGCCTGCAGGGTCCTCCTCTCCCCTGGGTTGGCTCCGTGGAGCAGGGAGATGGCGCGCCTCCTGGTATAGGAGGGCAGTCAAAGCTGTCGTCCGTGGGAGGCGGGTGGCAGGGCCACGCTGGCCAGCTGGTCTTGGCCTCGCCCAAGCAGCCCCAGCCCCAGCCCACTTCCTGCAGGGACGGACTCAGGGTCCCTGCAGGTGGGTTGCGCCCTCAGTCTGCACACCCGGCGGGGGAGCTTGGGGCCGCAGCAGGGAGGTCACAGTGGACTCCAGGACGTGCCCGGCCTCTCACCTGCCCTTGGCTTATCTGGACACTGGGGGCCAGCAGGGGCGCTGACTGCTCTGAGGAGGAGGGACAAGGCCTGCTGCGCCCAGCTGCACTGCAGTGCCCAGCCTGCGGGCCAGTGCTGCCTGGGGCCTGGCCTGGCAGCCCAGCCTTGCTTCCCTGTGCTGCCCTGCTCCTCTGTCCAGCGCTGCCCGCCTTCCTTCCCCTCAGGTGCAGCCAGCAGTCCCCGCTGTGCCGCCGTCCCCTGGTCTCCGGCTGCTGCCCTGTGCCACTCCTCCTCCTGGGCACCCCCTGTGTCTGCCCTGCCCGCTGTGCTGGGAACAGACCAGGAATCAAGCAGTCCTGGACTTGCCCTGGGCGCCACGTGGCCAGCAGCAGGCCGGGCCGCCTGACGCTGCAGGGACAGTGGGGCCTCGCGCACCGCCCGGACGTCTCGGGTCCCTGAGCCAGCGCCCTCTCCTCAGCGTCCCGTTTTCTGACCGCGTGCTCTGCAGGTGGCAGCACCTCGGGAGGCTGCGGTCCTGTGCCGGCCGTGTGCCGCGCGTGGCGTGCGCCCTCTGGTTGGGAGCATGGCGGGCGGCTGGGCTGCTCTGTCCCGCACACCTGGCGTTGTGAGAAAGGGCCTCGCAGGAGGGTCCAGACTGTCCGCACGGCGCCCACGTGTGGAGAGTGCCCAGCTCCGGCTTTCGCGCCGGCAGGGCCCTTGTCGCTAGCATGGCGACACCGGGCGGGTGTGCGCGGCATCTGCGCTCCACCAGTGTTTCTGCCAATTCACACGTTGAAACAAGTAACGAAGCAAAGGTCCTGTGCAGGAGCCCTGTTTGGGGAGATGGCTTGAATTGCGGTTGACTATGGGCCATGGAGATTTGGGCATTGCCGCCTTCCGTAGTCTCACGGGACTTGGTCCGGGATCTCCTGGGACTTGGCCCGGGATCTTGAGGGACTTGAGCCGAGATTGCTGATCGGGTCAGCGCCATTTTTTGGTGGTGTGTGTGGTGTGTGTTAGTCGTTGTTAGAGCCAGAGAGAAAAGTTATGAGAATAAAAAGCTGTTTGTTTCCAGTTCGCCTCTGAACTTCTTCCCGCGGCTTCGTTGCTCCAAGCGGCCATCGCTTCAGGCGGCAACAGTCATGGCTTTTCTTATTTTCAGAAAATTGTTTTAAAAATCATTAAAAGTCGTGAGACACACACAGGTCAGCGTGGTGCTGACATCTGGGTGACGCACAGGAAGCTGGTTTTCACGTTCCCCTCGAGGTCGCGGTGGCCCGGTGCTGGTCTCACAGGTGGCAGAGCCCCACCAGTGCCACCGCCCACTGGCTGCCAGCACGGTCCTCGAGGCCCGGGGAGCCCGTCTGCTGTATGCCCTGGGGAGGGAGCCTGCTTGGCGGGTGCTGGGTGCAGCTGGCACGGCGTGGTGTGGGTGGTGACGAGCCTGCTCGCCTGCCTGTCTCTGGGCTGTGCCCCTGCACTCCGACCTCCGTGTACTTCCTGGTGGCCCTGGCACGGCGCTGCACGGCCTGAGACGTGGGCGCGTCTCCCTGGAGCCTGTGGGTCAGGACCCAGGAGGCCGAGGTTGTGGGTCACGCTGCGCCAGCCCTGAACGCCCCTTCCCGTGACAGAGGCGTGTGTGTGCTGCGTGGCCCGTGCGTGATGTGCGTGGGTGCCCACGCGCTCCCAGGTGTAGTGCCCGCACGGGCAGGTGTGTGCGTGTACCTGCACACGTGCGTTGGCCGGCCGTGCTGTGTGTGTGTGTGTGTGTGTGTGCGCACCGCGTGTGTGGCGGGCCCTGCCGGCCACAGCCCTGGGCAGGCCGGGTCTGGCTGTGCGCGCCAGGCTCGGGGGGGGTGGTGGAAAGCGGGGGTGGGCTGCTCCCTGCTCTGCAGTGGGGAGCGAGGTCAGCACTGGCCCTGGACACGGGGCTCAGGAGAGGAGGTGGCCTGCCTGCCACCAGGGACCCTGCTCCCGGAGCCCTGCCATTCCGGAATGGGCTGCTGCCCCCGCGGCCCTGTGCCCCGCGGCGCTGCCCTGCCGCTGGCAGTGTGCCTTCTGGGCGGGCCTCCTGCTGCCCTCTTCTGTCCCTCTGCTGCGGGAGCTGTGTCCCCACAGGCTGCGCCTTGCAGGGGCCTGGCTGTGAGGCCTGCGCTCTTCTCCTCCTGGCCGCCAGCCTGCACTGGAGGCTGACGGTCACGTGCTGCTCTCCAGGCAGCGTCTGGGCCCGTCCAGCTGGTCCAGCCTGCTCCAGCCTGCTCCAGCCTGGTCCTGCCTGGTTCAGCCGTGTGAAGGAGCCTCAGGCAGAGAGCGGAGCTGCTCTCGCGCCCTCAGAGGGCTGGCTGTCACACACGTGGAAGCGTCACCAGCGACTCGGGGACATGGCATGAAGCTGCCCCGTGTGGTGTCACTGGGCTCAGGAGCCCTGGGCGTGGGACCGTCCTCCGCATTGTGGGGTGCAGGTGTAAGAGGAGGCGCAGGAGGCCCTCCAGAGGAGAGGGGACGCCCGCCGCCGCCACCCAGGTGCGGGCTGTCCTCACGCTGCCGCCCAGGGCTGCTCTGGCTCAGCTCCTGCCCTGCCCGTGCTGCCCGCCTCTCTCCCGGCCTCGCGGGCTGTTGGCCAGGGCCCTGCGTGCCAGGACGGTCTTGGAGTGCTCTAAGCACCAGGAGCCACTCGGCTTGCGGGGTCCACGCGGCGGGGGTTGGTGGCTTGGGCACGGCACTCTGGTGTGCCCTGGCCGCGGGCGCTCACTGACGCCCTCCTTGCTGGGTCTGCTCTTCACTGTGGGGGACCGCGGCAGCCACCGTGAACGAGGCCCCTCCTGACAGGTCGGAGGGCCAGCTCCTGACCACCAGTGCCTGATTTCAGTTCTTCATCCAACTTAACGTTCAAGACCTAAACTCTGTATTTTTTTTCTTAAAGCCGGATTCAAAAGCTGTCCACGGCTATGAAGATTTCAAGCCACCACCGTGCGGGGGAGGCTCTCCTGGGAAAGCTGCGGGCAGCTGGTGTCTGTCGGTCTCCGCCGTTCTCGGACACCTGGTGGACAGGCACTTGTGGGGGAGCAGCCAGCCCCACAGCCTGGTCGCTGCCTGCACCTGTGCCCTGGGCATCATTGGTGCCACCGCCCAGCAGGACCAGGGCATGATGGTCACAGGAAGGGCTCCCTGGTGCCACGTGCAGGACTGGCACAGCGAGCACAGTGCCCAGAGCAGCTTTCTGAGGGGGAGAGACTGGAGCAGTCGGCAGTTTCATGGCATTTGCTGAAGTGGCACAGGAGCGGGTGCCCAGGGACGTGTGCCTGGGAGAGGCCCTCCTGGCCCCCAGCCCCGGGCACCAGGCTCCTGAGCTGTGTGTCCAGGGTAGCAGGCACCGTGCTCTGGGGGACAGAGCCTTGGGTAGTGGCCTCCTGCTCTCTTCTGTCGCCTTGGCAGCTTCTAGTGCCACCTGGTCTGTTCCTCAGTAGAGCTTCAGGACGAGGGCAAGAGCTGCAGGAAGCACTGGGCACCACCTGGTCGCCACGCGGGCCCCGTGGGCCCCCGGCCCTGGCCACTGCGGTGGGGTGCTGGGAGGGTCGTGAGCAGGCTGTGCTCTCCTTGGACCCCTGCAGCTGCGGCCCGGCCTCCTCCTGCAGCCCGGAAGGCCTTCTGCAGCGTCTCGAGGTCGCAGGCGCGTCCAGCCCCGCGCAGCCCCGTGAGCACGTGCTCCGCTGCGCAGCAGGGCTCCTGGTGGTGCCACTCCTGACGCGACACGACGTGCGCTGCTTCTGTGGCTCAGGAAGCACCTTTAAAGCCATCCAGATCGGTGAGACCAGCCGCCCGCAGTCCCACTGTGCGCCTGTGCCGTGGGTGCAGGCAGGGGAGACTCCTGGACCCTGGTGAGAACAGGCACTTCCCGGGGAGCATGGCCAGGAGAGGCCCAGGAGTGGACAGCTGCTGGCCCCCAGCGAACAGAGGCCATGGCGGTGGCGGGCTCCGACTCCTCGGTCCCCTGGTGGTCCCGTCTGGTCCCTGGCATCAGTGCCCAGCTCCCAGCACAGCGAGGGCCTGCTGCGGTGAGGGCAGCTGCCCGCAGAGGGCCTCTCCACGCATTTGGGCATGGTCGAGACCCCCAGCCCACCTGGAGAAGCAGATTGTGGACTCGTACCTGGAATGTCGCGGGAAGGACCCAGAGCAGGTCTCCGCGGGCGGCGTGTGGCTGTCAGTGCTGTGTGGAGGACGTCTCGCCACAGTCTGTCGCCTTGGTTCTGGAGATGGACTGTTTGCTTTCTGTAGCGGGAGCCTGACCAGACTGTGCAGGAGCCAGCCCGGGGGTCTCCCCGTCCTTGTCACCTGCCTGTCCTCTGAGGACGCTCTGTCCCGCGGTGACCAGGGCCAGCCCGGGGGTCTCCCCATTCCTGTCACCTGCCTGCCCTCTGAGGACGCTCTGTCCCGCGGTGACCAGGGCCAGCCCAGGGGTCTCCCCGTCCCTGTCACCTGCCTGTCCTCTGAGGACGCTCTGTCCCGCGGTGACCAGGGCCAGCCCGGGGGTCTCCCCATTCCTGTCACCTGCCTGCCCTCTGAGGACGCTCTGTCCCGCGGTGACCAGGGCCAGCCCGGGGGTCTCCCCGTCCCTGTCACCTGCCTGTCCTCTGAGGACGCTCTGTCCCGCGGTGACCAGGGCCAGCCCGGGGGTCTCCCCATTCCTGTCACCTGCCTGCCCTCTGAGGACGCTCTGTCCCGCGGTGACCAGGGCCAGCCCGGGGGTCTCCCCATTCCTGTCACCTGCCTGTCCTCTGAGGACGCTCTGTCCCGCGGTGACCAGGGCCAGCCCGGGGGTCTCCCCGTCCCTGTCACCTGCCTGCCCTCTGAGGACGCTCTGTCCCGCGGTGACCAGGGCCAGCCCAGGGGTCATTTGTGGCTCTGGTGTTGTGCTGCAGGCTCCTGTGTCTTTCTAGAGGTGGCCGCTGCTGGGCACACCCTGCTGAGTGGTGGAGGAAGCACCCGTGGACACGTGTGGGTCTGGTGTGTGGCGCGGGGTGAGGACGGGCGGCAGGCTGCCCCGGGCTGCCCAGGCCAGGCTGTGTGTGCCTGCAGGGCCTGGTCGCAGCAGCAGCTCCTGACTCCCCTGAGCCACCTCCGCTCCAGGCCGAGTGTTGTTGTCCTTGTCTGCATCACGAGGCCCGGCCTCAGTGACCCCTGCTGTCACTGCCGTCTGGCTGTGGCTCTGTGCAACCGGAGCCAGTGGGGACGGGGTGACCACGGGGCGAGCCCTCAGGACGAGGGTGGTGGGCGCCCCCAGGCTGGCGCTTCTTCCCCACTGCACCTGTCCCGGTCCTCCTGGCCCGTCACCGTCCTCCAGAGCCTGCTGAGGAGTGCTGGGCCGTGGGCCGTAGACGTCACGTGCTGTGGTCACCGTCAGGGTAGCCGTCTGCAGCTGGGCAGCGTGTGCAGCAGCCGTGGCAGGGCGGAGCACCCGCCTGACTGTGTGACCATGATAGGTTAGGAGCCCTCGGTCCCCTTGCGCCAGGGACATCATTTTGTGGCAGCTCCTGGGGACCGTGGTCAGGACCTGGGGACCGTGGTCAGGACCTGGGGCCATGGTCAGGACCTGGGGCCATGGTCAGCTCCTGGGGACCATGGCCAGGACCTGGAGCCATGTTCAGGACCTGGGGCCTGGGACCTAGGGCCGTGGCCAGGACCTGGGACTGTGATCAGCTCCTGGGGCCGTGGCCAGGACCTGGGGACCATGGTCAGCTCCTGGGGACCGTGGCCAGGACCTGGGGCCATGTTCAGGACCTGGGGCTGTGGCCAGGACCTGGGGCCATGGTCAGCTCCTGGGGACCGTGGTCAGCTCCTGGGGACCGTGGCCAGGACCTGGGGACCATGGTCAGCTCCTGGGGACCGTGGCCAGGACCTGGGGCCATGTTCAGGACCTAGGGCTGTGGTCAGGACCTGGGGCCTGGGACCTAGGGCCGTGGCCAGGACCTGGGACTGTGATCAGCTCCTGGGGCCGTGGTCAGGACCTGGGGCCGTGGCCAGGACCTGGGGCCGTGGCCAGGACCTGGGAACGTGGCCAGGACCTGGGGGCCGTGGCCAGGACCTGGGAACGTGGCCAGGACCTGGGGCCGTGGCCAGGACCTGGGGCCGTGGCCAGGACCTGGGGCTGTGGCCAGGACCTGGGGCCGTGGCCAGGACCTGGGAACGTGGCCAGGACCTGGGGCTGTGACCAGGACCTGGGGCTGTGGCCAGGACCAGCAGGCTGATGCCTTTTCCTCCCCACCTTGCCCCTGAGTGTCTGAGCCATGGTGTTGTCCTCGCTGTCCCCACCCTTGGTCCTGTGCTTGGCCCGTGTTCTTCTGCCTGTGTCTGAGCCCGGCACGCTGAGGTCAGTGGCCAAGGGACTTTTGGTGATGTGGGAGGAGAGCCGTCTGTGGTGGACACCGTCGCAGACCAATGCCCGTGCCGGGCTGGCGGTGGCCATGCCGCGGGGCTGCCCCAGGCTCTGCTGGTGACCGGGAGAGAGGCCCACGTGTGCAGGAGGAGGGGGCCGCGTCCGCTCGCCCTGCTCGTTCTGCGGGGAGCACGTGTCCCCCCAAGCAGACTGCAAGAGCAGCCGCTGTGCGCAGAGCAGCCCGGCCCGCCCCGCCCTGGGTCTGCGGCCACCCCTCGCGCCCGGCTTCTGCTGTGGGGGCATGGCGTCTGTGCCTCTCCACCTGGGCCACGCGGCCCCTCGAGGCACGGGGACCAGGCGCTGTGTGCTGCGGGCCGCCTCCCGGGACCTGCAGCCCGGCGTTCTCTTGGCCAGGCTTGCAGCTGGCGTTGCTGGGGATTCTGGAAGGGGAGGCGTGGAGGAGGGCTCTCCACAGTCTGTCCGCACGTGTCTGGAGAGCCTGCTCGCCTCGCCTCGCCTCGCCTGCGCTGCTGCTCCTGCAGCATTGCCGCAGCTGCCCGAGGTCTCTGGCTGGGGACCGAGCCGTGTGGCCCCTGCCCCGTTCAGGCCACCTGGCAGGAGCGGCCTCTGACCAGCAGGACACTGCAGGGCATCAGAGGAGGTCACGCAGTGTCTGCCAGAGCCCCAGGCGAGAGGCTCCGCAGAGTCCAGCCTCACACCAGGACGCTCTGCGTCCTCCCTGTCACGGCGGGACAGGAGTGCCAAAGGACAGCAGCTGCGGTGTGCAGAGCGCACAGGTGGCCTTCCTCGCCAGTCCTGCTGGCCCTGAAGAAGCCACTAGCTTTCTCATGGCAGCTGATGTTTCCATCCACACTCAGGACACTTGCGTGTGCATCTGTGCACACATGTTCATGTATGTGAGCGTGTCCATCCGTGTCCATGCACGTGTGCACATGCGTGCACGCGTGTTCATGTATGTGTGTTCGCCCGTGTCCATGCACGTGTGTTCGTGTGTGCACGCGTGTTCATGTAAGTGTGTTCGCCCGTGTCCATGCACGCGTGTTCATGTATGTGTGTTCGCCCGTGTCCATGCACGTGTGTTCATGTATGTGTGTTCGCCCGTGCACGTGTTAACGTATGAGTGTGTTCGCCCGTGTCCATGCACATGTGTTCGTGTATGTGTGTTTGCCTGTATCCATGTACACGTGTCTTTGCACACACGTTCATGTATGTGCTTGCCTGTGTCATGACGTGTGCATGTGTGTGCACGTGTGCATGCGCGTGTGTTGCTGGGGAGCGCGCCCAGGCCCTGGCGTGGGCCTAGCTGCTCCCCACTGACCTGCACCCGGCCCTTGCCTCTCCTTTTTTTTTTTTTTTTTTTGTAATAAAAATGTTTGGTATCGCTAGCAGTCAGGGAAATGTAAACCAAAACTACATTGAAATTTTGTCTTTTTCCAGTTGGAATGGCAATCACCAAGAACACAAACAACAATAAATGCGGGTGAGGCTGAGGGGGAAAAATACACTCATACATTGTTGATGGGACTGAAAATTAGTACACATTTCTGGAAAGCAGTATGGAAATTCCTCAGAAGACTAGGAATGGAACCACCATATGACCCACCCATTCCACTCCTTGGTATTTAACCTAAAGACCTTGCCTCTCCTTGACGCCGCTCACTAGCCACAGAGGCTGGCCTGGGGCTTGCCGCCTGCCCAGCCTCCGAGCCGCTGGGACCCTGTGTGTCTCCAGGCCCGGCTCTGGCTGTGCTGTGAGTCCAGGCCTCCTTCCCACGTGGGTGCCCAGCTCTGTGCTCCTGTGACGACTGTCATTAGCACATCCCCTGTGGCCTCCCTCTGTCCTGTCACCTGAGTTAATCAGATGTAAGCAGAACGTTCTGGATTGTGTGCCCACGCTCTCCTCACTGAGAGCCCTTGGGCGTGCCCACTCCTGGTGTTGTGGGCTCACCCTGGAGCAGAGGGAGTCGCGCTGCCGTGTGGTGCTGGCACGTGTCCTGCCTGGAGGGAACGGGCTGAACTGGCCTTTGTGCCTTTCATGTTGATTTCCACAAGCTGAACCCTGGTCCGTTGTTGCGATGGTCACTGTGTTGTTAAGAGAAGGCCAAGGTGGACGTGCGCGTGGAAGGTAGCGGGCAGTATGGAGGCACAGCTCTGGGGATGTCTCGGTGAGAACCGCGGAGTTCCTGTGAGCGTGGATGGCCAGACCCTCGCAGGAGAAGCTGGCTGCGCCTGCTTGCTGCCGTCAGACACCCAGGGTTTCTCCAGCTTCGGTTGTTGCTGTGTCCAGCGAGGCCAGGGACCTGCCTCACCATGAGCAGCTGCACTGGGCCAGGACCGTGTCCTGGCTGGGCTCCTAGCTGGGAGTGGCGGGGCTGACGCCTGGGGTGCTGCGTGAATCTCGGGGATCCTCTCACCGGCCTGTAGCCCCTGCCGACAGGAAGATGGTTACTGACCAGCCAGGTCGGTGAGCCCACGGGCCTGGCCACATTTGGAGCTGGACACTGGACCAGGCTCAGCCTAGACCCCGGCCCTCGTCCTGGGCCTATCCACGTGCATGGAGTGCTCCCAGTCTGCACTGTGCCCCTCACAGGAGGAGAGAAGGGGCACAGGGACAGCCTCCCACGCAGACAGTGCCAGCAAGGCTGCCAGGCAGACTGTCCTCGGAACCAGAGGCCAGGCCACTCGTGACGCCCGGGGAGGGCTTTGAGGTGTGCCGTGTGCTGCCACGCCAGACCTGTTCCAGGGGAAGCAGAGGCACCCGGTGGGCCTGGCACAGCGGAACACCTGTGGCACCCGCCAGTGCCCCTGGGAAGCGCCCTGCTGGGTGCCGTGGGGTCTGAGCTGCCCTCTCGGGGCTCTCAGGCTGGTGGCTGGCAGGTGCCATGGAGAAGGGACAGGTCTGCAGGAGGAGCAGGGTCTCCCTGGCGCGGCCTGGCTCTGAGCCTGCAGGCTGGTGCGCCCGGGGTCCACGTGACCAGGAGCCCGTGCTGCTCGCTGTGGAGGCCTCCCCGTCCCCTCTGGGGACAGATCCTGTGCATGCAGACGGCGTGCGAGCAGAGGGACACTGGCAGGTTGGCACCTGGTCCTCCCTCCGTGTCCCCACCGGCACTGTTGGCCAGGGTCTCTGTGGGCCTCTCCGTCCCTGTGAACCTGGTGGCACTCAGCTGCTCTGGTGGCACATCTTGGCCAGTCACAGCAGCCGGCCGTGTTGGACAGGTCACTTCCAGTTGGTACATCCCACAGAGAGGACGGACCGGGGGACTGGTGGACGTCTGCGATCTCCCTGGTCAAGACCAACATGTGGCCCCACGTTAAAGAACGGCCAGTGTCAAGGACATGGAGAGCCGCCGAGCCCCCGCTGCTGTCCCAGGACGTGACGGCTCTCGGCACCCTGCGGCTCCCTCTCTGGGGGCTACTGTAGCAGCCACGTGGAGAGGAGGAGCTGCTCTGGCCCCCCTCAGTGGCCGTGCAGGCCGGGAACGTGCCCTGGCAGGTGGCTGAGAGCTCAGAGCCCTGCAGCATCGAGGTCTGTGGCTTGGAGAACTGGCGTCTCAGGAAACCTGGTGTAGAAGAACCGGCTGCTGTAGGCAGAGGGCCAGGCAGGCAGACCCGGGGCCTGCTGAGTGTGTGGTCGTGGTGGTGAACCTCGCAGCTGGGCCAGCAGGAGAGGGCTCCAGTGTGGCCAGGACGAAGGTGGCTTTTGCTCAGGCTGCAGTGCGCCTGGACAGTTGGGCAGTGTCAAAGACATCTGCGCTTCCCGGAATGCTGTCCTGAGCTCCTGTGAGGCTCAGTGGTTCCGTCTGTCTCTAGGATGCCGGGGACTCTGCAGGTGGACAGACCAGGGCTCTCGTGCTTCATGGTGACCGTGTCTCAGGACGGCTGTGGTCAGCCGTGTGCACCCCGCTTGGCATCTTACCTGTGCTGTCGCCGCTTCTGGCTCTGTGGCAGGCGGCCTCCAGGGCCAGCTGGGCAGTGGTGGCCTGGGCGTCTCCTGTGGAATGCTCAGTCCAGTGTTTGGAGACCTTTGCGGCTGCTCCACGTGGGCAGCACTGACCGCAGAACAGGTCAGACGACGCGCGTCCTCTGGGTGCGTGGGCAGCGTGCTGGTGGCGGGCTCTCCCTCTGCCCGACAGGGCTCTGTGCGCGTGGCTGCTGTGGCGCGGTCAGCGCTCTTCCTGGGTTGCTTCCTACAGCTGAGAAGTGGCGCTCCCGTCGCTCCCCAGGCCTTGCCGCGAGTGCGTTTTACAGCTATTTAAAACGAGACCCCTGAGGGCCGTGAAGAAAACGTAAGACCGCCCTCAACCACCCGTCCCGAGGGGAGAGTGGGTCGGACCCGCGCTGACCGCGAGCGCCGCCCTCTCGAGCTCGCGCAGCCGTTCCCACCAGCGGTGGGGAGTGTGTCCCTTCTGAGGAGGGCGCCCCAGCTCCCCTGTGCAGGTGGAGAGCCACGCAGGGCAGCTGGGAGGACCCGGGGCCAGCAGGACAGTGAGCGAGGGCGCCCCAGCTCCCCTGTGCAGGTGGAGAGCCACGCAGGGCAGCTGGGAGGACCCGGGGCCAGCAGGACAGTGAGCGAGGGCGCCCCAGCTCCCCTGTGCAGGTGGAGAGCCACGCAGGGCAGCTGGGAGGACCCGGGGCCAGCAGGACAGTGAGCGAGGGCGCCCCAGCTCCCCTGTGCAGGTGGAGAGCCACGCAGGGCAGCTGGGAGGACCTGGGGCCAGCAGGACAGTGAGCGAGGGCGCCCCAGCTCCCCTGTGCAGGTGGAGAGCCACGCAGGGCAGCTGGGAGGACCCGGGGCCAGCAGGACAGTGAGCGAGTGTGTGTGTGCGTGTGCGTGGGGCCTGCTTGGAGAAGGAAGCCCTGCCTGCTGAGCAGGAGCAGCAGGGTCCCCGCCCATGGCCTGGGGCGGCTTCACCTCTTAGGTGGTCTCTTAAAGGCGCACCGGCTGACACAGGCCTCTCGCTGGCCTTGCCCTGGGACTTGCAGACAGCTTTCTGTGAGTCCACCTGAGTCCCCCTTCAGTTCAGAGTGCTCTGGCCCCATTCAGGAGGTCTAGTGGCTACTGGACCCGAGGGAAAGGAGTCGCTGGCCTCCTGCCCTCGGCCTCCCGCGCTGGCTGGCCTCTCCCTGTCCCAGGCGGCATCCCGAGGGCAGGAGTGAGCACCAGAAGTCTGCCGGGTGCTGCTCTCACGGGCTCGGCCCCGCCTGGGCCTTTCAGGAGGCCAGCGTGTGGCTGAGCCTGGCGGGCTCTGGCTTTGTGCCCTGGCCTTTCGCGGGGCTGGTGTGGCAGGTGTGGGGAGCAGCTCCCCTCGGCAGGAGATCTCAGCCCTCCTCTTACGCGGGCCTGCTGCGTGGCCACCTTCCCCCGTGAGACTGTTCCTGGGCCCTTTTAGGACTTCGGTGTGAGCACGGAGGCGGGCGTGTAGGGTCAGGAGACCTGTGCTGGCCGGGACCTGCCCCTCTTCTCTTCCCCGGGTTCCTTCTTCCTGCCTGCGGGGCGGAGCCTTCCCACCGGCCGTGGTGATGACCGTGGTGCGCACTACGCGCCCCTAGCTCTGCCGTTTCCAGTAGTGAGGGTCCACGTGCCGTGGGGAGGCCTCTGCCCGCTGTGCCCGAGCCCTCCTCTGGGGCCGTGCCCTCCTCTGGGGCCGAGCCCTCCTCTGGGGCCGTGCCCTGCAGGGCATGGCTGGGCAGGGCAGCAGCATGTGTGGTTCTGGGAAACTGCCAGCGGCTGTCCAGAGAGGCCAAGCAGGCCTGTGAGGCCGGGGGCCGTGTCCTCACTAGCGCCTGGCTGTTGTGTCGCTGCCCACGGCTGGCCTGGTGTGCGGCAGTGTCTGGTCCTGGCCGGCGGCCGCCGCCTCCCCCCGTCTCTTCCGGGCTGTCTTCCTGCTGGGTCTGCACAGCTTCTCCCATCTCCGTCTTTCTAATAGGGTGTTTTGCAGAATGAAGGTCTTAATCTTGGTGAAGTCCCCTCTCACAGGCTGTGAGTTTTGCTATCAAGTCTGAGGACTCTCAGTCCCGCCCTAGGTCCAGAGGGTCCCGACGCTTTCCCTGCACGTTCCGTGGTCATGTTCTGCATCTCAGCCCGCGACCCGTCTTGAGGGGTTTCAGGTGCAGCTGGGTGGCTCCGGCCTGCGGCCTCTGTGCCCTGGTGGCGTGCTGAAGGACACCCTGCAGCAGTGGCTCTGCGCCCGTGCAGTCGGGTGTCTGCGGGCCTCTGGGTCCTGCCCTTCCCTCCTGCCGCCCTCTGCTTGACGAAGGCTCCTCTGAACTCGCACCGGGTGGTGGCTGCCCGGGCTCTCCGCGTCTGTTGCCCTCCCACCTGAGCCCGCCTGTCTCGGGGTGCTGGTGCCTGTGGACCTGTCGTGGCACACGGCAGAACCCGGCCTTGCCTGGCTCACTCCCGGCTTCGCCAGGTGAAGGGAGGTGCCGCCTCCTGCGGTGGGTGAGCCCTGCTGGCCCCGTGGCTCCTCCCTGCTGAGGGCCTCTTGCTGCCCCTTCCAGGGCTCCGGTGGCAGCACGGGTGGCCTGTCCCCTCCAGGTGGGGTTGGGAGTGGGAGGGCACGGGCCCACTGCAGCCTGCGGGGTGGGAGCGGCCCGCTGCCTTGTCCGACCCCCATCAGGCCCCGGGTCCTCTTTCTACCTGGGGCTGGGTGCGGGGGGCTGGTCAGAGGGCCCCGTCCAGGCTGCCCTCTCGGGGCCCACCTTTCCTGGTCCTTGGCCAGGGGGGCCTGGTGTGCGGGGGCTTCTGTGTGGGCTGTGCTCTTGGTGTTCCGCGGGGCACAGGGGACCCGGGCTGCTTGCCCTGTGCCCTGGCTGGCCGGCCCCTCTCTAGGCCTTTCCGTGGCCTGTGTCTGTCTTAGACCCGGGTGGGCTCTTGGGGGTCTGGTGGAGGGAGGGGCACGTCTTCTCCCTCTCCCTGTGGGCAGCGTTCCAGCAGGCAGGAGGGGCTGTGGCGGGCTCCTTGCTGCCTGAGGTCACATGGGGTGCTCAGGGTGCCGGGGGCTCCCCTCCACCTGCAGCCGCGCCAGGTCACGGCTCTGTCCCACTGGCCCGGCTTGGCTGGGCCCTGGGTCACATGCCATCTCTCCCAGCTTCCTGCCCCAGCCGAGAGGCCCGAGTACCCGCCTTGCTGAGGGCACCTGTCCTTCAAGCCATGCGTCTGGCCTCCCGTCTGAGACGAGGCTCAGCACGCGAGTTGACTTCCCATCATGGAAGCATCAAGGCCAGACGCAGCCAGCGCTGCTGAGTCCCCGCTGCTGGGCTGCCTGGCCGTAAGCCTCCTGGTGCCCAGCACCCTCTGCACGGGCTGCTCAGGTGTCTTGAGGCGACGGTGACACAGACGATGGTGCCTCTGGACCCCAGAGAGCTCTGCAGCACAGGCTCCTCACAGAGACCCTCTCCCCCTGCACAGTGTGTCCTCCAGAAGTAGAGCGAGGTTCAGAGACACTGACAGGTGACCATCACGGAGGGACGCACGTCCCACACGCAGGACGTGAGAGCGCCATGCCGTGGCCTGCGAGCCACCATGACTCTGAGGCAACGGATCTGCCTTCTGCTGTTTCAATGTAGGTTTTATTTGCACGTAAAGCAACACGTGGCTACAGGATCAGCAAATCCTGTTCCTCGGGTGCAGCAGGACACGGTTTCCTGTCACCGACTGTCAGCGCAGTCGTGGGGTGGTCAGAGATGCTGGGCAGAGGCCATGTGGAGCTGTGGTGGTCGGGCAGCCACAGCACCTGTTCTGCGGTGAGCCCCAGGTCTCTCCAGGGACACGCACGGTCACCTGAGGCTGGCCGGTGGCTTGGATGTGTGCAGCTCCCTGGTGTGGCCCACCAGCTGCTTCAGGGCATGGTACTGGGTGAGGCTTGGCCAGTGGATCTCGAAATGTGGCTTCATTTCATTCCAAGCCACACATCCACCCAGGTGGAAACTGGACAGCTACCGGGCGGGGGACCCGTTGAGTTCTGTGGTCAGCCGTTGTGGTCAGTGGGCTTGCCACAGGGTGGGTCACCCTTGGTTCCCAGCTCTTCGTGCCCTTACTGCCGGGGGGAGCGTGAGGTCCTGAGTGCCGGGCCTGGCCCTTGCCTGTGACCCCTGTCCCGCCCTCCGCTGTCCTCCTCTCGGGGGTCCCAGCCAGGGTCCTTGGTGCTCTGGGACGTGCTGTAGGGAGACGCAGGAGCCCCAGCCAGGGCAGAGCCAGGACCTCTGCCTCTTGGTGACACGGGGCCCTTCCACCCCGTGACAGTCACACTAAGCGTTGTTTTCTTCTGTCTTGCAGACAGAAACCGTCTCCGCTGGTCAAGAAGCTCTCTGAGTGTCTCGCCATGGACGTGGACGATGACGGGAACATGAGTAAGACCTGGGCCCGTGGCGCCAGCCACTGCCCTCCATTCTCGGGGTCTGCAGACCTGATTAGCAAGACCACCCTGGGGACGCCGACGTGGGTCTTGGTGGTGGCCACTCCTCTGTGTCTCTGTGGTGCTCGTGGTGGGCCTTCGCCCGCCAGTGCCCTGGCCAGGTTCTCATTCCTTTCTCGTCACCAGCTGTCATTTTCAGGGGAAATGTGCCTCCAGGTGCACAGCCCGTGAGTCTGCGTGGCTGTGAGGGTGTGCCACGGCGCAGTCCTGCAGTGACACGCTCAGCGTGCACCTGTGCGCGCAGAAATGCCCCTGGACTGGCCGGACCCTGGCTGTTGGGCACGCCGGGCACAGTCGGCGCCTGCATCTGGGGGAAGGGGACACAGCATCTGCAGGCTTCAGAGACGACAGGGACGTGGGAGTGGTGGGCCGGGACTCGCGCGGGCCTTTCCTTTCCACACCAGCCTTCGGGACGCTCTCGGGCCACCAACTCCCCTCAGGCTCCTTCTGTGTCACGGGTGTGGTGGACGTGCTGCGCAGTCCCAGAGTGGGAGGCAGGACGTGTGTGGGCGTCAGTGGAGGGTGTCGTGTTTCCAGCTGAGGGACGCACAGGTCAGCTGATGGACGGACCTGCTCAGCTGGCCTGTGCGTGCTCAGCTGAGGGACGCACGTGCCTGGCTGACGGACAGACGTGCCTGGCTGACGGACGGACGTGCCTAGCTGACAGACGGACGTGCCTGGCTGACGGACGGACGTGCCTGGCTGACGGACGGACGTGCCTGGCTGACAGACGGACGTGCCTGGCTGACAGACGGACATGCCTAGCTGATGGATGTGCCTGGCTGACGGACGGACGTGCCTAGCTGACAGACGGACATGCCTAGCTGATGGACGTGCCTGGCTGACGGACGGACGTGCCTGGCTGACGGACAGATGTGCCTAGCTGACAGACGGACATGCCTAGCTGATGGACGTGCCTAGCTGACAGACGGACATGCCTAGCTGACGGACGTGCCTGGCTGACGGACGGACGTGCCTGGCTGACGGACGGACGTGCCTGGCTGACAGACGGACATGCCTAGCTGATGGATGTGCCTGGCTGACGGACGGACGTGCCTGGCTGACGGACGGACGTGCCTAGCTGATGGACGTGCCTAGCTGATGGACGTGCCTGGCTGACGGACGGACGTGCCTGGCTGACGGACGGACGTGCCTAGCTGATGGACAGACTGCCCAGCTGACAGAAGGACGTGCCCAGCTGACCTGTGTTCATGCTTGGCTGCTTCCGTCTGGAGGAATGACCTGCAGCCTCATGTGCAGGGTCCCCTCTCACAAGAGTGGCAATGTCCACTGGCACCCAGCTCTCTGCACCTCTGCGAGCCCACACCATCCCAGCAGAGGCCTTGGCCTGCTCTTGCTGGCCACGCAGAGTCCAGCAGCCCTCAGAAGTGCTCGTGCCGCCTGCGGCCCTGGGGTGACTGTGTGGCCTCCCCTGCCGTGAGGGCGGCATGGCAGTGGTGGCTCTTCCTCAGGTCACTGTCCTCCGCAGTCGTGCCCTGGAGGGCTCTCCCAGGCGTGGGTTCTGCTGGCAGCCCTGCCATTTCCAGTCTGCCTCAGGCTTTAAGAGTGGCTGCAGCCTGTCTCCGCAGGCACATGGCCATGGGGGCGGCCACTCCCGGAGGGATGCCGCAGGTCCCAGGGCCACCGCATCACACAGGAGCCTGTGGCGATTACCCTGATGAGGACTCTCCCGAGTCACTTTCCTGAAAAGACAAGCTGGGGTCTCAGGCCAAGGCGGAAGCGCCCGGGCTAGACGTCCGCCATTTTGAAGGGCAGCAGCTGGCGTGGGGCAGGCGTCTGCCCCAGAGGCACCATGAGGACAGATCTTCCTTGGGTGGCACTCTGCCTCCTTGCCTGGTGGCTCCTCAGTAGACGGTGGCCAGCCATGGAGGAGCCCCTAGCGTGGGCGGGACGGGGTGGGCGGCTGCTTTCCTGTGGTCTCCAGACTGCGGGCACAGCTGTCGGGGAGCAACTGGCTGCAGGCTGTGGGTCTGACGGGGGCATGGACAGCGTCCACGCGGGGCCTCCCGTGCTGATGGTCCTGTGCAGCAGTGGATGCAGCTGTGCAAAGCTGGTCGCGATGTCCTCACTGCCCTCACTGACCACTGCCCTCACTAACCTCTCCGTTCTGTCTCAGCCCTGCTCTTTTAACCTTTTCTTCCTCTGAGTTCCGAAAGGAGTAACCTACCGGCCTTTTGCTGGAGGATGTTATAAATGAAAATTTAGTGTCCATTCCGGCAGCTTTGTGGATGGGGAGAGTGGTGTGTGTGTCACCTGGTTGTGGAGGAAGCCCAGGTCTAAGCCAGGGTCCCGGCTGTCACGCAGCTCTGCCATGGCCAGGCACGTGCGGCCCTTAGTGTCAGGGCAGCGTCCAGGGCCTTCCCAGGTCCGCAGTGGCCAGTAGCAGGAGCACCTGCCTGGCCTCGCAGGGAGCAGCCGCCGGAGTCCACCGTGGGCACCGGTCCAAGGTCAAGGAGCGTCCTGGGATCGAGCATCTCCGGGCCTCTGGAGCACGTGGTGGAAGCCCGTGGAGCTCGCCAGGGAGCGGCCACTCTGCCTCTCGGGGCGAAGCTGGCCAGCTTAGCAGGAGAGTGAGCAGCTCTTTATTTCCCCCTTAAGATCAGAGTCCTGTTCATCTTGCCATGTGTGTCTAGAATTCTGTAGTTGGCGAAGTGTCTTTAAAAGGCAGGATAAATAGGTCGTTCTACAGACCTATCAGATAGTTGTGGTTTTAAAATATAAGATTGCCAGACTTACTCCTGAAGCTAGAAAGTCGTAGCTTGTTTGCAACAGCAATCTTTTTTTTTTTGTTCTTATAATTTTTTCCATCATAGATCATATTAAGAGTGCTGAGGTAAAGATCCCCACATATAATTAAAAATCTCAAATGAATACCAGAAATAAAGTCATATCCTTAAAATATAATCTCTTAAAAAGTCATCATATTTTATATAATTATGTAAGCAGTTTTTTCAAATTATAAACTAAATCATATGGTCACATGTTGGTTGACTATTTCTAAACTGAGAAACTAATTAATTTGTTAATGTGCTTTAAAATGCTGCTTCCTATTCCGAGAGATGCTGCAGTTTAAAACCCAGGGCAGCGGGGTGGGTGCCCTCCGGCAGGAGGGGCTCCTGGGTGAATGAGCATCTGTCTGCATGGACATGCTGCCATTTCACAGACTCATTAATGGAGCCTTTTGTTTGTTAATTTACTGTCCAATATTTAGAAAAGATCAAATAAAGTATTTCTGGATGATTCTGAATATTCTCAGTAGAAAAACTTTTTACAATTTCCACCCTTTGCCAGGCATGGTGGTGCAGGCCTGTCATCCCAGCAACTCGGGAGGCTGAGGCAGGACTGCAAGTTTAAGACCAGCCTCAGCAACTTAGCGATGCCCTGAGCAACTTAGCCAGACCCCGTCTCAAAAAAATAAAAAGGACTGGAAACGTGGCCTGTGGTCAGGCGCCCCTGGGTCCAATCCCTGGAACCACTGTTCACCTTTCCTTTAATGCAGAAGCCGTAGGTGAGCTAGGTGGAAGGGGCGTCAGCCCTGGTCCCTGCAGCGTGAGGCTGGCGGTTCTCTGTGCAGCGTGGCACTCCCCGGGCTCGCAGGGAGGAGCAGGTGCACACACACACCACCCACCGTTGCAAAGAGGCCAAGGAATCTATAAATTTTGCATTTACAAGGTCCTGCAACGAAGGCGTTGCAAGTTACTCTTTCTGGGCACCGCAGGTTCCAGCAGCACCGACATCAAGGAGAACCGTAATCTGGACATCGTGTCCCCCAAGGACAGCAGTGCCCCTGGGCCTGGCGAGGGCCTGCAGCTCCCCAGTGGGGGCGGCGGTGGCACTGGCCGGAAGCGGCCCCTGGAGGAGGGCAGCAACGGCCACTCCAGGTACCGCCTGAAGAAGCGGAGGAGAGCGCCAGGGCCCGTGCTGCCCAAGAACGCGCTGATGCAGCTGAACGAGATCAAGCCCGGCCTGCAGTACACGCTGCTGTCCCAGACGGGGCCCGTGCACGCCCCGCTCTTCGTCATGTCTGTGGAGGTGAACGGGCAGGTCTTTGAGGGCTCCGGCCCCACAAAGAAGAAGGCGAAGCTGCACGCTGCGGAGAAGGCCCTGAGGTCCTTCGTCCAGTTTCCCAATGCCTCCGAGGCCCACCTGGCCATGGGCAGGACCCTGTCCGTGCACACGGACTTCACGTCTGACCAGGCCGACTTCCCCGACACGCTCTTCAACGGCTTCGAGACCCCGGACAGGGTGGAGTCCTTCTGCATGGGCTCCAACGGAGACGAGTCCCTCAGCTCCAGCGGAGACCTCAGCCTGTCGGCCTCGCCCGTGCCCGCCAGCCTCGCCCAGCCGCCCCTGCCGGGCCCGCCGCCCTTCCCGCCGCCCAGCGGGAAGAACCCCGTGATGATCCTGAACGAGCTGCGGCCGGGTCTGAAGTACGACTTCCTCTCCGAGAGCGGGGAGAGCCACGCCAAGAGCTTCGTCATGTCCGTGGTAGTGGACGGCCAGTTCTTCGAGGGCTCAGGCAGGAACAAGAAGCTGGCCAAGGCCCGGGCTGCACAGTCAGCCCTGGCCACCATCTTCAACCTGCACCTGGACCAGACGCCATCGCGCCAGCCCGTGCCCAGCGAGGGGCTGCAGCTGCACCTGCCACAGGTAAGCAGGCGTGTGCTGGGGCAGCAGCCCCACACCTGGCCACGCGGTGCAGCACGTGTCCCGCCTCAGCAGGAGGCTGGCTGGTGCGTCTGGCAGAGCAGTTGTCCTTGATTTCATGGCCAGGTCAGGGAGAGGCCATGGCCCCCCAGTACACACTGGGGCTGTTGAGGGCAGTGCAGGGACTCCCGAGACCCTGTCCCCCAGGCACAGTCTCAGTCACAACCCGTGATCCCCACAGCAAGCCCTGTCCGGAGGGGGAGCGCCCAACACTGCCATGGACCCTTCAGTGAAGTGCTCCTCTGCCTCCCCAGAGTCTACGGACCAGGTCAGGGCTGCTGGGTGGACCGCTGCAGGAAGTCTGGGGGACCCAGTCTCCCATGTGACCAGTTCCCCAGCGAGCAGCCTAGCAGGGCAGAGGAGGAGCTGGGGCAGTGGGGACCACATGCCAGGGCCTCCACAAGGATCCAGGGCCTGCCAGTCACCCAGGAGTCCCTGCACCTGAGTGCTCTGCCTGGCATCTGTGTGGGCCTCCTCCCTGCTCGGGCTAGACGTGGGCAGCCTCTGAGGCACCCCGATAAACTCGGGGTGAGGAAAGGGGGAGCTGTGGGTGGCTCTGGGTGGCATCCGAGAGGGAAAGAGTACGGGGGCCTGTGGCCTTCCTCTGGAGGCCAGCGTGCTCCGAGTCTTGCTTGTGTGCGTGGAGGCCGGACCCTGCTGGTCTGTGGTGAAGATGCTGCTGGACTCCATCTTGCCGAGCCTCTTCAGGTGAGGCATGCGCACCATCCTGGACCAGGCCCAGGAAGGCTTGCATCCTCCTGGGACCCAATGCGGGGTTTCTTTTGACCTCCCACAGCTGGAGTCTGGGACCAGGAGTCCCGCTCCAGAGGAGGAACTGGTTATGCTCTGCCTCTAGCAACCAAGTGCTGCACCAGCATGCAGGGACAGGCCCGAGCGTTCTGCTGGTCCTGCTAGGAACCGGTGCTCGCTTCCCTCATCCTCCCTGGCCAGTATCACTCCCCCAAGTCGCTGGTCCAGCTGCCCTTGTGCAAACTGGCAGCAGCAACTCCCCACAGATGTCGCACTGCTGGGCCCAGGCTTGCTCAGGTCCACCTGGTGCAGCCGTCTGCCCGGCCGTCTGCCCTGTCCACCTGGTGCAGGCCGTCTGCCCTGTCCACCTGCATCTGCCCGGCCATCTGCCCTGTCCACCTGGTGCAGGCCGTCTGCCCGGCCGTCTGCCCTGTCCACCTGGTGCAGGCCGTCTGCCCTGTCCACCTGGTGCAGGCCGTCTGCCCGGCCGTCTGCCCTGTCCCCTGTCCACCTGGTGCAGGCCGTCTGCCCTGTCCACCTGGTGCAGGCCGTCTGCCCTGTCCACCTGGTGCAGGCCGTCTGCCCGGCCGTCTGCCCTGTCCACCTGGTGCAGGCCGTCTGCACTGTCCACCTGGTGCAGGCCGTCTGCCCTGTCCACCTGGTGCAGGCCGTCTGCCCGGCCGTCTGCACTGTCCACAGTGCTGTCCCAGACCCTGGAGCTCTCAGCTGCTATGGGTCTTCCCAGGCCCCTAGGGGACATGGGGCAGTGCACGGAAGCAGACGGAAGCGTGCTCCTGGCCTCACGACCTCAGTGAGGCGAGGACCGAGCGTCCAGCCTGGGAGGCAGGAGGGCTTCTGGTGGGGCCTGGCCGTGGGGAGGGGCGCGGCTGGCAGGGGCACTGCTCTCCTCCAGGCCCGGCAGGTGCCAGGCTGGCCTCTGGCCTCTGCAGTCCAGGCCTCCCAGCCCACCTGTGTCTGCTCAGCCCTCCCCGGTGTCTCCTCCTGAGCCCTCGGGGCTCAGATGGGGTCCTGTGTTGCTCAGAGGGCCTGGGCGGGCCTTCCCCGGACTGCTCCTGTGGGCGTGTTGCTGGGCTCCATGGCCTTCTGCCTGGAAGTTTCGGAACACCTGCTTTGGAGTGGACACAAGTCCTTGCTGTTTTCCTGGGGAAACCTGGATGCCCAGCCTCCCTGGTTTAGGACTGTCTTCCTGTGTCCTGGGCACAGAGGGCTGAGGGAGTTCAAAGGTCAACGTTGACCATGTGAGGTCCGCCGAGGCGTTCATCGGCCTGCAGGGCTGGAGCGGGCTGTGAGGAGGCTCCCACGGCTGTGTGGCTGCTGGGACATGTGGCCGGGCCTGGCTGGCAGAGCTGCTGCTTCTGCGTCACAGCCACCTGGGCTTAGAGCGGAGCTGTGCCTGGAGGGCACGAGGCACAGGGCACGAGGTCAGCCACCCCTCGTGGCATTGAGCTCGCCAGCTCCCTCTGGGCACTGGGCACTGGGCTGCTCCCAGGCAGCGGCAGCCGATTTCCTGGCTGGTTTCTGGCCACCTCCCAGGGCGCGAGTGCCCTGCGGGGCCTTCATAGCTGGCCCTCGCCTGCCCTTGCTCCCTTGCCTGTGCTTAGCCCTGTGCCACAGATGTCCCGCGGGGCTGGGAGGGCTTTGAGGGTCCCAGCCATGCCACACCTGCCCTGTCTCACGCTCCGGACACCCTGAGACAGGGACAGTGACGGGGACAATCCTGCCCAAGGAGGTCGGCCTTTGGGAGCAGCAATAGGTCCGTGCGCTGTGGAAACGCTTCCCGGGGGCCAGGCTGGGGAGGGGGCTCTGCTGGCACTGCTGGGTTGTGTAGACAGGTGAAGTTGGTGGCATCTGACAGACTGGGCTTGACACGCCCTCCAGCAGGTTTCCCCAAAGACTCTGTCACAGTCCCCAAGACAAGGCTGGGAACCCAGATCACCTCTGAGACCTGACAGAGGCACTTGCCTCTGAGCAGGGCACCCTGTGGCCGGGTGTGCCCACTGCCGTGTTTGGCACCGTCCCCTCCAGGCGTGCGCAGGGCACTGGAGCCAGGGGCTGTGCCCGCTCAGAACCTCTTTGGTTCGAGCACCTCTCCCAGCTGCCCTGTCGTGAGGAGGCCCAAGAGGAGCTTCTTCCCTCCCTGAAAGTGCTGTGGCCAGAGCAGGGGTGGCCAAGGGCAGGCAGCAGGGGTGGTAGCAGCACCAGTGCCTGGGTGTCCCCATGTGAGGGAGGCTGGGGCCTGCAGGACCCCCGGTCGGAACCCTGCATGATGCTTTGGCGCCTGTTTCAAGGAATGTTTTGGAGGAAACGCGCATTTGTTAGCTCTGCCCAGTGGTCCTCAGGTGGACGTGGTCCGCAGGCATCCTGGGTGAGGGACGGCGTGTGTCGGTGTGGAGAGGCACTGGCCCCAGGTGCACGCGGGCCTGACCTCAGCTCCCTCCTTCCCAGGTGCTGGCAGACGCTGTCTCGCGCCTGGTCCTGGGTAAGTTCAGTGACCTGACGGACAACTTCTCCTCACCTCACGCGCGCAGAAAGGTGCTGGCCGGAGTCGTCATGACCACAGGTAGCCACGTCCGCCCGCTTAGCTCTCCTGTTCCCTGTTGACCTGCGCCGGCCTTGGGACTCAGCAGCAGGCGGACCGCTCTTGTCGGGTGGGGCTGCTGTGTGTGGGGCAGGGGCTGCCCTGGGGCCTTTCCCGTGCTCGGCAGATGGAGGCCTGCCTCAGCGACCCCAGCCCAGGTCCAGCAGAAGGGCTGGCACACCAGGCCGGCCCAGAGGGTGGTCTGCACAGTCCTTGCTCCTCCTGGCCTCCTGTGGATGGCCTCTGCCTGCCCTGGAGGCGGCCTGCTGCTTGGTCAGTGTCAGGCTGCAGGGCCATCCGCTGCACAGGAGCTCCACCAGGGGCAGGGAGGCCGAGGGAAGTGCAGTTCAGGTGGCAGAGGAAGCCTGGTAGATTCTTCCAGAAGTTTCCAGTAGTGAAAGGAACCTGGTGTCCTTCCTCACCCTGGTAACTCTGAGGAGAAGCAGCCACATCCTGGGCCAGTGCCTGGCCGCTGGGTGGGGTGGGGACCAGGGAGAGGACTCTGTCCTGGGGCCTCTACTCCTGTCACCCAGCCTGGACTCTGCAGTGCAGGCAGAGGCTGGGCTGGGCAGGAGGTGGGGAGGGTGGCACCTGCCAGCCAGGGAGGAACTCTGGTTCTCTGTGTAGGGGACCACGGCCTCTCCCGAGGTGGCACACCTTCAGGTTGTGGGGGACATGCGTCTGGAAGCCTCAGCCTGGTGCCCGGGAACCGCGGCTGCTGTGGCCATGGCCCATGCTGCTGGCCATGGCCTGCTCGCTGCCAGGCTCTCTAGGGTGTGTCCCAGTGCATGGTGCCTGTGCCTGCCTGCCTTAGGTTGCCATTTGTGAGCTGGCGCCCTGCGCGCTCCATGCCCTCGGGTGCTGCGTCTCCCGTGACCGTTGGCTCAAAGCCAAAGGTGCGCTGAAGCCAGGGGCAGCCGCTTCCCTGGCCCTGCCTGGGAGTCTGCCTGCTCGAGGATGGTCAGCCAGGACGGCCGACCCGGGCACCCTCGCCCCAGCCACAGTGGCGAGGCTGCCGTCAGCCCCACCCGGTCGTAGCGTCTGTCCTGGCACAGAGGTGGGACCTGGGCCTCTGCGTAGGCAAGCCCGTACCCGAACCCCACCCCAGCTCACAGTCGGGTCTGTCCCGCAGGCTGGTACCAGGGTGGTCCCTCCCAATGTGGTTGAGTGTGACGTTCCCAGTGTGAGGGGCCTCTCTGCTGCACCTCGGTGATCTGGTTCTGGCTTCGCCCTGGCTCCCCAGGCTGGCCGGTCCCTTCATGGCGCTGTGTTCCTGGGCAGCGCCGGCAGGCGGTGCACCTGCCCTGCTGTGTGCGGGGCGGCATCCTGGGGAGGGCTGGGCAGGTGGCGGCTCATGCTGCTGACCTGGAGGCCAGGCGCCTCCCGCATGGCGGCAGCCCTGTCCTGCCTTCCAGGCACAGACGTGAAGGATGCCAAGGTGATCAGCGTGTCCACGGGGACCAAGTGCATCAATGGGGAGTACATGAGCGACCGCGGCCTGGCGCTGAACGACTGCCACGCAGAGATCATCGCCCGGCGCTCCCTGCTGCGCTTCCTCTACGCGCAGCTGGAGCTCTACCTGAAGTGAGTGGAGCCCAGTATGGCCGGCCACCTGCTGCCCCGGGCGAGGTCCCGCACTGCCCTGCCCTGCCCACTCAGTCCTGGGAGTTGTGGAATCTGGAGCGCCGGCGTGGGCGCAGGTGCAGCCCCTGTGGACGTGGCCAGGCTGTGATCCCCAGGCCTGCGGGAGGCCAGGCGGTTGCTCCGTGCACCATGGACGTGAGCAGCCTCCCATGCTGCGGGGCCCCAGCCTGGCCTGGCCTCCTTCACCAGGCCACACTTGAAGTCTTGCCATTTGAACTCCCACATGGGGGGCAAGGGTCACTCTCGCTGATGACCCTGCCCTCCCTGAGCTGGTCTGAGGACTCCACTCAAGCTGGCCTGCCTGTGGGAAGCACCTGAAAACCCTGCGTCTTGACGGTGTGCCACTCGGGTCACTTTTGTGACCGTTTCTGTGTTTCTTTTGCAGCAGCAAAGACGACCAGAAGAGCTCCATCTTCCAGAAGTCGGAGCGCGGGGGCTTCCGGCTGAAGGACACCGTGCAGTTCCACCTGTACATCAGCACCTCTCCCTGCGGAGACGCCCGGATATTCTCGCCCCATGAGCCTGTGCTCGAAGGTGTGAGGCTGGACCAGCAGGCAGCAGGTCCTCGAGGAAACTTGCCCCGTAGTGGGGGAGGCGCAGCACGCGGGGCCCCTGGGTGTGGGTCCCACGGGCGGTGCCGCCACAGCATGGGCGCCTTCTTCTCAACTAGCCATTTAACTAGAAAACGTTAATGGATGGAAAATGCCAATTCTAGAGCAAGAAAGGACAGTGCAGCTTCTGATGAGCTGAGTACTGAGAACAGGGTGAAGGCGTCAGACCAAAGCCGTACCCATGCCCACTTCCGAGTGTCTGGATCAGGTGACTGGGGCCATGTGTGTGGGGAGCGCCCCCTGGCTAACGTGTAGCCCAAGCACGGGCTGCTACTTCAGGAGCAGCTGGACGCTGGTGCCAAGGGGGCCACCGTCACTGCCAGCCAGTGCCCTGGCTGTGGCAGTTTGTATCCACACCCTTCTACCAAGGCTAGGCATGGTCCGTGCACACTGCGAGTTTGGCTACATCGTCTTCCTTGATCATGAGGCCATCGTACTCCCCTGGAAAGTGGCTGCTGTTAAAATATGACAAAGTCAAAACCGCAGCGCTGTGTCCCGGGCTGATGGTGGCTGTTTGCCTGCCTCCCGGGGATGCGTGCCAGCATCTGTTAGGAAACACCTTTGAAACACCGCGGGTGAAACAGCAAATGCCCGCCCGAGTGCGCGCCCTGGGTGCTTCCTCCTGCTCTTTTCACCCACGTCGTGACAGAGACCCTTTCAGTGGGAATGGGAGGCCCCTGCCCGGCCCCATGGAGACCACCTTGAGTCTGGTTTGCAGTGTCCTTTCTGCTCAGCTGTGACCCTGCGCTGCCGTGTGCTCTGTGTCCGTGGCGTGAACGTGCGTGTGCCTGGGTACTTCAGCTGTGGAGGTGCCAGGACCTGGTCCTCTCCCCGGGGCTTTGAACTGGCTTTCTCTCTCAGAACCAGCAGATCGACATCCAAACCGTAAAGCGAGGGGACAGCTGCGGACAAAAATTGAGTCCGGTGAGGGGACAATTCCAGTGCGGTCGAACGCCAGCATCCAGACGTGGGACGGGGTGCTGCAGGGGGAGAGGCTGCTGACCATGTCCTGCAGCGACAAGATAGCACGGTAAGGCCACCAGGGCTGCCAGCCGCCCGCCACACGTGCCTCTGCTTCCCGCGGTCTCCTTCCTGTTCCCGATGGGGGTGCTCCCGGGTGCTCTGAAGGACTGCAGTTGTCCAGGGCCAGCGGGAGGGACCGCGGCTGCCTCTGCCCAGGACGCTCCACTCCCCTCACGTCTCGTACCCGGGTGCCCAGGCACATGTACGGCTGGGTCACCTACAGCCCTTGCTGTCCTTACCCTGGCCATCCCGACCGACACCGACCCCGCCATGCACCCCCCACCACGCCGACACCGGCACGCACGCCCCCACCACGCTGACGCCGTCACGCACGCCCCCGCCGACGCCGTCACGCACCCCCCCACCACGCTGACGCCGTCACGCACCCCCCGCCGACGCCGTCACGCACGCCCCCACCACGCTGACGCCGTCACGCACCCCCCGCCGACGCCGTCACGCACCCCCCCACCACGCTGACGCCGTCACGCACGCCCCCCCGCCGACGCCGTCACGCACCCCCCCACCACGCTGACGCCGTCACGCACGCCCCCGCCGACGCCGTCATGCACCCCCCCCACCGAATCCGACCCCGCCACCCACGCCGACCCTGTCACGCACCCCCTGACCGACGCCGTCACTTACGCCCCCGCCGACGCTGACGCCGTCACGCACCCCCTCAGCGAAGCCGTCCCTGTCACGAACCCCCCCCACGCCAACCCCGTCACGCCCCCCCCACCCCGTCACGTTCCCCCACACACACCGACCCAGTCACGCACCTCTGATACCTCGCCCCCTGACAGCCCCCTAACCCTCGCCCCCTGTCAGTCCCCTAACCCCAGCCCCTTGACGGCCACCTAACCCCAGCCCCCTGGCGGCCCCCTAACCCCAGCCCCCTGGAGGCCCCCTTACACCTCGCCCCCTGGCGGCCTCCTAACCCCAGCCCCCTGGCAGCCCCCTAACCCTTGCCCCCTGGTAGGCCCCTAACCCCAGCCCCCTGGCAGTCCCCTAACCCTCACCCCCTGACAGCCCCCTAACCCCAGCCCCCTGTCAGTCCCCTAACCCCAGCCCCCTGGCGGCCCCCTTACACCTCGCCCCCTGGCGGCCCCCTTACACCTCGCCCCCTGGCGGCCTCCTAACCCCAGCCCCCTGGCGGCCCCCTAACCCTCGCCCCCTGGTAGGCCCCTAACCCCAGCCCCCTGGCAGTCCCCTAACCCTCACCCCCTGACAGCCCCCTAACCCCAGCCCCCTGTCAGTCCCCTAACCCCAGCCCCCTGGCGGCCCCCTTACACCTCGCCCCCTGGCGGCCCCCTTACACCTCGCCCCCTGGCGGCCTCCTAACCCCAGCCCCCTGGCGGCCCCCTAACCCTCGCCCCCTGGTAGGCCCCTAACCCCAGCCCCCTGGCAGTCCCCTAACCCTCACCCCCTGACAGCCCCCTAACCCCAGCCCCCTGGCAGCCCCCTTACGCCTCGCCTCTCTGGGGTGCTCGCCAGTTCCCGGCAGTCCAGGAGTCTCGCACGGGGACCTTGGCCTGGATGTTGAATCACACCCACACGGTGGCCCCTGGCCCCTACCCACCAGGCTTGGAGCTAGTTCCTCCGCATTGGTAAACGGGGTCAGGTTTGATTTGGCTCCTTGCACAGAGGCTGAGAGCCTTCGGAGCAGACAGGGCCGTGCCCTCGCTCCTCTCTGGGGTGCCGGCTTGCATCCTCCTCCGTGGGCCTCTCTGTGTGGTGTGCAGAGCCCTTCATGGCTGGTCCCTGTCCTGGAGCCTGGAGAGGGCTCTGCGTCTTCCCCAGGTCCTTTCCCTGCTTGGTGGCAGCGTCTTTGGGTTGTTGGTTTTGTTTTGTTTTGGTGTTAGGGATTGAACCCAGGGGCCCCTAACTACAGAGCCACCTCCCCAGCCCTAGTTTGTATTTTTTTTTCCGTAGTGTTTGCCTGTTATTGGGAAGAATAGTTATAAGATGCTTTTTCCATTAGTATGCACATGGTCCTTTGTATTAACATTCATTGATTTGGCCCTAATATATGTTAAAATTCCTTTAAGAGACATGTTTTCTACACTTCTAAGGAAAAAAACTCCACTACAGTAACATCTGCTTGTTTGACATCATTTGTAAGTCTCCACTAACTGGTGATTCCAAAGAATATTGGTAGCCCTGTATGTTTATAGTGATGACCCACAATTCTTCTAAGATCTGATATTGTTCTTGAATTATCAGAGGCTTCATTATACCCAGTAAGATTTGTTTTAGGGAGAGTTTGTGCCATTTATTCGCCAAAGAATTGATCGCTGGTATAATGATAAGTTTAATGATAGAGAAGACACAAAACACCAGAAATGCAAAAAGAAATATCATAACCATTGCCATGGAAATGGGAAGAACTGTGAGAGAGCGAACCTGGGCACCCACAGATGAGTGACCTACCAGAGTAATTTAAAAGTAAAGCCTTTCTAACCAAGACTAGCTAATGGTTTTGCTGGGTTTTATCCTTAGTTGAATTTTGTTATCCTATTTTGTATTTTATTAGAGAAAGGGTCTCACTGAGTTGCTTGGTGCCCTGCTAAATTGCTGAGGCTGGCTTTGAACTTGTGATCCTCCTGCCTCAGCCTCCCAAGCTGCTGGGATTACGGCGTGTGCCACCATACCCAGCTAGCTTCGCCCTCTTGAAGGTCACTCACCCACTGACATCCTTGCCTTGGTGCTGGTCTTGGAGGGCAGGGTCCATTTCATCCCTGAGTGGGATTGTCACAGCTGGCTCACTAGGCTGAGGGGCTGCCCTTCCACTCCTAGTTTCTCGAGTGTGTCTGTCATGGGAGGGTGTCGAATCTGTCCCGTGCTCATCCTGCACCACCCGAGAGGACCAGGTGATCCTGCACCTCATTCTGCTGATGTCGTCGATGGCAGGACAGTGAACCGCCATGTGCTCCCGCATAGCCCGCCTGCTCTCGGCTGAGACCCTCCAGTGTGCCCTTGGATTCCATCTGCTAGTGTTCTGTTGAGGATTTTTGCATTGATATTCATCAGATATGTTGATCTGTAGTTTGCTTTGTTTGTAGTGTCCTTGTCTGGCTGTGATTCCAGGGTCATGCTGGCCTCATAGGATGAGCTTGGAAGTGATTCTTCCTCTTAAATTTTTGAGAAGGATTTCAGGAGGATTGGTGCTGTTTTTAACTTCTGGTGGATTCTGCCGCGAAGCCATCTGGCCCTGAGCTGCTCTTCACAGGGAGGTGTTGGGCTAGTGCGCTTCCGTCTCTCCTCATTAGCGGTCTCTTTGGAAAGTGTTGTATGTCAGACTCCAACACAGGATCAGCATGCAGTGTTTTTTATTATATTTCTTTCAGCCTTTTTATACATATCCAGACAAAGAAGGCAATTAGCCATCAGCAAACATTAACAGACAATGAAGGCAAATAGCCAGTAGCAATGACGAGCGCAAATTTGCGAATCAGCAATCAGCCAGATAAACTTTCCCTAAAGATATTTTAAACTAGTTAGGGCTATGTTGCTGCCTGAAGCGGAAGCCGCTTGGAGCAACGAACGCTGCAGGAAAATTCGGAGGCAGGATGAAAATGAAAAAAGGTCTTTTATTCTTCTTCTCTCTCTGGCTCCAGCAATCACTCCAAACGCTCTAACTCCAACCACCACCTTCTTCTTCTTCCCACACACACTAACTAAACTCACCCAGTTATATACATATAGCTTTAACAAGGACACGTGCTTACAGCTCGAGCTTACAGGTGCATCACGCAGTGTTCACGGGCATACAAAGATTCTTTGGATAATGTATTACTATCAGGTGGAAACTAGAACATCTTTTATGGCTCTCAGCTAACCGCAATCTTTAGCTATCTCCTTGATTATAGGCTCCTTCAGGGCTAGAATACTTTGAGCTCCTCTTCTTTTCAATATAGAAGAAACAAGAAAGAAACACCCTCATTTGCAAGCAATGTTTCTTTACTATCTACTCTATACTTCTTGGCAGAATGTTCCGTTTGCAGACACGCCCACCAAGGGCAACAAAGCCCCGTTTGCAAGAACTGTTGTTGCCATACTTTCTGATTAGCCTCTTTCTGATTAGCCTCTTGGCGTAACATTCAGTTTGCAGTACGTTCACCAAGGGAGTGACAAGTGCCTCTGTTTGCAAGAACACCTGCACCCATTACTTCTGATAAACTACTTGTTTCTTCTCTATCTGTTCTACACCTCTTAGCAGAACGTTCCCTTTGCAGACACGCCCACCAAGGACAAGGCCTCCTTTGCAAGAAATCTTGTTGTCATTCTTCTGATTCTCTACAGGAAAGAGTCTTCCATCTCTTCCTGATGCGGGGTGTGGTGGGTGGCGCATGTCTCCATTTCTTAGGTCACTTTCCTTGCTTCCACGGAGGAGGGAAAACATTGACCCTTGACCTTCTGAGTTTGGCTTCTTTTGCTTGATACAGTGCTCTCAAGTTCATTCACTTTTCTGCAAAAGACACAATTTCATTCTTCTTTATAGCTGAATAAAACTCCATTGTGGGGGCAGGGGCTGTAGCTCAGTGGCAGAGCGCTTGCCTAGCACATGTGAGGTAGTGGGTTCAATCCTTAGCACCACATAAAGAGAAACAAATAAAACAAAGGCATTCTGTCCATTATAACTACAAAAAATTTAAAAAAAATGAAAAAAAGAAACTCCATTGTGTAAAAAACACGTTTTATTTATCCACTCGTGCACCGATGCATACCCAGGCTGGTCCCATAGTCTGGCTGTTGTGAACTGTGCTGCTGTGAACACGGTGCATGTGTCACTGTAGTAAGATGACTCTCAGGATGAATACTGAGGAGTGGCATGGCTGGGTCACGTGGTAGTTCAGACTTAGTCATTCAGGGAGCCTCCATACTGATTTCCACAGTGGTTGTACTAATTTACAGTCCCACTAAGAGTGTAAAAGTGTTCCTTTTTCTCCACATATAAAACATTATTGTGTATGTTTTTGATGACTGCAATTCTGACTGGTGTGAGATGAAATCTCAGTGTAGTTTTGTTTTGTGTGTGTGTGTATGTGTGGTGCTAGGGACTGAACCCAGGGCCTTGTGCATGTGAGGCAAGCACTCTACCAACTGAGCTACATCCCCAGCTGTTGCCACCTGAAGCGATGGTCGCTTGGAGCAATGAAGCCGCGGGAAGAAGTTCAGAGGTGAACTGGAAACAAACATCTTTTTATTCTGATAACTTTTCTCTCTGGCTCTAACAATGACTAACACGCACCACACACCACCAAAAAAAATGGCGCTGACCCGATCAGCAATCTCGGCTCAAGTCACTCGAGATCCCGGGCCAAGTCCCACGAGATCCCGGGCCAAGTCCCTTGAGACTACGGAAGGCGGCAATGCCCAAATCTCCATGGCCCATAGTCAACCACAATTTAAGCCATCTCCCCAAACAGAGCTCCTACACCCAGCCCCTCAGTGTAGTTTTTTTTTTTTTTTAATTTTGTTGTTGTAGATGGAATACCTTTATTTTATTTGTTTTTTTTTTTTTTTTTTTTTTTTTTTTTTCTGGTGCTAAGGGTTGAACCCAGTGCCTCACACATGTTAGGTGAGCACTCTGCCACTGAGCTACGTACAGCCCCAGCCCCTCAGTGTAGTTTCGATTTGCAATTCCCTAATTGCTAAGGATGGTGAACATTTTTTCATATATTTGTTGGCCATTTGTATTTCTTCTTTTGAGAAGTGTCTGCTTAATTCATTTGCCCATTTACTAATTGGATTGTTTGTTTGTTTGTTTTTCCTTGTAAAGTGTTTTGAATTCTTTATATATTCTAGATGTTAATCCTCTGTCAGAAGAGTGGCTAGTGGTGATTTTCTCCCATTCTGTGGGTTCTCCTTCACATTCTTAATTGTTTCCTTTTCTGTGCAGAAGCTTTTTAATTTGATGCCATCCCATTTATTAACTCTTGGTATTATTTCCAGAGCTTTAGGGTCCTATTGGGAAAGTCACTGCTGTGCCTGTATGCTGGACTGTTGACCCTGTGCTTTCTTCTAGGACTTGCATAGTTTCTGGTCTAATTCTGAGGTCTTTTATCCATTCTGAGTAGATTTTTGTGCAGGGTGAGAGATAAGGGTGTAGTTTCATTCTCCTACATAAGGATAACCAGCTGTCCCAGCACCATTTGTTAAAAGGCTGTCTTTTCTCCAAGGCATGTTTTTGGCACATTTGTCAAGGATCAGTAGATGTGTGGGTTTGTCTCTGAGTCTTCTGTTCCGTGCCCTTGGTCTGTGTGTCTGTTTTTAGGCCAGTACCATGCAGTGTTGTTACTAAAGCTCGGTAGTGTAATTTGAAGGCAGGTATTGCAATGCCTCTAGCGTTGCTTTTTTGACTTAGAATTTCTTTGGCTATTCTGGATCTTTTGTTCTTTCAAATAATGTTTTAGGACTCTTTTTTCTAGTTCTGTGAAGAATGTCATTTGTATTTCTATGGGGCTTGCATTGAATCTGTACACTGCTTTGGGTACTGTGGCCATTTTAACAATGTGGATTCTGCCTATCCATGAACATAGGAAATCTTTCCATCTTCTTGTGCCTTCTTCAATTTCTTTCTTCAGTATTCTGTAGTTTTCATTGTAGATGTCTTTCATCTCCTTGGTTAGATTTATTCCTAGGCTTTTTTTTTTGAGACTTTTATGAGTTAGATTGTTTTCCTGGTATCTTTTTCATCATATTCATTGTGGGTATATAGGGAAGCTATTGATTTTTGTATGTTGATTTTGTAACCTGCTGCTTTGATGAATCTGTTTATTAGCTCTAGCAGTCTATTGGTGGAGCTTTTTGGATCTTCTAAGTATAGGATCATATCATCAGCAAAAGGTAATAATTTTATTTTTTCCTTTCCTATTTTTATCCCTTTTATTTCCTTCTCTTGCTTGATTGTTCTGGCTAGAATTTCCAGTACTATATGGACTAGGAGTGATGAAAGTGGACATCCTTCTCTTGTTCCAGATTTCAAAGTAAATGCTTTCACATTTTTACCATGCACTAAGATGTTGGCTTTGAGTTTCTTGTATATAGCTTTGAGTTTCTCTATAATGTTTAGATAACTTCTATCCCTAGTTTCTTTAGTGTTTTTATCATGAATAGGTGCTGGATTTTGTTGAAGGCTAACTTTTCATCCATTGGATGGCTGTGTGATTTTTATCCTTAATTGTATTTATATAATGAATTACATTGACTTATTTGCTTATGTTAAATCATCCTTGCATCCCTGGAATAAAATCAACTTGGTTGTCATGTACAATTTCTTAATATTTTTTTTGAATATGATTTTCTAATGTTGAGGATTTTTGCATCTATGTTCATCAGAGATATTTGTCCGTAGTTTTCTTTATTTGAAGTGTCCTTATCTGGTTTTGGTATGAGTGTGATTCTGGCTTCATAGAGTGAATTTGGAAGTGTTCCGTTCCTTTCTAGTTTATGGAATAATTTGAGGAGCATTGGCATTCATTCTTCTTTAAAGGTCTGCTAGAATTTAGCTGAGAATCCATGTGGTCCTGGGCTTCTCTTTGTTGGAAGGCTTTTTATTACTGTTTTGTCTCATCACTGGTTATTGGTCTGTATAGGTTACTGTCTTTGTCTTTCAGAGTCAGTTTGGCAGCTTGTGTGTGTCTACAAATGTACCCATTTCTTCTAGGTTTTCCAATTTATTGGAGTACAAGTTTGCAAAACAGTCCCCAGTGATCCTCTGGATTTCTGTGCTGTGTATGATTTCTCCTTTCATCTCTTAATTTTGTTAATTTGTGTATTCTCTCTCCTTCTTTTGGTTGTTTGGCTAAAGGGTTATCAATCTTGTTTACCTTTTCAAAAAACCAACTCCGTTTCATTGCACTTTTGTATTGTGTTTTATTCTCAATTTCATGGACTTCGCCTCTGATCTTGAGTATTCCTCCTGCTGGTTTTGAAATTGGTTTGTTCTTCTTTTTATAGGGCCTTGAGATGCATCATGATGTTGCTCATTTGGGTTCTTTCTGATTTTCTTAGGTAGGTGCTCAGAGCTATAAACGTTCCCCTCACAACTGCCTTCATAGTGTCCCAGAGGTTCTGGTATACTGTATCACTAGGCTTGTTTGTGTCTAAGAATTTTTAAATTTCTCCCCTGATCTCTTCTATCATATTCATCATTCAAAAGTGTGTTGTTCAGTCTCCATGTGTTTATATAGTGCCTATAGGGTTTTTATGTTAACTTCTTAATTTTGTTTCATTTTGTTCAGATAAGATGAAAGGAATTATATCCGTTTTTTGTATTTGCTAAGAGTTGGAGAAGAGTCCATGAGCAGCTGAGAAGAAAGTGAATTCAGCTATTGTTGGATCAAATATGCTATTGATGTCTGTTAAGTCCATGTGATTTACTTTACACACACACACACACACACACACACACACACACACACACACGGGGATTTAACCCAGGGGCATTTTACCAATGAGCTACATCTGTACCCCTTTTTATTTTTTATTTTGAGACTGTATCTCACTAAGTTGCTTGGGACCTCATGAATTTGCTGAGGCTGGCCTCAAACTCACAATCCTTCTGCCTCAGCCTCTGGAGTCACTGGGATTACAAGCATGCACCACCACATCTGACTGATTTATAACATTTTAAAGGTCAAAAGAGTCCTTACTGAGTTTGTGTCTGGATTACCTGTATGTTGGTGAGAGAGCCGTGTTGAAGTCACCCAGTATTATTGTTCTGTGGCGGTCTGAGACTTCAGTTCCAGTGGTGTCTGTTTTATGTAGGTACACCAGCATGCAGGGCATGAGTATTTACTGTCGTCACATCTTGTTGGATTGTTCTCTTAACCAGTGTGAAGTGACCTTCTTTTCCTCTCCTGATTACTTTGGCTTGAACTCTGCTGGGTGCATGAGAGTGACTACTTCTGCTTATCTGGGGGCTCTGTTGGCATGGCATAGCAGTTTTCACCCTTTCACTTCCAGCCTGAGGCTGGCTGCCTGTGAGGTGAATCTCCTGCAGACAACATAGAGGTGGGCCTTGATTTTTAATGCATTCTGCCAGCCTATGTTTTTTTGTTAAAAATATTTTACTAGTTGTTGAAGGACCTTTATTTATTTATATGAGGTGCTGAGAATCTAACCCAGGGCCTCACACATGCTAGGCAAGCACTACCACTGAGCCACAACCCCAGCCCCTAGCCTCTGTCTTTTAATTGGAGAGTTGAGACCATTTGCACTCAATGTTTTTATAGAGATGTTTATTAATTTCCTGTCATTCTGATTTATTTCTAATGTTTGATTTGGTCCTGTTCCTCATATGCTTAATTCAAGCCCTCCTGGATTTTAGAGTTTGTGCTGAGATATCAGAATTAATTCTGATTGGCTTTCCTCTAAATGTGACCTGTTGTTTTTCTCTTGAGGCTTTTAAAATTCTCCTTGTTCTATATGTTTAGGTATCTTAAATTATGTGTAATGAAGAGGTCCTTTTTCAATCTTGTCTATTTCAGGTCCTGAATGCTTCTTCTAGCTGGATATCCATCTCATTCTGAAGGTTTAGAACTTTTTGCTATTATTTCCTGAAGATTGGGTTATCCATGACGTTGTCAGCCCTGCATCTCACAACCCTCCTTAATTCCAGTGACTCTTACATCTGGCCTCTTAATGTTGTCCCAGAGTTCTTATGTATTCTGGTCATTATTACTTACTTTCTTTGATGGTGTCTGAACATTGTCTTCAACCTCTGAGATTCTTTCTTCAGCATGGTCTACTCTATTAATAGACTTTCAACTGCATATTTTATTGTGACTTTCATTTCTAAGATTTCTGTTTGTTTCTTTTTTCAATATCCCTAGCTCTCTCTTCAATTTCTCATTCATACCCTGTACTGACTTCTTTAATTAATGCAGTTGTTTTTCTGTGTTCTCTTGGAACTCATTGATCTTATTTTTTGTGTGTGTAGTACCGGGGATTGAACTCAGGGGCACTCGACCACTGGGTCACATCCCCAGCCCTTTTTTAATATTTTATTTAGAGACAGGGTCTTACTGAGTTGCTAAGTGCCTCGCCATTGCTGAGGCTGGCTTTGAACTCGCAGTCCTCCTGCCTCAGCCTCCCAAAGTGCTGGGATTATAGGCATGCGCCACCACGCCCGGCGTCATTGATCATTTTAATAATTATCGTTTTGAATTCTTTGTCTGATATTCCATCCACTTCAATATCTTTGGAGTCAGTTGTTGGTGAATCATGAACTTTAGGAGGCATCGTGTTACCTTGTTTTTTCATATTTCTTGTGTTCCGTGTTGGGTTTCACACATCCTTTGGGAGGGATTTCTCTCTTGCCCTCTTGGTGAAGTGTTCTAGGACATCAGGCTATTGTGAATTTCCTAACATATTTCCAAGTGGGTTTTATAGTGTAGTCTCTCTGCTAGTTCTTTTTCTTTTTTTTTAATAATTAGCATATTTTGATACAGCGCATACTATCAGAACTTGGAGGTCCGCCTTCCCTGTAGGTCTCAAGAGTGGGGTCCTTCTGTAGACCTGGCGGTTGTGCTGTAGACAGGGCCTGTGGCGTGCCCCGCCCCGTGTCTGCTGTCCTTCCCTTAACAACTCCGTGGAGTCTAAGGGTATGGAGTGGTCTAGATCGAGACCTCTTGCAGGTTGGCACCTGTAGCTTGCGTGTTGGTTCTGTTTTTGCTGTAGAAGTGAGTGTCCATGGGTGGGACCTGAGGGCCTCCCGGTCATTCCTACTCGGGCCTGTTGTTAGGTTTTTTGTTTTTTGTCTTGTCTCTTCTGTTCTTTGTAGTAAGCTGCTGAAGTCGGAGTGTGGTCACTTCTGTTTGGAGCGAGGCCTGCGGTCTCTGGCTGGGTTCTCCTCAGCAGCACCTGTGATCCTGTAGTGTCCCGGTAGCTTCCCAGCACTAAGGGACAGGCGGAAAAGAACAACACAGAACAGAAGCAAACACTATGCAGTGACATCTGCACTGCTCATCACCACGACAGGAGTGGTGGGGTCAGTAACTGCCGCGGCAGAGACAAGAAATGACCACCAACTGGAGCTGGCATTAGAGTAGACAGCAGGCGTCACTGCCGTCACTCCCACCATGCGTGCACTAGTGACTGTAACAGCAAGCATGGGAGCTGCAGTGACAGGAGCCAAGTAGCGTAAAAGATGGTAAAAACACTGTCCACGGAGAGAACGGGGAGTGTGGTAGGAAGGGTCAGGATACAGCCTAGAGTGTTCCAGATGTGCACAGAGACAAAGAAGGGAAGTAGCCAGTGACAGTTACAAAGGTGGAGAAACGAAAGAAATGAAGTAGAGTGCGAGAATGTGACCATTAGAGGGAGAAAAATGTAGAGAAAGAAACAGTAAAACAAAGATAAACAGAAACCCTAGCCCTCAAAAGACAAAATAACTTTAATAAAAATGAGACAAAAAGAAACAAACATGTATATATGTCCCTGAACTGGTCGGCACAGGAAGCTCGTATCCCTGAACAGGAAGCGCACACTCAGAAAAGAAAAGGGAGGAAAATGATCCTTAATTTAAAAAAACTGATGGAATCGTCTCCACTGAGGTGGTCAGCCAGTCCATGGGAATGGATGGTCACCGTCTGCGCCCAGCTGTCCTCCTCTCCGTTTGCTTCTTGGGCTGTGCACTGTGAGGGAGAGCAAGGGGCTGGGGGTGGTCAACCCCGTCCTCTTTCTTGTTCACCAAGCTGCGGCTGGAGTGGCTACGACCGAAGCGGGTTGAAGTGGCTCTCGGGCTCCCTTCTCACCAGACCAGGGCAGAATGGGAGGGAGCGCGTCAGGTGGAGTGTGACCCACCCGGCCCAGGTGGGAGCATCCCAGGTGGGCCTGCTGCAGGGTTCTGAGTGGAGTTTCTGGGGCTGGGGCTCAGGTCTGATCAGGCCCCAGGGCCTTTGTTGGGTGGTGACTGCTCTGGAGAGATCAGAGCAACACACCCCTAGGGCCTGGCAGCTGCCAAATTCTGTCTGGAGTCTGGATCTCAGGAGCTTCCCAAGAATTCTACTCCTGGGGCCGGGGAGCCAGTCCTCCGCACCTCTGCTGCGCATGAGCACAGCCTTCCCAGGCCTGATCCCTGCGTGTGTTCTCACCACCTGTTGGGATTCCCGACCCGCTCCAGCTGGTCACGTAGACTGCTAGACTGAAGGGAAGCCAGGTGGACTCCCCGTTCATCTTCTGCCTCGGATTCCCCTGGGTACAGTCTTCTCTGTGCCTGTTTCACTCGTGTTCTGCTAGGTGGCCTGGCTGTGTGGTAGGCGCTTGCTGGGACGCTGTGGCAGTGCTTGCTGGGACCTCCCGGCTCCTCAGCTCTGTGCAGCCCGTGGAGAGACAGCACTTTCCTCGCGCCGGGTTGCTGTGCAGCCTGTGGGTCAGCTGTCCAGCTGCTTGTCTGTCATCTAGGTTTTCCAGGGCAGCTCTGCCTGTGGTGTCTGTCTGCCCGTCACCCCCCGTGTGGCACCATGCCCTGCTGCTGCAGCTGGCTCAGCTCCCACCTACTCCTTCCTGTCCTTTGTTCAGTGCGCCCAGACTGAGGCGCTCAGATGCGCTGACTGCACGATATCGAATTTTAGTGAATGCCCTCTTCCACCCTCCTCCCTGGAAAGCAGGGGTCCTGCAGCTGGAAACGCAGCCTTCCTCTAGCCCGCCATCTTGAGTCCTGACTGTGACTTCTTGGATCATTGTTTAAGAGCACGTTGTTTCATTTCCATGTGTCTCTGAATTTTCCAGTTTTCCTTCTGATATTGATCTGACTCTGTTGTGATTGGAAAGGATACTGGTGTCATTTCACTTTTCTTGAATGTTAAAGACTTGCTTTGTGGCCTGGTATGTGGTCTACCTTGGGGAACGTTCTGGTTGCACTTGGGAATAGTGGATAGTCTGCTGTTTTGGGGTGGGTGTTCTGTGCATATCATCGGGTCCAGTTGGTCTGTGGTATTCTTCAAATCTTTTTGTTCTTCTGCCTGATTGTTCTATCCATTTTTTAAAATGGAGTATGGAAATTTCCTATCATTATTATGTCGCCGTCTGTTTCTCCCATCAGTTCTGTCAAAGTTTGCTTCATATGTTTACAAGTGCTAAGTTTTGATGCATGAATGTTTATAGTTATTTCTCCTTGGTGAATTGACCCTTTGCCATTGTATGATGCCATTCTTTGCTGCTCTAGAGGTGTTTACGTGTTCTGCCTGATACTAGAACAGTGTGCTCCTGTTTGCTTACCTCCACCTGAAGTGCCTTCCCCACCCTTTCACATACAGCCTATGTGATTTCATATCTAAAGTGACTCTCTTATAGACAGTTTATATTCAATTCAGTTTATAGTAGGTTCTGTTGGGTTTTTTAAATCCATTTAGCCAATCTATATCTTTTGATGGGAGAATTTAATCCATTAACATTTAAAATTACTATGGACAGGAATTAATTAATTAATTAATTTATTTGTTTATTTATTTTGGTACCAGGAATTGAACTCAGGGGCACTCGACCACTGGGCCACATCCCCAGCCCTATTTTGTCTTTTATTTAGAGACAGGGTCTCACTGAGTTACTTAGCACCTCGCTAAGTTGCTGAGGCTGGCTTTGAACTTGTGATCTTCCTGGACAGGAAATACTTAATGTTGCTATTCTATGATTTTCTGTGTGGTTTGTCGTCTTCTTTTTCCTTCTTCATCTATTACCATCTCCATGTTTGTTTGCGCTGATAAGATTCTCTTTTCTTTTTGTGTATATTCTAGATATTTTCTTTGTGGTTACCATTGTAATTACATAAAAGATTTAAATTATAGCATTCTTTTAAAAATGGATAAACACTTAACTTCAATAACCTATAAATACTGCTTTATAACTCTACTTCACGCTTTGTTACTGATGTCACAAATTATATCTCTAAGTATATACCCACTTATATCAACCTGTGGTTATTAATGTTTTGTGATTTAAACTCTGTTAACCAACATTTCTTACAGTGATGTGGCTGTCTCCTGTCCTGCTGTTTCAATTTGAAGGACGCCCTTTAGCATTTCTTGTAAGGTCTAGTGGCACTGAACTCTGTATGCTTGTATTTATCTTCAGAAGTCTTGATTTCTCCTGGATTTTTAAAGGACCGTTTGCCAGATAAGCTGTTCTTGGTTGACATGTTCTTTCTTTAGGCACTTGGAATATATCGTCCTCTCCTTTCCAGCTTGCCCAGTTTCTTCTGAGAAGTTCGTGGTTTTTTTATGGACGCTCCCTTACATGTGGCCTGTGACCATTCACTTGCTGCTTTTGAGGGTCAGTCCGCTCTTTGTCTTGATTGGACAGTCTGACTGAAATGTGCCTTGCCGTTCTCCCTGGACTCGTCCTGATTTCACTTGAGCTTGGATCTGTGTGGTCCGTCTCTCTTTGGATTTGGGAAGCTTTTAGCCATTATTTCTTCAAATAAGCTGTCGGTTCCTTTCTCTTTTCTTCTTGTTCTGGGGTTTCTAGAATATGTGTTTTGGTCTGCTTGATAGTATCTTATAATTTTTATAGACTTCCTTTACTTTTTTCATTATTTTTTCTTTTTGTTTCTCTTGCTCAATGATAACTGACCCATCTTCAAGTTCATTGATCCTTCCTTCTGCCTGGCAAAGTCTTATGTTGTAACCCTCTAGTAAATTTTTCAGTTCAATTATCGTATTTTTCAATCCCTAAATCTCTGGTTCATTTGCACAGGTCTTTGTTATTATTTTAAATTATTTGTCAGGTAGCATTATTTTATGGTCGGTTTCTTTATAGAAATTTATTTTTGGTCCTTGGATTTTGCCATGTTTCTCTGTATGCCTTATATTGTCTTTTCTTTTAGGGCTGGGATTTGAGCATTTAGGAAAAGACACTCTTCTCCTGTTTTTTTGGTGTACTGGTCTGTGTAGACAGAGGAGGTCCTCCACCCATCAGCCCCGGCCTCTTCTGTCCTCCCGACCCCTGGAATCTGCCTGCAGCACCCCTGGCCCTGACGTGCTGCCTGCCTGGTTTTACCACTGCCACTGAATCAGGAGAGACAGAAGCCAGTCCCTTGGGCAGACCTCGGCACACCGGGTGCTGGATCTGTGAGCTGCTCATGACTCTATCCGTGGGAGAGCCTCGGAGTGAGGCGTCCCCCAGTGGTCTCCAGGCAGAGGGCACAGCCTGCGTGCCAGGGCTGCTGGTCTCCCTGCCCTTCGTGGGGTCCCTCCTTGGAATTGCAGTGGCCTTCCTGCTGTCACTGCTCCACTGGTGTCTAGAAGGCGCAGAGAAGTATTCTTATCCAGTGACGTCTTCTGGGGATGCGGGCCTGCGGCTTCCTGTCTGTCTTCTTGCTGAAGTCACTGTCCCGACGTCACTGGGTTCTAAATGGTAATCTCCTCTCAGCACAACTTATTCTACGTGTGATTTCTTGATTCTCCTTCAGGGGTGCGTGTGACGATCTGCAGACATTGACAGTCTGTGACTTCTTTGGTAGCATGGCTCATTTCTTTACTGTCTGTCCAGGACCTCGGGATATGTCAGACAGCAGCAGGGAGAGCAGCTGTCCTGGCTGGGGTCCTGAGTCCACAGAGATGGTCGCAGCCGTTTCTCCGTGGTGCAGCTTTTGCTGTGGTTGGTTAGGCGGCCTTCGTCCTGCCAGGAGCTCTTCTGTTCCGCTTTGCCTGTGAGCCTTCTCCCGACCACGCTGGTCTGCGTCCGTGCCGAGCCACGTGAGTCCCAGGGCCTTTCCTGGTGTGCACCGGAGCCCAGGCTTTCGCTGCCGTGGTGTCTTCTGAGCCGCGTCTGATCAGGGTGTCGTGTCAGTCTCTTTTTCATCACGATGACGAAGACCCTAGGGAGGCTACTTTATAAAGAAAAGGTGCTTCTTCAGTTCACAGTTTGGAGCCTGAATGTCCAAACGGCGTGGCACAGGTCCTGGCGAGGACCCTGAGTCAGCCAGCGTTTCGTGTGACCAGAATGCCCAACAAGGACAACTCAGAGCAGGAGGGGTCTGTTCTGGCCCGTGGTCTTGGAGGGTCGGTCTGGGGTCAGCGAGCTGCATTGCTCTGGGTCCACGTGAGGCGGAACATCGTGACGAGGGGACGTGGCAGAGGAGCCCTGCTCCAGACATGGCAGTGAGGGGTGCAGGGACCCGCTCCTCAGGCAGCCCCAGCCGCCCACAGTCACCTGGGGACGGGGTGAGCCGGCCAGGCCACAGCTCTCACCACCTGGTGGTCTCACCTCTGGGTATTCCGGGGAGCCATCCAGGATCTGAGGATCTGAACCAGTGTGGAGCAAGCCAGCTGATCATGGATGGCAGGGGACGCTGGCTCCGCGGCTAAAGAGAGGGTGGTGGGAGTGCAGGGGCCGGGCGCGGCTGGGAGGAGGACACTGGGCTCAGCAGGTGGGGCCTCGCAGGCTGGGCCTGCTCAGAGGTGGCCATGGGAAGGGCTGCCGTGGGTGGCGTCAGTGTGGCCCCAGTGGAGCCCGTCTCTGACTCTCCCAGCGCACCTTGCCACTGGTGGCCGTCCCCACCCTGCATCCGAGCACGCACTGTGGCTGCTTGGACCAGGAGAGGAGGGCGGGGCGCGCTGTGCTGCTGGAGGCGCGGCCGCGTCGCCCCCCTCCTGCCTCCTGGGGCCAGCGGCCAGAGGCGCTCTGTCGGGGGCGCGTCTTCCTTCCTTGGCCCGCACGTTGCGAGGGGCCAGCTGCCCAGCATCTGGTCTGACTCCGGCACACAGGGCAAGGGGCCGGCTGCCCTCAGCCCGCAGCCCTTCTAGAACGCAGGCGGTGCTTCCCTGGAGGAGGCGGTGGCCAGTCCCCGGGAGGCGGCCTGGGGTGGGTGGGCTGTGTGGCTAAGGAGGGGAGGAAGGAGCTGGCCATGGCCAGCAGTCCCCCTAGATGCCATGTTCCTGGAGGCCCGTGAGCCGTGCAGACAGGCCTGCTGCTCTGTGGACAGCAAGCACTGGCCTGCTGTCAGAGCATGCAGGGCCCTCTCCTGACCCTCCAAGCCCGAGGAGAAGAGTGGCTGGTGGCCTCTGGTCCTCCTAAGGCAGGTTCTTGGGTGGGACAGAAAACTGAGCACACCTAGCTAGCCTGGAGTCCCCTCCGTCACTGAGCCCCACCTGCACGGCGGGAAGGAATCCACGTGCCAGGCAGAGCCGACGGCCTGGAGCTGAGTGGCCGGCGCGTCCCTCCCACCCGGCACCACCTGGGCCTGACTCAGGGCTTGGCTGGGAGGGGGCGTCCTCGTCTGGCAGAGGGAGGCACACATGGGGTCGGAGCCCAGGGAGCGCCTCCAGCAGGGACTGGCGGTGGATGGGCGAGGGACGCGCATTCCCAGAGGAGACGCAGGCTGGCCTGTCCCCACACAAGGGCCCCACTGTGTCCACTGCCTGATGACTGAGGGCTCGGCAGGCTGGCGTGGGGAGGAGGGCATGGCACTGCTGTGCAGTGCGCCAGGGTGCCTGTCCGTCTGTCCGGCTGGCGGGCAGGCAGAGTGGCAAGAAGACAGCCCTGAGGGCGCGTGGGCTGGCCCCGTGCCGGTGGGTCTCATAGTGTGTCCTGGTGGCCCGGCTTCTGTGTGCGCAGTGTCGGGGCTGTGGGTGGACAGGGACCGCCCCCAGGGACAGACGGCCTGCTGGCACAGCTCAGGAGGCAGGCAGGAGAGCAAGGCTCCTGCAGGACTGTCCCAAAGTGGAAGGTGGAGGTGAGGCACAGCAGCTGCGGCCTGAGGCCAGCTGCCCCTGGCGCGGGCTTGCGGCTCTGGTGCCTACGTCTGGCCAGGTCCTCTGTGTGCCCGTCTCAGGCCAGGTTGGGCTCTGTGTCAGGTCCAGGGCACAGATTGGTGGCAGTGCTCCCAGAAACACCCGAAGGCCAGCACAGGTGACCTGGCCCAGCACAGCAGAGGACAGCACAGGCCCCATGCTCGCCGTCCTCCAGTGACACTGGGCACCCTTCCTGGCGCACTGGGAGGCTCCTCGTTCCCCTGCGTCTGGGCATGGGTGGGCGCTGGCACTGGGAGGCCCTTCCCTGGGCAGTGTGCATGGGCTCCTGGGTCCCCAGGCTGGATGGGTGTGGACACGTGGTGGGCCCCTGAGGACCTGCTGCAGCCTGGGATGGCTTTCCAGGAGCCCTTCACCAGGGCACGCGGTCCTTAGGAGGCTGGGGTCCGCGGGTGGAGCGGGCCTGTGCCTCGCCAGGTCCCACAGGGGCTGGAGGACCCTGAGCGCCCAGGGAGTGCGGTCCCCAGCAGCGGCTGTCCCACAGGGGCTGGAGGACCCTGAGCGCCCAGGGAGTGCGGTCCCCAGCAGCGGCTGTCCCCACGGGGGCTGGAGGACCCTGAGCGCCCAGGGAGTGCCGTCCCCAGCAGCGGCTGTCCCATGGGGGCTGGAGGACCCTGAGTGCCCAGGGAGTGCGGTCTCCAGCAGCGGCTGTCCCACGGGGGCTGGAGGACCCTGAGCGCCCAGGGAGTGCGGTCCCCAGTTAGCGGCTGTCCCACGGGGGCTGGAGGACCCTGAGCGCCCAGGGAGTGCCGTCTCCAGCAGCGGCTGTCCCACGGGGGCTGGAGGACCCTGAGCGCCCAGGGAGTGCGGTCCCCAGCAGCGGCTGTCCCCACGGGGGCTGGAGGACCCTGAGCGCCCAGGGAGTGCGGTCCCCAGCAGCGGCTGTCCCCACGGGGGCTGGAGGACCCTGAGCGCCCAGGGAGTGCGGTCCCCAGTCAGCGGCTGTCCCACGGGGGCTGGAGGACCCTGAGCGCCCAGGGAGTGCGGTCCCCAGTCAGCGGCTGTCCCACGGGGGCTGGAGGACCCTGAGCGCCCAGGGAGTGCGGTCCCCGGCAGCGGCTGTCCCACGGGGGCTGGAGGACCCTGAGCGCCCAGGGAGTGCGGTCCCCGGCAGCGGCTGTCCCACGGGGGCTGGAGGACCCTGAGCGCCCAGGGAGTGCCGTCCCCGGCAGCGGCTGTCCCACGGGGGCTGGAGGACCCTGAGCGCCCAGGGAGTGCGGTCCCCGGCAGCGGCTGTCCCACGGGGGCTGGAGGACCCTGAGCGCCCAGGGAGTGCGGTCCCCGGCAGCGGCTGTCCCACAGGGGCTGGAGGACCCTGAGCGCCCAGGGAGTGCGGTCCCCGGCAGCGGCTGTCCCACGGGGGCTGGAGGACCCTGAGCTCCCAGGGAGTGCGGTCCCCGGCAGCGGCTGTCCCACGGGGGCTGGAGGACCCTGAGCGCCCAGGGAGTGCCGTCCCCGGCAGCGGCTGTCCCACGGGGGCTGGAGGACCCTGAGCGCCCAGGGAGTGCGGTCCCCGGCAGCGGCTGTCCCACGGGGGCTGGAGGACCCTGAGCGCCCAGGGAGTGCGGTCCCCGGCAGCGGCTGTCCCACGGGGGCTGGAGGACCCTGAGCGCCCAGGGAGTGTGGTCCCCGGCAGCGGCTGTCCCACGGGGGCTGGAGGACCCTGAGCGCCCAGGGAGTGCCGTCCCCAGTCAGCGGCTGTCCCACGGGGGCTGGAGGACCCTGAGCGCCCAGGGAGTGCGGTCCCCGGCAGCGGCTGTCCCACGGGGGCTGGAGGACCCTGAGCGCCCAGGGAGTGCGGTCCCCGGCAGCGGCTGTCCCACGGGGGCTGGAGGACCCTGAGCGCCCAGGGAGTGCGGTCCCCGGCAGCGGCTGTCCCACGGGGGCTGGAGGACCCTGAGCGCCCAGGGAGTGCGGTCCCCGGCAGCGGCAGCGGCTGTCCCACGGGGGCTGGAGGACCCTGAGCGCCCAGGGAGTGC